>OY776126.1:46621448-49021448 GCA_963675135.1 Galeopsis tetrahit | reverse complement strand
AACAAAACATCAACAGGAAAGTCCGAAGTAAGCTTACTAATGGATAACAATTTCTTAGTGAGATGTGGTACGACAAGCACATCTAACAAACGAACATCCTTATTAACCGAACACGACCCAACATGAGTGATCGGAATAGTAGAGCCATTAGAAACAATAACACTGTCGTTACCAAAATACGGGTGAGGATTTTCTAGGTCAGCCGAGCGAGGATTCATGTGAGCGGAGGCACCACTATCGAGGAACCAATCCGAAGCAAGAGGATGCGAGACATGACACTGAGAATCAAGGGCATGAGCAAGATTGGCCGCAGAAGGGGTAGGGAGAGCATAACGGTCCGAACATCGATTCGCATAATGACCCTGTTGGCGACAAATCTGGCAAGTGGGAGGGTGGCGAGCAGGGGCTGAGCCACTAGCCGAGGATCCAGTGGTCACCTGGCGACCAGAATTCCGAGGAGAGAAGTTACGGGATTTGGTGCCAGGGCGAGCAGGCTTACCCGAGTGAGCAGAGGCAGAGAAAGCTGGAACGGGCGAGGACGAGGAGTCCATCGAGCGAGTAAACTGCTCATAGTTTAAGGCCTGATGGATTAGATCCCGAAAGACAGGCATGGGCGTCATAGCCATGCGAGTGTCAGAGAAACCAGCAAACTAGGGGCCGAGAACGGTAAGAAACCAATGACACTTGTCGTCATCATCAATAGGCTTACCGATGGAGGCGAGTTGATCGTAGAGAGCACGAAACTTCTTACTGAAGTCGTCGACGGAGGTGGATCCACGACGAAGGAAGAGGAGCTGATTCCGCAGTTGAGTGATGCGGGAGACCGAGGTGTGACTATAGGCTGCCTCGAGTGCGACCCAGATGGAGCGCGAGGTATCACAGACGATGACCTCAGCCATGGCTTCTTCAGATAGGGAGGAAAGAAGAAGACTGAGGATCTTTTGATCCTTCTCAAACTAAGCGGTGTTGGCTGGGTTTGGAGTCGATACACCAGATGTGGTGATCGACTTCGCCGGAGCGGGTGTCGTGCCATGAACGTGAGAGATGAGATCATGGCTTGACAGAACCGGGACTACCTGATTTCGCCAGAGCAGGTAGTTAGAGGATGACAACTTAATTGTCAAGAGATGAACCAAAACATTGAGAGGGATGGTGGGGGGAGTGGGAGCCGCCGCCGCCATGAGAAGGGAAGGGAAGAATTTTAGCGTGAGGCTTTAGAGAGAAAATTAGGGTTTCGATGAGTCAGACTGATACCATGTGAGAATAGGTATGTGATCACCGTTAATGAGGTGATAAGAATGAATCACTATTTATAAGTATTTACAAGGAGATAAACATGGTAAATATAACAAATCATATCAAAGAGATATATAGAAAGATATGGTCAAAATAAAAAAGATATTATTCCTATATTTACATTATTCCCTATTACAAACCTTTCCAATCGGTACTCCATATTAAGTTTTCATTATAATATATATTATTAATCTAGTAATCCAGTAATAGTGATATTAAATAATTACTAATATAATAATAATTCTAAAATATATCATTTAATTATTTTAGGTGACAATCGTGAGAAGCAAGTCATATTAATTTTGCGTCAATTTCATCCACGACATATATTTTGAGGTGGGGTTTTTATTGCTTTATACTCTACAGTGGTTGGTAGAGTTCTTAATGAATTTGTTATTCTTTATTAAATGCTTTAAATAAATTAATTGTTTGAGTGATTGATACATGAATTTAATGTGTGCATGTTATTCGATTGGCAAAGTTAATGTGTGTTGCGATTCAATTGGCAAAGTTAAGGTGTGCATGCGATTCAATTGGCAAAGTTAATGTGTGCATGCGATTCGATTGACAAAGTTAATGTGTGCATGCAATTCGATTGGCAAAGTTTCTAATAGCCAGGGATCCTGACGAGGGTCCAGGATCGACGGGTCCTCGGGTTCAACCCGCTGTGCTCAATGGCAAAGTATATATGGGCAAAATATATGTGTTTACTTTTAATGTTGGCAAAGTATATATGGGCAAAGTATATGTGTTTACTTTTAATGTTGACAAAGTATATGTGGGCAAAATATGTATATTTACTTTTAATGTTGGCAAAGTATATATGGGCAAAGTATACGTGTTTACTTTAATGTTGGCAAAGTATATGTGTTTACTTTAATGTTGGCAAATTATATGTATTCCATGGCAAAGTATATTGTTCAGTTTAAAGATGACAAAGTATATATGCAAATGCTATTTGTTCTATGTTGATGACTCGACTGTTTATCTTCAGTATTTAGTTTGGAATAACTTGGCTCCACTGAGTGTGCTTGCATACTCACCCCAACATTTAACATTTTCAGGATAATGAGCTGATAGCGAGGAGGAGCGGTGGATGACAAATGAGTATTATTTATCATTTAGTAAAAGAACCTTGATTAATTCATTTGTTTATTTGATTAATTCATTTGTTTATTAAATTTATCATGAGATATTGAAACATGATCGAGTCTTCCGCTGTTATTCAAGTAATTTTATTGTTAAACATGTTTGAAATTCACGTTTCTTAGGTTAAAATTTCAGTTCATGCCCATTTACTTTGATTTTGCTTGTCATTATCGTAAAACGTACTTTTATAAAAATTGGGGTGTGACATATATGCACCAAACTATGAATATATGCACATTAGTTGCGCATTACGTATAAGACTACAGGTCAATCTGACCTTTCTGTTAAAAATTCCAATAAAATTCTAAATAATTTATTCTAATTTTTCAGTACATCAAAGATTTAAACTAACATGCAGAAAACACACCTTGAGAATCGAGTGAGTAATCGAATGTGTGAAACGAATGTGCACAGAATTAATGGTCTGCATATTTGAAAGTATATGTAATTATCGATTGCATATATAAAAAAAACGCATGCATATTTGAAAGTAAATGCAGTACTTGTTGGTTGCATATAAATAAAAATATGCATCTATGCATCTTACAAAAATATTAGACTTATTCAACAAGTATTTGTTAATACAAGTTGTTCGAGCAAATTATTTAAACACTTTTAGAGGTGTATCGAGTAAAATAATTATTTTGAATGTATTAATTTTATTAAGTATTTTATAATATAATTTATATTTTAATAAAGATATGGTATGCAAAATAATAACAATATGAATATTTAATTAATTAAAGTATATTTTCGATTAATAAGAAAATTATTGAATATATAAAACTATGAATGTGGACATATAGAAAGTATGATCTCGAAATTTAGGAAAGTAATTTGAATTGAAAATTGCGCTACAATCGAGAGATAATCTCGAATTTTAGGAAAGTAATTAATTTGAAATGGAATTGCCCTATAATCGAGGGATAATCTCTTAGTTTTTTAAAACTTAATTCGTTTGACTTTGCATATTAGATATTAATTAAATTAAATGATTCGAAAATTGAAATTAAATGTAAGATAAGGGTAAATTGATACAATTATGTGACATTTTATCTTTTATTGTTTTACCCTATATTATTTTATCATAAAAATTAGGGGTGGTTTGTCCTATATTATTTTTTACCCTTTTAGAATTAACAAAATAGAGGGATATTGGAGGGTAGCTAGAATACAGAAGATATATATAGTGGCGTCTAAAATTCGATTGGATGCCGAAATTAAATTACACAATAACTTGTAAGCAATAATATTCACCGATTAAGGAAATATTAACTCATTAAGTCAATGAACTAGAAATTATGACTTATTAAGTCAATGAGCTGACAATATATGTTATTGGACCACCTTTAATTTATTTGGATCAATTCTTAATCTTGACCAGAATATTTGACTCAATTCTGTGATTTTTTTTATTTTTTATTTTATTGCCGAATGCGGGTTTTATTTTTGTCTTTTCAAATTCTTTTCTTTCAGTTCGTCTTCTCTTTCATATCTCTCAAGCGGTTGACGATTTTTTCTTCCGATGGTTTCTTCCACCGGTTGTGACGATTTTTTCACTGTAGTAACAGAACACTATTAAATGTAGTAATTCAAATTGTAATGTGTAGTAACACACATTATTTTATGTGGTAATAATGCAAACTATTTTATATAGTACTCCCTCCGTCCAATTTTATTATTCCCACCTTCCTTTTTTGGTTGTCCAATTTTATTATGCCCATACCCTTTTTGGAAACAATACTATTCATACTACTTTATCTCCACCCTCCTACCATCACTTATTTACCCACTTTGTCATTCACTTTATTCATAAAAAATCATTTATTTACAAATGGACCCCACAATACCCCATTATACCCTTAACTTATTTACTTTATGAATAAATTAATCAATATTCATTAAAATCCGTGCTCGAAGAAGTGAGCATAATAAAATTGGACGGAGGGAGTAATACATATAACATGTTTTTTATAGTGTTTTTGTTGATGTAGTAACCCACATTATAATATGTAGTAACATACTATATTATTACATGTAGTAATACACAATAACCATGTTGTAATACCGATTCTTTTGTTGCAGGATGATGCAAAGATATTAGATCATTTGATAAAATTACATATAGTAACAAACACTTTTCAATGTAGTAATTCGAACTATAGTATGTAGTAACATATAGTAGTTTCTTATGTAGTTAAACACATTATTACATGTAGTAATTACACAAATTATTTTATATAGTAATACAAATTTTTTTATGTAGTAATTTTTTTTTTTATAGTGTTTTTGTTGATTTAGTAACTTACATTATAATATGTAGTATTAAATATGCATGTAGCAATACAAATCATATTAAATATTTTAATTATTTGATTTATTTTTGAAATGAATAAAAAATAATGTTTTTTTAATTATTTTGTCAAAGTAAAGTATATTAAAATATATATAGAGATTAAATTAAAGCAATAGATCGTAGAATTTATTTTGACTTTTAAATTAAATGGACTTAAAGTTTAAACTTAAACTAATTGGGTAAAAGATCACACCATTAATTAATTGGTCCCTTCACTACTGTACTTTATCATCAAATAAAGAGTCGACCATAAAATTGGTCTAATATTTATTGGGTAATCAATTTCCAATTAAGCCTCATAACTTTTTAAACGGCCGCAGTTTTTTCTCATAGTCACGCCGAAAATTAGTACACAAGTCATGAGTTTTTATTACAGTACAATTTTATTTTTCAAATTTTAGAATTAACAAAATAGAGGGGCGGAGGTAGAATCTACTATCTAGGAGAGAGTGGTGTCTAAATTCCTAAGGGCATGTTTGTTTTGGGATTTGGAGAATTTTGAAATCCGGATTTCAAAATCTAGTGGATTTTAAAATTCTAATACTTTTTATGTTTTGTGTTTGTTTTGGGCCATTCATTAACGTTGGACATTTTGATTGGTTCGATTTTGAACGTTTTTCAACTGAATCTAAATGATCGAGTTTTTTTAAATGAAATTAAATCAAACTGAAATGTGTTAAAACTGAATTAAACCAAACCGATTTAAAAGTTTAAACCAAAATTTCTACATAAAATATTATTTTTCAGCATGATTAAACATTTTTCAATCGTTTTTACCATAAAAATCAAATTCAAAAATTCAAAATCCAAATACGAAGTTCATCAAAGTTTCAAATAAAAACCATACAAATTCCACATAAAAAATATCATTATTAAATAAATATTAATTATATTTATTTATATATAAATTAATTCAGTTGGTTAGGTTTAATTTATGCCATTTTTATAAAATAAAAATCGAACCGAAACCAAAAACTATGTCAATTTGGTTAAGAAGAATTACTATGTTTTTTAAATTTTGTGTCCACCCCTACCGACTACCGTCACTTCATAAAATGACTTTTAATGACATTATAATTTCTCAGGTATATATTATGCCGCCCACATCTCATATTATGTTCCCTCGATACTATAACTCTTTTAAGAAAATAAAAAATCTATTATAAGAAGTTTCCAAGAGCGCGGCCGTACAAATAATACTTTAGAGTCATGTTTGATAGCAAAGACTTATTAAATTGATTTTAAAGCATAATTTACTTTAATTTAAATTATCA
The DNA here is from genome assembly GCA_963675135.1 of Galeopsis tetrahit. Classification (NCBI taxonomy): domain Eukaryota; kingdom Viridiplantae; phylum Streptophyta; class Magnoliopsida; order Lamiales; family Lamiaceae; genus Galeopsis; species Galeopsis tetrahit. Next base: position 49,015,373 of record OY776126.1, on the reverse strand, counting down.
AACAATCTATAACATATGAGACGAAGTTAATCTAGGTTAAATTAAAGCTATAAGCATGACCTAGCGCTAGTTGTTGAAGCTTAATTTCCAGTATGTATGATTATTAATTATGCTTATAAAACTAACTATCAAACCAAACAACAAATATTAATTGGTGCATATATGCATTTGTAATAAGATAAATGAAATTGATAATGACAGCATTGGACGTACAATTAGTAATTGTCTTTTAGTATTAGCTTATTAGAAGTAGACACGTGTCTAGGTACGAGGTATAGCGGTCCAAGACTATTTATTTAGTGTTGGCTTATTTATAATTCTGAATGAAGGAATGAAATTCAGCATGTTCTATTTGCATTGAAGACCCAATGTTATATATATATATTATATTTAGTCATAGAGTCAACATACTGACTTGTTGACAAATCAACCATTCAACGAAAAATAGTCAAAGTCATCGAGCCTAACAGTCAATAAAAGCGAGTAAATAAGGTCGCTAAAGAATGGTCAACAGGTCAAGTAAATCCACGTGGCAGCGAGAAGAAAGTTTGATATTACATTGACGAAAAGTGTGTGTATGGTCGCCTAAATAAGAAGAATTAGAGGTATTAATAAGGTAATTTGTATTATCCAAGTCAAGATGGTCGGCAGAGACCAAGATGACGAGCAACATCATGATTACGAAGAAGAAGCCTTGAAAACCCAAGAGTGTAGTTATAATGAGAGGATCCAAGACCAGATGCTCGCTGATGGCCAATGGCCGAGGATGATCAAAAGCTAGCTTAATCGAGCAACATCGAGCAATGAACTATGGCATTCATCTTAGGAGCGTTGACAAGTCAAAAACGGTTTAGTAGAGGTGATCGGAAACGAGCACCGTGAGAGATGGGACATATAATGTATGTTTTTAGAGGCATTTAATGCTAAGTAGGTGCAATAAATGCATGTAATAGTCATTTAATACCAGCTGTATTATCAATTAATATGTGGATTAATGTTGAGCAGCCAGTGATTAATTGCATGCACTGTAACCCTAGTATATAAAGCCATTGAAGGCTTTAATAAGACACGATCTCAGAACTTAAGAAAAGATTACACATTTGTAGTTTACTCTCAAAGCTACCTCAAGAACACCAAACCCTAGTTTTATCTTTAATGAAGAACACCCTACGATCATCTTATAAATTCGTAAAGACCGCTCAAATATAAATTATTATGTTTGTATATGTTTGATTAATACACTTCGACAGAAATCGTTACAACATTTGGCGCTAGAAGGAGGGGCTTTTACGGTGCTGTTATAAGATCTACAACAAGTTTTAGGAACTTTGTACGGTGAAATATTATCTAAATTGTAATTTAAAGCTTTTTTTTTAAGTTCTGTTGTAGAATCATCGACGTAAGCACTAGTGTGTTTAAGGTTTTCAGATTACAAGCTATTTTCTAAGGTTTTGTTCTTAAGTGTTCAAGAACAAGATCATCTTCAAAGTTTAAGGTTTTTACCAGGAAATTTGTTATTCCTTTCTAAGTTTCAAAAGTTTTAGTACAAAATGTCTCAGCATTATTCGCACAGAGAAGACAGTCCGATCCAGGCAAGAGATGGGGATCGTGGGAAAGGCCCTGAGATTCCGCCACTAAACGCACCACTAAACAGACAGCCACCGGCGCGCCGGGAACGCCGGCGGCCTTTTAGGCCGGAACGACAATCGAGATCGAAGCTCTTTTGAGGGATCCTTAAAAAAAGAGACGTTTAATGAAATTTTTGGCGAAAGAACAAGAACAAGACAGAGAAAGAGAGAGAGAAAGGGCAAACCTAATTCCACCCCCGGCCAGGGTTGAAGAACGTGGCTCCCAGTAGAGAAGTGGGGGTCAGCGACAAAGGCATCGCTGAGGCAATAGCCGAAGAGAAGGTTCAGTAGACTCGCAATGAACCCGACGTTTCACTCTTGAACGTTTAAGCGATCAAGGAGATGCAAGGGTATACCCCCTGCCCGAAGAAATTTAAATGAACGAAGGTTTGATGGTCGATATATCCATGTCGACATTGATCAGAGGCAGAAACCATGGGCAGCGTTCAATACATGAACGAGTAGAGGGTGTTCGCCCTGCTTTGTTAGAAAGGGGGCATCACCATGCGAGAAATGATGGCCAGCGATTAATTCATCACCGCGTGGGTCCACAGCCGGCCGCGTCCGAAACTTCAATAAATAATCAGCGAGAAGCAAATTATGTTCGGCGACCAGCCCCAATTCCAGAACCTATGGCCGCCGAGGTCGAGGACAATCGTATAATTATGATGGCCCAAAATCAGGAAAGACTGTAGAGGCAGGTTGAAGGGTTGATGCTCGAAGTTGAAGCAAACCGAGGAGCAGAAAGGCCGATCAGAATGCCCACTTCGCCTTTAAGTGTGCTAATTCTCACTGCCCCGATTCAGAAGAAAATTCAGGTGTCGGCCATTCCGGTGTATAATGGAGAGACGGACCCCCGAGTGCACTTGTCAAAGTATACGGATTACATGGCCTCGGTGGGGGCAATAAATGTGACCCAATGTAGGAACTTCTCTCTTACATTGGGGGATAACGCTCATAGGTGGTACTCTATGTTGCTCGCTGGAACGATTGTGTCATTTGCCCATCTGGGACAAATTTTTTTGACTTATTATAGTGCGATAGCTGCTAGTCCAGCATCGAAGCAGAGATTGGCGAACATGAGGCAGGGGCAGGACGAGACAGAGAAAGCGTGTTCATCGAGAGATTAAATACGGTAGTTATGGATGGAGAACTAATAAACGACGACTCCAAGATCATCTCGATCGTTGGAGGATTAAAGGTTGGTACGAGACTTTGGAAGGACATAAACTTACGCTTTCCAAAGTCATATGCAGAGTTCAGGAACCGGGCTAGGGATATAATACAAATAGACAAGATGATGCGTGCCCAGCAAGCACCTTTGAAAGGAAATCAAGCAGAAGGGTCAAAGAAACAATGGCCAAACCGTGGTGGGAATAACAACAGGCGAGCACCTATGCCGGCACCAGCCCCAGCTGCTCGACAACAAGCAGTTGTGCCCGCACCGGTCCCACAACAAAACCAACCTTGTCAAAGACCTGGAAATTTCATGCCATTTGATGTTCCTACAGATGTTGAAACAATCAAGGACGTTTTCCATGCTGCAGGTATAAATCCGCGAACACTCTTTGAGGAGGTGAGAAATGGGAACATGCTTCCACCGTCGAGGCCAATGTTCACCGACCTTGAAAAGCTTAATCCACAGAGATTCTGCTCGTACCATAATTCGATTGGCCATCAAACACATCAGTGCCGAGATCTATTGTTCAATCTATATAAATTACATGAAGAAGGAAGTCTGGCACAATATATCACGACGTCCGAAAACGGAGGAGGGAATGAAAACAATAATCGAGTCCGAGGGCTTGACGAGCAAAATGATCGACAGGTTCCTCCTCAACAAAACAGGCAGAGGCCGAACAACATTCAGTCTCAGAATCAGAATCCGGGTAGAATCCAGGGGCCGATCATACCCCCAAGAATTAAAGCTCCACTAGCACCTGCTCGAAATAACAGGGTGGTCGACAATGTGAACGACATGAATTTACATGTGATTGAAGGTCCGGTTGGGGGCCTAGAAATAAGAAACAATCTCTCCAACTGGCGTCGTCGCATGGAAGAAAGAGCACTTGAGAATGTGCACCAAGTACCGATGGTCGCTGCAATTGAGAGACCCCCCTCACACCAAGTAACTTTTTTCGAGGATGACCTGAATGTCATAGTGATGCAGAATAATGACGCGTTGGTCATCTCGGCGAGAATCATGGGGGTAACTGTACATCGGATGTTGGTCGACTCGGGATCATATGCGAACATCATCTTCAAGAAGACACTGGACATCATTGGCGATTTCAACCAATACATTGAAGAGTGTGAGGATGCTATAGTGGGACATCAGTGTCGCACCCCATCGGAAGGATAAGGTTAGCCGTAGAGCTAAAATTAGAAGATGTTCCTAGTATCGCTTTAACTAGGATGGCATATTTTGTAATAATAGATGGGCCATTTTCCTATAACTGTTTTTTAGAAAGACCCTTTTTCAATGAATTTAAAGTTGCAGCTTCTTCGTACTAATATTGTGTTAAAGTGCCTACTCCGAATGGAACGATCACGGTAAAGGGCGATCAGAAATGGGCAAGATTGTGCATCAGAAGATTCGCTCAAAAATACACGGAAGACCACTTTCCGAGTAGCAAAGATAAAGCCCTAGAAGCGACAACCTCGGTAGAAGTGCCAGAGAAAATGACAATGAATTATTTAGAAAGGTATGAAATAGGCGAGTTTAGTCACACTCAGAGTATGGATGATGACGAGAATGATAATAATGATATGATGGAAATTGACGAACAATTAATTGTCCAAACTAAAAGCGAGTCTATGAAAATAGATGATGAAAACGAACTTAGCTTTGAGGATAATGATCTGGAACCAAGGATAGACTTTGAGCCGGAAGAGATTGATCCAAGTATAAGAATACCAATTGATGATCTGAGGATCTACGAGCCTAATAGGCGAGCAACACCAGTTGAGGAACTGGAAGCAATTCAAGTTAATTATGATCACCTAGATTGGGAAATTTTCCTCGGCACAAACTTACCAGAGTCACTACGGGCATAAATTCTAGAATTTTTAAAACGAAACCTATATATTTTTGCCTGGTCGCATTCAGATATGGTCAGAATCAAAATGAAACATTCTTGTCATCGACTGAACATTGATGCGAGCAAGAAACCTATCCACCAGAAGAGAAGAAAATTCGGCCCAGAAAAATATGCAGCTTTGGAGGGCGAAGTTAAAAAATTGGTGGATAACAAACTTATCGAAGTTGCAGGCACGGAACCACAGTGGGTGGCCAACCCAGTGCTCGTAAAAAAGCCAACGGGCACATGGAGACTATGTGTGGATTTCACAGATTTGAACAAGGCATGTCCGAAGGATAATTTTCCAATTCCACATATATATTACATGGTCGATCAGACTGCCGGGCATGAATTTTTGACGTTCATGGATGCCTTCGTCGGGTATCATCAGATTGCAATGCATCCGGACGACGTCAAGCACATAACTTTCATGACTAAGCAAAAAATGTATGTATGGAAGAGAATGCCTTTTGGTTTGAGAAACGCCGGGGCTACATATCAGAGGCTGGTAAATAAATGCTCGAATAGCAAATTGGCAAGACGATGGAAGTCTATATAGACGACATCGTCGTGAAAAGTTTACATAAAGAGGATTATGCTCAGCATTTGGAAATAACATTCGATATCATGCGAGAGTATGGTATGAAACTCAACCCAAAGAAGTGGAGCTTTGGGGTCTAATCTGGAAAATTTTTGGGTCACATGGTCAGCCAAAGGGGAATAAACGCAAATCCGAGCAAGATACAAGCCATCGTCGACATGTAAATCCCACGAAACGTCAAAGAGGTACAAATATTAACTGGTTGTTTGGCTTCTAAACAAATTCATTGTAAAAACCGGAGATCGTTGCAAGCCCTTCTTCGATGCTTTGAAGAAGGAAAAATTTGAATGGACGATAGAGTGCGAGCAGACATTTTGTAATTTGAAGGAGTATCTGGCCAACACAGTAATATTATCAAAACCGATCCCGGGAGAGAAACTTTTCTTGTACCTCGCCGCAAGTTAACATGCAATGAGCGCAGTGCTCGTCCGAGTAGAAGGAACCACTCATCTACCAATATATTACGTAAGTCAAGCACTGAGAGATGCCGAGCTGAGGTATGCTCCTTTGGAAAAATTAGCATATGCTTTGGTGATAAGTGTGAGGAAGTTGAGGCCATATTTTTTCGATCACGAGGTGGAGGTGTTGACAACATTTCCTCTTCGTCAAATCCTACATAGGCCAGATACTGCGGGCAGATTTTTGAAATTGGCTGTGGAAATTGGGCAGTTTGGAGTGACATTCTCGCCAAGAACATCAATTAAAGGCCAAGTTCTCGCCGACTTCATCGTGGAACTTACCTTCCCACCAGATTTGAGCAAGGAGTTGAAAATTCGACCCTGGTCTCTGTTCGTCGACGGCTCTTCAACGAGCACTCGAGCGGGGGCATGAATTATTTTAATAAGTCCGTTGGGACAAACTTTCACACCAGCTGTAAGGTTTGACTTTTTGCCGACCAATAATGAATCAGAATACGAGGCGTTGGTCGCCGGTTTAAAGATGACAATGGTAGTAGGTGCTCGCCGGCTCAAGATCTACATCGACTCATAGTTGATCATCTGCCAGGTTAAAGGGGAATATGAAGCAAGACATGAACAGATGATGAAGTACCAGAATTTGGTGAAGAACTTACTCGAGCAATTCGAGCAGATATACATCGAGCAAGTCCCGAGGGAGTTAAATTCGCAAGCTGATGCATTGGCTCGCGTAGCCACCTTAGAAGGGGAAGCTGGGTTTAATGAGGTAATTATAAAAAAACTTTCTTTCCCATCTATCAGGTATAATTTGATCGCACAGACTGAGGCGACTTCTAGCGAGCAGAGTTGGATTATTCCAATTTTTTAATATATCAAAAGAGGCACACTCCCGATGAACAGAGTGAAAGCTAAGAGATTGCAAATTCGAGCAACAACATACACTATAATCGAGGAGAAACTTTACAAAAGAGGTTTTGCATTGCTATTGTTGAAATGTTTAGACACGGAAGAGGCCGAGCTCATGATGAAGGAGATTCACGCAAGAATGTGCGAAAATCATACTGGGGGCAAGCGCTCGCTCACAAAACTATTCGGCAAGGATTTTTTTGGCCAACATTGAAGAAGGACGCAATGCACTACGCGAAGACATGCAGAAGATGTTAACTTTCTGCTCCAGCCATCCATTCGCCACTAGATGAACTAATTTCAGTGTATAGCTCGTGGCCATTCGCCAGGTGGGGCATTGACTTGATCGGACCCTTCCCGAAAGGCACCGGGGGAGTAATTTTCACAGTGGTCGCCGTTGATTATTTCACGAAGTGGGTAGAGGTAAAGGCGATAAAGACCATAACAACTCTCCAAATGAAGATTTTCATTTGGACACACATTATTTGCCGTTTTGGATTACCGTAGGCAATTGTTACAGACAACGGGCGACAATTCAACAACATCGACATGATCATTTGGTGTTCGGCATGGGGGATCAAGAAGCTGTTTTCGACACCTTATCATCCACAAGAAAATGGCCAGGTGGATGGCTTAAGGGGGGACATGGGCGGATGAACTTCCAATTGTATTGTGGTTGTACCGGACGACCACGAGGAACTCAACAAGCGAGACCCCTTTTGCACTTGCATTTAGGTCGGAAGCAATGGTGCCAGCAGAAGCGAACGTCCCAAGTTTCAGAAGAGAGAGCTACAACGAGGAGTACAACAACAATTCTCAAATGGTGGACTTGGATTTATTAGAAGAGAGGAGACCGACGGCCGATGAGAAGAACATCGCGTATAAGAGAAGATTAGAAAAATATTACAATTCCAAAGTCCGAGTTCACAAATTTCAAATTGGCGACTTCGTACTTCGGCGAGCAACAGAGTAGTCGATCGGCATACTTGGCCCAATTTGGATGGGACCATATCGCATCACCCGGTCACTGGCGAACGGAGCATACGAAATGGAGGATCTGGATGGCAGTCCGAGCAAGTATCCCTGGAATGCTATCAAAACGAAGAAATATTACTAGTAAATACTTGTCTTTCAGTTTTAATGTAGAATTAAAAAAAAAATCTGAATGTACATTTGTAATCTACCTTTCTCAAATTTGTAAAAGTTATCATCTGCAATGAATGTAAAGTTTGCTTAAATCAATGTTATGTTTACGATATCAATCTCTGAATTCCAATATGAGTAAAAAAATATGTTTCATACGAGCAAGTTCATTTAGCATTTATCAAATTATCAAAATTCGAAGGAAAAAATAATCATAAAAATTCTCAAAATGCTAAGTCAATTTACAAAGTATTATATAAACTGACGAGCATACGCTGAAAAGTGTATGTGATAAAGGCGAACAAGCTATACTTCTTAGTATAGTCTTGGATAAAGACGACCGAGCATACATCGCAAGATTATGCTCGGGTTAAGCGAACAAGCTATACTTAGTATAGTCTTGGGTAAATTTGAACAGAACATACATCGAAAGATTATGTTCGGTAAAAGCGAAAAAATTTATATCGACGGATGTAAAATTTGGGAAAACGAGTGAGCATACGCCGAAAGGCTGTGATCGTGAGAATCGAGCGAACATATACTAAGGTATAATTTCGTTAAAATAGTTAAAAGAAAAATCAAGCGAACATATGCCGAAAGGCTATGCTCGTGACAATCATTGTTAAAAAATAAGAGTGACCATACGACGAAAGGCTATGCGCGATTAATCGAGTGACACATTTCCAAGGAAATATGTTTGTGTTATTTTCTCTAAAAAATACGAGTGAAATTATGTTGAGAAACATAAGGCCATGATCAGATTAAAACGAGCATATTTATACTAAGGTATAAATTTGTGATCATATTAAAATGAGAAAATTATACCAAGGTATAACTTTGTGATCATCTCAAAATGAACAAGTTTATTCTGACGAGTATAAATTTGGATATGACGAACAAACTCGTGCCGAAAGGTTAAGTTTGGATAAACATTAAGAATATTACCAAGAAAAAAGATGTTCAATAATCGACAAACTGTGTAAACGACGAGAAGTAATACTTCATTCATAAAGGCCTAGAAGGGCGAAACTACAAAAGAGGCCTCGAGGGCCAAACATACAAAAGAAGGCCTTAAGGGTCAAGCAGCAAAAGAAAACAAATAAAGAAAAAGACATAAAAAGATATAAACAACAAGAGCATAGTTTCAGCAGCATCAACAGTTTCAGTGACATTCTCGGTAGCAATAACTTCAACAAGAGCCTGCTCACTATTCGCCTCCTCGCCAACTTCTTTAGGAGCAACTTCATCCTCGACCAGAGTTTCCTCGGCATTTTCACCTTCATTCTCACCTTCAGCTATAGTGGTCGCTACGAGTGCAGATCCAAGATTCATCAAGAAGAAAGTAATGTTCTTCGCCTCAATACGGGGAAAAGTTAAACCCAAATTGATCAATTCTTGAAGTGGCAACTGAGCACCTTCTTGGGGATCACCCGCCATAATCATCTCCTCCATTTTTAGGTTGACGACAGATAGGTCGAGATCAGGGTAGCTCGCATTTAACTCCCGAATAACTCCTGATAGGGAAAAGGCTGCCCCAAATGATCGGAGCTGGGATAGTTGAACATCAATGAAGGATTTCTCCTTGGCTACCGTACTCTGGAACTCGGAAAAGTCTTTCTTAATCTCATCCCGTTCCCGATGGGCATCACTCAATCTTTGCTCTAAATCTGAGATCAGAGTTTCTTTGGTCACAATGGTCCGCTCGAGCGAGGTTTTCTGTTCCTTCAGACCATCGATTGTCAGCTTCAGCTCTATGATTTCTTCCTCCAAGTTTTTCATATGCTCGACAACTTCTTTCAACTTGGACTCATACTCGGCTCTTTTCCAATCAGCGTTGGTATAAAGATCTTTCATCCTGTTGAAATTTGAGTTAGCCAAACTCAACTGCTCAGAAGTTTTTCACAATTGCAAGGTAACTTGCTCAAGCAGATAATTCAGGCAAGAAGTCTGCACCACCGCCAGATGAGTATTGTCAACCAAGTCTTGATTGGTCGTCTCCTCTACAAAATTCCTCGTCAGAGAGCGAGGGATGGAATTCATAGCCATCAAGGCTGCAGCATCAATCTCCTGGCGGACTTGACTCGAGGGGGTTCGGGATCGTAAGTAGTTGAGAACGTCCCCCGACCGGTGAACAATTGTGCTTACCTTACATTGCAAGACAATTCATAAATGAAAGAAAGAGAATTAATGACTAAAGGAAAATGTGAGAAATCAGAAATGTTTATACCTGGTAACCTTATCGGGATCCCATCCGAGAAGGGTATCATCATTAAGATCTCTCGTTATGGAGTGGGGAGGAGAAGCAACCGTATCAACACCCTCATTAATAGGTGAGGGTCGGCTAGTGGTCGGAGGCGGACTCCTCATAGGGGGAGATTGTGGAGACCCAGGGACAGGTGGAGCGATCTGTGTAGTGGTGCGACCAATAGGAGCGGACAAACGAGTAGTCGGCCTTGTCCGAGTAGTTTTTTTTTCAACTTGGGCAGAAGTGCCTTCGCCGGGAGCAACCTTTCGTTTCCTACCTTGAGTGGGAACGGACAATATTTCTTGTTCAATACCGTCGCGAGTGAGGGTATTCTTCAACATCTGGTTCATCAAATTGGCCATGATCTTCAGAATTTTAGTTTTGGCCGGCAAAGTAGTGACCGTCTTCGGAGGAGCACCTACAAAAAGAAGAGAATAAACTTAATATCATTGGCGAGCAGGGAAACTTGTGAAAAATAGTATACTAAATCAAGAAAAATATTTATCCGGAGGAAATTCTCTTGTGATGCGATGAGGACGAAGCCTAAGTCCAGCAGCCTCCCGAACACTATTTTTATTCAAATAATCGCAGGAACGCTCTCGATAAGGTCGAATAGCAACGCAATGCAGATGATAGATGAAGAGAGGAGTCAGGCATCGAATACGCATTTTCCTTTCGCGATTTGCTGCAATAAAACAAAAGAAGTTAGTTAGTATTAAAGTGAACGAACATAAAAATAAACAATCTACCTCGATTGGGTTGAAAATCGTGAGGAACGATGGTTCTCGCATTACTCCCATCGGGGTATTTTGCACTTTTCCACTCGCCATCCACGAACCACCAGCGATCTTTCTAATCTCGCACTTTATTCGGTACTCGTTAAACTAATTTGAAGAACGATCGAGCTTTGAGATAATGCCACCCAGGCCCATCACCCGCCGCGGAAGGTTGAAGAAGGTAATTGATTTCGAGAGGGGTAAGGACAATGTTCTCGCATCCATTTGCTCGGATTTCGAGGCCGAACAGAGTGAGAAGGCCAATAAGGTTACTCCAACCTTTGGGAGTAATTTGCATAGGGGCAAGGTTTAGAAAATTTAAATAGTCAGTGATCGTCGGATGAAGAGGAAGTCGCAAGGCAGCCTCCAACATGCCAAAGTTTATGGCCACACATCCCGAGGGTGGTTGTTTGGCGCGCTCATCAGGATTAGGTTTGAAAAAGTGTACATCTTGGGGGATCAAAAATCGGTTTGAATATTCGCGGAGTTGAACGTCAGTTACTCGACTAACAAAGTTACTCGCATCAAAGCTGGATGGGTTAGCATGACGAAAATCACGAAGGGCAAAGGCAAGAGGGTAGCGAGCTACATACTCTTCGTAAGAGGGTCCCAAAAGACCTCCTTCAATAAATACCTCGCGACCAGAAAGAAAAGGTTTAATACTTTCGATATAATAAAAAAGACTGGAAACTTCCTCGATTTCAAGATCGTTGACATGGGGTTTCTTTGGCTCAGTATAAGGCATTTCTAAATCAGTTTCGTCATCACTCTCCTCAATAGCTCTAGAAGTTTCCTCATCATCAGAATCATCATCCCCAATATCATTGTTAATGTCATCCTCGCGAGGAGGTGTCTGATAGGTAATTGCATGTTCTTCATCATCATCAAGAGTATGATCCGCCTCATCAGAAGGTCGATTCATATGAATGGGCGGCACATTTAAAACACGAGAGATAACTACATTTTCTGCCTCCGAATGGTCAGAGTCGGAAGAAATTACAACCACCCCCGGCGTCGATCGACGGCAGCGCATTACTTCCGGGAATTACAGAGATATGATCACTCAATCCTTGAGTGGTACTAGCCTCGAATTGTGGGAGACCCCCAGCTCCCTCATCATTAACATTATCCCCAAACTCCATAGAAGAGAAAATAAAATAAAGAGAGAGGAAGGAAAATGGAGAATACCTAAAGAACGGTCGGAAAGGAGAAGCAAATCGCCGGAAAACCTTCGAGAATAAGAAACTTACAGGAAAAATCAAAAACTTGAAAAGTGTGAAAATGGAAATTGGGGAAGAAGGGCCTATTTATAGGCCTGAAACATGTAGGGACTAAATTGCAAGAAAATGGGGTATTTTGTGTAATATCCCTAAACTAAAGGGTAATTTCTGAATCTCACGCGCCGTGTGAGGAACACGCGCATCTATTGATCTCCAAACGCGCCCCACGTGTCAATTCAAATTTAAAAAAGGAGGCATGCGTCTGACACCAGCCGTCAAATTATATCTCATCAAATTGTTTCGAAAAAAGTATGAGATCTTTGCGAAAAATGAGGTGACGTTTCAATAGAGGATAACCAAGAAGAGTCAACGGAATATTAACTGTGCTCGCCCATCGAACAAAGTCACGAGGGGCGACCAGGGGCTAGTGTTATATATATTATATTTAGTCAAAGAGTCAACATACGACTTGTTGACCAGTCAACCATTCAACTAAGAATAGTCAAAGTCATCGAGCCTAGTCAACAATATCAAGGACGAACAGTCAATAAGAAGCGATTAAGTAAGGTCGCCAAAGAAGGGTCAACAGGTCAAGTAAATCCACGTGGCAGCGAGAAGAAAGTTTGATATTACATTGGCGAAAAGTGTGTGTATGGTCGCCTAAATAAGAAGAATTATAGGTATTAATAAGGTAATTTGTATTATCCAAGTCAAGATGGTCGGCAGAGACCAAGATAACGAGCAACGTCATGATTACGAAGAAGAAACCTTGAAAACCCAAGAGTGTAGTTATAATGAGAAGATCCAAGACCAGATGCTCGTCGATGGCCAATGGTCGAGGACGACCAAAGGCCTACTTAATCGAGCAACAACGAGCAATGAACTATGGCATTCATCTTAGGAGCGTTGACAAGTCAAAGACGGTTTAGTAGAGGTGATCGACAACGAGCACCGTGAGAGATGGGACATATAATGGATGTTTTTAGAGGCATTTAATGTAAAGTAGCTGCATTAAATGCATGTAATGATCATTTAATAGCAGTTGTATTATCAATTAATAGGTGGATTAATGATGAGCTGCCAACAATTAATTGCATGCATTGTAACCCTAGTACATATAAAGATATTGAAGGCTATATTAAGACACGATCTCAGAACTTAAGAAAAGATTACACATTTTATAGCTTACTCTCAAAGCTACCTCAAGAACACCAAACCTTAGTTTTATCTTTTATCAAGAACACCCTACGATCATCTTATAAATCCGTAAAGACCGCTCAAATATAAGTTATTATGTTTGTATACGTTTGATTAATACACTTCGACAGAAATTGTTACAACACCCTAAACTTTTTAAAGTTCATATTTATAGACTGAGTCTTGTTTTTCTAACGGATAGTTTCTCGATTTTATAATTATAAAAGGACTTGAACCATTCAAGACTGCATGAATATTCATATCAAGATCACAAGCTAAAACTATAACAAATTGACAAGAGCATTCAAATTAGGCATTCAAAGCAAACAAATTCTCAAGTTCTAAGCAATCATTCACTGTCATATCCTAAGCTTAGAAAGTGATATCATAGATTTTACATTTGTTGATCATTGTAAATAATATCACAATTAGTTGGAAACCTTAGAACCAAACCCTTAAAAACTAACTTGAGAGACCGTTAGTTAGTTTGAATGAAGTTCAAGAATTGAGAATAAGACATGCTATTAAAATCTTTGAGAAGATGAGAGTAAAGTGTACTAAACACTATATTCTAGGGATTAGATAATCAAAAGTTGGAAATTCTAATCAGTGCACCTTGACGCTATATAACAAGTTACAATTTGGGAAAGTGGATGTAGGAGTATCTAGACTCTAAACCATACATCTTGTGTCATTTACTTCATCATATATTTGCTCTTAACGACTTATACATTGGTTTATCTTTAACAAGTTAGAAAACACAAGAAAAATAAGTTTTAAAAAGTTGGAAAACCCATATGTGTGCTAGTCACCTAAGAGATATATATTTTGTGTGAGTAAAATAAAGAAAGTTTTCACAAAGTTTTAAGGAGTATAAATATTTAGAGTTGTTTACTTGACTTGTTTACTGAACTTTTACAGTTTTAAGTTTTTCGTGGACTTGTCACTTAGACATCTCAATGATAGAAGACAATTTAGTCTCATAACTTTCTATCTTTTTTGAAATAATCTCCAAAAAAGTAAATGTATCAATTTAGTTCAATTTGTTCTGTTTTGTTCCCAAAAAAGTTAAATGTACCAATTTAGTCCCATTTTATCACAATTTGTTAAGTTTTGGTCCCAGATTCGCCGGGAAGATAATTGGTGTAGTCGTTCTGGTTCATGTGACATGCACGTATGTGGTATGTCTCAATCTAGCCGCAAAGTGCTGAGTATGTAAATAAAAAAATATTTTTAAATTTTTTTTAAAGTTAAATAAAAAAATACACGTCATTATTTTATAAAAAAACATTATTAAACTTAAAATAATGGTAAGTTCTCATAAAATGAGGAGAAAAGGATTGACACTCTTTTAAATAAAAAAATCGAAATAAAATGTTCTCACAATTCTCAACATAGTCGCCAGAAACTAACGAGCGCTAAATACTTTAATGATGAGAAAACCTTTAATAATGCTTTTTTTATTGTATTGAACTTTAATAATAATTTAAAATAACTTTTTTATTTACACATCCAACACTTTCCGGCTGTCCAATCATCTTTTCAACAAATTTGGTGTCAAGTAATTCCAGTCGATTAGACGTCTCCAACCAAGTAGAAAACTTGAAGATATAAGAAATAACTGCTCTAGGATAGTAATTCAGAAAGTAATCAACGAGACAAACAACACACAAGAATTTAAGTGGTTCGATCAATGTGATCTACATCCACTGGACCAGACGAGTACTTCTTTGATTGATCAAGAATGTTTACACACTCATTCACACGGAATAGGATATTTCCTCACTTCACTCGTGAACTCACACAAGTCAAAGATTACAAAACGTACTACAATTCCATCCAACCTTTACAATGTACACATACAAGAGTATATAAAGACTAAAGGTAGTTGCTGCTGTTAGGAACAGTTTGAGTAGTTAGCAACCGTTTGCAACCGCTTGTAACAACCCATGTGCTCTGTTTTTGCCCAACTGAAATGGTAGTTATGCCCTCAAGTGGTTGTAACTGTAATACAGCTAGTTAAACTAACTAACTTTCATATCAGAAGACTTGTCCATAAAGATCAGAAGACTACTTAGTGTTCTGATACTCAACTCTTCTGTTCTGTGATCAAAAGCTAACTCTGCTGATAGACTCCATACTGTGCTGATAGTATTGTGCTGATATACCCTGCTGCAGTACTGTGCTGATATACTCTGCTGAAGTACTGTGCTTGGTATACTCTGCTGAAGTACTGTGCTGATCTAGTACTGTGTTGATCCAGTACTGTGCTGATCTGACCAACTGTGCTGAACTCTAAGCATCACCTCCTCAGCTGATTGAAATCCTTCAACTCATCTGATTTCGGCCTAAGTCATCTTATTTGATCCTATCAGCTCACTACTTACTTAGTGTGCTGATTATGAGATTATGAGATAACATTCACAATTCTCCACCTTTAGATCATAATCGAACTAATCTCCACCAAAAACAAAAACACCAACACTATTCTCCTCAAAGAATAGCCTCCACTACTGATCTTCTGCCACAAGAACAATAGCCTTCTCCTCAGAGGAATTAATGCAGTCCAATAAGTCTAAGACACAAGCCAAACTTTTCTTTTGGCAATGCCTTAGTGAATGCATCAGTAGGATTCTCCTTTGTAGCAATCTTCACTACCTGGACCACCCCCTTCTCTACAATATCTCTTACAAAGTACAGCTTTACATCTATATGCTTAGTTCTCCCATGATACCCTTGATGCTTTGCAAGATGTATTGCACTTTGGTTATCACAGAAAACAGTCACACTTCTTTGTGATATACCAAACTCCTTCAAGATCCCCCTAAGCCACATGCTCTCCTTAACTGCTTCAGTCAAGGCTACATATTCTGATTTTGTAGTAGATAATGCATCTACGGACTGATGTATTGACCTCCATGATATAGTTGTACCAAATAAGGTGAATACATACCCTATCAATGACTTTCTTGTGTCTACATTGGCAGCATAGTCGGCATCAACATATCCCACAAGTGCTTCTCCCTCATCTGATATCTTCTGAAATTTCAGACCCTTCTCAGCTGATCCCAGAACATATCTCATGATCCACTTAACTGTCTCCCAATGACTGAAACCTGGATCACTCATGTATCTGCTGATTACACTCATTGCATGAGTTAAATCTGGTCTAGAACACACCATAGCATACATTAAACTCCCTACTGCACTGGCATAAGGAACCTTGCTCATCTGAGCTCTTTCTTGGCTATTCTTGGGACACATCTGACTGGATAGCTTCTGATGCTGACCAATTGGTGTAGAAACTGACTTAGCTTGATTCATCCTGAATCTCTCTAACACCTTCTTTAGATAGGTAGGCTGACTAAGCTGAATTGCTCTCTCAACTCTACTGATCTCCATCCCAAGAATCACTTTAGCTTCACCAAGATCTTTCATCTCAAACTCCCTTTTGAGAATCTCCTTAACTTGATTGATACAGTTAATAGACTCCCCTGCTATTAACATATCATCTACATACAACAGAAGATAGGTAACTAAACTCCCAACTCTCCTGAAGTAAACACAGTTGTCATACAAGCTTCTTGCAAAACCAGCTGAACAAATGTACTCATCAAACCTTAAGTACCATTGTCTAGGGCTTTGTTTGAGGCCATAAAGTGATTTTCTGAGTAAGCACACTTTGTCTTCTCCATCTTCTATGTCCAACCCTTCTGGTATTTTCATGTAGATCTTCTCATCTAAAGTCCCATGAAGAAATGCTGTGGTCACATCCATCTGATGCAGCTCCAATTCATATTGAGCAACCATAGCCAACAAGATTCTGATGCTACAATGCTTTACAACAGGTGAGAAGATTTCATTAAATTAAATACCTTCTTTCTGTGTAAATCCTCTAGCTACAAGCCTTGCCTTGTACCTAATCTTGCCACCTCTCTAAGCCTCCACCTTCTTCTTGTAGATCCACTTAAACCCAACAAGTTTCTTGTTCTTAGGTCTCTCAACAATCTCCTAAGTCTGGTTCTTGTTCAGAGATAACAGTTCTTTCTCCATAGCAACTAACCACTTCTCTTTGTCATGGCAGTTGATGGCTTCTGTGTAAGTTTTAGGCTCCAGAGACTCCACCTCAAGAGCTGCACATAAAGCAAATGATACTATGTCAGCTTGACCATACCTCTGAGGTGGGTGGACTTCTCTTCTGGTTCTGTCCCTAGTCAACTGATAGTCATGAAACTCAGTATCACTATGAGTAGTCTCCTCCTCATCTGGATCAATCTGATCTTTAGTTAGTGTTCTGGTGTCAACATGCTCCACCTCAACCCGTGTCTCATCTGGTTTGTTGTGTGCTGCACCTGAATTTTCCTCTTCTTTCAGTGGCATTCTACTTTCATCAAAAGTTACATCTCTGCTGATAATACACTTCTGCATCCCATCTTCAAGGCACCACAACCTATACCCTTTCACACCTGAAGGATACCCTACGAACACACATTTCAAGGCTCGAGGCTCAAGCTTATCTTGCTTGACATGGGCATATGTTAAACAACCATAAACTTTCAAATTACTATACTCAGCTGCATGGCCAGACCATAACTCTTCTGGCGTTTTAAATTGCACAACTGAGGAAGGGCTTCTGTTTATCAAGTAGGCTGCTGTTGACACTGCTTCTCCCCAAAATACTTTAGGCAATCCAGAACTGCTCAACATGCATCTGACCCTCTCAAACAAGGTTTGGTTCATTCTCTCAGCTACTCCATTCTGCTGAGGTGTACCTGGTACTGTTATGTGCCTCACTATACCCTTCTTCTTGCAAAAAACATTGAACTCTTCTGATATGAACTCCAGCCCATTATCAGTTCTCAAATGTTTGAGCTTCTTTCCAGAGACATTCTCAACCTTAGTGAGCCATTCATTAAACTTTTCAAATGCTTCTGACTTGGATTTCAGGATAGTGATCCATACCTTTCTTGAGTAGTCATCTATGATAGACATAAAATATTTCCCAGCACTTCTGGTCTGATTCCTAGCTGGCCCCCATAAATCTGAATGGACATAGTCCAAAATTCCTTTGGTGGAGTGTGAACTCTTTCCAAACTTCAATCTCTAGGATTTCCCAAGAATGCAGTGCTCACACAAATCAAACTTTGTGATCTTGTCACCACCTAGCAATCCTTGCTTACTTAGCTCAAGTAGGCCCTTCTCTCCTACATGACCTAGTCTTCTATGTCACAATATTGAGTTGTCTTGCACTCTTGCCACATCTGATCTGCCAATCACTGTTCCTCCCTTAAGAAAGTAGAGATCATTCCTTCTCTCACCTTTAAGAACAGTAAGCTTCCCTTTTGAAACTCTGAGCTCTCCATCTTCTGACTGGAATTTATAGCCCATTGAATCCAGCATACCAAGAGATATCAAATTTCTCTTGAGTTCAGGAACATACCTGACCCTCTTGAGAATCCTCACTACTCCATCATACATCTTCAAGTGTACTATACCTTCACCTTTGACTTTGCAAGTGTGATCATTCCCTAACAACACATAACCTCCATTCTGATGCTTAAAATCATGAAACCAATATCTTCTTGGAGTCATGTGGAAAGAACACCCTGAATCTAAAATCCAATCCTGCTGTTCTTTAGTGGAAGTGATGGATAGGGACTAAGCTGACTCATAGCCCTTCTGCTCCTTATCTTCTTGGGTTTGGTTTACTTGATTCTTATCAACAGGGTTCTTGGGATCAGATTTTCTCATAAGCTGTCTGTACTTGAAACAAGTACTCTTGTAGTGCCCAGGTTTGTTGTAGTGGTAGCACACTACTTCCCCTTGATTTGAGACTGCTGATTTTCCCTTATCAGCTCCCTTGGGTTGACTAGACCACTTCTTGGAGGCAGATTTCTTATGTCCTCCCTTGATTGCCAATCCTTCTCCACTGCTACTTTTATCTCCTTGAGATGTCTTATTATGTAGTAGCTTGGACTTGACAGCCAAGATCACATCCTCCAATGTGATTGCTTCCTTTCTACCATACAAGATGGTGTCCTTTATGATTTCAAAGGACTTAGGAAGAGCACTCAACAAGATCAGAGCCTTATCCTCTTCTTCAAGCTTGACATCCAAATTCTCCAGATCATCAAGTATCTTGTTGAACTCATCTAGCTGCTCCGTAATGGGTTTGTCATCTCCTATTCTAAAGGCATACATCTTTTGTTTCGAATAGAGTTGGTTAGCAAGAGTTTTCACCATATATAACTTCTCAAGCTTATCCCAAACCTCCTTCGCCGACTTCTCTTTAGCAACCTCCCTCAAGACCTTATCTCCAAGGCAGAGTAGGATTGTGCTTCGAGATTTTCTGAGCAACTTGCTCCTTTCATCCGCAGCTTTTGCAGTTTCTTCTGCAATCTCTTCGGATTCTTCGAGAGCCTCGAATAATCCTTGCTGTTCAAGGAGGGCCTGCATCTTGACCTTCCACAGCCCAAAATCTCCCATGCCTGTAAATTTATCTATGTTGTACTTGGTAGAATTCCTCATCTTAGATCTGCAGCTACTTCAGTTTCCCACAGACGGTGCCAATTGTCAAGTAATTCCAGTCGATTAGACGTCTCCAACCAAGTAGAACACTTGAAGATATAAGAAATAACTACTCTATGATAGTAATTCAAAAAGTAATCAACGAGACAAACAGCACACAAGAATTTAAGTGGTTCGATCAATGTGATCTACATCCACTGGACCAGACGAGTACTTCTTTGATTGATCAAGAATGTTTACACACTCATTCACTCGGAATAGGATATTTCCTCACTTCACTCGTGAACTCACACAACTCAAAGATTATAAAACGTACTACAATTCCATCCAACCTTTACAATGTACACATACAAGAGTATATAAAGACCAAAGGTAGTTGCTGCTGTTAGGAACAGTTTGAGTAGTTAGCAACCGTTTGCAACCGCTTGTAACAACCCATGTGCTCTATTTTTGCCCAACTGAAATGGTAGTTATTCCCTCAAGTACTTGTAACTGTAATACAGTTAGTTAAACTAACTAACTTTCATATTAGAAGACTTGTCCATAAAGATCATAAGACTACTTAGTGTTCTGATACTCAACTCTTCTGTTCTATGATCATAAGCTAACTCTACTGATAGACTTCATACTATGCTGATCTTTTACTGTGCTGATAGTACTGTGCTGATATACCCTGCTGCAGTACTGTGCTGATATACTCTGCTGAAGTACTGTGCTTGGTATACTCTGCTGAAGTACTATGTTGATCCAGTAGTGTGCTGATCTGACCAACTGTGCTGAACTCTAAGCATCACCTCCTCAGCTGATTGAAATCCTTCAACTCATCTGATTTCGGCCTAAGTCATCTTATCTGATCCTATCAGCTCACTACTTACTTAGTGTGCTGACTATGAGATTATGAGATAACACTCACATTTGGGATCAAAACAGAATAAATTACAAAAAAATTGGGACTAAATTGGTATATTTAGCTAATTATGGACCATTTTGAAAAATGTTGAAAGTTATGAGACTAAATTGACTTCTATCCCGACATCTCACCTGAACTTTGTTAAGTGTGAAAAAGTTAAAAAAATGCACACACATAATTAATTCCCTATACACGTGTAAACACTCATTTTGGGACCAACGTTGTACTGTATATCGCACGCTAAAAAATAGAATCAAACTAGTATCATACAAATACAATGTAATCAGGAAAACAAAATTAACATAATAATATATGTATTGAGATTTGAGAGGGTAGGAGTGGACTAAACTGATGAGAATCGGCACTGAGATGAATGAGTCATAAGTCTTACACCTTTTTAGGTGGATTGTTGGGCTTGAACCTGAATTCCCAGAGTTTAAACTTGGAGGGGCTCGAGCAATTCTAGGTCTTCGAGATTTAAACCACGAGACTTGGACGTGAAGCTTCGACTCCACAAAGTGGATAAGGACCGACTTGCGAAGATATTGCACTTGTCCCATTTTTTTCGGAGCTCGGACAAACTGACTGAGGCAGATAAACATTTGACTCAAGACCACTACTTGGACAGTTGAAAGAAAAGGGGAAGTAGATAACCCTTCTCCAAAGGTATGTTTAATTTTATACGTTTTACACATATCATTTCTGATATCCCGAACTACAAGAAAATGCATTTCTTGTAACAAATTCTTTTGTAACCAAGGTTTAAATGTTTGCAAAAAGTTGATTTATTGTAACAAAATTATATATTCGTTACAAAATGTCATAATTCAAATAACAATAAGTAATTATCGTTACAAATAGTAAAAAGTTGGTTACAAATGCCCTTATTTTGTGACAATGACTAAATTACTTCTTTTTTTTTATTCAATTATTTATTTCATCTTTACATTACAAGAAAACAATAAAATTCCAAGAGAAAAATAAACAGTTGGATTTTTTAAATTTTCAACAGTTTTTCCAACGATATAAGCAACTGTTGGAAAAAATCATTAGAGATTTCAACACCTAAAAAAACCATTGAAATTTATTGTTAGAAAAAGCTTTGGAATTTTAAATAAAATTATTCTAACGAACATTCCAACGACTACAGACAGAGATTTCAACGACATGAAATTATTCCAATGAAAAATCCAACAGATATTCGAACGACATATAGCCATTGGAATGATTCTCCTAAATCAAAATGATATGATTATATCATATTCGAACAAAATTTTCAACGACATGATATAGTTGATATTTTTTTAATTATTCCAATGAAAATTCCATTAGCTCTACATCGTTGAAATGATTTCCCTAAATTTAATGATATTTTTATATCTAATTCCAATAGAATTTTCAAAGGCATACTAAATAATAGAAAATGTCTAAAAGACTCATGAAACTGAATAATAGAAAATAAATATGCGCATATATTATTTTCTAACTAAATTTTTTATACAAGAAATGCAAAATATTTGAAATTTAATGATAGAAATATGAATATTTCAAAAATGAATATGCAGCCTCATCAATGACAGATATACATTGCTTAGAAAAGATATATGCAGTTAATATGGGAACTCAGACAACAGCGCTTCAGAGGTGAAAAATGTGATGTAAAGTTCACACCCACGTAATTAGGCCCCATGAGTCATGACTATTGCCAAAATAACACATATTTAGCACAAAGCGTAACATTAATTTCAGTTGAACTGTGTAAATAAATGAGTTATTTCTTGTAATTATTTATTTTTGAAATGAAATGAACTGGAAAATGAAAAAAAGTATTAGTAACAAAATTAATACAGTATTTTAGTACAAAATGTATGATTTTATGAATAAAATTTACAACAATTTGCAACGAAACTTTTGTTACGTTACCACTTCTAAGATTTTTGTAACCAAACAAGGTGTCGTTACAATTGTATTGGTAACGATATTGATTTTTTTTTTGTTACAAGAACTTTTTGCAACGAGCTTTACAAGACCAAATTTTGTAACGAAACGTGGTTTTTGTAACCAAAAAATGACTTTTTGTAACCAATTTTTTCGTTACGAAAAATGCATTTTCTTGTAGTGGATCACGACTTAAACACATACTTAACACTCTTTTACATATACTCACGAGAAAGTTTCGTGACATACTTTCTTGCGCACTGATATATATAACCTGAAATACAACTGAATTGTATTCACGAGAGACGAGAATATTGAGTTGGGACAAAAGAGGAGCTATCTTTGAGATACAAATTGCTCCTCGCCCTTTCTTTGAGATAGACGGTTCTAATTTGAGCGTCGGTCCCCCAACGTCGGAGATCACTCCTATGTATTTTTGCCAAGGTTGCAGAAGTCGAAAATAGCTAGTCGAGCGTTTTTTGCCGCCTAGGCGGTACAATTTTGTTTCTTAATATATTGCATATTTTTTTTAAATAACTAAAATATAAAGATTTAAAGACTGGCCATCAGGCTTGGCTTAGTGACTTGTGGCTCGTGGGATTGTGGCCCAAAATGTCTAGTTAGGGTTCTTACTTTTTTCTTTAATTTGCTACCCTGAAATAGGGTTTGTCAAAAAGGGAGGGTGGCGGCATTTAACAGCATAGACGTGGGTTTGACAGTTTAGGGTGAAAAGGAGTGTGGTGGTAGTGGTAAGCGGGCAAAGGCGAGCGTGGAGGTGGCGGCAAGCGGGATGCTTGCTCTTTTTTTGGCGGTCGTGACGACAACTGTTGTACGTCCCTTAAACGAGTTGATGCCGAAGAAAGTCTAGAGGAGGGGGGTGTGAGGGTGAATAAACTTTCTAACTTTTAAAACTTTTCTTGTGTACGTATCAGATGAGGTAGACATATGTTGTACGTGCTTTTGAATGGGTGATCTGGATGTGGACTTCGCAGTCACTAAACAAACATATAATATTAACGAGGTTATTACGTGCATTTAATGGTTAAAAGTGGATGATATTGTGATAAAATAATGAAGAACAAGATGAAAATATAGTATGGCTTCTTGGAGAAGCTTGGGAGCTTTTGAGAGCTCTTGTATTATTTGCCTTGGTCTTTGTGCAATATCTCAAACTTATGTTACATTTGTGCCTTGGTGGGCTTATATAGTAGGAAATAGGTTGACATGCCTTTACACGTGGCAGGCTTTAACTTGCTATGAGATCCCATCAGATAAAGGTGATGGTAGGCCGCATTAAATGCGTCTTAGAGGTTGTTCCGGTGTTAAACCGCCTCTTTGGTGGTCGTCCTCGCCTTCAACGAGGAGCTGGGCCACGGTGGTCGCTGGAGAAACTGCTCGTCCGGAGTTCACCATGAAAGGTGGTCGTGCTCGCCCATTCTCGAATGGCTTTGAGACTTGTCTTTTCTAGATAAATTCTCACGTGCTCGCCGATAACCCTGGAGAGAGCACATATTTACATTTTCTTATTATAATGTTGACTAGTCGTCGCACGACTTAGTTGACTAGTCGTCGCCACGCAAGCTGATGACTAGGATTGACTTGTCAAAGGTTGACTTCTTTGACCTGGTATAACATTTGCCCCCTGGTCGCCTTTCTTCGTGTTCGTGTTAGGAAGGCGGGCAGTGTGATCGTCTTCTTGGAAGGCAGACTTGTGTTCGAAACTCACAACACTTGGAAATCTTGATGATGAGATTTATCGACGGTCGCCTCGTTTCCCACAACGGGCACGCTTTCCCAAACGTTTTGATGACGTCGGATGTGACCGGTGTCAGGCGCGTGAACGGCGCACGAATTTTGAATTTCGCGCGTGTGGCGCGTGCGAGCACTCAGAGGTCGCGCGTGGAGCCCAATCGGTGCCTCAATTTCGAGGATGGACCCAAATTTTGGGGAAATTGCATAAACGACCCTGTTTTCTTGCACTTTAGTCCCTGGGTATTTTTGTCTATAAATAGAACCTCTCTTCTTCACAAATCACTTTCAAAACTTTTGCATTTACAAATTTCTTCTCGAGCCTTCTTCCCAAGAAAGTCTTCGAGTATTCCGGCGACTTTGTGCATCTCCGATCGGTGTGAAAGGTAAATAACTTCATATCTTCTTCTTAAAACTCTTTTTTTCCCCCCCATTTCTATCGAAAAAATGGAGGTTGGTGGTTCTTCCGGTGGTGGCTCGCCGCCGTTCTATGGGGGTGTTGAATATTTCGGCGATGGTCCTCGCCGTGATCTGGAGAAAAGGGTGGTATCATCGAACTCCGACATAATTTCGACCAGCCCCCTTAGAGTAGGGATCCTCAATCTTCCGGTCGACAGTTTGGAGGATGTTTTGAATGTGATGGGTGTCTAGTCGACAACGAGATCGACGAATCTGACCGGGATGATGCAGGAAATGATGCCGAGGACGATGTCGAGGAGGTAGACTCAGATCTGGGCGACCAGGATTTGAATGTGGAGATGGGCGAGCAGATTGACCCGGCGAGAGTGGAGGATACTTTAAGAAATACCCTCCACAAGGAGCACGAGGACATTGCTCGCTATGCTGCGAGCATAAAAGATATTTTGAGTGGTCGGGAAGAGCTAAACGGGGACGAGCTTGTATGGGAAACGTATTTTCAGTATGTGGCCGAGTACCCGCCTAGAACGATTCCTCGCCCTTTTCGAGAAGCATACGAATCAGAGTATGCTGCTAGTGAATATGCGAGCATTGTCTCATCGGCCCAACTGACCAACTCCCGGAGGAAATACCACTTGCCTCAAGATGTGTGCCTCTTCGTTCCGCGAGAAGATGAAAGGGCCGACCAGCCTCCTGAGGGAATGGTCGCCGTTAATAACGGCATGATGGATGGTCTAAGATTTCCACTGCACCCGAGAGTTAGTTTTTATTTGAACTTCCTCGGTTTGGCTCCTTCTCAAGTGACGCCGAACGGGTGGTCGAACATCATAGGGTTGCTCACCTTGAGGCCACCGAGAATGGTTGTCAAAGAGTGTTTCTCATTCCTCGAGAGATAAATTATCTCCTCCAAGTTTCTGAGGCCGGCAAGAAAGTGGGGAAAGGGTGGTACTATGTGAAAGGTCGTGATCGGTTCAAACTTGTCGAGGGTGTTCCCAATAAGATCCGCGATTGGAAAACCAACTGGTGGTGGGTTGCCGGCGACTGGAGAAGTGTCGTGAAACCTTATGGGTCCGCCGATCGCACTCCAATCGCGACCGACTACAGACGAATTCGTAGTAAGTCTTTTGAATCTGTGCTTGTTCTTGTCTATACTGAATAACTTCTCGCTTTTGTAGGTACTACTGCTCACGCAAAGGTCGGGGACCATCTTCTGTCGCCCTTGTTCCAATATCACATTTGTTGTGTTGCTTGTCCTTGCTATCTGGAAAGATCTTGTCGTTTCCTTAACCGCGAGAGCATACGAGAACAAGTTGGTCTTCGAGTGCCTCCTCATCATATTACCAGAGAGTTTCCTCCAGGTATTGAATTTATTCCAAAATACTCTGTCTTATATGTTTGTTTTCCCACAAAATGCTGACACTTTGTTTTTAGTAGTGGTTAAGTAAAAAATCATCACCTATCTTCCCCCGACAATCGAGCTGCAAGACGTGATGGCCAACCGATCCCTTCGTATGGCAGCCCTTAATCGCGAGCGCGATATCGTTGATGGGACTAACCGCAAAAGGAAAGAACGGGCAGATACGACGGTGCCTCCCCCCAAGAAGAATGCTAACACGGCCCGTGGAGGTCATCGCTCCACTGCCGCCGATCGGAGGCCTACTCCTCCGAGGAGCTCGCCGCCTCCAAAGAAAACAACCCCTGTCCGTAAAACCAAACTGACGCAGGAGTTCGTTGCGACCTCGTCGGCCGGGCAGAGGGCTCCCGAAGATATCACGATGCTCGGATGGAGTGCCGAACGGGTTGCCAAGTGAGTTTCCTCTAATAAATCCTTCAAATCTTTTTAAATGTATTTCCTTCTGATCGTTTCCTACCTATTTATCAGGTTTACCGAGCACCCGAAGACCGCTCCCTACAGCGATGATCTCCTTAACTTCTATCGGTCGCGAGATCCGGCTGATGGCGATTCGCTAGATCAACTCGCAATTCGAGCAATGAAAAACTTGCCCCGATCGTTGACTAAACCCTTCCTCGAAGAGGTTGAATGCCAAAATGCTGCAGAGAACGCTCATCAGATTGTCATAAACAACAGTCGCTCGGCCTACCTAACCGAGCAACTTGTCCTCCAAATTTACGATTTGAGAAAGGGCAATGATGAGAAAGAGATCGTGGCCGCGCAACTAATGAAGGCTAACAGCGACCTCGAGAAGAAAGTGGCGGATTTGGAAACCAACTTGGAGTTGCTTCGAAAGAGAAGAAAGTGGACCATCAACTGGTCGAAGATCTCCGCGCTCGTCTCTAGGCTGCCGAGGACGAGAAGGCAGAGAACTCCAGCGCACTCACATCTGCTCGCACACTGACGGCCATTATGCAAAAGCGTCTAAAAACTGTCGAGGAAGAGTTGGCTCGTGTTAGGCATGAGCTGTCAGTTGTGGAAATAGATCGAGATGAAAAGACTCATCTTGCCGAAACGGGGGCTTGCTACTCAGCTGCGTTTACCGCGCACGAGCTCATCCGTCGTCTGAAGGACACTCATCCAGAAGTAGATGTGTCCGTTTTTGTTGAGTTCATCGAGGACCATCTCCTTGAGAAGGGTCCAAAAGAAGGCTCTGTCCTTCTCCTACTCGATCCGGTGAGCATGGGTCTTATGTTTCCTCGCCTCTTGGCGAGGAAAGTTATGTTTGAGAGTCCGCCCCAACATGACGCCCCAACCCAGACTGGCGAGGAGGTTGCCGTTGCTGGCGAGGAGGTCACCGTTACTGGCGAGGAGGTCGCTCCGGGCGAGGAGAGTGCTCTAGCCGGAAATGTGGACGCTCCTGTTGAAGGGAATCCCCCTTGAGCTCATATCTGGCCAATGGACCTCTTTTTTTTTTTTTTTTGTGCCTGTTCGGCCAGTAAGGCCTTTTGTAATGTTCGGCCCATGAGGCCTTTTTATTTATGAACTTCTATCTATGAAATGTGTTCGTTTATTTATTAATGCTCGTCTTCGACACTTTCTTTAATTTTTTGCAAGTTTATCCTTCAATGAATACTTGTCTTCGGATTTTTACCTTTCAGTTTATATCCGTATGTGTCGAGTTCAACCTTTCGGTTTGTGCTCGTTTCCAAACCTCTACCTTTCGGTTTACGTCCGTATGTTTTTCGAGTTTCAACCTTTTGGTTTGTGCTCGTTTCCAAGACCTCTACCTTTCGATTTACGTCCGTATGTTTTTCGAGTTTCAACTTTTCGGTTTGTGCTTGTTTCCGGACCTCTACCTTTCGGTTTACGTTCGTATGTTTTTTGAGTTTCAACCTTTCGGTTTGTGCTCGTTTCCAAGACCTCTACCTTTCGGTTTTCGTTTATATGTTTTTCTAGTTTCCTCGATTGGAATTGGCTTCGCAGAGCCTTAAACTACAAATCTAAACATATGCTAGAAAACTTGACATGTATTGAAACGATTGTAAATACAAACTATACATATATACGAGAATAAAAACTTACTGATAATATTTCTTCAATTTGACCGCGTTCCAAGGGTACTGGCTCGGCTTGCCATTGAGATCTTCTAATTCGTACGATCCATTTGAGTACTTGCGCGTTATGCGGTACGGGCCCTCCCAAGTCGGGCCAAGTATGCCTATTGATTGCTCTATTGCCCGTTGAAGTACGAGTTAGCCAATGATAAATTGTCGAGCTCGCACTTTGGTGTTGTAATAACGCTCTGACATTTGCTTGTAAACTACGTTTCTCTCACACGCTGATAGTCTTCGCTCTTCTAGGAAATCCAAATCGGAGAGTTGTGCATTTTTATTTAGGTGCTCGTCATAGGTTGCCACTCGGAAGGTGGCAACTTGTGCTTCTGCTGGTATGACAGCTTTTGTTCCGAACGCGAGCGCGAACGGAGTTTCGCTTGTAGAATTCCTCATGGTCGTCCGATATGCCCACAACACCATGTGCAGCTCGTCCGCCCATTTGCCCTTCAATCCTTCCAACTTTGCCTTCAAGGTGTGCTTTTTGATTTTGTTGATAGCTTCTACCTGACCATTCGATTGTGGATGATAGGGTGTTGAATAAAGTTTCTTGATGTTCCACTTCGAGCAAAATTCTAACATGTCTTGACTGGTGAACTGGCGTCCGTTGTCCGTCACGATTGCTCGTGGTAGGCCGAATCTGCAGATGATATTTTTCCAAATGAAGTTTGTCATTTGAGCCGTTGTGATGGTCTTCAATGCCTTCGCCTCCGTCCATTTGGTGAAATAGTCGACTGCTACGACTACGAAAGTTACTCCCTCGACGCTCGGCGGGAAAGGTCCTATGATGTCGATGCCCCACTTCGCGAAGGGCCAAGAGCTGTAAATAGAGATGAGCTTGTCTGGTGGTGAGTGTATAGCGGGAGAAAAAGCTTGGCATCTCCTGCACGTCTGTGTGTAATGAATTGCGTCCTTCTTCAAAGTAGGCCAAAAGTAGTCTTGCCTCATGATTTTTAAAGCGAGTGCTTGCCCCCCTGTGTGATTTCCACATACTCCATCGTGGATTTCATGCATGATGACTTTTGCTTCCTTTGCTCCTAGGCATTTCAATAAAGGCATTGAAAAACCTCATTTATATAGTTGATAACGTATGACGATGCATCTGGCCGACCTGAGATGTAGCCTGGTCGCCTTAACCTTGTCTATCGGGAGCTCACCGGTCTTGATGTACTTGATGATCGGCGACATCCATTCCTCGTCGCTAGTCGCTTCAACCTGTATAATTTGATTTCTACTCACGGATGGGGAATAAATTTTTGTAATTGTAGCTTCTGAAAACACTGCCTCCCCCTCTGAAGTGGCCAGTCGAGCTAAAGCATTTGCTTGCGTATTCTGCTCCCTAGGGATTTGTTCGATGTGGATTTGATCGAATTTCTCGAGTAATCCTTTCACCAATTCTTGATATTTTAACATCTGGTCGTCGCGAGCCTCGTACTCGCCTGTTATTTGGCACACCACTAGCTGAGAGTCTAAAAAAATTAAGTTTTATGGCGCCCACGGCCATTGCCATCTTGATTCCAGCGACCAGCGCCTCGTACTCGGCCTCGTTGTTGGTCGCGCGGTACTCAAACTCGATCGCCAAAGCAAAAGTTTGTCCGGACGGGCTGGTGAGGACTATCCCTGCCCCTGCTTTTGTGCTCGTCGAAGAGCCATCGACGAACAGTGTCCAAGGAAGTTCGATTTTCTTGTCAATCTTCTCTGGGAAGGTGAGCTCCACGATGAACTCTACCAGGACTTGCCCTTTGATCGCCGTTCTTGGTGAGTAGGTGAGCCCGAATTGCCTGATTTCCACTGACCATTTCAATAGTCTTCTAGTGGTATCCGGCCGATGTAATACTTATCGTAGAGGAAACGTTGTAAGAACCACCACCTCGTGGTCGAACAGGTATTGCCTTAGTTTTCTCACGCTCATGACCAAAGCGTAAGCCAATTTTTCCATTGGGGTGTATTTTAACTCGGCGTCCCTCAGTGACTGACTCACATAGTAAATTGGCAAATGTGTGCTCCCTTATGCTCGGACGAGCACTGAGCTGATCGCGCACTCAGTGGCTGCCAAGTAGAGGTACAATTTCTCGCCCGGGACTGGCTTATAGGACCTTCGGATCTGATAGATATTCTTTCAGCTTCTCGACAGCTTTCTCGAACTCATCGGTCCATTCGAACCTTCCCTTTTTCAATGCGTCGAAAAAAGGTTTGCAACGATCGCCCGTTCGTACAACGAATCTGTTCAGCGATGCCAGACATCCTGTCAATCTATGTACTTCTTTTACATTCCTCGGGCTTTGCATATCGATGATTGCTTGAATTTTCGTAGGATTCGCCTCGATGCCCCTCTGGCTAACCATGTGCCCTAGAAATTTCCCGGAGCTGACTCCGAAACTGCACTTCTTGGGATTTAGCTTCATATTATACTCTTTTAAGATATCGAACGTCATTGTGAGGTGATGGAGGTGATCTTCTTTCCGCAAGCTTTTGACAACAATGTCGTCGACATAGACTTCCACCATCTCACCAATGTGTTGATCAAACATTTTATTTACCAGCCTTTGGTATGTTACCCCTGCGTTTTTCAACCCGAAAGGCATTCGCTTCCAGCTGTACATGTCTGTCATCGTCATGAAAGTTGTATGTCTCTGGTTATCGGGATGCATCGCGATCTGATGATATCCCGCGAAAGCATCCATAAAAGTTAGCATTTCATGCCCCGCTGTACTATCCACCAAATAATCGATGTGGGGCATCGGAAAGTGGTCTTTGGGACAAATACCGTTTAGATCTGTGAAGTCTATACACAGTCGCCATGACCCGTTCATTTTTCGCACGAGCATGGGGTTGGCCACCCACTCGGGATCAGTTCTTGTTTTCTCGATCAATTTATTATCTATTAACTTTGTAACTTCGTTTGCCATAGCCGCATATTTATCAGGTCCAAACATTCTTCATTTTTGCTTGATAGGTCTCCTCGTAGGATCAATATTCAATCTATGGCAGGCATGATTCATGTTTATACCTACCATATCTTCGTGCGACCAGGCGAATGCTCCGACATTATCTTAAAAAAAGGTGATCATTTCTGACCGCAATTGTCCTGGCAAATTTGAACCTATAAAAACTTCAAGGTCCGGACGAGCTTCATCTAGATGGATGGTTTCAAGGTCCTCCACTGGAGTTACCCGTTCTTTGAGTTCCTTCCAGCGAGGGTCCTCGATTCCGATCACTGGCTCAAAGCCTAGCCTAGGTTCCAAATCTGGCATGTCCAGATCTGGAACCTGGTCGTCGATCGCCTCGGGGAGTTGATCGTTCAATTGAGTTTCAATATGCTCGTCCAGATCAATTGGGACATGCTCGTCTAGGTCTTTTGGGTGGTTGTCAAGCTGCTGACTTAATTCCCCGATATCTATTCTTTGATACTTGTTGGGAAATCCCTCCAAGTAATTCATTTGTGTGTTTTTCTTTATGACACTCAATATACTTTCCCTCAGCGGGAGAATTCTTAGAATGACGCTTAGCAAAACGGACAAGACACTCCCTCGCCCGCGTCTGGTCGCCCTTCAGGGTTATAATTCCCTTCGGGGTCGGAACCTTTACACAATAATAATAAGTAGAGGCGGCCGCCTTAAATTCAGCAAAGAAAGGTCGGCCGAGGAAAGCATTATAAGATGATGGCATGTCGACGACCAAATTTCTGGCTCCTTGGTTGATGCTAGTTCAACTGATAGTCTTATCTTTCCAATGGGGACGAAGTGGGTATCTCTGAAACCCACGATGATGTCGCTGCACGGCTCGAGGTATGCTTCGTATCCGCCGAGAGCATCTAGAGTGTGCTTGAACAGGATGTTGGTGTATGCCCCGGTATCGACCATCATGCGGTGGACGACTGTTCCCATGATTTTTACGGTGACAACCAAAGCATCGTTGTTTGGTTGTACCACTCCGTTCATGTTATCATCCGGGAAAAGGACTTGGTGAGAGATGGGCTTGTCTGCAGTCGCGGCGACGCACACCTGATGCACATTGTTCAGTGCTCGCATCTCGATCTGCTGTCGGCGAACAGATAGAGTCGTTCCAGATTGAGTTCCCCCTAGGGGGCCCTCTATGACATTGCAGTGGCCGCCCATAAAGTCGATGTCGCCAGGGGGACCATTCGGCATTTGGGGCGTCAGTTTCTGACGGTTGATCTGCTGGCGCAAGTCCTCATCGTCATCGCGACGCTTCTTGCTCCGCTGGTCGCCATTGCCTTTTATGGGCTTGATGTACTGGGCGAGCTTGCCCTTCATGTACAGCTTGTACAAGTTCTTCATCAAATCTCGGCACCCATTCGTCCGGTGGCCGATGGAGTTGTGGTAATCGTAGAATTTCTCCGGATTCAAGTTATTCTCGTTCGTATGCATCGCCCTTGCCGGGGGTAGCATATTCTTCCCTTTGAGCGCATTGAAAATGGATCTGGGGTCGATGGTGAGATTCTCTCTTAATTGCGTGATTTTCGGCGCCTCTTCGAAAGGCTTGAAATTTGTCGGCTTGGCATTGTTCCCTTGGTTTACTGCCTTTTTTTGGCTGGGACGGCTCCCCAGTTGTAAAATTTTTCTTAGGTGGCCACACCTTCTTGACCGCTTCAGGCTGCTCGTTAGCCTTAGCGGCATCCATGATTTCCTCCATCTGGATGATGTTCCCGGCCCGATTGTGGAAATCTGCGTAAGATTCCGGAAAAAGTGTGTGCATGGACTCCCATAGGCGTGAACCTATTCTTAGGCCGGAAACAACTGAGATCAACTTCGTCTCATCATTCACAGCCTCCCCATCGATGACCAACCTATCGAAGCGCTCGATAAAGTCTTTTCCTGACTTGGTCAAGCTCTGGCGAACGTTTGCCAAACGCTGCTTTGATGTTGGGCGAGCAGCAATTGATCCATAGTAAGTTAGGAATTGCTACCCCAGTTCGATGAAGGAGTTGATGGACCCGGCTCCCAAAGTTGTATACCAACGATGGGCCCGGTCTCCCAAGGTCAGGGAGAAATTTCGGCACTAAGTGGCATCTGTTGCCCCAATCGAGGCCATGTAATTTGAATATTTTGACAAATGCACCCGGGGTTTGGACATACCATCGTACGCCGCCATTGAAGGCATTTGGATCTTTTTCTGGATGGGGGCGGTGAGAATAATGACATTTAGAGGTGAAACGGGAAGAGTGACTGGTGGGATGTTCCCTTTCTTGGATGCGGCCACTTCCGCTCGGAGATTTTCCATCTCCAGCTTTATCTGTTTTTGGGTCTCCATAAACTGGGCAATTTGACCCTCCTCGGCAGTTTGAGGCCGAGGAACAATGTGCTCGCCATGCTGGCTCCTGTGGGATGCAACCGGTCAATCATACCGGTTGCGATGTGATCGTTCTAGCGAGTGGTGGAGGGATCTCTCTGGCTGATAGCTTCGGAAAATCTTCACCGGCCCACGTGGCTTATCCCCCACGCGGTTGAGGGCGGAGATTCTATCCCCGTGGTCCCTTTTCCCATCATGATGCATGTGGTCGTCTTTGTTTAGTCGACCATCGACCTTGAAATTCACTGGGCAAGGAGCTCTCGTCTCCTTGTCGCCCATGCGGTTAAAAACCGAGTGTCGACTATCCCTCGAGTCGTTGGTATGACTGTGGTGGGGACGCTCGTATGTTTTACCTTTGCCCTTATCACGGGGGTATTTATTCAAACCAGTGACCGAGTACGACCTCTGCTCGTCCTCGTCATCATGGTGGGCACGGGCTTTCGCCTTCCGGGTGTTTTCCTTGGCCTGTTCTTTGGCCTTTTCCAGTTACATGGCTTCATTTTTTCTCCTCTTTTCGTTGAGGTAGTCGGTGAATTCTCTCAAGTATTGGGGATCATTTAAAATGGCCTCTAAGTTGATGTTCGCTGCCGGATTGGCCGGAGCGGCCGATGGTGGCGAATCGTTCCCTCCGGGAGGCGAAATTCTGTCATGATTCGAATGGTGAGACATTCTTGAGAGTGATTTTCTGGGAACCGGTTACAAGATATAAACTGAACTAAACTTTGATGCTAAAAAAACACAACATTCGAGTTCTTACGCAGAAGAATGTGTTATTACAAATATAAATTCTCTAAATAACAACAAAGAGAGTGCTTAAACAGATTTACTAGGAGATCAAACTCCAAAATACGCCTAGAATACAACAAATATTCAAGAACAACGATGATCGGGAAAGGAATTCCTAGTCGTACAAAGTACGTAAAATCGCAAATATACGTAATAAAATACGTAGATGATGTTAAAAAAGGTATTTCTACCGATTAAAACCTGATATAAATGAGTTTACAAGTCAATTGTTCGATGATCGGTTGAAACTTGATGAAGAACACGTAAAAGGACCCCTCCTTCTAGCGCCAAATGTTGTACGTGCTTTTGAATGGGTGATCTGGATGTGGACTTCGCAAGCACTAAACAAACATATAATATTAACGGGGTTATTACGTGGATTCAATGGTTAAAAGTGGATGATCTTGTGATGAATCAATGAAGAACAAGATGAAGATATAGTATGGCTTCTTGGAGAAGCTTGAGAGCTTTTGTATTATTTGCATCGGTCTTTGTGCAATATCTCAAACTTATGTTACATTTGTGCCTTGGTGGGCTTATATAGTAGGAAATTGGCTGCCATGCCTTTACACGTGGCAGGCTCTAACTTGCTATGAGATCCCATCAGATAAAGGTGATGGGAGGCCGCATTAAATGTGTCTTGGAGGTTGTTCCGGTGTTAAACCGTCTCTTTGGTGGTCGTCCTCGCCTTCAACGAGGAGCTGGGCCACGGTGGTCGCCGGAGAAACTGCTCGTCCGGAGTTCACCACGAAAGGTGGTCGTGCTCGCCCATTCTTGAATGGCTTTGAGACTTGTCTTTTCTAGATAAATCCTCATGTGCTCGTCGATAACACTGGAGCGAGCACATATTTACATTTTCTTATTATAATGTTAACTAGTCGTCGCCACACAAGCTGATGACTAGGATTGACTTGTCAAAGATTGACTTTTTTGACCTAGTATAACAACAAACTTAGTCAAATATTAAGTTTTCTGAGCAAGTAAGTATGATCTGATATCGAGTGCGAGTGTTCAACAACGAGGATAGATAACCAACCTACTGATTGCTTGTTAGCTGAACAGTTGGACAACTATCTAACACAATAGTTGGTGCGGAATTGTATAGGCCCTAAATGTTTATAGTCGTGGGTTAAATGAAAACCTTTTATGAGTATATAATGTAATCAATGAGCTTATCAACTAACTTGATGTCATCTGATGATGGATAAAGTAACTTGTGCAGTTTTAACACTTAAAGTATGTTTTTATCAAGAGTGATTATGATAGTTATGATTAGATGATATAAGTAATATTAATAAGAAAGCGAGTAAACAACACACAAGTATTTATAAAGGTTCGAATCCCAGTACTACGTCCTCTTTCATAGTCCAACTATGATATTAATTTTTTAAACCAAAGGACTTGCTACTTTAACGTCCCAACAGAAGACGTGAGCACGAAGTGCAGTAGGCTCTACTTGTTATTGTAAGAACAAGTACTTTTACCACTTAAGATAAGATCTTGTATTTATATATGAATTAAGCACGAACTAGCCGTTGGATAAACTAGTTGTTGCATCAAATCTTCTATGTATGGGTCGTGATCTTTGCTGATTTGATAATACATCCGATTCTGGTAAACACATTCCTACTTAAGGAATGTGCATTTAATGTTCATTAAATATAATGTAAGTGTACGATCATTGCAGCCCTAGTCTTAGTCAACTCATAGCTGTGTTGGCATCTTCTCATTGGTCCACGTCAGCTTAGTTGGTTAAGACTTTAGTCTTGTCTAACAAATGAGGTTGTCAGATGTGAAATCCGACATTCTCTTTGTCCTTTAAGGTTGATACCCTTCATGATTGGCATATTGTCATCTGTTGCATAGATGAACAGTTCTTCTGAAACTTTAAGGTAGCCAAACTGATTTTAAGGCATGAAGTCCATATCAGCTGGTATAGACTATCGGCTGATTGCATGATGTTACTATCAGCTGACTAAGGTATACAAGAACCTTGTCATCTTATTTCACTAATGGATTTATCTTCAAGATCTTCTAGTCTTCTGTCTTCTACTCTTCTTATCTTGAGCAAGCGCATGTTAATCCGGATGTGGTATCAGTTGATATACGTACATATAGTTGATCCCACATGACAAAGACTTAGACTAATAAGCTATATATATAAAACAACTTATAAGACCTATCAAATTACAAATTATTTTAACATGAGATTACATTATTTTGGCCATCAAAACTATGAGATAATACAATGAATACTAAGAGGGTGGTATCCTAACAAATGATATCCCAAAAATTTCCCAATTTTTTATGATGCCAAAACTATCTAAAAATCTGTTCGGCTAAGCATAAGAAATCAGAAACAGATAAGATAATTTGTAATCATAAAAAGTGTTAGTAGCAATAAATAAAATATTTCTTCTGATGAAGACAATGGGATTTTTTTTCTAGAAGCTGAAAGAGAAACCACTTGTATTAATAAACCGACAATGCTTCTCCTTTCTCGCACGACTTTTCTCGCAGAAATGACCATAGCCCCTTGCTTCTTCTTACTTCTCCCTTATACTTCTATTTTTAATGATATTATTCCGCTAACAGTGTCTACCCTTCTACACGAATTTAACGATGTCTTTCTCGAGGAACTGCCATCGACCTTACCCACTCTTCGCGACATCCACTCATATCAGGTGCCCCTTTACCTAATCGTCCCCACTATCGGATGAGTCCATCCGAGCAAGAAGAAATTTGTCGCCAAGTCGAAGACCTTCTTTCCAAAGGCCACGTGAGAGAGAGAGCCTTAGTCCATGATACCCGCGCTACTCATTCCTAAGAAAACTGGAGATTGGCGTATGTGTGTGGATATCTGAGCAACCAACAAGATAACAGTCCGATAGTGATTCCCCACTCCTCACCTAGATGATTTACTTGACCAATTGAGTGGTGCCAACATTTTTAGCAAATTGGATCTCAAGAGCGGTTATCGCCAAATCCGCATTCGACCGGGCGACAAGTGGAAGACTACTTTCAACACTCGAGAAGGCCTCTTTGAATAACTTGTCATGTCATATGGCCTTTCTAACGCACCTAGCACGTTCATGAGAGTGATGAACTAAGCCTTACAACCTTTAATCGGTTCTTGCGTTATTGTCTATTTGGACAACATCCTCATTTATAGTAAATCGGAAAAGGATAATTTAGACCACCTTCGGTCGGTTCTTGTTATTTTACGAAAACAACAATTTTAGGCTACTACTAATAAATGCTATTTTCTCTCTTCGGCTATCCTGTTCTTAGGTTACAAGATTTCGGTAGACGGGATTAGAGTTGATGAAACTAAGATCGAAGCTATCCGGAATTAGCCCACATCGACCACCATTTCCGCTATTTGAAACTTTCACGGCCTTGCGTCGTTTTATCGACGGTTCATCCCCCACTTTAGTACTATCATGGCACCTATTACCGATGCCATGCATGGCAAAACATTTTATTGGTCAACACTTGCCGAAGAAGCTTTTCATACAATTAAATACAAGTTGACCCACGCTCCAGTGCTTCTCCTCGATCCCCAATTTTGACGATCCTTTCGAACTACACAACGATGCATCCAAAGTTCACATTCGTTGTCCGACACAAATCCGGCACGACGAATTGAGTCGACGATGCCCTTAGCCGCTAGCAATTTTTACTAGTCGACTGTCTACTCATAGTCCCAGGTTTTAACACTTTTAATACACTATACACATCTGATCCTTTTTTTTTGGTCCCATTGTGTAGGCCCTCGATGTTGGACAACACGACGACTACACATTCTCAGACAACTTTTTGTTTAAAGGCATCCGCCTATGCAACTCCGACTGCAGCTTACGTGCCAAAATTGTCTGGGCGACGCACAATTTAGGCCATGTGGGCCGCGATAGCTCTATGGAACTGGTTCTTCGTGCCTATTTGTGGCCGACAGCGAGAAAAGAAGTGGAACAGTTCGTCGCACGATGTCGAATTTGTCAAATGACGAAAGGTGTTGGGATATTCATCCTACCCCTAATCATATTATAGTCTATGTATTAGTTTTGATGGCCAAAACCAGATCATGTAATCTAGCGTTAGAATATAATTTGTAATCTAAGCTGCTCTTATAAAGCTTAGTAGATATGACTTAGTCTAGTCTATATTGGACCAGCTTGAAGATCAAAAGACATCAAGACTAGAAGACTAAGAAGACCTATGAAGTCCATAAGTGAAGTCACATGACAAGGTGCTTGTATATCGAAGTCATCTGATGATAACTTCAAGAGATCGGCTCACATGAAGAACCTAGCTGATATGGACTCAAGACTTAGAAGAATCTTGTCAAGTCAAAGCAACACAAGAGTTGCTCATCTGATTGATCAAATGACATCATCAGAAGACAAGGACAACATTTGCATTAACATTTCTGATTTTGTCGCATGATAATGTCGAGAACTTATACTCAACATTCACATTAATTTGCATTTTATGGAACCTCACATGATGATGTACCATATGAAATTAAAGATGACTTCGATTAATTATGCTATAGCATGAAATATTAAGGAATAATAATCTTATCATACTAAGTCAAGTTACGTATGACGATGTGTTAGATGGCTCATAAAGAGGGAGAACGCTCGAAATTTTGGTAAGAGGAAGTGGGAAGAGTCGGGACAAGAGGAACATAACAAACCCCAACAATCAAAGGGAGAATGAAGGCAGTAGCCAAGAAGAGAATCTTGTTTGTAAAACATGTGATCGTGTTAGGAATTAATATACAAGAATTAATTCTCACCCTCTCTATAAGTTCGGACTTTTAGATGAGACGGAATTCTTTCATGGTATCAGAGCAAACCGGGCAAACGACCTGGGTTCGATTCCTGTTGAAAGCACTCCACCCATTTAAATTGTCCACTCGATGGGCCTCCTCCCCAAAATGGGTAAGAGGTGTTAATCCGGCCCACGAGTGAGGGGGAGTGTTAGGAATTAATATACAAGAATTAATTCTCACCCTCTCTATAAGTTCGGACTTTTAGATGAGACGGAATTCTTTCAGATCGAAAACATCATGGTGAATTAAGGGGTAAAAATATATGTTATAAGTGCCATGAGTCGGGACATACCTCATATAATTGTCCAAAAATAAAAATTATAAGAGCAAGAGACGATGATCAAGATGTAAGTTATGGTGGCAGAGCTCGAACTTTTGCCATGGAACAACAAAATCAAGGTACATAACTAAAATCCCATTAGACCATGTTTGATTGTTTAGATTAAACCTAAATTAATTTCATCTCAATTTTATATATTGTTTGATAACTTAGATTAAGGGTAGATTATATTTTAAAATGTATACTCAGTTTATCCTAATCTTAAGGGTATATTATCCTAATCTCAGTGTTTAATCATTTTTGCTATTAAACATGGTCTAATAGATATACACTCCACAAAATTTGTTTTCTCTCTTTCTCCTTTCTCTGCAACAATGGCCGCTCCGCGCGGACCCTATGTCCATCCCTTTCCATTCTGACGGCGTGCATAGTTTTAAAAGCCGCATGAAGGATCCAGCGCCTCTTGTCTTTTTTCTCAAAACTTTTTTTTTTTTATATTTATACAACATATTTGACACATACTGTCCTATAGATTAAAGTTCAGTACCATATAAAATGACATAATAAAATTCAGAGTCAACTAATGTAAACATGAAAAAACATCAAATGTAGTAAAATCAACAATTAATCAATATTCTAGTTCTCATTTTAATGATAAATAAAAATGGTAGCAACAGGGATAAGCACTACAAGAAAACTACAATTTAGCCGCGAAAAAATTTGTCGCTAATTCTAATATTTTAGTCGCTAACGTGAGTTAGCGATGAAATAATTTTGTCGCAGGATTTGTTGCTATACGCCCGTCGCTAACGTGTTTGCGACAAAAAAAAATTAATTTTGTCGCAAATGTTTGCGATGAAAATTTGAGTTTCATCGCAAAATATTAGCGACGAAAATTTGAGTTTCATCGCAAAATATTAGCGACGAAAATATAAGTTTCATCGCAAAATGTTAGCGATGAAAATATGAGTTTCATCACAAAATGTTTGCGAGGAAAATCAAACATTTGTCGCAAACACGTTAGCGACGGGTGTATAGCAACAAATCCCGCGACAAAATAATTTCATCGCTAACTCACATTAGCGACAAAAATATTAGAATTTTTGTTGCTAATATTTGGCTATGATATCCGATTTACGAATCATTCTCTAAACCCACTTCCGTACACGACCAACCCAACCCGCACCCACACCCGACCCACCCCAACCGAACCAATTCAATCGTTCTCTAAACCCACTTCTGCACTCAACCCGCCCTAACCCGCACCAACACTCGACCCGCCCCGCCCCAACCCGTACCCAACCCACACCTGCCCCACCCCAATCGACCCAACTCAACCCAACCCAACCCGACCCGCACCCACATACCCCCTCCCCCATTTTATTTAAATAAATATTTTATTTGGTCTTAGTGGGAATTGATCCCGGGTGGATGGGCGCCCATAGCTGGGCGCCTACCATTCGGGCAGACAACTCTTTGGTTCAGTTTTTAATATTAATTATATATGTATTCAATTGTTACTAATTTAGTTATTTTTACTCATTTAATAATTTATTTCACATTTATTAATTGATTAATTTTTAATTTGTAACAAGTATATATGTATATATACATGTGTATATATATTGTAATTTTTAAAACAATTCCAATTGTAAAAAATCAATGTTACTTAAACAATTTTAAAAAAATAATAAATATTACAACCAATCTTCATTCTCCCATCTTTAATTATGTCCATCTTCATTTGCATCATCATATTTATAAATATTTTTATAAACATTCATACTGATTTATAAGACATAAAATTTGGAGAATTATTAAACATTTAATTATATAAATCGATTTTCTTGATTTAATAAGCATAGTTGATTTAATATTAGCCACGAAACATAATTATCATTGTTGTTTTGATTATTAACAACAAAATAAAATAATTTGATAAAAGTGTAGCGATAAAATATTTTAATTTTGTTGCAAATATTAATTCCAAGAAATTAGCCACAAAAAATATATTTCATCGCAAAATAATAGCGACTAAATATAATTTTCATTGTTGTCCTAATTATTAACAAAAAAATAAAAGAATTTGTTTAGATTAAACCTAAATTAATTTCATCTCAATTTTATATATTGTTTGATAACTTAGATTAAGGGTAGATTATATTTTAAAATGTATACTCAGTTTATCCTAATCTTAAGGGTATATTATCCTAATCTCAGTGTTTAATCATTTTTGCTATTAAACATGGTCTAATAGATATACACTCCACAAAATTTGTTTTCTCTCTTTCTCCTTTCTCTGCAACAATGGCCGCTCCGCGCGGACCCTATGTCCATCCCTTTCCATTCTGACGGCGTGCATAGTTTTAAAAGCCGCATGAAGGATCCAGCGCCTCTTGTCTTTTTTCTCAAAACTTTTTTTTTTTTATATTTATACAACATATTTGACACATACTGTCCTATAGATTAAAGTTCAGTACCATATAAAATGACATAATAAAATTCAGAGTCAACTAATGTAAACATGAAAAAACATCAAATGTAGTAAAATCAACAATTAATCAATATTCTAGTTCTCATTTTAATGATAAATAAAAATGGTAGCAACAGGGATAAGCACTACAAGAAAACTACAATTTAGCCGCGAAAAAATTTGTCGCTAATTCTAATATTTTAGTCGCTAACGTGAGTTAGCGATGAAATAATTTTGTCGCAGGATTTGTTGCTATACGCCCGTCGCTAACGTGTTTGCGACAAAAAAAAATTAATTTTGTCGCAAATGTTTGCGATGAAAATTTGAGTTTCATCGCAAAATATTAGCGACGAAAATTTGAGTTTCATCGCAAAATATTAGCGACGAAAATATAAGTTTCATCGCAAAATGTTAGCGATGAAAATATGAGTTTCATCACAAAATGTTTGCGAGGAAAATCAAACATTTGTCGCAAACACGTTAGCGACGGGTGTATAGCAACAAATCCCGCGACAAAATAATTTCATCGCTAACTCACATTAGCGACAAAAATATTAGAATTTTTGTTGCTAATATTTGGCTATGATATCCGATTTACGAATCATTCTCTAAACCCACTTCCGTACACGACCAACCCAACCCGCACCCACACCCGACCCACCCCAACCGAACCAATTCAATCGTTCTCTAAACCCACTTCTGCACTCAACCCGCCCTAACCCGCACCAACACTCGACCCGCCCCGCCCCAACCCGTACCCAACCCACACCTGCCCCACCCCAATCGACCCAACTCAACCCAACCCAACCCGACCCGCACCCACATACCCCCTCCCCCATTTTATTTAAATAAATATTTTATTTGGTCTTAGTGGGAATTGATCCCGGGTGGATGGGCGCCCATAGCTGGGCGCCTACCATTCGGGCAGACAACTCTTTGGTTCAGTTTTTAATATTAATTATATATGTATTCAATTGTTACTAATTTAGTTATTTTTACTCATTTAATAATTTATTTCACATTTATTAATTGATTAATTTTTAATTTGTAACAAGTATATATGTATATATACATGTGTATATATATTGTAATTTTTAAAACAATTCCAATTGTAAAAAATCAATGTTACTTAAACAATTTTAAAAAAATAATAAATATTACAACCAATCTTCATTCTCCCATCTTTAATTATGTCCATCTTCATTTGCATCATCATATTTATAAATATTTTTATAAACATTCATACTGATTTATAAGACATAAAATTTGGAGAATTATTAAACATTTAATTATATAAATCG
This sequence comes from Galeopsis tetrahit, assembly GCA_963675135.1. Taxonomy (NCBI): domain Eukaryota; kingdom Viridiplantae; phylum Streptophyta; class Magnoliopsida; order Lamiales; family Lamiaceae; genus Galeopsis; species Galeopsis tetrahit. The sequence goes on along the minus strand of OY776126.1, from coordinate 48,972,122 downwards.
ATTTTCTTGATTTAATAAGCATAGTTGATTTAATATTAGCCACGAAACATAATTATCATTGTTGTTTTGATTATTAACAACAAAATAAAATAATTTGATAAAAGTGTAGCGATAAAATATTTTAATTTTGTTGCAAATATTAATTCCAAGAAATTAGCCACAAAAAATATATTTCATCGCAAAATAATAGCGACTAAATATAATTTTCATTGTTGTCCTAATTATTAACAAAAAAATAAAAGAATTTGTTGCTAGTTTAGCGGTGAAATATTTTTATTTCATCGCAAAAAGTAATTTCAATAAATTAGCCACAAAAAATTATATTTCATCGCAAAAATTAATTTCAATAAATTAGCCACAAAAATTTCTATTTCATCGTAAAATATTAGTGACGAAATATAATTTTCATTGTTGTTCTGATTATTAACAACAAAATGAAGCAATTTGTTGCTAATATAGCAATGAAATATATAAATTTTGTTGCAAAAATTAATTTCAAGAAATTAACCACAAAAATTTCTATTTCATCGCAAAATATTAACAACGAAATATAATTTTCATTTTTTGTTCTGATTATTAACAACAAAATGAAGCAATTTGCTGCTAATATAGCGATGAAATATATAAATTTTGTTGCAAAAATTAATTTAAAAAAATTAGCCACGAAAATTTCTATGCAAAATATTAGCAACGAAATATAATTTTCATAGTTTTTCTGATTATTAACAACAAAATGAAGCAAATTGTTGCTAATATAGCGATGAAATATATAAATTTTGTTGTAAAAAATAATTTCAAGAAATTAGCCACAAAAATTTCTATTTCATCGCAAAATATTAGCGACGAAATATAATTTTCAATGTTGTTTTGATTATTAACAACAAAATGAAACAAATTGTTGCTAATATAGCGATGAAATATATAAATTTTGTTGTAAAAAATAATTTCAAGAAATTAGCCACAAAAATTTCTATTTCATCGCAAAATATTAGCGACGAAATATAATTTTCAATGTTGTTTTGATTATTAACAACAAAATGAAACAATTTGTTGCTAATATAGCGATGAAATATATATATTTTGTTGCAAATATTAAATCTAACAATTTAGCAGCGAAAATTTATATTTCGTTGCTAAAAATTGATTTTAGCGATGAAATTTAGATTTGTCGCAAAATTTTCGTCGCTATTCCCCCCATTTCTTGTAGTGAAGATACATAAATAAAAATGGGGAAAATAACTTAGTGTATATGGGCAACTGTGTTGTTTCTAAGTTTCTCCCTCCTTTACCATTTTTTTCTTAAACGCTACGCCTAAATTCAACATTGTTTTCTTAACTTTGATTTGCCCTTATATTCTTCCGAGTTTTTTTTTTTTTTTTGACAGAAATTATTTTTTGATTTCAAAAATTTTGCACAACCACATTTTGGGAATTATAAAATCCGAAAAGGACAATAGGTGCGTCTAGGCGCTCTAAGGCGTACCACATGGCACTGCACATAACTAACTCTGAAGATTGAATTAATGAAATTTACAGAAGTGGACGTGAATGCATGTATTATTAATTTGCATGCACACCCTCGAACAATTCAAACGTTCAAATTTATGGATTGGGATGACATTTCCTCCAACGGATAGTTTTCTCACATCTATAAATTGGGTATAACTTGAATCTTTTCAAATTTACGGGAACATACACAAGTTGAAACTATTGCAAAATTACTACTTGCATTCAAAGGCATTCATACACTCAAGGAATTCGTATGAAGCTTTTAAGCATTAAGATTAAGTGTTTTTCTTTAGTTCCCTCTATATATGTAGAAATACATTGATTATCCTAAGCCTAGCAAGTGATCCTAGCTTTTACAATGTTCTTAATTGTAAAAGATATCACATTAGTTGGAAAAGAACAAACTAAAGAGGTAGTTTGAGAGTATTGTTTGAGAGTATTGTTTGAGTTCGAGTTGTATTACTACAAGTGTTAGTTGTTAAAAAAATTAGGAGAGAAGAGGAGAGTGTACCTTAGCACTATAAAATAAGTTAATTACTACAAATTAAGGGATTATCATGTTAAATCATGGAAAGTGGACATAGGATTAAATTAGCCTCCAAACCACTCTAAACTCTTGTGTTATTTACTTACTACACTATACTTTATTGCTTATTGTTCATTAATCATTATTTGCATGTTTATTGTTTGATATTTCATAAACTTGATCATACACATAAGCATACAACACAAGAACCCCTTAATTTTGGTGTGAGTAAAACCTAATATTTTCTTAAGGTGTTGTTTACTTTGGGCTTTGAGTAGTTATGAAAATCAGTTTTTGAAATCCTGAATTTTTAAAACCCTGATGAATAGTAATATGTGTGTTTCTGTTGAGTTTTGGAATAGTAGAAGATTTTAACTTTATGTCAAATCAATGTGTAAGATTGAATGAAATTGTATTATTATATGGGTGGTGCTAAACATCCAGAATATGGATATCCAGAAAAGGGAATTTTGGTAATTTTCTGTTTTAAGTTGTGTTAAAATGACAAGTATACCCTTAAGTGTAATTTTTATATTTTTTGAATTAAATAATAAAATCTGGCACTATTCTCTCTCTCTTTATATTTTCAAAACAGTAATAATTACACCAACACATTTTAATGTTGTATTTAATTACACTCTTTTATTTCTTTCATCTTTATCTTCCTTCTTCCTTCCTTCTTTCTAGAACCCTAAGAACTCCATCTTCCTCGAAGGAAACACTTCATCTTTGTGCCGAAAAAAAAATAAAAAACTTCGTCTTCTTCGTATCTTCATATCTTAGAATGTTTAGCACAACGGGAAAAAAGGTTGAAAAAATTTGCGTAGTCTTCAAAGGCGTGCGAGTAGGTATATATGATAGTTGGAGTGAATGTGCTCCACATGTCCTCGGATTCAAATGATCCTTGTACAGATCTTACAGGAGTGAAGAAGAGGTTATCGATGCATACACATCCTATTTCCAGCAGAGGTCGTATGGTGATGATTTCTATTTCCAGCCGAGGTCGTATGGAGATGATTCAAATTCGAATCTTGGATTAAATGTGAATGAAGATGAAACGAATGAGGCTTCAAGTTCTTATAAGCCAAGAAGAAATGGACATGGCCTTATGCAATATTACCAGTCTTTAACCATTCTTGTTCCTATACTTTTGTTTTTTTGTTTTGTTTCTGGAATCGTAGGTGGTTTTGCAAGTTTTTTTTTTTTTTTTTGGTGTTCGTTCTATAATTGTAAAATGTATTCTGCATTTTTAGCCCTCAAGTTATGCAATGTTATTTTTACAAGTGTGTTGTTTGTTAGATTAATTTGGAATCTGATTTCCTCAATTTCGAATTAGAATTTGATATTTTTACAAGTGTGTTTTTTGTTAGATTAATTTGGTGAATTTACTGGAATTAGTTGGAATTTAAAAGAATCGACGGTTGTTAGTGAAATTGGGGAAGATTACAACTTAAATTTCATTAAAGTGAATTTGGGGAAGATTACAACAGTCCAAAGCTAAACCCTAAAAATCCTACCATAATCGTCGTCATCATCACCACCATCTTCACCACTTTCTTCCATTTCACTGTCTTCCTTGCCACTTCCACGGCAGCCATCTCCATCGCCACCGCCACCACCAACACTTTCAACACTTACTGTGTATTTTTCAGCGAAGTCTCGAACACTGGAGTTGGGCAATGGAAACCCCCTTGTCCTATTTGCTTTGAGAAAATACTCGTGCATTTTGTGTAAAGGATCATCGTCGCTCACAATGATATCGTTCAAGCATTGTGGCGTGCAGTGAACCAATAACCTCTTCATGAAAAGCTTGACTTATACTTTCAATTCATAATTTTCTCTCTTAGTGTATTCGTACATTTACAATAGGCTTTTGTGGGAGGAAGGCACAAATTCTTCAAACTCTCCAGAAGGTGTTCTTGCCATTTGAAATTTGTATGTGGAGGAGAGGATGAGTGAGTTAATTTACATGACTAGGTGTTATTTATAATCCCCCATTGCAACGGTTGCCATCCTCCGAAACATTCATCTGGACGCAACCTTTCGGCCACACACGCGTTGCAACCCTTTGAAATTTTTCTTCCTTATTTTATTACAGATTTGATAGGATTTAATTTGGCTTTCCTTTGATAAGAATTGGCGATTTTTCAAGTCAAGATCTATATTTTTCAGAAGTGAGAGATTTGTTACGATTAATTTGGTGAATTTATTGAAATTAATTGGAATTTAATATAATCAAATCAATTTGTTATTTGTGTTTACAAGTGAAAGATTTTAATTTGTTATGATTAATTTGGTAAACTTATTGGAATTAATAAACTTCAATCAAGATTACATCCCAAAATTGGTGTTAGTCGTTGTAATGGTGTTGTTAATTTTGTTGTTTATCTTACAAAATATAATAAAGTTAATTAATTAATAATAAAAAACCATTTCATTAATATTAGATTGGAAAATGGGGAAGATTACATCCCAAAATTTAGAAGACAAAAAAAAAAAAAAAAAAAGATAAAACTTAAACACCTAATTAATAGTAAACCCTAAATAGATAAATTTAACCATCGTTCTCATCACCGCCACCCTGAACGCTGTCTTCCATATCGCCATCATCGCCGCCGCCACCACCACCACCGATACTTGCAGAATTTTCTTGGTCTCGAACGGTTGAATCAGAGAGCACAATGACTGGAATTTTCTTGACCTTATGAGCTTCAACAAAGAACTCATAAATCTTATGTAATGGATCCTCGTCCAGGATCACATTGCTCAATGATTGTGGTGTGCAGTGAACCAACAATCTTTTCATTAAAAGCTTCACTTCCTCTTTCAATTCTTCGTTTTGCCTCTTTGTATATTAGTACATTGACAAAAGACCTTTTGGGGAGGAAGGCACAAACTCTTGAAATTTGCCTGACTTTGAAGGTGTTCTTGCCATTTGAGATATTTAGGGTTTAGGATTGAGGATGAATGAATGAAGGGATGAATGAATTTACATGGCTAAGTGTATTTATATTGTCATCCCAACAGAGCTTTTGCAACCTTTGGCATCCCCCAAATCATCATCATTAAGCACAATTTCTAGACGCAACATACCCCCATTCAGCCATGCATTCAAGCGTTCCAAAAAAATGATCATTGCCTACATACATAATTTATTCATTAAAGTATTTTAGGCGGTTCAAAATTATTCATTAATTAAAAAAACAAAATTAAACATAAAGTCGTATTCACTTAAAAACAATATTATTCATTAATTAATTTTGAACAAAATTATTTAAGATGAAAATAGATGAAATTAATTAGAGTATTACTAAATGAGAAAGTAATTACAGATTTAAGAAATATTTAATCTACCTTGAACCTAAATTAGATTGACATGCGCAGATTTTTCAATTTAAACCAAAAGTCGTATTTACTTAAAATTTAACCTAAAATCTTATTTACTTAAAATTAGCAAAAATTATAGCTTAATTTACTTAAAAACCAACGTATCAATTATTTCCATAATATAAAACCCCTTAAAATATAATTTGTTTGTAATTATGGACTTTGAGACTTTGTCAAATATTAGAATTTACCTTATAAAAATTTCTTATTTATAGACTAAATTTAACATTTATATTGTTATTGATCGACGCAAATATATGTATCCATGTTTATATTACTTAGTGATATAAAATTAAAATTGAAAGTGTAAATTAAAATACAAAATCACATATAACGGTTGATATTCACTTAATTAACAAAGGGGGAAATTTTTCAACCGATCAAGGGCTATATGCCCATACAACATAAAACATAAAATTAAAATACTAAAGAGTCCATCATACTAAAACATAAAATAAAACAAAAACATACATAAACACAAACATGAACAAATAAAAACAAAACGACCCTTCCACCGCTCCACGCCTCCACCTTCAAAACCCAAAGCAAATCTTGTGTTGAGCATCATATGCAGCAACCGCTTCATCCAGATCAGTGTTCGCCTCCGCACGTAGGACCTCATCCTCTATCACCATGACCCTACGCTCCAGAGCCTGTCGAGCGTCGAGTAAACTTTGAAGCCTGTCCCAACGCTGCCTTAGAAAATGCCTTTCGGCCTGGTGCCTCAATCGCAACTGCTGCAGTTCACAGCGGTTGTTCTGGATGATTTCCATTAGGCCATTGAAGTAGTCCTAGAAATACAAAACAAAAGAAATTAATTAAACAAAAATTAATTAAACAATAGAAAACAATGAAGAAAAATATGAAACCCTACCACCCCCTTAGACATTGGTTTTGATGAATGTTTGAGAGATGAGAGATGGAATCGAAGTGAATGTGTGTTTTTAGAGAAAAATTCATTTTACGTCCTGTAACTTAGGCCTAATCCAATTTATATCCTTTAAGTTTTTACTTTTTCGATTTACGTCCTTTTTGGTCCAATTTACGTCCTTTTCGCCGGAAAAGTTTAAAACTCACCGGAATGTGAGGAATAAATTGGGATTCCGGCCAAATAGTCCAATTTACGTCCTTTAAGTTTGAAAATTAAAATTTAATAATTAAAATTTTCTAAAAATCCCATAAAAAATTAAAAAATCTAATAGTAACATTAAAAATCCAAAAATCTCCTTAAAATTAAAAAATATAAAATGTGTAAAATAAAATTCAAAATATATCACTAAAATTTCGAAAAATAAAAAATTCTAAAATTTTAAAAAAATTTAAAATAAAAAAATCTACAATTCCAAAAAATGGAAAATGTGTAATTTAAAAATTAAGAAATTCAAAATCTCATTAAAATTTCTAAAAACTCTAAAAATCTCATTAATTTATTAAAGATGTGTAGATTAAAAATTACTAATTCTAAAAATCTAATAAGAATAATAAAAATTATTAACAATTCATTAAAAATTAGACTTAATTCAAACTCGTCTCATTAAAATTTTGCTCGAACTCCTAAAATTTTTGTGTTCCACGAGATTTTCCAACTCAGTGTCGAGGTTGAGTGGAAGCTCCACCCCTTGATCGATTTTGGAACCGTTCCAAATTCATTTTCACGATATTTTTTAAATTGTGGATTTTTTTTTACTTTTTATGAGTTTTAACATTTTTTAACATTTTAATTTATAGATATTTTTATGAGTTTTTAGAAAAAAAAATTACACAGTTTTAGATTTTTTGAATTGTAGAAATTATTGATTTTTTTTTTTTTTATGAGTTTTTAGAAAAAAAAAATTAAATTTAAACATTAAAAGATTTTTTTAATTGTAGAATTTATAAAATTTTTATATTTATTTTACAGTATTTATAAGTTTTTAATGAGATTTTTAGAATTTTAATGAGATTTTTTTAATTTTTAATGATTTTCAGAAATTTTTAATTATTAATTTATAATTTTCAAACATAAAGGATGTAAATTGGACTATTTGACCGGATTTCCAATTTTCCGGTGGAAATGACGTAAATTGGACACCCTAGGACGTAAATTGAAAATGTGAAAATTTAAAGGATATATTCTGGATTAGGCCTAAGTTACCGGACGTAAAATGAAATTTTCTCGTGTTTTTACATTGTGAGTGACCCAATTTATATGAAGTTGAAATGAAAGGGTGCATTGTACGTGAAAGGGTGCGTGGCCGGATATGAAATGTTAATTTAATTTAACTTAACCTAAGTAAAGATAATATTAATTTAATTTAATTTAAGTAAATATAATATTATTCGAATGAAGATAATGTTCATTTAATTTAATTTAACTTAACTTAATTTAACTTTAGTAAAGATAAAATTATTCGAATTAAGATAATATTCATTTAATTTAATTTAATTTAAGTAAATATAATATTATAAAAGGGCATAATGTTAATTTAATTAATTTAACTTAACTTAATTTAACTTTAGTAAAGATAATATTATTCGAATTAAGATAATATTCATTTAATTTAATTTAATTTAACTTAACTTAAGTAAATATAATATTATTCGAATGAAGATAATATTAATTTAATTTAAAATCAAATACTTAAGACTCAATAAACTTATTTATTTTAATTATGATGTTAGTGTGAGGGTAAAGTGTTTAGGGTTTAGGGTTGTAGGGTTTATGGTCCGATTACTCGTTTCAATGTGTTGACTACATTAGTATCAAATACTTATGACTCAATAAACTTATTTATTTTAATTATAATGTTAGTGGTAAGGTAAAGTGTTTAGGGTTGTAGGGAGTTTATGGTATGATTACTCGTGTCAATGTGTTGACTACATTAGAATCAAATATTTATGACTCAATAAACTTATTTATTTTAATTATAATGTTAGTGGTAAGGTTTATGGTTTAGGGTCCGATTACTCATTTCAATGTGTTTACGGTTGTAGGGTTTAGGGTTGTACATAGGTCTCCCTAATTTTTTTTTTCTTTTTAAGTGTAGATTAATTAAATTCAATGTGTACAATTACACTTAGTGTGAATTAGATTAAGTTAAATTAGTGTGAATTAAGGTAGGATTACGGATTGTTAGGATTAAATTACATTAAATTAATGTGAATTAAGTTCAACCGACTCATTCACGTCCTTAAACCCTCTTTATTCCAGTTAATTCAAACTAATTCAAATCAAATCCAATCAACATTACATCGCATTTAAAACCCCCTCTCCCACTTGTCCATGTTTAACCCCCCACACTCCTCCATGACATTATTTACTCGGATACGTCTTCCATGGCCGACAATAGTAATGACTGCACCGTAATTTCAATACTCGATGCGCATAATTAGCATCGGTTTGCAAGGCGTAATGATTACATAAACCCCCTAAAACCATTTACGCAAGATGTATTCACTGAACCGTTTAAAATGAACGATCAAGATTAATGTGAACAAAATTAATCAACGGTTGAGATGAATTTGGAGAGGATCAAGGAAGATCAGGAAATATTAGGGAAGATCAAGCGATGTCTTTCAATTGACACACCTAAACCCTAGCCATAAATGGAGATCGAGTTGGCAATTAAATCTAATTTAAATTCGTAATTAAAAATTTAATTTAGGTAAATTAATTAAAAAATCGTAATTTAAAAGTTAATTTAGGTAAATTAATTAAAATCGTAATTTAAATCTTAATTTAGGTAAATTAATTAAAACTAAGTAATTTAAAATTTAATTTAGGTAAATTAATTAAAAATAAGTAATTTAAATTCTTAATTAAGGTAAATTAATTAAAACTAAGTAATTTAAAATTTAATTTAGGTAAATTAATTAAAACTAAGTAATTTAAAATCTTAATTTAGGTAAATTAATTAAAATAGTAATTCAAAATATTAATTTAGGTAAATAAATTAAAACTAAGTAATTTTAAATCGTAATTTAGGTATATTAATTAAAATCGTAATTTAAAATATTAATTTAGGCATGCATACACCCCTTCCGGCTTCCGCCCTAAATTCGATTACATTTACACCCAAACCCAACTCTTCACGCATACACCCCTTCCGCCCTAAATTAATTCTATCAAACACATATGTTCTTGAATACTTTTCTCCCCCAAAACTCTCTCTCTCTCTCTCTCTCTCTCTCTCTCTCTCTCTCTCTCTCAATTCAAATCTCAAACATGCCAAAAACAAGATCCGCCTCAAGAAAATTACGATTTACCATCGGAAACAACCCTGAGGAGATCGCTCTGAAATTCGGCAAAATCCGCATAGATTTTTTACTGTAAAATGCAAGACAACTGAATGCCACAATCGTTTGGTATTTTATTTCGCATATATTTCGAGTGTTATTTATTTTTGAAGTTATTCTTAACATTAATTTCGTTTCGCATATTGTAGAACCTACCGAAGAATGCTCTTGACCTGTTGGGGTACGAGGGGAAGATGATCATAGTTTGTGCAGGGTACTCGGGGATTGAGTATCAGTGCAGGTACGGATTTCATCGGATTGACGCACGTCCAAGGTGAATTAGTCGATTGACGAGTGGTTGGACCAAGCTTGCGGATACATTAAGAATTAGCCAAGGAGATACTCTTCACTTTGAGCGTGATGTCCAGGTTCCCTTCAAATTCTATGTATTTGTCGTCAAACATGACAACGCAATTAAGGTGGAGAACGAGGGTTAGATTTAAGGTTTGGGGTTCAATATTTATGTTTAGTATTTTCAATGTTTATGTTTAGTGTGTACTGGTATTTTCAAATTTTAATGTTATGGTATTGGCTGGATTTCAGATGTTTATGTTTTGGTACTGAATTTTCAACGTCTTTTTGTATTGGACTTAATATATGAATTTTGGCATGACTGTTAATCTATTATCAATTAAATTGTAAACAATAACACTGAATTTAGCATATATGAATCTGGTTAGGGTTTAGCATATATGAATTCATAAGTCATAACATTACAACCCTTACAATTGTGAATGTAAACATTAAAACCTTAAACTCCCTTCTGATACATTAAGATCATCATTTAAGTCGAAAAGGAATTCCTCGTTGTTGTCTTCTTGAATTGTTGATCCCCTTCCACTTCCTCTTCCCCTTGTAGTAGGTTCACCACTTCCCCTTCCACGTCCCATTCCCCTTGTAGCGGGTTCACCCCTTCCATGTCCACGTCCCCTACCACGTATTTCCGAAGCTGACCTGTAACGATTAATTCTAGGCCTTCCTACTGTTCTTCCAACATGGGGGTTTAGTAGTGGAGCCCCCCTTATCTAGGGACTTGGTGATCTCCTTGAGGGACCATCATCATCATCATCCGTTGTGGTTGTAGGAGGGTTCCAATTAATCAATGCATTTTTCATCTCATTACAACTATTTTCAACAAAGTCCAACTTCGTTGTGTTCCCCATTGCCAAATCTGCAGCTTGCTGAAACAATTTTTCGATCCCTTGATATTTCTTGTACTCATCAGTCATATGAGGATAACCTCTCTCGAAAAAAATATGACAATGTCGTCGGTACACATCTTTTCTCCATCGATGTAACAAATACCTTTCGTTCACAGTTTGGATGTCCCTTTGTGCCAACACTTTCATTATATAAGGACAAAATATCCCCTTAAACTCAAACTTCTTGCAATTGCAATTGATGTATTCTCCCATTGGCCTCCACTCAACAGTATATGTAAATTCCTTGACATAGAAATTGTGCACAATGCTCCTTTCAAGAACCCTAATTCTTTCAATTCCAACATCATTCAAATCTTGAGTTGCTTCTTCATCTGTTGGTGGAACAACATGACAATAAATCATTCTTTTTAGTTCTTCTTGAACACGATTGAAAATAGAATTCGTCTATGCCCGTTGAAATTCCTTCTCCCATGGAAACTGAGAAATGCACTTAATGACCCTATTCTTCGACTGGAAGTCAGCCATAAACTCCTTATGAAACTTATTACCGATAGCAATATCGTATTGTTCCAAGAATTGTTTGAGCGTGCTTCTGGAGTGAACATAATCATCAAAATAAGCATGCATTCCCTCACTTCGTTGTGTCGAAATCATTCCAGCCCAAAACGTGTGGTGCAAGTAAACTGGAACCCATTTCTCCCTTTCGTTGTACAAACTGATTAACCATTCATTATTTTCCAACTGGTATTTCACTAAGAACTCAGCCCATTTCCTCTCAAATATCTCGATGGTTATGTTGTCGTACACGAGTCCTTTAAATTCAACAGTGCTTGATTTAATATCATGAACCCTTTTAAACTTTTCTCCCACTTTTGATAAAATATGTCATATGCAATACCGATGAATAGTGTTCGGCATCAACTCCCTCAGTAGCGGATGTAGTATAGAACATGGGGGTACAATTGTACCCCCAAATTGATTTTTTTTTTTATTATTTAAGGTAAAAAAAATTAAAAATTAAAATAACAACATAAAAATAGGTAACTGCATCCCCACCATTCTCCAACGCCTTCTCCAACTTAAACTTAAAGTCCAGTTATTTCTCATATTTCCATTAAAAGCCCAATATAAGTTTAATTTCTCCTCTTAGTAGATTGAGGCTCAATAATAATTTTATTTCTCCTTTAAGTAGATGGAGGCATAATAAAGATTTAATTTTCCCTCTTAGTAAATGGAGGCCAATACAAATTTAATTTTTTTTTCTTTTAATAGATGGAGGTCCAAAAAAAAGGTCAAATATCATAGGAATATATCATTTTTTAAAATATGAGAATTCATCGGTCTCAGTTGTAATTAATGTTATATAAAAAATTTAAGTTACCACAAATTGTATGATTTTTATTATTAAACACTCTCTCCGTCCATACAAAATATGTTTCTTTGGTTGAACACATATTTTAAGAATAACTCATATTTATTGTATAAAATAGGTATGTGAATTAAAGAGTAGAGAATATTGTCGGTAGATCATTAACTTTGTTAATAAAATAGAAAAAAAATACTTAAAACTTAACTATTTAAATAGAATGAACTTATTTTTTATAAAAGAAAAAATAAGATTGGACATATTTTTGGTAGACAGAGGAACTAGTATTTTACTTAATATATTCCGTACCCCCGAATTTGAAATCCTGGATCCGCCACTGAACTCCCTTTATAGCTATTTTAATGGTTTCAGCTTGGTCCGTAATTATGGCAGTAGGGTGAATGTCACCCATTGCATCTAACTAATTCGAAAAAATCCACTTATACGTATCTGTCTTTTCATTGCTCACCAATGCACACCCTAGCAAGATCGAATGACCATGATGATTAACCCCAACGATTGTTGCAAATGGCATTTTGTACCTATTTTTCCAAAACAAAACAATTCGAGATATTAATGAACGAACGATCTTATGTCATTCATATTGACTGTAAACCCTAAACCTAAAACCAATCCTTAGAAAAAGTTAATGTAAACAACACAACAAATATTAATGTAAGCATTCTCAAATCAATTTTGATGAACACATATGCATGAACAACCAAAAAAATACTAAACCTTAAATATTAATGCAAGCATTTCGAAATTAATTTTGTACCTATTGACGAGATACGATGTGTCTAAACTCACGACGTCATGAAAATATTCGTAAGCAGCTTTACTTCTAGGATGGAACCACAAAACGTTGCATAGCCTATTATCATCGTCAATATCCATCAAATGAAAAAAATTTGCTATCCCTCACTTGAAGTTTAGCAAACATCTTACGGATTGCTTCTGCGTCTCCCTCACCTAATCTGAGCCTTCTTCTTTGTTCAATGAAATTCCTACAATCCTTAGGAAGGCACCCAATATTTTCTGGGCCACCCGATTGAACTTCACATAATCTTACATTTTTGCATGTCCTTATTCCCGCAATATCATTTGCTTCTAGTTGCCTCTTCATGTGGACACTGAAATGCCTATGAGCCGACATTAAAGGGGAGAAGACTGGATCGATTTCATGGTTGTGGGCATGCACCATTTTACTAACAGTCCAAGTTCCATCCTCGAGTTTTTTCGCATTCAAACGAGCTTTGCAATCAACTTTTTTCGACGCCTTATTTGCCTTAGAAATCCCAGCCTTATCACAAATCATCAAAGCATATTTGTATTGTGATTCATCCTCTTTCACTAATGTCTGTTTAACAATGTTACAACCCTTTCTTCTATCATGTTCCTGATAAGCTTTAAACAACTCATCAATGCTCCCATAGACCATTCCAGTTTCTACAACAACTTCATCGTCATTAACATTTTGCTCGTTGTTAACTATCGGATGAGGTGGTGGTGAGTGACTTTGAATATTCTCTTCGTTGTTGGAATCATCTCCAAAAATTGATTGAAGTAATTCACGATCAACCATTGTTGAAAGGAGGATGAAAAAATTGTTCAGATTTCGTGTTTTGATGGAGGTAATAGGGTTGATAATGGTGGAAACTTAACTTTTTTTTTTTTTTTGGTTTAACAGATGAAATGGTGATAACGGTGGAAACTTAAGTTAATGGTTGTAATGGTGGGAGAAATTAATTTGATGGAGGGAGAAGAAAACTTACCGTTTCAAACTTAATCATGATAGTGTGTCTTGGGAGAATAAATGCCGCTGTCAACGTGTGTTGAGAAATGAGAAAAAAGGTAATTAATTTTGGCGCATGCAATTTAATTAATTAATTATAATTATCACTAATTAAGGGTAGAACAGTAATTTTGTAATTAATAAAACATTAATTAATTAAGGAAAATATTTCTGGATATCCAGATTCTGGATACCCAGAATTACGTTATTATATTATTGTTGGGTGAGATTATAATGATTATTTGATTGTGTAATGATTGAATGTATTATATTATTATAGTATTATTATATTATTGTTGAGAAATATTATAATGATTTGAGTAATATTATATAGATATAAATTTATGTCAAATCAATATGTTTGATAGGGGTGGTTTTGAGTGGATTTTGAAAATCAATTTTTAAATCCCAAAGTAAAACGGGTTTAGGATCTTAAAAGCAAAAGTAAACATAGCCTAAGTATTTTTTTTGAAGGAGTATAAAAAGGGCCAATCATAATTTTCGCTTATAGAGTGTTTAATTGGTTAAGTCTTGTTAAAATATTTTTTAAGTATTTTCATAGGACTTGGCCAATTGGACTTCTCACCTAACTCTAATAACTTGTGTTGTTTATATTAAAAAGTTTGAAAAATGCACGCACGACACACACGTGTATTTTTCCCCATACACATGTCACACTAGAGACTGTGATAATAGGTATGTGATCACCGTTAATGAGGTGATAGGAGTAATTCACTATTTATAAGTATTTACAATGAGATATTTAAGGTAAATACCACAACCATATCAAAGATAATATATACAAGGATATGGATTAAAATAAAAAGATATTATTCTTATATTGTTTTATTCCCTATTACCATTCGTCAAGCGATGCTGAGGATGAGGACGAACGCAAAGCTTGGATCGCAATAACTCAAAATTTGGTCGAGAAAGACTCTTAGTGAAGATATCAGGTAGAGATGTTTATCCGGGCCGGGCTGACTTGTTTAACCCTGAAAAATACAGGGTTAGGGTTCATGAATTATAGGCCCGTTTAAAACCGGGCTTTTTTTACCCGGACCGGTTAGCCCGTGGGCTAAACCGGGCCAGCCCGCTAGCCCGAGTTGTTACCTTTTTTTCTTTTTTTTTTTTAAATAAATAACCTAAAACAAATTTTGTGTCATTTAACCATGCAATAACCATAACTATAAGCATTAAGAAACTCATTACCATCCATTAGTCATTATTACTATTTTTTATTAGATTATGATATTTATTTAACTTTATTGGAATGAGTTCTAGAATTGTGTTTAAATTATTCCTTGGTTTTCTCATTTACTGATCATTAACTAATTATTTATTTTTCTATTTTATTTTCTTGTTGGACGTGCCAATTGAGACTTTAATTTTAAAAGAAAAAAAAATTATTGTAGCCCGTTAGTGGCCCGTTTAGCCCGTGGCCCGCTAGGGTTAGAGTTAGGTCCCAACAATTGTAGGCCCGTTAAATATGAACCGGTTAAGGCCCTAACCCGTTTAGCCCGTAGCCCTGTAGGGCTGGCCCTATAGGGCTAGGGCCAGCCCGATAGACATCTCTAATATCAGCGAGCTGAAGATGAGATGGAATGAATAAAGTGATAATCAATGTCAATGTGATTTTCTCGCTTGTGAGCGACCGGATTTTGACTCCAAAATAAGGCACTCATATTGTCGCAGAGAAGAGTAGGGGCGTGCAGGGGAAGTTGACCGAGTTCCCGAAGCAGATAAGTAACCCAGGTGACTTCTTGAACAGTGTTGGCAAGAGCTCGATACCCAGACTCACAGCTTAAACGAGCAACAATAGGTTGTTTCTTTGCACTCCAAGAGACTAAGTTGCCACCCAAAAAGATTGAATAGTCGTATGAGAAACGATGAGTATCCGTGCAACGAGCCCAGTCGGCATCAGTGTAGCCGACCAGCGAGTAGTCACTCTCGCGACCAAAAGAGAGGCCAAAATTAATTGTGCCTTTGACATATATGAGGATTCTCTTAACAGCGAGGAAGTGGTCGGTAGTTGGCGACTGAAGAACTGACTAACATGATTAACTGCATAAGAGAGATCAGGGCGAGTAATAGTCAAGTATTGAAGGGTGTCGACGAGCGAGCGATAAAGGGTGTGGTCGTCGAAGGCAACACCGAAACTGACAAGTGATTCCCCCGCGGCGAGGGGAGTGGGGACAGGCTTTGAGTCGAGGAGCTCGGCACGTACAACGATGTCATGAGCGTACTTGGCCTGACTGAGGAAAAGACGACCAGGAGAGTGAGTTACCTCAAGGCCGAGGAAGTAGCTCAGGCGACCAATGTCCTTGATGGCAAATTCTTTGTTAACACGCTGTATAAACCGTCGAATGGCATCCTGGTCGATGCCCGTCACAATGATGTCATCGACATAAAGTAACAAGTACAAAGTAACCTTACCCCGTTTGTAAAAGAAGAGGGAGGTGTCCGCCCGACTGCAAATGAAGCCCAATGATTTGAGGAAGCTACTGAAGCGAACAAACCAAGCAAAAGGGGCATGGCAAAGACCATAGAGGGCCTTTTTTAGGCGATAAACATGGTCAGGGAACCGAGGATCGACAAAGTCAGGGGGTTGAGCCATGTAGACCGTATTGGTTAATGTCCTATGAAGAAAAGCTTGTTCACATTGAGTTGATGCATGCGCTACTGTCTCTGAATAGCCAGACACAAGATGATGCAAACAGTAGCAGCCTTGACGATCGGACTGAAGGTGTGCGAGAAGTCAAGGCCAGGCACTTGAGAGAAGCCCTGGGCGACCAGACGAGCTTGTAGCAATCAATAGTTCCGTCCGCAAGATATTTGGTGCGAAAGACCCATTTTGAACCAACAATGTTTATAGAGGGAGGGCGAGGAATCAACTCCCAAGTTTGGTTAGCATGCAGGGCATCGAGCTCGGATTGCATAGCAGCTAACCAGTGTGCATGTTTAAGGGCTGATCTGAAGCCCTTAGGCTCATTTGAGACCGAGAGGGCGGACAAGAGTCTGATGGTCGCAATGTCGGCAATGTGCCGAGTCTTGAATATCCCAAACTTGGCCCGAGTGACCATCGGGTGAGTCGAGATAGGGATTGGGCGAGCAGCTGGGCGAGCAGAGGGCAGAGTCGGCTCTTAAGGATCAGGACAAAGACCACAAAGGAGCTGGTGAGGAGCAGCTGATGGTTCCATGAATGAGATGGTTTCAAGAGAATCAAGCGAGGAGGGAGCATGAGCTGCCGAGAACGGGAACACGGATTCATCAAACTAAGCATGACGAGTAGTGTAGAAGCGGGAAGCAAATGGATCGTAACATCGAAACCCCTTATGAGAAGAGATGTAACCTATAAATATGCATAGAGCACTAAGAGGAGAAAGCTGGTGGAGAGCATAACCTAACGACTAAGTACTAACAAGATACAATATACTCAATTGATATTATATAGGGTCAACTAGCTACAACATAAAAGGGTCTAATACAACATCTAAATCTAACACTATAAATGTTACTTCATGTAACACATTTTAGTAACACTTTTATAATTTTATTATTTATGTAACATTTTAGTAATATGTAATACCCAAATGCAATAGTTTTAATTAAATAACACATTTTTAAGTATCCTTTTTTTGTATTAAATTTTGTAAAATAAATCGGTAGCACTTTTATTAAATAAGATTATTAGGTAACAATTTATTTAATTAATACATAACACAAAAAATTAGATGGAAAAAAGAATAAAAAAAATTTAGACTTGAACCACTATATATATGTGTGTGTGTGTGTGTGTGTGTGTCACCTCTCAATTTTTTTTTAAAGTGTATTTTGCGTACACTTACAAAATTATTTAACAATATTTTTTAAATCAAAGAGTTGTCTGAATTGCTTACTAGCCCGCATGTGGCCCGGCGGTTTGATGCTCGCCCAGACGGTCCGCTTTCGAACCCAATTCAACATTTTTTTTTCAATTTCGAGTTTGCGAAGGTCAGAATCGTCGTAAATTTTTCATCGCAATTATTAGATTATTTAAAGTTTAATTTGTTGTGAAAGTTTTCCATCACAACTTTGCGACGAATTTTGCGACAACATTTTGACCCATCGATCACGAGTTTTGTTCATTTTGCCACAACGAGAAAATATATATTTTAGTCCAGTAATTTAGGCGGAGTCCAACTTTGGTCTTGTAACTTTACACTTTTTCAATTGTAATCCTGAAGGTATCAATTTTAGTCCTGTAATTTGCACATTCTCAATTTTAGTCCTACATGTATCAATTTTAGGAGAATAAAATTTATATACGGCCCTTAAATTCCACCTTTTTAAAAAACGCCCCAAAAAAATTAATTTACGTACCATAATTTTATAACTTAATTAATTCACGTCCAATTTTTGTTGGAAACACTCAAACGATATTATTTCGCTTACACTTTTGTCACGTTCACAAAAAAATTATGGATAACCGATGTAAAAAATTGTGTCGATCTTGTTTAGTGTAGAAAAATAATGATCATATGGATTTAGAAACAATTACAATTTGTAGAATAAAGAAGAATGACGTAAATTAATCAAATTACGAAATTATGAGACGTAAATAAAAATTTAATTTTTTTTAGGACATTTATAAAAAAAGTTGAAGTACGGCACATAAATATTTTTTTCTCGTTATTGGACGTAAAAAGGCGAAAATTTTACATAAATTAAATAGTTTAAGAAATTATGTGACATAAATTATTTTTTTTGGGACGTTTTTTATTTTTATTTTTAAAAATGAAAATTACGGGACCTAAATACTTTTCTCCATATTTTAGTACAAAGTTACAGGACTAAAGTTAAAAAAAATACAAAGTTACAGGATTTAAATTAAGATCTGCCTAAGTTACAAGACTAAAATTGACTAATACATTTTTCTAGTTTAGAACTTATATTTTTATATCACATTATAATTCAAACATGGAAGACATTAGACATATACGAAGTATGAACTAATCTTATATTGTATATAGACTAATAATATATTGTAAAAAAATTATTGTTATATATATTTTTTAAATAATACTATACGTACCATAATACTTATCAATTGATACCACAACACTTTTAAATTAAAATTAATGTTCATAGCAAACAAGAATAAGTCTAAATAAAGAAATTTTCATTTTATATCCCGTAAGTTTTTACTTTTATAATTTACATCCATTTTGATCCAATTTACATCCTTTTTGTCGATTTTTTTTAAAACTCACCCCGAATGTGTGGTATAGATTGGAATTCCGATCAAATAGTCCAATTTGTGTCCTTTAAGTTTCAAAATTAATAATTAATTTTTTTTTAAAGTTCCATTAAAAATTCTAAAAATATCATAAAAATCTGAAAAACTAATTAAAATTAAAAACTATAAAATGTGTAAAATAAAATTCAAATATTTCATTAAAATTTCTAAAAATCTCATTTAAAAAATTAAAAAATGTGTAATATAAAAAGATCTAAAATTTTGAAAATCTTAAAAATTTTGAAGCGTAGGAAGACAAAAACTGAAAAAAGACCAAACAAGAAAAACCAAGTAGCAAAGTACGGACAAGCAAACTAGGGAACTAAAACTAAGGGAAAAATAGGGATCACCAAGTAACTCCCTAATCAGCCATCATAACTTCGTTAGAGAGATCTACCCAATAATCTCACCTACTTTTTTTTTTTTTTTAAGGTAATAATCTCACCTGCTTATTAACCCATAAATGGATTTTGAGAAAAGGCGAACGGAAACGGACGATGGAACAGGTGAATATGGACGGCGATTCAGGCGGAGATTGACAAACGACGATCTTCAAAACTTTAAAAAAAAAATTTATTTATTAAAATTAAAATATTAATTTTTAAATTGAAGAAGTTAATAAAATTAAAATTGGTAAAAGTTAAGGGTCTGGCTATATGCACCTCCATTTCAGTTTGATGCACTCCCCCATCACTCCCCCGATTTATACACTCCCCGAATTTTAGGTCACACCTCCCCTCAAATGTCATAAATACCCCTCCTTCATTAAAATCCTTTTACTACCCACACCCCCCAAATCCTCCATCTTTCTTCCTCCTCCATTTCTTCTTTCATCTTCTCCCCCACCCCTCCACCACCACCGCCGGCGACCTGCCCCTCCACCACTCGTCGTCGGCGACGCCAGCCCCTCCCTCCCTCGCCGAGCCCGTCGCCCCCCCCCCCCCCAACCCCCACCGCCTGTAAAAAAAAAAAGAGATTTTGGCCGCGCGCGGCCGTCCCCTCCCTCCCTCGCCGAGCCCGTCGCCCCCCCCCCCTCCCTCCCTCCCTCGCCAAGCCCGTCGCCCCCCCCCCCCTACCCAACCCCCACCGCCTGTAAAAAAAAAAAAAGAACAGATCTTGGCCGCGCGCGGCCGCCGCGGCCGTCCCCTCCCTCCCCCCTCGTCCCCTCCTCCTCTCTCCCTCGTCGAGCCCGTCGCCCCGTACCCCCAACTGTAAAAAAAAAAATGAGCAGATCGCGGCCGCCCCCTCCTCCCTCCGACGCCGCCACACCCCACCCCCACCAGGTTTTCCCCCTCTCCCAATGTTAGGGTTTTCTGCATTTTTGCAGAAAACCCTAGTTTTTTTCTTCTTTTTTTTTTCAATTTTCGACCGTATAAGGTCGATTACATACTCCTTCGTCGACAAATTGTTGTCGACGAGAGTGTATTTGATCGACCTTACATAATCGAATTTAAAAAAAAAATTGTTTTTTTGTTTTAATTTTCGACCAACCGTTTCGACCATATACATTCCCGTCGACAACGATTTGTCGACGAGAGTGTATATGGTCGACACTGGTTGGTCGAAAGTTGAAAAAAAATTGTGATTTTTTGGAGTATATGGTCGACCATTTCTGTTTTTTTTTTTTTTTTTGAATTGATGTTCGCCGGAAATGGTGTCGCCGGCGACCGGAAGTTGTGTGTTAGGGGAAGGTGAAAGAAATGAGGTGGGGTGCATCTAGTATGGTGTATATTTAATGAAGGGTATTTTATGTTTTTTACCTATTATTTTATTAATAAAACTGAAAGGGGGAGTGCATCAAACCGAAATGGAGGTGCATATAGTCAGACCCAAAAGTTAAAATGGAAAAAAAAAATTATTACCCTTTCTTGTAATCTAAATTAAACTTGGTATGGGCCTACGGCCTATACAATAAACGAAAAACAGTGAAAGTGGGCCAGACATTGGCCCAATAATTGTTATCACTTCCAACAGTTTAAACCCAACATAAGGCCCTACTAATCTTATCTTACAGTCCAAACCGTACAGGCCCTACTATATATTCCCCGGACGAAAACGAATTGGCGTGGGTTATATGCCCTCCACGTATGTTAGATACAGCTCCCCTTTATTTTTATTAATTAAATATTCATATAAAATACCAATTTTACTCTTTTACTAAAACATGTTATGATATATACACCCCCTACAATTTAAACAAACTTTAACCCTAGAATTAGGTAGCAGCCGCCGCCGGCCCAACTCAGTCGCCGTCGTCTTGGGTGGGGTTCAGGGCAGCGGCGGCTATGGGCGAGGGGGTGGCGCCGCCGCCGCTACATATTGCAGAAAAAATAAGGATGGAGGACGGCGGCAGAACGACTGTTTGGATGGGGCATGACGGCGACAGCGTCTGTGGAGGTGAGGGGAGGAGCTTGGACGGCGGGTTGGGGGCGAGAATGGAGGAGGAGGGTGCAGAAAAAAAAAAAAGTTTGGGCGGTGGGCAGGTGGTGAGCGGCAGTTGGCGCGAGGCAGCTGTGGTGGGCGGCGGCTTGGATTATGGTTGGGGAAGAAGAAAAGTGTTTACAGTTTAAATAATGAAGAAGGAGAAGGTTTTTAGGGGTGTGTTTTATCATGTAGAATTTTAAGAGAAAATGGTATAATAGGTAATTTGGGGGTAGTATATCTATCTTACGTGTATTTTGAGGATGGTACATGTATCGGGGGAGTGCATCTAACATACTTGGAAGAGCATATAAAACGAATTTGTTCGAGGGAGTCTTGTGTGACATGATATCATACATGAGACGGGCTCAGTTTATATACTAATTAAAAAAAAAATATAAAAAAAAAATATACCCACTGCTTTGATGGGGACTCGATCTCGATCCTTGTACCTCTTATAAGGTGATAATTTTTTTCATTATGCTACCACTTCTTCGGTATGAAAAAAATATATGAATATATATAATCAAATGCAGTAAAAATAAGTTTTTTTTAAGTTCGTAAAAACATTATAGGATTAATATCCTTTTGTAGGAAATAATTGACAGACTCTTTTATTTTTTTAAGGAACCAATTCAAATTAAATTTTTATTTATTCTTAAAATTTTAATTTATATAAAAAAAAATCATCTAAGCAAAAAAATTACATTAAAAAATATGTTTTTCATAATTTTGATTTTTTATCAGTCAAATATAAAATGAAAATAAAAAAATTAAAGTGTAAATAACATACTTATTAACACACTTAATTAAAATATGATGTATTTAAAAAATACTTGTTAACATATCTATTTTTAGTATATTGAAAGGGGTGTGACAATAGACAATGTTTATTATCGTGTGTAGTAATTGAGTATATATTTACATACTTATTATTCAATGTCTTTATAACAACACATATTACCACACTGAAAAATTTAACGGCACTCCGGTCTGGGTTTTGTCCCTAAGGAGGGTTTTCCCAGGTAAGGTTTTAACGGCACTCCGGCATCTGGCTCGACTTGTGAGCTTATGGTTTTAGGTTTTCTTTTTTCTTTTATATTCCATACCTTTTTATTGGCCACACTGAAAAATTTAATGTGGCTACATAATACTTTTTGCAATATTTATTTTATAATGTGATAAAAAATTAATACACATATTGTTTATATTTCATATATGAAATATTTCATATAAGTTTTGTGCAAAAAAATTAGTAAAATTTCAAACGTGTATCTTCAAGAGAGAGAGAGATTTTATTAGCTGACAACCTACATGGCAAGGTGACAGCATGACGAGTTTGGCATTTTTAGCGTCACATTAAAATTGACTGGAAATATATTGGTGCATCATATTGCAAAACTTTAAAAAGTGATGTATTGAATTTTAAAAATAATGTTATAATTAATAAATACATTAAAGATGACGATTTTTTTTCCGTTAACCCTATAGTTTATATTTGATGAAAACTCATTGATCTCATATGATATATGTGATCGTTTTAGTTTTATACAAGTTTTTATCTCATTTTTATATTTGGCAAAAATTTATATGCAATATTGCAAATATGCAATATTGATCAATAAGGTAAAGAGTTGGTCTCTTGTGCGTAGTGTGTACGCGCACACTAATGCACAGATTAACTCTCTCTATATATGGGTAAGGCGGAAAAATTAAACTAAGTTACTACTAGTTTCAAATACCTTTCATACCTATGAGGTTATAGGTTCGATTCTTATTTCGTGTTTTTTTTTTTAATTTGCTATTTTTGTTTTTTTTAAATATAATTTTATATTTGTAATTTTCGTTTTTTATTTTACATACAATTTTATATTTGTAATTTTTTCGCTATTTCTGTTTGTATTTTTTTTTACCACTTTTAAATACAATTTTTTCCCTATTTCACAAAATTAATTTTAAATACAATTTTTCAATATTATAATAGTTACCACTTTTTAGTAACAAAATTACCACTTTTCAGTAATAAAATTATCACTTTTCAATAATAATAGTTATAACTTTTCAGTAACAAAATTTCCACTTTCCACTATTAAAGATTATTACACTTTTCAGTAACAAAATTTACACTTTTCACTATTAAAGATTACACTTTTCAGTAACAAAATTACCACTTTTCTATAATGAGAATTACACTTTCAATACCACTTTACAATAATAAGAATTACACTTTTCAGTAACGAAATCTACCACTTTTCAATAATGAAAATTACACTTTTCAGTACATTTTTCAGTTAAAATATCTCCTACTTTTCAATAATAAGAATTACACTTTTCAGTTAAAATATCTACCACTTTTCAATAATAAGAATTACATTTTTCAGTTCAAATATCCACCACTTTCAATAATAAATATTACATTTTTCAATTAAAATATCTACCATTTTTCAATAATAATAATTACATTTTTCAGTAACAAAATCTACCACTTTTCAATAATAAGAATAATATTTTTTTTAATTTTAATAATAATTTTAACGTACAATTTATAATTAAATATACAAATTTTAATTAATTAAATTAACAATGATGGCATAAGCAAAAAAAAAATGAAAATTATAGATTAATTAATAATTGTAAATTAATTAATTAATTAATTAATGGAGTGATGGATTGATCTATAAAAATGGTAAATTAATTAATAATTGTAAATATTGATCGATAAAAATGAGAATGGTAAATTAATTAATTAAGTAATAGATTATAAATTAATTAATTAATAAGTGGAGAAAAAATTGGAATTATAACGGTAAATAGGGAAAAAATGAATAATAAGTGAGAGTTGGAGGATAAGGACAAAAGCATGTGCACCAAACCTGTTTTGGTGCACATGGTGCATTTGAAAATTTCCCTAAGGTAAATTAAGTCAAAATTCATGGATCAAACGCGGGTCAAAGCGGGTCAATTTTAATTAGAATATTTATTTTCGCTCTCAAATATTATCTTACTATATGACCAAAACTATGTTACTACAAAATCTAAATTTTGTCACTACAAGACCAAAAGTGTATTACTACAAGTCCAAAAATATTCTGAACATTTTTTTTAGCAAAATTACTAAAATAATTCTGACTTATTCGGCTACTACATGATTAAAACAATGAAACTACAAGAACAAAATTTTATCACTACAAGGTCAAAAGTGTATTACTACATGTCCAAAAATATTCTGGACAATTAATTTTTTGGGTGAATTTGTCAAAATGTTTTGACATGTAGTATTAATTTTTTGGCCTTATAATGGTAATTTGTTGACCTTGTAGTAACAATATTTTGATCATGTAGTAAACTACCTGTTTGTTACCCGCGAATTTTTTAGACAACTCGAATTCAGACTTATGACCCACGAATTTTTTAAAATTAACTTAATTTAACTTTTAAGCTAAATGAACTTAGAGTTTTAACTTGGTGTAATTAAGGATAGAATGTATGTATGAAATATTTCATATAAAACTAGCCCTTTATATTTTATCAGTTTACTTGCCCAAATTTGGATGCTATACGGGTTTTGAATATTATTAGTATAAGATTTTGAATTTTAAATATAAAACTAAATGCATTGGTTAAAAATATTATATTTATTAAATTATTTCAATTACTAATGTATCTTAGGAAATGCTGTTTCTGGTCAAAATTTATAATGACATGATTGTTATGCAGAAATCAATTAGAAATTGAATGATAATTTTTTACTTCATTTTAAATAGTATAATTAGTATGTTATTATATTATGAATGATCAATTCAAATGGAATTATGATTCCCAAAATTAAAGGAAGATCATTCCTTCCGTACCTCATAATTTTATGTATTCCATACCATTAAGATTGAATTATTATTATTATTATTATTATTTTTCACAATAATAATATTAATAATTAAAAAAATTAAGAATTAATATTATTATTATTAAATAGATAATAATATATCATAAATAATAAAATTGTGAAATAAATAATAAAAATAAGTTTTAAAAATCAATAATATATAATTACAAAATTAATTATACATATAGTAAAAAAATAATAATTATGAATTTTTTTATTAACGATAAAAATAATTAAACACTCAATAATAATTATTATTTTTATATAGTAATAATAATAGTATATATTAAGATATAATATTATAATATTGAATAATAATATTTTTAACAATAAATAGTAATAATAACAAATAATATCAACAACAAAAATTAATAATAATAATAATTTAAATAATTTTACATAATACTTATGTTCATTCTTATTCATACCCATCATAAGAATTGATCATATTTCATTCATTTACTATCTTCATTTCATTCATGAGTTCATTCCATTCATTAATATTTTCATTTCATTATACCAATCATGCCCTTACGACATGATTGGTATGATGGAATAAAAATATGGCTGAATAGAATGAAAGTGGAAAATGAATGAAATATGAATGACAATTGTTTATTGTTATGACTAGTATGGACAAGGAATGAAAAATTGGTGTTGTGTAAAATAATTATTATTATTGTTAATTTTTGTCGTTGAGATGGTTTGTTATTATTACTATTTATTATTTAAAGATTATTATAATTGAAAAATTATTATTATTAAATATTAATATTATATATTAATATATATTATTATTAATATATAAAAAATATTATTGTCGAGTGTTAAATTACTATTATCAAATAATAAATATTTTCTTAATTTAACGGTATGTATTATTAATATTTTTATAACTATTATATATTAATATATATTTAATATATATTTAATTTTTAAATTTATTATTTTTATTATTGATTTTTAAAATTTTATTATTGATAATAAATTATTATTTATTTAATAGTCATAATATTAATTTTTTTTAATTTTTTAAATTATTATTATTAAAAGTGAAAAATAATCTGTAAAATGAAAATAAATAATAATAATTTATATAATAATAATAATAAAATTTCTTAAATCATAGAATATATAACACAATGGGGTATAGAAGGAATGTTCCTTAATTTTTGTTAATGACCATTCCATTTGCATTGATCATTCCTAATAAATAAATATATCAATCAGGATATTTGAAAGGAATTAAGGAATGATCATTTCATTCCTAATTTATTCCTATATATCAATCATGCCCTTACTATCAGGATTTTAAAAACACAGAATTTTAAAAAAAATTGTTTTCAAAATTCATTATCCATCTCTACATTTTTTTTCTTTTCATTTTGATCTCTCTACACCCTTTCTCTTTCCTATCTCTCTCTCTCTACATTTTTTTCCTACATTTGTCTAACTTAATTTACCCACTAAACGTTTTATAATACTATATTTTTTAATCTTCGTGTAAAAAGCAAATAAGGAGCTTGTGGTGAGACATAGGGAGCATTACTCTTAGAGGTAGGTCTCGGTGAATCTGAATTCACGTGAACTCTCTTTTTCAAATGTTATTAATGTGCATACATACTGTTATTATTTAAAATAATAATACTGAATATTTTAACAATAATACTTCATATACATAATAATGATGACATGAAAAAAAATAACGTGAACCTATCACAATATTTTTATTTTTTTTTCCAAAAACTTATATACAATATTTCACAATAGTCTTATGGTGCAATTTGACTAATTCTTATATTTTTATCCGGTAACCGGTCTCCTTCTTCAGCGAGACTTCTTCTCTCCTCCTCTGCGCGTCTCCCTCTTCTTCTTCTCCAGCCTCTTCTTCATTCTCCCCTCTCTCATTCTCCCCTACGCATAGCGCTTAACTTCAATTAAAAAAAAAAAAATCAGGAAATTCAATCTTATCAATTCTACTGTTCAGATTTTCGATTTGTTAATCTCGAAACAATGGGAGAAATCGTTATTTGTTATTTAGAATGAATTACTGAATGGGAAAAAATCAACAATAATACCCCACATATTTATTCCAATTAATTATTGATAGTTATGTCTTTGTAATTGTAGGGATCGATAAACTAGTTATTTTGAATGAATTACTGAATGGGAAAAAATCAACAATAATACCCCACAGATTTATTCCAATTAATTATTGATAGTTATGTCTTTGTAATTGTAGGGATCGATAAACTACTCAGCGGTTTTGTTTTTCGTGTTTTCAATTATTGTTCTTCGTCTTTTTAATGTGGGTATCTCATTCCCTCTCAATAATAACGTTTTATTTATACAGTAACACATCTTTCTCTATAAAGTAATATACTCGTGTTTATATAGTAACACAGTTTTCTGTGTTACTTTAAGGTCAAATATGTGTTACTCAAAAGTCAATTGTGTGTTACTTGTTTTTACAGTAACAGGTATTTGTCCGTACAGTAACATATAATTGTATTTAAAGTAACACTGATTAAGAGCAATTTTTTCTATTTTTATCCTTCCTTCAATTAATTTATATTAATATTTCTTGTGTAAAGTCAATTTATTTGTTATTTGTACTTACAGTAACACACATTTGGTCTTGCAGTAACATATAATTACATTTATAGTAACACAGACCTGAAACCGATTATCCTGTTAGACTCCTGTGCGCGACTTTTCTGCGATTTTTAAGGAAATATTTGTTTGATCGGTCAAACCCGCTACAGATCCGCGAATTTTGACCCTTTCTTAAATATTCTAATATTTTACGTGAAATATTTCACATAAGTGCCCCTTTTTTTTTTACTCACTTTTAGTTTGATTTTTTCCATAGTGCATGAAATACATCTAATGAGACGGTTCATATTTTGATTATATGTTGTTTTAGCTCCATGAAATATACTCTTCCCGAACCCCTCAAAAGAAAAAAAAATATATACATACTCTTCCCGTTAATCAATGTTGTTCTCATGGTATTGGACATATGTTTAAAAGAAAAAATAGATTAGATAAGAGTATTGTGGTGGTATTGTAAAATTTATTATAAATAAAATAACTGTTTATAAATATAGTTGAATGTTAATTTGAGTAATTTAGTAATAATTAAAAAGTTACAAAGTGGTAATTTGAAAAAATGTGAGGACAAATATGATAAGTGAGCAAATAAGATAAGCAAAAACAAATCTGATGAACCTCTGGAGTATATATTAAAAATGGTTGCATTTATACATTGTAGGATATTACAAAATAAATACACCAAACTTGTGTGCATCTCAATTATCATATATTCCTTCCGTTTAAATTTATTATGTTACAATAAAAAAAGAAAAGTAAAAATAATTAAATTGTATGAAAGTAGCTAGTATGTAACATGAACAATTTCTTAAATACTTACTCTTACTCTTAGATCAGTTTTTACACTTTTTCTTTTTTTGTCTCACATTAATTTTCACTCCAAAAAAAAATTCTAACAATTTGTTATATTTATCTTTTTCTATAATCATGTAATTAGGTTATACTATAATTACTCCTATAAATACAAGTCATTCCCCACTCACCAATTCAACGGTGATCATATTTCATTGTTCACATGGTATCAGCCTAAACACGATCCTAAACCCTAACCCTAATTTCTCTTTCTCCCTCTCTACCGCCGTCGCCGCCACTGTGCCGCCGCCACTTCACCTATCATCGAGCTTGTCCCCCTCGATCATCTCCCTTCAATGGCAGACTCTTCTATCCCTATGAATGTCCTTATTCATATGGTTACAGTGACACTCTCTTCTTCCAATTATCTCCTATGGAAGAAGCAGGTTGTCCCGATGCTTACTTGTGCCGATCTCTATGGCCTTGTCGATGGCACATCCGCCCCCCCTGCCGCCACTCACACGACCTTCGCTGCCTAGAAATCGAAGGATCAAAAAGTACTTGCCCTTCTCCTCTCCTCTCTCACTAAAGAAACCCTGGCCGAGGTCGTTCAATGTGACACGGCCCGTGACACTTGGCTTGCTCTGGAGGATGCTTTCAGTCACTCCTCCTAGTCACGAATTACCCAACTTCGTGAGGAGCTCCTTCTCCTCAAGCGTGACTCTCTCCCTGTTGCCGACTACGGTCGGCGCTTTAAGGCATTGTGCGACCAACTTGCCGCCATTGGCAAACCAGTGGACAAATCTGACATGTCCCACTGGTTTCTACGGGGTCTTGACCCCAAATTCAGCGGGTTTGCCGACACCAGAATGGCCCTCTCACCTGTGCATGCTTTCCGAGATTTACTACATCAAGCAATTGCCTTTGAGATCATGAACAAGCCTGATCTCGCCGAACCCGCTCCAGTTGCCTTTTATGCTCGCGATCAACCCTCTGCTCGCTCGAACACTCGCGACCATACTGATGGTCGCCCTTCTGGGTTCTCTCGTGGTGGTCGCTCCAACTTCTCTGGTGGTCGCGGAGGGCGGAAATCCTACGTCTCTCGTTGCCAAATTTGTCGTGGCGAGCACTATGCCACCAAATGCCCTCAACGTTTTGTTCGCGGACCAGATCCTCGTCTCCCTGCTCGCCCATCCGCCCGCCTGTCCGAGGACCCATCCGCCAACCTTGCTCAAGGCTTTCACTCGGCTTGCACAGTCTCCTCGTCGGCCTCCTCGGATTGGTATGTTGACTCAGGAGCCTCGGCTCATATGACTTCCAGTACCTCGCATCTAGACTCTTCGGCTCCATATTCTGGTAATGGTCGGGTTATTGTTGGTAACAGTCACTCACTATGAATTTCTCATGTTGGTTTGCATTCAATCTCTAAGGATATTGGTCTTCTAGATGTTCTTGTTGTTCCTCATATCACCAAGAATCTTTTATCTATTAGCAAGCTCACGTCTGACTTTCCAGTTGATGTTTGCTTTTTTGACAAGACATTTGTTGTTCAGAATCGGGCTACCAAGGAGGAGGTGGCCCAGGGGCGTTGTGAACAGGGGTTGTACGTGTTGGAACGGGCACTCCCAGCTTTGGTCGCTGCCTTGAAGAAGCCCGGTGCTGCTCGCGCCTCCTTCGATTTATGGCATTCTCGTTTGGGACATGTTCCTTTTGATGTTATTAAGGATTTAAATAACTTAGGGCATATATCTGTTAATTCCGTTTTACCGAACCCTACTGTTTGCACCTCTTGCCAGTTGGCCAAGAGTAAACGTTTGTCTTTTCACATTAATGAAAAACGTGCTTCTGCTACTCTTGATTTAGTTCATTGCGACCTTTGGGGTCCCGCCCCCGTAACTGCGCTTTCTGGTTTTCGCTATTATGCTGTGTTCGTCGATGACTTTTCTCGTTTCTCATGGATGTATCATCTCCGTGCAAAATCTGAGTTTTTTGCTACATTGGTCGCTTTTCACAAGTTTGTATGCACCCAATTTTCGACATCTCTAAAAGTTTTTTAGAGTGATGGTGGTACTGAGTTCGTTAACAAGATTGTTCGCACCTTCATGACCGACCATGGAATATTACATCGAGTGTCATGCCCTTACACACCCCAGCAGAATGGTCGCGCCGAGCGAAAGCATCGACATATATCTCATTGTTCACATTTACCCTCGAAATTCTCAATTTGTCAAGTTAATTCCGGTTAGTTAAACATCTCCAACCAAGTAGAACACTTGAATATAGAAGAAATAACTGCTCTAGGATAGTAATTCAGAAAAGTAAGAAACGAGACAAACAGCACACAAGAATTTAAGTGGTTCGATCAATGTGATCTACATCCACTGGACCAGACTAGTACTTCTTTGATTGATAAAGAATGTTTACACACTCATTCACTCGGAATAGGATATTTCCTCACTTCACTCGTGAACTCACATAACTCAAAGAATACAATAACGTACTAAATCTCTCTATCCAAAAATTCAACCTTTACAATGTACACAAATAAGAGTATATAAAGACCAAAGGTAGTTGCTGCTGTTAGGAACTGTTTTGAGTAGTTATCAACCGTTTGTAACAACCCATGTGCTCTGTTATTGCCCAACTGAAATGGTAGTTATGCCCTCAAGTTGTTGTAACTGTAATACAGTTAGTTAAACTAACTAACTTTCATATCAGAAGACTTGTCCATAAAGATCAGAACACTTTTACTGTTCTAATACCCAACTCTTCTGTTTTGATGATCAAAAGCTAACTCTGCTGATAGACTTCATACTGTGCTGATCTTTTACTACACTGACCAAGTACTGTGCTGACCCAAGTACTATGCTGACCCAAGTAATGTACTGATTTGGTACTGAGCTGATCTACTCTGCTGAAGTACTGTGCTGATCCAGTACTGTGCTGATCTTACTGTGCTGATCTAGCCAACTATGCTGAACTCTAAGCATCACCTTCTCATCTGATTGAAACCCTTCAACTCATCTGATAAGGCCTAAGTTATCTTATCTGATCCTATCAGCTCACTACTCACTTAGTGTGCTGATTATGAGATTATGAGATAACACTCACACAATTAAAAGAATATCAACACCCTTAACAAAAATCTGATATAATATTTTTAAAAAAAAAAAGTGATGTTGTGCCTATGTTTACGGAATACGTTAGTAAGACTTAGCAAGATTTGTGAGTTTTCGTGATTAGAGATCTCGTGAAACATAATGTATATAGTTCAAGGTTTATTAAGATTAAAAAAAAAAAAAGGTTTTTGGCTCATAATCTTATCTGATAAGGCTTAATTTATCTTATCTGATCCTATCGGCTCACTACTCACTTAGTGTGCTGATTATGAGATTATGAGATAACACTCACAATTCTCCACCTTTAGCTCATAATCGAACTAATCTCCACCAAAAACAAAAACACCAACAATATTTTCCTCAAAGAATAGCCTCCACTACTGATCTTCTGCCACAAGAACAGCAGCCTTCTCTTCAGAGGAATTAATGCAGTCCAATAAGTCTAAGACACGGTCACACAAGCCAAACTTCTCTTTTGGCAATGCCTTAGTGAACGCATCAACAGGGTTCTCCTCTGTAGCAATCTTCACTATCTGGACCACCCTCTTCTCTACAATATCTCTTACAAAGTACAGTTTCACATCTATATGTTTAGTTCTCTCATGATACCCCTGATGGTTTGCAAGATGTATTGCACTTTGGTTATCATAGAAGACAGTCACACTTCTTTGTGATATACCAAACTCCTTCAAGATCCCCCTAAGCCACATGCTTTCCTTAACTGCCTCAGTCAAGGCTACATATTCTGATTTTGTAGTAGATAATGCAACTACGGACTGATGTATTGACCTCCATGATATAGTTGTAGCAAATAAGGTGAATACATACCCTGTTAAGGACTTTCTTGTGTCTACATTGGCTGCTTAGTCGGCATCAACATATCCCACAAGTGCTTCTGCCTCATCTGATATCTTCTGAAATTTCAGACCTTTCTCAGCTGATCCTAGAACATATCTCATGACCCACTTAACTGTCTCTCAATGACTTAAGCCTGGATCACTCATGTATCTGCTGATTACACTCATTGCATGAGTTAAATCTGGTCTACAACACACCATAACATACATTAAACTCCCTACTGCACTGGCATAAGGAACCTTACTCATCTGAGCTCTTTCTTGGCTGTTCTTGGGACACATCTGATTGGATAGCTTCTGATGCTGACCAATTGGTGTAGAAACTGACTTAGCTTGATTCATCCTGAATCTCTCTAACACCTTCCTCAGATAGGTAGGCTGACTAAGCTGAATTGCTCCCTCAACTCTACTGATCTCCATCCCAAGAATCACTTTAGCTTCACCAAGATCTTTTATCTCAAACTCCCTTTTTAGAATCTCCTTAACCTGATTGATACTGTTAATAGACTCCCCTGCTATTAACATATCATCTACATACAGCAGAAGATAGGTAACTGAACTCCCAACTCTCCTGAAGTAAACACAGCTGTCATACAAGCTTCTTGCAAAACCAGCTGAGCAAATGTACTCATCAAACCTTAAGTACCATTGTCTAGGGCTTTGTTTGAGGCCATAGAGTGATTTCCTGAGTAAGCACACTTTGTCTCTTCCATCTTCTATGTCCAACCCTTCTGGTATTTTCATGTAGATCTTCTCATCTAAAGTCCCATGAAGAAATGTTGTGGTCACATCCATCTGATGCAGCTCCAATTCATATTAAGCAACCATAGCCAACAAGATTCTGATGCTACAATACTTTACAACAGGTGAGAAGATTTCATTAAAGTCAATACCTTCTTTCTGTGTAAATCCTTTAGCTACAAGTCTTGCCTTGTACCTAATCTTGCCACCTCTCTGAGCCTCCGCCTTCTTCTTGTATATTCACTTACACCCAACAAGTTTCTTGTTCTTAGGTCTCTCAACAATCTCCCAAGTCTGGTTCTTGTTCAGAGATAACAGTTCTTCCTCCAAAGCAACTAACCACTTCTCTTTGTCATGGCAGTTTATGGCTTCTGTGTAAGTTTTAGGCTCCAAAGACTCCACCTCAAGAGCTGCACATAAAGCAAATGATACTATGTCAGCTTGACCATACCTCTGAGGTGGGTGGACTTCTCTTCTAGATCTGTCCCTAATCAGCTGGTAGTCATGAAGATCAGTATCACTATGAGTAGTCTCCTCCTCATCTGGATCAATCTGCTCTTCAGTTAGTGTTCTGATGTCATCATGCTCCACCTCCACCCGTGTCTCATCTGGTTTGTTATGTGCTGTACTGGAGCTTCCTTCCTCTTTCAATGGCATTCTATTCTCATCAAAAGTTACATCTCTACTGATAATGCACTTCTGCATTCCAGCTTCTAGGCACCACAATTTGTATCCTTTCACACCTGAAGGATACCCTATGAACACACATTTCAAGGCTCGAGGCTCAAGCTTATCTTGCTTGACATGGGCATATGCTGAAACACCATACACCTTCAAATTACTGTACTCAGCTGCATGGTCAGACCATAACTCTTCTGGGGTTTTATATTGCACAGCTGAGGAAGGGCTTCTGTTTATCAAATAGGTTGTTGTTGACACTGCTTCTCCCCAAAATACTTTAGGCAATCTAGAGCTGCTCAACATGCACCTGACCCTCTCAAGCAAAGTCTGGTTCATTCTCTCAGCTACTCCATTCTGCTGAGGTGTACCTGGTACTGTTCTATGCCTCACTATACCCTTCTTCTTGCAGAAAACATTGAACTCTTCTGATATGAACTGCAGCCCATTATCAGTTCTCAAATGCTTGAGATTCTTTCCAGAGACATTCTCAACCTCAGTGAGCCATTCCTTAAACTTTTCAAATGCTTATGACTTGGATTTCAGGATAGTGATCCATACCTTTCTTGAGTAGTTATCTATGATAGACATGAAATATCTCCCACCACTTCTGGTCTGATTCCTAGCTGGCCCCCATAAATCTGAATGGACATAGTCCAAAATTCCTTTGGTAGAGTGTGAACTCTTTCCAAACTTCAATCTCTTGGATTTCCCAAGAATGCAGTGCTCACACAAATCAAGTTTTGTGATCTTGTCACTACCTAGCAATCCTTGCTTACTTAGCTCAAGTAGGCCCTTCTCTCCTACATGACCTAATCTTCTGTGCCACAACATTGAGTTGTCTTGCACCCTTGCCACATCTGATCTGCCAATAACTGTTCCCCCCTTAAGAAAGTAGAGATCATTTCTTCTCTCACCTTTAAGAACAGTAAGCTTCCCCTTTGAAACTCTGAGCTCTCCATCTTCTGACTGGAATTTATAGCCCAATGAATCCAGCATACCAAGAGATATCAAATTTCTCTTGAGTTCAGGAACATACTTGACCCTCTTGAGAATCCTCACTACTCCATCATACATCTTCAAGTGTACTGTACCTTCACCTCTGACTTTGCAAGTGTGATCATTCCCTAACAACACAGAACCTCCATTCTGATTCTTAAAATCATGAAACCACTCTCTTCTTGGATTCATGTGGAAAGAACACCCTGAATCTAAAATCCAATCTTGCTGTTCTTTAGTGGAAGTGATGGATAGGGACTGAGCTGACTCATAGCCTTTCTGCTCCTTATCATCTTGGATTTGATTTGCTTGATTCTTGTCAACAGGGTTCTTAGGACCAGATTTTCTCATAAGCTGTTTGTACTTGAAACAAGTACTCTTATAGTGCCCAGGTTTGTTGCAGTGGTGGCACACTACTTCCCCTTGATTTGACACTGCTGATTTTCCCTTATCAGCTCCCTTGGGTTGACTAGACCCCTTCTTGGAGACAGACTTCTTCTGACCTCCCTTGATTGCCAATCCTTCTCCACTACTACTTTTATCTCCTTGAGATGTCTTATTATGCAACAGCTTGGACTTGACAGCCAAGATCACATCCTCCAATGTGATTGCTTCCTTTCTACCATACAAGATGGTGTCCTTTAAGTTTTCAAAGGACTTAGGCAGAGCACTCAACAAGATTAGAGCCTTATCCTCTTCTTCAAGCTTGACATCCAAATTCTTCAGATCATCAAGTATCTTGTTGAACTCATCTAGCTGCTCCGTAATGGGTTTGTCATCTCCCATTCTAAAGGCATACAACTTCTGTTTCGAATAGAGTCGGTTAGCAAGAGTTTTCACCATATATAGCTTCTCAAGCTTATCCCAAACCTCATTCGCTGACTTCTCTTTAGCAACCTCCCTCAAGACCTTATCTCCAAGGCAGAGTAGGATCGTGCTTCGAGCTTTTCTGAGCAACTTGCTCCTTTCAGCCGCAGCTGTTGCAGTTTCTTCTGCAATCTCTTCGGATTCTTTGAGAGCCTCGAATAATCCTTGTTGTTCAAGGAGGGCCTGCATCTTGACCTTCCACAGCCCAAAATCTCTAGTGCCTGTAAACTTCTCTATGTTGTACTTGGTAGAATTCCCCATCTTAGATCTGCAGCTACTTCAGTTTCCCACAGACGTCGCCAATTGTCAAGTTAATTCCGGTCAGTTAGACGTCTCCAACCAAGTAGAACACTTGAATATAGAAGAAATAACTGCTCTAGGATAGTAATTCAGAAAAGTAAGCAACGAGACAAACAGCACACAAGAATTTAAGTGGTTCGATCAATGTGATCTACATCCACTGGACCAGACTAGTACTTCTTTGATTGATAAAGAATGTTTACACACTCATTCACTCGGAATAGGATATTTCCTCACTTCACTTGTGAACTCACACAACTCAAAGAATATAATAACGTACTAAATCTCTCTATCCAAAAATTCAACCTTTACAATGTACACAAACAAGAGTATATAAAGACCAAAGGTAGTTGCTGCTGTTAGGAACTGTTTTGAGTAGTTATCAACCGTTTGCAACCGCTTGTAACAACCCATGTGCTCTGTTATTGCCCAACTGAAATGGTAGTTATGCCCTCAAGTTGTTGTAACGGTAATACAGTTAGTTAAACTAACTAACTTTCATATCAGAAGACTTGTCCATAAAGATCAGAACACTTTTACTGTTCTAATACCCAACTCTTCTGTTCTGATGATCAAAAGCTAACTCTGCTGATAGACTTCATACTGTGCTGATCTTTTACTACACTGACCAAGTACTGTGCTGACCCAAGTACTGTACTGATTTGGTACTGAGCTGATCTACTCTGCTGAAGTACTGTGCTGATCTTACTGTGCTGATCTAGCCAACTGTGCTGAACTCTAAGCATCACCTTCTCATCTGATTGAAACCCTTCAACTCATCTGATAAGACCTAAGTTATCTTATCTGATCCTATCAGCTCACTACTCACTTAGTGTGTTGATTATGAGATTATGAGATAACACTCACACAATTAATTAAAAGAATATCAACACCCTTAACAAAAATCTGATATAATATTTAAAGAAAAAAAGTGATGTTGTGCCTATGTTTACGGATTACGTTAGTAAGACTTAGCAAGATTTGTGAGTTTTCGTGATTAGAGATCTCGTGAAACATAATGTATATAGTTCAAGGCTTATTAAGATTAAAAAAAAAAAAAGGTTTTTGGAGCATATCGAAACAAAAATATGTGGTAATGGTTGAAGAGACAAGGTTAGTGCAGGTGTTGTTAGTTGTTGGCCCACCCTCATAATCTCCAAAAAGAAAATTAATTGGCCATTACCAATTTCATTTCAACTTTTATTTGTGATTCTTGGAATTTAATGGAGTATGAGCCCCACGTTACTCATGATTTCATAATTGAACAAACTAATTGAAAAAAAGGAGATGATTTATAAATAAAATGGGAGGGTAAGTAGTTTGTAAAAAAAAAGTGAATTAGTAATAATTTTCCCTGGGATAGATGAAGTAATAGTTTAGTTACTCACTTTGTTTTAAAATCGTAATCAAAAATAGTTCTAGACTTATTCAGTTTTAATTTTTTTTTTTTTTTTGTGAACTGTAATTGTCAGTTCCGATCTGATTTGAAGATGTCTATTTCCCGCCCCATCAAGAACTCTCACACAAAAGTATTAAGATGATTTTTTTAACAAAAATCGAAAGCTGAATTTTATGATTGAAAAGGAAAAAAGAAACCTTAGGTAGCAAATATTTAATACTCAAATAAACAAATTTAATTATCAATGGAATTCAAGAATAATGATGTTTCACATCTTATGATAACTAACATGTGTTATATATCTCTACAATATTCATTAACTAGATGACTCCCCACGTATTACGCGGTATATTGATAAAAGTTATGGAGTAATATTTAAAATAGTATAACTCATATTTTAAAAGATACACTTATAAAATTTCATAGGTAAATTTACTTTTCATAATTTAAAATTTTATTATATAATTTTTTATTTTAAATAATTTTTTTAGGTATAATTTTAGTATGATAAAATTTATTTTATCAATTAATTTATAATATATATTTTAAAATTATATACAAATGAATTTATCTTATTAATTAATTAAATTGATATATTCTATAAAATGTATAGATATATTTTTAGACAAAAGAACATAAAAGAGAACTTAATTAAAATAAGATATTAATTGATTTTAATTTTAATTTAGGTAAGACTTTCCATTTTAATATCAATGACATATGTATTAACCAATAGTTTAATTACACATTAAATTTAAAAAAAATTAATTTAATCTTCATGCGACAAATCATCACATTTAACCATATGATGACACGTGGTTAGTATATAGGGGTGATTATAACATTATTTTTTTCTTTGCAATTCGATACATCACTTTATTAAATTTTGCAATTCGATGCATATGTTTATTTTTCGACAACACATGAATGATGTATATACCGAAGCAGCGTTAAAGTTATACGCAATATTTGAAGAATAAGCAAGATTTCATATCATGACTGATCAATAAAAAAAAAAATTATTATTTTTATTTTAAAAATTTTTTTAAATAAAAATAATATGTAAAATTTTACATTATTTTTTGTGAAATGTTATTTAGAGGACGTAATCCTATACTTTTGAGTTTTGGTGGGAAACGATATTAATTAAATACAAGTTTTTTAGTATTGTTTTTAGTTTAAAGTGTCTTTTTTCTTTTTAGTTAAAAGCATTTAAAAAATAAAAAAAATTATTCGTCATTCGTGACATTTATGTGGCACCTCGGCAGCTTTGACAATCATATCATGATTTAATTGTTGTCAGAAAATTGACACATGCATCAAATTGCAAAACATAAAAAGGTGGTGCATCGAATTACAAAGAAAAAAAATGATACTCCCTCCGTCCACGAAATGTAGTCTCATTTGTCTTATATTCTTAGTCCATCAAATGTAGTCTCCTACACTTTATGAAAACAATCACCACTTAATTACTCAAATTGTCATCAACTTTATTCACAAACAATGACTTTATTCACCATGGACCCTACAATACCTTATAATACTTTTATCTACTCTATCTACTTTTTCTAAACTTATGCCCCACCCCAATGAGACTACATTGGGTGGATGAAGAGAGTATGTTGTAATTGATAAAAACTGTAAATGTCGTGATTTTTTATTTTGCAATTAACCCTATATACTTATATCGAAAAATAATCATCGTACTACAATATTAGGAGCAACACACCTTAAAATTCAGAAAATAAGGCAAATAATAAGATCACATATTTCAATAATTTTATAGTTTCAAATCTTATTTGACTACCATATTAAAAAATAAATAACGTATTGGTAGAAATTGAATATGGTGAATATCTGTGAAACGGAGAATCCAACCATTAAAATTACAGTATATGAGCAAAAAGCATTGGTTCTTCTGTAGATGAACAGTGTTTGACAAACGTGTGGCATTATTGATTCACTCATGGCGAGAAAAGACCTCTGTGCTGCAACAATGATAGCGACAGCTTAAGGCTAAGGGAGCTACTTCAAAAATGAGGTTTACAACTGCCTACTCGGAAGAACAATTCTCTTGTTTAACAACATTCACATTCACTTGTGTAAGATTTACCAAGTTGTACGTATTCTTCTACATCAGTATTGTTAAATTCTTCTTCAGAGCTCAGAATATTGTTGTCAATTAACCTAGATTATGCTTCGCCTGAAGAATTAGGGCATTGAATTCTTATTTTTTTAGTGAGTTTGCAATCCGTTGATTGATTTCTAAGTTCGTCAGATAGATGTTATATTGGTCTTGGATTGCAACAATAGATGATACTCTCATCCTTTTAATCTGAATATTAATTAATTCCCTAGTTTTAAATTCACAATCTGAGCTAATTCATTTGCTCTGCAACTTATAGGAAAGGATTTAGTTGCAGCATAGCAAGAACCCCCAAATGTTGATTTTAGTTCAATGAAGTTTAGATATATATCTTAAGGGATTGTTTGGACTGAATACTATCTTGGAAATATGTTGTTTATAGTTGATTTGCACAAAAACAAGTTTGATTGTATGTATGTATATCGATAATGCACTCGATGTATTTCACACGACTTACATAAACATCAAATTCCTGCATTTCTTTAACTGATTAGCTTAAGTATTACATTCAGGAAAGCTGATACATGGATAAAACTGAAATGGATTCAAGATTTCCTCACTCTGGCTCTTCAGAGATATACGAATCAACGTTGGATTTGGAAAGAGATAACTGCATTAATCTCAATCTGCCCGAATCAAGTTCAGAGCAACTACAGTCCTTCACAGCAGGCAGTCAGATCTCAGAGGGCAACACAACTAGTGCTTACTTCTCATGGCCTACAGGCCATATAACAAACGCCACAGAAGACAGAGCAAATTATTTTGAGAATCTTCAAAAGGGGGCTTTACCTGAAACTCACGGTCGACGCCCAACGGGGTTGCAGGCCTCCACCTTGCTTGAACTGATGACCATTAGAGCATTTCATAGCGATTTTTTACGTCTCTATAGCCTCGGTACAGCGATTGGGTTACGTATCAGGAGGGGTGAATTGACTGATATACCTGCTATACTCGTTTTTGTTGCTAGAAAAGTTCACAGGCAGTGGCTCACCCCTGCCCACTGTCTACCCAATGCTCTTGAGGTTTTAGCTACCTTTGATTAATCTTGAATTATGGTAATTTTAAGCGTTCTTGAGTTTTGATTTGATTATGCAGGGACCTGGAGGTGTTTGGTGTGACGTTGATGTCCTTGAGTTTACATACTACGGAGCACCTGCAGCGACCCCGAAAGAACAGTTTTATACGGAACTTGTAGATGGATTTGGTGGAAGTGATCCGTGCATTGGATCTGGCTCACAGGTTGTTAAATCTCTCTGATGATCATGATCTGTTGTATGCAAGAAAGTAAATATCCCCATATTTCATCGATATATCTATATACGTGGTCACTGATATTGATAGTGGCTAGAAGGATATTTCAGTAATACTCGTAAATAAATCGATTAATTATTAATATTGGTAAAATATCGAAAATATAGAGATAAGGTAAAATTTGTTCTTTTGTTCAACTTATTTATTAAAGTTTGTTATTAAATATACTAAAATTTTGATAGACAACCTAATTTTTAACAATATTGCTATTTTCAACTTTGGTTGTATGATGTTGAGGTCAATGCAATCTTCTAAATTTTGCCAAGTTTTACAAATTATTATGTCTGTTATACCTAATTTTTGCTTCTAGTGTTTCATAATTGGGCTAGTGGTTGTGTTTTTAGGTTGCAAACCAAGATGCTTTGGGAACCTTGGGTGCCATTGTTAGAAGCAGAACAGGAAAAAGGCAGATTGGTTTCCTCACAAATCGGCACGTGGCTGTTGATCTTGAATATCCGAGTCAGAAGATGTTTCATCCATTGCCACCTTGTCGTGGGCCAGGTGTCTATCTTGGTGCCGTTGAAAGGGCTACGTCGTTTATATCTGATGATCGTTGGTATGGCACTTTTGCTGGAACAAATCCTGGTAAAACAGATTACTTGTTTGATATTGTTATTAGTTAATTATCTCTGAAACAATACGAGTTAGAAAGTTTTTTGGTCCAATAACTTGTTTATTGTCTTTTCACTCTTTTGGTCCCAAATATTTTTTTTTCTTTTATTTAGTCCCAATATTAAAAAAATTATCCGATTTTGGCCTAGAATTGCCAAAAAAATGAAAATAGTGTCGTTTCATGTCACGTGAGTGTCCAATTTTGGCCCATAACTTGTCTACTGTCCAATTTTTGCCCCAAATTAAATCCTCACGTGGTATAAAACAACACTATTTTTTATTTTCTGGTGATTTTGGGACCAAAATTGTACATTTTTTTAAATATTGAGACTAAAACGAAAAAATAACTATTTTGTGACCAAAATTGGACAATAGACAAGTAATGGGACAAAAAAACTTCTAAACTCAAAACAATACCAATGCACGATCTTTTTTTTGCTCCCTTTCTTGATCTTTTGCTTATTACAATCGTCTGATCATGAAGAGACATTTGTTCGAGCTGATGGCGCCTTTATCCCTTTTGCGGATGATTTCAACATGACCAATATTACGACACTGGTAAAAGGTGTAGGTGAGATAGGGGATGTTAATATAATAGACTTGCAATCACGCATTAACAGTCTCGTTGGGAGGCAAGTCGTGAAGGTAGGAAGGAGCTCGGGTTTGACAACTGGCACCATAATGGCATATTCTCTAGAGTACAACAACGAAAAAGGGACTTGCTTCTTCACCGATTTTCTAGTTGTTGGCGAGAATCAGAAGACGTTTGATCTGGAAGGTGATAGTGGAAGCCTAATTCTACTGACGGGTGAAAATGACGAGAAGCCTCGGCCCGTTGGGATCATTTGGGGGGGAACGGCTAATCGGGGATGTTTGAAACTCAAAGCTGGTCAACCTCCCGTGAATTGGACGAGTGGGGTCGATTTAGGCCGTCTTCTTGATCTCCTTGAACTCGATATCATAACCTCTGCACAAGGGCTTCAAGGTTTGTATTTCTTACAATAACTTTGGTTTGTTTAGGGTAAATTACTCTTATATTTGGGTAAATTACAAAAAGAATCTATGTGTGGTTTGAATAAATTACCAAATACTCTCTAGAAAGAATAAAAAAGTTTGTTCAACTGACGAGTAATGCATAATTACAAAACAATCAATCGATGCAAATATGAAAGAAAACAATAAGTGAATGATTTTGCATTTGTACTTTGGGCAAACCTCGTGGGAGGTGTTGATAATTTACCCGTGCTTACTATGAACTTTGCACACAAGCTAATTAGCACAATTTTGTCGAGTTTGAGTTTGGTTCATTTATTTTAACGAGTCTCATTAAACGAGAAGCTTGCTTCTTTGTATGAGCTTTAATATATTACAGAATCATAAGCATTGTTCTCACAAGTCATAACCTCATTTTGATCATTCTTGTTTTTTTCTTCGTATTCTTCAAATAGCATCTCTGCGGGAGCAGAGAAATGCATCTGCTGGAGGAGTTGATTCGAATGTTGGAGAATCTTCGCAACCTGAGGAAAACTTTGATGTTCATGCTCTAAGCATTCCTCAAGCTTCTAGTGACGATGATTCTCATCTTGAATTCACGCCTGTTTTCAGGCACGATGAGTTTCACATTGAAGGTAGTTTCGAGGTGGCTCCAGTTGTAGAGCACCAGTTCATCAGTACGGGATTTTCACACGAGTCTCCAGTAAATCACAATCATCATGGAGACGGAAGGGAAAGCCAGGAAAATTTGAGTGCATTGAAAAATGAGTCTGATGAAGAAGAGATTTTTGTTTCATTGCAATTAGGTGAACCAGAATGTAAGAGGAGAAAGGTTGAGTGTGATTCTGTGTTGGGCTTCAATGACTCAAGCTAGAGTTGGAAAGTTCTTTTTTTCTCTCTCTCTCTAATTGTTGGAGGAGAGAGAAAGGGTGACCACATTTTACTTGTTGAATTCACATGGAGAGGGAGAGGAAGCTGTGTATTCTAAAACCATATAAGATGAAGCAATAATCAAATGTAATTGCTGTGTTAATATTTAATGACTTTCTTAATTCGTGTGGAACATCCTTAAACGACAAACATTTTGGATCGGAGGGAGTACCAACTAATACCTTTTGAAATGCAATGAATAATTGAGTGTGGATCAGCCCCAACACCTCCAGAGCTTAGCTAAGCAACCCAATCGACTTGTAGCAGGTCGGAGAAAGACGCGTTTAACAAGCTCAGCCAGTTCAGGTCGGGTTACTCTACAAACAGTTGGACTCAGTTCATACTAAGTTACAAGATTCAAGTGGATTCCTCTTAATAAAAGTTCACA
Source organism: Galeopsis tetrahit (assembly GCA_963675135.1). Taxonomy (NCBI): domain Eukaryota; kingdom Viridiplantae; phylum Streptophyta; class Magnoliopsida; order Lamiales; family Lamiaceae; genus Galeopsis; species Galeopsis tetrahit. Next base: position 48,927,774 of record OY776126.1, on the reverse strand, counting down.
ATTCAACTTCTCATATACCCAAACTCCGTATTGGCCGAATTGAAGCTCTCTTTGAAAAGCATATTTTTCAACATGAATTCCGTGGCGGCAAAAATTACAAGGAATGGTGAATTATTGATTAGAATAATTTGTTAATTAGTTATTTCTATATCTAAGTTTGTTATGCGTCATCTACTCTTATATATTTGCAAATTTCTAAGGTGTCACATGTCACCATTACACATCCCTTCTATCTCAAACTTTTCTTAAAATCTCTCCATTTCAAAAATTCTCAACTCTCATTCATTTACAATTTTATCTTTTAATCTCAACCATCTATTTTAAGTTTGAATCTCAACCATTCATCCTTATGTTTTACTCCTATATAAACCTCAACACCTTTTCATTTCAACCATTCAACTTTTAATATCTAGACTTTCTCCTCTCTGAAATTCTCCGGTAATTTTTTGCAGTCGTTCGTTGAAAAATAAAATTCGGTTATCAATTATAAATCTCACTCATTTCTATTGGGTTTGTCATCCCAGGTAATTTTTTCCGTTCATCACTCATTTCACTCGAGTTAACATTTATTGTATGAGATATTACATAGTTTTATTCTCTTATATTTTCGATAATTTTAGTTTTGCAGATTCCAAAGATCGCATGTATATTTCGATAGTATCATCGGCTTGGATGAATAATGGATGCAATTTCTCAGACTTTGAATGAAGAATGACAACATCGTTTTGTTTAGGTTTCTCAAATTATAATGTATATAGTTTTACAGATGAGTTGTAAATTTTTCAGTTTTATGGATTAGAAGTTGTAAATTCTTAACTTCTCGATAATCAACATTTGAATTTTTTTTTTTTGGATTTTTGTAAAAGATTTCTCGAAATGCTATGAAATTCATAATTAATGCACATGAATTTGAATCAAGGTTTGTGGAATTAACAGGTATGTTAATATGAGTTAGAATTTAAGTCTTACAAAAGAAACCTACAAACTCTCAATTTTTATATTTAATTTGATTTGCTCATTTCAAGGATGATTAGAGTTTTTCTTGGATGGATTAATATTTATTAATGTTGCATTGCACACCATGCGATACATCATATTATTGTTTGATTTCATTTTTACAATATTTTTTAAATTAAAAAAATTAATAATATAATGGTATATATATTTTCATTCATGTTTGTAGTGATTTAGGATCTATAATTTCTCTCATAAAGCATTGCAAAACAATGGCCTAGAATTTAATTTAAAGATGTAGTTTATTATTCTAACAATAATATAAAAATAAAATGAATTTCAAAGAATTAATGAAATTAAAATTTTATGTTAAAAATTAATTATGAATTTAGAAGAATTTAATTAAAATTATAAGTTTAATAGTATTGTGAATCAAAATGTATCGTAATTAATATAAAATTATGTATTTATTACATTGCTAAAATTATGATTATAATTATATTGTAGCGATTGAATAGGTATGGTGTTAAATTATGTATCTATTACACACTTGTTAAAATTATGAAAAATATTAGGCTACAATCAAGTAGATATGTATCTTCTTACATTGCTACAATTATGGAAAATGTGACATAAAAAGCAAAAAATATGGTCAATCCACATAAAAATATAATTACACATTAATGTAGTATATTGTAAACTTACTATTTCATAAATTGAGATAATTAATTGTTATATTATTTGGATACAATTTTCTATAATGTTAAACAATTTGCTATATATATTTAACCGGTTGTACCCTATAAGTTGACATCACATGTTATTAAATTAATTGTTTCGTAATATTAAATTAATTTTCTCTAATTAATGTACACAATTAATATTTACAGCATATTTATACTATATGTTATTTCTTTAACTTCATTTAATTTATAAATACATCTTTTAATTTATATTTTTAATAATCACAGTTATGTTTTTTTTAGTGTAAGCAGTTAAATACATGTATAATATAAAGAAATTTCAAAATTTAAGGAATTTAAATTTCATTAATTCATTTACATTTATTTATATTTATATTTAGAATTTATTAAATAATTATTTTTAACACATGTCATTAAATTTAAGTCTAACATAATTTATTCAATTAAATCTCATGTATATTACATAATTATATATCTTAAGTAATAGATTCATTAAACTAATTTTAATATCAAATTAAATGGTTGACCTAATTATATGGAACTTAACCTTAAATTCGAATTAAACTTTTGACTTAATTATATGTAAAATTGTCTTAAAACAAATTATAATGAAATTGTTGACCCTATTCCAGAGACGGTGCCACGTTGGGGCCAGGAGGGCCACTGGGCCCCCCACCATTTTTTTTTCTTTTTATATATATATATATATCATAAATATTTTATAATAATTATATACTCCGTATATTATGTGATAATAGTTATTCTCATCATATATATATCTTAATCTTATCTTAATTATCATATATTTACAATTTTAGGTGCCACATGTCACAAAATGATTGGTCTAGTCTATTTTTTCTCAAATTCAAAATCTTTTTTTTCTTATTAATTTCACATTTTTAATTTTTTATTAATCATTAATCATAATCGTGTCTATTTTTTAATCTTATCTTTTGAATATTAAAATTTAAATGAAACTTTTTGATATATGAAAATAAAAATATTATTTTTATTTTTTGACACATACATATTAAGTATAGACGAATAAAAAATAAATGCTTGCATACAAAGTTTGAAAGGAGTAATATATTTTTTCATGTGTTTTTTACTTAAATTTATTTCTTAATACTCCAAAAATAAATTATTTCTTCAATAGAGTCAATAATATAGATTGATGGTGTATTTGAGAATTATTGTCTAAGTTTTTACTAAGAATTGCAAAATATTTTAGCAATTTTTAAATTGTTTAGCTTCATTTTGAATCGAACTATCAAAATTTCAAAATAAAATGAAAGACAGCTTGTTCAATTTAATATAATGAAATGTATTCATAATTTTATCATATAAAATTTCAATGAATATAATAAGTACATATTATTTTATCTTTAAAGTAATGTTAATCGGGCCCCCCTACCGAAATTTCCTAGCTCCGTCACTGCCCTATTCAATACTACTTTTACAATAATGTAATTAATTATGGAGTATAATTTAGTACGCACATTAATTGAAATAAATTTTACCCTTAAATTCAGAATTAATATATAGAAATCATTCTTAAATTCTAAATTATAGTAATATAATTAACGAATAAAATTAAAAAATCCATTTAATGTATCCCTATAAGTCAAATGAGATATTGATTATTGAGTTGGCATATATTTAAATTAATCAAATTTTACAATAAAACTAACCACATAAATTAATTAAATCATGTCATAATTTTCTCATGTTCGATAATAAAAAAATGCAATAATTAGAAGAAAATTATATAGAAGTAAGGTAATCCTAAATTTTCGTTATTTTTTTTTAAATAATTTTAAAATTAAAGGGAAATCAACAAATGATTTATGCACATATTTTATAGTTACTAATATTAATATTTGAATATATGATAATTACGGAAGGTATATATATATATAATTATATATATATACTCCCTCCGTTTTTAATTAAGTGTCGCTTTGCCTTTTTTAATTTTTTAAAATAAATGTCCTTCTACATTTTTTTTTTATTTTGACAATTTTACCTTTATATACATTATACTCTCTAAATTTATTTTACCTTAATTTAAGTTTTTTTCCTTTTAAATATAGTATTATAGCATAAATCATGGATAAACCTTAATTATTGTATACATGAATATCATCTACAATATTGGTCACATTCATTGTTAAACATAAATTTAATATTAAAATTAGTTATCATTAATGAAATGTAAAATGGTCAATGATTATATATCTTAATTTGTTGAAAATTGTTAAAATGACACCTAATTAAAAGTGGAGGGAGTAGTAAACTATTTATAAATTTAGAATTGGTATATATATATATATATATATGTGTGTGTGTGTGTGTGTGTGTGTGTGTGGGGTGTGTCTAGCTGTATTTATGTATGTTAAATTTATAATTCGTGTTTATATATTTTGAATAATTAATTGATACATCTAATATCTACTCCCTCCGTCCGCTTATAAGTGTTACGTTACTTTTTGGCACAGAGATTAAGAAAAGTGATTAAATAATACATATAGTACAAGTGATGTGATTGAGAGAGGAGAGAGATAGAGAGAAAAAGTAAGATATAAAGTGAAGTTAAAGAAAAAGTACTTACCAAAAAAGGTATGTGAAGCTTATAGGCGGACGGACCAAAATGATAAAATGGGAAGCTTATAGGCGGACGGAGGGAGTAATTGATTATCAATTACTAACAATAAGTGTTCCTGATGAATTAATAAAAATAAATGTTTCTAATGAAATTTGATTTTCTTAAAGTGGAAGGAATTTGGTTTAAGACTACACCAGTAATTTAGGGTTGAATTTGAATGAGTACTAGAGTGCACAACATAGACTTTACCTTTATATTATAAGTTTTATCTTTTATCTTTTAAGAGAATAAATAATTTTTTATCTTTTAATAGAATAAAGAAATTTAAAATTTTATGTATATTTAAAAATTATTTATTTAATTAATAAATTATAAGTTTATTTCAACCCCCGCGTACGTAATACGCGGGTCTTACACTAGTGATTATATAAGAAGGGAGATTGCAGTTTACTCCTGTTCACTTTTCTATCATTTTCAATATATATAAAATCGTACAATACCTTATTCTCCAAGAGTTGCGTTAATAAAATTCTAAACTGTTTCCATGATTTTGGCCATTTAAAACTCCATTATTGATGACAGATCCATATATATATATGGATCATCTAATTATTACCTGCAATTCAATTTTAAGTAATTTGAATATATTCTTTTTAAAATCATTATTTAAATCATCTAATTACTATTGAGAGTACACAAAACTAATTACTATTGAGAGTACACAACTATTTTTTTTAAATCTCGATATTCGATCCAAAGATAGACTAATCCGGAGAACCAATCCCACTGTCCACTTAAGAAAATCCCATTTAATGTCAGAGTTCCCGTTTAATGTCAGAGTTTTGCGCTCTGTATGGACGGACCCTATAAGAATTGTTTGCAACTTAGAGTTCAAACCTAAGACCTGTGTAGGCCAACTCCTTGGAGTTTTGAATCTCTCCACCAGTCAGGCATTGCATCATCTCATACAATTATTTCAACAATTTAAGGGTGTAATAATATCACTGCAAGTACAACTGTGCCAAACAAATGGAAAGCCACATATTAATTACTCCACATTATATATATACATACATAATATTAGCCAAATCTCACAAGGAAGCCTGAATATACATACAGATCATATTCACACCACCATCCATCTACATACAATTTCTAAGCACTTGCTGATATGGAAACTGCATTCAGTTCCACATGCTTCTTACCATCGCTTTGAGACTCAACTGTAATAGTTGCACAGGCCTCTTCGTGCACAGAATTATCACCACCAGAACATGTAATAGAAATGGACCCCACCAAAGGCTCTCTCTTTGTCGTATTTTCTTCATCGTCTCCAATAATCTCCCACTCTTCTCTTAGAGAAGTAACTTGCATACCACCTTCTGTTTTCACAGTTTCCATGTCGAAAGCAGTAGGTAGAACTACGTAGTCGTTTACTGGATTGTAGAAAGGATCGTGATCAGCCTTGAGCCAGTGCTTGAGAATTCTGAAGACGTGTCGATCACAAAGGATTCCCCGGTGGTCTCCGGGGACACCCACTCTTGCTTCTGCACGAAGCCCGTCCGCCTGTATGAATGAATGAACATGTCATTGCACCTCAAATATTGTTATATACTAGTATTTCCCCCTTTGTATGAATATTGATGTGAGACAGACTGTTATTAGGTTTTTGCTCAATACACCTGTATAAGAATTTTAGCACACTATGTACCATCACATACAGCTGGGTGTATCGAGCAAAAATCTATTGTTAGGTCATCTCCAACCCAAAACTTCAAAATGTATACTCAAAATGCAAATCTCTGTACTCTATTTTCAAAATCTTCTCCATCAATTTACTCTGCATCTTACTCTATTTACAATATATTTCAGTCAATAAAAATACATTTATATTTAAAATTATTAATTAAATTAATTTATACAATTCGATATCCAAGTAAATTAAATTACTTCATTAAATTAGTTAATTAGATAAGAATATAATTATTTAAATTTAAAAATAAATAATTAAATAACATAAAAAAATCATATAATAATTTTGTACAAGACAATTTTATTTATATTGACAAAGGAATTGTAATTAAATTCTCAACTAATAAAATAATTGCATTTATAAATATTAATAAAATAAAAGATGGAAGAGTTTTGAGTTTTGAACAGTGTACTTCATTCATCTATTCAAAACTTTTTCCAAATTTCAGTAGGGTTGGAGATGCCCTTATGTATAAGGCTTATTCAGTACTCCAGGCACGAGAAATTCTTGCCTCGTGCATAAAGGGAGACCTCCAAAATCGAACTTTAGAAGCAAAATCAAAGACAACTTACCTTAGCAGATTCCATCGGGACAGTTCCATCACCGTCAACATATATGTACTTAGCCTGCAAAGGTTTGAATAATGCTGAGAAACTCTCTAGATTGAAATATACTGATGCAGTGTTTTCATATATGTAGAACAAATAAGATAATTAAGGTGATTAAATAAGAGAATACATAAATATATAAGTAGGATAAAAGATATCCACAGAGAGCTTTTCATGGTTCATTCACAGCGTCTTTTATCAAAACCTTATACCTGGAGAGCAGGCAACTCCCGCAAATCAGAGACTGGAGCATCTGCACTTCCATAACTGCAACATAGGGATTATATCTCAAATTCCAGTATATATTAGACATGATATACGAATAGTAATTTAATAGTTTTAAGTACCAAACACAATGTGGCGTCTCATTATTCGTTCCATAAATATTGTAGAATTTAACTTGGTCGGGAAGCTGAGCAGAACATAATAACTTTCGTGTCTCATTAGCCCATTTCAGAATCTCCACATTGAATGGCACAGGCATATCATTACCATTGTAACATATCTGCATAAAAGCCATCATTTGATACATGAAATTATTATAAAACAGGAATACAAAATTATAGTATTAGCCAAGCTCAACATAATTGAATCGGATGTTCTTCGTCAATGCTTATCAATTACTTCCATTTTTAACTTTCAGATGATTGAACTCTGCAGAACTCAAGTAAGTATTTTTAATATGGAGTTTTATCAATTCAAGGCTGAAAAATAGTAAAACTAACAATTAGGGACGTGAAAGATTTTTCTTACAATCCAGGACCTGAAAAATAAGAAACTATCAATTTAAGACTCAAAAATGGATGCCCCAGCCCCCAAATAGGACATCTTACTATTTTTCAGGTCCTTAATTGACAAAATTTCTTATAATATAATTGACAGCAATAAGCTCAAGAACCATTTGCATTCAACTGAGATTCAACTTCACAAGTAAGCAGGAAATACATAAATTATCGAATTAAAAAAGGATCAGTTAATCTCATCCGGTCCCATTCTTGGAATAACATTGGTAGCTCACCTTGTTAACGGAAAGAGCTTCCATGAAGATTGGTATAGCTTCCATAGGAGGATAAGACTCAAGCATTACAGTCGAATTCTCATCACTATCACACCTCTTTCTCCATATCTCAAGAAGGGGAACATGTTCCCATTCAAAATCTAAACAGGCCATCAGTTCGTATATTGATGGGCATTCAAGCAGCTGAATCATAGAAAATACAACATGTTATATCCAAAAAATTTAAGATTATAAGAGAATACACTAGAGAATTCAATGGTAATGAAGTTCATACCAATTGTTGCATACTCCATTTTGATATAAAAAAGTTCTGCTCCCATCCTTCAACAAATGATGAGCCATTTAAGAATGCAGATGTTATATATCCAGGTGCACCTGTTAGAATTCAAAAAAATATAAACATTATTAACTTGTTTTATATTCGGAGGTCAAATACAGTCGGGCACTACAAGGCATAGATGTATGGAAGACAAGAAACTTTATCCCCAATCTTTAATTAGGAGGTCAAAGTTGAACAAAAATTCAAATGCATAGTTTCTTGCTTTGGTTTGAAGTTGGCACATGGAAAGAGAACTGAAGGAAAAATTAAAAAGGGGGAAAGTCACAGATTCACAAGCTTTAAAAATGACCAAGCGTGCACTACAAAAAATCATCTGAGTATGTCTATTAAAAGTGATATTGTATTGTGACATAAGCAAGAGAAATCAAGGCTGAGTGAGAATTCGAGAAAAATGTCTATCTTCAGCAAAGTTAACACAAAGATCAAGAAATATATATCTTGATTTCCTTATAATGCGATTCACAGCAGAATCATAGTATGCTCTCTATAAATAAATACCAAAAGAAATGACTGGCCTCAACTTTGAGTAAACAGCAATCAGAAAATCAACTTCATGATTTTTATAGAGTGGAAGAAATATAGCACAATGCTTTAATCTCATAACAAAGTTTTCTAAGTCCATAGCTTTTCTTCTAAAAGCTAATTATAATCCTATTATGTAATTGCACTTAAAAACAGAAGAAGACACTGTAGCTGTGAAAAACAGCAATTCAAATAGCTACTAAATACCTCGAAATGGTGCTGCTATCGCAATCCAACTTTTTACATACTTCTCAAAGATCTAAAAACAATGCCATCAAAAATTAGATTCCAAATTTTGCAACAGAGTAGAGCAGGCACTTGTTAGAGAGAATTAAAGACGAGAAAAAATGGAAAACACAGCAATTCGAGAACAGAGAAAGAGCATTACATCAGGATGCAGGCTCATAAAACACTTCATCAGAAGACCACCCATAGAATGAGTTATTACGTTTATTTTTCTTCCCCCAGAAGCAGTGTAAACTGACTCGAGCTTTGCTGCTAAGCGATCCAATGTTCCCTGATATCTGGAAACAAGTAGTAGCAGCAATAAGTCATAAAAGCATGCAACATGTTCAACTACAAACAGATGGCCATAATGTAAGTATAGGATTATTATATCCACCACACGCATATAACTATTCTTAGATATCGCTGTCCTCAGCCTATTCACTCATATTCAAACCACTAAAGGCATCAACATTTATTAAACCTCCCTCCCAAGGTATTTTTCACTGTCAACAGCCACCACAAGCTTAACGAATATCAAAACCCATAATACCATGACATAGAGGAAACATTACAAGATTATTACAAGGTAAGTAAACAAATCAGTTAATTATAACAACCCCTCTTTCTAATTATGGTTGGAGTAATGGGAATTATGATGGCAGTGAGACAGTACATTGTTGCTGGTTAGCATTATCACCAAAGAACAGAAACAGTGTAGAGCAGAGATCTTGAGGGAGAAATGTAGATAAGAGTAAAAAATGACTTGACATCATCTAGTATTGTTTAAGGGGTTGCAAAGATCAACAACTTAGACCCATAATACTAAATGACTTATAATTAAGGTTCACAATAACACAGTAATAGTCAAGGTTGCAACAACCACAGTTGTTAAGGGCGCAACGCAGGCACCTCTTGTTATTTTTCACTAAACATCATTCATTTAACATATTTGGTACATATTGTCCTACAAATTAAAGTTCAGTGCCACATAAAATCAAAAAATAAAACACAAAAGTCAACTAATGAACATTAGAACTAATGTAAACATGAAAAAACATCAAAAAATGAGCAAAGTCAACAATTAATCAATAGTCTAGTTCTCATTCTCATCATTAAAAAAAAATTGTAGCAACAGAAATAAGATCCACAAGGAAAAATGGGAAAAAGAAACCTAGCGTATAGGGGCAGCAGTGTTGTTTCTCAGTTTCTCCTTTCTTTACCAATTTTTTCTTAAACCTTAGGCCTAAATTCAACACCATTTTCTTGTTTATGATTTTCCCTTGTTTTTTTTCTTTTTTTTTTTTTTTTTTTGGCAAAATGATTTTTATTTCAAAAAATTTACACAAACCCCGTTATGGGTGAAGAAAACCTCTAAAGTACAGGAGGCACACCGAGGCACATCTGAGAAGGTGCACTGAGGCCCGCAACTTAGAATCTGTGCCTGACTAAAGACAAAAAAGGCGCACAACCTACAGCTTTGAGCACCTCGCGTCTTTTAAAACTATGGCGCCAAAAACTAGTTGCAGCATGGTAGTTCAAGAAGGAAAATAAGTATGTTTGATCAATACGATTGGGTAACATTAAAAAAAAGGAAAGCATAAAAAAAGTGATTCCACAGCCAGGTATATACTACTAGTGTCCAGGCTTTGTTTATAGAAAGAGGTAGCAGCAAGCCAACCCACGAGGATACTGAGTCACAAATCTATGTGATGATTACGAGCCCGATTGGCTGAGCTTAAAACAGGTAATAAGATGTTTAGGGGCTTATTATGCTCTCAAAAAGTGTTCGGTAAATAAAAAAAAAAACTTTAACAGCATATAAGATCTTAAAATAAGCTCTCTATAGCTTATAAGCTCCAAGCAAAAGTGCCAACACCCAAACTTATTTTTCCAAAAAAATTTAAGCTATACTTGAATATTAGATTTTTTTCGGTATCCTAGAGAGTGAACTGATTCTCTCAGGAAATTTAGCAGTTACCGATTGCTTTGGCGGAAATCGTATCCAAATCCAAAGAGTGTTGTTCCCTCTTGGTAACCCCCTTTGATTAATTCAACTATCATGTCATGGAAATAATAAACACAATCTCTACCAATAACCTGCAAAAGAATCCAGGAATAGAGTTTAAGGTCCACATTAGAGATGGAGTGGAATACGTAAAACCAAAATGAATAACCACAGGCTCTTGACTGAAGGGTAACGAAAACAAAACGGAAGATTGTCATATTTGGGTACAGTTTTTAGGTCGAGTCCCAACATAGTTCTTCATTTTACAATGTCTCAATTCAGGGTTCAGTTTTTATTTTTCCCTAAATTCAAGACTTGATTTATATTTTTTTGTCTCAATTCAAGACCCAATTAAAAATTTATTTTCTAAATTGAAGTCATAAAAGAAGATAGAATAAAAATTAGATGCGTGTGTGTTATTTTCTGCTGTCATTTTGTATGAATTGAATTATAAAATAAGTGTCGGGTCTTGAATTGAGACAAAATTAATTAATCAGGCCTTGAATTGAGAAAAAAAAAAACCGAACCCTGATATGTAACATTTTCAAAAGAAAACTAATAATGCACTGGTCTGCATACAGATGCAATCTACCATATGATTAGGAAACAACACTCACCATGTCAGGGTCCAACGAGTCAATTGCATACAGGCCATGTCTATCTTGGGGAACCTCAATGTGTATGTCATCATCTAAGGTCACTGCTACACCTGTTGAAAGCATTGCACTAGCAATTAAAAGTGTGCCCAAATTTGGAAATTACAAATTGTTCTCTACATCGGAAAAATCAACATGGCCTGCCCGGAAACCCTAGGGAATGTTATACATATTTAATCCTGATTAAGGTTATGAGAAACTCTATTTTTCAAATCCTTACATCTTATTCACACACAAAGCCAAAAGCGCAAGACTGATAATATTTAAAATTTGATTTCCATGTTGTTTCCATTGCACAATAATTCAGATGGAGATACTACTTAAACATGAGAAACTATCTAAATAGAAAATTAACATTTAAGCAGAAGTATTTAAAAGCAGAACCGCATTCTTAATAAACATCTCCATGTTTCTGCAAGTAATTGGGTAAATCGAGAGAAGAGATAGAAATGAATTGGGGAAAATAAGACCTGTGGCAGGATCGAAGCGAGACCAGAGCTTATCGCGGAACTCGTGATCGGCGCCGAGAATCCGGACCCAAACCCGGTCGGTTTTACCGGTTTTTTCGTTAACAGCGTTGAGAATGGAACCGGCGATGCCGGGGACGAGGAGAACCGGGTCTAGGGTGGGGTCGACATAGGTCTGTTCGTCGGTTGTCTTGCTGATCATCTTCAGCAGAAACTCGACGGACTTAAGTATGTCCTCTAACAGCACCACCATTGCAGGATGAAATTGATAATCCCTCCCAAATTTTGAACGATAATCCAACACAAGGAGGGATCGGAGAGGATCGATTAAGGTTGGTGGTGATCAGCCGTGGCGGTGAAGAGTTGCAGAGATTGTAAGATCAAAAAAGATGACAATAATTCACGTTTTCATCATAATAAGGCGTTCCGTTTAATTTTGAACGCGTGGACGGTGGATCTTTCTGCAAGGCTCAGACTTCTGGGCTACCTCATCTTTTTCTTTTATTGGATAAATTTTATAATATTATTAATAAAAAATATATATGTGTATTATATTAAAACTAGGTAGGTTCACCTAGACATGGGCGGTTTGTAACCGGAAAATCGTCGATTTTTAACCGGCGGTTTCGGTTACAAAATCGAACCATGACCGTATTTTGACGGTTCGGTTTCGGTTAGTCAAAATGAAAACTGCCGATTTCGGTTAAACCGGCAGTTTGGCCGGTTAATCGTCGATTTCTTACTTTTTTTTTTTTTTTTTATATTTTAGAGATAAGACTGCAAGTCTGAAACGTTGCAGGGTAACACCTCACTTACTAACCTTTTTCTCTTTCCATTACCTACGTAGTAGAGAGCAAGAATTAGACTAATAGAGTCAGGGGAGGAGAGTAGAGGAGAGAGTAACTTGTTCATTTTCTCCAGCATTAATGGCGTGTGAGAGTAACAGAGAGAGTGTGTGTCTATGTGTGATATATAGTACCTAAAAGTATAACCTATGGGCCTATGACTACACCTACCATTTCCTTTTTATATGTGAAAGGAAAGATAAAGTTCATTGACTTTTCTGCATTAATTCATATGTGTACCATTTCCTTTTTATATGTGTACAAAGAAAGGTTTCAAAATCAATTTATTTAGTCTGAAACTATGTCTACCGACTCTACCTCCATTTCTTCTTTTTAGAGTTATTTTGTTTCTTCTACTTCCGTTTCTTTCTTTTGCAACATTCTGGTACCCCGTGGATCAAGACAAATACGAGTTAGCTTCTTCATGAGAACATGTTTTTTAGTTTTCAATTTGAAAAAAAAAATCGGCATAACCGGCGATTCGATTTTGAACCGGCGGTTAAAAAACCGAACCGTAACCGGCTCAGTTACGGTTCGATTTCGGTTACAAATTTTCGAAAACCGTAACTGGGCGGTTTACAACTGTTGAGCATGTCTAGGTTCGCCTCAAAAGTTGTAAGTACATTATTAGGATGATGAGTAACAAAAGTTTACAATATGTACATATATATTTAAATACTTTTATTATACAACTGCACATATTTATACATATTTAAACAACTGTAGTATAAAACTCTTTTTTATATTACAAATTACTGATTGTAGTATATATTGTGTTACTATGTCGTGCGATTTTGATGCAAACGACTGACATTTATTTCTTTTTCGATATTTGATGTGTAATCAATCAACAGAGTAAGCCTCCAGTCCATGTTTAGCACCCTTCGTAAAATGATGGCCCATACTGAATTAGAAAGGAACCTTCTTATTAACGCTTCAACTTTTTGTTGGAATGTGGAATTGTATTGACACTATCCACAGTCGATGCAGCTGCAATACCTATTAATATCCATGGTATTTGTGAAAGTATAGTAAAGAATTTATAATTTATATGAAGTTGAGGTACACAATGAAGAATGGTTTATGAGGAAATTGTCATTTTTTCCACTTGGCAAACAACATGCATGTGATAGTGCTATTGTTCCACGTACAGTATACTTGTATGTGTTATGAAATGTGTGAAACAGCTTTTGTTTTGTATCCATATAAAAACAAGGGAAATAAGATAATGCATAATGGTTGAAATTGAAAATAAATAATATGTCAAAAGATAATTTATGGATATAGTTGTATTTTAATTTCCAAAAAAAAAAAATTTGAACTTTTTGCAACATATTTCTTTTCGTTAAGCAAATATAGATTTATTCTTATATTTAGCTAGAGAAACATGATATTTGGCTGTAATTTTGGCAAAATTTCTATTTAGTCTGTTGCAAACATAATATATATATATATATATATAACTTTCTAAAACACACAAAATTAACTATAGACAGACTTTTATATATATATAACTTCCTAAAACACACAAAATTAACTATAGACAGACTTTTGGACATAGTTAATGTGATTTGAAAATGAAAAAAAAAAGGTACGTGCCCTGAAAATTTAGGTATAGTTAACATCAATTCTACTTTTTTTTTTATAAATCAAGTTTTAAAAAAACTATGATATATTAACATAATGTTAGAAATTTAATTAAATTGATTTTGATTAGGTCTATATTGACAAATTTAAAATAGAATGCATATATAAAATAAAATTTTATTATATAAAAATACTTTTACGAATGCACAAGTGATTTCAAAATGAGTAACTTGAGTAGATATATGTAGGTGGAAACATATGTGTAGCAAAGAGAGTTTTAAAAGTTTCAAAAGAGTGATATGTTATGCGTCTTCCATGTTCTAGTTTAGTCTTGTTTGTTGTGTTTTGGGTTTTTACTTGATGGGTCTTCTAGGGAGTACAAAGTTCTTTTACCGGTTGCTTTTGAAGGGTGGGTAACAGGAGTTGTGGAAGATTCTTGTATTGCTGAGGTGGTTTTCTGAGATTCACGCATTATCACATCTGTTTTCCAGCTTTGAGGGTTTGAAGTGGAGCTTTTCTGTTGAAAGGTTTGCGATTTGAGAAAGACAGGTCTGTTGATGGAAGGCAGGATATTACTGTGTTTCAAACATTTTTTCTGCCTCTTATTTCAAAGGTAGTCGTTCTTATGTGAAATAGCCACTGTGTGTCTTTCAATTTCTCATTGATTTCCTTGGAACCTAACATTTTATCCTGTTAAACATGGAGAAAACGAAAATGTAAGTAGAATGAGAAAAAACTTACGTTAGATAAATATACCTCTAGATCTGCCTTGATGACCTTTTCAGTTGACATGTCTAATATCATTTCTGCCTATTTTTATTCGATGAAAGCGTTCAAAGTTCTTGTCCCGTCAAATAATTCTACCTCGAAACGTAACCTATGTATATATGTGTGTGTATGTATACAAATTGACATTAAGTTGCTATAATGGAAACAAAAATGACAGTATATGCTACAGAATATTTAATAAGCAGAAAATTATTATTTTTGAAAATGTAGTAGTAAATCATATAGATGATATTTCAGAAGCTTTCTTGAGGAAGGATTATTTATCCCAACATTATTAATGGTTGAGGACTGCAAACATTAATGTCTCTTCCGTCACAATCACTCTGACTATAAAAGGTGTACAATTTTTTCTACTAATAAAGAGAAAATAGATTTTGATGTTATAGTCAGTGCAATTACTCCTGGTAAACTTTGTCAATCAAGTCCCCTTCTTTCCTTCTAATCCTTTCTCATTCACTTTTCACACAAGCTTTAAGTTTTCTAGCCCTCAACATTGGGTAATTGAGACATGCTATGAGAAAAAAGGTCTGCAACTAATCTTTGACTGTGAGAAGGACTGCTTGCTATTTTTCTTTTGTATTGTGTAACTTCGTTTACGTGACTGCTAATGCAATTACGACTACAAGAGATCGATTTTCTAAAGGTAAAATCTCTTTTGTTCTATTTACTGCTACTATAGAGTAAATGTTTAGGTCCATATTGTAATTCGTGTTACCCAAAACACAGTTGCTTAGAAATGACAGCATTGTTATGGATCAAATGTTTGTTCCTTTTATGATTTTTCAAATTTAGTAGCATAAAAAAGCGAACAAAATGTTGACAACATACAGTAATGGACAAACAAATGACAAAAGGCATTAGTTTCAATAAAACTCGAGAGAGAGAGATATATCATTAAACATAATTGTTAGTTTATTAGATGTTGCATACACTTAAAAAATTGAAAGTCCAGTAAACAACAAGGGTTGAATCTCATGGCCTCTCTTTATATTTTTATATATTTAAAAGTTATATTGTTATTCTCTTTAAATGTTACATATATAAAAAAAATTGAAAGGCCAGTAAATAAGTGTTATATGTTTTAAAGTTATATTGATATTTTACTCTATAGTTTTAATCTAATATAAAAGATGATCAATAATAGATATGTAAATATTCAGTTTCAGCATATACTTACAATGGTTTTGGACTGAGGAACTCATTGTTGCAGTAGAAACATGTGAAATCATATTTGTAGATTGCCCCAGAAGGTTTAGAACAACTTGGACAAGCTAGAAGGTAATAACTTTGTGTTGGCTTTGTGATACATAGATTCGCTTTAATCCAAAATGATCTTGCCTGCGAATGGAAATGTGTTCATATTATTTTATGCGTACGTGATATTTAGATGATGTTTAGATTAACTATTCCATGAATTTGAAATTACCATTTGTGTTAAAAATTAACTATTCCATGAATTTGAAATTACCATTTGTGTTAAACTTAAGATCTGGCTGATTTTTCAAATCTGAGAATGATGTGGAAGATCTTTGCTTTGATTTTTTTTTTTCTCGTACAACTTTTAGGTAACAACGGTGTCAACGTAGTCTTTGTTAGTTTTCAGCCTGAGAAAAGTAGAACAATTGAAATATGTGAGCGTGTGAATGAACAATGAATGTGAGCTTTAGTTAAGTCTTTAATTAGTACAAAAGAGTTGAGTTTACACGTTTGTATAAACTCTTAATATTTTAAAATTTAAAACAAAGAAACCAAACATGCAAATCTCAGTAGTTGTATAAAAGGACCCTAAGTTACAGCGCATGTGTAGTCATGGAAATAATGTGCAGAATAATATTGGAAGTTCTGAAAACTTATCCATTAACATGTATATATGAATTTCTTTTGCACCTTCACTTCCTTTCAAAACAATAAACTCCTTTAAACAGTAATAGTATTTACATAATTAGAATAAGTATGTAGTAAAATGAAATCACATATATTGTAAAATATTTTAGAAAATAGTAGTAAAATGTGGGGTAAAAGTAATATAATGAGAATTCAAGTTACCATGATTCCTGTTGGTCCTGAAAGGAGTATATAACAAGTGTATGGGGGGGGGGGAATACACTTGTATGCAAATCTTTTTCAAACTTAAGTAAAACTGGCTTCAGCAAGGTTGTCCTGGACAGCTCTTCTGATATGATTAACTCTTAGAAGATAATCAATCTACTAAGTACTATTGAGTACTTAGTTGAATAACTATCTAAATGAGTTGTTATGTGCGGAATAGTGGTTGGCCCTTTAGTTTAAACTCTTTTTAATTACTAAAATCTTCTTAACACTTAATCTGTTTTCAGGGAACTTGTCCAAAGCAGTTTTGCACGGTCTTGAGTATATGTCTTTGAAATGTCAGTTTGTGTGCTGTGTTTTGAGTGTGTTGTTTGAATGAAAATACTTGAAAGTAAATCAACACAAGAGTTATAGTGGTTCAGAGACTCAAGCTCCTACATCCACTTTCCCTGATTGAATAGGATAATTCCTTATCTCTTGGAATTACTTGTTTTATAGTGCCAAGGTGCACTTGATCAACCACACCACTCCTTGGTGCCTTGATCCCTAGGATATCAGAGTCCTAGTACTCTCTTCTCAACTCAGAATTGAATTGTTCTTCTCTCAACAGTCAATTCCTTACACTTCTACTACAACAACCTTCTATCTCTCTTTTAGAAAGGTATAAGGGTTGATGTTTGGTTCCAACTAGGTTGAGATATCCTTTACAATGAGCTCAATGTAAAAGGATAGGATATCTCTCTAAGCTTTGTATGGATATATAGTGAAGTTCAGCTTAGGTTAAAGTGTTTCTATGAAAGCTTGAAGGCTTTGAGTTTCCTTAGGATCTCAGGATTGCTGGTTCAGTTAGATACTAGTTGGTTGCCTTCAATGGTCTCCACACTTCATGTATTTATAGAACAATTTGAGGATATGTCCGTTGGAGAGACAACCTCAAAATGTCTATATTTGTTTTCCTTGAACTCTGCAACTGGAAGACAGTTTCTTGAAAGTGACATGTCCTTAATTTGGGAAGTAAACGGTTGTAAGCACTTTGTCTTGACTTTGAAGCACTCTTCCCAATGTCTGACTTGAAGATTCACTTGATAAAACATGGACATCACTTCTGATCATTAATCCTATGATAAGGACAACTTTCCTTATCATCTGGACAGTTCTGCTTATCAATATCAGCAGACTTTGCTTATCGGCAGTGTTGGCTTGGCTCTTTGAGATGACTTGACTCTTTTTCTTTCATAGCATGTCTCTTGATGGTTCTTGAGTGTTCATGCCTTCATATCAGTAGCTTTGATCCTATCAGCACAGTTGGCCTTTACTTGGAACTGTTCTGGTTCAAGTGTGCTGAGACATCTCTGCTAACTCTTATGAGCTTGACATATATATATCAGTAGACTTGGTCTTAATGATGTATTCCATTAAAATGATCTTTAGAGAGGTTGTCTTTCTACTGAGCTGACTTGATCAGCACAGTTGTCCATTTAGGTACTTCAGCAGATTTTAGGATCAATTGATTCTGAGGCTTGAGGGGACTTGATTCTTGTAATCTTCCAAGCATTTGTTCCCCCTCAACTTGTGCATCTAATAAACTAAGAGCTGCCTAACATTCCAGCTTCTCAACTAGCCTATACTACATGTTCCAACACTCCTTAAACATGTTCCTATCATTTTGACTTATGTATTTGGCATGTCTTAAGGGGTTTTGGTATCTTAAATTCTAAATCAAAATTCTCATTTTATTCCCAACAATTCCAGCTGCGTGGCCTGCAGTATTGGAGGGTCAAATAAGATAATGATGTTTGGTGATGTTCCAACCAATGTACCTATAATAGGGTATTAATGAATCGTAATTATTTAGTTGTGTAATATGTGGACGTTTTTCTTAATCAAATAAAGGGAAAAAATGGTATTTAAAAAAGTTGATTACCATAGAAAGTGTTTACAAATAGTCGCATCCCTAATATCACATGCATTTTGTGAACATTTTCACTTAGAAGTGGTGTCTCAGTTTGCAAAAATTATTCCCATAGTGTAAGAATGGTAGGTCTTCGTCTATATGCATTATAAGATTTTGATATTTGCCCTATTAAGAGTGAATAAATGTTTTATGCATAATTTGTATTTAAAATTAACTCACTCTTCATTAACAACGACAAATTCCTGCACGTTTTTCTGGTTTTTTGCGATAAGGCGCGGTGGGAATACATGTATTACACCACATAATAGATCTGAGAAAATAAACATAATAGAGAAGTAAGATCATATTAATATTATACTACGTAATTATCTATAATTAAGAAGGATGAATTGTAAAAGAACTTAGCTGATTCATTTATCAGTGGAATCTGCAATTTGAGGACATTCTGCAAATGGTGTTATTTGATAAATGTGCTCTAATTGGAATTATTCTTCCTTGTTTACGACCTTTATGTAAACACTTATATTTAATATTACTTGGTATTTTGAGTTTGGCAGCACAGGTGCATTTTACAAATATTTCTCGAATTTTTTCATTTTCAATCAGATATGTTTTGTAAAGCTGGAGCACTTTATCAAGCTGCTCAACATCCTAATTGTATATTATGCATTGCATGATCCCTTGTTGTAAAAACGTAAAAGATTAAAGTTAAAATGCTAGTAACATGAATTTGACTTTGTTACTTAATTGAGATTACCTCTTTGTCAACAAAAGTAAACTTTAGTTGTTTTCCCCATTTGAAAAGGTCAACAGGGGTCTTCTTTGCTATTAAGACTTTAACAAACCAATTGTGTGCCCCTGGTTTCAGACTCTGAAGAGTTGTGCTGGTATCTTTCATTTGTCTGAAAATAGAGATTATAGAAATAAAATAGGTTGGTATATGATATCAATAAAAAAAATAGGTTGGTATATGATATCAATAAAAATCTGAATAACTAATTTAACTACAACAAAGAATTGCATGTAATATATGTATTTTGTAGTAGTTAAATAATAGGCAATGTAGAACTGATATAATAAAACATAATAGGTAATATAGATCTGATATACTAAAACATATTAAAAAATTTAGACTTTACATTGGTAAGCAGTTTTATGAGGCCTAGTTGTTATTGGAAGTCATTAGAATCTCATGGTATACAATATTTTTTGTATAGTTAGTACTTGGCGCAATTGGTGTTGCTGGTCTAATGAGCACCTTCAATTGGTCGATAGTTTTTGCTCTTGACAATGCTACATACAGCTGACCATGTGAAAATACAAGTTCTTTTAAATAAACACCAATGAAATCCAAAGTTTGGCCCTGCGCTTTATTAATAGTCATTGCATAACATAGACGAACAGGAAATTGTTTTCTTTTGAACCGTACAAATGAGAAACTATCATGTGGAGCTTATAATGTTATACGCGGAATAAATACAGTTTTTCCTGTGTATGTGGCAACTGAAATTTCAGCATAAATAACATTCTTGTCAAAACTTTTGCAAAGAAGGCGCGTACCATTACATAGACCCTCAGTTGGATTAATATTTTTTAGCAGAATGATTGGTGCATTTATTTTCAAAGTCAGTTTATGTGGAGGAAGCCCTTGAGGAGTTAAAGAGTGGAAAAACTCTTGCTGATCAGGTACAATATAAGTCCTTGTTTTTTCATCACAACTAAAATATGTAGTTTCAAAACCTGAAAATCTATTTATTAAGACGTCATTTATTTCATGGACAAAGTCGTTTCTTGTAGTAAGTATAGCTCGCTTCACAAATAACGAAAAATCTAAATTATGATCACTAATATCTGGAAATACATAATCTATTAATGAATTTAGTGATGTAATTGCATTCGTAAAAGGAATGTTGATTTTAGATGGTATTTTGATTTCATCTTTTTCATAAGTGCACTCAATTCCATCACCTATTTTTAATAAATAAGTTGAGAAATCGGGATCAAGTAGTGCTCTCATATTTTGCCTAAGTTTCAGCTTTTCAAATTGATTCCATAAAGGTGACATGACAATGGAAGCATCTATAATATCGTCTTTTGAACCTTTAAGAATAACTGGTAATGTTTGACGAAAATCTCCTCCAAAATCGATAATTTTTCCACCGAAAATTTTGTTTGAGTTCATTACATATTTTAACATTTCGTCAAATTTTTCGATAGTGCTACGTTTTGCCATTGTAGCCTCATCCCAAATAATCAATTTTGCAACCCTTATCAAGTGAGCCAATGAGCTTTGTTTGCTAATATTGCAAGACTTACCGTCATTTTCATCTAAAGGTATCTTAAATCTTGAATGTGAGGTACGTCCTCCTGGAAGTAATGAAGCTGCTACACCTAAAGTAGCCATAGCAAGTGCAATATGACCGACTGATCTTATTGTAGCTAAAAGTGTTTTATATAAAAATGTCTTCCCTGTACCTCCTGGACCATCGACGAAGAAAATGTTTTGTAAACTATTATTTACATGGTACATTATTCGGTCGTAACAAAATTTTTGTTCTTCATTTAATTGCTGCACAACGGAAAAATCTTCATCAGGTGTAATTACATTTTGTTCAATTTGCAGGTCGTTTTCTATACTGTTATTAAAGCTTAGCATGATATCATCATCTTTAGGGAAAAATTCAGTTAGTGTTTTCCCCATTGAATAAAGATTGTAAGCAATGATATCTAAGACTTTACACCTAATTATTGTGGAGCTTAAAGTTTTGTTTCGAATAAAATCTCCTGATTGTAAGTATTCAAACTTTAGCCACAATTCTTTGGGGCTTTTAGGATTGCAATAAACCAGGACCATAGCAAATAATTGGCGTAAAGCTGAAGGCATCAAGTATGCAGCAACTTCTGCAATGCACATTTCAGATGTGTTATCTATTTATGTTAATCCTAATGTTTGTGCAACCTCTCTATATGGGCAAAAAGTATGTCCATTGATTGTGTTGATGTTGAAATAAGTGTTTTGTATAATGATCCAACACTTACAGTCGAGTGTTGTAAATAATGTTCCCAACACTTATGACAACTTCAAAATTTGCCCTTCCTTTTCTCACTAACTCCGATCTTACATTTGTTGCTTAGTAATGTCCCTAATGCAGTTAGAAGACATGGACAACACCATGTCATGCAGTTGTATAGGAGTGGAAAGTTACTAAGCATAATATAGCAAGTTCCTACATTCAAGGAGATGTGAAGAGAAGTTCCAAAACCGCTTGATCTAATGGTTGTGATGATCACATGAGTTGAAGGCAGATCGTCCATGAAGTCTATAAATACAGAAGGCTGCCTCAACATAAAATACACAAGAAGAAAAGTTAAATCTTGATTATTAGTCTATTGAATGCGCATACGCTTCTAGTTAGGAATATTATTGTTTCTTCTTGTATATTAGCATACCATTGTAAACCCGAACAATTGTATGTTCATCGTGGTCTTATTTGCTAGGTTATATGTATAGATCTATGAGGGAGATAGTTTCATAGGATCTAGTAAATCCCATACACTCATACGGCTTGTTATTGTACACCTCTAAGAGATTGTAACCAAGTTTCACTTATTTAATATAGTGAACCGTGTAGATTATTTTATAATCTACGCAAATTTTGAATACTTCCATTTTGCAAAGTGCATCTTAATTTTCGTTGCTTAATGTTGTCAGGATAGTGCCAACACAACTGACAACACATCTGATTTCGCACGCACACACACTTTCAATTAGTATCAAAGCCAACTACTTGATACACTAAGTAGAGATTCTACTTAGAGTGTGTGATTTTAAAATGGAGTATCCACTTTCACCCGCACTAAAGCCTCATATTCTAGATGGCACGAATTATGCCTTCTGGAATCCAAAGATGAGAATGTACATCAAATCCATTGATGAACGAGCCTGGAGGAGTGTTCTTGCTAGTTGGACTCAACTAAGGACTAAGGCGGATGAAGACAATGAAGCTCGAATTAAGAGAGAGCTCGACTGGACAAATGATGAAATCACAACTGCTAGTTACAATTCAAAGGCGTTGAATGCTATCTTCACCTCAGCTGATGCCTCAATATTCAAAATCATCTCAAATTGCATGTCTTCGAAGAATGCATGGGATCGGCTGCAAGAACATTGTGAAGGATCGGATAGTGTACGAAGAACCAAACTTCGTATGCTTGGAACCAAGTTCGAGAATTTGAGGATGAAAGATGATGAAACCATTTCAACCTACAATGAAAGATTGGCTGAAATAGCAAATGAAGCTCATTCACTTAGAGATCCAATATCCAACACAAGGTTAGTACATAAAATTCTTAGATTTGTTCCTAAACGTTTTGATCCTAAGATATGTGTTATAGAAGAAGCTAAAAATATTGATGTCTTGAGTCAAAATGAGTTGATTGGTATTTTGAAAACCTATGAAATGAACATTTCTTAAAAGAGTGATAATGATAAGAAAGTTCTTGTTTTCAAATGTGATGCCTTATCATCCTAATCATCAGGTTCTGGAAAGTCTCCTTATGTTACTGAAATCGAATCTGATGAAGATGAAATTGAGGAATGTTTCAATAACCCTGATTACATGGCTTTCATTACTAAACAGTTTAAAACTTTCTTAAGGAACAAGAACAACAAGTTTAAGGATAATGTTTAACCTAAGGTTCATATTAATAACACTCAACAATTGTTTGTTAGGAAGAATACTTTCAATCAATCCAGACAATTGGAGAGAGGTAGCAAGTTTAGACCTGATCAAGAATATAAGAAGAATGTTAAATGTGATGCATGTTCTGGATATGGTCATTATTCTAATGAATGTGTCAACACCTTACTAAAAAAAAGCTTAATTTCAGTGCTACTTTAAGTGACGAGTCTGATGTTGAGAATGATCCTGAAAAAGATATGATGATAACAACAATAATAAAGAAAATGGGAGTGAAAATAACAATAAGAAAAAGAAAGATGGTTGTTGGGTATGTGACAAACCTGGTCACTATGCTGGGTCATGCCGTAACCTAAAGGGGGACGACGATAAAAAGGAACAAACTAAGTTGGTTGAAAAAAACTTTGTTGCGGTTATGTCTGAAGTTTGCCTTGTTAACAATGACACTACTGATTGGTGGTTGGATTCGGGCGCAACCTGTCATGTCACCCCAAATAAGAGTTTGTTCAAGACATATGAAAAGGTGAAAAAAGTCAAAGCCGTCTACTTGGGAAACGCTTCTTCAAGCGAAGTTCTCGGTGTAGGGCCGTTGTTCTTCCCCTCACTTCGGAGAATACTTTAACTCTGAGAAATGTGTATCATATCCCTGCTATGCGGAAGAATCTTGTATCAGTCACTAAGTTAGATGAAAATGGTTTCAAAATAGCATTTGGTTCCCAAAAGGTGTCCATCACCAAGAATGGAAAATTTGTGGGAAAAGACTAAATGAAAGACAATATGTACTTGTTGAATGTTGACTATAGTAAAACTACATCTTCTGCTTACTTTTTTTATTTTTTACTTAGTATTGATGAGAATGTTAATTGACATAATAAACTAGGACATATTGGTATAAATGTTATGCATCGCATGATAAGAAAAGATTTAATTCCCAAATCCTCTCAAACTTTTACTACTAACACATGTGAATGTTGCTCTCAATCTAAGTTGACTAAAATTTCATTTAAATCTGTTTCAAGATCAACTAGTTTACTTGAACTCATTCATACATATATTTGTGATAACAAAGAGCATATTACTAGAGATGGTAAAAGATACTTTATAACATTTATTGATGATTATTCAAAATTTACTTATGTGTATTTGCTTAGAACCAAGGATGAGGCCTTCGATAAATTTAAAATCTTCAAGGAGGAAGTTGATAATAAGACCAATTTAAAGATTAAACGGTTAAGATCGGATAGAGGTGGTGAATACTTATCTAACAGATTTACATCATTTTGCTTACAAAATGGAATTGTTAGAGAATTTTCAGCACCCAATACTCCACCTCAAAATGGAGTTGCCGAAAGAAAAAATAGATTCTTAAGGGCATGTTTGTTTTGGGACGTAACGTCCCCCGTCTTGTTCTAGTTCGGGATTTCACATCCGGATTTCAACATTCAATTACATCCACCCCTAAAAATACCTATATATTTTACTATTATAATAATACAACATTACTCACTCTTACTAATTGATTTGACATAAAGTTACATTATATAATATTATAATACAACATCACACACTCTTACATAATTGATTTGACATAAAGTTACATCATATCCTACTTAACATCTCAAAACAAACATACACAATCTCTATTCATCAAGATTTTTCCATTCAAGATTTCTCCATTCGGATTTCTCCCATCCTACATAATCCCAAAACAAACACCCCCTAATGGAAATGGTTATTGCAATGCTTATAAACTCAAAATTACCAATGAGTTATTGGGGAGAGACACTATTAACCTCTTGTTACATTAGAAACTAGGTTGTGGATAAAAAGCATATGAAAACTCCATATGAATTGTTTATTGGGCATGCGCCTTGTATTAAACATCTACGAGTATGGGGTTGTATTCCATATGATTTAGACGAAACTTTAAAAAGGCCGAAGCTTGGTAGTAAAGCTGTGAAATCTATTTTTATTGGTTATTCTGCACTTAGTAAAGCATATAGATTTCTTAGACTTCATGATAATAGTGTATTTGAGGCTGCACATGCTATATTTTATGAACACTTGAACATTAGAAATGCTGATAAAGTAGAATTAAATAATGATTTACTTGTTGAACTTGATAATGATGATCATACATCTAATAATGATATTATGAATGACGAGAATTCTAGCTAAGCATCTGGTAATGAAATTATGAATGATGATTTAGAAGAAAAGGGGAATGATAAAATAATTGAATTGAGGAGAAGTAAGAGACGTAGAATTGAAAAGAATTTTGGTCCTGATATGTTGACATACACTCTAGAAGAGGATCCAAAAACTTTTCAAGAAGCTATGTCACAATCAGATTCTGGTATGTGAAAAAGAGCCATGGATGATGAAATCAAGTCCATACTTGAAAATCAAACTTGGACTCTTGTTAATTTACCTCCTATGACTAAACCTATAGGTTGGGTCTTAAAAAAGAAACTCAAAACTGATGGTACTAATGATAAGTTGATTAGTGTGAAAATTGCTTGAAATTCATGTTTTTTTTTTTTAAAGTGAAATTCATGTATTTAATTTACTTAATTTGATAGGATTTCATGCATTACTTATACTAATTTGACTCGTTTCACTTGAAATGAGAAAGATATGTCTTTTGTTATTTTTATAGGTGAATTGAGGATTTTTGGAGCAAAACACACCTCGATTATATTGTGAAGTCAATCGAAAAAATGATTCGAGAGAAATTGCAATTGGGCCCAAGAAGAAAAAGATCAATTAATTCCAGGCCCATTATTGCATTTGAATTGGACCACATTTTACTCTTGAAAAATTAGAAAAGAAGGCAGCAACTTTTGGGAAGGGAGTTTGGCAATTGTCTAGGCCCATTTAATGATGGAAATTGGAAGAGTCCCTCACCATTACGGAATGGGTCTGACTATTTACACCTCCATTTCGGTTTAGAACACTCTCCCGATTGATGCACCCCCCTAAAATCGGCTTGAGATAGATGCACACCCCCTTAATTTTCATAAATGTCCTTCTCTCATAAAATTACAATTACTACTCACACCCCCCCTAAACCCTAGTTTTTACTCCATCTTTTTCATCTTCTTCTTCTCTCCCCCTCCCCAAAGCACTCCAACCACCAACCCCCGCCGCCGCTGCCGGCGACACCCACCCTCGCCACCACCGTCGTCGCCGGCGACACCCGCCCTCGCCCTCGCCCCCGCCACCGTGGCCGCCCTTGCCCCACCCTTCCCCCCATCGCCGATCTGTAAAAAAATATATATATATTTCTTTCCAGCGGCCGCGCGGCCGCCCCCTCCCTGGTGCCCCGTCCATCCTTCCGCAGCTCTCCCCCTCCCTCTCCCTACACCCCTCTCATCTGTAAAAAAAAAAGTGTATCCACGCGGCCGCCGCCGTCGCCCAAAGGCCCCCGCCCCTGCTCCCGCCCATTGGCCCGCTCCCAGCCCCAGGTTTTTTTTTTCTTAATTTCGACCACTCTACGTCGATCCAAAATACACTCCGTCGACAACAGGGTGTCGACGAGTGTATTTTTGGTCGACTTAAAGTTGTCGACAAGTTTTTAATTTTTTTTTCCGGTCAACAAATGTCGACCATATAAAATCTCGTCGACAAACCAGTGTCGACGAGAGTGAATATGGTCGACACTGGTTTGTCGAAATTTAAAAACAAAATTTTTAATTTTTCTAAGTTCTGAATTTTTTGTTATTTGTTGTTTGTTGTTTGTTTGGTGGTGGTGGTACGGTGGTGGTGGCGGCGGCGGCTAGATAAAATTAGGTTTAGGGTTTAAAAGATGAAGGAGGGTGCAGTTAATAATATGGGTGTATTTAGTAGTGTAATATGACTTAAAGGGTATTTTTGGTTTTTTACATCATTATTTTATTATTAAACTCATAGGGGGAGTGTTCTAAACCGAAATGGAGGTGTAAATAGTCCCACCCTTATGGAATTGGTGGCGGAAAAATGCAGTTGATTTTTAATAGCTAATGGGCTTAGGCCCATTTCATGAATTTGGGGGATTAACAAGCTATCGGACATTCAGAATTCGGGTAGCCAATACGGGGAACGCACGAAACAGAGAGCAACACTTCATTCTTCCCCTCTCCTCTCCCACACTTCCATACTTTCCCTCATTAGATTAGATTAGTTTAATTTCTTAGCTAGTTTTAAATTTAGAGTTTCATTTTATTGTTAGTTTTGAAGTATTAAGATATAAGGTGATATTTTTCTATTATTGCTAATTTAATTTAGTAATTTCAATTTCATTCAGGTTTTATAGTTTATTTTATATAAGTTTTATTCTAGTTGTTAATTTAGATATGGGGTAATCTCTTGTTGCTTTGGGTGTTGGAATTATGTAGGTAATTAGTGGATTTATGAATTAATTGCTTGATTTAGCTTATGTCTTGGTGATAATTGTTTCTAGTGTTGTGGTTTGTTTGATTCAATTGATTAATTCACCCTATTAGCTAGCATTGTTGGTTGTGTCAATTACAACGATCGTATTGAGTTGCATGATTAAGAGTGTGGGTGTGAGCTTGGATTAATTGATTAGAATTCACATAGTAATTTGCTTAACCGAGAGAGGGTTGATTGCTTAGATCGACAATATTAGACACTAATCGAATAGAGGTCGTCTAGGAGATTAGTGAGAGGGTGTTTCATAAGCATTAGTAACCGTGTTGAAAGTTCTTATGAAACACTATCTTAGGAGATTATGACATTTGATTAGATCCTATAATTGTTAATCAATGCACGTGTTCACCTATGCCTTTCGAGGGGGTCTACCCATATATGTGATAGCCTTGAGCATAATTCAAGACATTAGGTTTAATTATTGTGATTAGTTCGTTAATTCATTAGTGATCCCACATAAGGAAGACACCCGAAGCAATTATTTCACTTGCACTTTCATCTTTGAGAGTTAGTTTAGTTGTTTGCATTAGTTGTTTATTTTCTTAATTGGTATTTGTTTTATCCTCCTGTTTAGCTTCTATAACACCATTTTGACTTATAGTTTTGGGGCTCCACGCTCTCCTAGCTAGGTCCTTGAAACGAAAAATACTAGGTCGTATACTTATCATACTACTATCGAACCCATACGCTTGTGGGGATCGTATTGTTGTTTGAAAAGTGCAAAAATATGAACCAAGTCATAAGTACAAAGCTAGATTGGTGGCCAAAGGTTATAGCCAAACAGAGGAAATTGATTATTTTGAGACATTCTCCCTAGTTTCTAAATTTACGTCTATTAGAACCATGTTTCAATCACATCCATTTATGGATTGGAGGTTCATCAAATGGATGTTAAAACTGCGTTTTTAAATGGAGACTTAGAGATGAGGAAATTTATTTACATCAACCTGTAGGTTATGTTGTTAAGGGTGAAGAACATAAAGTATGTAAATTAAAGAAGTCTATGTACGGGCTTAAACAAGCACCAAGACAGTGGTACAAAAAGTTTAATCAAGAAATTAAAAGGTTTGAATTTAAGAGTAGCAAAGTAGAAAATTGTGTTTTTACTAAAGTTACTCTTGAATATATAGTAGTAGTGACTTTATATGTTGATGACTTGCTAATTTTTGGTTCTAACATGAGAGGAATAAATGAAACCAAAAATTTCCTAAAACAAGCTTTTGACATTAAGGACTTAGGTCTTGTAGATGTTATTTTGGGTGTCAAAGTACTTAAGAGAGGTGAAACTTATATTCTAAGACAATCACATTACATTGAGACAGTGTTAAGAAAGTTCAATTAATTTGACTGTAAGGACAGTTCAAGTCCTATTAATCCAAACGTGAAGTTAGTTCCTAACAAAGGAAAATCTATAAATCAAGAAGAATATGCTAAAATAATTGGTAGCGTTATGTATGTGGTAAATCACACAAGACCCGATCTTGCGTGTTCAATTGACATATTGAGTAGATTTACTAACAATCTAGGAGAAGATCATTGGAAAGAACTAAAAAGAGTGCTAAGGTACTTAAAGTTGACAAGAAATTATGGCTTGCATTATAAATGCAATTCATCCACACTTGAGTGCTTTAGTGATGCAAATTGGGCATCAGATGCAAATGACTCTAAGTCAACTAGTGGATGGTTATTTATCGTTGGAGGTGTTATAGTTTCTTGGGCATCGAAAAAACAAAATTGTGTTGCTCTATCTTCGATGGAATCTAAATATATAGCCTTGTCCACAACTAGTTAAGAGCTTGTGTGGTTTAGAAGATTCTTACGAACCATTCCTTTTATAGAACCTAAAAAGGGTCCTATAACTTTGTATTGTGATAATCAAGCTGCCATTTACAATGCAAAGAACGAGAGGAATTCAGAACATCGCAAACACATTGCCATGAGATATAATCTTGTAAGAAGTATGATTAAAAAAGGAAAGATCATACTTGAGTATCTCCCAACAAATCAAATGCTTGCAGATCCGTTAACAAAACCTTTATCGGGGGGAAAGATAAAAAAGGTCATAAGAGATATAGGGCTATTACCAATTAAATAAGATGTCTTGATTGAAACCCACTCCATCTTAAGGTACAAGTGAAAATTGGCACCTTATGAATTGAGTTTGCAAAGGCAATTCAATATTAGACATCAGTGAAATGGAAACATGGAAACATTTCAAAGTGCACATAAATCGGAAATAGTGGGGGTAAAACTATTTTTAATTCGAATGCTCTATATGTAACCTGTGCACTTTTTTACCATAACAAGTTAAGGTTGGATTTTAAAATCCTTAATAGACTTATAGCTCTATGGGATGCGTTGTGGACATTCTTGATGAGTCTACTTATGCAAGTAGAGAAGTGAGAGGCCGCTTCTTAGGGATTACATCAGTAAGATCCTAGAGTACTTGCGAAACTAGGATAAACACAATGCCCATTACAAATTGGTGCTGTCATAGTTAAAGAAGCAAGAAATCATACGCAACGAGAATATGATTCCATAGAGTTTCATGATTCAACCATAAGTTAAAGGCCTAGTCCACTTCATGGATATTCGTTGTGTAAAACAAGTGTCTTTATTTTTATTTTATTATTATTATTATTATTATTATATATATATAAGTGGGGGGTTATTGTATATCCCACATTGGTTGTGAGTTAAAGTTGAGTCTACCTTGAAGCTATAAATACATGAATGAACTTGACAATTTGGTCAAGCTGTTTTGGATTCTAGTAAATTCAAATGTAAGCTTCAAAGAGTTGATATTATTTAAAGAAGCGATTGGTAGCGATTATTTATGTAACCGTCGAGGCTTAAAATAGTTAAAAACATTTCACTAGCGAAAAGGTGTGATCGAAAAGTTCTCATAGGTTATGTTCGAAATAATTTGAAAAAAGAGCAGTTACTATTTTCAAAAGCTGTGACTTTTTTGATGTGGGATTGCAACCCATTACTCTTTTCGAATAATGTGACTTTTTTGATGTGGGATTGCAACCCATTACTCTTTTCGAATAAGTTGTGGCTTTTCGATGTGGGATTCCAACCCATTACTCTTTTCAAATAAGCTGTGACTTTTTGATGTGGGATTGCAACTCTTCCTTGCAACCTTTAATTATCTATAAATACTCTAGGTTGGCAAAAGAGTTCAATCATCGAAAATAAGAGCCCTTTTAAGTGCAATTGCTTCACTCTTTATTTTATTACAAAGTCTTTTTGATTTTATAAACACTTGTCCATTTCTGCTTCTAAAATTCGTTAGAGTGTAACTATCGAATTTTCGTGGAATAGGTTTTGTATCCTGGAAGGTTAATTCCTTGAGAGAACCATTTATACGTGTGTGGGAGGAATTAATACCTTTAAAGATAGCATCGTTTTTCGGTGTGCCTAACCTATCATTAAATCCATTACCCACAATTATACAACAGTAGTGCCATCAAAAGTGGCAGCAATGGCATGATGCTTATTACACAATAGACTACCTACCAAGGACAATATTCTAAGAAGGAGAGTTATTCAAATGACGGATCACGGGGCATCATGCTTTATGTATGGGGAGGCAACATAAACGGCTGATCACTTTTCCCTTAGATGTGGAGTGACTAACGACATCTGTTATGAATGTTATAATAAACTTAATATTAGTGTGTTAATATGCACAACCAAATTAGGGATCGGTTGTAGCACATTCAGACTTTTTAGGTAAGAAAAAGGGTCATACATGGGTTGTTGGAATTTGGATTTTTATTGTTTGTGTGATGTTGAAGTGGCGAAATAAAAGAATATTCGATAATACGTGTTGGGACGGTAAAAAGATATTGGATGAAATTAAAGGGAGGACATGGAGCTGGTTCACTTGTTACGACATCGATAAAGTAAGGTGCACTTCCACTCTTTAAATTGACTAAATGAATGGTTATAGGCGTACCAGTAAAAGAATGGTTCATAAGACTAACTAATCCTTCTATTCTGGTTCTAGGCTTTTCTTTTATTTCTCTTATTTAGTGCAGTTCTGCTTTCGAACAGTTGGTACCCCTGGTACCACATGTAAACTCACTCTTTTTATATTTCATATATATTCTCTTTGCTTGATCAAAAAAAAAAATGCACACTTCCATAAATGAGAATATTTATTTTCCCAACACTACTACACATTTAAACTTGGAGAGTTGCACTTGGAGAGCTCTTTTTTTAAACAGCTCTCCAAGATATAGTTTGGAGAGCTCTTTTTTAAAAAAGCTCTCCAAGATATAGCTTGGAGAGCAGTTTTTAAAAAAAACACATAAACACTTAGAGTGCGGTTATGAACCGCTATGCAATGTACCTTAGAGAGCTGTTTAGAACCGCTCTCCAAGTAATCACTTGGAAAGCGGTTCATAACCGCTCTCCAAGAGAAGTTATTATGTTAAAGCTCTTTCTCCCCAAATTAATTCAATAGGCGTTTCTCACCCCAAATCCACAGAAAGCTTTCTTCCTCAAATTAAAAAAACTTATGCGTTCTCCCCCAAATTAATCCACCGTCGCGGTCACTCCTTCCTCGCCGTTGCCTTCCTCCCTCCCTCTTCCTCTCCAGCCGTCGCCGTCGATAGAGAGATGTTGTGTTTCCAATTAAAATTAGAGTATATCTGTAGATAGAGAGATGCGGTGTTTTTTGGTGTTTCCAATTCTATGTGTTTTTTGGCCGCTAGAAATTGGGAGGAGTGCGACAAGAGATGCGGCGATTTTGGTTCCGTTACTCTTTCGACGATTTTAGGTTTAATCTCTTCGTAGAACGAAGCTACTAATCGTTTAGATACTCTACTGTGAATCGAAGCAAAAAAATGGTGCGTGTTTTTATGTGGAATTTCAACTAGTTTTGGGTTTCGGTTGCATCCAATTTGCATTCCTTAGTTTATCCTTTGTTTCAGTCGGGTAGAAAAGAAACCGTCGACAAGGGCGTCTAAGTTAAACTAACTGGTGGAAGTCAAGGTATGCGGTTTCTATTTATTTTTCACATATGATTTCGTGTCGATGAATCCTTTCTGCGAGATAGCATTGGAAGAGGCCCTTCGGATCAAGGAGTTGGGTCGGGCCTCCGAGGTCGTGGCAGTGAGTATAGGCCCGGCCCACTGCGCTGAAACTCTCTGGACCGGGCTTGCTATGGGCACCGATCGGGCCATCCACGTGGAGTACACGGGAACACTTTACCCCCTTTCCGTTGCCAAGATTCTCAGAGCGCTTGTTGATGCTGAGAAGCCTGCACTATTACTACTTGGAAAACAGGTAGCATTTAATTTTGCCTTTTTTTTTGTATTTTGTAATTGAAAAATTGGTGTTGATGTATTTAATTAATTGTTGTTTCTTGTGCCTTTGAATGTGGAAAGTATTTTTAATCGACTTTGGGGAAGATGTTAAATTATTTGATTTTGTGGGGAATTTGATTTGGCAGATTTCATATCTTCTGCTCTATTTTATTTTTGAGGTAACCACGTTGGAGATTGATCTAATCAAGATTAAAAAAGGTTGACTTTTTTGTGAATGTTGTAACATAAATGGATCTGCAAAATGTAAGCAGCAGCAGGTAGCAATATGGGAGTAACAGAATTGTCTTCACCACTTATTGCTGCTGATCATCATTCTGCCACCAGAAGAAGTGGTAACTTTCAATCATTTCTTGAAATTCCATTGAATAATAGTATCTGAAAAGTGTAATTGTTGATTCTGCAGGTACAACATGGACAGCAGTAGCTCATATCATAACAGGGGTGATAGGGTCAGGGGTTCTGTCTCTGGCATGGAGCATGGCTCAATTGGGCTGGATTGCTGGCCCTTTGCTCATGCTCTTCTTTGCTGCCATCACTCTCTTCACCTCTTTCCTAATATCTGTTCAAAAGAAATACAAACAGAATTGCATTATTTGGTTTAGAATCCACTTCTAGAATATAATATGCATAGCTTCTTTTAGATCATAGAAAGTATGACCTGGTGCTGGTTTTGCGTTGAATATTATGTTCTAAGAAAAAAGTGTTAGATATATATGTGTTTATGTTCTCGAGAATTTGGAATTTGCACTTTTGAAATGTCGTAAAAAGCAAAAAATTAATCAATAATTGTCTTGCTTTTTTGTGTGCCCAAATTTTTGTGTGTGAGGGGGGTCGTACAACTATATATGATTCGGATTTACACAATTGATGATTATTTTGGTTAGTGCAACTTCATTTATCACAGGTATTGATTTGCTTATCTTTTCGGTTAGAATCTCTTGAAACTCTGTTTTTCAGAAGGAAACATGTACAAGTAAGAAGATGTGATGTTCTATATTTACATTATATGTGTGATAATGGTATCTAGAATATGAGTTATGCTCCTGCTATGCAGTATTTAAGGCCATTTGTGAGATCATCTGCAATGTGCATTTAATACAACATGCTCTATATTAGTTGCCTATTGCTTTGAAAATTAAATGAGTGATATTCGTGAGTAGTAGCTAAAACGGAGTTGATGCATTTGTTTCAGAAATCTGAGGATGATTTAAAAGAAGGTTTGAAGCTTAAACACCACGAGGAAAATATTAAATACTTAAAGACTTTGAAGAAAAAAATAGATCAATCAATTCTCGATAAGCGAGGTATGCACTAAACCAATTCTGCCTGGTCTTTCCAGTACTGCTAATTATCTGCCAAGTCCCATTTTTGCAAAAGAAGGATACTCGGTGTATCACTGCCTGCCTACGACTTCAGAATAAATGCCATTTTTTAAGCCCATATATCAACTCAAGCTATTCCTGAATTTTTAATGTTTCAAAGATGATATTATGTTTGATAACTTTGTTTGCTCCTATTTCAGTTAGCAAGTGATCTATCTTTTTTCTTTTTGGTGTATCTTTATCTAATTTGGATTCACTTTCTAATCACCTTTGTTCTTATAGCTTCTCTTGAGAGATATGATAAAGCACGTACCTCGAAAACAATGGAGAGAGACCTTGCCCATTTGAAGAGTGAAGAAGTAACAATGGAGAATATTCTTAAGCGTGAGAACTCTGCAGCAGCCCTTTGTTTTAGGTTGAAAAAACAAGCAGAAAGTATGTCTTCTGATTATTCACTCACAAAGGATATGATTGGTGTTGTAGTTATGCTTGAAAAGTAGATGATGAGAACCTTAGCAGGCCAGTTCACTTTCTGTTGCCCTCTCCTTTTACTTTTGTCAAATATCTCATCATCTTGTGTCTTTTTTGGATGCACGTAAACTTTCTGATTGAAGCATCCGCATTTGCTTGTGTGTTGCTATATTGAGGATATCTCAAACGATGATTAATCCTAACACTGTAAGTCAATTTATCGATTTATTTAAATTATTATTGATTGAATAAAAATTCATATACTATATATCTAACTATATTGATTGATCGTTGTTTGCAGTTTGTCTATGGCCGTCCGCTCAAGATTTACAACAACAAAAGAATGGACAAATGGAAAAAAGATTGGATAGGGTACATTTACAATCGATTTTTGTATAGGATATAATTAAAGTAGCTAGTATACCTTTTGGTAGCATGTAATATATTAACTTATACATTTGTGATGATATTTAATGTTTTTGGTGTAATAGGACGTATGTTAGTGTACGTTTATTTATTTGATTTTTTGGTATTTGACGTGTATAAAATGGATTTTTAAAATATAAAATTTATTTATTGGTATATAAATAAATTTGGTTTTGTATAAAATTGATTTTTAAAATATAAAATAATTATTAAAAAAAAAAAAAAAACTTAGACAGCTGTTCATAACCGTTGTCCAAGTGAAATGAAAAAAAAAATGACTTAGACAGCGGTTCATAACCGCTGTCCAAGCCCAAGCGTTTTAAAAAAAAATACACATAGACAGCGGTTCATAACCGCTGTCTAAGACCTCGCTTGCACAGCCATTAAAAAGAGCTCTCCAAGTGCAATTTAGCTTGCACAGCTCCCACTTGGAGAGCTCTTTTAAAAGCTCTCCAAGACCCTTTTTTAAAGCTCTCCAAGGCCAAATATCCCACTTGGAGAGCTCTTTTAAAAGCTCTCCAAGACCCTTTTTTAAAGCTCTCCAAGGCCAAATATGTAGTAGTGCAATACACCAATTCACCCTTCACTTTTTACTCTACACATCTACTTTATAATTAAAACAATTTTTTTTTTTTAATTTGTGACAATTGAATCATACTTATTAACTTTGGATGGAGGGGGTAATATTTTTATATATAACCAAGGATGAACCGCTATCGTAACAAATATCGCCTTAAGTTTACACAAATATTGTCGGATATATCGATATTGCATATTGATATTTCAAGAAAACGAAAAAAAATGATGGATCGCAATTTTACACATGAAATTTTGAGAATTATTATAACATACTATTATGCATATATTTCATTCAAAATCACAAATTATATGTTTAAATCAAATATATAGATAATATAGTATACAAGTATTGTTTGGCGTAAAACAATTGACAATACAATACACATTATAATATAAATTGAAGAAATGTAATGATAAAATACAAATTACTATGAGGTTCAAGTATAGTGCTCTAGTTATATCTACTAGGTTTAGATATTCTTACTCTGCAACATTATCGTTTTCAACTTTCATATCTCATATTCTTAACTTCATAGTACAGTTTTTTTTTTTATTATTATGTTGTTTTGTGTTAATTAATGCAAGAGTGTTTTCCTCTCACATGCAGAAGATGATGTTGTTTGCATAATATGTGATGACTGGGAAATTGAAATATATTCTTGCAACCTAAACACAATCACTACAAACAAAAAAAATTGAAAAAAATAATGTTTATACTTATAATATATATAGTGATATTGTTATTTTGCGATATTTTGTACTACAACAATTATAATCTAGTTATACTTAGCGAAGTATTCTAGATGGAAGAGAGATGCTACACAAGGGTATTAGTTGGTTAGAAGGGAATGGGAGATCAGTAAATATGTGGAATAAGAGATCAATAAATATGTGGAAAGACCTCTAGCTAGTTTCTTGTTAATTGGGGATTTCAAGACTTAAATGAAAGCTAGACATTTTAAGCATGTATACATTTTAAGCTAGACTTAAATTTGGGACTTAGATATCCCGTCAAAGATCAAATTTTCATGTGGAAGATTTCGTTCGATATTGTGCCTTTGAAGGGGAATTTGTCGGACCACCATGTACCAGTACAACTTCCGTGTTTTATTTGTGGGTCACCGAAAGCGACAACGGTGTAAACTCTTTTTACATGCTCATTTGTTAAACATATTTGGAAACCGTTTGATCTTTGGAATGTAACAAAAAGGTAAATTCATATAAACTTTATCTTTTTTGTAATGTTGAGCAAGAAGGGTGAGTTTGTGACGATGGAGGAAGTAGCAATTGTGGCTGAAGGAGAGATGTTATTTGAAAGACAATTAAACAAAATGAGCTGCAAATAAATAAAATGGACTTTTCAAGGATGGGTTGGAATAAGAAATTTCTAGAAAACTTTCAAATGAAGCTTCGGATATTGGACATGGGGGATAACTATACACGATCAAAGCTCATGTACAACACTGGTGCCAACTATATATGTGCTAGCAACAGATGCTACATTCCATGAAGAAAGCGATACATTTGGGATTGAGTATGTGACAAGCAACACGGATTGTGTAATATATGCTACTAGATATCGAATAATAGAATTCCCGAGATCTGTGTGTGGTGCGAAATTGAGAGTTATAGCAGAAGAATTATTCAGGTGCAAGGAATTAGGCTTGTCTAGGATTTCAGTCCGGTCAAATTGTTTAGAGGCGATCAAGGTTATCAACATAAACGAAGTAGTGCTGAGTCCTGAGCGATTTGCTCTCGATGAGGTTATGCACAATATATATGACGTCATAGTGTGCGATGTCTCATCAAGAGCGAGAAATATGGTTGCTCACGTATTGGCTAAACAAACACTTCACTCTCCAAATCCCCAAACACCTTCGTGGGTTGGAAACATAGTTAGGTACCTGTTTGAACTAAATGTATTGGTTGATTCTTATTACATGGGGCGTCTCTTAAAAAAAATGTCCGAGTAGGAAGTATCTGAGGGCCTAAACAAATACCTTACTCGAACTCTAGTTGATTTTTTTATAATATTATAAACCACTCCTAAACACTTTTTCAATTACATGTGTTTGTCTCAATATAGATTCAGCAGGCCAGATAATAGGTATTACATGGGAAATTGTCATATAAATATAATATTTACATTTAATTAAAGTTTATTCATTCTCATTAAAAAAAAAAAAAACTCTCTACAATTATATCTCTCTAGAAAATTTTCTCTCCCTTCTCTCTAGAAAATTCTTCATTCAATCAAACCTCCGCCCACCTCCTTCATCTTCAATCCATCTCATTCCTTCTCCCCTCAGTTTCATCCAACATCCACACCATCCCCATCATATAGATTTTTAAAGAGGTCTCATTTAGAAGGAAAAAAGGGTAGTCGTACCGCTCATCGCGCTAACGCATTGTTTGTCGCGCCGCCTCACCGCTGTCCGTCGTGACGTTGTTTCTCTTATTAATCTTTTTCAGCAGATCACCAAGTGGAGTTAGGGGTTTCTTTTTAGGATATTAGTTGGGATCAATGGATAGATCCTCCCCAACGGCGCTATAGTGGCCGATCAGGTGAGTAATCCGTTGATCTCTTTTATTTTCTATATTTATTTTCGTTATTTATTTTCTTGCCTATTTAGTTGTTTCTGCTTTAATTGTTGTTCATTTTCTGTTGGAGGTTTTCTCCAACTCTTTTGTTTTCTTAGTTAGATTTTTAGTTCTTTGTTCTGAGGCCCTTTCCGTTTTGGTGGTTTTTCTTCCTTTGTGGTTTTCTTCCCTTGTGGTGTTTGGCAGTGCTTAGCGCTCTTATGGTGTTGCCTTTGTGGAGTTTGGTTTGTTGAGATGTTGGGTGTTTGGTTCCTGCTTTCCCTCTTTTGGGACCCGTGGATGTTTTGGGACTTGGATGTGTGAGAAGAATATGACGCTCGATGATTCTTTATCTTTATTTTTCTATCTTTAGTTTTCTTGATTTGTTGATACCTTTGTGTGGGGTGTCTCGATTTGAGAAATGGAGATCTATGCTTCTTTTGTGGACAAAGTTTTCGCTCGTTTCTCTACTTTCTCACGATTGAAGGTGACAACGACACGGTTTTAATCTGTCTGGTACTCTGGTTTGAAGATCTAGAGCTTGGATTTGACTTTTCACAATGTTTGATCTGATCTTTGTAACCTGTAAAAAAAAAAAAATCACGAATCTTTTGCTAGTCATACTAGGTCAAACGGGTCTTTCCCAAAAAGTCGCGCAGAAGGCTAACAGAAAAACGGGTTCCAAGTAGGTCGGTGTTACTATGAAAAAAATTATATGTTACTGATAAAGCAAATATGTGTTACTGTAAGTATAAATAACACATAAATTGATTTTTCACATGAAAAATTAGTACAATTAATTTAAGAAATGATAAAAAAAAGTCGCAAATTTTTTGCAAGTCATTCCAAATCAAACCGATCTTTAAAAAAAAAAACCCCCCCAATAGACAAACATAAAAACTTGTTTTTTATTTGTGTTACTATAACTACAATTATATGTTACTATACAGACAAATATGTGTTTCTGTAAGGATAAGTAACACATAATTGACTTTTGAGTAACACATATTTGTCCTTAAAGTAACACACGAAAGGTATTGAAACTTGTGTTACTATATAAATACAGGTGTATTACTTTATTACAGCCGAATGAAATACTTAGTTCATCCCCAAAACAAAAAATATAGATTTAGATCCACCACCTTAAATAGTTCATCCCTAAAATTATAAAATACATAACAATCAACAATTAATTAAAACATATCCACATATAGTATATTAATTTCTCTGTCTTCAATTCGAAATCGAATTTACTAAAAATCTTATAAAACTGATCAACTTTAGTAATCTAATTTTCAGAGAATTTCTCTCTTTCTTGTTGGTTCTGTCAGGCACGAAATCTATTTTTCTGAAAATTTCTCTCTCCCTTGCGCGATCTTCATGACGGCACAAAATTGTTGTTGAGCGGGTTAAATTTCACGAATCTCAAATTTGTAAAAAATTGCCTCTTCCTTCTTGTTTTCTACTTTGCGCGATCTTTATAACGGCACAAAATTGTTGTTTAGCGGATTAAATTTCACGAATCTCAAATTTGTAAAAAATTGCATAAAAGTTTTTGCTTTTTCTTGAAGGAGATTCGTAATTGCATAAAAAATTTTGCCTTTGCTTTTCTTGAAGCATGATCAAAATTGGGTAACTTACAGGAGTATTTTTTTTTTAATTTGCCTTCAATTTTAGAATACTTTAGGGGTAACTTTTATTAAAAAAAAAAAACTATCCCTCACGATTTGTTCACTATTAAATAATTGTTGCAAACACCTTAACTTAATGAACCCATTTTAAAATACATGTGACACTATATATACCATGCATATCAATCACATATTGGATGAAGCATTCATTAATATCTGGGCAACACTAAAAATCCTCAATTTCAAAGAGTTTTTCCTTTTCAATCTCGTACCCCTTTTAACTTTAACATTTTATCATTTTGGTTGTTCCACGTTTATTAATAATTATTTTTATTTTTACACAAAATTACATCAATTGCTACTTTTTCATTTATTTATTTACCTTTTTACTTTTGTAACACTTTCTCTCTTCACATTTTTTTTTCTTACACTTTTCACTAACAACCTTACGTAAAATATTATATTTCTTAAAACTCGTATTATCCCCCCATATATTAAGTAAAGTTTAAAGGCGGATTAAGTATTCTATAATGCTAGCAACACATCCATACAAAAATGTGGACCAAGAAAATATTGGGAAAAACAAGAAGTGTAGCTAATTTAGGACAAAGATTAGAAAAGCTTATCAAGAACAACTTTATTCTCAAAACTAAATTACAAAGCAAAACCACGTGATCTCATCACTCTTAATCAAAACTATATACAAAAGTGATGTTTGTGGTCCATTCACTTTGTCTCTTTGTCATTACTTTTTCAATCATATACACAAGAGCAAGACAAAATCTTTCATCTCCACTCATTTACTCACACATAACCTACATCCGTTTTTTAAAGATTGGATAGTTAAACTTGGAGTTGCGTTTTACTTCCTCTGTTCGTTTATAAATTTTTCATTTTATCATTTTGATTCGTTTGTCTATAACGTAACTTTTGTATACCTTTTTTTACAAATGTCTCCTAAATTTATATTCTTACACTTCACTCAATTTTACCTTTATATCTTATTCTCTCTCAATTACACCACTGGTGTTATATTTATTATTTAATCACCTATCTTAAGCTCATAGGCGGATGGAAGGCATACAAAATATGATCCATGAGCTAGACGTATGGTCTCACACACAAAATTTTGACATTTAATTTTAGTTAATTTCATTCGCATAAGGCAAAATCTCCATAAATTAATATGAGAATAATAATTTATTGTTTTGAAAATGTATTAATCAGCCCCCATCAACCAATAAACTTATAATTTATTATTTTAAAAAAGTATTGTCATGATTCAATGACATTAATTTAGACTTTACAAATCAACTCATTTATGTATCATATTCATTGAATTAATTTAAAAACTAAATTAATTGTGCATAATGTTAGTGAAAATAAATTAGTACGAATATGTACTCCTTTAGTGTAAGGTGTTTTTTTTTTCTTTATAAATTTTAAAGAATATTATTTATTTAAAAATAAAATAGATAATTAAAGTAAAGAGAAGATAAAGTAAATGTGGTAAAATAAATACACTTTTATATATAAATAGCTCAACAAAAATAAAAAACAAATATAAATAGCTCAACAAAAATAAAAAACAAATACACTTTATGCTTGTAGTCACTTCGATCGCATCTACAACTTTTCACATATTTTGTTTTGGGCAGAGACTGAAGTTTTTGACGCAATAATAAGGTTAGAAACGAGCTAGCACCAACTATATTGAAGTGCTATATATCTTCTTCAAACTATATTAAAGTGTTAAAATACTAAACTATCCTAATTATGTTTTTAATTCTGTTTAATGTACTGACCCGAAACTTATATAACGATCTTTCGAAAATCTACTCCATTATTTTATTATTTATCAAAATTAGTATCCCTCCCTCTAAATTCATTAGGCTCATTTCTCTCCAATCACTGATTTTAATAAATATTGATTAGTTTATTCATAAAGTAAATAAGTTGAGGTTATGATGGAGTATTGTGGAGTCCATATATAAATAAGTGATAATTGGAGGGTTGAGATAAAGTAGGGAGTGAACATAATGAAAAAAAAAAGTGTGAATAATGAAATTGGACTTAGGGAGTATTTTTTTTTTTTTTTCTAATTGCCAAGTCGAAACCAAGTTGAAATTGGAGAAATTTGGTATTTTGTAAAGTTTATTATTTTTCGCTTTTTTTTTTTTTTTTAAACTTTACAAATTTCAATTACAAAAGCATCAAGTCTCATATACAGCCGATGCAAAAGTCATTCTTTACATGCTATTGTTTTATATAAACTAGTTCATTTCTATGTACTAACCTATATATTAATCTTGTTAAAATTAGTGTTACAGTTCAATTAAAAGTTGGCATAAAAGATTCGCATGCACAAAAGATACATGGATTTAGGACAAATGTATAATCTATCTACATGAACTTTTCATTAAAGAGTTCTCACTATTACAACGCGGTCTCTGGGCAAAAGACATCGCCCATGTGAGAGATGCAAGCGTGCGCCGTTTATATTCCAATCTCTCATTTTAATAAAATGCATTAATTAATTAATTCTTTCTATTTTATTTTAATTCTATTGGGGACAAAGTTCCTTTAATTTAAATGCTTGTTTGTTATAGCTATATATTTAGCCCCATTATTTAGTATTTATGGCTTCGTTCAATTCTACATCTACTCTAAATTTACGACAATATGAGAGCTTGAGGATGTTGTTTAAATTATTTCATCCTTGCTCAATTTATTACATTTTCATGATTTTATCTATATACCCTTTAATTAATTCCATTTATTGGCATATATAAATGCAACCTAATAGCAATGAAGGCGTAATTTATAAAGATCAAATTTGGTAGAGCACGTTAGCTTAAAATAGATGGATAATCAAGCTCAAAATAGATGTTTGATCAGACCTGAAATAATATTTATATCCAACACGTTAATAAAAACGCATTCGATTGTGCATACTATATAATTGAAAGATACACTATTTACTATTTCATTTGGACCAGTTGAGATCTTCGGATTTGACCATATATCATTACAAGAAAATTGACTTAACATAATCATTTCATTATTGTTTATCTAACTAAAAGTCTTTACTGACAGAAAATTGAAAATTAATGACATGTTCCTAAAAGTCAATTTTTATCGTTATTGACTTTTAGCTAGAGAATCTATAATGATAGAATTTTTGTCATTAAAAGTCAATTTTACGTATATCTTAATATATCTACTAAATGGAGAGTAAAAGAGTAAAAGTAATATTCAAATGAAGGGTAACATGATTTTCAAGATATAAAATGAGAAGAAATTAGCTTAAAGTTTAAAATGCAACCTTTAAAAAACATAATTGCATTTTAAGGACATATATAAAGTTAAACAGTTAATTGAAGGTGTTACTTTTGAGTGGTTTTTTTAGTAACTTTGATCCAGTTTTATCAAGTGGTGAGTGATTTTAGCAACTTGAGGGTGCAAAATAAAAAATTATTGTGTGGGTCAGTGTAGGGCTGAAAATTGCGTGATATGAATTTATATTAATTGTATTTTATTCACATTCATTGTAAAAAAAAAAAATTGTATTTTATTCACATTCTCACTAATTAGGTTGGGACCTTCTACATGTAGTCAGGGTGTTGTAACGTGTCGTAATGACTACCTTAGTCAGTTAATCTAAGCCATTAAAAATCTAATCTAAAGGTTTAAATTTGATGACATGTTACCTTTTGTAAATTTTACGGTATGTATTGTCGTAATGTGTCATAAATTTATATTTTCTATTAAATTAAATTAATTAAAATATATTATTGTAAAATTACAATTTTATCCTTATACAATAAAATAATTTATTATATTTTTATTAATGTAATTAAAATATGTAATGTTAAAATTACATATTTACCCTTATGTTATTAATAAAATTAATAACAAAAAAATAAATCAAATCAATTAATTAATAAAAAACAAATCAAATTATAACTTAAAGGAATTAAAATCATTAGAAGGAGAATGATATAACTTATGGGAACATTAGCCAGTTTATGCTGCATACATTTATTTACTCAAGATTTTACTTTTCTGTGCAAGTATAAATGGAAGGAGAATGATATAATGGAGAAGAGGTGTTTATTATAGAGGAAAGAAACAAACAGAGATAAGGTGCAGCAGAAGCAGCGACAGTAACAACAGAAAGAAAGGGGAGGGGAGGGGAGGGGAATCTGATTTCAGTTGCCTCTGCTAGGAATTACTAATATATGAACAATGGAGTTGGGAGAAAGGAACCCTAATTTCAATTTCAAGTCTTAGAAACATAAAACCCGATGTGGCTATGGAGAAGAAAGTAATG
The DNA here is from genome assembly GCA_963675135.1 of Galeopsis tetrahit. NCBI lineage: Eukaryota > Viridiplantae > Streptophyta > Magnoliopsida > Lamiales > Lamiaceae > Galeopsis > Galeopsis tetrahit. The sequence continues at coordinate 48,882,917 of OY776126.1, read as the reverse complement.
TATTATTCTGGAATTTGTTTATTTTATTTTTTAAATTTAAAATTATAATATTTGTATTAAAAGGGTAGGATAGTAATTTTATTAATATTTGTATTAAAAGGGTATGATAGTAATTTTATTATTTTATATAAATTAAACTTTCTTATAAATAATTTAAATAAAAGAAGGGTAATATAGTAAATAACAAAATACAATTTAAATAATGATAAAAATAACTTAAACCTGTATAACAGGTAGCAGGCCGTTACGACGTTTACGACGCTACATGGCGCGATTCGACAAAGTGACTATGTAGTCACTTTGTAAAATTTGACTACCGTAAGAATTGTCCAACTAGGTTTATATTGTTCTTCTTATAATATAAACGTGTAATACTTGGATATAATTGGTTGCACCTATACCATTAAAATTGAGCTCTATTAAATTTGGTCAAAAGTTTAGATTAATGGGGGTGTATTGATTCTGAATTCTGTAGGATATTTTTAGACTTTCAAAGTTTGATGGTATTCAATTCAAATTTTCAAAAGTCTTTAAAAATTATGAGGTATTCATTACATATTTTAAAAAGTCTTAAAAAATCTATGGGTATTCAACAGTCTATATATTTTAATACTCTATGAATTTTGTTGGATTCTCCTCAAAAAATATAAATAAATTACACTATCCAAAATCTCTTCTAAAAATCAAAGATTTCAACGGATTCTCCTCAGAGAACTCTGAAGACAAAAGATCAGAAGTAGGGATGACAATATTGACCCAACCCGCGGGTACCCGTCCCGCCCCGCGAGCTTTGGGTCAGGTCGGATCCGCCCCATATTGAAAACGAATCGGGGCTTCCCCGCCCCGTATGTGAAAGGACCTGGTATGGATCTTATGTCCGACCTACGAGTATCCGACCTGATCTGAATTATTATATAAACCTTATATATATGTGTGTGCATTTTTTTATTGGTAAAATACTATATATATATATATATATATATATATATAACATGAAAAATATTTATATTATTGTGAATTGTTTCAATGTATATATGCATGAAAAATATTGTTTTGAATTGTGAGAGAACAACTTTGTCGTGCCACCATCACTCTGAAATGCTTTCATGGAGACAGAGAACTGATTACACACAAAGGTATGGAAGGCGACCAAAACACTAAAAAAATCGGACTTAGCACGCAAAGGGTACAACCACGTGAAGCGAGAAAAGTCATCAATAAAGATAGCATAATAACGATAACCATCATTAGAACACACCGGGGCAGGCCCCCATAAATCACAATGAATAAGATCCAAAACGCGGGATGCTCGCTTTTTATTCAAAGTAAAAGATAAATGTTTGCTCTTTGCCAGCTGACAAGGAGTACATAGAGAAGGTTTAGGCAAAACAGAAGTAACATCCATGTGACCCCAAACGTTTCAACAAATTAACAACCGAAATAGAAGTATGTCCTAATCTATGGTGCCAAAGCTCAAACGAAGCTCGCCGAGCAGCAGTGTGCACCAGGGCTGGGCGACCATGCTCTAGAATGTAAAGACCGCGACTACGCCTGCCCAAGCCAGAGGTTCCTTGGTTACTCGGTTCTGAACCACAAACGAACGATCAGAGAAAACAACGTCGATAGGATAATCTGAAGTGAGTTTGCTAATGGATAATAAATTTTTAGTGAGATGGGGAACAACCAGAACATCCAATAAGCGAAATTTATCATGAGCACGATAAGAACCAGTGTGAGTAATAGGAATAGAAGTACTGTTCGCGACAATAACATGATCATTACCATTATAAGGTGCGAGCTAGATCATCCATAGCAGTGGAATCCGGAGTCATGTGGGCAGAGGCACCAGTGTCAAGAAACCAATCTGAACCAGGGGAGGGAGCAACCGAGCACTGTGACTCGAAGGCCTGAGCAAGGTTGACAGAGGGCTGAGACGAGCGAGCATATCTCTCGGGACAGCGACTCGCATAGTGGCCCGGTTGGCGACAAATCTGGCAAGTAGGAGTGAAAGACCATTTGCCCCCAACGCCTTACTGGGCAGGGGAAGGGCGACCACCGGAGGTAGCAGGTGGGCGACCACCATGACCAGAGGGGCGAGCATGAGAGAAAGATCGGGGCTGCGAGGAGCCAGAGCGCCGATCATTGGCAAAAGCAGGAACAGGAGCGGTTGGGGCGTCCATGGAACGCTGCATAAGGTCAAAACTAACAGCCTGATGAACCAGATCGCGAAAAGGAGGCATCGGGGTCATAGACATACGGGTGTCAGAGAAACCAAGAAACTGAGGGCCGAGACCGTTTAAGAACCAATGACTCTTATCAACGGCATCAACAGGGCGACCAATAGAGGCCAACTGGTCACAGAGAAGTCGAAACGTCTTGCTATATTCATCAACCGAGGAGGTGCCACGGCGGAGGTTGAACAATTCACCACGTAACTGGTTGAGGCGAGAGGCAGAGGAATGACTAAAGGCCTCCTCGATGGCTGTCCAGACAGATCGAGATGAGGTGAGGCCGATGACTTCGGCCATGGTGTCTTCAAAGAGAGAAGAGAGAACAAGGCTCAGAATCTTCTGATCCAACGCAAACCAGACAGTATAATCCGGGTTTGGGACATCCTTACCATCGGACTTGACGGTTTTGGGCAGTTCCGGGCAAGAACCGTCAACGTGGGAGAATAGATCGTGGCTGGTGAGAACAAGAACGATCTGATTACGCCAAACAAGATAGTTTGACGCAGAAAGCTTCAGGGTAAGCATGTGCACGAGAGTGTTAAGGGGAAGAGAGGAGGAGGAGGAGTCCGCCATGGCGCCGGAAGAGGAGGAACGGGCGACGGCGGTGGAAGGAGAGGGAAAATTTAGCGTGAGGCTATGAGTGACGGCTAGGGTTTAGGTGAGTTTGACTGATACCATGTGAGATTAGGTATGAGATCACCGTTAATGAGGTGATTGAGAAGATCCAATATATATAGTCAAGTTACAAGAGATTTACAAGGAAATAATAACAAACAAATAAAAGGAAATATTTACAAGATATGGTAAATAATAATTTGAATATTTATTTCCTATTAAACTTAAATAAATTCAACATGATATGAAAAAACGGGGTGGGTCCGCTCCGATCCACACGGGACGGGGCACGGGGCAACTATCTAGGACCCGTACGGGGCGGGGGACGGATCCGGGGCATATACAAGTGTGTTCCATATACATTTGCATCAATAGTTTCCGTGCCGAAGTTTATGAGAATCTATGTAAATCAATAAAAAAAGTATATTTTACAATTCTGTCAAGTTTATGAAAATTCATATAAATTAATAAAAAAAAGTCAATCAAACTCTACATGAACGGTATGAATTTTCTAAATACACAAACTTTTTAAAGTTAAAAAAAATCCAAAGAATTCCAATTAAATACATCTTCTAAATATTAAATTGAATAAATGAAACATTGAAATTTAAATATATCTATATACTAAATTGTATGTGAAAATTTATCGTTAATTACAATAATATATATATATATATATATATATATATATATATATATATATGTTGTTCTAATTAGGTAGAAAAACATATGCATAAATGCATTTGCGTACAACTAGGTTACACTATGTCTGTGTTTTTGCATTTGCGTACAACTAGGTTATACTATGTTTGTGTTAAAAAAGTGAGGTGTCTAGGGTTCATTGACCACTCCGAATTTTAAATTTGAAGACAAGAATGAATTAATTATTAACCTTAACGTTAATTTTGAAAAAATTATGCTTATCAATACTAGAACTTGTGTTCAATACATTCACGGATTCACCTGTGTTTGATAGCACAATGTGTTTATTTGTGGGTCGAATTATCGTCTCTATTAATTGGGGGAGGAGACCCAACAAACGTATAATTTAATATGAGTAGAATTATTGAAGGTAGTGACAGTGTGTTCCCTCATAGGTCGGAGTATCATCTTTACGTACCTTATAAGAAGGAGATCCAATAAGTGAACAGTTTAAGTATGAATAAAGTTTTTTTTCAGCATTATTTGAACTCAGGACGTGGACAATCTCAAACTCTAATATCTAAAAATTCGAACTTACAGAGAAATAAAATCAATTTATTCATATTAATTATTGATATGACAATGAGTGTATTGAAAAAAGTCTGGGTATTAATTTATAGCGGTACTCTTTTAAAATAAACAAGCTAGGTACAAATATTATTATTAGAATTGGTTTTGGATGAGGCCATTTCACGGATTTCATTCCGTGAGACGGGTCTCCCTTGATTCAGTGTAAAAAATAATAATGTTTAACTAAAAAATTATATCCATCTTTGTTAAAAACATTATTACTTTTAAGTGTGTAAAAAAATACACTAGACATAAAATCTGAAAAAATAAAAAATGAGTTGTTCAATTCAAATATCTGAAATATGGGTCAAAAGAAATATTGGTAAAAGGGTCTCATATTTTTTCTTTTTACCTTGAATATTAATGTGGAATTTTCAATCCACATCTGGCAAGACACGACATATTAGGTGAAAGTAGTTAACACAAAGTCTAGTTCACACCAATTATTCAATTGAATTAACCAAGGCAGTTATGATACCTAATTAATTAATTAATTAATTACATCAACCAAACTCTTAATTGCTCTTTAAAATATTTGAGTCCTAGTAGTAGTGGTCCTCTCCTACCTAGCTCCTTTTTTTACTCTCTTTCTTTCTTTATTTTGAATGCACTTTCATACCAAAAAAAATAAAAAAAAAATCTACTTGTATGTATGTATGTATGTATGTTGGTTTTGAGAGGTTAAGCTGCCAGCTTGATCTGGTTTGAAAACAATGCCATCTTTTGGAAATTTTCTAAGTCAATTTGATTTTAACTACTACTACTCCCGCGATTATTTTCAAGAACTGGCCGGGTTCCATCAGGTCATCTGGCAGCTTCAATCACTCACCAACGATACAATTAACGTTGGACTCATCAATATATATAAATCCTCCCGGCCGGCCAATCCAGGTAAGTGTATTAATTAGTATTTCTTATTTGACGTCTATGATTACTTTTATTATTGTAAATTGTTTGAATATATATATACACTAGGTAATTAATTAAAGCTCTGAAATTTTCAAAGAGAAGGGATTCAAGAAAATTTATGTTCTTCCCAGTTCTATATATCTGCAGGTTAAGTTTTTCACACTGTCCTAATAAATTAGTTTCAAATATATAAGTTCTTATTTAAACTTAGATTATTTTCACCTAATTTAAAAATTAATAAATTAAGAAAAACCTCTCTGCATCCTCCGGCGGCGACTTTTCGAAACTTCCGCCGGTTCTAAATAGTTGGTGTTATTAGCACTTGAGCTAGCTACTTCACTTCGTTTTCGTTATAAATTTGATCTTATTTATGTCAAATTGTCAATATATATATATATGAATGTTATTGAATTAAGTGATCACAGTCCGAATTAATTTAGGAGCTGGAGTACAACTGTTTGAAGGTAATGGACAGGATATGTGACACTATAAGTTATCTGACGATTATTTGCATGATATTTATTATTTAGGGCCGGGGCATGATATGTTTAAATGTATTTCATCACATTTATTTTTATTTACGTGTATGTAAATTATTACATTTTTTTTATGCACGGTATTCGATCACTAATTCGAGGGCTCCCATTTAAAGTTGGAGCTTTGCATTCTGTATGGATATGACTCAATTAATTGTTGCTAGAAAATGTGAGAATTAAGTGACATATAAAATTTAGTGGGATTAACTACGTGTACCCCGGTTAATAGTAAAAATAATGAGCAATCATGTAAGGCAGTGGACGCACCAGCAATATGGAGTTAGGCCATTGATTGTGTAGATCAACTTGGGGACAAGGCAATACATATAGGCGGCGCGACAAGCTACTTGTACTAGTAGGGTAGGGTAGGGCTGGAGAGGTATTTATTTGGTTTTAGAAATTCTGATATATTTCCTTGTTCTAGTTTGAGCTTCTTTTAGGCCTCAACTTAATGTGAATTAGGCCTCAACTCAACAAGGGTCTCAGATTCTTCCTATTAAAGCTCAGCTACATTCATTTAATAAACAAACCGTGTTCAATTTTTTTGTGAAGCCTATTTAATTAAATAAGTTGGACTCCAACTTTTTTGTAGGTCTTTTAAGTCTAACATGCCGACTTATTATATAAATATATAATAAATTTAATATATGTGATAATTAAAGTATCTTTAGAAGACCCCTAGTAACTACTCCGTTGTTATATTTTTCTTGAGGGATTAAAGTTTTTTTAGTCCTTTAAGTTGAATACTTAATTTTGAATTTGATCCTGATGAAATACACATTTTGATTTTGGTCGCATAAGTTTCTTAAATTTTGAATTCAGTCCAGTTATCCACCATTGCAAGTAAATGAACCAGTCAAATCTTTAGTTCGTGCATTTTTCTACACATGAGCAAAAAAAGGGGAAAACTTATGTATAGTGAAAAATAATAATTTTAACATATTCCTTAATTAAAACATTCAAAAGAAGGGGAAAAACTTATGTATAGGGGAACATAATAATTTTGATCAACGAGTTCTTTTTAAATTAATGAAAGCATAAAAGATGGATGGCGGTGGAAATGTTCATCAAATGGTATTTACAAAACTAAAATTGCATACGAAAAAATTATTGTTATTAGCAATGCAGGTGGCAATAAAGTTGAGGCCTCCATATATAAAGAGTTCTAAGATGGTGTGGAACATGTTTGCACCAATTAAAACGACGACTACATCATGGAGATTACTTTGGAGCAAACTACCATTTAAATTAAGGTAAAGTCTAGTATGCACTCGAGTGCATGCTGTGCACCCTAGTTCATGTTACACTTTTCAGTTTTACTAACTTACACACTTTTTGGTAAATGGTGTTGCACTTTTCAATTATTACTAAAAATATTATTATACAGTTTAATAATTGAAAAGTGCAACACCATTTATCAAAAAGTGTAAGTTAGTAAACTGAAAAGTGCAACATGGACTAGGGTGCACAAGATGCACTCGAGTCCATAGCAAACCAACCCTTAAATTAAATTTGTGTACAAGGAATTGAAGATATATACTACACTCACTAGAGGACACCTTATGTTTTCTTTGGTTAGCAAAAAGACTAATTAAACTAGATTACGTTGATATTTAAACTTTTTAGATTTTAAATCACAATCTATCTTTAATATAAGCTATCAAACAAATTATAAAATTGAGATAAAATTAATCTAAGCTAAGTGTAGAAGTTGATCGAGACAACAAATTACTTATTTTTTTATTGTGAATTGACACAAAAGGTTTGGTCAGAATGCTACAAATGGTTGGGCGTTCCGTTGGCAATCCAAAATAAGATTTTCTTCAACACATGAGGATTTTTCCCAGTAAAAAAAAGTTCAAACTTTGCTATTGGTATTTGGATTCGTCAGAGATATTTCAATTCGTCAGAGCTTTAGACGTTGTGGTGCTATATAAAGAATACCTCAGATTCAAATAAAAAGATTTGACGTTACCTTTTTATTTGACCAATCTTCATCATATCATTCATTTCTCCAATGTATATATTACTAGCTGCACTTGTGCCATAACATTCCTTAATGTACATAATTAGCTGCATCTTTGCCATAATTATTGGCAACCTATATTGTACATAAGCGAGATTCAATTCAATAAAATAAATTAATTCAACATAATATCTCAATATCTTATATGCTACATGTACGTACCTTTGGAAACGTCACGTCGTATCATGAGCACTATCTGAGACGTGTTCGTTTTGTGATCAAAGTTAATTCTAAACTTGACATGTCATTGCCTTCTGTTGTTGTTTGTGTTGTGTGTTAGGTCGTTATTGCAATTTCGAGAACCTGCTATTTATGAAAAAATGTTGTTCGTGGGAACTTGTTATATTTAGTACGGAGTATGTTACTTATTTGGGAAAGCTAAAAAAATTTACTCTTTCTGTAGATGTTTTGTTTATTTTAATTTTCGGTATATGTTGTAGCAATTGTTGGTGCTCATATAAATCAACAATACATATATATATACATATAGTAATGAATATTAGCACAAAATCCTCGTATCTATTATTCTGCTCCACGTAAAATTGTATATATATACTTAAATATTGTATTTGAAAAATGTAAGAATATATGGTGGTTGGGATAGTAAATGAAAGGTTTGAATCTAAGTTTAGAGGGTGCAGTTGTATTAGTATACTGTATGATGATAGGGTGATAAGAAGGCCAGGTGTGTAGATTTTGTGTAATTTTAGTGTATTTTTAAATAACACTGGAGCATTAATTCTTTTACTATATATCAGTTATTTTCACTAAATAATACGTATTAATTGTGATTAGGGGTGAGAATGGGCTAGGTCTAGGTAGGTTTTACGAAAAAAAGTCTGACCTGTTAAATATTTTTTAGGCCCGAGCCTGGTCCATGACCTGTTATAGGCTTTTTTTTAAGGCTTGGTCTGGCCATTTTAATAAATAGGTCTGGCCCTAAAGCCTTTTAAAGGCCTTTTTAGTTCTATTAGTGCATTAAAAAAAAAATCTTCAACACTTGTATTTCAACAAATCATAAAAAAACCACGAATTGTATTGGTTAATGCTTACTAGTTAGAAATTATATATATTTGACACTTTTATTTAAGATGTTTTCTATATTTAAATATAAGTATTAGGTATTTATTACTATATTTTTATGTTATATATATATATATATATTATATTAAATTAATTAAATAGGTCGGCCTGTTGGGTTTGAAAGGCCTATGAAAAAGCTCAAGCCCGGCCTATTTAACTAAATAGGCTTTCAAAAAGACTTGAGCCCGACTTGTTTGTTAAACGAGTCAAGCCGAGCCGAGCTTTAATAGGCCAAGCCATAGGCCCCTGTTGGGTAGCCTGGCCCATTCCCACCCCTAATTGTGATCACTGAAAAGCATTAGTTGTGTATAATTGCACCATACAACTAGTATACGAAAGGAAATCACATGGTCTAGTTTTGGTGTTCCACATCTTATTTCATTAAATGAATGATTATCATGTGTTATATTAAAAAATATTCAACGTCATATAATATTGAGGACATGTGTTAAAGATCCAAGAGAATGAAACAACAAGTGAAACACAAAAAGTGGAACAGGAGGCAACTAAGATATATATTCTTTTTTTCTTAACCATTGAATTTTTTAAGTGACTTGAATTTTCAAATTAATGACTCACTGGTATAAAATAACTTATGGTTGTAATTTATCAGGGCAAAGCGAGACATGATTTTCCGGATTGAACATGTCATATGTATGCTTTCTGATTATTAGTATTTTTAGGTGATATTAAAGCGGAGCAGATGTGTGCGATTTTCACACACTGGAGGTGCGATTTTCACACTTCAAGTGTGATTCGCACACAGTTCCGTCTCCTCCTCTTTTTCCGTGTAGATTTTATAGATTTAGCTTTCTTTCATTTAGATTTGTTCATTCCCTTGTAGATCTGGGAGTTTTAGTTCCGATCTGAACCGTCACTGTTCGTCGCCGTCTTTTACTGCCGTCTGCCGCCACCTTTCTCTGCCGTACTTTTTGGGTTCCTCTCTTTCGCATTTTTCGTGATATGTAGATCTATTCTCTGGTGTTGTTGGGATCAATGAATGAATTTTCCTTAACGGGGCCACGATGACCGTTCAAGAATTCATCCTTGATCCCATTTACTATTTTGTTTTAGTTGATTGTGTTATAGCTTTTGTTTTCATTTTCTTGGTGTGAGCCTTTTCCCCTGTGTGGGACTTTTTTTTAGAGATTTTGCTGGTTTGGTTGTACCATGGTTTTTGGTGGAGCTCTGTTCCTTTTTTCCGTTTCCTTATTATTGGTATGAGAAGACCTTAGTGTGGGGTTGACTTGTATTGAGAATGGAGGCCTGAATTTTCATGTGGAGAAGAGGGTACACTCGTTTTCCTCTTCCTCACGATTGGATGGGGCAACGACCATGACATTGGGTTGATGAAGATCATTAGTTTTGTGCTTGAAAAGTTATATTGACATTGTACTTTGATCTTGTAAACCTCTCAAAAAAAATTATTAGTATTTTTATTTCTAAAATATTTGAAAGAATTATGTCTCATCTAAAAGTCCGAAGTTGTAGAGAGGTGGGGAATTAATTTTTGCATATTAATTTCTATTAGTCCCCCTCACTCGTGGGCCGGATTATCACCTCTTACCCTTTGGGGAGGAGGCCCAGCGAGTGGACAATTTAAATGGGTGGAGTTGCTTCTAATAGGAATCGAACCATGGTCATTTGCCTGGAGGCTCTGATACCATGAAAATACATGGAGCATTGCGAGGGGCAAGCTTGTGGGGAGCATAATCACGAAGATACGGAAACACTCGACAACCAAATGTCCTGAAGTTAGCAAAGTTCGGAGCAGAGTCGAACAGAACCTGAAAGGGAGACCTATCCCCAAGAACAGGTGTGGTCGTGTGGGCAGTCAGTTGATAATGTAGACAACTGTGGAGAAAGCAATAACCCAGAAGTGAGCGGCATGCTCGCCCGAAAGAGTAAGGAGAGCACAGTTTCAGTAACATGACGATGTTTGCGCTTAGCTCGACCATTCTGCTGAGAAGTGAACGGACAGGAGGCGCGATGATGAATGCCATGGTTGGCAAGAAAACCACGAACACGACCATTAACAAATTCAGTATCACCATCACTTTGGAATGCCTTAAAAGAAGTGAAAAACTGATTGCAGAGGATAAAGCCAAGTAAATCTAGAGAAATCATCCACAAAAAAGACGCAATATCGAAATCCATCATTCGAAGCAACAGGGGCAGGTCCCCAAAGATCACAATGAACTAAATCTAAAACACAAGATGTTTGCTTCTCATTCAATGCAAAAGATAAATGTTTACTCTTAGCCAATTGACACGGAGTACATAAGCCCGATTTGGGCAAAACAGAAGTAAGGGACAACAAACCCAATATATTCAACAAAATAATTATAGAGTGCCCTGCTCCAGGGCATAGAGTCCTCAACTATGCCGACCCCTCGCCAAAGGTTGCTTGGTCACCCGATTTTGAATGACAAACGAGTCATTAGTAAACAAAACATCAACAGGAAAGTCTGAAGTAAGCTTACTAATGAATAACAGTTTCTTAATAAGATTTGGTACGACGAGCACATCTAACAAATGAACATCCTTATAAACCGAACACGACCCAACATGAGTGATCGGAATAGTAGAGCCACTAGCAACAATACAATTGTTGTTACCAGAATACGTGTGAAAGTTATCCAAATCAGTGGAGAGAGGAGTCATGTGAGCGGATGCACCACTGTCGAGGAACCAATCAGAAGCTGGAGTCTGCGAGATATGACACTCAGTGTCAAGAGCATAAGCAAGGTTGGCCGCAGAGGGGGCAGGACGAGCATAGCGTTTCGGACATCGATTGACATAATGGCCCTATTGTCGACATATCTGGCAAGTCGGAGGGCGACGAGCAGGAGCCGAACCACTAGGCGAGGAAGTGGTGGTCGCTTGGCTGCCAAAAGTCCGCGAAGAGGAGTTACGGGATTTGGCGCCAGGGCGAGGAGTCTTGCCCAGACGAGAAGAAGCAGCGAAGGTCAGAACAGGCGAGGACGAGGAATCCATCGAGCAAGTAAACTGCTCGTAGTTCAGGGCTTGATGGGCCAGGTCGCGAAAAACAGGCATCGGCGTCATGGCCATGCGAGTGTCTGAAAAACCGACGAACTTGGGGCTAAGACCAGTGAGGAACTAGTGGGACTTGTCGTCATCGCCGACAGGCTTGCCAATAGAAGCAAGTTGGTCGCAGAGCGCACAAAACTTCTTGTTGTAATCGTCAACAGAGGTAGAACCACGACGAAGAGAGAGTAACTGATTTCGCAAATGGTTGATGCGAGGGGCCGAGGTATGACTGTAGGCAACTTCGAGAGCAACCCGGATGGAATGCGAGGTGTCACAACCAATGACCTCGGACATGGCTTCTTCAGAAAGAAAGGAGAGAAGGAGACTGAGGGTCTTCTGATCCTTCTCAAACCAAGCGATCTACGCAGGGTTGAGAGTCGAAGCACCATATATGGTAATCGACTTGGCCGGAGCTGGTGTCGTACCATGAACATGAGCGAGGAGATCATGGCTTGACAGGACCGAGACTACCTGATTTCGCCAAAGTAGGTAGTTGGAGGATGGTAGTTTAATGGTCAAAAGATGGACCAAAATATTGAGAGGGATGGCAGAGGGCAGTGACGGAGCCAGAAATTTTGTGTTGGGGGGCCCAATTAACATTAATTAAAAAAAAATGTACACATAAGTTTCAGGTTCGCATAAGTGTTGCTCACCGTTATAATATTATATTTATCAAATAATTTCAACATAAAATTGTCAATAATCTCATTCTATTAAATTAAACAAATTGACTTTCGTTTGGTTTCGAAGGAACATTTGATTGTTTCGTTTTAGAAGAGACGAAACCGTGCCAAAATTGCTAAAATATTACTATCATAAAAAAAAAAAAAAAAAAAATATATATATATAAATAAATTAATTAATAATCATTTTTTCTTTGCAAGAATAACATTGAAGTTAAAAATATGTATAGAAAATTGGATACAAATTCATTTAAAATTAATAAAATTGTTGAACAATACAGTAAAACCTCTATAAATTAATAACTTTGGGACCATGAAATTTTATTAATTTAGAGAGGTATTAATTTATCGATAAATTAATATTTTATTAATTAAAGGAGAAACTTTTTAAATTCGGGAAATTTAGTACATATGTATTAAAAATAAATGAGTTTATATATGTTTCATTGATTATATTCATATATCAATCAATTCTTTGTAAGTAATTCATGTATAATATCAATTCATTGTATACAATTAACTATTATATTCATAGACGCATGCATCAATTCATTTGAATTACTTAAATATACATGTTTATAATTCGTTGAACTTAAATTACTATTATAGTCAATTAAATATATGCATGCATGATGAATGAAGCATATACTACTATATAAATCTCAATATGAAAATAAAATAATTCATAACACCCAATCATGTCTTCTCATCTGAAAGACATCGCAAAATCATCCATGAATAATCAAATGCGTAAAGCTTTATGAGTATAAGAGATCGAGACCATCCCACATGCACTCAAAAAGATTTACAAGAGTGTGGCCGGGTGGGTTGATGAAAAAGATTTATAAGAGAGAAATGTCATCATATTTATAATTGTAGTAATATTTATGAATTATTAATTTAGAGTTTTAATGGGACCTACTATTTATAAAAGGATTTTTCGAAAAATTATTATCTTATTATCTTATCGAATTTGTTGATTTTTTACAAAGGCCCAAGTGGACCGAAAGATTTTATTATTTTAGAGAGCTTATTTATTTATAGAGTATTAATTTATAGACGTTTTACTGTATTTGCCTATAATATTGTAAAATACTAAAAACAATTTAAAAGGAAAAAAAGAGACATGCAGCTGGGAATCCGGATTTGGGATTTCGAAACTCCATCCCCGTTACAGTTTGGGATTTTGATTCAGAATTTCAAAATCCTACCCTATAAACTTTATAAAAGTCAACCCTATAAATACCTATAAATCCTATATAAATACCTATAACCCTATTCTATATAAAGTTAAATCCTACCCTACATAAATCCCAAAACAAACACAAAACATAAAAAGCATTAGGATTTTAAAATCCACTAGATTTTGAAATCCGGATTTCAAAATTCTCAAAATTCCAAAACAAACATGCCCCTTGAGTTCGGCAAAATAAGGATTTATTAAATTCTACTTGACCACTGGGCCACCATTACATAGAGAAGATATGCAGTATAGTATACAGTGAGCCAGGATTTGAATGTAGGGGGCCAATTAATATTAAATAAGAATGCAAGAATATTATAGATATTATATATTTTTTAATTCATTAATATTATTTATATACAATTTGTAGATGTATTTTATGTTTAAATGTGTAAAATTTTGAAAGTTTAAATTAAAACTCTGAAATATTTTTTAGTATTAAATATTTAAATCTTATCACTGAAAATGATAATTTGAATTAATAATAAATTATATATAATTATCTTCTATTATTTATATATGTGTCAAAAATTTTTTTTTTGAGAAATAGTATCTTCTATTCATAATATATGGAGTATAATATATATAGTAAAAAGTCATTAATTTTCTTAATACTTGTGTATAAATTTAAAGTAATATACATTTTGAATGGAAGGGAGTATTAGTGTAAAGAAATTATACATACAAAATTAAATATTTTTTGTTTAAATAAATTTACATTGAAATTAAACTAAATTTTTAAAATTAATAAAAAAAGAAAGGAAAAAGGGAAACATCATAATACAGTATAGACATAAAAAGAAGGGAAGTTAAAGTGGAGGAGAGCAAAAACGAGTGAATAGGAAGATTGAAGGGATTATTACTCCAATAAATAAATGGAATCAATGAAAAAAAATGCATAAATATATAGTAAAAAAAAATTAAAAATTAGTGGGGGGTCCAGTGACCCTCCTGGGCCCTACATAGCTCCGCCTTTGGCAGTATATATATTACTTAACTTAAATTTTCGTGGGGGCCAATGACCCCCAGGCCCCAACGTGCCTCCGTGGCAGAGGGGGAAGGGAGAAATTTAGCGTGAGGCTGTAGAGAGAAAATTAGGGTTTCGATGAGTTAAACTGAAACCATGTGAGAATTTCGTCTCATCTAAAAGTTCGAATTTATAGAGAGGTGTGAAATTGATTTTTGTATATTAATTCCCGTTAATATTACTCCAAAAATTTTGAGTATTGAATTAGGCCGTGGATCAGGGTAAATTTGGGTTGAACTACATTTTTTTTGCAAGATCAATGGAGATTTGACCTTATCAAACTCACAAACATTACTAAAAATATTTCTAATAAAATAACTAAAAATTAATATATGGAATAAATTTCAAAATGGATAGTAAAATCTGACCCATATTTTAATTGACAAGACACCCACATTCTCTTATAAAATTCACACGGCATGCAACAGTATATTCTTTTCCCATACTCGAAAGATTACGACATGCACTTGCTAGATTCTTTTTTTTTTTTTTTAATTAAAAGAAAAGGTAAATCATATTCCTCCACAATTCTTACGCAGAAAGCTGCATCTTCCTCCCAATATATATATTATTTTTGATTCAAATATATTTATATATATTATTGTCCATTTGTCCTATGCCTTAATGTTTGGACACCAATTCTTCCTATTTATTTCGTTGTTTCAAATCGGTTGTTGAAGAATTTGAATGTCTACAAAAAATCCTCACCATCAAGGAAATCTCACACTAGAACTCAAGGTATATATATATATTTGTTCATCTTTTTTTTTTATTCTCACACAAAAAGTTGAACGAGATCGTCTCACAAAAGATCTATCGACTATTGTGCCGTAACAATTTTTTGTTCATTCTTAGTTACTTTTTTTTTTTTTCAGGAGGAAGATGGTAAAGAGAAAAAGATTGCTCCTAAAGATCTAACTATTGTTTGGGGAGATGATGATCGATACTGGAATATACCTGATGATGAGTAAGTAGTACCTCTTCTATTATCTACCAAATCACAAATTTACAATAAATAATTCTTTCGTGTTTTAATGTTCAATTTATTTTATTTAATTTTTGATTCAATCCAATTAATTGGAACTCAATTTCAACTGGATAGGTACAATTAATTCCACAAAAGTATCACTCTAAATATTTAGACGAATCCGTGGTTTTAACACTTGGTAACACTATAAAAAAATTTGATTTTTAATGGCATATATAATTCTGTCATTATACTTTTCCTAGCTAAATTTTTTTAATAATAGGAAATTGACCATTTTTTAACAACAATTTTCTTAACTAGATAAATTATAACAATGAGATTTAATTTTGTCTAATTTTCTAGTGTAATTGGTTATAAACTTGTTTAAATAATATCACCACACTATGAAACAACAATAATTTTAGATCGATATTCTTTAACAAAATATTTATTTTAAAGATAAAATAAGCAAGAAATAAAAAATGAGATAGATGAAACTTGATAATTAACTTATTTTCACAAATGTCTTATCATAAGCTTCTGATCATTTCTTAAATGTTAAAATTCACTATAACTCTTATATTTTCTTTTTTTTTTTTTTTATCTCTCATTATCTTTTTTTTCTTCATACTTATCTCTATCTTTTTTCTTCTTCTTCTTTCAACCTCTATTTACCTCGATCAACTACGTCTAAACATTTTATGCTATATTTTTTAATTTTCATACAAAATGTAAATAAGAAGCTTATATCTGGATGGGAGGAATATGTTTGCTACGGTAGGTTACAAAAAATTGTTGGAATAAAAGATGAAGCATGCCCTAATTAATCAATTATCAACAGAGAATCACCTGCAGTATTGCACCAAGTGTGTTGGCTAGAGGTTAGAGGTTGCGTAAAGAATGTAAAACCCGACAAAGAATACGAAGTCGGGTTTAATATATCATTAACTCCCGACGCATTTGGGTGGGGACCCAAAGTTTTCATTATGGTGAAGAGAGGGCAAGATGGGAAATTCAAGCCAACAAAGTTTGCCTTAGAAGAAATTGTAAAGCAAAGCAATCAAGACATTACAGTGAAGTTACCACCAAATCCTGATCAAGATTCCGATGAGACGGAGCTTCACTTTGGTATGTTTGAGGTGTGGAGTGGCAAGTGGAAGGGAGGGCTCAAGATTCACCATGCGTTTGTACGACTGTCCGACGGCATCTCTGGTTAATATTCCCTTATTATACTAATAGAGAGTTGAGGTTGCTGAGGTATCGTCTTCTTATGGATTTTGTATACGGGGTCGATATGTTGTAAGTTTTTGTCCATGTGTCAAGCTTATATTAAATTCTCAATGTAATTGAGAATTTTAAATAAAGAAATAACAATAAAAATAATTTAAATTTGTAATGTTATTGATTTCCTAAATTATGAAATTTCAATTTCTTCACAATTAATAATCCTCTTTCCATTAATAATTTTTTTTTATTAGATTTAATTCCCCCTAGGTCTCATTTGATAGGAATTACTAAAAATTTTAGATTTGGGCACAAGATTGGGCCCAACCTGATTAAACCCAGATTGTTATCATGTTTCTTGTTTGATATGCACCATGGTTGTGTGGGTCGATTTGTTGCCTGACTAATAAAACGAATATGCAATTAATGAAAATATCCTCACTGAAATATTAGTATTCGCCACTTTCAATTTGAATGGTCTCAACTCTGGTTTAGGGGTAACCGACTCCAACAATTCCTTTATTTCCACTCCTTTGTATCTCTAAAAAAAGACTCCAACAATTCTGATCAATTTGAATGTCGTTGAATCTCATACCCATTCGACAATGAATCTGAAATTAGTATTTTACCGTGATGTATATTAGGCGCAATGCTTTCATTAGCCTCAATATCATATTTATCGTTGTCACATTGTTTCAATTGGTCGATTTAGGGTTTATGTACGGTGGTCGATTTAGATGTTTCCCTACGGCGATCGATTGATGAACGATCGGACGATTCTTCGGAACAATTCATGTGGTATGTCTACTGAAACATATGCGTGACTTGATATGTAGGGTTTTTATACGTAATCCTTGCGATAAGTTGTATATGGTTTGCGAGGTTTTGATTACTTGTGGTTTTTTAGGTGGATGTTGGTTATTTGCAATATAGTGTGGTATTAACATCAATTCAGTTGGTATACCTTGTTCAGTATTACGGGTTTTGAATCTGCGATTGAGATATTAGGGCTCTTTGTATTTGATTGCACAATTTAATGTGGATTTGAATCCTGAGATATTCTCTCAGAAAGATTTTATTTGCATATCTTTGCGTTTCACATCAAGATAAATGTATTCGTACTTTCATCACTGTTACAACTTCCAGCTACACTCATTCATTGCATAATCCATCTACTAATTGGAAATTCACCTGAAATTTACCTCTATTTAAGATGATTCGTACTTAGTCATAAACCATCACTCATTCTCATTATTCTTGGTTCTGAACTCTACTAGATGGAGTCCATTGAGAAACAGGTGAAGATTGCGGAAATACCTCCACAAGAGTCCTACTTGTACACTGGCAAGTGGAACGAACGATCGGTGACTACTATTGTTAACATTCTTGTTAAGGAGAAGCGTGAAGGGTACTGGAAGAACAACAGTTATAATAACGCATCCCTGGCAGAGGCACACACAATCGTTAATCTCACGTCAGCTCATGTGATCACTTGGGATGATGTTCTTATGCAAGTTAACGTGCTGAAAAAGAGGTATGCTACGTTTAAGGATGTCCTCAATACCACTGGTGTTCACTGGGACAGGGGAGTGAACTTTGTTCGTGGTTTTGCAACCTGTTGTTCTCATCTCACACAAGTAAAATAAGTTGTAGTCATATTTTTCTTGCAATCTTGGCTATATACTTGCATTTATGTCCTCGTCTTGTTAACTGACTTGCGCTGGTCTCTCACGTTTGTAGGCCGATGACTTTTCTAATGAATTTTTTCACAAGGGTGACTTGTTGTATAACCGACTCCGTTTGTTGTTTGAACCTGATTCCCCTCCCCCCCAACAGTCCTGAGATTATCCAAAATCAGCTCTGGTGATGTGCCGAATTGTGCTTGTAATCCCATTTCGGTTGTTGACTCCAACGATGAGCATGAGGTGGAATCGCCGGTCAATGTATTTCGTAACCCACCTCGTACGAGGCTGTTTCGCACTCTAACCGGTGGTCCATCTGGAAACATGATAAGTGCTAAATCTAACAACCTACAGCTAGGCGAGGTGCGTTAACCATTTGATAACACATCTAATAATGTGTTGGCTATTTTTACAGATAAACGCGGTGTTGTCGATGCTTAGGCTAGCTCGTGTGCTTCATGTAGCCCCCATAAACTGTCCTTTTCACATAGTCGAGATTAGTGGCTGTGTAGTTCGTCTGAATTAGTATTGTGTTTAAGTATTTTGTATTTTATAACCTACGCATCTATGTTTGTAATGCACTTATGCATCTATGTGTTGAATCCAACCTAGTGTATGTGGTGTGTGTGACATTTGTGGCATTAGTCACATCTTTTGAAGCTGGAATGCTGGAACTCGTGTTTTGTACTAATTGGTTGATGTATGGCTAATAATGTAATCTATATTTTGTCTATGTTGTTATGTTCACAAAGGCTTTCATAACATAAATTTCGAGCTCAAGCTCTCAAATTGATTTGTTTGGATGAGATGAATGTTTTGAATGATATAATAAAAGTACCCAACATTCTCCATAAACACAAGTACATATTAATTTATTAATTAATCCTTAGAAACCAAAATACTTTGGACATAAAATTCTCCATAAACACAAGTCCATAGTAAGTAAGGCACAACAATGTATACCATTTTGAACAAATAATAAAGTGAATTACCCTGTTGTTACCAGTTTTATACGTCATAGCACATGGATCTCTCAATACATGAGCAAAATGAATTATCCTGATATTACATTGATCACAACATTAGCTACAATATTAGTTTTCAAAAACACAAAATGTTAGTGGTCAATAGATGAACCCAAATAAAGATATTTGCACATCTAACCGCTCAAATTCCCATAATACATAAGAAACATGACTTCCCACACACACACACACACACACACACACACACACATATATATATATATATATATATGCAAAAAGTGTTCAAAAGGTGTTAGGGCGATGTTGACATTTGACATCTACTTTGGTGAATTACGTGCACGCTCCAGTAGACAGTTACAGTATATTGCATGTGCATCGTCCGTATACCCCATAAATATCTTAAGCTAGTTAGGATTTGCGCCTAGAATCTCGGACACATCGATCTTATCCACCATAGAAAATGGCGTAATGTTGCCCAACAGTTCTAACAATGATTTTCGAGCAACTCTCATATCATGGTCATGCCCAATCCGAGATGCAATCTATGATATCTGTTCAAGAGAGGATACATAAAATTCACGAAGCTCGGCACCAACAGACGGCTCACTGGTCACACAATTTTTCTTACGTTTCATTGTTGTTGCTGTAGACGGGCTAGTGTCCCTTCTCACCTCAGTTGTACTATTAGTCATGCCTTCATTCTCTACGAGTCCGCTCTCGACACGCTCTCCATTCGGCTTTTCAAGATCTATGAATTTATCGCCATTCGAGTCTTGCTTCACCTTCACACGAGCGCATTTGGCACGTGCTTGTCTCACTCTCTGAGCTGCGTCTGTCACGTCTACCGCACCATCTCCGGTTGCCCTGCCTTTCCCGGATATTTCCTTCCAATCTTGGTAAAGTGGCCATTCCTTTTTGCGCATGCCACGCAAAAATGGGTCTTTCTGCAAGAATGAGATAATTCATATACAAATAAATAAACTGCCTAAAGGAAAAATACTATATGACCTCATAAAATAATACAACAAACGAGGTTTTTTCAAACTACATACCCAAACAAGTATCACAATTAGTTGGCAATTAATAGCATAACTTTCAATTCATATTCCTCTCAATTAAAGATGACAATTAGTTGCATAATTTTCACCTATAATTATCATACTCAGAATGAAAAATTCAATTCATTGCATGCTATTAGGAAAATGGCAATTAACTTTCAACCATACATATATTCTGATTGCATGTTATTGTGGAAATGGCAATTACTTGCAAAAAATTAAAGATAGATGGCATGCTTCCCACTTGCAAAAATTAAAGATAGATGGAAATTTTTACCCTAACGATTTGTTCCCACTGCTTGTCCGTCACCTCGAGTGTGTTGGTTGTGTTGTTCCATCCCACACCAGTTGTGTCTCGTTGAGCAGTTACAATTGCTCTGTATATTTTCCTCCATGTGGTTAACTTGGAATTGATGTTTGGACTCAAGCGTAGATCCGTACCGGGAAGCACTATTGAAAGTGACTCTTCAAGTTTGTTTAAATACCTAGTACGAAATTCGTTGTCGCTCTTCCAATCGTGTGCAACCAAATCTTTCAAAGCTGCGATCAATGTCACTTCTTCTTTAGTAGTCTACACCCTCTGTGTGTTGCTCGTTGGGACCTTGAATGCGCCTCGTCCTTCCTTTTTTATAGGGTTATGACCCTCCATTTTTTCAGCTGCAAGATTAAACATTAAACAAATCAGGCAACCGAACTGAAACAAATCGATTAAGCATGTCTCCAAACAAGCAGAATACAATTTAGAACATGTCTAGTGCAAAGCTAGCCATTAAATACATGTAGATTAAACTAACAGAATAACACAAATTCGTAACATTATCATAGAATTCCAATAACAAGTCTGACTCTATTAAAATAACTAAGACACAATGTTCCAACTCCGAACTTCAGCTTCTGATACATAATGCCTAAACCCAATCAACTATTATATTCATTCCACATCTCTTGTGCAAGCGTCTCGCGTTGGGAGGTCCATTCTAACGTGGCTCCTAATGTAGACATGAATTCTAGGTTATCATCACCGTTATCGAAATCACTCCCACACTCATCTAGTAGTGTTTCCATGGGATCATTGATCATCTCACGACGGGTGTAGTTATGGAGTAGGAAGCATGCTATTATCAAATCGATTTGAGTCTTGATTGGATAATAAGCGGTGCTACGTAAAATAGTCGAACGCGTCTTCATAATCCCAAATGCACGCTCAATTATGTTTTGTGCGCGCGTATGACACATATTGAAATGCTCTTGATAGTTCTCTGGTCTATAGAATTGAGGTCCCCATTCATCTATATGATATAGGACACAACGATACGGTGAAAGGAACCCTCTACTGTTTGCGTATCCATTGTCACACAAGTAGTAATTTCCTACAAATTGAATAAAACACTTAGCTGGGGGATCCAATTTATAGTAAGTAAATGTAAATACACATGTAATAAAATATAAGATGTCGGGTTCTACCTTCCGGGACCTTTAATCCATTTGGTCGATTAATCGCATTACGCAAAATCCTAACATCGTTAGCCGAGCCCTCCTATCCTGGTAGTACATATACAAATTGCATGTGTTGATCACAAATGGTAAGGACATTGGTTAATATATCACCATTCCTTGACCTATATCTACCTCGATCAACAATGGGTACGCGAACCTTTATGTGATTTCTGTCTAACGCACCGCGACAACCCTACACATTGTTAGTTTGTATGTTTGTTAGTTGTATACAATTCATATGCTATCAATTTCAGTATTCCACTTTAAAATTAACAACTCACCTCGAACCATTTCCAACGTTGGTTATTACTGTTTTCAGGTACGGGCAATGGTTTTGCAAGTAGAATCGAATGCAGCTGCAATACGACGCATAGAACCTCACGTACATGACATTGTCTGATCGGATCCTTGGAAGTCAAATATGACACTGAATCTTTCTTGTGGTGCGCCAAGACACCTAAAAACATAGCAACTTGCTCCTCCACTGAAACAAATTTCTAGTCTACCAAACCACCAATGGTTTTCAGTATTATACATAGTCTCCCAAATGCATTTCAGTCCATACGCAGGTTCTCGACACAATCAATGTCAGTACCACCAACTAATCGACATCGAAACTGTACTTTTTGGGGTAGTTTTCCTATCATATTGTACCTACCATTTCACAAAAGCTTTCTACTACCTTCATTTTTCAAATGTTGCATGACTAGTTTAGTAACAACGATTGTCTGTATGAGGATTTCCTCGAGCAACAACCATACAATTTCATTTTGGTTGGTACTGGAACTCATCATAATGGTGTAATAAACATATCTTAGTTAAATAAACAAAACACCAAACAAGTTTATACATAAAATATTAAAAAAAAACACCTAACATTGCATAAACAAATGCCAAGTAGTGTATACTCAAATTTACATTTTAAAAATCAAAACCCAAAATTATATTCCCCTATTTATATACATCACTCAACCGACATGAACACGGAAACAAATAAGCGTACAAAGGTTTGTATACATAACACATTTTGTGGAGTGGATACAACTACCAGAATACATCAATGGAAGAAATAAGAACAATCGACCAAATTATGAACAAATTCACTCTAGATGTGTGATTAAGCGTAGATGTCGTACCTATTTCTGTGGATATGAAGAACGAGAACACCTTGTAGGGTTAATCTGAATGAACAATGAAAACACAAATACAAGAGAATCATAAGTAAATCATTTATGTCTAACACGCGTGATATCACAAAATAATGAAAACTGGGAATCGGTCCATCATACCCTTTTTTTGAAATTTCTCCAGCTGAATGTGAGTTAGTTTGGATGAGTGAGGATATATTTGACAACACAGTGAATGGCGGTAAAAATGGTCGCCAAAAACCTATCTCAATTTTTTTATTTTACTGCCACAATTGGCGTATTGCTCCTCATTGTATCAATTGTGGTAAGAATGGGCCCACAGTCAGAAGACCAAGACCGAGTGAATTGCTGTGAATTTTCTATTCCCAAATACCCCACCTACCACCCACTTACATTTCATTAAAGACATGTGAAACCATAATTTTGTATATATAAACCCAAACATGATATGCATAAATTGGGCAAAACCTAATTTAGAGAACCGACAACAAAGTGAGTACACTATCAAATTTATCTTATTTTTGCCCCATCTTTATTTATTTTGTTACATTATTCAGTCGACTTTATTTAATCCATATTTCTTATTTTATAGGTTATGAGCTCTAAATCAAGTTTCGATAGTATCGACTCATCGCGCAAACGATCATATGAGAATCAAACGAACATGTGTTGTTACTGTGGATACCATCTCAGTGTCCAAGTGTCTCGAACGAGGTCAAACCCAGGAAGATGATTTATTTCGTGTCCGAACAAAGGAGTACCAACAATTTTTTTATATACGTACTTTCGTGAAATGCAGTTGGATAGCAATATTTGTATTCACAAATTTTTCAGGTTGGAAAATACCACTTTTTTGAATGGATGGATGAAGAGTTTCTCGAGCGATCTTTGGCCGTAATTCAAGCGTGGTACGACAAGATAGACAAATACAAGAAGCATATTGCTAAGAATGAGATAGACGAACATAGGCTTAAGAAAACAATTGAAGTCGGAAGAGTATGCATGTGTGTGCTTATAGTTGCAATGATACGACTATTGGCTACTAGTAATTGAATGTCTAATTACCAAGTAGTGTAGGAAAAAAATCATATTTTGTCTCGTACTGTCGTTTGCATTTTTAGGTTTTGTAATAATGCCTTACGAGATGTGTTACGTACTGGGACCTATATAATATTTATTATTAACTTTGCAAGGATTAAATTCGATAGGTGCTTGTTTTAAAATATTTTTTTGTGCACTTAGACCTTCAAATAATTTCAGGTTTGAAGTGAATTCTTAAAATATTTTGTTATACATTCCACTTGTTTGTAATGTTCGTTTTGGAGTAATAAAGGTGCAAATTTGTCTTCAGTAATATTATCTTCATGCTATTTGGTGATAGTTATATTATTATCTTCAATTGAACAAACACTTTTATACAATATATATTATTGAACAAGCATGCCCTATGAAATGACAACACACTAAATAAATAAATAATAATAAAAAAAAAAAACACCCATCCATGTGAGCCTTTTCTTTTGGCAGATTAATATATTCCCTTTCATTTGGTCTATTAGATAATGACTCCACCGTGAAAAAAATGTGGGAAAAGTGTGTATTTGTGCACTTATTGGGGTATTTCCCTTATTACTTGCAATTTGTTTATCAATTGTCTTTTGCCACTGCTATTGTGGATAAGTCCCCCACGTCTGGACATACATGCATCCATACCTTTTTCTTTTGCAGGGGAATATATTCCCCCTACTACTTTGGTGAATATAACAATCACTCCTACGTTGAAAGCATACCCTTCTAATTGAAAACACATAGAACCCTTCTATATATTAACTTGCAACTTGTCTATCACCATAATATTTACCTACAAAACTTATAAATAAGAATAGGAGAGTGCAAAAATGAGCAATGAAATAGCTCTCATTGAGGCCGATTTTCTCTACGGTTTGGAATGGACGGCTAAAATGGACCGAGAGTTCTCCGACGCGTTGTCCGACAAACACTAATGGGAATTTTTTATGCTAATGTGACTAATGGGGACGATAATTTCGAGGCAATAGATGGGGCTCGTTTTGTGGTGAAATGTTGAACAAAACGCCATTTGACTATGACTTTTGTAACATACAAGTGGAGCGCCTACGTATGCGGCACAATTTTTTTTTCGTGGTTGATACGTCTCGAGGGGGTTGAATATGACGAAGCTACAAATCTTGTTCGCACAGATGACAACACATGGTGTAATATCATTCGGGTAAAATTTAACGTACAATTAATCATTTTGAAGCATTATCATCATATAAAAAGTGTGTAGTAGAATCGAATGTATGATGTGTGCATCTAACAGGTGAATCCGTTCGCCCAAACTTACCAAAAGAAGGGCGAACCTGAATGGGGGGCTCTGAAAATTATATTTGGAGAACCTACGGATGAGCGTACTCAGCTCGATGAGGCTCCTACACACTTCGTTGAGCATAATGAACAGCTCGAGCATGAAGCTAACTGTGCAAGCAAAAAGGGAAAGGGTGTTGTTGGAAGGAGCAATTCAAGTGGCGACACAAGCTCATTCAATCATTTCTGGAAGTCACTTAGCAAATTCTGTGACGATGCAAGTTCTGTTAACTCAAAACCTTCGGCATCTGACGGTACAATTGGTACACCGACCAAGGGTCCACCGCCAATGGTGAATGTCTTACCGTGGAAGAAGTAAACCAATGAGTGGCTGAGCTTATGTCGGACTCTCGTGTTACGCATGTGGTTTTCAAATTCTAAATGTACGATTCAGTTACATGAGTCATGTATTTTATTACATTTGTTATGCATTTCTTCTAATGTGAAACTACTGTTTAGTGTTTATGTTGTACTAGTCATTCCTAACCGTCTATGTAGTAGTAGAAGGATGTGTTTAAAATTAGAATGTATTATTATTAGTTCAACATACTCATAAAAATGGATGTGGTTTGTTTAAATATGAAAAATATATAATATCCTAACTAATTGAAACATATAGAAAAAGTATAAACAAGAAAATTAAAATGAACAATGTTTACAAAATAGGGCATCACACCGTTTCAAATTTATTTTTAGATAGGAAGATAAATAGGAAATTTAGAATGAACAATGTTTTCCAAAATAAAATGACCATTGTTTAGCAAAATATAGGGCAGAATAAGGGGGATCTCCCAAAGTTTTCTAAAAAGTGTCGGCACCACAAAAACACTTGACGGGTATGTAGTACGAGCGAAAGATGACAGTTGATTCGCATACTTTAATCCCTGCAGGCACATACGACTCCACCGCCAAGTATGGACATGCATAGGTGTCAAGGTCCTAAACCTCGAAGATATCACGACACATGGAGTACATTGAAAGTCCATTAAGCCGAAACCAAACATATTGCTCAGACTCCTACAATCAAATTGTGAATTACTGATATTAGTATAATACAATAAAATCAATCAATATAAAAAATGTAACTCTAACCTTTCCATTATTCCAATAGATTTCTGGGTCAATTTTTTATTTGTGTGAATAGAAGTTATAGGACACCCTTTGGTGTGGAAAACAAACAAGCGGAAGTACAAATGAGAATAAGCGAGCTCGTCCAGACTGCTCTTAATAGAAGAAGCAATCATGTTGGGATCACGAGGTATATCCAAGTTAGTCGTGATTGGGGCAGAATACAAATCACTATAGGATTGTGCAACGTCCTCGACGAGAATGTTGTACTTCTCAACTGAGTTTATGGTACGACGCTGCATGAACCCCTCAAGACGTTCAAGCAAATCAAATTGTTGTCAATTATCCCACCCTCCAAAGCGCCGCCTTTCAATGTCGTCGGACAGAACATATTCATTCGGATGTTGACTAGAACTAACCATCATATAGTCTTCTGTATTTATAGAAGTTAGAAACAAAAATGCCAGACAAATTCATTAGTGAAACATAACAAAATCATACCACATCATTGCCTACAAATTGATCATGTTGATATGCAACTAACATTTATTGATACATCCACCATCACAATATCAACCATCACAATGTTAACCAATTTACACTGCTTTTATACATATCACCACTCATAAGCCTGTTCATTTCATCACTTTAATAGGTATTTGA
Source organism: Galeopsis tetrahit (assembly GCA_963675135.1). Classification (NCBI taxonomy): domain Eukaryota; kingdom Viridiplantae; phylum Streptophyta; class Magnoliopsida; order Lamiales; family Lamiaceae; genus Galeopsis; species Galeopsis tetrahit. The sequence goes on along the minus strand of OY776126.1, from coordinate 48,855,563 downwards.
ACATAAATTAAGAAAATCAGGCTTTGAACTATAAATCATACCATTATTTTGTCATGTGCATGAGCCATGAGAATAGTACTCAAGAGTTGCAGCCTCAAAAAATTAAAGAGAACATTGGGCCACTATCTTTTAAATTACATTTTGTAATAGAATTAACCAATTTGCTTATTATTTTATGTTCTTAGGCCCATTAGTATATTATCTTATGTGTTTCTAGGTTTAAATAAGAAATTTTATCAATGAAATGGCAAGCATAAAATATTCCTAAAATCTCTTCTCCCTCAATCTTCTCTCTCACACGTCTTCTTCCCCTCTCTATTACAACATTCATCTTCTAAAATTCAATTTCTTCTTGAACAACTATCAGAAAATTATATGGATTTAAAGAATAGTGATGGGTTCACTACAAATGGTATCCAGAGCCACCCGTCCTCGGTTATAAGTGAGGAAAACCTCTATCGAGATTTTCAGAATTCACACAAAAAGTTGGAAAATATTCTCCACGCTGAATCACGAAAAAGGGAGGTTAGTGAAATTAAATTACAACAACAAATTCGTGGAATCAACATTAGAATGCAGGAGAAGATGAAAGGGATAGATGAAAAACTGGAGCAACTTAGCAACACACTCGCTAATGTGCAATGGCAATTGCTAAAGATGAACAAAGAAGACAACGTGTTCAAAGAGGAACTGCAAAAGAATGAATTAATCCTTGGAGAAGCTTATTTTTCTGCCAGCGAGGACTGCAGTACCACACTTCAACAAATTTCAGAGCCTACCCGAGGTGAGATTGAGGAAAATCGAGCAGATTTCATAGCGGATCTGAAATTCGATCGAGATCGAAAAGCACACGATGATGGATCGATTCATGCGGTGGTGAATAAATTGGAAGATGTGCATGAGTCAATTGGTGCGGCGGTATCAACAACGTCAAATGAGAGTAAAGCAGTTTACCTCAGTGGGGAAGCGACAAAATTTGGGGATGCAAAAGTTTACAAAAAACTCACCGGTTGTGTCATTACAATTATGCCATCAATTAGATATTGGGTAATTATGTTGCTTCCCTCTAATAAATTTCTTAGAGATGAATATTGGCCACCCCCTATGATTTTATTGTTATGTTTCTATGATTTTACCTACCCGATTTTAGATAATTATGTTGCTGCAATGTGTAGTGCTCGGGCTACAAGTCGTGCCTCCTTATTCTGCCTAAACGTGAGGTTTAATTTGCTTATTGAAATTGGTTATTTGTTTGAGTTGCGAAGACAATTTAGGATTGTGAAGCATTGGGTATATATGATTTTTGATTTGAGGGCATGTGAGGCAACAAGCAAAGCATATAGGTGCAAAGGAATGTACAGGAAATTGATGACGTTTATTGTATCAGCCCTTTGTTTCCTTAATGTGGAAAACGATAATTCCTTCAGTAGTTGAGAGGAATGAAAATTGGAGTGGAAGATATTGATTTTACCCCTTGGATTTATCAATGAAGAAAGAATCAACAAAAGTAGAAGAATCATATTCAGTTTTGGTTCAGGGAATGATTGCAGAAATGGTACACAAGGGTACAAAGGCATTAGTGATTGAGGTTTCTTCTAATGAGTTAGTCAGGGACCTTACCAGTAAGACTTCTTGGAAGGCAGTGATACAAATAATGTGTTCAAAGGAAGTGAGTTTCAGTTCTTACCACTGCGACTATATGCTTCAATCTATGGATTTAGTAGCACTTTCTGCTATTGGCAATGATCAAGCTTATGCAACACAATTATCTTTTGAAGAGATGTTGTTATTAGCCCAAATTGAAGCAAATTTCAGTCTAACAAACAAGGTGGTAGATGATGAACAAAGCCAGGATACTACTTGGGAGTATGGCATGATTGTGGTGGATACCAAATATGAACTTGGAAAAGAATCTAACTGCACAGTGCTTTTGATTGAAGATTTTCATATTGACAAGGAATTTTTGAGGTTGCGCTTCAAAGAAGTAAAGTTTGATCTTAATTTCAAGAAACAACCAATTGACAATGTTTTTAAAATCAAACAGTTAAGGGTGCTGAAACTAGCAAATTGGGAAGTCTTGGAGTTTATATGCAACACATTTAAGAATTTTGATTCTTGGGGACAAGGATCTCAAAAACGGGGGAGTATTGTCATGGGCATGAGTTATGAGAATAGTACTCAAGAGTTGCAGCCTCAAACAATTAAAGAGAACATTGGGCCACTATCTTTTAAATTACATTTTGTAATAGGATTAGCCAATTTGCTTATTATTTTATGTTCTTAGGCCCATTACTAGTATTTTATCTTATATGTTTCTAGGTTTAAATAGGAAATGTTATCAATGAAATGGCAAGCAAAAAATATTCCTAAAATCTCTTCTCTCTCACACGTCTTCTTCCCCTCTCTATTACAACGTTCATCTTCTAAAATTCAATTTCTTCTTGAAAAATTATTTGAAAATTATATGGATTTCAAGAGTAGTGATGGGTTCACTACATATTTGAACACGAAACATGTAATAAATTATCTTTAGGCTCATATAAGTGAATCTATCAAACAACAATGAATCTATAAAATAAGTTCAACTAATGTTGTGATATATATTTTACAAGTGGATTAACGCACAAACAACAACGAATCTATCAAACAATTTCAACTAATGGTGTAACAGAACAAAATCATACTGAACAATTGAAATAACTTCAACAGATCGTGAAAAAAAAAAATGCAAAACCACACATTAGGTACGACCATAGACAGAACACACAAATTACAAAAAGTTTACTTCGAAAACTTTTGATTGGAACTATTATTTCGTAAACCCTAACAAAATAGAAGAGATTAAAATGGCGTTTGCATCACCCCGACAAATAACAAGACTATACGGCGAAAATAAATCGACAAATACCACTAAATCCAGACATACCAATAAATTGACTACTACCACGAAATAAAAAGACGAGTAGGTTTTGAAGACATCGTTCGTACCGTTTGAACCACACTGTTGATCTCGCTAGTCTTACTGGAAACTTTAATCGAACAAACCCTAACAAATTAGAGCACAAATTAGTAACGAAATGGCATATCTTCGTGTTGGGAGAAACTCCAAAATGTTAATAAGTACCTAGATTAGGCCGCCGTATTTGCGTGTTGGAAAACTCGAGTGAAAATCGTCGGCGTATATCGATAAGAGAAACTCGCAGCTGCTTCGAGTTGTGGAAAAAATCGCCGCTACTTGAGAGAGAAGTAGGGGGAGAGGCTGAAAATGAATGTTTGGAATGAAAAACTAGGGTTTGAGGCTTATATACCGAGGGTAGGGATGTAATTTGGATTTTGAAGAGTGGTCCGTGTTTTGAAACGATAACTTATCTCACCACTTTGGACCAGAGAAATAACGCATTATAATCTTGTATTTAAGGCGGGCCGCTGGGATTATCTTGGGCTAGCAAGATTTCCACTAAACACGAAATTGGCTCAGATTAGGCCCAATCTTGAATTTAACTTGCCTAATCTGGGCCACTAAATGGGCCCTTATATAATAATATGGAGTTTTTATGGTCCCTACCCAGGGGGTAGAGCTGGCAAATTGGGCCGTCCGGCCCAGCCCAGCCCATCGGGCCAAGTAATGTTCGTGAGCTGGGTCGGGCCGGCCCATGAATTAGTTGGACCTATAAAATATGAGCCCAACCTAGTCCATCCTAGCCCAGCCCATGGAATAATTTTTTTAAAAAATATTTTTAGCAAAATTTATATATATTGATATAAATATATATACCTTGCTATGTATTAGTCGCATACTCACATATAATTTTTATTTATATAAATAATAATAATTCAAAATATGTAATACTAATGTATTAACTATATATAATTTATAAATGGTCATAATCGGTATAACATTACACTATATAACAACTTCAAATAAAATTATAAATAATTCATAAGTTCAAATTTCAAAGTTAAAATAAAATAAAAACACAATAATATTTAAATATAAAGTACTTTACTTATTTTAATTATCTATTTGCCTGAAGAAAAAATAATGATCGGGCCAAACGGGCTGCCCATGGGCCGGCCGGCCAAATTCAACCTAGCCCATTAGACCCATTGGGCCCATCTAAATGGGCCACTAATTTTAGAGCCCAACCCATACTAGATTTCGGGGGTCCATCAGGTCGGGCCCAAATTGCGGGCTCTATCAGGGTGTATGAATCAGACGAGTGATTTAAGCGTGTAAAAAATCGGCTATCTCTATTAGATGACTTGGTTAGCTGATTCACTAGGAGTCTAGAACTAGTTAGTCGGCTGATTAGATCAGTTGATAGAGAAGCGTGCAAAAAGTGTAGTGTGCCCATTTTTAAAGATTATACTCATCTAACTGCTCAACAAAAAACCTTTGTAAATAACTTCATGCATGATCAGTTGACTTGATGTCAGCAAATACAAATGACTTCTTAAAACGGACCGAACTCTTAACTCCGGTGTTAGATTTTTCTCCATAATACCTTTCTGAACTCAGAACGACGAGCCGATCAAGAGTCATTGATTTGCCATGAATAACGAGTAAATAAGAGTATATCAGCTGATACAAAAACCTTCTTTAAAACTATGTTATGCAGAATGTAAACATGTATGGTAAAGCAATAAATAACATAATTATTTATAGTGGTGCAGAGCCACTTGTCCTACATCCACTCTCACAACTTAACTGTGAAGTTAATCCTTTAAACAAAGGTCCTTGCTACTTTAACGTCCCAAGAGAAGACGTTTTGCTACTTTATAGTCCCAAGAGAAGACTTTGGATCCTTTGACACTTCCAAGTGTACTCGATCCGCTAGTCATTGTGAGGAGCTAGCACTCTTACAGTGATGATTGATGTTTCTCCTTTGTGTATCACTCAACCTATCTTCTAAGGGTTTAGGATAGAAGGTGGGTTTCGTGTATGGACTAGGTGTGAGAATTTCCCTTACAATTTGATTTAGCCTCATGCTAGGATTGATAAATTCTTTCTAAGTTTAGGATATATATGTGGCTATGCTGGCTTAGATCACATGAGATCACTCACTAGGGTAAGGGTCTGTTTGTTGGATTTCTTCATTAAAGTTCTTGAGCTTTGCTGATTTCTAGAAACTTAAGAACATTTGCTCAACCTTGGCATCCCTTCACGCACACTTTGAGATATGAACTGAACTCATATATATAGTGTGGATTCTGAATGTTACCGTTGGATGTCTAACATTAATCGTTGCCTAGTAATATTCAATGTAGCATATACTTTCTTTTCTTGAGCTCCGTATCTTGTCAGAATCTTGGTGTCTGCTGTCGTCTTCCTATAGGTTCACGCCAGCTCTGATTTGACTCTTCAATGTGGATACAAATGACCTGTGACTCAATTGATAGACTTAGTTGATCTTGATGTCATCTCTTCTGATCTTTGACACTTAGCTTCTGATTGTTTCCCCAGTTGTATGAACCTTTCTGTTTAGTCAGGCATACTTGGTTCTCAGCTATGTTTGGTACATCAAATGATATTAATACTCAGTTGATAGGACCTTAAATGATCATCAATCAAGTTCCCCCTCGACTGATGCTCTCTTCTGGGCTCTGGTCTTCTCTTTTCTTCTTGAGCTTGTGCGCGTTCCTCCACACCATGGAAAGCTTTTACGGAGATTTATTTATTATATTATATTTTTAATTTTTGCTCAAAACTCATATAAAACTTTTACAGAGACGGATAAAGTATTTAATTATAAGTATTATATATGACACTTGTACTTGAAGACACACCAATAATATATGTGCTTGCATATGTACTAAAAATTATACATTGATAGTCGTTAATTCTTTGAAAAAATCTCCACTTAATTAATTATTTACTAACTAAATTTTTACCATTTTTTAATCACTCGATGATTTTTGATGGTCTCACGTAAATGATCTCATAAAACAGTGAATGAATGATTAGTTATTTGACAAATAATCACTATCATGTTAGTGTATGAAAAAAAAAGGAAATATGTTTTTTTTTTTTTTGAAAATCGAGGGGCTTAGCTTTCTTTATTGCAAAAACATAGAGAAGTGGGTAGCCCAGCCACAAAGTCTGGGGGGTCTACCCAACTGTGAGAATTGGTGAATCTACGAGACTCCCTAGCCAAGGTGTGCGCTATAACATTTGCACCTCGTTTTACAAAGGAGATCGCAATATTAGTGAAGTTGCTTTTCAACATCATACAGGCTTCAATGTAGTCTCCAAAAGTGGAATTATAAGTTGCATTTGAATTAATGGCATCCACTACTATCTTCGCATCACCTTCGATTATGCAATTATCCATGCCAAAGTCTTTAAGCCACGATAGGGCTTCAAAGAATCCCATCGCCTCTCCAGTGGTGACGTCAAAGAGCCCTAGTTTTATAGTAGACTTTCCTCTTATTATCTAACCATGGATGTTTCGGAGAACCATCCCCCAACCCGTTTGATTTGTATCTTCAAAGAAGGCCGCGTCTGTGTTTATTTTGTGGAGGCCAGAGCCTGGGGCGTGCCAGTCATTGCAATGGGCCCAATGTCGCGTAACTGTGTCGCCACCATTGTTCGTCCTCCTTGCTCCCTCCCATTCCATCCATAGATTAGATGATCGTTGGACTGTTTCGGTAGGGGTGGCATGGGTATTATTCCATACTTTTGAATTACGCTCTTTCCAAATCTGGTAAGAGACCATGCTAAAACAAGCTGCCATATACTCCCTCTGTCCGCCTATAAGTTTTCCATTTTACCATTTTAGTCCGTCCGCCTATAAGCTTTCCATACCCTTTTTGGTAAGTACTTTTTCTTACACTTCACTTTATATTTTACTTTTTCTCTCTAAATCCCTCCTTCTTCCAATCACATCACTTGTACTATATCTATTATTTAATCATTTTTCTTAATCTTTGTGCCAAAAAGTAGCGGGAAACTTATAGGCGGACGGAGGGAGTATTTCCTTGTGCCTCCAATGATATTGAGGATAAGTTCACCAATGTCAGTAGCCGTAGTTGCATGCTGCTCTACTAGAGAAAGAAGCCCCGCCTTGCTCCAACAATTTCTAGCAAACGGGCAAGAAACTAGTTAGTGCCAGGAGCTTTCGATACCTCCTGCGCAATGTACGCATTCAACTTCTTCTATGATGTGGCGGGAATAGAGTTTAGTTTTTGTGGGGAGGCAATCTCTGCTAGTCCGCCATAAAAAGGGAAATATGTTGAAAGGACAAAAACCTCTATAAAATATTGTATATTAGTACTATTGAAAAATATGCTTAAATAGCTATCTGATCTGATCCACCATACCCAATCTGCACCCCATATTTTATGAGTTTACCCCCAAAACTATTTTAAAAGAAAAATTGACTTGAGTCGATTCTTTATATTGGAGGACCATAATTATTTGTCCCCTATTTTATGAGTCCGAATAACCATCTTTAGAGTCAAACCATCTTTATAATGCTTAAACTAGCATTTAATATATGTTTAACGTTTTTTTTAAACTAAAAAATACAAAAATATAAAACTAAGAATTGAATAAGATAAAAGTATATGTGGATCTGTTTTAATTAACTGTTGTTGATTGTTATGTTGTAATTTTAGGGATGAACTATTCAAGATGCATGGATCAAAAATTATATTTTTTGTTTTGGGGATGAACAGAGTATTTCATTTGCGCAGTAATGACATTTTATTTATACAGTAATACATCTTTCTTTATAAAGTAATACACCTGTGTAATACAATTTTCAATACCTTACATGTGTTACTTTAATGACAAATATGTGTTACTCAAAAATAAATTATGTGTTACTTGTCCTTACATTAACACATATTGTCCCGTACAGTAACATATAATTATATTTATAGTAACACAGATCAAGAATAAGTTTTTTGTTTGTCTTTTGGGTGATTTTTTTTTAAAGATCTGTTTAATTTGGTATGACTTGAAAAAAAAAACTTTGTGAGTTTTTTTATCCTTTTCTTAAATTAATTGTACTAATATTTCATCTGAAAAGTCAATTTATGTGTTATTTGTAATTATAGTAACATATAATTACCTTCATAGTAACATAAAACTGAAACCCGTTTTTATATTAGCTTTCTGTGTTATTTTTTTGAAAAGATTTGGTCTGACTGGAAAAGATCCATAAATTTTTTACTTTTCCTCAAATTATCTATTATTCCAAGTGAAATATTTTACTCCCCCCGTCCCATCATAATTATTTGGACTCTTAATATGGAAATGCCTCACAAAATTAATACCCCCTCAACATTATTTTATTTTTAAAATTGTCACTTATTTTTTATATACATTTTATTTTACACCTCATCAAATCACCTAAAATACCCACATTTATCTTACATCGTCAATCACTTTATCCATTTTTCACCTAAAATACCCACATTTATCTTACATCTTCAATCACTTTATCCATTTTTTTAAGAACGGTGACGGTCAGAGTGTGCAAAAATATTGAGAGGGAGGGAGTGAGTACATACTAAAAAAAATTCACACCCCGAGTGGGTGTTATACTACTTTAGTAAATAAATAATTTGTACAAAGGTCACTGCTCATTTCTATCTTACAACCTTCTCTTTCATTTAACCCTTAAACCGTCGTCAATTTCTGTACGTTGAGCTAAATCCCCGCCTGCCTTACCTAAAACTTGCAAAACCCGTCTTTGATTTTTGTAAAAGGTATCAATATTTTTCGTTTAATTCACAAATCTGAACTCTGAAGTCTAGTTTTTTTCTTTTTTTGTGAGAAAGATTCTATCGTTTTTGTTTAGTTCAGTAATGGGAAATTTGTGGGAATGCCACTCTCAAGTTTTCATTTTGAAAATGTCATTCTTCATTTTTTGGGGGATTTTTGTAATTTCCCATATTTGCTTTAATTTTTGAAGACCATGGCATGAATTGAATGTTAATTTTGTTTGCAAGACCTGCTCCTTCATTATATTTGTTCTGCTCTGATTTTAATTTGAATTGCTTAATTATATCATGAAATATATGTTCTGCTTAAATTGAAATGCTTATTGGTTATTATGTTGTGCTTGACAGAATGTGTAGCAATCATGAAAACAAGTTGTGGATTTTCTTGGATAACGAGGCGGCTCGATCTTCCTCATTCAAGTATGTGTTTTCTTCCTATGAAGTTCTACGATTTTTGATCACTTGTGTGAGTTACCATAGGCAGTGTCTATGATACAGATTTTTTCTTGCATAATAGAAATCATGAGTGTTGAAGATACTTCACAATTTAGGGGGCGTTTGGTTCAAATTCTTCAATGAGAATCATCGTATAGTGAATTACAATGAGAATGATGGCTACATTGTTCTAATCTTGGAATAAGTTAAAACAAAAATTGATTGTTGGTTAAGGAATAGTGGAATGATTGGGGAGAAATGATTATAGGAGAGGACGTAGTTAATAAATTTATTTCGAGTCCCATTCGTACGAAATATGATGAATGTGAGTTGATCATCTTTTATTCTCAATAACCACTCCAATTACCCTATATTCATTTCCATTACTCTATAAACTATATATGTCGGAGTATGCTGTTTCTTGATACTGACGTGTCCTTTAATTATCTCTGCCGTTCATTCTCTGATTTTCTAGAGGAACGTTAAATGATCGAAGAATGGAAGGTTTTCACTTATTAGATGCTCGTGAAAGAATTGCAAATTTTCTACTCCTCTTCTATAGTTTAGGCAGTAAAATGCTCAAGGATACATATATAGATGGTGTTTGCAAAAGCTAAAAGCTACCCCTCCTTTTGAAAAAAAGTGATTCTGGAAGCTATTTGTACCGTTTGCCAAACACGCCCATAGTTTCGTTGAACTCGATAGAGACTGAGGCAATAAATAAAAATCTCAAGAAGAGGAACTTATTTAGAGACACTGGAGAAGAAACTTCCATTTTTCACCAAAGAAAATTAAAGTTCAATTTAATGCTGGGATTATGTTTGTGAATTTAAAATCCTGATTTATTTTTTCAGTTTGTTTGAGGAGAGGATATTTCTTGAAACCAATATAACACATGCATGTTGGCACCTGGCTTCTCTTAATTTTCCCCAACGCCACCTTCTCTCGTTTGATCTCTAATATTCATGCATATTCTTTGGTTACGACTTCTCCAATGTCATTCAAAAACGTTTCCTTGAAAGCTGCCACCAAACGTTCCACTCACTTTTGTCACTTTCTCTCTGACCCCACCTATTTTTTAAAGAAATTATTATCGAGAAAAGAATCAAACTCAAGCACCGCCAGATTTTGACGTCAGCGTTTGGTGAAACGCATTAAATGTTCCTTATCCTTGGCGATAAATAGGGCGTTTATTTCTTCTATTCTTTGGAGCAATCTCTAAGTGAATAACTTTCTTGCATAGTCATTCAAGTTAAGTTTTTCTTAATCTTCTTTAGAATCCGCATATTCTTCTAATGTCTTAAATTCTTCTTGCAATTTCTTTAGTAAGTGTCTGCCAATTCAATTTGCATTCAATGTGGCCGACTGTTTGAGCCATTGCTTGGTTTTGTATAATGCCTCAAGAATTTGGCCGAATCATCCGCTATTGATAGTGTATATGATATTATTTCAGGTGCAATTGTTTGTATTTATTTTAACTTTGAGTTAAAATGGTTACTTACCGGCTTCCAAATCTTTGGAATTTCATGTTTAATTATGTTACTACTACATTTTTTCTAGATCCAGTTGATTAGATGGTGCATTCATCCTCCTCTCTGATGTTGCACCTGAATTTCATAACACATTTTGTTATAATTGTGTTTTTGGGCTTTGCCGTTGCCAGAATTGCCTTTCTATTTTCAATCCATTGCTTATAAGTTTCCAATCCTGCTTCTCACATTAATTTCAGATTTGTAATGAGTTAGACAAAAACTTGTATGAACTTGGTCCAAATGGAGTTCGCGTTCACACAAGTGTTACTCAAAGAGATTTTTGGTATATAATCAGAATATATTTCTGGATTGCATCTAAAGTGAATGTCTTAAACAAATCTTGATTTCCTTTCCTCTAATTCTCTGACAGATCAGTAGCAAATGGAAGCAAGACCACGTCTGAAACGTCTTATTGTCACAGGTCCGAAAAAGCACGTGCCCAAACACAGCCTAAATGAGACTGAAGAAGCAGGGGACGATATTCAACCGCCAAATGGTGAAGCACAGAGTCAAGTACTGTACAAAGTTAATGAAAATATAGAGCTTCTTTGTCGGGACAGTGGCTTGCGAGGCTGCTGGTTCAGGTGCAAAGTTTTACAGGCTTCAGCAAAGCGTCTAAGGGTTCAGTATTACGATATCCAAGATGCTTCTGGACCTGGGAAACTCGAGGTATGTATGTAAAAGCATTTATTTTCATAATTAACTTGTACTTCAAAACTCATGATTAATTTGAATGGATAAAAACTTCTATGAATTTGGTTCATGGAAGTTTTATAGTGAATTCAGTAATACTGTTTAGCATACAAAGTATCACCGATTAGTGATTTTGAGAAGAAAAACACACTTAAAATCAAGCATTTTTTAAAATGTGATACTTTGTATGCTAAATAGTATTACTTCGCATTCCAAACAATATTGCTTTGAAGAAGAGAGTTTTGAATGAGTTAATTGTAGGAATGGGTTCCGGCAAGCAGAGAAGCAGGTCCTGATAAAATGGGTCTGAGACGAGCTGATCGCCTCACTGTCAGGCCATGGCCTCATCCCAATTCCGCGGATGTAAGATTTGAGGTTGGAGCAGCAGTGGATGTCTGGTGGTGCGATGGCTGGTGGGAAGGCTTTGTAATTGGATGTGACACGTTATCACAAACTCGACTTCAGATTTATTTCCCTGGTATGTATTATCATTAGAGTAACACTTCAGCTCGCACAACTGGTGCAATTTTTAACCCAATTTTGACCAAAATAATTCAATAAAGCTGTTTCTTCATATTCTTTCGTGAATCGTAGAAAAAATGGTTGGAAGTATCAACTCATATGATAAAAACATTAGTTGTATATTGAAAAGATACTAATATTATTCAGCCTACAAACTAAAACTAATACTTTTCTTTTGTATGAACTAATGCAAATAATTCTGACCCATTATCATCTGTTGCTTCTTCAATATGAACATAATAATCATATTTCTACTGCATTTGATCCATTTAATTGCAGGCGAGAACATGTTCAGGACAATGGAGACGAAAAATTTAAGAATGTCGAAAGATTGGATTGACAACCGATGGGTCGATGTAATGGCAAAGCCTGATATTCTGTCTGTCATAACGGCAGGCCTCAACCACATGCCTAAGGTTTCGCTTCCTATACTTAGTGGTACCAGCGGAGTTCCGGATTCTTCTGGAGCTCGTGTAGGCGTTAATCAGCAGTTGGCGACGTGTTCGTCTTCTTCAGGTAGCAGGAAAACTGGGCAAGAGATGAATATAAAGCAACTGCTTAATGTTAGAGAAAATGAAGACTGGTCGCATAAAGGTTCTGGCAAAAGTCAGAAAGATGGTGTAAAAAAGTAAGATATCCATCAGTTTTATATATGTGTACTTTTTTTTTTTTTTTTTTTTGACAGAATATATGTGTACTTTTAGTTTTTGGAGAAATTTGCAATGTTATTATCAACAACTTAATGGAGTATTTGTTTTTGGTTTGTTGAGTTAGATTTATGTTGATGCAAATGATTATATTTCGAGAACTGGACTTACTTTCGACTTTTGCATGACAAATAAGGGTGGGCACAAAATCGAATTTTCGAATCGAACTGACAAATTTCGGTTAAATTGGATCGGCTAAGCGGTTTAGTTGTAGTTTTTCAAAGAAATCGGTTTTCAATATTGGTTCAGTTTTTATTTTATAAAAAAATGCATAAATTGAACAAATTGAATTACTTTATGGAGTATAAATTAAATGGATATACTTATTTATTTAATTATTGATACTATATTAAAAATAAATATAGTAGTTGGATTGAATGTATAATGAACTCTAAAAGTAATGAAATTAAGGATAAATATGTTTATATTGTAAGTATATAGATTGTGATGATTGTTTTCATTTATAAGTATTCAAATTTTTTTTAGGGACAAATTAAAAATAAAACTTTGAAAACTCTCTTTGGAGATTGAATTGGAGACTTGGAGGAGTTGCATAGATTTTAAGAATTTTACCTAGTATTTGTTTAATATTTAAGAACTTGCAATGAGATTGATATGGTTTGTGATTTAAAACTCTGATAAACTTGTTAGTTTGGATTGTTAGCTTTAAAATTGTGTTTTTTGTGTAAAAATGCTTGAAAAATGTTTAATTGCTGAAAAATAGTATTTATGTTGGAACTGATTGAATTAACCAAAATTTTAAACCGGTTTGGTTCAATTCAGTTTTAACACATTTTAGTTTGATTTCACTTTTTTAAATTTTGATTTGGTTGAAAACGGTCTAAAATCAGATCGACCAAATGCCCCGCCCCCAATGCTAGATATCGAACTTTTAAATTGTTGTAGAAAAATGACAATTTTTAAATCAGTTTAGTTCAATTCGATTTTAATACATTTTAATTCGATTTCACATTTTTTAATTTTGATTATTTCGATTTAATTGAAAACGGTCTAAAATCAGATCGACCCTAATACTAGATATCGAACTTTCAAATTGCTGTACAAAAATAACCTCAATCAAATTTGAGGGCAAAAGTGGGGTATTTCTGCCATTTTAATATATCGAAAATGAAAATGGTTATGATTTTCTTATTTAATATTCAACCAACATATCACAACAATAAAAATGTTGAAGTAGAAAAAACTTGATTAAAAAAGAAAATGAAAAAGGTTTAAAGACAATTATGTGAAAACGTCGTCGTATTCAACGAGGATATAATAATAATAATAATTAAAAAGGACGCCGTCTGTGGGAATCGAACCCACGACCACGTGGTTAAAAGCCACGCGCTCTACCAGCTGAGCTAAGACGGCACTTTGATTAGTTTTGTTTTATGTTTTAAATAATTAGATAATAGTGGAATATAAATATGAAAAGACACTTTATAGTTTATACATACTTATATTTGACGTGGAGTGTACAATATATGATGGTGATGATACAAGATAATTTAGGATTTTAAATTCAAGATGACAACTAAAGACGAGAGTTGCGTATGTTGCGTCTAATTAGACAAGGTAAAGTCTAGTATGCACTCGAGTGCATGTTGTGCACCCTAATCCATGTGCACTTTTCAGTTATTGATTTACATTTTTTGGTAAATGGTGTTGCACTTTTCAATTATTATTAAAAATATTATTATACAGTTTAATAATTGAAAAGTGCAACACCATTTAGCAAAGTGTAAGTCAGTAAACTGAAAAGTGAAACATAAATTAGAGATAAAGCGAGGGAAGGTGGCATAGGAAAAAGGGGGAGAGGTGGTTTGGTTCAAAATTCTTTAATGGGAATAGTAATAAGAATGACCATAAGGTAATTGTGATGGATAATAAGAATAAAAGATAATCACATTATTTTTTATATGGAGCAATGATACTCAAAATAAGTTAATCAATACCCCATTGTGATTAACTATCTCCACTCATCCTCAAAAAAAAAAAAAAAAAGATTAACTATCTCCACTCCTATAATTATTTTTCCACAACTCGTCAACTAACTATCATTTTTTGTTCCCCTTATTCCGAAATCAGGGCACACACTAATAATGTAACTATCATTTTCATTGCAATTTATTATTAGTAATTCCCATTACCATTATTTGAACCAAACGCTCTCTAAGAGATAAACTAATCAAATAATTTTGGTTTGTATTTAAATTTTGATTTAATTAATAATTAATTTATTATTTAAATTCGTATATAATTTTTTTTCAGATTCGATTAGTAAACAAATACAAAATTATAATATTCGATTTGATATTCATAAGTATTTAATTATATTTATAATATATTTAATTTTTTAAAATCTACTACGCCCTATATTGCCTTCCTTAATTAAGTCCATTTTTTTATGTCCTATATTATTTAGAATATTATTTTATGGGCCGCACTTATGTGCAATATTTCACGTGAAATATTAGTATATTTAAGAAAGGGTCAAAATTCGCGAATCTGTAGCGGATGTGACCGGTCAAATGAATATTTCCTTAAAAATCGCGCAAAAGTCGCGCGCAGGAGGCTAACAGGATAACGGGTTTCATGTTCGTGTTACTATAAAGGTAATTATACATTACTGCAAGACCAAATATGTGTTACTGTAAGTACAAATAACACATAAATTGACTTTTCACAGAAAATATTAATACAAATTAATTTAAGGAAGAATAAAATAGAAAAATTTGCTCTTAATTCGTGTTACTATAAATACAATTATATGTTACTCTACAGACAAATACGTGTTATTGTAAGGACAGGTAACACACAATTGACTTTTGAGTAACACGTATTTGACCTTAAAGTAACACAGAAATATGTGTTACTATATAAACACAAGTGTATTACTGTATTAAGAAAGATGTGTCACTGTATAAATAAAACGTCATTATTGAGAGTGAATGAGATACCCACATTAAAAAAGACGAAGAACAATAATTGAAAACACGAAAAATACAACCATGTTGAATAATTTATCGATCCTTACAAATAAAAAAATATAATTATCAATAATTAATTGGAATAAATCCGTGTGTGGTATTATTGTTGATTTTTCTCATTCAGGAATTTATTCAAAAAATAAATAATAATTTTTTCTCTTTCGTGATTAGCAAATCAGATCTGAAGTTTTTTTTTTTTTTTTTTAAATGAAAGTTGCGCTGCATATTTTGCGCAGAAGAGAAGAAAGACATCTAGAAAAGGAGGAAGAAAGCGCAGAAGAGAATGAGGAAGAAAGCGCAAAAGAGAAAGGAGGAAGAATGAGCGACCGGGAAAGGAGAAAGAAGGAGCGACTGGGAAAGGAGGAAGAAGAGACTGGTTACAAGATAAAAATATAAGAATTTGTCAAATTGCACCATAAGACTATGGTGAAATATTGTATATAAGTTTTTGTCTTATTTTATATATTTTTTCTATAAAATTTAGAATAGAATAGTTTCAAATCGAATCGAATAGTATCAAACACGAATCAATGTCGAATAATATTGTTTAGAATATGTTCAAAAAATTTCAAATTAAATACTTGAATCGAATTGAATAGTATCGAATAATCATTCGAATCGAATTTATTATTCAAAAAATAAACCTCTCCAATACTGCAGTATAAGCTTCGATTCGTTTACACCACTAATTCCTAGGCATTTTTCTATCTAAACAACATAAGACTAGAAAAATTGCAACTCTTTTACAAGCCCATTCTTGAATCCTTTCAAATCAAACACTAATACTCCCTCTGTCCCTTACTTGATGACCCATTTTGTCATTTTGGGTGTCCCTTACTTGATGACACGTTACTTAAAATAGTAAAAACACTTTTAAATAATCCCCTTAAAATATCATAATATTACAACAAATGTCACTACTTTATTACACTAAAAAATAACTTTATTATTATTTATAAAGTTGAAAAGTCTTTACTACCCCCACTTTATCTTACACAATACTAATAAACAATTTATTCATTAAAATCCGTGCCCAATTGGTTTGGGTCATCAAGTATGGGACGGAGGGAGTATTTTTTTTTTAAATTGCAATTGAAAAGAGAATATCTGAAAAATATAGACCTTAATAATTTAGAATTAATCAAATTGCCGTCTTAGCTCAGCTGGTAGAGCGCGTGGCTTTTAACCACGTGGTCGTGGGTTCGATTCCCACAGACGGCGTGTTTTTGTTTTTTTTTTTTCCGTTTATTTAATTTTTTTTTTTTTTTTTTACAACATTTAATCCGTTGGTGTCGTCGTTACCGTGGTGTATATTGTCCATGGCTATGGCGCTTCATTCATACAAATTGCATTTACCCTTTCCCACTCCCCGATTTTCTCTTCCGCCCAATAAAAACTCTGCTACTCATCCACATCCTTCGCCAACAAGAAGATCTTTCTCGCTATTTACAATTACCACGTTTTTATCCGGACTCACATTCCCAAATTACACCTGGTCCAAACCCTCCATTTCGGATTTCGTGGAACTCCCAAATTCCGGCGGTGTAAAGGCTCTGGACCTTCGAATCGGCGATAATGGCGAACCACCATCCTACGGCGATAAGGCATGATATTATACCTTTTTCTGTTATATTTGTTTTAAACTCTGTTTTAAGAGACGAATTGAGTGAATCAGTAGCGTTTTGGGGGTGTGTATTTGTAAAAGGTTGTGATTCATTACTATGGAAGATTGGCAGCAAAGCAAGGATGGCGCTTCGATTCCACTTATGATCATAAGGATGAAAATGGGGAACCGATTCCTTTTGAGTTTGTTTTTGGCTCGGGAAAGGTAATTTTCTCTGCTACCTCCTTAATTTCTTAAATTGATGTTATGAATATTTGAAGTTTCTTCATGTTTTTGCTGCTAGTTTACATTTTCAGATGAGAAAATTGGATAATTTTTTCTGATTTTTTTCCCTAGCAAATTCTTGTATACAATTGGATGTATACATGCAATTGAATTTTAAGTTATTTAGATATAATTTCAATTTCTCAATTGGATCATCAAATTGAGTGCACACTAGTGTGACTCGATATTGTGAATTGTGTTGAACAAGGCTGGACGAATCTGAGAATTATCGTACTCTATTTTAAACTGAAGATACACCACTGCTCTCTTCATGTATATATAAGTCATTCTATTTTGTATGAACTTTTACATCACAAGTAACTACTTGTCCTTTTCTTTGGCCCATCTGAACTATGTAGGTTATATCTGGAATTGAATCAGCTGTGAGATCAATGAAAGTAGGTGGCATTCGTCGAGTCGTTATCCCTCCTTCGGAAGGATACCAAAATACATCTCAAGAGCCCATCCCACCTAATGTATGTCCTCTCGTCAATTATGTCTTATTTGCAGTTAAATTTCTCGTGTTATTTAAATTTGGTTGTAGTGAATAAATAATGTTGAGCCATGTACATAATTTGGAATAAAACACGGAGCAAAGGAAAAAAATGAGAGATTTAAATGAAGCATTGTTAGAGTGCAGTAAAGACATGTTAACGAAGGACCAATTGTGATGAATATGATCAACATGAAGAGTTTTTTGTAGGTTTCTAATTGTATTGAGCTTGATCCGTATTCTTAGAATCTAGGAAGAGTCTTATGTAAGCCAGTTGTACCATGCAACTGGTGTGTATTTTATGCATATTTTTAAACAATATGGAGTATTAGTTATTTGATTAAAACATATTAGTTGTTTCATTGAAACGTATTACTGCTTATTTCATTAACAGTAGTAGTTGTTTTACCATATAGTGATAGTTGTAAACTTGTAAACAATTGCACAATAAAACAGTTTTACAGAAGACCTACTCGTTCTATCTGCATCATCTCTCTTGTGCAGTTTTTTGACAGACAAAGGCTATTCACTACCATTTTCAATCCCACACGTCTGGCCAACGGAGAAGGCTCGACGTTAGGAACACTCATATTCGATATTGAACTGGTCAGCGTGAGGAGTCAATGATGTAAAAAAACAGAGGACACAATTTTATTCCAGTTGATGACTCTCTGAATGTCGCATCTTCATTCCACGATGATCGATGTTGGAAAACACAAAATAATCGAATAGTTGTTTGTTGCTACAATTCTGTAAGATACTGGCTCTGCCATTGTATATTTGCTACTTATGAAAAGAAAAGGTGATTCTGAGTGTTTAATAGAGTTTGCAAATAGTGTTCAATTTTGTGTTTTATTTCAGGAATTGAAGACATCACAATTATGTCATTATTATTAAAATGGCGTGTGATGATGATAAAGGTAGAATGTAGCTTCTGATAATTGACAAGGGAACTAAGCTCTTCAACTTTTCACCTTTGAAAACACGCATGCATGAAAATTGTTAAAACTAGTATTCATTATTACTATTACTAAACAATAGTATTGACTTTGTATAATATAATTACATCAAAGTCGATCGATGTTAGTATATTTGAAGCATCCCAAACTTAATAAAAACAGAGTATGAAGTACTTAAAATTCAACCGCGTAAATACTTAAAAAGGAGGGAGGCTTTTAAATGGGGCAAAACAACCGCACGACGTTGATTTACGCGTTGGTGGCTCGGGGAACGCCGCCGTTAGTACTGGCGGAGTATGCCGGAATCAGTGGAAACTTCAATTCCATTGCCTTCCAGTGTCTCCAGAACCTTCCTTCATCCAACAGCAACTTCACCTACAACTGCGATAATCACACTTTCAATTACCTCCTCCACGATGAACTCAGTAAGTCAATTTCTGCCCTAACGGTTAAATTCATCTTACTTGAATTGAGCTCTTGTGGAATTATGCGGATTGACCTATTTGAAGTAGTGATTTCACATACTATTGATGCACAGCATTTTGCGTTGTTGCGGAAGAATCGGCAGGAAGTCAGATCCCTTCTGCTTTTCTGGAGCGTATTAAGGATGACTTTGTTACGAAATACGGTGGTGGGAAGGCTGCAACGGTTCCAGCAAATGGCCTTAACGAAGAATATGGGTATATATATATTTACAAGTGAAGTTTCTGTTTAATTGAAAACTAAGATCTAGAAAAGAATCATTGCAGACAAAAGTTGAAGGAACATATGCAGTACTGTATTGAGCACCCTGAAGAGATAAGCAAATTTGCAAAGCTTAAGAGTCAGGTTTCAGAAGTTAAGGGTGTTATGATGGAAAACATAGAGAAGGTATGAATCCTGATTTGGTATTTCGTCGAATTTCTTGTGTTTAGTTGGTTTTTGCCATGGAATTCTTGAATAAATCTGCATTGTTGTTGTAGGTTGTAGATCGTGGGGAAAACATACAAGTATTGCTGGATAAGACTGAGTATCTTCATCACCAGGTGCGCTCTCGTGTTTTACGATAATCGATTTGCATAAATTACGATCTTTGGTGTGAACAGGCCCAGGAGTACAGGTCAATAGTAACAAGACTTGACAGGAAAACGTGGCTGCAAAACATGAAGATGAAGCTTATTGTTTTGGCTATGGTGATTGCTTTGATCCTTATCATAGTGTTCTCTGCTTTCTTGATCCTCTGCAATTCATTTCTATGCTATGATCATTTGATTAGTTATATCTTGTTGATTAAGGATTAAGCCAAAATAATGTCACGTGTTTTATGCACATCTATTTTGGTAACTTTATGATAAAAAAAATATGCATAAAAGTGTTTCATGAGCAATGTATCACGTTTGATATTTCATCTTGTGTTATAGTTGTCATAAAAAATGACACAAAGCAATTGAACTGACATTATGCTATACTACTACTACTACTACTACATCCAAAAGCCATGCTAGCTAAGCTAACACACTCATTCTAAATACGAATCTCGCTTTCTCGTATTGTATATTTGCACATATAAACGAGAATCTCCGGCGTAAATACTCGTCTTCATCATCAAAATCTACTCCCCCCGTCCGACCTTGGTGTTAATCGAATAAAAAATCGTCCTTTCTAGTATCATTCTTCATTCACCCCATACCCTTTTCCCAATCCCTAGACTCTTGAATTTCTTAACCATTTTACTACCATTGCCAAATTCCTCTCCAATTTTAAATTCCACTTTCCCCCTCTTCCCTAACACCTCAATTTCATCACTCATTTCTCTCTTCACCATGTTTGTCTCTTCCCTTTCCTCAATACCACCCAAACACTCCCATTTAACTTCTCTCACTATCTCCTCCCTCCTCTCCACCGGCGGCACCACGGGCGGCGGAAGCCACCTCGGCACGTGCTGCATTCTGCCCCCATTATACCAACCCCTATTATCCCTATCCTTCAACAAACTCCCTTTCCCACTGTTTTTCCGCGGCGGCAACGGCTGAGCAAAGGGAATTTCATCAGTGTACTTGACAAAGTTTATCAAATCCTTAATCACAGCTGATGTGAAAATGGAACGTGATCTTACATTCGAACGGCCCGGGAAGCCTTGTACGGATGCCAACTCCTCGAGCGATGAAACGACGTCGCAGATGTTCGATTGGGTGCGGCCGCCGGAATTAGCGGCGGCGGCGCTTAATTTGGCTATTGCAGTCAAGTACCTGGTGGCGATATCGGTGAGGGATTCGAGGGCCCGGCTTTCGGCCCTCTCGAAGCCCGTCGATTCACAGATCTGTCCTACCGCCACACGTACTAGGGTGAATGAAAATTCTGATTCCGATTCCGGTTCCCGCGGCGGCGCAGCTACTTTGATTTTTTGCTTTTGCAGTGATTTTTTCATGATTCAATTTGTGAGATGAATTTAAACTCAAATAGGGTTGTCGCCTTTTCTTAACTGATGTTTCCTCTCCGTCGGATTTGCAGGCGACTTGGAATCTAGGGTTACGAAGGATTATATAAACTAAGATGCGCAAAGTAGAATAAGCATGACATTTTAGCAGGGGTGGCTGTTGTTAACCTTTTATAAGAGGCAGGTCGAGGGTTCGAAACTCAAAAGGCTTCTTTTTAAAATATTGGAGTAAATTAAAACACAATTACACATCATACCATTTTATGGGACTATATATATATAGTACCACTCCGTTGTGGAAGTTATTCATGACCCAGAATGCTCATGAATATACACCCAAAAAAGGCGCAGACTATATACCCCTCCGATTTTTGTACCCCCCTTAACGTGTAACATGTTAGATGTACTCCCCCAGAAAAACCCTATTATACCCTTTTCTTTTTAACTCATTTAATACATATACCCATAAAAAAAAACCCTAATTTATTCATCTTTTTCCACCCACCGCTTTCTTCGCCCTCCCCACAAAAACCCTCACTCCAACACTCCGTCGGCGGCCACGTTGCTCACGCCGACGGCCACGTTTCTCACACCGCCGGTCATATCGCCGGCCACCTCGTCGGACACGTTGCTCACGCCGCCGCCCGCCACCTACACCGCCACCCTCCACCTGCTTTTTTTTTCTTTTTCTCTGCAACTCCCATCACCGCCGCGCCGCCTGCCCTCCCCCACCTCTCGCCGCTCCGACCGCCCCACCTCCATCTCTTTCTCTTTCTATTTTTCTTCTTTTGTTTCTGGTAAAATCCGCCTCCCCCCTCCCCACCGCCACTCCCAGCCCCACTCCGCTGCGGCCGCCACCATCCCACGCCCCGCCTCTTCCCACTCAAGCCGGCCGCCCCCTTTTCGAAGCAGGTTTGATTTCTTTTCTTTTTTTATTTATTTTCGAAAACTGGTGATCGACAAAAAATACTATGATCGACAAATAGTTGGGGACAATAGTGTATATCTTCGATCGTTAGTTGTTGAAAATGTTGATTTTTTATTTTTTTTAAATCTTTCGAAAACATGTCATCGACAAGAGCCTTTCTAGTCCATAAACTAGTGTTGACAATAACCTTTTTCGTCGACAAATCAGTGTCGACAAGAGTACTTTTCGTTGACACTGGTTTGTCGTTTTTTATAGTTGGGACTGCGGCGCTATTTTTTTAGATTTCTTAAGCTTGGGCCACGATTTTTTTTTACCCTGATTTTTTTAGATTTCTTAAAAGTTTTGACAGCGGCGCAGGAGGTATGGCTGTCGTCGTCGGCGGTGGCAGAGTTGGAATGGCGGCGGCGGCGCGGAGTTGGGACGGTGGCTGCTTCCTCTTGAAATTAGGGTTTAGGGGTGTATATATTTTGATATATTTTACTAAGGGGTAAATGTGATGTTTTACATGAATATTAAATTAATAATTGGGAGGGGGATTATATTTAACAAAGCTGGAGGGGTATATAGCCTGGGCCACCCAAAATGCTACACAAACATTGGGCTATATGGTAAGAAATTGGGCCAAAATGCTCTACACAAACATTGGGCCATATGGTAAGAAATTGGGCCATTCGTAAACCAGAAATAATTATAAAAAAAAAACTTAAAAAACTAAAAAAAAAAATTGACATTTTTTCGATAAATCAGTGTCAAAAAAAAAAAAAAAAAAGCATGTTTGACACTGGTTTATAAAAAAACAAAATCAATATTTTTAAAATGAAAATTTTCGACAATAATTGGCCGAAAATATATACTATTGTTGACAACAATTTATCGACAATAGTGTATATTCTCAATCAACTATTGTTGAAATTTAAAACAAAAAAAAAATTGTACCTGAGTCGTTTGTTTCTACAAGAAAGAAAGAGGGAAACAAAAAAATGAAGGAAGAGAGGATGGGAATGACGACGCTGGGTGGGGCAGCGCCAGTGGGTTGGGGCTATTTAGCAAAAAGAAAGAAAAAAAAGGGGAAAGGGGAGAGGAGGAGCCACGACGGGTGACGGCGTGGGTGGAGGGCCGCCACGGGTGGAGTGGTGGCGAGGTAGCTTTCATGGTAGTGGGAGTTTTTTTTGCAACGGTAAATGGAAAAAGAAGAAAATGGTGGAGGAGGCGATATTTTCTATAAAAAAAAAATGAAAGGAGAGAATGAATAATTAGAATTTTGGGGTGTATTTATTAAAGGAATTTTTAGAAAGAAAATGACAGTTTAGATCATTTAAGGGGAGTGCATATATCAATCACATTTTTTTAAGAGAGTGCATGAATCGGAGGTGTGTATGTAACATAGTTGGAGGGGTATATAACCCACACCTTTTATTTGAGAGGTTAGGAAAGTCGCTCATAAGTTGCTATTGGGCTTTAAAATATATGCATTAAAATATCTAACGAGAAATAAATGCATGTAATATTTGTTTTAATAAAACAAAAAAGAGAGGAAAGAGACGCAATAAAGAGAGTTTTTTTTTTTTTTTTAAAGTCACAAGATAAATAGATAAAAATGCACAAGATCTTCGATCCACGTTGGATCAAATAAGAACTGCTATCACATTCCATTCATGAGGAGAGTGGGGAGATAAGTGTCATTTGCCCACACATGCAAATTACGTCTTCATTTTTAGTACGAGACAATACACCACACTAAGGTATTTTTGTGCCAAGAAAATTAGGGATATAATGGAATACAAAGATCCACTAAGAACCCGAGAACTATCAAGAATTGGTAGAAATAGACGAAAACAGGTCCTAAGAAGGGAAGAAAACTGCACCAGATGTGAAAAGTCTCATCAAGAAGAGGGTGCATGAAGACATAAAAAAAAAACAGAAACACTAAAAGAGGTACAATCAACTAAAACAACAAAAAACTAAACCAAACTAAAATAAGAAACCTAACAACAAACTAGGAACTAAAAAAATTAAACAGAAAAATGGGTCAACAAATCGATCTATTAATCGGTCATTGTTAGAACGACGTCTTTTGGAAAGATCGAACCATTGACCCGAACTACAACAACAACGAAGAAACTAGAGCTACAAGAAGGCTAGTGGCGGTGGTTGTAAATTAGCTTTGAAGCTAAGCTAAATAATTTTTTTCCCTTAGCTTTCAATTATACCGTGCAATTGTGTGTACAAAAGTATGATTTTTTTTAAAAATCTTGACCTGACGTTTTTAATAAATAGATCTGACCCGAAAACCTTTTAAAGACTTCTCAAGTCGTATTAGTGCATTTAAAAAATGTGTTTGTTTACCCATATATGCATTTTAATAGTGTGTAAAGAATTTAAGTTCAAACTTTTTAAAACATTACTATGTTAAAATACTCATAGTACCCCTATAAAAGAAACATTCTTCCCTCACAAATCTTCCCCCTTATTTCTTCACCAACTATCCGACAATCTCACCAAATGTGTGGCGCCTCAGGTACCGTTGGCTAGCAATCATACCAACATTACTTCGACGACGGTGCAACTTCAACAAGGATGACCTATCGTCTAAAAAAGTTTGAATCTAAATGTTTTATACACTAGTGAAATACACCTATGGGTAAATATATATTTTTTTTTAAATGCACTAATATGACTAAAAAAATCTTTAAAAAGCTTTCGAGTCATACCTATTTAATAAAAAAACCAAGTCAAGCCTTTAAAAAAATCTATAACACGCATGGGCCCAAAAATTATACTCCCCCCGTCCCAATGAAAGTTATCCAACTTTCCTTTTTTGGTAAAATATTCTCTCTCACATTTCATTATATGTATTTTTCTCTCTTTCAATCACATCACCTCTAATACAACTACTTATTATATCATATTTCTTAACCTCCGTGTCTGAAGCTCATGGGGAGCTTTCCCGGGGACAGAGGGAGTATATCAGACTAGTCTCCACTCCCTTTTTTTTTTTTTTTTTTTTTTTTTTTTTTTTTTTTTTTAAGTCTAGCTAGGTATGATCCATTCTTCCCTTTGTGTAATATTATTGCATTGTCTTAGCTAGGTGAATGCACAATTTTTCTTTGTTTTTATCAATATTGGAAGGACTAGCTAATGCACAATTTTTCTTTGTTTTTATCAATATTGGAAGGAAAGAGTCATACTTATGTGAATTCAATTGTAGATTATAATTGGTGTAATTGAGTTAAATTTTGATTTAGTTTTAAAATAACGGATCAAATTAAATAACTAAGAATATATCAAATTATTTAAAATCCAATTATATAAACATGTCTCCAAC
This sequence comes from Galeopsis tetrahit, assembly GCA_963675135.1. NCBI lineage: Eukaryota > Viridiplantae > Streptophyta > Magnoliopsida > Lamiales > Lamiaceae > Galeopsis > Galeopsis tetrahit. The sequence goes on along the minus strand of OY776126.1, from coordinate 48,829,942 downwards.
TACATACAAAAATTTGTGGGGAGGGAATAAGAATGATGATAATGAGGTAGTGCATATAATTAAATAATATGTTGGAGAGATGATTGTCTTAATGATGACTATAGTGTTGTGGTTTAATTTTGAAAAAAAGACAAGAAAATGGTTGTGAAAAAAAATAATTATATGAAAGTAAGTTAATCAAAATGGAATACTAATTATCTTATTAAAATAAAAGTTGTGTTATTTTTTTTTTTAACTCTCATTAATATTAATTATACATATTCTCCCTTTCATTGCTAAATTTTGGGGATCATAGCTAGCCATCAACGTGTTTTCATAGTTATGAATTGTCGTGGCACATCTTTTTACTAAAATTTCTAAATCATATTCATATATTCATTATTGGATTGAATTTCAGGACGCTGTGGATGATTCTTTTAAAATCTATTTCTTGATGATTTAATTATAGTTCTGTTTTTCCTAAAAGGCAAAAAAAGAAAAAAAAGAAAAAAGGAATCGTCTTACGAAAAAAAATCCGTCTCACGGATTGAGATCTAATCGATCTTTCACAAAATCAACTCTTTCTTAAAATAATGAAAATATTAAGTTTTCGTTAGGGGTGGAAATGGGCCAGGTTAGATCGGACCTTAAGAGAAAAAGTCGCGATCTAGACCTGATATATAATTTTTTGGCCCAAGTCTGGCCCATGAGCTGTCATAGACTTTTCCTAAAGACTTGATCTGGGTTTTTTAATAAAGAGGCTTGACCCGAAAACTTTTTAAAGGCCTTTTAAATGCATTTCAAAAAAATAAATAAAAATACAACAATTGAATTATCATCGAATCATAAAAAAAACAATAACAATTTTTTCAAATGGTCCAAAAAAATAATAATATTCAAATGTTCTTTTCAACAATTACAAAGAAAAATATAAATAAAAAAATACATCAATCTTCAAAATAATCAAATAAATATAAATAGGTCGGCTTGTTGGGCTTAAAAGGCCTAACGAAAAAGTTCAAGCCTGACCTAATTAACTAAATGGGCTTCTAAAAATGCTTGAGCCTGACTTGTTTATTAAACGAGCCAAGCCAAGCCGAGCCGTAGGCCCCTATCGGGTAGCCTGGCCCATTTCCACCCCTAGTTTCCGTCATTTGATGACTTGTATACAAAAATCGACACACATTTTAAGAAAATAGAATTTAGTGAGGTATAGGGTAAAATTTGAATCCAAAATAAGTGACATTTTTAAAAATAAACGATGTTGTTAGAATATTATTTTGTGGATTATTTCTATATTGAAAGGGTGCAACTAATGTTGAAACATCCCAATAAAAAAAATGTTTGAACGGAGGGAGTATAAAAAAAAAAAATTAATATATATATTTTTTTGTAATAGTACATGTATTTACATGAAAGTTGAAATACACTACAAGAAACAAGGGGAATAGCGACAAAAATTTTGCGACAAATTTAAATTTCATTGCTAAAATCAATTTTTAACAACGAAATAAAAAAATTCGTCGCTAAATTCTTAGATTTAATATTTGCAACAAAATTTATATATTTTATCGCTATATTAGCAACAAATCGCTTCATTTTGTTGTTAATAATCAAAACAACAAAGAAAATTATATTTCGTCGCTAATATTTTGCGATGAAATAGAAAATTTTGTGGCTAATTTCTTGAAATTAATTTTAATTTGCGATGAAATTAAAATATTTCATAGCTAAACTAACAACAAATTATTTTATTTTGTTGTTATATTCAAAAGAACAATGAAAATTGTATTTCTTTGCTAATATTTTGCTATGAAAAAAGAAATTTTTGTGGCTAATTTTGTGGATTTAATTTTGACGACGAAATTAAAATATTTCATCGCTACAGTAACCAAAAAATATTTTATTTTTTTGTTAATAATCAGAACAACCATAAAAATTATATTTCATCGCTAAAATATTAGCGATGAAATATAAATTTTTGTGGCTAATATTTTGGATTTAAATTTAGCGACGAAATTAAAATATTTCATCGCTAAACTAGTAACAAATTATTGTACTTTGTTGTTAATAATCAGAACAACAATGAAAAATATATTTCGTCGCTAATATTTTAGCGAGGAACAACAAATATTCGTGGCTAATTTCGTGGATTTAATTTTTGCGACGAAATTAAAATATTTCATAGCTGCACTAGCAACAAAATATTTTATCTTGTTGTTAATAATCAGAAAAATCATGAAAACTATATTTCGTCGCAAAAATATTAGCGACAAACTACAATTTTTCGTGGCTACTTTCATGGATTTAATTTTTGTGACGAAATTAAAATATATCATCGCTACACTAGCAACAAAATATATATATATATTTTTTAATGATCAGAACAGCCATGAAAACTACATTTCGTCGCTAAAATACTAGCGACGAAATACAAATTTTCGTGGCTAATATCGTGGATTTAATTTTTGCGACGAAATTTATATATTTCATTGCTATACTAGCAACAAAATCTTTTATTTTGTTGTTAATAATCAGAACAACCAGGAAAACTGTATTTCGTCGCTAAAATAGTAGCGACGAACTACAAATTTTCGTGGCTAATGGTGTGAATTTAATTTTTGCCACGATATTAAAATATTTCATCGCTACACCAGCAACAATATATTTTATTTTGTTGTTAATAATCAGAACAACCACGAAAACTATATTTCGTCACTAATATTTTAGCGACGAACTACAAATTTTCGCGGATAATTTTGTTGATTTAATTTTTGCGATAAAATTACAATATTTCATCGCTATACTAGCAACAAATTATTTCATTTTGTTGTCAATAATCATAAAAAACAATAAAAATTATATTTCGTTGCTAATATTTGGTGATGAAATAGAAATTTTGTGCCTAATTTTTGAAATTTAATCTTTGCTACGAAATTAAAATTCTATTTCATTGTATATTAAGAAAAAAATATTTTATTTTGTTTCAAATAATAAGAATGGCAATGAAAATTATATTAAATAGATATTTCCTAAGATTTTATTTAAAAACAAACTAAAAATTAATACGCGCTAAGATTGTAGTATTTTATTTCTTCCTAAAAAGCTAGCCAATTTTTTTTTTTTGAGTTCCCTCCATTTAGATTAGATTATTGTAATGATAGTATGAAATTAATCTCCCTTCCTAAAATTTTGTGAGTTCCTTTCATTAAGATTAAATTTTCCTAAATATTTCTCTCTTCCAAAATTTTATATCTCTATAAATGAGGGATTCATCTTCACCATTTTCACTAAAATTCTATTCTGCAGAAAATACAGAGGTAAGCAAGTAGTACATTATAGATAATATAGATTCAACTTTTTTCTAAGATTGCATACAGGACTTTCTGAGTGTACAAACTGTTGGAAAATCAATCTCAATATCCAATAATAGTCTCCCAACAATGTGGTCCCAACTCCTTTGTGGGAAATTATTATGGGACCACATTCCCCATCTCCTTTGTGGAGAATTATTGGCACTTGTGGGTTATGTACCATCACGCTAGAAATCCATTGAGCCTCTCGGTAATCTTTTGAGATGCCCTAGGGATCTTTTGAGACTCTCGGGAATCCTTTGAGACTCCTTTAAAATTACCTGGATCTATTTGGGATGTAATTAAAATATTAATTATCATAAATCTAATTTCATAATTTAAACAAATTAAATTAACTAATTTATGTAATGAATGTACGGTAAAATAATTAAATCCCTAAATATGCGGAACTAAGGGATTACGTGTTTACCTTTAAATCGGAGAGATACCGTTGAGAAGAGTAACGACTTCAACCCAATTGCATTCTCAGGTATTCCCTAAGTCCTAGTCCGTTGATCCGGTGGGAGATCTCACGAACTATTAACTCTCAAGGAAGAATTAATTTTCTCTTGTTGCACACACTGTACTTTTCTGTATTGTGTGATTCCGAGTACCAATTTTTTTCTTCTCCTTTTATAAGAGAGAATCTATATTTCTTCTCTTACAAGAAAGAAAAATTGACCGATCAATTTATCTTGGAATAATATAGAAATAATCTCTTATTTCCATATATCTTTTTCCATAAATATCTCTCTCTAATTTCTTGCAACAAAATTAATCCTTATCTTTTAATTACCTTAATTAATAGACTTTTATTGGGCTACTTGAGGGGCCTTTAGGAGAATTAGGATTGGACCTCCCAATGGGCCCATAAATCAATATTGAGCCACAACATTTTTCCAGCCCATTAACATTAATTCATTCCACTATATAATTAATATTGCTCTATCCATCCTAACCCATATTACGAAATATGGCTCCCGATTATTATTTTCCATGTTTAAGATTCAATGTCCATCAATTAATTTAAGTTACTGAATGCTTTAATTAATTAATATCTTTTATTCCTCGGAGTAAGGACAGCTCAACATTATTATCATACCGGAAATAAATGCCACTGATCAGATTTGATATGATAAACCTTCTGAGCCCACCAAGGGGACATAATCAACTTGACACTCCAAGACACGATTCTCTGTATTAATTTTGGCAATCTGTCCTATAATTAATAATATTGCCCAAGATACAAAGTATTGAATCAAATTGATTCTTTACCCATAATAAATCAAAGCAATACTTCTTAACTACAGACAATTCCATTTAAGTGACAGAGATTAAGAAATCAACAACCACTGGGGTCTAATTCTTCATTCCTTAAGTCAGTCTAGAAGAATTACCTCTCTGTAGGTCCTATTCAGCACATCATAATGCACTAGTGTAGTCTCTTGGTCCAGATAAACCAATCCGAGCCTTACACCTCAACTTCTACCAATTGATTGTTCAATTCCATCTAAGTTGTGAATAAATTGTACTTATATACAAGGAACAGACAATGTGATCTTCTGTGATCTTCTACACACCACATTGTCTACAATGTAAAATACATCTGAACGTTTATGCAATAAATAATTAACATTCATTATATTTAAAGCAACTAGTGATAAAAATATTATTCTCATTTATAAGTGCAAGAATCAATTTGTATACATAAGTAGCACTAAAAGCATACTTGCCAGTATAACCCTAACAATCTCCCACTTATACTCAAAGTCTGCTTTTAAGTATACTACAGCACGTCCATGTTCTACACGTCCTATTAAATTCTCCCACTTATACTCAAAGCAGCTTAGCAACGCACTTGACCCCCATTCCTTCCACATGTCTCTCGAATGTACTCTGAGGCAGACCCTTTGTGAAGGGATCAGCTAGGTTATCTTCCGATGCGATCTTTGCCACCACTATATCTCCTCTCTTAATGATTTCTCGTATAAGATGGTATTTCCTTTCAATGTGTTTGCTTGCCTTGTGGGCTCTTGGTTCCCTTGTATTTGCAACTGCTCCAGCATTATCGCAATAAATAGTGATACTGCTGGGCAAATTCGGAATCACATCCAAGTCCACTAAGAAGTTCTTAAGGCAAACCGCTTCTTTCGCTGCTTCACAAGCAGCTACATATTCGGCTTCCATGGTAGAATCAGCGATGCATTTCTGCTTCACACTTCTCCATGTCATGGCTCCACCCCCCAAACAAAACACACTACCCGAGGTAGATTTTCTAGAATCCATGTCTGATTGGAAATCTGAGTCCGTATAACCTACAGGGAATAAACTGTCTGACTGATAAACTAACATTCTATCTCGAGTTCCTTTTAGATACTTGAGAATGTTTTTAACTGCAGTCCAATGTTCTTTCCCTGGGTTACTTTGATATCTTGCTACCATGCCTACAACAAAACAAATATCCGGTCTCGTGCACAACATTGCATACATGAGGCTTCCAACTGCCGACGCATATGGAATGTTTCTCATCTCATACATCTCCTTTTGTGTCTTAGGAAACATCTCTTTAGATAGATGAATTCCATGTCTGAAAGGAACAAATCCTTTCTTGGAATTTTGCATGCTGAATCGTTTCAAAATAGTGTCTATGTATGAGGTTTGGGATAAACATATCATCCTTTTCTGGCGATCTCGAGTAATCTTAATCCCAAGGATGTGACCAACTTCTCCTAAATCCTTCATATCAAACTGTTTTGACAACCATACCCTCACGTCTGTTAACACCTTTTTATTGTTTCCAATAAGCAGAATGTCGTCTACGTATAATACTAAGAATACCAAGGCAGTTCCGATACACTTCTTATAGACACAACTCTCAAACTTATTTTGATCAAATCCATAGGATTGTATCACCTGATCAAAACATTGATTCCAAGCTCGCGATGCTTGCTTAAGTCCATATATTGACCTTTTAAGCTTGCATAAAAGATTCTCTTGGCCTTTTTCAATGAAGCCTTCGGGTTGGCGCATGTAGATTTCTTGTTCAAGACTTCCATTTAGGAAAGCTGTCTTGACATCCATTTGCTAGATCTCAAAGTCTAGGTGAGCTGCAATCGACAAGAGAATACGGATAGACTTAAGCATAGCTACAGGCGAAAAGGTCTCCTCATAATCGATTCCCTCTTTTTGAGTATATCCTTTTGCCACTAGTCTAGCTTTGAAGGTTTCAACCTTCCCATCTGATCCTCTTTTTCTCTTGTAGACCCACTTGTATCCAATAGGCTTTATTCCTTTGGGTGGTTCCACAAGCTCCCACACTTTGTTATGATCCATAGACCCCATTTCTGCTTCCATTGCAGTTTGCCAAGAATCTGCATCCTTGTCTTAGATTGCCTCATCGTACGTCCAGGGGCGGATTCATCCTCTCCGGGGACCAAGTCTGAAGACTCTCCCACGAACATGAATCGCTCAGGTTGTCTCACAACCCTCCCACTACGACGAGGTTCCAGTTGTGTTTGTGTATCGCTTGGTACATCTACTTGTACATTTGGTATAGGAGTTGGCCCTCTTAATTCTTTTAAGGTAATCTCACTCTTGGGCTTTCTATTACTCATATAGTTTTCTTCCAAGAATCTAGAATGTGTTCTTATCACAATTCGCTGATCCTTTGGACTATAGAATAAACCCCTTTCGTTCCTCTAGGATATCCTACAAACAACCTTAATTCTGAACGAGGGTCTAACTTTCCAGCTTCCTTGTCCAACACGTATGTAGGACACCCCCAAATTCTTATGTGTCTTAGACTAGGCTTTCGCCCGGTCCACAATTCAGTAGGGGTTTTAGGAACTGATTTGGAAGGTACCAAATTCATAATGTAAGTCGCTGTTTCTAAGGCATAACCCCAAAACGACTTAGGTAAATCTGAATAACTCATCATAGATCTGACCATCTCTAAAAGAGTTCGATTTCTTCGCTCTGCAACCCCATTTTGTTGAGAGGTTCCGGGTTCAGTTAATTGGGATACAATCCCTTCACCTGATAAGTAGCCCAAAAATTCATTGCTGAGGTATTCGTCTCTACGATCTTATCGTAGAAACTTGATACTCTTTTCCCTATGCTTTCTGCTTCAGCCTTAAACTCTTTGAATTTATCAAAGGTCTCAGACTTATGCCGCATTAGATAGATGTATCCATATCTTGAGTAATCATCGATAAAAGTAACGAAATACTCAAAACCACCTTTTGCTTGAATTGACATTGGTCCACATACATCAGTATGAACGAGTTCCAACACTTCACTAGCTTTATTCCCCTTTGCCCCAAAAGCTCTTTTGGTCATTTTATCTTCTTTATATGATTCGCAGGTTGGAAACGGCTTAACCTGGAGTGATTCCAACGAGCTGTCGTTCACCAACCTTTGAATCCTTCTTAGATTAATATGACCAAGTCTAAGATGCCACAAAAGTGTTTCGTTCATGTCTGAAGAATGCTTTCTTTTCTTAGAAATAGTCGATGTGTTATACGATTCATTTTGTGTGGAATGTGCACAATTAATAGTATAAAGATTATTCACCAATGCTCCCGAACAGATAATCTCGTCATTACGATAAATAACGACATTCTTATTAAAAGAAACTGAACATCCATCCAAAATTAGTTTAGAAACTGAAATCAAATTCTTTCTAAAACTCGGAACATAAAGAACGTCTTTTAAAACTAAAATTCTATCACTAAAAGATAGTTGCAAATCTCCCACTGCAACAGCCGCCACTTTCGTAGCATTGCCCATGGTGATGATGATCTCACCCCCACTAAGTTGTCGGGTTAGCTTGAACCCCTGAAAATTGAAACAAACATGATTAGTGGCTCCCGTATCCACCACCCACGAATGGGAAGAATACACCGTTAAACAAGTTTCAATTACTAGTGCATGAGAATTACCTTACTTACCAGCGTTCTTAGGCTTGGTACAGGCTTACTTCCAATGTCCTTTCAGACCGCAACTAAAGCACTTTCCCTTAGTGGTCTTTTTCTTGACACCTCCCTCAATTGGTATTTTTTCCTTATTATTAGCTTGTTTCTGGCCATTTGCCTTCTTCTTCTTCTTTCCACCTTTCGGTGTGGAATTAGAAGATGGACCATTTGCCAACATAGCCGTATGCTCGTTCCTTGGTCCAATTAACATCTCAGCCGAAACTAAAGCTTGCAAGAGCTGAGCCAACGTATACTCTTGATTATTCATCATATAGTTCAGTTGGAACTGCTCAAAACTTTTCGGTAGAGAATGGAGTATGAAATCGATCTGCGTTTCCGCATCGAATTCAGCACCAAGAATCTCAAGTTTGTTAAGGAAACCCATCATTTTAAGAGCGTGATCCCTCACAGGCGTTCCCTCGACCATTTTCTGTGATAACATATCTCTCATGGTCATTTGTCTAGCCGTACGATTCTGATGAGCAAAAAGTTCCTTAAGGTTCATCATAACAGCTGAAGCGGATTCCATGTTCTGGTGTTGGTGTTGCAACAACTCTGACATTGAAGCCAAGATGGTACACCTAGCCATTTCATCGGATCTCATCCACTCCTTATGATATTCCTTATCTTCTTGGTTCGTCTCATCCGTAGGGGCAGGGGGTTTAGGTTCATCAAGGACCCACTTATGCTGTTGTGCAGTCAAGACTATAAATAAATGTCTTTTCCAATCCACATAATTCTCTCATTCCAATTTATTTTCTTTAAGTATACTAAACAGTGGGTTAAAAGGAGATGACATGCTGAACTGAGAATAAAATATACAATTTGTATTAATATCCTATTAACACAAAAATTATCACATAATTTGATCACATGTACTATATCAAAAACCTAAAAAAAATGATATAAACATGCATCAACCAACATCTTAAAACCAATTTAAGTAAGTCACGATAAGTGTGAACGTTTACTTAAATACATTTAAGCAGGTTACAAACAAAGCAGTTACAAACCTTTAATTCAAAATTAATAGTTGGCTTCAACCTGGCCATATAAAATTGACAGGGACTCCGATGGGGAGTTAATATATCAATTTTATACCTAAGTAATAACCATAATTAAATACAGGACTATTATTTCGTTTTGAATAAGCCACTCGATGGGAGGGTCATACCGCCACTAGTAATAATCCACAATCATCCTTAAAGGAATTTATTCATGTGAACTTATCTTTTGGCCTATCCGATAGGGAGAGAGGCGCTTGCCAATGCGTAGCCAAAAGACTTCACAAATAAATAAATTATGGAGGCCATTTAATCAATTTATTATCTTAAATAAATTTAATAAAAAAAACATACTTAGTAATTTTTAAACTAGAGGTTTTTCACGAATTCTCATGCAAAATTAACAAATAATCATAGCATAATAACAAAACAAAAATTAAACACAAATTAGGCAAACACGTCCAATTATCATGGTTTAATTTTCTCGCTTTGAAGAAATAAGAAATGCGTACTCCCACGGCCGCAACAAAAAAAATCACGCCACGCCCACAACCGGCTCGTGTGGCTTGGTCGTCCGGGTGCGCCTCCGATTCTTTAATCCGTCCAACGATCTTCGTCTTTCATCCGTTACAATTTATTTACAAAAAATAAATCTAACATCTAGACTAGTCTATTACAAATTAAATAATCTAATCTACCCGTGGATTTTCTCACGGGAAAAACAAATCTGACCGAATCAGATTAAAAACCACATTCAAACAACATAAATTAAAACATACATTAAAACCACGATAATTGGATACCTGCAAAAAAGAACTAACAATTCTACCATCCAAATATCAATTTAATGTAAATAGATTTAAATTCTAATTTAAATTACAGAGCCCAAAACCTTGGCTCTGATACCATCTGTTGGGAAATCAATCCCAATATCCAATAATAGTCCCCCAACAATGTGGTCCCCAACTCTTGTGGTCCCCAACTCCTTTGGGGGAAATTATTATGGGACCACATTTCCCCATCTCCTTTGTGGGGAATTATTGACACTTGTGGGTTATGGACCATCACGCTAGGAATCCATTGAGACTCTCGGTAATCTTTTGAGATGCCCTAGGGTTCTTTTGAGACTCTCGGGAATCCTTTGGGACCCCTTTAAAATTACCCGGATATATTTGGGACGTAATTTAAATATGAATTATCATAAATCTAATTTCATAATTTAAACAAATTAAATTAACTAATTTATGTAATGAATGTACGGTAAAATAATTAAATCCCTAAATATGCGGAACTAAGGGATTACGTGTTTACCTTTAAATCGGAGAGATACCGTTGAGAAGAGTAACGACTTCAACCCAATTGCCTTCTCAAGTATTCCCTAAGTCCTAGTCCGTTGATCCGGTGGGAGATCTCACGAACTATTAACTCTCAAGGAAGAATTAATTTTCTCTTGTTGCACACACTGTACTTTTCTGTATTGTGTGATTCCGAGTACCAATTTTTTTCTTCTCCTTTTATAAGAGAGAATCTATATTTCTTCTCTTACAAGAAAGAAAAATTGACCGATCAATTTATCTTGGAATAATATAGAAATAATCTCTTATTTCCATATATCTTTTTCCATAAATATCTCTCTCTAATTTCTTGCAACAAAATTAATCCTTATCTTTTAATTACCTTAATTAATAGACTTTTATTGGGCTACTTGAGGGGCCTTTAGGAGAATTAGGATTGGACCTCCCAATGGGCCCAGAAATCAATATTGAGCCACAACATTTTTCCAGCCCATTAACATTAATTCATTCCACTATAGAATTAATATTGCTCTATCCATCCTAACCCATATTACGAAATATGGCTCTCGGTTATTATTTCCCGTGTTTAAGATTCAATGTCCATCAATTAATTTAAGCTACTGAATGCTTTAATTAATTAATATCTTTTATTCCTCGGAGTAAGGACAACTCAACATTATTATCATACCGAAAATAAATTCCACTGATCAGATTTGATATGATAAACCTTCTGAGCCCACCAAGGGGACATAATCAACTTGACACCCCAAGACACGATTCTCTGTATATTTCTCTCTTCCAAAAATTTTATATCTCTATAAATGAGGGATTCATCTTCACCATTTTCACTAAAATTCTATTCTGCAGAAAATACAGAGGTAAGCAAGTAGTACATTATAGATAATATAGATTCAACTTTTTTCTAAGATTGCATATAGGACTTTCTGAGTGTACAAACATCTCTCATTAACGTCCCTTTACTCATACCAGTAGTATAGACATAGGAAGGAAACAGAGGTCTTGATTACTCCCAAATTCAAAAGAAAACGTAAGGAATTATTGTAAGCATATCAATAGTTGATACATGCAACTTCAAATTTGCACTAGGATCTTTGAATGGGTACTACTGTAACACAGGAGAGTAGAGTTCAAGAAGTGGAGACTCAATCCAATCCATGCCCTGATTCAACATTATCCGATAACTTTTTCAGATATGCGCCTAAGAGAGTACAACAATTTATCTATTTATGTGAAAGTCAATCCATTGTTGAGGAGAGTGATGATGAAACACAGAATCCGGGTTTATTTTTTAATGCTTATTCTTATAAATTGTAAATTATTTATATCATAATTTTTACCCACATGTATAAACATGGAGTATCATATAAACAATCTTTTATAACAGATCTCCAGGAATACTTCAGTGATACTAGAGGAGGGCACAATGCCGCCCTTAGAAAACTGGTACAAGAAAAATGAAGATTACCTATCACTTTTCACAGTTGTGATGGCCGACCTACAAGACTATACTCAACATTGTTTACAACTAAACTCGGTCTTGTTGTTAGAACATATGCTCCCTTACAAGTTTTAGAATGAAAAAATATTATTAAAGAGCAAAAACAACCTATGTTTGACCGATTGCAGGTTAGTAAATAAATTTAACTTTTTGGGTTGAATGAATTAATTGAATATGTTGATTAATGATTTGGTGTTTTTTGTTGTATAATTCTTTTGATGTGGACTTCGGTACAGGCCCAAATTCTGTTAGAAAAATAACTGATATTTGGATGGGTGCAAGATATCGGAATAATAGATCAAAAATGCTAACTCATTACAAGAAAACCATTAAGCTGCCATGGGAGATGCGATTGAAAAAACCACCAAAGACATTTCGTGGAGACTTAGATGATTGGGCATACTTGTGCACGCTATTTGAATGTGAAAAGTTCAAGGTTTTAATTTTACATTAAAATATTAAAAGTTATATTTGACCTCTTGTGTACATAATTTTATGATGATTTCAAACATTCTATTTTTAAAAAAATTATGTTACAGGCAAGGTCACAAAAGAATGTTGCAAATAGAGCTAAGTTGCGGGTTAACCACACTGGAGGTTCAAAGACCTTTGTGCATCATAGTTATGAAACTGTAAGTCTTTCATATTTACAAATTCTAGCTCATTATTATGTTTTTTTTATTGGTTCTTAATTTTTGCATATTGGCTTGTATTGTAATTTTATTGAATACCTTTGATTAGGGTGATGGGCCAAGAGAAGTAAATCGCATTGTGCTCTATAAAAAGACTCATTGGAATGAAAAAAAAAAAAGGATGGGCAGATGGCGCTTAAGAGATCCATGTACGTAGTTTTTCAATTGCTAATAAGATATATGCATATTTAATCGGTTTTAGTTATCTCTCTTTCACTCATTCTCCTACACTTTTTTAGGAAAATATGGTGCAACATTTTAATGAATTGAAAGAGGCATTCCAATCATGTGATGGTGAAAGTGCAGCTATGACTGATATAGAGATGGTTGAACAAGTATGTAATGAAATCCTGGGAACACGATCAGGGTATATACCAGGACTTGGTCATGGACCTAAGCTCTATAAGTTTCTTTCTGGCTACAACAGATCAACTAATGTCGAACTTAGGGGACAACTTAAATCTACCCAGGATGAATTAGAAAGCACACGTACCACTTTAGAATCTACACAAGCTGACATTCAAAGTCTGAAGTCAAACATGGAGACCATTGCACAACTTCTTCAAAATATTGCTCCTAGAAAATACCAGTCGATAACCAGAATGATGAATTCATCTACTCCCTCAATGTAGATGTGACTTCCTCGGATGAACATCACAATTTTAGATTATTGAACATTTTTGTTTCAAATTTTTTACTAATTTGCGAATTTCAATACAAATTAATTGCAATATTTTTCAGTTCATACTTTTATATATTTTGGGATTGAGAAATTGAAATTTGTCATAGTACAAATTGAAGTAGAGTGCAAGAGAAAATGAAAAGAAACACTCCATTGAAATTGCATACTTTGTTGTTTTTTGTATGCTCTGTAGCAGTAGCAGAGCGTGTGTTTTTCTATGCATGTTGTGCGTGGTCTGTGGGGCGAATTGACCAAAATAAAAGAAATACATATATGTTTGAGTGTTAATTCTAAAAGCAATTTAAAAAGAATATATTACTCATATCTAATCCCTAATTAATGATTAGTGGGCTTCTTTCAACTAGAGTACCTAAGCTTGTTTCTAGCACTCTGTGATTTCAATATATGAACCATAAATAGTTTTAATTTGTTTTAGGAGGGATCTTCTCATTTGGTTTCAATACATCCATCTGCCCACAAATTGACAAAACAATTTTTTTCCCCTTCTTATGTAGAATAACAACGTTGTAGAGCTCCACGAGAGAAGGCAAGAACACCACAATTAAGCTTATTTCAATTCAATGCAATTGATGTAATTGTGCCACAATTTTAACTTAATTCTAATTTGATTGGTTAAAATGTTAATTGGACAATTAAAAATATATCAAAATCACTTCAAATTCAACTTGTAACCAACAATATTTAAATGGTTACGAAAAAGTTACTTATTATAGTAAAATTATGTTTTCATTACAAAAAGTTATAATAATAGATTACTTTGATTACAAATAACAAATTTTGTTGTTTACAAATCACTTCAAAACAAGTGGGAATTGAAAGTGTCTTGGATAGTTGTGCAAGTATTTGGTTTCTGCTGACAAACTTTCTTAATATTACATGTTGAAGCTGAAGAACAATCTGAAATTTTTGAGGCATACTCGGTTTCTGCTGTACCTTTCTTTGTTTTCTTTAAGGTACTATAATGCTGATATACTTCTTGCCTTTCTCTCCCATGACTGCATGCAAAGTTCTATAGTTGTTATTTGTGAAATTGCATACGTACCAATAAAACAATTCTTGTAGTGCTGTGAACATTGTGAAAAGTTTCTGTTTTCATTTTAGTTGATGGTATTGTTTCTTCTATCCCATGACAAATGACAAATTCTGGTATTTTTCCAATAAACCAGACAATGGAAAACTCTTTGAAATGTATATTGTCCCATTATTCTAAGTACTAATTCAAAATTTCCTTTGTTCTTTTGTTGCATGTTTGGATCGCTGCATAGGATTCTGAAATATGGATCAAAGTTGGATAATGAATCCAAATCGTATAGCTGCAGAATATATAAATGGTTTGAATGAATTTATTAAGTTTGCTAAAAATTTCATGACCACTGATAAATTATCCAAGAATCGTTGTCCTTGTCGAGAATGTAGGAATTTATATAAGTATGACCTAAACTTTGTTAGAGGACACCTTTACATATTTGGCTTTGATACATTATACCAAGTCTGGGATTCTCATGGTAAAGTAAGTCAACCTAATGATTATGCTAATCTCATAACTGAAGATGAGGATCTAAATGCATCAAGAGAAGATGACACTTTCTTTGATATGTTTAATGATTTGAGGCAACCAGAGATTGTGGCCAGTAGTGAGGTTCAATTAGATGATGACATTGAGAACATTGGTAGAGAGAAATCAGGAGAAAGATATACGTCAATGTTTGAAGAAGCTCAACAAGAGTTGTATCCAGGGTGTACAAAATTTAGTGCATTTAGTTTCCTATTGAAATTAATGCATGTTAAGGTATTAAATTGTTGGACCAACAAGTCTTTTAACATGTTGCTCGAGTTGTTACAAGATGCATTTCCACTTCCGAACAAGATTCCTCACTCTCATGATGAAGCTAAACAAAAGTTAAAACAATTGGGCTTAGGTTACGAGTCTATACATGCTTGTGTTAATGATTGCGTTTTGTTTTGGAATGAACACAAGGACAAGGATACATGCCCGGTGTGTAAAGAGTCGCGTTATAAGTATGAGGAAACAAAAAAGAAGAAGATTCATGAGAAAGTCCTTAGGGCATGTTTGTTTTGGGATGGGAAATTCGGATTTGGGATTTCGAAACTCCACACTCGTTACAGTTTGGGATTTTGATTCAGGATTTCAAAATCCCACCCTATAAATACCTATAAACTCTATAAAAGTCAACCCTATAAATACCTACAAATCCTATATAAATACCTATAAAACCTATAATCCTATTCTATAAAGTTAAATCCCAAAACAAACACAAAACACAAAAGGTATTAGGATTTTAAAATCCACTAGATTTTGAAATCCGGATTTCAAAATCCTCCAAATCCCAAAACAAACATGCCCTTAGGTATTTCCCATTGAAGCCAAGGCTCAAACGATTTTTCTTAACGAAGGAAACAACAATGGAAATGAGATGGCATCGAGATAATCGTATTGAAACAGATGGGGTATTAAGGCATCCAACTGATGCTGAGTCGTGGAAGAACTTTGATAAATTACATACTTCTTTTGTAGCTGATCCTAGAAATGTTCGTCTGGGGTTAGCAACTGATGGATTTAACCCATTTGGAAAAATATCTAATTCCTATAGTGTGTGGCTAGTCCTACTTGTGCCATATAATTTACCGCCTTGGAAAATGATGACACAATCCCGCACGATTATGTCTCTACTGATTCCTGGTCCTAAGGCCCCTGGAAAAGAGATTGATGTTTACTTGCGTCCCTTAATCAATGAGTTAAAGGAACTATGGGACGATGGGATGGAGGTATATGATGCGTCTACTAAAAAAGTGTTTCAATTACATGCTGCCATAATGTGGACAATTCACGACTTCCATATGGGACGATATTCGGGTGGTACAAAGCATGCCCCATATGTCTTGATGATACTCTATCGAGTTCTATACGAAGTAAGATTTGTTACACGTGTCATCGACGATTCTTATGTCCGAACCATCCATGGAGGAAAAACAAAAGTTTTAATGGAAAATCTGAATTGAATGGACCTCCACGAACATTCACTGGGGAAGATGTTTTAACACAATTAAATGCATTACCTGAGGTGATATTTGGTAAACAACCTGCGGTGACGGCGAAGCGAAAACGTTCAGTACGCAAAGCTAAATGGGTGAAAAAGTCTATCTTTTTTGAGTTGAAATATTGGCAAGATTTGACATTGAGACATAATTTGGATGTCATGCATATTGAGAAAAATATTTGTGATGCGTTAGTTGGAACATTGTTGAGTATTGATGGCAAGTCTAAGGACACTATTAAAGCACGATTCGACCTACAAGATATGTGCATAAGAAGTGAATTGCATATTAAGAAGATTGGTGAAAATAATATTAAGCCAGATGCCTGTTACACATTGAAATTGGATGAACGACGAGAATTTTGCTGTATTTTAAAATCGGTTAAGTTCCCAGATGGTTATGCATCAAATATTTCTAGAAATGTTAACGTGAATGATGGTAAATTACATGGGTTAAAGACACACAACTGTCACGTTCTTATGTAAAGATTGCTCTCAGTTCCCATAAGAATTTTTTTAGCGAAGGATGTGTGTGGAACAATAGTCGAGTTATGTGATTTCTTTAGGAAACTATGCGCTAGAACTCTACACATTGAAGACTTAACAAAGATGGAGGAGGACATCGTAATCATTTTATGTAAGCTGGAAAGGTTTTTTCCTCCAACATTTTTTGATATCATGATTCATTTGGTAGTTCATCTACCACGTGAGGCTATGCTAGCTGTGCCTATTTCGTCACGGTGGATGTACCCATTTGAACGATATTTGGGTACATTGAAAAAGTATGTTCGAAATAGATCGAGACCAGAAGGTTCCATTGCAGAGGGATATATTGTAGATGAAGCATTGACATTTTTATCTAGGTATATGACGCAAATTGAAACAAAGTTTACAAAGCCAAAGCGAAACATAGATGTGGATCAACATGTGTCATTTACACTTACTGTTTTCTCACAACAAGTAAGGATGTTTAGTAGCCATAGAAATCACAAGTTTTCATGGAATTTGCGAAAGAAAGCACATTGGTATATTCTTAATAATTGCAAGGAAGTCGAAAAATATATAAAGTAAGTAAATAAAACTTCATTTCTCCCATAAGATTGTAGTATATATTGATCTTAACTATTTTTTGTTGATGTGCAGGGAACATATGCAAATTCTCTCCTCAAGAGTTTCTCCCAATGGCATTCTAAAATGTCAAGGGGATGAATTTCCTGAGTGGTTTCGAGGTAAGATGTTGAAGCTAATATCTATGAGTCATCCGGAGGCGACGGATGAGCTATACTCTCTAGTGTTAGGTCCGGATGTCGAAGTTCATCTTCATGATGCATGTGTGGTAAATGGTGTTCGTTATCATACAAAATCTCGTGATGCTCGAAGAACAACTCAAAATAGTGGGATTAGTGTGCAAACATCCGTCGATGGTGAGAATTTGGACTTTTTTGGAGTTGTAAATGAGATCGTGCAAGTCTTTTACAATTTCGGACACGAAGTTCAGCAATTTTGGTGTGATTGGTTCCAGTGTAACCTAAAAAAGAAATCAGTCATTCAAGAGTTTGGTCTCACATGCATAGATACATCTAAGACATGGTATGAGGATGACCCTTTTATTTTAGTGTCTCAAGCACAACAAGTGTATTACATAGATGACATAAAGCGTGGAAGACATTGGAAAGTCGCCATGAAAGTACAACATCGTGAGATTTTTGAAGCAGTCCAAGAGGAAGATGAAAGTAATGGTGAACCTCATAATTATGGGGGTAACAATGAACCCGATCAAGATATGTCATCTAATGACATAAGTTTAGTGGTCGGTGAAGATATAGAAACTTCCCAACTTCACAGAATTGGAGTTCAACCTAATTATATAGAATTGGCGGAAAGACAAATTCAAAAGTCCGATGATTTTCAAGATTTTATCAATGATGAAGATATTGAAATCGAAATAGGTAGCGATGAAGATGAGCTAATACTGCAATCTGATGAAGATAGTGACTGATTTATTTAACAACATAAGGTATTTACATAATATGCTTGTGATTTCAAATATTGCAATGACATTGATTTTATTTACTAACTTAATATGCGCTATATGTGGGATGTTTTATTTATTTATTACGTTTCACAATTACTTTACTTTGTGCAGGTATGCTTCTTAAGAGAGTACACAATCAAGTTAATTGTTCAAGTGGGGGTCAATCCATTGTTGAGGAGAGTTCAGGTAAAAATAAAAAAATGTTTACAATTTGGTTATAAAATTGATCATGTTGGGAACTTGCTTGATGGATATATGGATTTTTTCTAGCTTGTCATTATAATTTTTTTATTTATGATTACTATTTTACTTTTACTTTTTTAATTTTTTACTTATTATTGTTGCTGTTATAGGTTTGTTGGTTGTTGTCATCTGTATATATTATGACGATACATTTACGTTATTGTTGTCTTTAGTTAGTTTGCTACTGGTTTCTTAATGGCTTGTTATTGATGTTCAAGGAGGATTTATGCTACCATTGCGTATGTGTGCATGTGTTTCCTGCTGGTTTGATGTTGTTTCCTGCTGATTTTTGGTGTTGTTTCCTACTGGTTTTGGTGCTGTTTCCTGCTGATTTTTTGTGTTGTTTCCTACTGGTTTTGGTGCTATTTCCTACTGATTTCGGTGTTGTTTCCTGCTCGTTTCGATGATGTTTCCTACTGGTTTTGGTGCTGGTTTTGGGCTGGTTTCCTACTGGTTTTTAGGTCTTTTTTTATACGGAAGTTTTTTTTCCTTTCCTTTTTTGATGTATTTGACATTTTTGGATGTATTTTTTATGAATGCTCTTTTATTTATAAAATATAATGATATTATTGATTTTATTAGGGTGAAATTTAAATTTCATAGCTATTATGATTAAATACTTTTGCGATGAATGATTTCCTTTCGTTGTTAAATCAACTATGAAAAATATATTTACATCGTTATTATTTTGTGATAAAATTCTTAGTTTCGTGGCTAACATTTGTAATGAAAACATGATTTTTATCGCTAACGTTTTTCAATGAAATACATATTTTTATCGCAAAATATTAATGATGAAAACATGAGTTTCATCGCAAATATTAGTGACGAAAATGTGTTTCGTTGCAAAATGTTAGCAATGAAAACATGAGTTTCTTCGCAAATGTTAGTGACAAAAACTATGGGTTTCATCGCTAACATTTGCAACAAAATTAAAATATTTATCGCAAAAATATTTGTCACGAAGTAAGAAACTACTATTTTAGACACGAAAAGATTTGTCGCTAATTCAAATATTTTCGTCGCTAATGTGAGTTAGCGATAAATAACACACCTAACCACAATTACTATTTTCACATAGTTTTCATTAAAAATATATAGTAGCAATATATTAAATTGAATGGGTCAACTATTTATTCTTTATTGGGTTACTCAAGATATTAATACACACTTGACCCATCATCATTAGTAATATATTAATTCGTACCCATCATCAAAACTCACTAAAATTCGTCACATAAGTAATAAAAACTCTCTAATAGTATATATGGGGATGAGGCTTTCTCACGAGTCCCACAATTATTTCCCACTCTTAATATAGAAAAAAAACACACAAAATTAATATCATTACAACAACATTTTAATTTTAAAATTGTTACTCATTTTAGACCCATATTTTACCTCAAAAATCACTAATTTTTCTTTATATCTCACTTAATCCCCTTTCCACTTCACTAAATCACTTAAAATACTCCTCATTTATTTGACTTCACACCTTACTAAATTCATTTTTTTTTTAATTGTGTGTCATTGTACACGTACAAATAATCGTGAAACCAATGATGGACAGTTTATAGCCAAGGGTGGCCTTGCCCCATAACCCACCCCCATATATATACTTCCTCCGTCCACTAAAAGTATGCTTACTTTTTTTATTTGTTTGTCCATCAAAAGTATATTAATTTCTTTATTATGGAAACAAGGGTCTTTCTATGGAAAGGCAGGCTTCGCCCTGTCTTATAAAAGGCAATACTTGAAATACCATTAGATCATTAATTTGACGGATGAAATTTGTTTTATATGATTGCACTTCGCATTAGTGTGTTTGCTCTATGCAATATGCAATCACACTGTCCTACTAATAAATTAAATTAATATATATAAAATGATGAAAATATCCTTTTAATTTAAAAAACATTTAATTATAAAATAACATTTTTATTTTTAAAATTGAAACACTTTTAATCTAATTAAAATTATAAATGTAATATTACTAATTTTCATCAAAATTAAATCCATATAAATTAATTTAAAATTCTCGTATTCTTCTTTGTATCATGAACCCTAATCACTAATTTTTAAAAGGGAGTCACTACTAACACCCCAAAAAGTGTTAAACATACCCCAATTTTTTTAGAACTAAATTAGACATATGTATATTGACTAAGTTGTCCTTTTAAATTCGACAAATTAAATACACCCCTTAAAGTGTTATCTACACCCCAACCATAAATCCCTCCACCATAATACCGTCGGCGGCAACTTGTTTCTTT
Source organism: Galeopsis tetrahit (assembly GCA_963675135.1). Lineage (NCBI taxonomy): Eukaryota > Viridiplantae > Streptophyta > Magnoliopsida > Lamiales > Lamiaceae > Galeopsis > Galeopsis tetrahit. The sequence continues at coordinate 48,808,817 of OY776126.1, read as the reverse complement.
AAATGTTTTTTTTTTGTTTTAAAATTAACAAATCCCATATTTTATGAACTAAACTTAAATTAGCTCATCAAATATTTGAAGTGCGGCACTTCTATGTCGCCGGCCACCGATGAATTATTTTATTGCTCTCCCTCCTTCAACTTTTTCCATGTTTCCATACAAGATAAATACTCGAAGGTGTGTATCAATACGAAATCGATTTCGAATCTGATGTTCAGATCCCGCGCGAATTGAGTCAGATTCTCTCTAATGAGAGTCGATTCGGTGGCGTACTCATCGGGAACGAGCGCGGATATCCTGAGAAGCGGCGGGGCGGTGGCGTTGCGGGCATCGGCTTTATCGGTGAGGTCTTTGATGAAGGAAGCCCAGTGGCCGACGAGGCTGTGAGAATAGGTATGTGATCACCGTTAATGAGGTGATAAAAATGATTCACTATTTATAAGAGTATTTACAAAGAGATAATTAAGGTAAATACAACAACCATATATACAAAGATATGGACTAAATTAAAATATATTATTCCTATATTATTATTTTCTATTATATATTATTCCTATATTATTATTTCCTATTATATATTATTCCTATATTATTATTCTCTATTACCCCCGTCAAGCGATTATGTGGATGCAATCGAACACATAGCTTGGAACGTAACAACTCGAAACTGGGGCGAGGAAGACTCTTGGTGAAGACGTCGGTGACCTGAAGAGTAGATGGGACGAACTTGGTGATGAGGCGACTAGATGAGACCAATTCGCGAATAAAATGGCAGTCAATGTCGATGTGTTTTGCTCGTTTATGAGCAACAGGGTTTTGACTCCAAAACAAGGCACTCTTGTTATCACAAAGCAAGGTTGGAGCCGATGAAGGAAGCTGACCAAGCTCCCGAAGAAATTGAGTAACCCAAATCATTTCTTGGGCTGTGCTCGCGAGTGCCCTATACTCAGATTCACAGCTCGAGCGAGCAACAATGGGTTGTTTCTACGCACTCCAAGAGATTAAGTTTCCACCTAAGAAAATCGAGTAACCATAAGTGGAGGGACGAGTTTCAGTGCAACGCGCCCAATCCGCATCCGAATAACCAACGAGCGAGTAGTCACCAAACCGGCCAAAGGAGATCCCATAATTGATAGTGCCCTTAACATATCTGAGGATCCTTTTGACCGCGAGGAAGTGGTCGGTGGTTGGCGAGTGTAGAAACTGACTAACATGATTCACAGCATATGAAAGATCAGGACGAGTGATCGTCAGATACTGTAGCGCGCCGACGAGCGAGCGATATAGAGTGTGGTCGGCAAAAGATTCCACAGAGCTCACCAAAGATTCCCTAGCTGCGAGGGGAGTGGAGACATGCTTTGAGTCGAGCAACTCCGCTCGAGAGAGGACATCGCGAGTATACTTTGCTTGGATGAGAAAGAGACCAGTTGACGAGTGGGTGACCTCAAGGCCAAGGAAGTAGGTAAGGCGACCAAGATCCTTGATCGCAAATTCCTTGTTGACACGACGAATAAATCGTCAAATAGCATGCTGGTCGCTCCCTGTAACAATAATGTCATCCACATAAAGCAAGAGGTAAAGAGTGACTGTACCACGTTTGAAGTAGAAGAGCGAGGGATCTGCTCGGCTGCATAGAAAACCCAAGGTTTTCAGAAAGTCACTGAAGCGAACAAACCAGGCGAGAGGAGCTTGCTGAAGACCATATAATGCCTTCTTAAGGCGACAAACATGGTCGGGAAAGCGAGGATCAACAAATCCAGGAGGTTGAGCCATGTAAACAGTGTTCGTCAACTTTCCATGAAGAAAGGCATTGTTTACATCGAGTTGGTGCATGTGCCACAGATTCCGAACAGCCAGACACAGGATGATGCGAACAGTAGCGGCCTTGACAACTAGACTGAAGGTGTGCGAGAAGTCAATGCCGGGAACCTGCGAGAAACCCTGGGCGACCAGGCGAGCTTTGTAGCGATCAACAGTACCATCCGCATGAAATTTGGTGCGAAAGACCCATTTCGAACCAACAATGTTTGTGGAGGAAGGATGAGGAACGAGCTCCCAAGTTTGATTAACATGCATGGCACCGAGCTCAGATTGCATTGAGCTAACCAGTGTGGATGCTTAAGTCCCGATTTGAAGCCCTTAGGCTCATCAGAGACCTAGAGGGCGGTCAAGAGACCGGTGGTCGCAATGTCGGCAATGTGCCGAGGCTTGAATATCCCAGATCTGGCACGAGTAACCATGGGGTGAGTCGAGATAGGAAGTGGGCGAGCAGGGGGCTGCTGTACTGCTGGGCGAGCAGGGGGCTGCTGAACTGCAGGGCGAGCAGGAGGCTGCGGAGCTACTGGGCGAGCAGGGGGCATGATCATGTCTGGTGGGTCAGGGCAGAGACCACAAGGAGAATGGCGAGCAGCAACCGATGGTTCCACGAATGAGCTGATCTCAAGGGAGTCAACAGGCGAGGATGGAATATGAGAAGCCGAGAACGGGAACACTGATTCATCAAACTGAGCATGATAAGTAGTGTAGAAGCGGGAAGCGATCGGATCGTAACACCGAAACCCCTTATAAGAGGAACTGTAACCCATAAAGATGCATGGAGCACTGCGAGGAGCAAGCTTGTGGAGAGCATAGTCAAGAAGGTAAGGAAATACCCGACAACCAAAGGTCCTGAAGTTGGCAAAGTTCGGAGCAGAGCCGAATAAAACTTGAAAGGGCGACCTGTCCCCAAGAACAGGCGTGGGCAGTCTGTTGATAATGTAGACAGTCGTGGAAAAGGCATCAACCCAGAAGTGGGTGGGCATGCTCGCCTGAAACAATAGAGATAGCCCAGTTTCAGTGACATGGCGATGTTTGCGTTCAGCGCGACCATTCTGCTGAGGAGTGTAAAGACATGAGATGCGATGGTGGATGCCATGGTTGGCAAGAAATCCGCGAACACGACCATTAACAAACTCAGTGCCACCATCACTCTGGAATGCCTTAAGAGAAGTGGAAAACTGATTGCAAACAAAGGTGTGAAACCGAACAAACACATCGTAAAAATCAGACTTGGCGTGCAGAGGATAAAGCCAAGTGAATCTGGAGAAATCATCCACAAATATGACATAGTATTTAAAACCATCATTCGAAGCAACAGGGGCAAGTCCCCAAAGATCACAATGAACTAAATCCAACACACGAGATGCTCGCTTCTCATTTATTGCAAAAGATAAATGTTTACTCTTAGCCAACTAACATGGAGTGCATAAGCCCGGTTTGGGCAAAACAGGAGTAAGAGACAGCAAACCCATTTTATTCAACAAATTAATAAGAGAAATAGGAACATGGCATAATCTACGATGCCAACACTTAAAAGAAGCCTTCAGCGATGAGCTCCGTAAAGCAGCGACCAAGGCTGGAGTACCCTGCTCTAGGGCATAGAGTCCTCGACTATGCCGACCCCTCGCCAAGGGTTGCTTGGTCGCCCGATTCTGAATGACAAACGAGTCATTAGTAAACAAAACATCAACAAGAAAATATGAAGTAAGCTTACTGATGGATAACAGTTTCTTAGTAAGATGTGGAACGACGAGCACATCTAACAAACGAACATCCTTATTAACCGAACACGACCCAACATGAGTGATTGGAATAGTAGAACCATTAGCAACAATAACATTGTCGTTACCAAAATACGGGTGAGGATTGTCCAGATCAGCGCAGCGAGGAGTCATGTGAGCAGACGCACCGCTATCAAGGAACCAATCAGAGGCCGGAGGCTGCGAGATGTGACACTGAGAGTCAAGAGCATGGGCAAGGTTGGCCGTTGAGAGGGCAGGGCGAGCATAGCGGTCTGGGCAGTGGTTGGCATAATGGCCTTGTTGTCGGCATATTTGGCAGGTAGGAGGACGGCGAGCAGAAGCCGAGCCACCAGCCGAGGATCTAATGGTCGCCTGGCCACCAGAATTCCGAGGGGAGAAGTTACGGGATTTGGGGCCAAGGCGAGAAGGTTTACCCGAGCGAGCAGAAACAGAGAATGTTGGAACGGGCGAGGATGAGGAGTCCATTGAACGAGTAAACTGGTCATAGTTTAAGGATTGATGGATCAGATCCCGAAAAGCAGGCATGGGCGACATAACCATGCGAGTGTCAGAGAAGCCAGCGAACTGGGGGCCAAGACCGGTAAGAAACCAATGCCATTTGTCGTCATTATCAACAGGCTTACCAATGGAGGCGAGTTGATCGCAGAGAGCACGAAACTTCTTGCTGAAGTCGTCGACGGAAGTGGATCCACGACGAAGGGAGAGGAGCTGATTCCGCAGTTGAGTAATACGGGAGACCGAGGTGTGACTATAGGCAGCCTCGAGGGCGGCCCAGACGGAGCGCGAGGTGGCACAACCGATGACCTCGGCCATGGCTTCTTCAGAAAGGGAGGAAAAAAGAAGACTAAGGATCTTCTGATCCTTCTCAAACCAAGCGATGTAGGCTGGGTTTGGAGCCGATTCACCAGAAGTGGTGATCGATTTCGCCGGAGCGGGTGTCGTGCCATGAACGTGAGAGACAAGATCATGACTTGACAGGACTGGGACCACATGATTATACCAGAGCAGGTAGTTGGAGGATGACAACTTGATTGTCAAGAGATGAACCAAAACATTGAGAGGAATGGTGGGGGGAGTAGGAGCCGCCGCCGCCATGAGGAGGGAAGAGAAGAAATTTAGCGTGATGCTTTAGAGAGAAAATTAGGGTTTCGATGAGTCAGACTGATACCATGTGAGAATAGGTATGTGATCACCGTTAATGAGGTGATATGAATGATTCACTATTTATAAGAGTATTTACAAAGAGATAATTAAGGTAAATACAACAACCATATATACAAAGATATGGACTAAATTAAAATATATTATTCCTATATTATTATTTCCTATTATATATTATTCCTATATTATTATTTCCTATTATATATTATTCCTATATTATTATTTCCTATTATATATTATTCCTATATTATTATTCCCTATTAGAGGCCGATGTCGAAATCTATGAGAGCCATTATTGTCGTTAGAGGAGCTTCAACTTGCATTCTCTTTTTTAATGAAGATGACGCTAATGTGGAGAGAAAGAGGTGACATGTAAAAAATGGATGGAAGGGTAAAATAGGAAAAGAATGGGGTATGTTTAGTAATATATGCTTATTTTTAAATTTTATTGGGGTGTGATTAACATTTATTGGGGTGTTATTAGTGGCTCCCTTTTTAAAATTCCCCAATCCGAATCTTGATTTTTCAAAGCGACTCATTCCCGATTTTTCATTGGTCACGTGAGTCTGTGAATCCCGTTGTAAGCCACTTTCTCTCACACAGATTCACATTTCTTTTGATCCGTCGACCGCCTACCGCTCTGGTGCCCACGGTTTGACGGTCAGTTGGTCACGGGCTCACAACCCCCACACACAGCCCCACGCTGGTCCATCTCCTACGCCACTGTCCGACCACACAGATAGCAAACACACACATGACACACGGTTCGTTTCTTGCCGTTGAATAAATTTTCTTTAGTGTATAGGCTGTAATTTAAATTGAGAAAGTTGTGAAAATTAATTGTTTACGTTAATGTTTGAAATTGAAAATGCATTTTGTTAATATTTTTTGTGAAAATTAATTGAGAAAGCAATTTGTTAATGTGTTAAGAGTTAAGAGAATGGATACACACACCTCACCAAAAGTAAAGAAAAATAGATTGAATATATTGAAAGGAAAATAAGATAACACCGGGAATACTCCCGTCCAAGCCTAATGGCCGATTCCTATGGGAAGTATCCCGTCCCAAGCCTAACGGCCGTAAATAATGATCTCTCAGATAATTTCCCTAGAGAAGACAAAGACAATATCTAAAAGACTAAACCCTAGATTAAACCCTAATTACTAGGCCCATGGGCCACTTTATTAATTAAAGTAAATTACTATAATATCTAATATCTTATGTGTATCAATTCCCTTCCCCTTCAAAAGGTCCTTTTCCTCAAGGCTGAACAGAGGAACAGATCACGAGCAGGAACCTCAAGTAGGAAAATCTAATTTTCTTGAATTGACCCCAGGTGCACGATTCAACAATGTACCACAGATTTCCTTGATTGTGAAACTCTTCTTCATTGCATCATTTGCTGCCCTTTCAACAGTGAAAGCCCATGCATCATTTGCTGCCTTTTCCACCGCCCCTTTTGTTCTTCTCATGTAAGAATTAATATTTTATTTCACAACTTTTTCAGGCCTATAATCAATTTCTTCTTCTTGATTCGCAAAAGCTCTTCCTTTATTCATAACCTCTTGAAAAATATTAGATGATGTCTATTTTATCTTTTCCTTGGCACTGGAAAACTCCAATTTTTTATCAACTATCTCAATCACAACTTTCTCTTTATGAATTTTGGCATCATCTTTCGATCTGTATTTCTCTGGAATTGGAACATCACCAGGTTTTAGAGAGTCATCATGAACGATGCCCTCCTCACGCCGGAGTTGGCTCACCACGATCTTTATCTTCTCGAATCCTTTGATTATCGTCGTCACAGTAGACTGCATCTTTGCCACAGTAGACTGCATCTTTGCCACAATAGACTGTAACTCCTCCACTCCCTTCTCTAACGTTTCCTCACGAACCTCCATTCGCCTCATTAGGATCCGGCAGGTCAAACCAATTTGTTAGAGTTAAGAGAATGGATACACACACCTCACCGAAAGTAAAGGAAAATAGATTGAATATATTGAAAGGAAAATAAGATAACACCGGGAATAATTAAGTGTGAGATTTACACAGATCACAAAAGTGTGAAGTACATTTTCACACAAAAAGAGTTGAATATGAGACAAAGAAGATGGTTGGAGTTGGTTAAGGATTATGACTGCACTATTGATTATCATACGGGCAAGGCCAACGTGGTGGCCGATGTATTAAGTCGGAAGGGTAGAGGAGAATTGAGTTTTATGTTGACAAAACAAGAGCAATTAACAGAAGATTTTGCCAAATTGAGAATAGAAGTTTTGGAACCACCAAAGAATGTTGTAGCAATGGTGTCAACAATTACCTCATAAAGTGAAGTAGAGTTTGTTGTAGAAGTGAGGAGTTAAGGACTGTGAAGAGTGAATACAGTCTTAACTCAGAGAAGTTGAGCACTAGGACTTAGATTATCCTAGGGATCAAAGCACTAAGATAGTGTTGTTGATCAGTGCACCTTGGCACTTTAAAACAAGCTAATTCCAGGTGTTAAAGAATTATCATGTTAAATCAGGGAAAGTGGATGTAGGAGCTTGAGTCTCTGAACCACTATAACTTGTTGTGTCATTTACTTACTGCATTCTTTTCTAATTCACATTACACACTTAAGATCTTTTGAAACAGTAAAATTCAACAAAGTTAAACAAAACAATTTTTGGACAAATTCCCTGATAAACTGATTTTTCAGAAATTACTTGGAGTATTCTTTCAAAGAGAAGGCCAACCACATTCCGCACTTAGCAACTCTTTTAGATAGTTATCCAACTGATCACTTCCTAGTTTTCAGTAGGTTGATTCTCTATTAAAGTTATTCACTCATAGTAGTTGTCAGACAACTTCCCTGATAAGGCTAAATTGTTTTAAAAAGAAGAATTTGACTACACAAGTGCATTCCCCCCCCCCCCAATACACTTGTGTCATACTCCACTCAGGACCAACAAGTGGTATCAGAGCAGGGGTTCAAAGACCACGGCTTCTAAAAATCCAACTGATTTTTAAAAACTCATAATTTTTGTGGTCACTGAACTGATCCATTTTCTGAAAAACATTACTGTGTTTATCTAACCCTATTTTATTGAGATGGCTAACAATGCAGTTCCAGGAGATACTGTTGATACCATCAACAACATGGGTCCCAACCAAGTGAATCACATTTCTAATCACAAACTGCCAATGTTCTCAATTGAGAACTATGATTTCTGAAAAATTAGAATGAGAACACATCTTGCTTGCCAGCATGATGAAATGCTCAAAGTCATCACCAGAGGGCCTTTCACCTTCACCAAGCCAAACTCCAAAGTCAGTGATGCTCAGAAAGCAGACCCAAGGGAGTTGCTGCCAAAGGATGAAGATGACTTAACTGCAGAAGAGAGAAAAAGGCACAACCTGAACTACATTGCCATGAATACTTTGTACCAGACAATTCTAGATGCAGTGATGGGAAGAGTGTACCACTGCACCACAGCTAAAGAGATTTGGTACACCTTAGCACTTATGTGTGAAGGTAATAAAAAGATCAAATAAAACAAGCTCCAAGTAGCAATTCAGAAATATGAACAATTCACTATGGAGCCCAATGAAACAATTGATCATCTTGATGGCAGATTCACCGACATCATGAATGAGATAAACTCTCTTGGCAAATTCTATGCCAAAAGAGAAGTTGCATTGAAAATCCTGAGAAGTCTCACATCCAAGTGGGACATCTATTCAGTCATGATGCAAAACACTAGCAACCTTGATAACATGCCCATGCAGCAAGTGTTCTCTGAACTCAAAGCTTATGAGTTTGATCTGAACAGGAAGAAAGTGCATGAGGAGCCATCCTCCTCCAGCAAAGGAGTTGCATTCAAAGCTACTGAGACAGAAAAGAAGAGTGCTCAGAGATCATCTCAATCTGTCTCTAAGACTGAAATGAAGGAGGAACTGACACTCATGGCCAGAAGATTTGAGAAGCTCAATTCCAGATTTGGTAGATACAAAAAGTTCTACCAAGATAACAAAACCAGGAGAAGATTCAACTCTCCTGACAATAAATCAGAGGACAAACACTCTGATGAAAAGAAAGAAGATAAATATGCTGACAAAAAGAAGTCAAGCAAGGCTGATCCATCATCATCCAGGAGGAAGGAGTCCTCAAGCAAAAGAAACGATGATGAAGATGTGTGTTACAACTGCCATAAGAAAGGACACTTTCAATATGATTGTCCTGATCTTAGCACAAAAGAAAGAAAAGAAAGGCAGAACAAAAGAGACAAGAGACTGAGCAACAGGAAGACCATGGTGGCTGGAGAATCAGCAAGTGAGGAAAGTGTATATTCATGTAATGATGTATTATTCTCGAACAGTGACAGTGAAGATGACTATCAAATGGGTTTTGAAAATGAAGAGGTATGTTCATCTTCTAACTCTTCAAATAACACACATGAATCTAGTGAAGCCCACTTGAAACTTTCTTTTGGAAAGTTAATGGAGGACTTCACCAGACTACAAGAGCTACACAACATTGCATTGAGAGAAAACGTCCAAGCCTAATGGCCGATTCCTACGGAAAGGATCCCGTCCCAAGCCTAACGGCCGTAAATAATGATCTCTCAGATAATTTCCCTAGAGAAGACAAAGACAATATATAAAAGACTAAACCCTAGATTAAACCCTAATTACTAGGCCCATGGGCCACTTTATTAATTAAAGTAAATTACTATAATATCTAATATCTTATGCGTATCATAATGTTTAATGCCACAGTGGTTTTGAATTAGGTTTTCCGGATCATCTTCATTCATGAATCTGAATTTTTTTTAGGAATTTCTTTTTGGGATTTTTGTGCAGCAGTTCGTAGTAAACTAGTAGTTACTAGTAAATATGAATTTTTATATTTGCAGTTTGTTAAGTTTGCAGTAGAAATTCGTAAAACTGATTTTTATGTTTAGTGTCGACTTTTTAAGAATATTTGTGCAGTAGTTTTAGTTTGGGGTGTTTTATTTTTTTTTACTGTGAGATAGATATTGACGCTTCTTTGTGGATTGCAAGTTGCAACTAATTGAGGAGCTTGATGTTAGTCTTAAATCTCTGCACAATGTAAAGCATGGTGTTGTTAATCTGTGATTTAACCTTGATTAATCTCATGCAGCTTTATGGTTTTTTCAAGGAAAATAAATAGTCTCATTCACTTGGATGGTATTAGTGTTTGCTACTGTTCTTATTCTTCCATTCACTCTGTTAAGCTACCGTTGTATGTGTTAGTAAATTATTCTTCTCTATTATTTTATATGATCCAACTCCAATAATAATAGCTTCTGTAAAGAAAACTACTCTGTTTAGTTTTTTTTGCAGTAGAATTTTTGAGGAGCTACATATTCAATTAGAACAACCACTTAATCCTTCCAAACAATTTCCCCTACATGCTACATTTTCAATTAGAATAACCACTTAATCCTTCCAAATGATGCCTATTGATCATCTAATGCAACAATGAGCTCATGTGGGCTTCAATCTTTCTCCTTGTGCAATGCACAATCCTTCAACTACATCACATAGATTTGAGACGTCCCGGATTACAGCCTCTTGTGCTTCAACCTAGAAATTCAAGTAAATAACACAAAAAATCAGCTTAAAATTTTCAGGTTTCTGAATGTTAGAAGAAAAATGAACAACCAGTAGTACTTGATTGTTAAGCTTTCTTAACAAAAATGATAATTTATATGTGAAGAAGAAATTGAATTACCACTGTAAATCAAAAGTGAAAAGAGCAATGGGTTGAAAGCGTTATCAAAACCTTCTCCTCTCTGCCTTTGACATTGATTGCGTTGCTTGCTGCAGCTCACCATTTATTGAAACAGCAGAGAGTGGTTCTACAAGGTTTCCTGATCCTGAACCACTATATATAGTAGAGTATTACTTCTCTCAGGATAATTTGTAGTAATATCAGCATATTGAGCAATCCCATGAATTCAAAAAAACCATCTTGAATCTTTTGGAGCAACAAGCATATCTACACTATAAACATTCTGAATCCTACTGTAAACACAAATTCGTGAATTAAATATAAAAATGCGAAAATGGTAAACGATGTATTTAATTTCGGATTAAACCGATGAATATTGTGGGTTACAATCTCTAATTTCTCCTCTGATTCTCTCTTCTTGAACTTCTTGAATTTCTTGAGCACTTTTGGAACTTTTGGAGTTGGATCCGTAGCCGAATCCTATCCGATCTTGTATTTGGGGCTTTATAACGTTAATCCAAAGGTTTAGCACCGTATTTTGGATTAAACCTTGAATTTAGAGACTTTTGTGATGAACGTCGTTGAAGATCGTTCTTGAACTTGGGACTTTGTAACGTTAATCCAAGGGCTTGACGCCGTATTTTGGATTAAACGTTGATTTTCGGGACATATCGGGACTTTTCGGGACTTTTCCATTGAAGATCCACGAAGAACCTTGAAGAAACGCCGAATCGAAGGGGCTTAGCACCTTGATCTCCACTCGAATGCTGCTTCTCGCCGCTTTGCACGAAGAACGCCTTGAAGATACGCTGAATCGAATGGGCTTAGCACCTTGATCTCCACTCGAACGCTGCTTCTCGTTGCTTTGCACGAAGAACGCCTTTGAAGCTCCTCCGCTTGCTGAAGAACATTCTAAAATCCCTGCAGAGAATTTTAGAGCCTTGAATGCTTCTGAATTTTAGAGCCTTGAATTTTAGAGCACTTGTGAGATATGTTGATGCCGACTATGCAGCCAATGTAGACACAAGAAAGTCCTTGACAGGGTATGTATTCACCTTATTTGGTACAACTATATCATGGAGGTCAATACATCAGTCCGTAGTTGCATTATCTACTACAGAATCAGAATATGTAGCCTTGACTGAGGCAGTTAAGGAGAGCATGTGGCTTAGGGGGATCTTGAAGGAGTTTGGTATATCACAAAGAAGTGTGACTGTCTTCTGTGATAACCAAAGTGCAATACATCTTGCAAAGCATCAGGGGTATCATGAGAGAACTAAGCACATAGATGCGAAACTGTACTTTGTAAGAGATATTGTAGAGAAGGGGGTGGTCCAGGTAGTGAAGATTGCTACAGAGGAGAACCCCGCTGATGCGTTCACTAAGGCATTGCCAAAAGAGAAGTTTGGCTTGTGTCTTAGACTTATTGGACTGCATTAATTCCTCTGAGGAGAAGACTACTGTTCTTGTGGCAGAAGATCAGTAGTGGAGGCTATTCTTTGAGGAGAATAGTGTTGGTGTTTTGTTTTTGGTGGAGATTAGTTCGATTATGAGCTAAACGTGGAGAATTGTGAGTGTTATCTCATAATCTCAGAATCAGCACACTAAGTCAGTAGTGAGCTGATAGGATCAGATAAGATAACTTAGGCATTATCAGATGAGTTGAAGGGTTTCAATCAGATGAGAAGGTGATGCTTAGAGTTCAGCACAGTTGGGATCAGCACAGTAAGATCAGCACAGTACTGGACTAAGATCAGTACTTAAGCATACTAGACTAAGATCAGTTCTTCAGCAGAATGTACCAAGCTCAGTACTTCAGTAGAGTAGATTAGCTTAGTACCAGATCAGCACAGTACTTGGGTCAGCACAGTACTTGGTCAGTGCAGTAAAGATCAGCACAGTATGAAGTATATCAGCAGAGTTAGCTTTTGATCATCAGAATAGAAGAGTTGAGTATCAGATCACTAAGTAGTGTTCTGATCTTTATGGACAAGTCTTCTGGTTCGAAGTTAGTTAGTTTAACTAACAGTTTTACAGTTACAACAATTTGAGGGCATAACTACCATTTTCAGTTGGGCAATAACAGAGCACATGGGTTGTTACAAGCGGTTGCAAACGGTTGATAACTACTCAAAACAGTTCCTAACAGCAGCAACTACCTTTGGTCTTTATAAACTCTTGATTGTGTACATTGTAAAGGTTGGATGAGAGATTTAGTACGTTATTGTATTCTTTGAGTTGTGTGAGTTCACGAGTGGAGTGAGGAAATATCCTATTCCGAGTGAATGAGTGTGTAAACATTCTTTATCAATCAAAGAAGTACTAGTCTGGTCCAGTGGATGTAGATCACATTGATCGAACCACTTAAATTCTTGTGTGCTGTTTGTCTCGTTGATTACTTTTCTGAATTACTATCCTAGAGCAGTTATTTCTTCTATATTCAAGTGTTCTAATTAGTTGGAGACGTCTAACTGACTGGAATCAACTTGACAGCCAAAAATCTAAATGGAATTGGAAGTTCCATCAGACATATTACACAAGAGGAACATGGAATTCCTCATTCTTTTGTGAGCATCATATAACAATCTAATTGAATACGGAGTATAAGATACCAAAAAATTCCAATTCAAAATTATACAACCAAGCCAAAAAAAAAAAAAAAAATAAGAATCCATTCTATAGTGCATATCAAACTACAGAGATTATAGACTACAAGTAATTAATTCAATAAACCAGCCAGTTTAAAACCAACCAATTGAAGAATTAAATTGTACCCTTTGATTATTCGGGAACCCATAATTTCCCACATCTTTATCAAAAAGCACAAAATTGTGAGTCCCAATTTGGCTCGGATAATAGGAGGAACGAAAGAACTCTTGACTTGGGGAGTCAACTCCAATTTCTTCAACATATCCACAAATTCCTTCGTTTACAATTCCGAGACACAATTCAGACCTGGTGATGAAAAAATGCAACTCTCCTTCGAATTTCAGTCCTATTTATCATAACCGATTCTAAAAGTGTAAAAGCCTTATTTCATGATGAAAAATTACCTCTGACTTTGGGTAGTAAATCAGTTGGAGTACCCTTGACATGAGAGAAAAATCATAACAAAAACTTTGTGGAGAGGTTTTTAGCCATTGGGAAGAAAGTTTGGTGGTTGGGAGGGCCTAATTGGAGTTTATGATTGGGGAGGGCCTAATTGGAGTTTGGAAATGGGAATTTGATAGAGAGGTCAAAGAAATATGATGAGAAATCATGTTGAAATCGACAGAAACGAAGAGCAAATCCAAAGAAAGAAAGAAAGAAGAACAAAATTTTAATTAGGGCTTATGGATTTTTGGTTGAGAAAGAACACTTTTTTTTCAAGAAACAATTTCGTTGAAGTGTTTTCTGGCTAGATTTTTATTTTTCTTATTAAAATTTTATGTTTCTATAGAATAAAAGTACTCCTATGAGAATCATAAGATTATGGGTTAAGGGGGTATTTTAGTAATTTTATATTTTTTCTAAGAAAAAATAAAAATTTAATTTAATTGCAAAGTGCAATCGCCAATTACAAAATTAAATGATGTGACAACTTATTATAGGACGCCTTACCAAAGACAGGGCGAACCCCCTGTCTCACCGTAGAAAAGCCCTAGAAACAATCATTAAATATTTATCTTTCAACAACCGCACAACAACCCTTACTTTATCTATTTTTTTCTTAAAATTTGTGTCCACAAGTATGAACATAATTTTGATGGACGGAGGAGTATATTAATACTCTCTCATATCCAAAATGTATGTCATGACTTAGATTTATGCACACATATTAAGAAAATCAATGACTACTTCGTACTTACTATACCCCTAAGTAATTGTTCTAGATTTCTACACTATTCATTAAAAAATATTACTATCTAAGTTATAAGAGTATTATTAGTTTGAGGGTAATTTAAAAAAAAAATATAATTAATTTACATTGAAAAGTATAAAACGTCATATAATTTGTAAAAAAAAAAAAAAAAAGTCAAACCCACATATATTATGAACAGAAGGGATTATATATTAAAATTTAAATTGTTTTTAGTAATTTTTAAAATAAGTAATTAAAATCAATGATAGATTGATTTAATAAGTCATTTTAGTAGAATTCATCTCAAAATAAGTTTTTATTTTACATTTGGTACTTATATATAAAAGTGATTATTTTGTACGTATTTTAATTACAAAATTAATTTCAAAAGAATTAAAATTTACACGTTTGATACTATTATTGATAAATAGGGGATCACTTTTGTATTATTTTAGTATTTTTTTTAAACAGGTTTGCAATTAATACATGTAGCAATATTGTATAAATAATGATAAAAAAATTAGTCTCTTAAAAAGATTGACAAAGAAAATATGATTGATAATCTAATTTGTTAATTTATTTAATTTTAAATCACCTTTAACAAAATAAATAAATAATGTATTCATTGTTCAATAATTTGTATCACAATAATATATTTTTTCTTGCAAACCAACATTATCATTTATAATATATATGTATATGTATTTGTATATATATTCAATTAGTTAGTCAAACAAATTAAAGACATATTAAATGTATTTGAGAAATTTGATAATTAATATTAATGTATTTTGATGTAATACATAAATATTACTATAATTTGATAAATTCTTGTATACATGATGCAATTGAATTTTAAATAGTTTGAATGTATCCTTAATTGTCTAATTAAATTTTTGAGTAACTGTACTAGAATCAAATTAAAATTGTGATTCAATTGTATTAACTGTACCATATAATTGAATGCACGTAAATGTAACTTATATAATTATACTAACACAATTGTACCATATAATTGAATGCACATAAATATAACTTTTAATTATAACTATTAATAAGTTAGTATTTTAAATAATCCTTGTCTCATACTCCCTCCGTCCCACAAAGATAGCCACATATTTCTTTTTTGGATGTCCCAAATTATAGCCACATTTCCTCTTTTACTTTAGCATTAAATGTTTTATTGTCAATTTTACCCCTAATTTATAAGAGTAATTAATGCTTAGCAGATTTTGAAGTATTAGATTTTAAGGGGAAAATTGACACATTAGTTCAATTTAACTGCATTTATTAATTTTTCTTAATATGTGTGCAAAGTCAAATGTGGGTGAGTATTAAAAAAAAAATCCTCATGTCTTGACTAAAATTGTCCAAATACGGCGCATGGGGTCTTGTACCTGCAATTGCAAACGCCACGTCAACCACTCGACAACTGCTTTTACTAAACTGCCCCTGACAACGAGTGGTTGTGAAATCGGAATTATGGTGCGTTTGAGTGGGTTATTTATGTAAATATAGGAGTTGGAGATAGGGACAGAAATTAAATGCCACATTTTGTATTTATTCACTTTATTTACACTTTATTTTGTAATCACCCATACTATGATTTTACTAATTTAATGTCCATAAATACGCAGAAAATCTAACTTTTCTTTATTTCAACCGCTTGATGCAATTATGTGTAACTAATCAGTATTACTTTATTAAATAAATTATATTAATTGCTTATATTAATTATGCATACAATTTTTTTTAAGTCTCGAGTGGTCCAAGGACTGACTAATTTCGTGGATCAATTCCATCTTCCATTTACAAGAACCCCGTTTAAAGTCAGAGTTTTACGCTTTATATTTGCATTACAATTGTTACTCAAAATGTATAATCTCGAGTCTCATTACTATATTAGATCATTTATGAATTAAGGGTGATTTAATTTAAATTAAAACACGACCGAATATATATCAATAATAAGTTTCCTCTTAATCATAACATGGCCCAAATAACAATTTTTCATGAAATTGTGTAATATAAAACTTATATCAAATAAGTAAATTTAGGACAGAAATGGTGGGTCAAACCTAAATCAACGTGGGTCAATTTTAATTAAAATACATTTTTTCGTCTTTATATATTGTTTAACTATATGATCAAAATATTGTTATTACAATATCAGAGATGTATTACTATAAATTCAAAAATATTCTGAACGCTTAGTTTTTTGGTTGAATTTACAAGAATATTTTTGAACTTTATATAGTAACATAGTTTTTGACTTGTAGTGTAAAATATTTTATGCTACTACAAAGCCAAAATATGTTATTATAAGGCCACAAATATTCTTCTACTACAAGACCAAAACTATGTTACTATAATGTTAAATTATTGTCACTATATACAAGGCAAAGAGTATACTACTACAAATTCAAAAATATTTTGGAGACTTAATTTTTTGGGTGAACTTAAATTTTCAGAATATTTTTTGACATATAGTTGCATACTTTTAGTCTTGTAATGATAATATTTTAATCTTGTAGTAACAATATATTGATTATATAGTAAATCACCTACTTTCGACCTGCAATTTTTTTTGAACAATTCAGATCTAGGCTTATAATGCATAACTTTTTTTTAAATTATTTTAATTAGGCATATTTTATGTGTAAAATGTGTCACACAAGTGTTAGCTCTTATTTTTATAAGTGCATGTATACTATGAGAGAATCACATGTACAAAAAAATCTCATTTACTCATATTATATATGATCCGTAAATTTATAAAGTCTTATCTAAATTAATTTTAAATTTGACTTTTATGACCGAATATTAAATTGGAGATTTGTTTCAGATCATTTTATACAAAAGTCTTTCTGTATTGCACCAACCCTCCAGACTTTTTCTCTCTCCTAGGTGTATAAAACACACACTCTGTTACTTATTTTCTGATAAGGAATTAAGCATTTCAATCTTCATTGAACAAGAGAGGTGAACTTGCATTTTCAATTGAATCTTTTAGTTTTCCTCTTATTTATTTTTTATATAGATGCTTGTTTGGTAAATTTTGCAGAGATTTGATGAATTGTTCGAGAAGTCTAAATTCTGCGTACAATGGACAACAAATGTATTTTCCGGCAACTCCAATTTCAAACAAGCCTTTTTATGAACAAGCGATTTGTAATTCCACCCTACTCAAAACTCCTATCAACCTAGAGAATGAAAACATTTTTGCTTCGAGAAAGAGATGCATAGATTCCATCGACGAGTTCTATGTCGGAGCTGATTTTCCGACGGTCCAAAAAAGCAACATTCAAATGCAATCATACGAGTTGGAAATGGACGACATCATTTCTCAACATGTAACTTTTTATCATATATTTTCCTTTTCCGATTATTAGATCAATTACGTGTACAAATGTGTTTGTAAAAATGCCGGAATAAAAATTCACAACAAAGTTTTGGTTTTAAATTGCAGGTCAAGAGAATGAAATCGGAGATACAAGAAAGGCAAAAGCAATTAATTGCCACGATCGAAAAAGGAGTAGCGAAAAAATTGAATGAAAATGATGACCAAATTCAAGCAATGCTTAAATCAAATACGCTTCTTCAAGATAAAGTACGCAATCTTTACTTTGAAAATCAGTTATGGAAAGATATGACAAAAAAAATAGAAGCCACAGTTATTTCGCTTCGCACGAACTTCAAGCATGCCCTCACAAAATTTGGTGGTGTAGAACGCATGTTCAACAAAGTCTGTGGCGTTGCCCCCGTGGTCGACGATGCAGAATCATGTTGCGACAACAGGGAAAAGGTGGATTATAACAATGAAATTGAGAAGAGTGGCTACGGTATTAAGCGGTGCAAGCTGTGTGGTGAGAGGGAGGTGTGTGTACTACTATTGCCTTGTCGACATCTCTGTCTTTGCAATGACTGCGGGAGTGGGACCAACCAAGTCCAAACATGCCCAATATGTAACTCTACCGTGAACGCCACAGTACATGTTAAGATGTAATCAAATTATTCCAATTAGGATCAAAATGATAAGAACTAGCACATGATCGATTGGAAAAGGATGTAGCTCCTACATCATTTATTTATTTTGTTCATTTTGATTGATAGTTTTCTTGAATTGCCATTAGCATATATTACTTAAAATGTATTTTCCCCTTTTGATTTGGTTATATGAATCATTTGTTTTAAACAGTGTATTATTTTGTGATTTGAAGGAAGTACTTTTTATATTCTATCAATGCACATCATAAATATCCCTACCTAAATATGATATTATATGAACAAAAGATTATATACAAAATATTGAATTAAATAAATAATCTCTTGACATTAAAATAAGTGGGCCACACCTTTTTCTTTAGTATCTTCTTTGATGTTTTTTGGTAAATTACTTTTCGATGATATACAATACTTCCTCTATTTCACAATTGTTTGCACTTTTTTCTTATTTAATCGTTCCACAATTGTTTGCACTTCCTAAAAAGGAAACTTTTTTATAAACCTCACCCTCATAATATTTACATATTTACAAAAAATGTCATTACTTTTACCCTCAATCCAATCATTCACTTTACTTTATTCATAAAAGTTTACCAAATTACCCCTCAACACTCCACTCATTACACATGTTTCTTAATTTGTGTGTTCATAAAGTGGTGCAAACAGTTCCGGGATGGAGGGAGTATAACATTATATAATCATTGAATTTTTTATTAAAAAATCTATGTGATGAAAATGATTGATTATGTGAGAATTTTTAAATTTCTTATGAATGACATCAATTCTCTTATTCATATCAACTTCACTTTTTCATTGATGAAGATATTTTTATTTAACGTTTATTAGAAATTATCTAGAATCTTTAATAGTTCTCTATATGGGCTTTTCTAACGTGAGACACGGGGTTCGCTCTATCTTACAATACTCAACCTTTACTAGTGCATGCAGTCCAAAGATCTGAAGTTTTGCGGGCCGGGCCGGTCCACAACCCACCTCAACCCATAATTTTGCGGATTTTGGCTGGCCGGTCCACGACGGGGACGGGTTGTAAAATACTCAAACTAACCCACCCATGGTGGGTGCGGGCTAGCCCATGGGCTTTTTCCTTTTTTTTTTTTTTTTACTTTTTCATATGTAAAATTATAATAAATTTTAAACAATACAAAACAATTACTAAAAATTAATCAAAACAAGCAAAGCTTACATAAACTTAAAATTCAAGCAACAATGTTCACAAAATAGTCTAAAAAAATAAAACTTGCATATAAAAGTTCATCAACATAAACATAAAGTTCTGAAATAACGTCAAAAGTTCACCAACATAAACATAAGATCTCAAAATAGTTACTTAAGTTCAAATACTTCAACATTTTCTAAATTAAAAATCATCTTCCATATCATCATCAAAGTCATCTTCATTTCCTTCTCATTCATCCTCACAATTCTCCACAACATTAGATGAAGATCCTTCTTTCAATAAAGCTGTCTTAGTATCTGCACAATCATCATCTACATATAAAACACAATAGTTTAATAATTGAATATGAAATATAAAAATAAACATAAAACATGACTTTAAATGTAATGTAACTTACCGGATGATGAAAAACCATACAACCAATTACGAGTGCAAACCAAAGATTGGAATTTTTCAGGAAGCATATAACTTCTATACTTAGTGAGCACACGACCACCAATAGAGAAAGCTGATTCTGAAGCAACAGTAGTAATTGGAATAGCCAAGACATCACATGCCATTGATGCAAGATCAGGAAATCGATGTTTTTTATCCTTTCAATATGCCAACACATCCAAATCTTTGAAATGTATATGATCATACATTGGCTCTTCCAAATACACATCCAAATTATTTTTGCCCGCATTTGATTTGGTTTGGCTCACAAAATCTTACATTTCCTATATAATAAAAATACATAAATAAGAATTAATATATATATATATATATAATTTTTTTTGAACGGGTATATATATATATATATATATATATATATATAATAAAAACAATGAAATATTGAGAAAAAATAAAAATAAAAACTTACGTCCAAAATTTTTTGTTCCTTTTCGAAGTTTCATCACTTAGACTTGATGTAAGTAAAGAAGAAGATCGTGGTTGCACAACATTTGACTTGATAGTGTAACTCTCAAAATGTTTATACAACTTAAGTTTCACAAGTGACATCAACTCTTCACACTTAACAGAATCAAACTCAACCTTTGAGTAGAAATACCTCAACATATTCAACTTTATACGCAGGTCAAGAATATCCCCAAATGCAAGTATCACACTATACTCACTCCAATACTTGTCAAATTTTGCAAGCATCTTCACACACATACCACTTATTGTTGGATCAACATTCAGCAAACTGGTTTTCAACAAACGTTCAATCTTCCAAATTTGTTTAAAGTACAAATTTGATGTAGGATAAGCTGAACCAGAAATCAACTTGGTAGTGTCATAAAAAGGCTCAAGCAACTCACATAATTTCTCACATATGTTCCATTCATCAGCTAAAAGACACCATTTGTGTAACACCCCGTCCCAAAATTTATACGAAATATAAGAATAAATAATTTGAGAGTTTTTCCAATTATATAAATAATGTTATGTGTTTTCAAAAGACTTGATTTTTAGGAAGACAGACGAGCATTCTGATCCGGGAGCACTCCTAGCACATAATAAGGAAAGAAATAAAATATATGGTTTGATGAATATTTAAAATGTAAGAAGTTTAATTAATAACTTTACAAAATTATTTTATGAAAGCTCATGATAAAAGACTAAACAAAGCATAATATGTTTTAATAAATAATAATGCCTTGTTATCTTAGTTTTAGTACAAAATATTTACTTGCTTGATCATAGATACAACATCTCATATATGAAAAGTTCATAATCGTGAAAATTACATTTCTTTGATTGCCCTGCTTTTCATGTCTATGTGATATAATGTTTGTCTTATCTGATTTTATTTTATGTTACGAGTCATTCTAATGATTTGCTATTAGATTAATAATAGAATTAAAATAGAAATAATATAAAAAGTCTTCAGTCGAATGTTATAATTAAATATTTTTTGTCTGAGAGCGCGACGATTTTATCACCATAAATCCTGGATAAATATTTATAGCTCTTGCGTAATTTTCTGCGAAAACTAACACGAAAATAAGTAACGACTTTGTAGTAAATATCGAGTACTAATGAATACCGCGATAAATAAAATATCTATTACTTTAATTTTTAAATCAAAAAAAGTTCATGTGGCCAATTTTGGTCCACCCATTCTTACATAGTTGAAAATCAACCACATCACTCTTTCACCATTTGAGTCGGCCAAATATTCACTCCCTCTCCTTCTATATATACTCTCCATCACAGCAGTTTCTTCTTCATTAGTCCCATTCACAAACACGTCCAACCCCTGTCCTCTTCACTACTCAATCAACTCCAAGAATCAATCCACAAGAAATGAAGAACAACTCATTTCTTTCGATCCCTTTTTCTACTTCTTGATCGACTTCTTCCTCTTTAATAGGAAGCAAGTTGATTCTTCAACCTCTATAGCAGCCTTCGAGAGCTAGAAACACATCCGAGATAACTTCGATTCTTTTCGTAGAAGAACAGTCCATATGATTCAAGAGGAGTGAAGAACACCACCTCTTTTCCTTCTCTGCTGCTGACTTTTATTTCAAGGTTGTATTTAATAACTATTTCTTCAAAAATCTTGCAACAATCATGAAGAACACGAGCAACTTCATCCTTGGTCGATCCCCCAGGTTCCCTCACGAATTCGAATCCATATCACAGCCTAAATCGAGAAAACTACACAAAAAACGTGTTAGGCGAAGTGCGGCCTAAACGGAGCTCGGACGGTCCCTGCATTACGCTTGCTAAAATCATTCAAGAAGTTTGTAACTATTCTTAAAAGTTAACCAGGTGGGTGTCACTACTGTATTGAGGTAATGTTATATGGACTGTTGGTGTATTCTGAACTAAACTAAACAAACATCAACATATAACTAAGAACACAAGAATGCATGAATTAATTATAATGGAGTAAATTATATTATGATGTCATGATATGTAATATATGAGTTTCGATTTCGCGAAGGAGTTGGGAAGTGTTTATGAGGATTGCATGTGGTAGAGGCGCTACCAATGTCCCATATGATATATGATAATTATGAATATAAAATATCATGAATAAGTCATGAATCAGACTTTAGTAGTCAACATACTTTAGTAGTCAAATGAGATAATGGGGATTGCATGTGGTAAGTCGTTGCCAGTGTGGTCCCACTATGATAAAAGACTTTAGTAGTCAAAGGAAATGATGGGGATTGCACGTGGTAGTCGTTGCCAGTGTTGTCCCCCCTATGATAAAGGAGATGAGAATATAATGGTGATATAAAAGGAGATGATGGGGATTGCACGTGATAAGTCATTATCAGTGTCGTCCCACAATGGTGAAAGAAATGATGAGAATTATTATCAATGATATGAATGTGAAAGCAATATGAATAAGAATTATTTACGATAAAATACTAATAATAATTATTTCGGCGTACTGCCAATCTGTGTAGCAGCGTACAAGGATATCCACTGAGATTTTTATCTCACACCCCAAAACTAATATTTTCAGGTTATGATCGAGAGGGGCTGACATTGCAGCAGGGATGACACAGAGTTTCCCCATATTAAGATGCTATAATATATCTATTTGAGACTTATGATAATAAATTGAATGTCTTATGAAAGACATGTTTTACACTTTTGTCGAGTGATAAACTTTTCTAAAAGTTACTCGACGATCATTATGTAAGGTATCTTCAAATCAAATACTACTTATTATGTTAATTCTAAGTTTATAAATGGGCCCACATTGCTTCTATTCACTACTACAAAATACCCCCTATAGAGACGCCTTGTTAGAGGCGCTTTTAATTAAGGGTCACAATAATATATATGAAATGATGCTCTCATTTCTTAATCAAATTTAGTGACGCTAACATTATAAATACAACTCATAATTCTCGGAAGTCCCGAGTTCGAGTCTAAAGAAGGGTATGGAAAAGAGAAAAAAAAAATCTAACTCTCGCCCAAATTTTTTTTTGTTAAAACCAGTCTTAATCTTTTTTTCTAAATTAATATTTCCTCTAATTCCCTCCTATTCTCCCCCGACCCCGCACCAAAAGGGAGCCCTAGACTTTAATTTCACACACCTTCGTAATTTACTTCTGTGTTTTGAATAATTTTTCATCAGAATTTGCATCGTACATCTTAATTCTCTCTCCCCGCTCTAATTTTGTCAATCGTGCGAGGGAACCCTAATTCCACACACCTACAAGCATTTCACTGTGGGTTCGATGATTCTACAAATCGAGTTCAACCTCATCGTCCAATTTCTATGAAGCCAATACTAACAGGTTTGTGTATACTTCACTTGTAACATTGTTTAGAGCAAAATTTATTTGTTTGATAATTCCACAAATCGCCGGAAGATTGTCGATGGAAGATACAGTTTTCGAAAAGAAAATTATCTATTAAATCTCATAATTGCGATTCTGCACAAATCAGAAATGTTTAATTTTCTGAGATTTTGAATTTTTATTTTTTGGAAACAATTAGGATTGGTTCTGATTAAATGCAATTAAATTCAGTACTTTCAGTTCTTGGTTTGCATTTTTTCGAATTATTTTGGTACTATTTAGATTCGTTTTTAAATTCTAGACCTTTTCTTGTTTTTTATTTCAAATATTCCAGTCGTCTGTGGAGATGTGGAGATGGTGCTTCACGGTAGTACTCTGCCACATGGTTATTTTATATGAGAATTAACTATATAGTTTATTAGACTACTCAAGAACACCGCTGGAGTGATCCACTTCACTAGACTGTTGAAGCAAAAGATGGACTTCCCATACAAAATGAAATTGTGACCCTAGCTTCAATTAGTTACTCAAACTTCTTTCTACAAGTTTTTGTATTCACTAGAGTAATATGACCAGAAATAATTTTGTAACTTATGTGTCTATGGTAGAACTAGTCATTTTTCACTACTAAGCTTTCATTGTTTTATGTGTTTGTGTGTTGAGCAGAGTGATGCATTATTTGGACAACTCAGTGAAGCTGGAATTCCTCAAGAGGTATAACCCTGTAAGTAGTATACGTTATTTATTCTTCATAATCCTTGGAGGTAATGCAGAATCTAAGGCAAGATTAAAGCAACGCAAGATGTTGATGCCAAGGTATCTTCTTAACCTCGACCTTATGCACTACCTAAATATAAATTAAATGTTTGTGTTCGTTTGTTTGGCTTTTGTGGTGTAAATCTAAGGGAAGACAGAGAGAGAGGAGAAACCTTGTAACCACCCTGCTAAAGACTTACCAATTGAATCCAAGATGTTGACAAAAGCACTAGTTGAAGCTCAGAGAAAATTGGATAACTTCTTTTCCAACATTATTAAACAATTATTTGAATATGATGAGATTTTGAACAGCCAAAGAGATGGAGTGTATACTGAGTGGAGACGAGCTTTAATGTATGATGACCTCTGAGCTCTCCTAATTGAGTATGATGAACTAACAATGGAGGGTATACTAGAGGTAAAAATCTGTTTGATACTGTAATGTCATGGCTTCCATATGCTTTCATATACCACAGTTAAGGTATTTGTTTTTCTTCTCTCGTTATAATGTAGCAGGTAAATGTTAGCTCTAAAGCTCCCAAAGAAAGCTACAATTTGGAGATGGTTTATATCAAAACTTCAATAGTAAGTTGAACCCCTTGCAACTCTTATGTAATCAGTATATGCTACATACGAAATGTTGGTCTCATCAAACACGCCTAACAAATAACCTTCTTTAATTTGTTTCTATAAGCTGTTGCAGCATGTGTTAAAAAGTATCTTATGTTTTTGAACATGTCTGTTTTGTGATCGATGATGGTTAAATTATATAGACCTCATGTTCACTTACTTGGACATTTTCAACTCTAAAGACTTAAACATTATTCCATTACTCTATAATATTTTAAAACTATTAATTTCTTTCATGGTACTTTTGAGATATTGGCTCTGGTTGTATTCCTTCTATATTTGTGTCCACAAGGACTTTTGACTCTTCCATTGGTTTGTAATGGATTTGTTGTTTGTCATCATAGATATATGCTTTTAGTATCTGGCCACTAATGGCATTTTTGGGTTATTGTTTACAACAGAGTTTTCATGTAAAGCTCCATCTGTTAATTTTGTGCTAAGACATCAGTTTACTTCCAAAAAAGATAATTGCAATAATTTAACTGTGTTCGTTTTTTCTCTAGCTGAAATATTTTCTGGCTACTGTATTTTTTGTGGTACAACTCCTACCATCTAAGACATTAATTCGGTCATGCATCTTTCCACAATGTATAGTATTCCATAAATCCATTTCATTTGTGCTCCCGAGAGTATGGATATATATACTTAATGCTGCAAATTTTAATACTTGACACAGCTTGCAATAACCTTAAAATTGAACAACATTCAAACTAGTCGGCTAGTTTTTGTGTAACATTCAAATATTTATTTTGTTCTCTAAATGCCACGCAATAACAATTTTGCAAGATGAAATTGTATGTCCAGTACCGAGGACGAATTCTGGGCTGCATTTTGGCTGCTATATTGTCAAAATCATGTGTATCAATAGTGGAATTGTTGGGCGAGTTGTATGTCCATCTTCACTTGGTTTATTTATCTGTTTTACACATTTTTTTTCAGCTCAGTTTTTTATTTGCTATTGGGTCTTGAAACATGCATTACATTTATGATGATCAGTTGGTGTTTGTCTGGTTTGTTCAAGTATGGATATTTTCCACTTTATTATTAGTGTTTGTTTCAAATAAAAAATATTTGACATGAACAAGCTTTGTTAGTGAACAGTTCTGCACTTTATCATCGGTGCACTATTACATGGGATGTATTTTAGGGATTGGTATGTGCTAGAACCAGTTGCTGGAATTATGCTTCTATTATTATTTGTTTAGTTGATTATGATGTTTGCAAAGTTTAGTAATTCATCTTTGAATGTATGCAATGCCACTACTAGTAACAATGGTTGCTACTTGAAGATGATGCATATATTATACAGTATTGGGAAGCTACAGAGCTGTTTTTAACAGCAGAAAACCTGTTTTTGATATCAGGAAAGTGTTTTTAACAGCAGAAAATGGCTGTTTATAACAGCAGAAAAGCTGTTTTTGACAGCAGGAAACTGTTTACAACAGCAGGTTATTCTTTTTTTTGCTATTGACAGCAGAAATTATTTTGGACAGTAAGATCCTGATCTGGATTAGAGGTTTTGTCATGTGTATTTGAAGCTTAGAATCATATGAATATGATATTTAGTAAAGAGGAAGGTGCCTGCCTAGTTTGAATATTTTTATAATATTGTTCCTTTGTTTTATTTTTCTTTCTTGGATACAGGTATTGATCACTGGTGAGTCTTCATATTGGTGTTTTCTTAAAAAGTGTTGTTTCACCATTTCAATTGATTTATATAAGTATTTCAATTACTGAATTTAAAGGAGTTAAGCATTCATGTTATTGAGAACTTCATATTAATGTTTAGTTTAATGTTATTGATCAAATCCATTCCTTAGCTTGTTCCATTGATAAGTTCTAACACACTCCTCATTTTGTTGACAAATCTTTATCTTATAGTTATAAACTTATAGTATGTGACTCTTTAATAGTTGTTTACTTCATCTCTAGATTATTTTATTTTTTTGCTTAGAGTGAACGTGAACTTATTTATGAAAAATGATGTAGGTTGGAGCAAAGGTTCTTTTAGAAGGCATCGTTGTTTCAAACAATGTAGCACAAAGTATTGTAGAAAGCTCGAATCCCACTAAACTGTTGGGCAATGGAGAATTGTTAGGAGTTGAATGGTGCGAAGTTAAAGTTGCCGTGTCATAGTGGTTGAGCAAGCTATAAAAAAAAAACATTTCTTGGCCAAACCATCTGGTATGTTTCTTTTGATATTATTTTATTTGTTTTAGTTTAGTTTTCTTCAATTTCAAGTATAAATAATTTTTTATTTTGCTCATTATTATAGGTTCAAGTGAAAAATGCAAGATAAAGATAGCAAAACGGATATTGTCATCCATAGTTTAGGTGCGATTTATCTTTAAACTGAAAGTTTTGATATTTTTTATTTGGGATATTGGATTTGATAGTTATGTGGTTGATACCAAACTTGAGTTGGGATGTTTTAAACTTTGTTGTTTATGTTAAGAAATGTGACGATACTTTATTATTATATCTTTGTTTCTATTTTAGAGGTGTTGATATTTTATGGTTATATATTCCGTTGTTTCTATTTTTGAAGTGTGATGATATTTGATTGTTATATTATAAATAAAAGAAAATATAAAATAGTTATTTGTGTTTGAGTGGTTTGGGGGTATGTACCTATATTGTTACTAATACATTAAAAAGCATCACAAAATTAGTTATAAATATTTACGGGATGCGAAAGAGCAATACTAAAGTGCACTGTCGTGATGCCGATTAGTGTCACCAAATACTGTTACTATGATGTATAAAAAGGTCACTAAATGTGGTGGTTAAGTTAGTTATTAATTTTTTCGTGACGTGAGAAAGTGTCACTAAAGCACAACATGGTGACGCCGATTAGCATCACTAAACAGTGTTACTAAGACGTCTAAAAGCATGACAAGGGCAATCTACAGTGATGCTTTTCAAGCGTCACGATAATAAGCTATTGAAACGCCAAATCAGGTGACGCTTGATCAAAGCGTCACTATAGCAAATGCGTCACTAAAACATATTTTTAGTGACACATCTGAGCGTCTCTAAAGCCCATTTTTGTAGTAGTGATTGCAACTCATAACTATCTTTAAATTATTTTCGCTGCAAAACTCTTATCGATTCACTTATGTTATTATATTTTAAAAGAAATTTTCAAGTTCAATTTTCCGGTCACTAAGTGGCGACTCGAATTTAGAGTGTTTGAGCCTCAAGGGCTACATTCTGGATACGGGGCGTTACAGGTGGTATCAGAGCCAGGTTCAAACCTTCTGCCAAAATTATTTATTTTCTCTTCTTTCCTAAATGTTTATCTTACAAAGTATAGTCTTTCCATAAAGGTGTTTCTAAAAAGAATTCATCTTTATAAATATTTAAAAGCAAGAGAGATTTTATTCAGAAATTATTATAATGCATTATACTAAAGCATGTCAAAAATAAAAAGATAATATTAAAAGATATTACTAGTGGAATAATGTGTCTCCTTCTGCAATCGAAGCGCCCTCAAGGTATGTAAGTATTTAAAGTTTACAAGTAGTAGTCATAATACAAAATATTCATGAAAGTAGAAATTCCATCGTCTATGAAAGTTACGAAATAAAATTATGTCTTGATATGATAAAGTTATGAAAAGGGAAGAAAGTAAGTTATGTTTGATACGATAAGTTTATGAAGTAAACAATGATTATGAAAGGATCTTTTACGAAGTGAAAATTGTTATGATATAATTAATTTACCTGTTTCCTATAGTACGAGTGCAAGTTTATGAAAGTATTTTACATGCATTCACGATACTTATGACATATATTTCCCTTTTGAAAAATAAGATGGACCTAAAAGTCTTATTTTATTTTAACATCAGTCACTATTTCACTACATAAACTCGAAAACGCTAGATGCATATGATCTGTTTTATCTTATAGGATTGTTGTTCTTTTTCAATGGAGAAGGTCACTCCACGTTTTAAACATTATATGTATTATATTTTGCAACTTACTTCAAGTGGGTTTGCTTTATTTTATCCATTACATTTACCTAACTGTTATTTTAATGACATGCGATCAATGGTTCCCTAACATACAAACGACGACGTGCCGTCATTGTGCCGCTCAATCTAGACAGTGTGTGTCCAATGTACTGTGTACTCTCAACGTATAACTGGTGCTAGTACATTGTCGTTACGATTTTTGGGTTCTGATTTTGAAAGTTTTGTCATACCTATATGAATTAATATATTCTTTTCTTTTCAATCCTTTAGATGGCACCACGTGGACGTGGACGAGCTACTAGGAATCGTGCTCAAGACCCTTCCGAAGAATCAGTAGGACAACAAGCCGATATGGCAAGAGAATTCATCAACTCTCTCCAAAACTTTATGCAAAAACAAACCTCACCACCACTTGTACCTATACCTCACCCGCCACTTAGAGCCAATGAATTTGTCGAACAATTTCGACGTATGCAACCGCCCAGACTAAATGGGAAAGAGGGTCCTATGGGAACTGAAGAGTGGATCGCCGACCTTGAGCGAATCTATAAACATATGGTTCTGACTGATGCACAAAATGTCTCTTGTGCGCAGTTTCAACTTGGAGAAGATGCTGCCCAGTGGTGGGAATCTTACGACCGAACCTTGAATGCTGAAGGAAGACAGTCTTTGAGATGGGAGGAATTCAAGCAGGCAGTAATGGATAAGTATTTCCCGCAAGTTCTCTGCGATCAGAAGGAACAAGAATTTGTCAACCTGCGACAAGGAACTCTCTCAGTGACAGAATATGAGAGGAAATTTAATCAATTGTCACGATATGCTCCACATCTGGTGGAGATCGATGAGAAGAAAGCAAGGAGGTTTGAACGGGGTTTGAGACCTGAAGTTGGAGGTACTGTAGCCGGGCTAAAACTTATGAACTACAATGAGGTCTTCGATCGAGCACTAATTATATCCATAGGCATGGGATTAGAATTTAAGCCAACTCCTACGACAGTATCAATGAACCGAAATTCGCAGCCCAGTTTTAAGAAGAATCAGAACCCGCTTACGAACGGAAATGATTTTTCCATGAAGCTAGGCCAAAGAACCAACGACTATGTCCCGAATGCAACAAGGGACACGCGGGAGAATGCTGGTTTGGAAAAGGAGTATGCTACAAGTGCCAACGACCAGGAAACTAGATTGCAGATTGCCCGGAAGAACCGTTTTGACGACCCCCGTTGGAGAATAGTCAATTGGGACAATCAAGTTAGGCATATTACTAGTACTCAATTTTCGCCTACATACATATTATTTTGTACTGAAGCTTTCTAGACTTTTATATTCGATAACTTTAGAAGAAGCTTGAAAACTAAAGTGTTAAAATATAAATATTAATATGCATGTTTAATATGAGAATTCTGAATAATTTGAGAGGTTGAAATATAAATGTATTTATATATATTTACATAGGATAAGATGGAGTCCAAATAATTTTTTACTAAAGAAAATATCTAAATATCTAAATTAAACTTATATTGTTATAGAATTTGAAGTATAGAACATTAGAAATGAATGTGATTACCTTTTTAACCAAACTTGTGTATTCAATAAGCAATAAGAGATATGAAAAATGAGTAAGCGAAATTTCGGGGACGAAATTCTTTTAAGGGGGTAGGGATGTAACACCCCGTCCCAAAATTTATACGAAATATAAGAATAAATAATTTGAGAGTTTTTCCAATTATATTAACAGTGTTATTTTTTTCAAAACACTTGATTTTCAGGAAGACGGACGAGCATTCTGATCCGGGAGCACTCCTAGCACATAATAAAGAAAGAAATAAAATATATGGTTTGATGAATATTTAAAATGGAAGAATTTTAATTAATAACTTTACAAAATTATTTTATGAAAGCTCATGATAAAAGACTAAACAAAGCATAATATGTTTTAATAAATAATAATGCCTTGTTATCTTAGTTTTAGTACAAAATATTTACTTGCTTGATCATAGATACAACATCTCATATATGAAAAGTTCATAATCGTGAAAATTACATTTCTTTGATTGTCCTGGTTTTCATGTCTATGTGATATAATGTTTGTCTTATCTGATTTTATTTTATGTTACGAGTCATTCTGATGATTTGCTATTAGATTAATACTAGAATTAAAATAGAAATAATATAAAAAGTCTTAAGAAGAATGTTATAATTAAATAATTTTTTTCTCGAAGCGCGACGATTTTATCACCATAAATCCTGGATAAATATTTATAGCTGTTGCGTAATTTTCTGCGAAAAACTAACACGAAAATAAGTAACGATTTTGTAGTAAATACCGAGTAATAATTAATATATACCGCGATAAATAAAATATCTACTACTTTAATTTTTAAATCAAAAAAAGTTCATGTGGCCAATTTTGGTCCACCCATTCTTACATAGTTGAACATCAACCACATCACTCTTTCACCATTTGAGTCGGCCAAATATTCACTCCCTCTCCTTCTATATATACTCTCCATCACAACAGTTTCTTCTTCATTAGTCCCACTCACAAACGCGTCCAACCCCTGTCCTCTTCACTACTCAATCAACTCCAAGAATCAATCCACAAGAAATGAAGAACAACTCATTTCTTTCGATCCCTTTTCCTACTTCTTGATCGGATTCTTCCTCTTTAATAGGAAGCAAGTTGATTCTTCAACCTCTATAGCAGCCTTCGAGAGGTAGAAACACATCCGAGATAATTTCGATTCTTTTCGTCGAAGAACAGTCCATATGATTCAAGAGGAGTGAAGAACACCACCTCTTTTCCTTCTTTACTGCTGCCTTTTATTTCAAGGTTGTATTTAATAACTATTTCTTCAAAAATCTTGCAACAATCATGAAGAACACAAGCAACTTCATCCTTGGTCGATCCCCAGGTTCCCTCACCAAATTTTAAACCATCTTGAACAACAAGATTCATTATATGAGCTGAACAACGAATATGAAAAAATTCACCACCACACACCAAATTGTCATTCAAAGAAAGTTGATCTTTCAAAATATTTTGTAGAGTGTTATTACTAGATGCACTGTCCAAAGTAAGAGAGAAAACTTTTTCAAGTGTCATCAACAAAATGAGCAATCAAACAAATATAACCTTCACTAGTGCATGCAGTCCAAAGATTTGAAGTTAAGCAAATTCTGTGTTGAACATTGGCTAAAACTTCCTTAAGTTTAACTTTCTCCTTCAAGTATAACTTATTAATATCAGAAACAACAGTGTTTCTAGATATTAAAGGAAGACTAGGAGTCGCGTACTTTAAAAAGGCTCTAAACCAATCATATTCAACAAAGGAAAATGACAAATCATGTTTAACAACTGCAGCAGCTAGGGGTGGAAGTAGGCTGGGTGTTGGACCTGAAAGGAGTATATAACAAGTGTATGGGGGGGGGGAATACACTTGTATGCAATTCTTTTCTACTTTGATCAAACCAGAGTTCAGCAAGGTTGTCTTGGACAACTCTGCTGAAGAAGATTAACTCTTCTAAGATAGTCAAACTACTAAGTACTATTGAGTACTTAGTTGAATAACTATCTAGGGGAGTTATATGTGCGGAATAGTGGTTGGCCCTTTAAGTTTAGACTCCTTTAATTTCTGAAATCACTTAGTCAATGCAACACAGTCCAGTTTTCAGGGAACTTGTCCAAATGGGTTTTTGCACAGTCTTTGAATGTTTATCCTTGAAATATCAGTTTTGTGTGCAGTGTTGAATGTATGAAAGTACTTGGAATGTAAATCAACACAGGAAGTTATAGTGGTTCAGAGACTCAAGCTCCTACATCCACTTTCCCTGATTTAACAGGATAATTCCTTCACCCTTGGAATTAACTTGTTTTATAGTGCCAAGGTGCACTTGATCAAGAACACCACTCTTGGTGAATTGATCCCTAGGATGTCTAGAGTCCTAGTACCCTCTTCTCAACTCAGAACTGAACTGTTCTTCTCTCAACAGTCAGCTCCTACCACTTCTACTACTACAACCTTCTCACTTTCTCACTTGAAAGGGGTAAGGATTGAAGTAAGGTTCCAACTAATGAGATATCCTTTACAATGAAGATCAAGGTATAAGGATATGATATCTCTCTAAGCTTGTGTATGAATATACAATTGGGTTCAGCTTAGAAGAAGTGTATAAAGACTAAGATAGTCTCTTTGAAAGCTTGAGAGCACTTGTCAACTTGTAGGATAGTTGGATATTCTTGTCAAGGTTGAGGTGCTTTCAAATGGTCTTCACACTTCTGTATTTATAGACAAAATGGAGGATTTGCCCGTTGGAGAGGCAGCCCCAAATTGCTATAAATGTCTTCCTTGAGTTCT
This sequence comes from Galeopsis tetrahit, assembly GCA_963675135.1. Lineage (NCBI taxonomy): Eukaryota > Viridiplantae > Streptophyta > Magnoliopsida > Lamiales > Lamiaceae > Galeopsis > Galeopsis tetrahit. Next base: position 48,775,317 of record OY776126.1, on the reverse strand, counting down.
TCAAGCTGGAAGACAGATTCTTTGATAGTGACATGTCCTCATTTGGGTAATAAACGGCTTGTAAGACTTTGTCTTCATTCTGCAGCACTTTTCCCAATGTTTGACTTCTTGTTAGGACTTGGACATGGCTTCTGAAGGTTGATCCAATGATAGGAAAACATTCCTTATCAACTGGACAACTCTCCTTATCACTATCAGCAGTTTTGCTTTTCAGCAAGGTTGGCTTGCTCTTCTTCAGATGACTTGGCTCTTTTTCCTTTGTTTCACTCCAAGATGATCTTGGCATGTTGCATTGTATTTCTTTAGGGTATGGTTGTCTCTAATTCTTCAGCATAGTTGACCTTCAACCTTTAGGGCATCTGTTCTGATTCAATCATGGTGAGACAACTCTTTTCTAGACAACTCTTCTGATCAGCATATTTGGTCTTTTAGCATCCGAGCACTTTTCACATAGAGTTGGCTTCTCTGGACAACTCTCTTGATCAAAACCTTTGAGTAATCTTGTCCTTTTGAGCTAGGTAAAGTTGTTCTTGCATATGGCTAGCTTCTCTGGACAATTCTCCTGATCAGATTTATTTGGCTTGTTCTTTTGATTTTATCACTCTTACATGTGGACAACTTCTCTGGACAACTCTCCTGATCAGATCATCTTATTGGATTTGTCCTTTTGAGCTTTACAATCTTGTTCTTGCATAAGAACATCTTCTCTGGACAACTCTCCTGATCAGAGTATTTGGTTTTTCCATAGAGTGTCCTTGCTCTTAAGTGATTGTTCCAGAATTTGAGCCTTGAGGGGACTTGATCTTGATCATCTTCAAAGTATAGGTTCCCCCTCAAATTGTGCATCTAATTGTCTAAGAGCTGCCTAACATTTCAGCTTCTCATCTAGCCTTATGCTATGTGTTCTATCATTTTTAGAACACTATCAATTTGACTTAGGCATGTCACAGGGGGTTTTGGTATTTAATCAAAACATGTATCATTTTATTCCCAACAATTTCCCCCTTTTTGATGATGCCAAAACCTACACAATCTAAGCAAAAGTGACTTGTCTACACCTATTACATGTATCTTCAGAACACATGACTAAGGTCAATATTCCTGAAAAGATAATGTGTTAGTGTATTCACTGTTTTTGTTGCAAGTAGGTTTCACAGATAGGCATAGAGAAATTTCTGTAAAGAATGTATCTTGATTCAAAAGTGGTTCAACTATCATTCATATAAAAAGTCATTACAAGCATGTTGATAGTTGAAGATAACTTATCAGAGCATGAAGTCATTACAAATCAAGATATACTAAACATAGGATCAGAGTAAAATAGAGCTTTTTCAAGTATCAGAGCTATCAGGTATCAGAGCTTAACTACTACAAGATATTCCAGGCATCAAAGTAGAATGCATCTATTCTTGTATCAGATCATCTTAAACCATATCAGAGCAAACAGCATGTCAATGCACATATCAGCAGCCTTGTCCAAATTTCAGCAGATTTGACCATATAGCAAAAATATCTTCAGATAAGATAAATTTTTCATCCAGAAAGAGTCAGAAGACTTAGCCATTCTTAGAGATCATCCTCAGGAGGTGGGTTCATCCCATATTGTGCCCACACTCTTTTCTTGAGTTCCATGGCTTCCTGGTTAGTTCCTTTGGGTCCAAGGGTCATCTTGTTCAGCTTTAGAATTTCTGTGAATTCCCTTAGGATCCTTGCTTGGTCAATCCATCCATCAAGCTTTGGAGGCATGTAGATGATGGGCTTGGGAGCATTGAGTTCAATTCTTGCAATGTCAGCAGATGCAAGTAATTGTTGATACAATTCTCTGTAGTATTCCAGCATGAACTCAGTGAAGGCAGAGTTTGCATCTCCTCCATTCCATCTGTCAATGACATAATAGTCATAGACAAACTCCCTTTTTGCTTCTTCCCATGTGTCATTCAGTTGAATTGGCACCCATTTATCCAAGTGTGGATATTTGGTGTCCATTGGGATTAGAAGTTGAGGCTTCATCTTGCTGTAGATTGCTCTCCTTCTTCTTGGTTTCTGAAAGTTAGCTCTTCTCTTGTCTCTTGCTCTGTTAGCCTCTTCCATCAAATCTATTTTCTCCTGGGCCCTCATCATGGCCAGTTTCTGTTGTGTTTCAGGGTCTTTGCCATACCCTTCATGAAACAGCTTTGATGGATCATGGGCTAGGACTGTTGTTTTCTTCTTAGGTTCAGGTCCAAATCCTTCAGTAAATAACTCTTCAATGTCTTCAGTGGACTTGGGACCTTCAGTACTTCTGTCAGATTCAGAAGACTTGTCTTTTTCAGCAGCTTTGGGTAGTTCAGCAGTTTTGGCCTTCTTTGAGATAGGCTCATCATCAACAACTCTGAATTCAGGTGGAAGATCAAGGCTATTGGGAAAGTCAGTGAATTTCTCAACTTGTCTCTTCTTTCCTTGGGCCTTCTTGATCTTTCCTCTAGTTTGGACACCTTCAGCATCCTTGTCCAAACCAGATACTTCACCACCTGGTCTTTGTTGTAACCTCACTCTTTCCTCTTGAGCTGATGTAACACCCCGTTTTTAAAAAAATTAATTTGCATTTCATGATTTTTAGAAATTTAAAATATCTCTTTTAAGTATTAAATGACGAATTTATTTGAAGTCTTAAAGATACATGATTTTATGTAATTTATGAACTAATATTTTCAATAAGTTGTACAGAGTTTTGCAGGATAGCTTACTGAGGAGATCGAACTCGATTATGACTCACCCGACACAATTTAATAAGATAATGAGATAAGTTAAAGATGAAATAAAATTATAATAGAATTGAATTAAAAATAATAAGATGCACAATATATCAAATAAGTCAGGAATAATAGGGTGTGTTTAAAGGAGTGAGTAAAAGTGTTATATTAATAATAATAGTATTGATAATGATAATGTTACATTAAATTTTTATATTATATTAAATTAAAATTTAACCAAGAGCTAAGACTTTTATTTAAAAACACGGAGGAATGCGGAGAGTCCTTCTCTATTTAAAGGGGGGTTGCAGAGTCATTCTTATTCACATCTCTCCCTCGAAAGACTCCTTACTCTCAAAACCCCTCCCATTCTCAAAAACGTTCCTCTTAAACCATTTGCTCTCAAATCTACACAAAATATGAATCCCTTCAATCAACACCATTCGGAAAGTTGAAGAAAACTTAAATTTCACTCTCATTCCTGAAATCGTAGGAGTCAGGTACGAAGGCCTTCTCCTCTCTTAAACAGTTTTAAAAAAAAATAAAACCATTTCTTTTCTTTCTTTAAGCGATGATTGTGGATATTGTTATTTTCTCATGGTTCTTACCTTATAGTTACTGAGTCGTCTTTATTTGAAGTAAGAATGCCTTATGAGTTGCGGATTGAGTTTTGGTGTCGATTTCTTTTTAAAAAATTGTGGGATTTGAATATTATGTGACCCATTTAAGCTTAGATTTGGATTTCATGTGGTATTGTGTGATCTGGGTTCATTTTACCTATTGTACACCTTCTCTTAAAGTACGGTTGTTTCCTAGGTGGATTGTGTTTGATTTCTTCTTAAAACTTGTGGGATTTGAATATTATGTGACTCATTTAAGCTTATATTTGGATTGCGTGTGGTATTTGTCATTGCATGTGTGATCTGAGTTCATTTCACTTATTGTACACCTTTTCTTATGGTACTGGATAATCCGTTTAAGGCCATGGATGTTTTAAAATAGGTTAAGAAGCCCCTTTTATTATTGTATGTTAATTTTAAAAGAGTACAGCCCTTTTCCCAATGTTTTAGCTCAAACCATTTTACCACATTGAGGTAATTGAAACCTGGGATAAGTGGTTAAAATGCCAAAATTATTTGATATGTTTTCAATTTTATATGGTTTTTCAATTTTAAAAACTGCCCTGTTTCTGGGTTGAGACTACAAAAATTCCCTCACACAGCTAGCGAAACTAATTTTCAACTATGTTAACTTACTGTGTCTTAACTTTCATAGGAATTTTACCTAGGAACATTTGGTTTTATATTATATTTTTAATGATTTTTTCTAACAAACAGTGTTTGTTCTTTATCAAAGTAAACTGTTTTGATGTTCAAAAAAATTAAAGATTTAATAACAATGGATAATATTAAAATGAAATGTTTTATATATATTGCTACTGGCCTTTATAGTTGTGTAGGTTTTGGCCTTACATTTTTATAAGAAACGAAAAAGTTTTAACAAATTCTAGAAAATCTCTTGTCACAGTCCATTTCGGTCTTGTTTTTCAATGGTCTTACAAAATTTATAAGTAATATTCTATAAGTTATTTTTAAACGAAAACTTTATTATGTGCACCACTGTATGTTTGGAGTTATTGTACAAAAAATTGTGAATTTTAATATTATCTATGATTTATGATAAATAAATTACTACAGACTGTCTTTTTAGATTCGTAATGTATGAAATGAGTTTAACAGAACCTTGTGAATAAATTGTTTATTAAAAATTTAATATTATTCCAGTATAAACAAATTGGTCTAATATGTGTGTTTGAAATATTTTAAAGGTGCTTATGATTAATTTAATTATCTTCTCCAACGTGTATTTTTCATGTGATTTCAACTAGCTTCATAACTAGGTTTGACCATTTGATATGTGATGAAACTTAAATAGAAACGTTTTAAACCTATTGAGAATTTGATAGTGTCACTTACATAGATATATGTACAAGAGGATATATGAATATATGTATATGTATATATACTTTAAACCTAAAAGTTAAGTGAATGTGTCGAGTGCAGTGCAAGTCAGTCGGATCCTCAGGAGGCTAGCCCGCTATCACCGAACGAGAAATGTGGGTAACATTTATTTACATTTGCATTGTCTAGATTAATTTATGTGTGAATACGAGCAGGCAGATCTTCGGATTATGCTCTGTGTGAACTCTGTGTGAGAAAAGAAAGTCTACGGACTATACTCTGTGTGAGAAAATAAAGTCTACGGACTATACTCTGTGTGAGAAAAGAAAGTCTACGGACTATACTCTGTGTGAGAAACAGACAAGTCTTCGGACCAAGTTCTGTGTGAAGTGAGCCGGGTTCATGGGACTCGGCGTGTACTCGATTGACATATTGATTAACCTTCTTAATGTGCATGCTTTAATTATTTCAGGTTTCGTAGACGACGAGGAGGACGTGTGACTGACTGGGCAAGCTTTAATAAACGTTCTCCTAAAATTTTAAGTTTTTCGTAAGAAACATATTTAGTATTTTTACGACTGATGTTATCTTTGAGTTTAATTCCGTAATTAATTATGAACTACTAGGTCAACTGATCAAACCTATTTAAATTACTAGGATGTCTGTCTACTCTTTAAATGTTAATCTTCATGTGTAACAACTTTATTGCAAATTATCGTGTCTTCTAATATTAAGGTATTTTAGACATCACATCACTCATATAACGATTTAGAATTTTATAATGTTTTAGTCAAGTGCACGTTTGACTTAGAAATGTGGGTGACACACGAGTTAGGCACAAGCACGGTTGTTCTTTAAAAAAAAAAAAAAAACTCGTGTACCTTTTATTGAAAAGTCTTCCGCTTGAATTTATTTAAGTCAAAAAGTGCTATTTTAAACCGTAGCGCCACCGGGATTTTGGGGGCGTTACAACGTGGTATCAGAGCCGAGGTTGGGTTTTTCCTCCTCGGACTTTATGTCAAACATTTTCAATGAAGTGACATGCATGATAAATATATACATGAAATTTATCATATGATGATTAAGAATGAAAAAGAATAAAAGGCCCATAGTCAGCACACATCCGAATCGCCTCCAGGTAACCGTTTAATATTATTTTTAAAAGTTTATGAGAAGTTTTACGAAAAATGGATATTTACGAGAAAAAGAGATTTATGTTCATGATTATATGAATGACAAAGAGTTAAGACGAAGGAAATGGATATGAAATGAGTCAAGGATTAATGAAATGTTTTAATTGATAAATTATTCATTGTTTGGATTCACAAATGTTGTTTCTTCAAAATTGCATGCGTTGTTTTAAATGTAAACCCCGAGATCGTGCGATTAAACCCGACTTAGAAATGGTAACTTACGATAGATCGTGATGAGGCGTAGAGAGCGTTTTTAGAGTGAGTGTCGAGACCGTTACTAGCATAGTAAAAATAAAATAATGGAACCAATAGGTCAATATTATTATGGAATACGAGCGTAAGTTCAACTCTCTCTCTCTCTCGGTATGGTCCACATTTGGCGGAACCAATGATCGGAAGGCATGTAAGTTCGAGCGTGGACGACGTTCGAAAGTTGTAAAAAAAAATAGTATCTAGGTTGAGATTGCTACACTTTAGAGACGTTTTCGAAAGAGCAAGAATTGTGTCAATGAGTTTAAGATTAGAGAATGAACAACCACAAATCTCGATCCAACTTAAGAGGAAGGGTGCGCTATAACCTGAACCGAGAGGGAATACCATAGTTAGGAATGTTCGACCTTCTTCAGCCCCATATCCCTCGAGAAACGCCCCACTTTTCTCAACGTGCAACAAGAATCACCAAGAAGAGTGCCTCCTGGGAACGCGCACCTGCTATCAGTGCCGGAAATCAGGTCACCTGGTCAATGCGTGTCCTGAAGCGATGGGTGCCCAATCTGGAGTTGCTAGGGGTAACAAGCCGCAACCACCAAGGGTGCTAAACCCTCAAGGAGCGAACTAGAAGGGTAAGACTAAGCTGAACGCAGTGCCTAGCATTGAGTTCGCTGAGGAGGATGAGTACATAAAAGATGAGCAAATGGAGGAAGGCGATAGGGCTAACGAAACTGTGGCAAGTACGATACTTGTCTCAAATATGCCTGCGTATGTTTTATTTGATACTGGAGCATCGCACTCCTTCATATCTGATGCCTTTAGGAAGGAACTTAGGTTAAACTGCACTAAGAATGTAAACTTAGAAGTTAGAGTTCCTTCAGGAGAAAATATTATGATTAGAAGGTTAGCCAAGGATGTTAAGTTAAGTATCGGTGGGAATGACCTACCTACCGACTTACACGTGATCGGAATGAAGGGCTTTGACATCATTCTAGGGATGAATTAGTTAAGTAAAAACAAAGCTGTGATTCGGTGCATGGATCGAGAAGTAGACCTGGAGACATTGGACGGTCAACGTCTTACTTTCCACGGGAAAGATAAGCAAGGGCGCATACCTGTCACATCTGCCGTGAAGGCAGCTAAGTTGTTGAAGAAAGGAGGGTGTCAAGCGTACTTAGTGAATATTGTAAAAGTGGAAAAGGAGAAGTTGACACCGGCTGACGTATTAATAGTGAAGGACTACCCTGATGTATTTCCAGAAGACCTTTCTGGACTCCCGCCAGATCGATCCATAGAATTCACTATCGACTTGGTCCCCGGAGCTGCACCAGTGTCAAAAGCCCCATATTGAATGGCACCAAAGGAATTGCAGGAATTGAAGGTACAGTTAGAGGAGCTGTTGGATAAGAAGTTTATCCAACCCAGTGCTTCGCCGTGTGGAGCACCAGTCCTTTCGTAAAGAAGAAAGACGGGACTATGAGAATGTGCATTGATTACCGAGAACTTAATCGACTGACCATAAAGAACAAGTACCCGTTGCCTAGAATTGAAGATCTCTTCGATCAATTGAGAAATGCGAGCGTATTCTCCAAGAGTGATCTCAGGTCGGGGTATCACCAACTTAGAGTTAGGGAAAGTGATATTCCAAAGACTGCATTTAGGACTAGGTATGGTCATTACAAGTTCACTATAATGCCATTCGGAATTACGAATGCGCACGCAGTCTTCATGGATTTGATGAACCGTGTGTTCCACGAATACCTAGACAAATTCGTCATCGTATTCATTGACGATATTTTAATTTACTCAAAGGATACTAGACAATATGAGGAACATCTTAAGGCAGTGTTAGTTCTACGACAGAAGAAGTTGTACGCTAAGTTCAGCAAGTGTGAGTTTTGGCTCAATAAAGTGGCTTTTCTAGGACATGTAATCACGGCCCAAGGGATAGAAGTTGATCCCGCGAAAGTTGAGGCAGTCTTGAATTGGAAGGTACCAACCAATGCAAATGAAGTTCGCAGTTTTCTTGGTTTGGCTGGGTACTACCGAAGATTCATACAGAACTTTTCGCGTATCGCAAAACCACTCACGCATCTCACAAAGAAGAGTGAAAAGTTCAAGTGGACGCCAGAATGCGAAGTTAGCTTCCAAGACTTAAAACTGAAACTTACAACTGCACCAGTTTTAGCAGTCCCGGATGGGTCAGGAGGGTTTGTAATCTACACAGACGCCTCCAAGTCAGGACTAGGGTGCGTTCTGATGCAGCATGGAAAGGTCATAGCATACGCATCACGACAATTGAAGGTTCATGAGCAGAACTATCCAACACATGACCTAGAGTTGGCCGTAGTTGTTCATGCACTAAAAATCTGGAGACATTACTTGTATGGTGAGAAGTGTGAAATATATACAGATCACAAAAGTCTGAAATATTTCTTCACACAGAAAGAGTTGAACATGCGCCAACGAAGGTGGCTAGAATTGGTAAAAGATTATGATTGTACCATCCTCTACCACCCAGGTAAGGCAAATGTAGTAGCTGATGCGCTTAGTAGGAAGGGAGATGGATGCTTAGCGTCATTACTCACCCAACAGGACCATCTGATCGAAGAATTTGATAGAATGAGTTTAACCATCGTCAAATCAAACCAAACAACTTCAATGTTAACCACCATGTCAGTCCAACCAATGTTGAGAGAACGAATAATAGAAGCACAAAATGATGATCGGTTTCTCCAACTAATGAGCAAAAAGGTCAAGGAGAACTTGACCAAGGACTTTACGTTAGCCCCCGATGGTGCGTTAGTGTTCAGAGGAAGAATCTGCATACCAAAGAAGGAGGAATTGCGAGACGAGATTATGAGGGAAGCTCACAACACACCATATACCGCACATCCTGGTGAAACAAAGATGTATAGAGACCTTAGGAGCAACTTTTGGTGGAAGGGCATGAAACGGTCGATCTCGCAGTTTGTCAAGCGATGTCTCACCTGTCAAAGAACCAAACCAGATCATCAGCGACCGGCTGGACTTTTGAAACCAATAGAAATCCCAGAGTGGAAATGGGAACATGTGACAATGGATTTTGTGACATGCTTACCCAGAAGCCCTAAACAACACGAGGCGGTGTGGGTAGTTGTCGATAGGTTGACCAAAGTAGCTTTATTCATACCAGTAAAAATGAATTATTCAATGGATCGATTGGCTAAACTGTACGTTGATGGAGTGGTACTAAGCTAAATTTCAGCACAGTTTTTCATCCACAGATAGACGGGCAAACGGAGAGAACGAACCGAATTCTAGGAGATCTTCTGAGGGCGTGTACCTTGGACTTTGGAGGAAACTGGGAAGAATACTTGTCCATAGTAGAATTAGCGTATAATAATAGCTATCAATCCTCCATTGGGATGGCACCATACGAAGTACTCTATGGACGGCGATGCAGAACGCCCATCCATTGGGACGAAGTTGGAGTGAGACAAATTTTAAGCCCAGAATTAGTGGAAAGGTCTGTGGAGGCAATCAAAAGGATTCGGGAAAGAATCAAGGTTGCCCAAGATCGCCAAAAGTCTTATGCAGACTCGCGAAGAAAGGACTTGCAGTTCGAAAAAGGTGAAAGGGTATTTTTGAAAGTTTCCCCCATTAAGGGGATAGTTCGGTTTGGAAAGAAGGGGAAGCTGAGACCAAGATACGTTGGACCGTTCGAAATATTGGAGCGAGTTGGGGACGTAGCTTATCGACTCGCCTTGACTCCAGAGTTATCCAAAATTCACGATGTCTTTCACGTGTCAATGCTTCGGAGATACGTCTCAGACCCAACTCACCACATTGAACTCGAAAGTTTAGAAGTCGACAAGGATCTTACATATGAAGAACAACCCATAAGTATCCTCGGCAGAAAGGTTAGAACCTTGAGGAAGAGAGATATACCATTAGTCTTAGTTTAGTGGAATAGGCACGGGGAAGAAGATGCGACTTGGGAGCGCGTGGGAGAAATTTTAAACAAGTACCCAGAACTTTTCGCACAAGCCTAATTTTCGGGGACAAAAATTTTTAAAAAGGTGGGGAGAGCTGTAACACCCCGTTTTTAAAAATTTTAATTTGCATTTCATGATTTTTAGAAATTTAAAATATCTCTTTTAAGTATTAAATGACGAATTTATTTGAAGTCTTAAAGATACATGATTTTATGTAATTTATGAACTAATGTTTTCAATAAGTTGTACAGAGTTTTGCAGGATAGCTTACTGAGGAGATCGAACTCGATTATGACTCACCCGACACAATTTAATAAGATAATGAGATAAGTTAAAGATGAAATAAAATTATAATAGAATTGAATTAAAAATAATAAGATGCACAATATATCAAATAAGTCAGGAATAATAGGGTGTGTTTAAAGGAGTGAGTAAAAGTGTTATATTAATAATAATAGTATTGATAATGATAATGTTACATTAAATTTTTATATTATATTAAATTAAAATTTAACCAAGAACCAAGACTTTTATTTAAAAACACGGAGGAATGCGGAGAGTCCTTCTCTATTTAAAGGGGGTTGCAGAGTCATTCTTATTCACATCTCTCCCTCGAAAGACTCCTTACTCTCAAAACCCCTCCCATTCTAAAAAACGTTCCTCTTAAACCATTTGCTCTCAAATCTACACAAAATATGAATCCCTTCAATCAACACCATTCTGGAAAGTTGAAGAAAACTTAAATTTCACTCTCATTCCTGAAATCGTAGGAGTCAGGTACGAAGGCCTTCTCCTCTCTTAAACAGTTTTAAAAAAAAATAAAATCATTTCTTTTCTTTCTTTAAGCGATGATTGTGGATATTGTTATTTTCTCATGGTTCTTACCTTATAGTTACTAAGTCGTCTTTATTTGAAGTAAGAATGCCTTATGAGTTGCGGATTGAGTTTTGGTGTCGATTTCTTTTTAAAAAATTGTGGGATTTGAATATTATGTGACCCATTTAAGCTTAGATTTGGATTTCATGTGGTATTGTGTGATCTGGGTTCATTTTACCTATTGTACACCTTCTCTTAAAGTACGGTTGTTTCCTAGGTGGATTGTGTTTGATTTCTTCTTAAAACTTGTGGGATTTGAATATTATGTGACTCATTTAAGCTTATATTTGGATTGCGTGTGGTATTTGTCATTGCATGTGTGATCTGAGTTCATTTCACTTATTGTACACCTTTTCTTATGGTACTGGATAATCCGTTTAAGGCCATGGATGTTTTAAAATAGGTTAAGAAGCCCCTTTTATTATTGCATGTTAATTTTAAAAGAGTACAACCCTTTTCCCAATGTTTTAGCTCAAACCATTTTACCACATTGAGGTAATTGAAACCTGGGATAAGTGGTTAAAATGCCAAAATTATTTGATGTGTTTTCAATTTTATATGGTTTTTCTTTGGAGCACTGTACTGTACAGAGGTGAAAAACTGCCCTGTTTCTGTTTCTGGGTTGAGACTACAAAAATTCCCTCACACAGCTAGCGAAACTAATTTTCAACTATGTTAACTTACTGTGTCTTAACTTTCATAGGAATTTTACCTAGGAACATTTGGTTTTATATTATATTTTTAATGATTTTTTCTAACAAACAGTGTTTGTTCTTTATCAAAGTAAACTGTTTTGATGTTCAAAAGAAATACAAGATTTAATAACAATGGATAATATTAAAATGAAATGTTTTATATATATTGCTACTGGCCTTTATAGTTGTGTAGGTTTTGGCCTTACATTTTTATAAGAAACGAAAAAGTTTTAACAAATTCTAGAAAATCTCTTGTCACAGTCCATTTCGGTCTTGTTTTTCAATGGTCTTACAAAATTTATAAGTAATATTCTATAAGTTATTTTTAAACGAAAACTTTATTATGTGCACCACTGTATGTTTGGAGTTTACTGTACAAAAAATTGTGAATTTTAATATTATCTATGATTTATGATAAATAAATTACTACAGACTGTCTTTTTAGATTCGTAATGTATGAAATGAGTTTAACAGAACCTTGTGAATAAATTGTTTATTAAAAATTTAATATTATTCCAGTATAAACAAATTGGTCTAATATGTGTGTTTGAAATATTTTAAAGGTGCTTATGATTAATTTAATTATCTTCTCCAACGTGTATTTTTCATGTGATTTCAACTAGCTTCATAACTAGGTTTGACCATTTGATATGTGATGAAACTTAAATAGAAACGTTTTAAACCTATTGAGAATTTGATAGTGTCACTTACATAGATATATGTACAAGAGGATATATGAATATATGTATATGTATATATACTTTAAACCTAAAAGTTAAGTGAATGTGTCGAGTGCAGTGCAAGTCAGTCGGATCCTCAGGAGGCTAGCCCGCTATCACCGAACGAGAAATGTGGGTAACATTTATTTATATTTGCATTGTCTAGATTAATTTATGTGTGAATACGAGCAGGCAGATCTTCGGATTATGCTCTGTGTGAACTCTGTGTGAGAAAAGAAAGTCTACGGACTATACTCTGTGTGAGAAAATAAAGTCTACGGACTATACTCTGTGTGAGAAAAGAAAGTCTACGGACTATACTCTGTGTGAGAAACAGACAAGTCTTCAGACCAAGTTCTGTGTGAAGTGAGCCGGGTTCATGGGACTCGGCGTGTACTCGATTGACATATTGATTAACCTTCTTAATGTGCATGCATAGTAAATGTTATCCCACTGGGCTTCTCCTCCGGGAGAAGACTCATGATGCTACTTTAATTATTTCAGGTTTCGTAGACGAGGAGGAGGACGTGTGACTGACTGGACAAGCTTTAATAAACGTTCTCCTAAAATTTTAAGTTTTACGTAAGAAACATATTTAGTATTTTTACGACTGATGTTATCTTTGAGTTTAATTCCGTAATTAATTATGAACTACTAGGTCAACTAATCAAACCTATTTAAATTACTAGGATGTCTGTCTACTCTTTAAATGTTAATCTTCATGTGTAACAACTTTATTGCAAATTATCGTGTCTTCTAATATTAAGGTATTTTAGACATCACATCACTCATATAACGATTTAGAATTTTATAATGTTTTAGTCAAGTGCACGTTTGACTTAGAAATGTGGGTGACACACGAGTTAGGCACAAGCACGGTTGTTCTTTAAAAAAAAAAAAAACTCGTGTACCTTTTATTGAAAAGTCTTCCGCTTGAATTTATTTAAGTCAAAAAGTGTTCTTTCAAATCGTAGCGCCCACCAGGATTTTGGGGGCGTTACAGCTGAGGCCATGGAGTTCTTCAATGCCAATGCTAACTGCTCCTCTTCATCCAATTCTTCCAAGTTCAGCACTGCTGGCTCTTTTCCCTTTCCTTCAGGGACTTTGTCCTTCCCTTTCACTGGACTCCCAATCACTAAGGCACCTTTTGCCCTTGCTCTTTCCCTTTCCCCCTTTTTGGCAGCATCAAAACATTCTGGCTTCAGTTTCACTCATAGTGGATGCCAATAAGGACTGGGCTTGGGTTAGAGACTTCATTTCTTCCAACAAATATACATTCTCATCATGTATATTTTCACTATGCCAAATAAGCTGATAGACAGCGGTTAAAAACCACTGTAAATTGGAATCAGTAACCGCTGTGGTAATAAGGGCTGTAAAAAGGGGGCGCTGATAGACAGCGGTTATTAACCGCTGTCGTATCTATATACAACAGCGTTTATTAACCGCTGTTATTCCATCAAAACCGATGTGTTATGTGCTCGGTTTGAACCCCTTACAATATTTACGATAGCGGTTTTATTAGTTATGACAGCGGTTAGGAACCGCTGTTGTTTGAATTTACTACAGCGGTTTTTAACCGCTGTTGTTTGGAATTACTACAACGGTTTTTAAACGCTGTTGTTTTTGAATTACTACAGCAGTTTTTAACCGCTGTTATTTATTAACAACCGTTGTTGTACTTTCTCTATAACAGCAGTTGTATTAGCTATAACAACGGTTATTAGCCACTGTTGTATATATCCAATATTTTAAAAAAAATAATGAAATTTTTATTTGCTAAATTAATAAAAATAAAATACAAAAGCTTAAAACATTTATGTATATATATAAATTCAATTAGACTATTACAATAAATTCATTAATTAGCAATCCCTCCCAACACACGTTTGCTTGCACGCATGTAGCCCACTGTACTTCGTCAATTTGAGCTTTCATTTCAGATCAATCCCGTTAAACTCTCCATCTTTATTCTTATGTCCTTCAAGCCAATTTCAAGTCAAATAGTGGCTCTATCAATGTCGTTATCTCCGATAATGAAGAGATCATCAATCATTAAAAATGATACGTGTAATTAGCATATAATAAAAATGATAAAAATGATAAGTGTAATTAGCATATAATAAAAACGATGGTGGTAATTACTTACATTCTACACCGCATAACGCTTTGCTACTCAGCTCCTAAAGTCAAGAAAATGAAAGTAGATACATGATTATGTTAATTATAAATCTTGTTCTTATGTACAATGCAAGAATCTTACCTTGAATTTAGTGGACAGTCATGACAAAGTCTCTCCAATCAAGATCATTAATTCATATGCCAACTTGCTTGATTGTTTGTGTCAATCTTTTGCAGACAAACTCTCTTGTGAGATATTTTTTTGAAGTTCCTCCACTTGGATCCCCGCTTACATCAAACACCCTTTCTTCTTTTTATGGTCAACATTAAATGCCAACTAAAGTATATACAAATAAGCATATAATATACTAACAAAAAAAATCATAAGAGGATGTTAATGTACCAGCACAGCGTTCCATACGCGAGTATATGGAATGTGCGCACGCGAGTGAAGAGATTGCAAGAGATTATGTGCACAAGGCATTCTTCTTCCATGGTCAATGTACGACGCTGAAATTTAGAATTTTAAATGTAGGGTGCTGAAATTTAGAATTTTAAATGTAGGGCGCTTAAATTTAATTTAGATTTTAATTAACCGCACACTCTGACTTAACATATACATGGGATTTTAATTAACCACTCTCACATATACATGGGATTTTAATTAACCACTCTCACTTAACATATACATGGATTTTAATTAACCGCACACTCTCACTTAACATATACAGGGTTGTTGGACGAAATTTATATTTTAATTAACCGCACAATCTCACTTAATATATAAGGGTGGTGGAACAGTTATATATAATATAATATCTAATTAAATTTATGATATATATATTATATATAACTCTGTATTTTATTGTACATATTAGATACAAATTTTAAAAGACCAATAAAATTTATATTTACATGACAATAATAAAACCTAGAAATTATTTTAAATAAATATCAAATTTATTTTATAACCATATAATAATTAAAATATCAAATTTATTTTATAAGCATATAATAATCAAATTATTTTAAAACTTATCCGGATTAAATAAATTTTAGGATTTAATCTTTTTTTTTTAATTCAACCCAGATTCTACTTCCATCTTTCAGAAAATCCATTAAAAAAAAATGTTTGATATTTTTTTACTGCTATATATAATTTTTAAGGATATTTACTGTTATACGTTTTTCTCTTTTTATATATTTATATATAATTTTTTTAGTGATAATTTATATATTTACTGTTATACGTATTTCTCTTTTTTATAAATATTTATCTCAAATAATTTTTATTTTTTTATTAATTTGATCAAAATAATTTTTTTTTTCTTTTTATTAAGGATATAGGTTGAAATTCTTGCTTCCAAGAGAGTCAACCTTTTTTTCTAAGATATATAGAAAGAGGATGATTAGGGGAATTTTCATACATCTTCCTTTTTTATTTTTTTATGAACTGCCGTGATTTTTTTTCTAGATTTTTTCTAATTTTTTAATTTGTTTCTTATGTTTTTCTCTAACATTTTAGAACTTTTTATTGATTTCATGAAATCTAACAATCAATTTCCATACCAACAAAAAAAAAGAGGCAATGAATGATCAATTTATTTCTCCTTACCGTGCCATGACGGACAATGGTGGGTGCAACGAAAAATGTGTCTCAGACGGCGACCCCTCTCACAGAAAGAGGGGCCCTTGGAGGAGATATGAAAAAATATTAGATTTTCTTAATTTGTTTAATAATAATATAATATATAGGACCTGATATTTTATAGATTTTCTTGAGTTTTTTATTAATAATATAGTAATATATAGGAATAAATATTTTTAAACTTATATCTTTGTTTAATCAAAATCGTATATTGTGTTAATCATTATATATTTCTTAATTGATAAAATTTAAAAAATAATAAACTTAAAAATAAAATTCTTTATAAATCAATAAAATCTTAAAAATATGAAATAATCAAATACAATTTTGAAGATTAATTACAAGATTTATTTTTTAATTGATTTTTTTAATTAATTTTTTTAATATATTTATTTTTGAGAATATAATGGTATTTCATAAAAAAATTCAGTAATTTAAAAAATAAATTATTATATTTTTTTTATTTAATTATTTTTAAATATTAATTTGATTGTATTCCATAAGAGAAGCTATTACAGCGCATAATTAAAACATATCACAGCGGTTACGAAAAACCGCTGTCTATCAGCGCACAAATGGAACCTATGACAGCGGTTCTGAAAAAAGATGCATATGACAGCGGTTTTTGAAGTTTTAACAGCGGTTTTAAAAATAACCGCTGTTATTCAACTGCTGTAAAAAGCATAATCTGGCATAGTGTTTGCATCTTGTCATTGCTCAAGCTGAGAAAGGCAAGAACAGGCTTCATTTTCTGTTGGACAACCTCCTCCATGGTTGCCTTAAGGGATGCATCCAATTGGGCTTTGAGGAGCTCAGTGAGGTTGGCCACTGCACCTTCAGCAATGTTGGCCAACACTTCTTGGGAAAACTTTTCTGAGGCTGCTTTGACCATAGCTAGCCTTTGCTCTTCAGCTCTTTTCTTTTGCAAGGCTGTCTTCTTGCCAAGAGCTTGCTTGATTGTCAATCTGATAGCTTTAACATTTGCATTATGGTTATCTCTCAGCATCTTTTGATCCTTCTTGACCTCCTTTGAGATGTTTTCCATACTGACTTTGGCTTTGTGAACTTCAGTAGAGATGGTTTGAAGACCAGATTCTACTCCTTCAATTCTTGCTTCTAATGTGGGTAAAACCACATCTTCAGAGCCAGTTAATCTCATTTCAACAGAAGCTAGAGTTCTTCCATGCTCATCTAATGCTCCAGAAGTTTCTGCATGAGCTGTTTGAACTTGTTGAGCCAAGGAATCCAACTTCTCTGATTGCATCCCAAGCAAGGCTTGTGCTGATCCAGTGTCAACTTGGATGGGAGCATCTGTCAAGAGATCATCTGCAAAAATTTGTTCAAAGCTTATCCCTGCAAGATCAGACAAATCAAAAGCATCAGTGAAAACACACTTATCTCCCTCATTTTCTTTTTCATAAGACTCTGATACATCAGCAGTCTTCTCCTCATTTTCAACTATTTCTTTTCTTCCTTCATTAAAAGTTTCCTCACTTAAAGGAACAGGCCTCCTCTCATCAAGGGATTCTTGAAGTTCAGATTTGACTTCAAGAATAACCTGTCCTTCCTCACTTATACCACCCTCATATGTTGGTACACTCACAATCTTAGTGATAACTACCTCTCTTTCATCCATAACTCCCTCTGATTTTTCAAAACTACTTTCCTTTTCAACTCCTTCTCCTAAACCTGCAACATCTCCACCTTCAACAAGGTTCAAAGATGGCAGTTGTGGGGAGATCACAGTGCTTATATCAACAGCCACTGAGTCATCCTGAATGATTAAGGGCTGATCAGTGTCCAACTCTTCTGACACTGAATAGGCCTTAATCAAACTAGCCTCTAGAGAAGGAACCTCCACATCTTTAGGCTGTGCCTTGGGTTCAGAAGAACCTTCATTGGCAGATGTGTCCTTGGTTGTGTTACCATCCTTGGTCAACACCTCTGAAATGACAGATCCTTTCCTATGATAGGTTCTAGGGGGGTTGGAAAGTCTTTCAGAGACAGAAGGCTTAGGAAGATTGGCTTGAGGGGTTTCAGGAGGGTTGGGTTTAGAGGGGTTTGAGGGATCATCTGGGGAGTCATCATCATTGGAGCTACTTTCAGGGTGTTTGATACCCTTAGCTTTTCTTTCCCTCTCCTCATTGATCTTGTCATTCACCAACTTTGCAAATATTTCCTCATCAGTGAGGAATCTAGTCTTTGAAACTCCAGCAAAGTGTAGCAATCTGTTTTCCTCTATTTGCCACCAGTTTGCACCCTTATCTTGGATGACTTGTGATATGTCCATCATAGATTTGTCTTTTACATCAACAAGCATCCTTAGATCATGAAATGTCTTCTGAATTCTTGGAAATTCAGCAAGTTGTGGATACAAACTGTCCACAGTAGCCTTGGCTCCTCCTCTGAGCATACTTTCATAAGTATACTCCTCCTCATCTCCACTTGAATGGGGACTTTGGGTTATAGGGGAGTTGGCTCTGGGTTCTCCTAATGTGGCTTCAGGCAGATTAAGTTCAGGAATGTTGGCTTCAGATGGGTTGGGTACAGTAGAAGGATCTTCAGTTGCTTTTGAGAGCAATGGATCTGAAGGGGCTTTGCTCAGGGGGGTTGGCTCAAAGAGTGCAGCTTCTAAAAGCTTTGAATAATTGAGCATAGATAAGTCAAGGGGAGATTGTAACCTTGTCTCATCTACAGCTATGTCAGCTAGCACATCTATCATACTTCTCTGCACACTTCCCTCAGGAGAGTATCTCTTTGTGAGGTTAATGGGGGTGATGGGTTGATTGGTTGGGGTTATATGGGTTTCAGGGGAGTTGGGCTCAGGATTCTAAATTTCAGGGATGTTGGCCTCCATTGGTTGACCTTCAGGGACCCTGGATTCTGGAGTTCCAGAACCAGATGAGTTGGTCCTTGACTTTGTTTTGGTCCTGCTTTCAGCTCTGCTCTCTCTTAGAGCAAGTTGTAGAGACCTTTCTTCCTGAAGCTCCAACACCTTGTCAGTAGGCTTGACCCTTCTCTTACTGGCTCTACTGCTCCCACTTCCTTCCTCATCCTTCTCAGGGATAACTTCCCTGATCCTCTTATCACCCCTAGACTTTTGTCTAGTCTCATTGTACTTTTGCCTTAATTCTTCTGAATGATCAGAGGGCACTTGTACACCTTCTCTAGCAACTTCTTCAATCTCAGTTGAAGCATCTGAATTCTCTTCTGAGATTATCTGAGACATTTTCCTTGTCTTCACCACCCTTGCCTTTTATCTCTTTTTCAACTTGGGCTTCTCCTCCTTCTTTGCTTCAGCAGGCTTGGCCATTAACATCCTTCTTTTCTCAGTTTTCTTGCTGAGCTTTCTGAATAGGATCTTTTGGGCTGGGAGGGGCTTTGCGAAGGTTTGCATCTGGGAATAGTGGGAAAATCTTTAGCTTGCCCTGGTGTAATACTTGATTTTCCCTTCTAGCACCACCTTGTTGTGAGATTTCACCTTGAATTTAGCCTTTTCCTTCATCATCTCAGACATAATGAAGGTCCTCCAATCAAATTTAATACCCTTATCACTGGCATCAATAATGGCAGCCATGATTCTGATCCTTGGATGGCTGACCTGCTCTAAGCTTCCAGTGTTGCTTAAGAGGCTCTTAGCAACTACCTCAAAAAGGTTGAGAAACTCTGGCTTGAGAGTCTTCTTGTTTTGAGTTGAGGAGAGAGGGCCTGGTGTCAATAGCCATTCCTGAGCTATTTCTTCTTCATGGCCAGTGCCATAAGCTTCTGGATTCCTTCCCTCATAAGGCAATCCAAAGGCTCCTTCCAGATCTTCTGAAGAGAATTTCACTCTATGAAATCTCTCTTCTTCCTCTCCTTCTGCAATGTAAGACAATCTGGTGGATACTTCACCATCTTCAGGTTTGCCTCTCCACTTGAGGAAGGCAAAGAATTCTGCCATGTAGCTTTCCAAGCAAGAGCTTGGTCTTTCTTCCAAGAACTTTTGAAGTCCTGCTCTCCTCAACCATCTCAAGGTTGGTGTAATTTCAGGATCCTCACTCTCAAAGGATACTATTGGCTCAAAATGAAGATTGTTTTTGTTGCTTAAGTAGCCAAAATCCAGGTCTAGATCCTTGTTAGAGAAATCAACAAGCATCTCTGGTCTAACTCTGGGGGCCATTGAAATTTGCAGAGAGAGCTTTGAGAGAGTTTGAAGGAAATTCAAGTTAGGGTTTCGAATACTTGGGGAAGAAGTGTTTGTGGGGATCTTAAGACTTGTGAATATTCTAAAAAGAATGTTTGTCAATGAGTTGGTAAGGTCTTGAAATAATTCAAAGGTGAGCAAAAATGGAAATCCCCAATGGACGGCTAGGATTGATTTTAGGGGAGTTGTCCTTTTTTTTGATCCACTGGTCAAAAACCAATGTAACAGTGAAAGAACTGTTTTATTCAAAACGTGGGTGGTTTTTAATGTTTGTTTAAGGCTGGGGGTTTTTCGAGATAGATCATGTCCCAAAAAGTTTAATGCAAACAAGAGTTAAATCTTGGCATTTAATGCATGGAAAGTGACCTTTTGGGTGGGGGACAAATTAAATCCTTCAGTGATGATATCTGTAGTTGGGACATGTATCAAGGTAGGCAATGATTACCCAAAATAGGTGCTTATCAACCTAAGGGAATAGTTTGATAGCCAAGACAACTTATCTGACCCTACTTGGACAAGTGTCCTGAAGAGATGTGGACAAAGGTCCTGAATTCCAATGGACAAGTGTCCTGAATGATTTTAGCCATCTCTTCTGATATTCAGTAGACTTGACCAAGTCTGCTGAGAACCTTTTGAGTTTCCATGTATCTCATTCACTTTTCATGACTTTTACTTGTCCAACTTCCCTGGATCAAGTAATCCCAACTCTGCTGATAGCTCCAGAAATCTTGCCTCTGCAAGTGGCTTGGTTAAGATATCAGCTTTTTGATGATCAGTGTGGATCTTGACCAACTTTATGTCCTTCTTCTCCACATGGTCTCTAATGAAGTGGTGCTTGATGTCCACATGTTTGCATCTTGTGTGCAGAACAGGGTTTTGTGATATAGCAATAGCACTATTGTTATCACAAAATATTGGCACTTCAGTAGAGTTGAATTTGTAGTCTCTTAGTTGTTGTCTCAACCAAAGGATTTGAGCACAACAACTTCCAGCTGCAACATATTCAGCTTCAGTGGTGGAAGTAGCCACTGTGTTCTGCTTCTTGGAGAACCAAGATATAAGCTTGTTGCCCAAGAATTGACAAGTCCCTGAAGTGGACTTTCTGTCAATTCTACAACCTCCATAGTCAGCATCTGAGTAGCCAGTTAGCTCAATGTTGTCATCAGCAGGGTACCAAATGCCTAGATTTTCAGTGCCTTTGAGATACCTCAAAATCCTCTTTGCAGCCTCAAGATGGCTTTTCTTAGGATTCGCTTGAAACCTTGCACAAACACCTACTGCAAAGGTAATGTCAGGTCTGCTGGCAGTGAGATAGAGGAGTGATCCAATGATTCCTCTATACTCAGTAGAGTTGGTTGGAATACCACTCTCATCAGGATCCATCTTCCAATTTGTGTTCATAGGGATCCTTACTGGCTTGCTAGTTGTACACCCAAACTTCTTGATTATTTCTTTGGTGTACTTAGCTTGGTTGATGAAGATTCCTTCTTTTGATTGCTTGACTTGTAGACCCAAAAAGAAGTTCATCAACCCCATCATGGACATCTCAAACTTGCTTTGCATGAGTTTGGAGAACTTTTCACACAGCTTCTCATTAGGGGATCCAAAAATTATGTCATCTACATAAATTTGGACAAACAAGATGTCCTCTCCTTCAGAGATTCTGAAGAGACTTCTGTCCACAGTTCTCTTAGTGAATCCATGATCCAATAGGAACTGTGACAGTGTATCATACCAAGCCCTAGGGGCCTGTTTGAGTCCATATAGAGCTTTCTTCAGTCTGTAAACTTGGTTTCCAACTTCAAAACCTGGTGGTTGCTCCACATAGACCTCTTCTTTCAAGACTCCATTCAGAAAGGCACTCTTGACATCCATTTGGTACACTTTGAACCTCTTATGGGCTGCATAGGCTAGGAAAAGCCTTATTGCTTCTAGCCTTGCCACAGGTGCAAAGGTCTCATCATAGTCAATGCCTTCATGCTGGCAGTATCCTTTTGCCACTAGTCTTGCTTTGTTTCTGACAATCACATCATTTTCATTCTTTTTGTTCTTGAACACCTACTTGGTTCCAATAACATCTTGATGTGAAGGTCTATCAACCAGCTCCCAAACTTCATTTC
Organism: Galeopsis tetrahit; assembly: GCA_963675135.1. Classification (NCBI taxonomy): domain Eukaryota; kingdom Viridiplantae; phylum Streptophyta; class Magnoliopsida; order Lamiales; family Lamiaceae; genus Galeopsis; species Galeopsis tetrahit. The sequence goes on along the minus strand of OY776126.1, from coordinate 48,752,882 downwards.
TGGTGAATTGGTTGAGTTCTTCCTGCATGGCTGTGATCTAATTGGCATCTTGAAGTGCTTCCTCAATATCACTTGGTTCTTGCTCTGACAAGAAACAACAGAAAAGAGCACTTTCACCATGGAATCTTCTTGTTTTGACTCCAATACTTGGGTCACCAAGTATTAGATCAGTAGGATGGTCTGACAACCATGTCCTTCTTTTTCTGATCTCTTTAGTAGAGTTGTCCTCTACTGAAGTTGAGTCAATTTGATCATAGAATTCAGGATAATTGAATGCAGGATCTAATTCAGGATCATAATCAGGGGTGTTGTCCTCAATGTCAGGGACATTGGCATTTTCAACATTTTGAGTTCCCCCTTGATTATTTGACCCATTAACTACCTCAGCAGTAACTGCTTCTTCATTGGTAGTTGTTACCTGGATGTGAACTGGGATTGGTTCATTCAGTTCACCATTTCCATTTGTAGGATTTGTCTCAGGAAGGTTGCCTTCAGGATTGTTGTCCAATGTGGGTTTTTCAGGCAGATTGGCTTGAACAACATCTATGAATTCAGTGTCTTTGTCTTTTAGGCTTAATCTGGTTGTCCTCTGTGTGATTTCTTCAGGTTCCAAATGATCATTCCTGATCTCAAAGATAGATTCATCAAACACAACATGAGGTGTTTCTTCCACTATAAGGGTTTTCTTGTTGTAGACTCTGAAAGCTCTACTAATTTGAGAGTATCCAAGGAATACTCCCTCATCTGCTTTGCTGTCAAAGGCTTTCAACTGTTCTTTCCCATTATTGTGAATGAAACATTTGCAACCAAATATATGAAAGTATGACACTTTAGGCATTCTTCCTTTCCAGAGTTCATAGGGGGTTTTGCCTTGCCCCTTAGTGATCAAACATCTATTTTGAGTATGGCATGCAATATTTATAGCTTCAGCCCAAAACCTCTTAGGTAAATTTGAATCAGCAATTAAAGTTATAGCAGCTTCTTTCAAGGTTCTATTCCTCCTTTCTGCAACTCCATTTTGCTGAGGTGTTCTAGCTGCTGAGGTTTCATGAGCTATTCCATTAGATGTGCAATACTCATTGATGTATGAATTTATAAACTCAGTGCCTTTATCAGATCTTATTTTGATAATGCTAAGGCTTTTCTCATTTGACAATCTCTTAAGAAGTTCAGGTAGTTTGACTTGTGTTTTCTTCTTATTAAGGAGAAATACTACCCATGTGAACCTAGAGAAGTCATCTACTACCACCAATGTGTATTTTCTACCATTTATACTTGAAGGGGTAATTGGTCCAAACAGATCCATATGTAGAAGTTCAAGTACCCTTTCAGTGGAGATGACTGGTTTACCTTTGAATGAGGCTTTAATCTGTTTTCCTTCTTGACATGGCTTACACACATGTTCTTTAATGAAAACCTCATTAGGCAGTCCTTTAACTAATGCATTTCTAGCAAGTTTATTCATAGATTTGAAGTTCAGGTGGTTTAGCCTTTTGTGCCATAACCAACTTTGTTCACTAGAACTTTTAGCAATAAAACATGCAGTATCAGTGGACTTGTCCCAGTCTGCAAAATACACATTTCCCTTCCTAGTTCCAGTCAATAGGGTTTGTTGAGTTTTATCCTTAATTAGACACTTTCCACTTGAGAACTCAACATTAAAATCTTTGTCACAGAATTGACTGATACTTAGGAGGTTATATTTGAGACCAGCCACATAAGATACATTGGTTACTTTGATGTTACCAATCATCAAAGTACCATAACCTTTTGTAGTTGCTTGTGAGCTGTCTCCAAAAGTAACATTTGGGCCTTCTTTTTCAATGAAGTCAGTGAGGAGTTCCTTGTTTCCAGTCATGTGCCTTGAGCATCCACTGTCAAGGTACCATGCTGACTTTTTGCTCATGCTCCTCTTCTTGTGGCCCAGTGGTACCTGCAATTAGATAGGTTTAGGTACCCTTTGAGTTTTGGGTCCGGAGTGGTTAGCTGTACCTTTGGGAATCCAAACCTGCCTAATAACCCTGATTGATTCAAGGTGGCTAAGTTGATTTCCTTGAGCATCAACATACACTGTCTTTCCCTTAAATGCTTTTGGGAAAGTATGTGTGAATGTATTAACTCTGTAAGTTTCAGGGGAGTTGACAACTCTCCTGAACTTATGAGTTCTTTGTGCAACTTGATGAAATCTTTGAGGAAAGGCCTTTTTAAGACCATTACCCTTAGGCATGAAGGGTTTTGGTTGTCTCATTTTATTCTGCCTTTGAGGATAGTTGTCCTTAGGTCTATTCAACTGAGGCTTTCTCAGATGAGTTGGCCTAGGCTGATTATACCTTGGGTGACTCCTCTGAACATTGTTCAGGAGAGTTGCCCTTCCATTGGGTCTACTCTGCTGACCAACATTCCTCTCATGTTCAGGAGCTTTGGCCATTTCCTTAGGTTTTGGCCTATTCTCCTGAATCACTTGAGTAGGCAGATCATCCATTTTGCCCTTTCCTTTGTTCAGTGGCTGAATCACTTCATTTTCAGTTTGTGCCACTGACTTAACAAAGATTCTCTTAGTGTTACTTACAGAAGCAACACTAAGACAAGGTGAAGATTCAAATGGATCAAAACCTAATCCACTTCTTTGAGCCATAGGTCTTTGATAACTCTGAATTTCCTCTATTGCTCTAGAGGATTTCTTCAGAGCAGACATCTTTAATTTCAGACTCTCTTCACTTGATTTAAGAATATCATATTCATGTGAGAGGTTTTCAAATTTGGCATTGAGAATTTTAAGTTCAAAATCTTTTCTCTTCTGAGAGAGAAGTTGATCATCAATCTCCTTTTGTTGGTCAACTATCCTGAGATTTGCTTCCTCAAGCTCTCTCAAGACTTGTTGATACAACTTAGTAGACTTGACATCAACAACTACCTCAGATTTTTTGGCAAGTTCAATGGCCAATCTTTCATTTTCTCTCACACAGTTATCATGAAATTCTTGTAACAAAGTGAAATCTTCCATCAACTTTCCAAGGGAAAGCTTCAAGTTGACTTCACTATTGTTCTGTGAGATGAATGATGGTGAGCTAGAAGTAGAGGATACCTCATCATCCTCAAGAGCCATGTTGCAGACATCATCATCATCATCACTGTTGGAGAACAGTCCATCAGAAGAGTTGAGGCTTTCAGTACTATCAGATTCATCACCAGCCATCATGGCCTTTCTATTGGTGAACTTTCTGTCTCTTTTAGCTTGTCTCTCTCTTCTTTCTTTAGAGCTTAGTTCAGGGCAGTCATACTGGAAGTGCCCTTTCTTTTTGCAATTATAGCACAGATCTTCATCATCATCCTTCTTGGATTCATCTCTCCTCTTAGATGATGAAGGGTCAGCTCTACTGGATCTTCTCCTATCAGAGGACTTGTCCTCTGATCTTTTCTCTTCAGGCTTTTTGTCCTCAGCCTGATCTTCAGGGGAGTTGTATCTTCTCCTGAATTTATTGTCTTGGTAGAATTTCTTGTATCTACCAAACCTTGTGTTGAGCTTCTCAAACCTTCTAGCCATCAAGGCTAGTTCTTCCTTCATTTCAGTCTTAGAGACTGTCTTTGATGATCTGGGAGTGGGTTGCATTTCTGGTTCAACAACTTTGGCTTTGAATGCCACTCCCTTGGAAGGATTTGAAGGTTCCTCAACAGGCTTTCTTCTATTTAGATCAAACTCATAGGCTTTGAGTTCTGAGAATATTTGTTGCATGGGCATGGTGGAGAGATCTTTGGTGTTCTGCATCATTACAGCATAGACATCCCACTTTTGAGTGAGGTTTCTCAAGACTTTCAATCCAACCTCTCTCTTGGTGTAAACCTTGCCCAATGAGTTAATCTCATTCATCACATCAGTGAATCTACCAGCAAATTTGTCAATGGACTCATCAGACTCCATTGAAAATTGTTCAAACTTTTGCACAGCAACCTGGAGCTTGTTCTCCTTGATCTTTTCAGTGCCCTCACACATTTCAGCAAGAGTATCCCAAATTTCTTTGGCTGTTGTGCAGTGGTAGACTCTTCCCATGACTGCATCCGGAATTGTTTGATAGAGGGTGTTCATTGCTAGATAATTCAGATTATCCTTCCTCTTTTCATTAGTAGTGAAGTCATCTTCATCTTTGGGAATCAGTTCCCTTATATCTGCTCTTTGCTCATCTGTCAATCTGGGGTTAGTTTGAGTGAACACAAAAGGTCCTCTTGTGATTACTCTTAACATATCAGTGTGAAGAGATGCAAGATGAGCCCTCATTCTAATTTTCCAGAAATCATAATTGTCTATTGAAAACATGGGCAGTTTGTGATGAGAAATGTGGTTGACTGGATTTGTGGCCATATTGTCTAATCCTTGAACAGCAGGTGGAGGAACAGCATTGTTGTTGACCATATCTCAAGAATAACAAGTAATAGATTTCAGATAGAGATCAGTTCAGTGACCACACAAATATGAGAGTTTTGAAAATCAAGATGGATTTTCAGAAGCAGTGGTCTTTGAACCCCTGCTCTGATACCACTTGTTGGTCCTGAAAGGAGTATATAACAAGTGTATGGGGGGGGGGAATACACTTGTATGCAATTCTTTTCTACTTTGATCAAACCAGAGTTCAGCAAGGTTGTCTTGGACAACTCTGCTGAAGAAGATTAACTCTTCTAAGATAGTCAAACTACTAAGTACTATTGAGTACTTAGTTGAATAACTATCTAGGGGAGTTATATGTGCGGAATAGTGGTTGGCCCTTTAAGTTTAGACTCCTTTAATTTCTGAAATCACTTAGTCAATGCAACACAGTCCAGTTTTCAGGGAACTTGTCCAAATGGGTTTTTGCACAGTCTTTGAATGTTTATCCTTGAAAGATCAGTTTTGTGTGCAGTGTTGAATGTATGAAAGTACTTGGAATGTAAATCAACACAGGAAGTTATAGTGGTTCAGAGACTCAAGCTCCTACATCCACTTTCCCTGATTTAACAGGATAATTCCTTCACCCTTGGAATTAACTTGTTTTATAGTGTCAAGGTGCACTTGATAAGAGAACACCACTCTTGGTGAATTGATCCCTAGGATGTCTAGAGTCCTAGTACCCTCTTCTCAACTCAGAACTGAACTGTTCTTCTCTCAACAGTCAGCTCCTACCACTTCTACTACTACAACCTTCTCACTTTCTCACTTGAAAGGGGTAAGGATTGAAGTAAGGTTCCAACTAATGAGATATCCTTTACAATGAAGATCAAGGTATAAGGATAGGATATCTCTCTAAGCTTGTGTATGAATATACAATTGGGTTCAGCTTAGAAGAAGTGTATAAAGACTAAGATAGTCTCTTTGAAAGCTTGAGAGCACTTGTCAACTTGTAGGATAGTTGGATATTCTTGTCAAGGTTGAGGTGCTTTCAAATGGTCTTCACACTTCTGTATTTATAGACAAAATGGAGGATTTGCCCGTTGGAGAGGCAGCCCCAAATTGCTATAAATGTCTTCCTTGAGTTCTTCAAGCTGGAAGACAGATTCTTTGATAGTGACATGTCCTCATTTGGGTAATAAACGGCTTGTAAGACTTTGTCTTCATTCTGCAGCACTTTTCCCAATGTTTGACTTCTTGTTAGGACTTGGACATGGCTTCTGAAGGTTGATCCAATGATAGGACAACATTCCTTATCAACTGGACAACTCTCCTTATCACTATCAGCAGTTTTGCTTTTCAGCAAGGTTGGCTTGCTCTTCTTCAGATGACTTGGCTCTTTTTCCTTTGTTTCACTCCAAGATGATCTTGGCATGTTGCATTGTATTTCTTTAGGGTATGGTTGTCTCTAATTCTTCAGCATAGTTGACCTTCAACCTTTAGGGCATCTGTTCTGATTCAATCATGGTGAGACAACTCTTTTCTGGACAACTCTTCTGATCAGCATATTTGGTCTTTTAGCATCAGAGCACTTTTCACATAGAGTTGGCTTCTCTGGACAACTCTCCTGATCAAAACCTTTGAGTAATCTTGTCCTTTTGAGCTAGGTAAAGTTGTTCTTGCATATGGCTAGCTTCTCTGGACAATTCTCCTGATTAGATTTATTTGGCTTGTTCTTTTGATTTTATCACTCTTGCATGTGGACAACTTCTCTGGACAACTCTCCTGATCAGATCATCTTATTGGATTTGTCCTTTTGAGCTTTACAATCTTGTTCTTGCATAAGAACATCTTCTCTGGACAACTCTCCTGATCAGAGTATTTGGTTTTTCCATAGAGTGTCCTTGCTCTTAAGTGATTGTTCCAGAATTTGAGCCTTGAGGGGACTTGATCTTGATCATCTTCAAAGTATAGGTTCCCCCTCAAATTGTGCATCTAATTGTCTAAGAGCTGCCTAACATTTCAGCTTCTCATCTAGCCTTATGCTATGTGTTCTATCATTTTTAGAACACTATCAATTTGACTTAGGCATGTCACAGGGGGTTTTGGTATTTAATCAAAACATGTATCATTTTATTCCCAACACTGGGCTACCCAACAGGGGCCTACGACCTAGCCTATTTATAATATGAGTCGGACTAAGACTTTTTAAAAAGCCTATTTAGTTAAGTAAGCTAGGCTTAGGCTTTATATAAGACCTTATATGCCTAACATGCTGGTCTATTTAAGATTATATATTATATTTATATATATTTTATAATAAGTAATTCTTAAAATTTGGTACTAGCATTTATATTAAATTAAATTAAAGTAAGTTAAATTTATTTTAGTACTTGAGAAATCGTTATAATGTTTTTATTTAAACTTATTGTTGTAATGCATTTATTTTAGTAGTGAATTTTATTTGCAACTTTGAATATTGAACTACGATTCATATTTAACATATTTAATAGGCTTCTAAAAGGCTCGTAGGCCTGGCCTATTTACTTAAAAGGTCAGGCCAAGGGTATAAAAAAACCTATCATAGATAAGAGGCCAGGCTCAAGCTCAATATTTATAAACCAGACCCAGACCTTTTCATGTAAAGCCTAGCCTAGCGCGACCTATTTCCACCCCTAGCAGCAACTAATAATTCACGAGGAATCCTACGATTCATCTTTCTATTTTTCAATTTTCCATTAACATCAACAAACATCTGTCCAACGTCTTGATATTTTAACTGCTTACATACTTCAATGTGACGCTTGAACGTGGAAGTCCCATAATATTTTCCCCCTCCTTTATATAGTTTTGTTTTTCAGCCCTTGCATTCTGAAACACTATCTTTTTTCACTACAAAAAATGCCTTGATTAGAGACCAAAGTTTTGAGATCGACATAAATCAATCTCTAAATCAGTCTAAGAGACTATTTTCAGTTCGATCTTTAATATTATGTTTTCAGACCGCTTAGAGACCGAATTTTGGTCTCTAAACCGGATTTAAAATTTTGATTTTGAATTTTGTTTTGAGACCAACAATTCAATCTTTAATTGGTATCAAAAATTCTAAATCCAAAAATATTAATTGACTACCAATTTTGATCGCTCGTTTAGAGACTGTTTTTAATTCGGTCTTTAATATTATATTTTTCAGACCGCTTAGCCACCGAATATCAGTCTCTAAACCGAAATTAAAATTTTGATTTTGAATTTTAATTGGAGACCAAAAATTCAGTCTTTAATTGGTATAAAAAATTTCGACAGATTGTTTTATACTATGTGAATCGATCACTTACCGTCGGGATCAGGCGAGAATCATTTAAACTCGGATAAAATATCCACATTCGAAAAAGAATCTTTTACCACGCAATCTAAATTCGTGGACGTCGGAAGCTTATGGTGCAACGGTAGCACATGTACGACCGTCAGAGAGAGGTGGCGACGGCGTGCAGGTGGTGGCCGGAGGCGCCGAGAGTGCTGGCGGCTGAAGAATGTACGGTTACATCATCACTGTGTGAAAATAGCACACAATGAGGGTTTTTCGCGTAGTGGGCTGGGCTTTTGATGAGTTTGGGGATGAAGGCATTTGAAATCTTCAATTTATTTAACAAAGTAAGGAGATAAGTAGTATCAAAAAAATATATTTGATACAAAAAATAAATGGTATCAATAAAACAATTACTAATACTAAAAATAAAATTAATAGTATCGAAAATTTAATTTCTAACACCAATGATAAGTAGTATCAAAAAATATATTTGATACAAAAAATAAGTGGTATCAATAAAACAATTACTAATACTAAAAATAAAACTAATAGTATCGAAAATTTAATTTCCGATACCAATGATAATTAGCATCAAAAAATATATTTGATACAAAAAATAAGTGGTATCAATAAAACAATTACTAATACTAAAAATAAAATTAATAATATCGAAAATTAAATTTCCGACACAAATGATAAGTAGTATCAAAAAAAAAAATATTTGATACAAAAAATAAGTGGTATCAATAGAACAATTACTAATACTAAAAATAAAATTAATAGTATCGAAAATTTAATTTCCGACACCAATGATAAGTAGTATCAAAAAGAATATTTGATACAAAAAATAAGTGGTATCAATAAAACAATTACTAATACTAAAAATAAAATTAATAGTATCGAAAATTTAATTTTCGAGACCAATGATAAGTAGTATCAAAAAGAATATTTGATACAAAAAGTAAGTGGTATCAATAAAACAATTACTAATACTAAAATTAAAATTCATAGTATCGAAAATTAAATTTCCGACACCTATGATAAGTAGTATCAAAAAAAATATTTGATACAAAAAATAAGTTGTATCAATAAAACAATTACTAATACTATAAGTAAAATTAATAGTATCAAAAATTAAATTTTCAATACCAATGATAAGTAGTATCGAAAAATTATTTGATGCAAAAAATTAGTAGTATCAATAGAAAAAATCTGATGCCAAAATAACTTTAGTATAAAAAAATAACGGATGCAATAAAACTAATGGTATCAAAAATTTATCTTTTGATACCAAGTATTTAAGTAGTATCAATAGTTTTATTGTTGATACTAAATGATAAGATTTAGTATTTGGAAAATGCATCAGATACCAATTTTCCGATACTAAAAACCTCTTTTTTTTTTGTAGTGGATCAACTGAATCAGGCACTACGATCTCTAAATCAATTGAATCGGACACTACCGTCTCCACTTCCAACGAATCTAGCTCTATGACGTTGTCCTAGAGGGAGGAATCGAATTTAGGAGAAGAGGAATATTTGTCCATCGTTGGGTGAGACAAATCAGATTGGCGATTATATGTATATTTTAAGAGATATGAATAATATTTAAAGATACGAATCTTTAAAATATTATCCCTAATATTGTACTCCCTCCGTCCGCCTATAAGCTTCCCATTTTACCATTTTAGTCCGTCCGTATATAAGCTTCCCATATCCTTTTTGGTAAATACTTTTTCTTACACATCACTTTATATCTTACCTTTTCTCTCTATCTCTCTCTTTCTTCCAATCACATCACTTGTACTATATCTATTATTTAATCACTTTTCTTAATCTCTGTGCCAATAAGTAGCGGGAAGCTTATAGGCGGACGGAGGGAGTACATATAAATAATTTTAAACAGTAGAGACCGATTTTTCGGTCCTAAATCAGGCGGTTATGTTTAGACACCGATTTTTGCGGTCTCAAATCGGTATCAAATCAAGCTGTTTGTTTTTAGAGACCGATTTTAGCGGTCTCTGAACACTCCGGAAGAAAGTCCAGCCCACTCCCCATTCTTGCGGATAAATAGTTAGCCCATATATATCACTTCTAAATAGTTCATTCCTTCATTTTCCTCTCCAATATCAGTTTGAAGATCTCGTTTTGAATTCAACGTAAGGTTTCTCATTCCCTCTTCGTTTAAATTAATGTTTTCTCATATTTCTCAAATTAATTAATTTATGAACTGTTCACATTATGATAATTTTCTTTTAATGTATATTACATCATATAATTAATAGATATGTATAATAGTAGTAAATAATATAGACCAGGGACATTGTTATCTTCATAAATCAAATACTAATACTAATTAAAGTTATTTATTCTGAAAAGTATTATGATCATCTTCAAATTACTAATAAATTGAAACGACTATGAAACATACTGATGTCGACCCATATTTCATCAAAGACCAAATATACACCTTTCTTTTTTCGATAATTTATTTATCTTCAAATAAACTGATTTTTCTGCTTTAAAAATTTAAGCTCTTAATTATGTTTAACTGTTTTTCGTGATTATAAATCATACTCCTAAGATTATAAATTATAGTAAGAAGTAATCATACATCATAATTCGTGATATAATGATTGTTATTCGAATTATGATTTAAAGTAAAATAATTGTCAACTATTAAAATAAACAATGTAAAAAAATCACGATTGAATTAGAATGACGTCGGGATCAAATGATTGTTATATGGCAATATCTATCTTATATACATATGTCAATTATATATTTCCTTAAAATTTTTATTATAAATGGAAGTACCGGATCGTCGGTGGATGTATTATACTCTTAGATTAGTTGATATTTATATATATATATATATATATATATATAAATTTTAATCTCAATAAGAAAGTTATCACTTTTTCAAGATTAATTAAGTGTATCACTTTTTTTTTTTTTTAAGGAGTAACACCTTTTAAATTTTCATCTTAAATTGATAGTGATATACATAATTGATAGTCAATCAAACAAAAAGATAAATTCATGCTATATTAGAACAAAAGTAATAAAGTACTTCATTTTATCATGTTATAATCATGTAAGACATCACTTGCCTGTGACTTGGTGTGAGCAATGGGACCACGGTCATCATCGTAGATATAATCTGAGCCGGCGTAGTAGGTGTTTTCCGGTGATGGCATGGTCGACGTTCCACCATATTCTCCGCGCAACGTCACTTGTTGCGTGCTTACGCTTGTGCTTCCATTGGTTTGGCAGTTGTTGATATCCACTGGGAGACCAACCCCACCATCCACTTGATTATGATCAGTTGTAAGCATATTATTGTGGGAAGAAACGTGGATTGTAGGGGCGGTGGGCATCCCCATCGCCATTGCAAGGTAGTGTTCGTACCCGAGCATACCACCTCTGCCGTCTGGGGCGAACGCAAGTTTGGAGTGGTCGGTGGCTTGATCTACGATTGATTCAAGCGTTCCGCCGGGCGAAATACTAATTCCATACATGGCGAGTTGCCCTATCCAGTCTTTCTCCCATGTTAGCTCTGCTACTTGTTTATCCGGTCTACGTATAACATCATTTATGACAAATTTTTTATATTAAAGTAATCAAATTGTAAATCATATTTAAAAATAACATTAACTTATTAAAATTGAAGAATGAAAAAAGACTTACGAATTCTTGCAACGACTCATGATATAAGTGAAGTAAATAGACAATAAATATGAGTGTAAGAAGGGAAGAAGAAGAAGGGTATATATATATAATGAGGGTGAGAGAGGGGGTGCGAGCGTATGTATTAATAGGTTTATTTAGATGTTTTTCATGAGCAGAGCTACTTTAACTTATTTAATGTGTTGTGCAAGAAGAAAATGGAAATTAAAATAAGATTCATGTACATGACACCAAATGAAATACATGTCCAATCTATATATTTATGGCTTGAAAACTATAAAAGAGAATGAAATCACATGTTTTAATTGAGATGTTATATCATTTGTCTTGATACTCCATTCAAGAACCGAGGTGTAATTACATCATTTTGATATTGTTACATTTTTTTTGATGTCTAGTTATTCAGTCCATGGATGTGTTACATCTTATTCCACTTGATATGTGTTATATTAAAAAAATGGGAAAATATCAGTTTTAGTCATTATACTTTACCACTTTTAGATTTGGTCACCCACATTTAATCACTATCTATTCTTTTTCTATCAATTTTATTGTTTAATTACTATCAAAATTGGTCACTCAGTTATTCTTTTCTATCAAATTTCTATCAATGATTGTTGTTAGTCATTGACCAATTGACTAATGGACAAAAAGTTTTGAGTCACTGATTTATTTATTTTTTTACATCATTTTCCCTATTTTAATTCCTAAACCCTCAAACTCATTTTTTTTTTTCAATTTTTACTGACTTCAATTAATATTATGGTTGTGTGGTTAAGAAATACAAAATACATAAATATAATGATGTTGAGTATGTACTAAGAATGTGCAATAATGATAGCAGAAAAATATCTAGAATAGAAAAGAAAGAAGAATTTTTTTTTTCTGAAATATTCTTAATATAAATTGATAATTTTAGAGATTTCCATACAATTAATTTTCACCACAAATATTAGTAGATGATCATGCTCGAATAATTATAAATGGGGAAATAAATTTTAATAATTAACTACTTTGAAATAAGTTTTTATTCACCATCATTATACGAATTCAATATGAAAAACAAGTCTGAATAATTTTTAACCACGATGAATACAATAATTATAAACCATTGAACTACACACTATAATTATAAAAACATAGTTCATAACTAGTATATAACCACTCACTTTGTCTAATTTGACTCCATTACTGATTGATTAACAACATCATTTGATAGAAAAAAATAACTGAGTAACCAATTTTAATATTAATTAAATGTAAGTGATAAATTTAAAAAGAGTTTTTGGAAAACACAAAATCTGAAAAGTGATAAAGTTTAGTGACCAAATTTAATATTTTAAAAAATAATAATAATTAACATTCTATATAATAATATTGAGGACTACACATATTAATAATTCAATAGAACACAAAAAATAAAACATGAGAATCAAACCGCCAAGAAAGGCTATTACTTCCTATCATTTAGATTAAACAAAAAATTTACGTGAATGGATACAGAATGAGGGGTTTTGTGTCGGGGAAATTGGCTAAAAAAATCGGCGTTGAAATTACGTGACACGCGTTGAAATTCTGACAACTTACAATGAGTCGGTCGATAAGATAAGAAGTGTGACTCTCAATGAAGAAGAATATCTGACATTTAATTTGTTTGATTATTAGGCTCAAGTTTCAGTTTTTATATAAATTAATCCAATGGAAACTCTATCTACAACCCACATCCCAATACTAACATGCATTAAATAAATATATGGCTTAAGAAAATATATATATATATATATATATATATATATATATATTAATCTAATTTCTCCTTCTGAGATACTATATAAGTGAGTACATATAAATGTTCATATATTAAAAAATGAATGTATAAAAATAAACCTCTTTCAATTTATGTATAAAAATAAACCTCTTTCAATTTATAAGGTTGTTAGTTCATTTAACATTTATTCTTGTGCAATAGTAAATTATATGCACATTTTTAGCGATTTTTTATTTAGAAAATCTTATTTTTGTAGATGCCACAATCACAAGAATGTTTATACACAATATATAGCAATTCAAAGCATTTAAAAATTCAATAATTTTAAGTACCGTCTTTTTTTCTACTAATAAAATCATTTGTAACATTCCTAGTTCCAAAAATAAAGCATTTGAATCAATATTTAAAGAGTTGTCATGTTAACATTCTTTCAATTTTAATATCATCTAAAAATTTTAATTTATTCAAATGAAATAAAAACCAAAAAATATTATTATACGTTTATAATGGTACAAATTTACTCACTAAGACAACAATAACGACATATTGTATATTGTTTTATAGAAGATGAATGAACGAATGAATTTGAATAGAATAAAATAGAATAGAATATATAATAATACATAATATTGAATACAAAGCAAGCAAAATATAGTGCTATCGCCTATTGATGTATAGTGAATTAGTTGGGAAATGGAAATGGAAATGGAAATGGAAATGAAATAATTGATGTAATGGAAGAATTTCAAAAGAATATTTAATATATATAAAGTTTAATTGTGTTATGAATAAAATGAGATTTTGATTAAGATACCAAAATCCTGAAGATAATGCCAACTAGATCAGTCAAATTGAAATAAACATGTTTCAGAAATGTTGGAACATGTAAACCAGGCTAGTTGAGAATCTAGTATGTTAGGCAGCTCATAGTTAATTTAGATGCACAAGTTGAGGGGGAACACATACTTAGAAGATTGTAAGAATCAAGTCCCCTCAAGGCTCATAATCAATTTGATCCCAAGTCTGCTGAAAAGCTTAAAGGCCAACTGTGCTGATCAAGTCAGCTCAGTTGAAAGACAACCTCCCTGATGATCAAATAAGTGGAACACATCAAGAAGATCAAGTCTGCTGATGTGCATATTAATGTTCAGAGGAGTTGTACAGCAGGATTGACCAAGCACACTTGAACTTGAAAAATTCCAAGGCAAGAGCCAACTGTGCTAAGGGATAAAAACCACTGATATGGAAGCAAGAATGCTAAAGAACCATCAAGTGATGATCAGTGATGTTAGAGAGCCAAGTCATCTGAAAGAGCCAAGCCAACATTGATGATAAGCCATGTCTACTGAAAGTGATAAGTAGACTTGTCCAGATGATAAGGAAAGTTGTCCTTATCATGGAACCAATGATCAGAAGTGATGTTCATGTTTGATCAAGTGAATCTTCAAATCAGACATTGGGAAGAGTGCATCAAAGTGAAGACAAGAAGCTCATAGCCGTTTACATCCCAAATTAAGGACATGTCAATTTCAAGAATCTGTCTTCCAGTTGCAAAGTTAAAGGAAGACATATATAGACATTTTGAGGCTGTCTCTCCAACGGACATAACCTCAATTTTCTCTATAAATATAGAAGCGTGGAAACCATTTGAAGGCATCCAACTATCCTGCAAATCAAAGGAAACTACAAGCTCCTAAGCCTTCAAGCTTTCTAAAGACACATTCTTAGTTTCCAAACACTTCATCTAAGCTAAACCAAACAAAGCTTAGAGAGATATCCTAACATTTACACTGTGCTCATTGTAAAGGATATCTCACCTAGTTGGAACCAACATCAACCCTTAAACCTTTCAAGGAAAGTTAGGAGGATTGTTGTAGTAGAAGTGTAAGGAACAGTCTGTCAAGAGAAGAATAGTTCAGTTCTGAGTTGAGAAAGAATACTAGGACTCTGAATTCCTAGGGATCAAGGCACCAAGGAGTGGTGTGGTTGATCAGTGCACCTACAAAAGAGAAGGAATTATCCTCTTAAATCAGGGAAAGTGGATGTAGGAGCTTGGGTCTCTGAACCACTATAAATCTCTTGTGTTGTTTACTTTCGAGTAATTTCATTTAAACAACACATACATACACTGCACACAAACTGGTCTTCAAAAGACATACATCACAAATTATGTAAAACTTATTTGGGACAAGTCCCCTGAAAAGCAGTTAAGTGTTAAGTAAGGATTTCAGAATTAAAAAGGAGTTTAAACATAAGGGCCAACCATAATTCCGCACATATAACTTAATTAGATAGTTATTCAACTAAGTATTTCATAGTGCTTAGTAGTGTGATTATCTTAAGAAAGTTATTCATACTCAACATAGTGTGATTATCAGAATGAGAGCTCATCTTGCATGCCTCCACAATGAAATGCTGAGAGTCATCACAAGGGGACCATTCACATTTACTCAAATTAACCCCAGGGTTACTGAAACTCAAAGGGATAATATAAGGGAGGAGATCCCCAAAGATGAAGATGACCTCACCACTGAAGAGAGAAGGAGACATAATCTCAATTATCTAGCAATGAACACTCTCTATCAAACAATTCCAGATGAAGTAATGGGGAGAGTCTACCACTGCACAACAGCCAAAGAAATTTGGGACACCCTTGCTGAAATGTGTGAGGGTACAAACAAAATCAAGGAGAATAAGCTCCAAGTAAATGTGCAGAAGTTTGAACATTTCACAGTGGAGTCTGAAGAGTCCATTAACAAATTTGTTGGTAGATCACTGATATAATGAATGAGATCAAATCATTGGGCAAAGTGTACTCCAAGAGAGAAATTGCACTGAAAATTATAAGAAGTCTCACTCCAAAGTGGGATGTATACTTTGTAATGATGCAGAATACTAAAGATCTCTCCACCATGCCCATGCAACAAGTCTTCTCAGAACTCAAAGCTTATGAGTTTGATCTCAACAAAAGAAAGCATACTGTAGAACCTTCCTTACCAAACAAAGTAGTGGCATTCAAAGCCAAAGCTGCTGAACCAGAGATGCAGTCCACTCCAAGATCATCAAAGTCAGTCTCTAAGGCTGAAATGAAGGAAGAACTAGCCCTCATGGGTAGAAGATTTGATAAACTCAACTCAAGGTTTGGTAGATATAAGAAATTCTACCAAGACAACAAGGTCAGGAGAAGGTACAACTCTCCTGAAGCCAAGGCTGAGGACAAAAGGCCTGAAGAAAGGAAGTCAGAGGACAAGTACTCTGACAGGAGAAAGTCCAACACAACTGAACCTTCATCATCTAGAAGGAGAGATGAATCAAAGAAGGATGATGATGAAGAATTGTGCTTAATTGCAACAAGAAGGGGCACTTTCAGTATGATTGCCCTGAGCTCATCTCCAAGGAGAGAAAGGAGAGGCAAGCCAAAAGAGACAAAAGATTCACCAACAGAAAAGCCATGATGGCTGGCGATGAATCCCAAAGTGCTGAAAGTTTCAACTCTGATGAGGATGGACTGTTCTCTAACAATGATGATGATGATGATGTTTGTAACATGGCCATAGAAGATGATGAGGTATCTTCTACTTCTAGTTCACCATCAATGCAATCACTGAATACTAGTGATGTCAACTTGAAACTCTCCTTTGGAAAGTTGATGGAAGACTTCACTTGGTTGCAAAAATTTCATGATAATTGTGTGAGAGAAAATGAAAGACTATCTCATGAACTTACAAAAGCTTCTGAGTCTGTGGTTGATGTCAAGTCTACTGAGTTGTATCAACAAGTCTTGAGAGAACTTGATGAAACTTCTCTCAGGATAGTTGACCAACAAAAGCAAATTGATGAGCAACAACTTATTCAGAAGAGAAAGGATTTTGAACTAAAAACTCTTCAAGCTAAATTTGAAAACCTCTCACTTGAATATATATCATATTCTTAAATCAAGTGAAGAGAGCCTGAAAATTAAGATGTCTGCAATGAATAAATCCTCTAAGGCAATAGAGGAAATTCAAAGCTTCCAAAGACCTATGGCTCAAAAGAGTGGATTGGGATATGATCCATTCGAATCTTCACCTTGTCTTAGTGTTGCCTTAACAAGTAACACTAAGAGAGTCTTTGTTAAATCAGTGGCACAACAAGCTGAAAATGAATTATTTCAGCCACTGAACAAAGGAAAGGGCAAAATGCATGAAGTGCCCACTCAAGTATTTCAGGGAACAAGGCCTACACCTAAGGAAATGGCCAAAGTCCCTGAATACAAGAGGAATGTTGTTCAACAGGGTAGACCCAATGGAAGGGCAACTCATCTGAACAACATTCAGAGAGGTTGTCCAAGGTATGTTCAGCCTAGGCCAACTCTACTGAGGCAACCTCAACTGAACAGACCTAAGGTCAACCCTCCTAGGCACAATAAAATGAGACAACCAAAACCCTTTATGCCAAAGGGTAATGGTCATCTATATGCCCATCCTCAAAGATTCCTTCAAGCTGCACAAAGAACTCATATGTTCAGGAGAAATGACAACTCTCCAAATACTTACAGAGTTAACACTTTCACACATTCTTTTCCAAAGGCATTTAAGGGAAAAATTGTGTATGTTGATACTAGAGGAAAACAACTTAGCCACATTGAATCAATCCGGGTCATTAGGCAAGTTTGGGTTCCTAAAGGTACAAATAACCTCTCAGGACCCAAAATTCAAAGGGTACCTAAAGTTTGATCATTTCAGGTACCAAAGGACCACAAGAAGATGAGGAGCATGAACAAAAAGTCAGCATGGTACTTGGACAGTGGATGTTCAAGGCACATGAGTGGAAACAAAACCCTCCCCACTGAATTCATTGAACAAGAAGGTCCTAATGTCACATTTGGAGACAGCTCACAAGCAACTACAAAAGGTTATGGTACCTTGATAATTGGTAATATCAAGGCATCCAATGTATCATATGTGGCTGGTTTAAAATATAATCTCCTAAGATTAAGTTAGTTATGTGATAAAAGATATAATGTTGAGTTCACAAGTAATAAATATCTAATCAACGATAAAACTCAACAAACTCTACTGACTGTATTTTGCTGACTGGGATAAGTCTGCTGATGCAATATGATTTATTGCCAAAAGCTCAAATGAAAAAAGTTGGTTATGGCATAAATGGCTAAACCATCTGAACTTTAAACCCATGAACAAGCTAGCTAGAAATGCATTAGTGAAAGGACTGCCTAATGAAGTTTTCATTCAGGGGGTTCTTTGTTGCGGCTATTGCCCAAGAGCTTGGTTGGAGTATTCCTTTTGAGGCGGAGTTAGCAGCGGCATTCATTGCTATTCAGTATGCTCATGCCCAAAGTTGGCGGTTCTTATGGATCGAGTCGGACTCCAGTCTGACAATTAGCACTTTGATGAGCTCTACTCCTTCTGTCCCTTGGCGTCTGCAGGGTCTCTGGAGTCAGGTTCATCCACTTACTACAAACATGCACATTCGGTATTGTCACACTTTTAGAGAGGACAACCATGCGGCTGGCGCAGTGGCCAAGACGAAGATCAACTGCATTTGGAGGGGCTATCCCCCAGATTTCTTACTTACTTTCTTGCATAAAGATTTGTATACCGTCTTTTACAAACATTGATTGTTAGAGGAGTTTACCTTTTTCCTTCGCCTGGGTTTTATCCATAAGGAGGGTTTTCCCAGGCAAGGTTTTAACGGCACTCCGGCCTCTGGCTCGACTTGTGAGCTTATGGTTTTAGATTTTCTTTTTTTCTTTTATATTCCATACCTTTTTATTGGTCTAATGAAGTTTTCATTAAAGAACATGTTTGCAAACCATATCAAGAAGGAAAAACAGATTAAAGCTTCACTTAAAGGCAAGCCAGTCATCTCTACTGAAAGGGTATTTGAACTGTTACATATGGACTTATTTGGACCAATTACCCCTGCAAGCATAAATGGAAGAAAATATACATTGGTTGTAGTAGATGACTTCTCTAGGTTCATAAGTCAAAATAAAACAGTAAGATAGAAACTGAATAAGATGCATCATTTGCTATAACAACAGCTGTAACAACAGAAATCTGCACATTGCATCCTTTAAAGTTCAGCCTCCCCCTGTCTTCAAGCATTTCCAGCAGCAAGGTCTGGAAGATCAGCAAAAACCCGTTCTTCTTCGTCAGGTTGTTCAATCACCATTGTTGCAAAATGTGCAACAACATTTGGATCAGCATCAGCATCAAGTTCTTCAATTCGAACTCCCCCATACTCAGTAACTCCAACATTAGGGACTGGTGCAGCAGCAGCAGGTACTCCCCCTGGTGTAGCAGAAAGTTTCTTCATCCAATAATCTTTCATGAACTGTAGTTCATTGATGGTATCCTGCAAATGAGTTAACTGAACAAGTATAAAGTCTCTGGAGATTGGAATGTGGCTTGTAGTGTTTGGGACATTGGGAGCCGCATTTGGGATATTTTGTTCAGCTCTTTCAGCACTTTGGATAGGGAGATCAACAACTCTATCTCCAATCATCAGCTTACGAGACACTGTAATTTGAGGAACTCTCCCCCTCAACATATCATGTCTATCCCTTTGGTAGTTGTTATGTCTCAAATAACCATAGATGAGAGCCGGGTAAGGCAGATTGCCTTTGTCAGTTACTGTCCCAGAAAACTTCATCATATGATTGAAAATTGTCAACCCAAGATTGAAGTTTCTCATTACCACAATTCTGTACAGAAGTATTCCTTGACTCATAGTGACCTTTGTGGAGTTCGTGGGTGGAATCCAATTATACACAATCAACTTATGCAAAACTGAATATAGAGAGGTAAGATTACATGCAAGCATAACTTTCTTCCACCTCATCACCCTACCACCTGTAATAGCTTGAGCAATTACATCCATTGAAGGTTTATCAACCTCCTCAACAGATTCAAGGTGTAAAAAATCATTAATCAGTTCGGGTTTAAAAGGAAGATCTCTTTCTCTAAATCTTACAATTCCATACCATTGAGAAGTTCTTCTACCAATGCTCTTTCTTAAACAGGAGTAAAATTCATAGACCCATGTTGCAACAAATGATTCACCAAATGTAACAGCATGCAACAAATTTCTATCCTCAAGAAAGCTAATCAAACCCTTAGAATTAAAGTCAGGCACACATATCCTACGTTCAATTAACAGTTTTCTCCTTGACAGATTGGCTAACCTATCCTCAAAGGTTTCCATTTATACATCAGTTTCGGAAGTGGGTGTACCTTCATCACCATTAGAGGTGTTTTTAGATTCAGAGTTAGGTTGATCGGATTCAGTAGAGCTGTTATCATCAGGGCTTTCATCAGGAACAGAGGTTGCAACTGGTGTTGGAGCAACGGGAGTAGCATCCTTCCTTTGCTTTGGTTTCTTTCCTTTCTTCTTGCATAATACCATAAGAGGGACATTCTCTTCGTCAGAGCTTTCTTTCTCAGCAACTTCAGTATCAGCAATTCCACCATCTGAGCTATCCTTTTCAGAATCTGTAAAGACCTAAATTGGAGCATTAGCTACATCACCTGCCATAGGCTTCTTCTTTCGTGAACTCTCAGCATAGTTCACCCTCGAAAACACTCTGTTGGACCTCCTCTTTGGTTTATTAGGGCTCCGCTTTCGTTTTCCTTTGACCAAGGATGATTTCAGAGGCATAGGCTCTGACTCAGTCGATTCCGAGAGAGAGGAACTACTGTGGGCAGAGTCCTCTTCTCTTTCAGGCTCGGCTTCGGCCATGGGAGTGTCATCTCCCTTAGTTGCTTCGGTTGTTTCAACAACAGGAGCAGCAATCGGAGCGGTTTCAGTAGGGATGGTGATTTCAGTGGTTTCGGGTGTGATTTCGGGCTCAGTAGGGTTTGCAGTTTGGGGATTTTGTAGAGTAGGAGTAGTGGTTTGAATCGGATTAGGAGTTTGAGTATGGATATTCAATGGAACGTCTCCAACATAAATTTGAGGCATAGGTACCGAATTTAAGAGGTTGGAAGAAATAGTTTGAATTACCCGGGTAAACTCCTCGATTGTTTCATTATGGGGAATGGTAATGGTGTTCGAAACGGCTAGTGGCGGTGGCAACAGTGCGGCAGTGGTGATCGGAGCGGTGTTTCCGGCAGATTGGTTTGAAGCCATTGTTGTGAGTAAATGGAGAGGATTCGGAGATGAGGATGATGGAGTATTTTCAGCTGGAGAAGATGAAGTGATTCCCATCTTTTTCATACTTAAATCCCTTCAAAAAATTAATGCTCAAGAAAGTAGACACGCAATTCGAAACACACAATTGCAATTTGTATTTCTGGAAAATTTCAGCTCACACAATTCGATTTACACTAATGAATTAAACATAAAGCCACGAGATGATTTTATAGAGTATAGTATGGAAGTTATTAAAATGTCCCACCACTTTAGAAAATTCTGGAATGAATACACATGATCAGAAAGTGATACCTTAATTTTCGGCCAAGAAGAATAAGAAGGGTATCCCATATTTGATCATGGTGTTAGTGGATAAAATAGCAGATTAATTAAATAAATAATCAATAAATTGGCTCAACATTAAAATAAATTTGCATGACCTGGAAAAACAAAAACGTGGGTTAGTATCCTCCATTTAATAAAATAAATTCCAGAAAATTAATTAAATAATTACAACTAATAAAAATAAATTCAAATCTTTTAATGTTGTACTCAAGACATTTTTAAATGCACCTCAACACGGTTTTTACATGAATTTGCTTCATTTGGGTTGCACCTTATTTTTCTTTTCTTTTCGTGTTGTAGCACCTAGTTCATATTGATTCATTTTTGTAGAAGAGTGCATCGTAGTAGTGAACTCCGTGCCCCATAATTACTCAATGGATTATGAACATATTGATGTATTTGTTAATCACCTTTTGAAAAGAAGGCATCGTAGTAGTGAACTCCGTGCTCCATAGTTACTCAGTGATAAACTACATCTATTAGTATGCTAACAACATTCTTTTTATATGCATTTGAGAGGTGTAAACCATGTCTATTTTTGTAACACAAATTTCAGATTCAAAGATATTTTACAAAGGAATTATTTAATGAATCATGGAATAAATTAAATCAATCAGGATTACACTTACCCTTGATGTTGTTCCAAATGCTGCCGCATTTGTAACAACATCCATCTTGGATTTTCAGGTTGTGCACATACCAAGAGATTTCCTCAAAAATGAGAATCTCTCATGGTCAAGAGCCTTAGTGAATATATCTGCAAATTGATTTTCAGTGGGAACATATTCTAACTTCACAATACTTTTCTCTACTAAATCTCTTATGAAATGATGCCTAATGCCTATGTGTTTAGTCAAAGAGTGTTGTACTGGATTTTTAGAAATGTTGATTGCACTTGTGTTATCACAAAAAACAGTTAATGTGTCACTTTCTAAGCTATAATCATTGAACATCTTACTCAACCATAGGAGTTGTGTACAACAACTGCCTGCAGCAATGTATTCGGATTCAGCCGTAGATTGTGAGACACAATTTTGCTTCTTGCTCTGCCATGACACAAGATTGTTTCCCATGTAGAAACATCCTCCACTCGTGCTTTTCCTATCATCTATATCTCCTGCCCAATCTGCATCACTATATCCAACTAGTGTACTATTTGTATCCTTTGTGTACCAAATCCCAAGTTCACTTGTACCTGCAATATATCTTATGATTCTCTTCACTGCATTCAGGTGAGATTCCTTAGGGTTCGATTGGTACCTTGCACAAACACAAACACTGTACATAATGTCTGGTCGACTAGAGGTTAAATAAAGCAAACTTCCTATCATAGATCTATACAATGTTGGATCAACATCTTTTCCAGCATTGTCTTTACACAGTTTTAAAGTAGATCCCATAGGAGTTTTCATGCTTTTTGAATTTTCAAGACCAAACCTTTTGACCAAGTTCTTAGCGTACTTACCTTGTGAGAAGAATTCCATCCTTGCACTGCTTGATTTGAAGACCTAGAAAATAATTCAAGTCTCCAACCATACTCATTTCAAATGTTGCAGTCATTGCTTCAACAAATTGGTTTAACATATTATCACAAGTTGAACCAAAAACAATGTCATCAACATAAATTTGTGCAATTAACATATCTTCACCAGATTGCTTAATGAACAAAGTTCTATCGGCTTCTCCTCTAATAAAACCAAATTCCAAAAGAAAGTCAGTAAGCCTACCATACCATGCTCTAGAAGCTTGTTTAAGACCATACAATGCTTTCTTAAGTTTATATACATGATCAGGGTATTGTGGATTTTCAAATCCTTTAGGCTTCTCAACATATGCTTCTTCATTCAATATTCCATTAAGAAGTGCACCTTTTACATCCATTTGATGAAGTTTAATATCAATAAAACTTGCAATTGCTAGTAATAATCTAATAGACTCAATCCTAGCAACAGGTGCAAAAGTTTCATCAAAATCAATACCTTCAACTTGTGTGTAACCTTGTGCAACTAATCTTGCTTTGTTCCTAACAATGTTACCAGACTCATCAGTTTTATTCTTATAAATCCACTTAGTTCCAATGACATTAGTGTTGTCAGGCCTTGGAACTAGTGTCCAGACTTCATTTCTTTCAAACTGATTAAGTTCTTCGTGCATAGCATTAAACCAATTTTCATCAGTTAAAGCTTCATTAACATTTTTAGGTTCAATTTCAAAATAATAGCACTCTACATTCACTACATTACATATAGAAGACATGCATAATGTTCTTACCACATCTACCTTATTGGCTCTTACTTTGCCTCTTGTTTGCACTCCAACTGTAACATCACTTATGATCTGGTTCGATGGATGACTTTTATCAATCCTTGAAGAAATATTTATTTTGGGAACATACTGATTATTCTGTGTAGGTTCTGTTGAGCTTTCTGTGGATGTTGTTCCGGATGTTGTAACATTAGGAGCAACATTTTCAGTTCTCAGAGAATCTCCATATTTTTCAGTAACCTCTGAAACATCTTCTTCTTCATTTCCATATGTAAGACCTTTATCATCATCAAACACAACATTAACAGATTCTTGAACAGTGTTAGTCCTAAGGTTATAAATTCTATAAGCGTTACTATTTCTAGAATAGCCTAAGAAGCAACCTTTATCACTTTTAGAATCAAACTTATGAAGTTGATCCCTATCATTCAGTATATAACACACACAACCAAATACATGAAAATACTTCACATTTGGTTTTCTGCTGTTCAAAATCTCATAAGGTGTTTGATTAAAACCAGATCGAATATAAACCCTATTAGTGATATGACATGCTGTATTCAATGCTTCAGCCCAAAATCTTTTAGCAAGACTTTTAGAAGTAAGCATAACTCTTGCCATTTCCTGTAGAGTTCTATTCTTTCTTTCAGCAATTCCATTTTGTTGTGGAGTTTTAGGAGATGAAAATTCTTGCATTATACCTTTCTTTTCACAAAAATCTGTAAACATGTTATTTTCAAATTCTCTACCATGATCAGTTCTAATCTTGCTAACTTTCAAGTTAAACACATTTTTGAACCTTTTGTAAAGAACTTTAAAAGTATTAAATGTTTCAGATTTGTCTCTTAAGAATTCTATCCAAGTAAACCTAGAGTAATCATCTACCACAACAAATGAATACCTTTTTCCTCCAATGCTTTCAGTTTCCATAAGACCCATTAAATCCATGTGCAGCAACTCGAAACAACGATGTGTAGAACAATGTGACAGCATTTTGTGCGACACTCTTACATGCTTACCTTTCTGGCATAGTCCACATATAGTGGTTTTGTCAAACTTCAAGTTTGGTAATCCTTTCACAGCTTCAGCATTGACTAGCTTCTTAAATGATCTATAATTTGCATGACCCAATCTTTGATGCCATAAGACATATTCATTATGTTTTGACAAATTACACACATTGTTTGTTCCAATAAGATAACAATTATCAGCTGACCTAGTACCAGTCATTAAACATTCATCATCTATATCAAGAACATAACATGAATCTTTGTGAAATTTCACATGCAAATTATCATCACATAATTGACTTATACTAATCAAATTAGCAAGCAATCCATCAACATGCAAGACATTCTTAAGCTTAGGAAAACCTTCAACATTTAAAGTTCCTTTTCCAATGATTTTTCCTTTTGAACCTCCACCATATGTAACATATCCACCATTTACAGTAGCATAATCAGATAAGTAGTCAATTTGTCCTGTCATATGTCTAGAACAACCACTATCAAAATACCATAGACCAGGTAAACATGCTTTCAAAGAAGTGTGGACTGCATTACAGGTAACATCAGATTTCTTTTTCCAAGTAGATTTTGAGAAATGTTTCTTCGAATGTGGCAACTTTTTAGGTAACAATTTCTCATCAGCAAAATCTTTCTTCATTTTCAAACAGTAATGACGAATATGACCTAATTTAGAACAATAATGGCAAACAAATAACTTTTTAAAAGTTTTAGCCTTGTGAGATTTTGTTTGTGCTGATGCTTCAACATATGTTTTAGCATTAGCCTTCACAAACTTCACTGGATTTGCAAAACTTTTAGAAATAGATGCAGTTTCACCATCATAACCTAAACCATGATTGTTAGATTTACCAAATACCAAAACATCATTCATATCAGAAGCACTCTTTTCATATTTTCTGAAACTTAAGGTAGAACTTTTCAATTCTTCCTTTAATTTGCAGAGTTCTAAATCTCTTCTAGTAAGGATAACTTCTAGTTTGGTGATTGTTCCTTTCAGATCCTCATTCTCTTTATTCAAGGAATCAAGAGTGAGTTTCTGAGAGTTCCAATCCTCCAATAACATCTGGTATTTAGAATCTTCTGTCCTTATTCCTGCATCATCAACAAAGCCATTAAAACAGTTCAAATCTGGGTGATTTTGACTTGATGTTGTTTCCGATGTTATAACATCCAATTCAACATCAGAGTCTGTTTCATCCAAATGGTCATCTAAAGAGTCATCATAATCAACCTGAGTATGAAAAGCAAATTTAATTTCTTTTGATTTAACATTTTCATCATCCGAATCATCACTCAAGGTAGCACTAAAATCCAGTTTTTGCTTGAGTCTAGTATTGGCACATTCATTTGCATAATGGCCATAACCAGAACATGCATTGCATTGAACTGATTTTCTATATTCAGGATCATACCTTGGTTTACCTTCGCCTTTTGATATTCTTTGTGGAAATTGACTCCTTCTCTTCTCTGGTTGCGGTGTTGATGTGTTGATTTGGATCTTTGGCTGAATATTCCCTTTAGACATGTTCATTGTTTTCTTCAAAAACTTGTTAAAATGCTTAGTGAGAAAGGCCATGTGGTCTGGATTGTCATAACATAGATCCATCACATCATCATCTGAATCGACTTCAGTGATAATTGGTTGTATTTCAGAACCTTGTGATGTTTCTCCTTTAAAAACAACCACCTTTTTATCATCTTTATTTTCATCAAATTGAGTAGTGTTCATCTCATAAGTTTTAAGAATACTTACTAGCTCATTTTGACTCAATTTATCAGTATCTTTAGCCTCTTCTATAACACATATTTTTGCATCAAATTTTTTAGGAAATGAACGCAAAAATTTATGAACTACTCTCACATTTGAAATAGGATCACCAAGAGAATGTAATTCATTGACAATCTCACTTAAACGTTCATTATAAGATGATATGGTCTCATCTTCTCTCATTCGGAGATTTTCAAATTTAGTCCCTAGCATTCGAAGTTTTGTTCTTCGAACACTATCCGAACCTTCACAATGCTCTTGTAATCTATCCCAAGCTTCTTTAGAAGTTGAACAATTAGAAATGATTTTAAACATATAAATATCAACAGAAGTAAAAATAGCATTTAAAGCTTTAGAATTAAACCCTGCTGTTGTTATCTCGTCAGCCGTCCAATCAACTTCCTTCTTGAGTTGAACTTCATTGTCTTCATCTACTGGAGTTTTTGGTGCATCCCAACCTGTAAGTACGGTCCTCCATGCACGTTCATCAATAGACTTGATATACATGCGCATCTTAGGTTTCCAATATGCATAGTTTGTACCATCTAAAATTGGTGGCCTAAGTGCTGTAGAGATGTGATGTGTTTCCATTTTTTGCAAAGACACAATAAATACTAAAGCACACTAATTAAAAACAAGGATCTAAACCTAGTGTCGTCAGGTATCGGCTCTGATACCAACTGAAAGTAAGTAAAACAAGACTGATGCTACACTCAATGTTAGAACACTCAATGTAACACTGACTCGATTACAGAATATCAGAATACGAATAGCGGAAGACTTTAAAGAACGAAAACACGAAGACACAAAATTAACTTTTTAACATAGATTTTAATATAAAATCTATGCGAGCCTCATGGCGAAACTTTCACTAATAATTATGTGAATACAAATGGTGTGTGAACAAATATTCACAACGGAAATAAGACTCGATGAACTATCAAATCTAAAGACGGCTTAAGTGTAAAAATTACACTGCCAAAAACTAATCTAACTCTATGATCTATGTATCAAAGAAGTATAGAAAAGTCCATGTTGTACATGAAGTTTGGACTCTTCGGCACAACGACAAGATCATGTCAATGACAATTAATTCCTAACAGGATGAACACTAGTTTAGGACTTAAAGAATGACACTTCGTTGGTTGGATGATGAACACGGTTCTGCTGTATTTATAGGCGTGAATATGGATTCTAGAACCTTCATCCATGATCTCCTAAAATGTAGGATCTCATTACTTCTCTTTCGATCCCAACCGCCTTCTAGGTTCTTCCAGCTAGTTCTGGATGTTTTTCCAAGGCAACCGCATGATCTACATACTTCTGCAAGCTTCCGGATCCTTCCAGTCTGGAACCGTGTAGAATGTTCTAGATCTTCAACCTGCGATGTTACAACATCCAAAGCAGCATTAGCTAGAAAACAGAAGAGCCTTAATATCATCAAGATAAGATCTGATAAAGGCACTGAGTTCATAAATTCATACATCAATGAGTATTGCAATGAAAATGGAATTGCCCATGAAACTTCAGCAGCTAGGACCCCTCAACAGAATCGGGTAGCTGAAAGAAGAAATATGACTCTTAAAGAGGCTACTAGAACCTTAATTGGTGATTCAAATTTTCCTAAGAGATTTTGGGCTGAAGCTATAAATACTGCATGTTATAATCAAAATAGATGTTTGATTACTAAGGGTCAAGGAAAAATCCCTTATGAACTCTGGAAAGGAAGATTGTCTAAAGTATCATACTTTCACATATTTGGTTGTAAGTGTTTCATTCACAACAATGAGAAAGAGCAATTGAAAGCTTTTGACAGCAAAGCTGATGAGAGAATATTTCTTGGATATTCTCAAATCAGTAGAGCTTTCAGGGTCTACAATTCACTACAGAAAATTTGAGAAATCGCGACGACAGCAATTCGTCATAAAAGCATCATTTTTCGTCACAAAATGTGTTTGATGACGATTTTTCTCCATCGCAACGAAGGTCGCCGTAGGTGCGTCGCATTAGGTAAATGTGACATTATTTGAATTCATCATCAAAAGTCATCTTTTGGCGACGCTAAAGTTCATCATCGCTATATTATTCAAGCTATGGTGACGAATAAATCGTCACATTTGACACTGAATTTTGTGGCTAAATATGATATTTCGTCATTAAAAGTTCAACTTTAAATGACGTTTTGATTTATTGTCACTAAAATATTAATTTTTAGCGACGATTATCCATTTCATATCAACCTTTTAAAATTGTAATGACGAAATTTCTGTCACAAATAGATTAATTATTTCGTCGTAATTTATGTAGTTCGTCACCAAATAGTTCAACCTTACATGACGATTTGATTTATTGTCACTAACATATTAATTTTAAGTGACGATTTTTTTCATTTTCTACCGCATTTGTCAAATTTTTGTGACAACATTATTGTCACAATTAAATGAATAATGTCGTCACCTTTTATATAGTTCGTCACCAAAGAATAACACTTTAGTGATAAATTTTTAATCGTTGTTATATATATGTATGTATAATGACGACACAATGCGTCACGAAAGGGTAATATTCAGTGACGAAACATTTTTGTCATAAGAAATATTATTTAGCGACGAATATGATAATTGTCACTAAATTTATAGATATAATGACAACATATATTTCGTCTTCATTTAAATATTTCATCACAAAAGAATTACACTATTGTTACGAATTTTTTATTGTCATCATATGTGCATATATATAATGACAACACAATTTGTCATTAAATAGTACTAATATTTTAGTAACAAATTAGTAATCGTCATAATATATATATATATATATATATATATATATATAGTGACAACTTCTATCGTCATTACTAATTAGTATACAGTGACAATTTTTTTGGTCATTAATTGCATTTTTATCGTGACTAATAAATTTCATAAAATAAATTTTTTTATTGAGATTTCAGTTGAATTGTACATATCTATATTAATTAAATATTATTTATAATAGACTAAAAATATTATCATAGTGAACTAATTTAATTAATAAATTATAATAAATAAATATTTACATTGACAACTAAATTAAAGATTAAAGATGGTAAATAATTTTAAATTGTATTATATGATAAAAAAATACAATGAACTTAATTGTTTCAAAAGACAAAAGCAGCAAACATAAGAATAAATATAAATATAAAGACTTATGCCTCTCTCGGCCAAGAAATTTATAAGTTTGTTTATGGTGTATTTTATTTTTATATCACTCGCTTCTTCCTGGATTGCACCTACGCGAGTTTCAGATGCTTCCAACTTTTTTTTTGTCTCAAGTAACTCCATCTCCATTTGGTTAGAAGCATCATCTGAAACACTACGTCTACTAGGAGGTTTTGGACCATAACCAAGCCCTTTTATACAACCAGGTCCATATATGGCTAGGACCTCAAGAACAATTTCAGTACCTTGCTCAACATATTCTTCTCGTTTCTTTACCACTTTCTCCTACGTGGTCATTAATAATGATAAAAAAAAAATATAGCATCAATTTTCAACCTATCAACCAGGGTTTACCTGACACCAGGTTCATCAATATTGACATCCATGTGCATATACATTTAATGTAAACACTTCACTATAATTACAAAATGTAAAAGTAAATGAGATCAATTGTGTACACATACCTTCAATTGATCGAATCACGGCCCCAACCCATCTTTTGTATCCACATCTTTCAACTTTTTTGGAACTGGAAGAACTTCCTAAGTCGATATCCCAATTTGGGATGCAAGCTTTGCAGACTCGTCTCAGTATTCCCTTACAAAATGTTTGACCTTGACATTTTTTCTCAGACCCAACAACTACATGTGGACATTAAACATTTATTATAATATTTAGATAGTCAAGTAAACGTAACAATAATTAAAATGATAAATTTACCTATTGTGACAGCTTCATCTTCGGTTGATGGAATTTCAGAGGTGTCATGCCTCGGTAATTCAACACTTCCGACCCGGTCGCTGAATTTGGCGCAAAAACACCACCCTCCAAATTATGACATAGATTTCCTTCACTTGAAGGATGATATGTTTCTGTTGTTGCCATTCTATTTGTTTTTTAAGTATTATTCTCCACATCGAATGACCCAAATTTCCTATTTAATAGTTCTCTAATACCTTCTTTTGGAATAAAATTGTGTTTTCTTTTCATACCTCCAGGAGCCATTACCTATCGATGAAGATAGTCAAAGCTTCATATCCACAATACAAAAAATATGTTTTCTTAATTCCTTACTAGAGAAATACATATATATATATATATACATATATATAAACACTCACGTAGCAAACACATAGATATATATTTATATACACAACATACACATATTACTCACACATATATTACCCCACTCAGAACTCACTTAACAAACACATATTGAGATATATAGACAAAATAAAACTATATATATTCGCACAACGCACACACACAATAAATATATATATATATATATATATATATATATGCGCCATACTATTTTTTATGAAATGTGTAGATCTCTAGGAAATATATTCTACTGCTATTTGAATTTAAAAAAAAAAAAAAGAAATCCAAGAGTCCAATCTAAAAACAACTAACCAGAAATTTTCAAAACAAATATTTAGTGCTACAAAGTTCAATAGAAACATACTTTTTGACAAGTTGCTAATATAGTACTCCGTATTCAATTATTCGTAACATTTATTAAGTTATTTTGACAATTCTGATAACCATTGCTAGTCACACAACAAATAAAATAGAACAGTATATAAAATATTTTTAATTTTGACGGAATATAAGTGTGTGTTAATATATTACTCACACACAACATACACATATATACGCACGCACAGATTTAAATCATTGCAGTTTCTCCAAATATAAGAATAATGATAGCAACAATTAATAATTATACCTGAAGAAAATTAAAAAAGAAAGAAGAAAACTCACCTCGTACAGGATAAGAAAACTCACCTCGTGTAGAACCTAGGGTTTCTTATGGGCCAAGGGGATATTTGTGCAAGTGGTTAGGGTTTAATTCAAATTTTGAATTACTTGGGCTAAGAATACTCTATTTGGGCTCAATTTGGTTTGTTGGACTTTAGAGGCCCATTTTCATTTATCGGACTTTAGAGGTTCGTCTTCATTTATCGGACTTTAGAGGTCCGTCTTCGTTTATCGGACTTTAGAGGCCCGTCTTGATTTGTTAGACTTTGAAAGCCCAAATTAATTTAATTTTGCTTGTCTACACCTACTAATAGAGTCATTCATTAATTCATATGCATAATGCAAAACTTTTTATGTTTAACCTGAAAATGTTTCCATCTAATTGGATAAACTAAATAACAGTATTTAAGCACATGTTACACAAACATTTGAAATTATTTCACTACCATACCACTGTGTAGTCAAGAGGATCTCTGTTTAGAACGGACTAAAGACAACATAAAAGCTCAGTGTGAAGAAAAAGAACTGATCCATCAATCAATTTATAACTAAAAGGCTAATGTGAGTGTTATCTCATAATCTCAGAATCAGCACACTAAGTCAGTAGTGAGCTGATAGGATCAGATAAGATAACTTAGGCCTTATCAGATGAGTTGAAGGGTTTCAATCAGATGAGAAGGTGATGCTTAGAGTTCAGCACAATTGGGATCAGCACAGTAAGATAAGCACAGTACTGGACTAAGATCAGTACTTAAGCAAACTGGACTAAGATCAGTTCTTCAGCAGAATGTACCAAGCTCAGTACTTCAGCAGAGTAGATCAGCTCAGTACCAGATCAGCACAGTACTTGGGTCAGCACAGTACTTGGTCAGTGCAGTAAAGATCAGCATAGTATGAAGTCTATCAGCAGAGTTAGCTTTTGATCATCAGAACAGAAGAGTTGAGTATCAGATCACTAAGTAGTGTTCTGATCTTTATGGACAAGTCTTCTGGTTCGAAGTTAGTTAGTTTAACTAACAGTTTTACAGTTACAACAATTTGAGGGCATAACTACCATTTTCAGTTGGGCAATAACAGAGCACATGGGTTGTTACAAGCGGTTGCAAACAGTTGATAACTACTCAAAATAGTCCTAACAGCAGCAACTACCTTTGGTCTTTATAAACTCTTGATTGTGTACATTGTAAAGGTTGGATGAGAGATTTAGTACGTTATTGTATTCTTTGAGTTGTGTGAGTTCACGAGTGAAGTGAGGAAATATCCTATTCAGAGTGAATGAGTGTGTAAACATTCTTTATCAATCAAAGAAGTACTAGTCTGGTCAAGTGGATGTAGATCACATTGATCGAACCACTTAAATTCTTGTGTGCTGTTTGTCTCGTTGATTACTTTTCTGAATTACTATCCTAGAACAGTTATTTCTTTTATATTTAAGTGTTCTAATTAGTTGGAGATGTCTAACTGACTGGAATCAACTTGACAATTGGCGCCGTCTGTGGGAAACCGAAGTAGCTGCAGATCTAAAATGGGGAATTCTACCAAGTACAACATAGAGAAGTTTACAGGCACTGGAGATTTTGGGCTGTGGAAGGTCAAGATGCAGGCCCTCCTTGAACAGCAAGGATTATTCGAGGCCCTCGAAGAATCCGAAGAGATTGTAGAAGAATCTGCAACAACTGCGGCTGAAAGGAGCAAGTTGCTCAGGAAAGCTCGAAGCACGATCCTACTCTGCCTTGGAGATAAGGTCTTGAGGGAGGTTGCTAAAGAGAAGTCAGCGAAGGAGGTTTGGGATAAGCTTGAGAAGCTATATATGGTGAAAACTCTTGCTAACCGACTCTATTCGAAACAGAAGTTGTATGCCTTTAGAATGGGAGATGACAAACCCATTACGGAGCAGCTAGATGAGTTCAACAAGATACTTGATGATCTGGAGAATTTGGAAGCTTGAAGAAGAGGATAATGCTCTGATCTTGTTGAGTGCTCTGCCTAAGTCCTTTGAAATCCTAAAGGACACCATCTTGTATGGTAGAAAGGAAGCAATCACATTGGAGGATGTGATCTTGGCTGTCAAGTCCAAGCTGTTACATAACAAAACATCTCAAGGAGATAAAAGTAGCAGTGGGGAAGGATTGGCAATCAAGGGAGGACAGAAGAAATCTGCCTCCAAGAAGGGGTCTAGTCAACCCAAGGGAGCTGATAAGGGAAAATCAGCAGTGTCAAATCAAGGGGAAGTAGTGTGCCACCACAGCAACAAACCTGGGCACTTTAAGAGTACTTGTTACAAGTACAAACAGCTTATGAGAAAATCTGGTCCTAAGAACCCTGTTGATAAGAATCAAGCAAATCAAACCCAAGATGATAAGGAGCAGAAAGGCTATGAGTCAGCTCAGTCCCTATCCATCACTTCCACTAAAGAGCAGCAAGATTGTATTTTAGATTCAGGATGTTCTTTCCACATGACTCCAAGAAGAGAGTGGTTTCATGATTTTAAGCATCAGAATGAAGGTTCTGTGTTGTTAGGGAATGTTCACACTTGCAAAGTCAGAGGTGAAGGTACAGTACACTTGAAGATGTATGATGGAGTAGTGAGGATTCTTAAGAGGGTCAGGTATGTTCCTGAACTCAAGAGAAATTTGATATCACTTGGTATGCTGGATTCAATGGGCTACAAATTCCAGTCAGAAGATGGAGAGCTCAGAGTTTCAAAGGGGAAGCTTACTGTTCTTAAAGGTGAGAGAAGAAATGATCTCTACTTTCTTAAGGGGGGAACAGTTATTGGCAGATCAGATGTGGCAAGGGTGCAAGACAACTCAATGTTGTGGCACAGAAGATTAGGTCATGTAGGAGAGAAGGGCCTACTTGAGCTAAGTAAGCAAGGATTGCTATGTGGTGACAAGATCACAAAGCTGGATTTGTGTGAGCACTGCATTCTTGGGAAATCCAAGAGATTGAAGTTTGGAAAGAGTTCACACTCTACCAAAGGAATTTTGGACTATGTCCATTCAGATTTATGGGGGCCAGCTAGGAATCAGACCAGAAGTGGTGGGAGATATTTCATGTCTATCATAGATGACTACTCAAGAAAGGTATGGATCACTATCTTGAAATCCAAGTCAGAAGCATTTGAAAAGTTTAAGGAATGGCTCACTGAGGTGGAGAACATTTCTAGAAAGAAGCTCAAGCATTTGAGAACTGATAATGGGCTGGAGTTCATATCGGAAGAGTTCAATGTTTTCTGCAAGAAGAAGGGTATAGTGAGGCATAGAACAGTACCAGGTACACCTCAGCAGAATGGAGTAGCTGAGAGAATGAGCCAGACTTTGCTTGAGAGAGTTAGATGCATGTTGAGCAGCTCTGGATTGCCTAAAGTATTTTGGGGAGAAGCAGTGTCAACAGCAGCCTACTTGATAAACAGAAGCCCTTCCTCAGCTGTGCAATTTAAGACCCCAGAAGAGTTATTGTCTGGCCATGCAGCTGAGTACAGTAATTTGAAGGTGTATGGTTGTTCAGCATATGCCCATGTCAAGCAAGATAAGCTTGAGCCTCGAGCCTTGAAGTGTGTGTTCATAGGATATCCTTCAGGTATGAAAGGATACAGATTGTGGTGCCTAGAAGCTGGAATGCGAAGTGTATTATCAGCAGAGATGTAACTTTTGCTGAGAATAGAATGCCGTTGAAAGAGGAGGCAAGCTCCAGTACAGCACACAACAAACCAGATGAGACACAGGTGGAGGTGGAGCATGATGACATCAGAACACTAACTGAAGAGCAGATTGATCCAGATGAGGAGGATACTACTCATAGTGATACTGAGCTTCATGACTATCAGCTGACTAGGGACAGAACCAGAAGAGAAGTCCACCCACCTCAGAGGTATGGTCAAGCTGACATAGTATCATTTGCATTATGTGCAGCTCTTGAGGTGGAGTCTTTGGAGCCTAAAACTTACACAGAAGCCATCAACTGCCATGACAAAGAGAAGTGGTTAGTTGCTATGGAGGAAGAATTGTTATCTCTGAATAAGAACCAGACTTGGGAGATTGTTGAGAGGCCTAAGAACAAGAAACTTGTTGGCTGTAAGTGGATCTACAAGAAAAAGGTGGAGGCTCAGAGAGGTGGCAAGATTAGGTACAAGGCAAGACTTGTAGCTAAAGGATTTACAGAGAAAGAAGGTATTGACTTTAATGAAATCTTCTCACCTGTTGTAAAGCATTGTAGCATCAGAATCTTGTTGGCTATGGTTGCTCAATATGAATTGGAGCTGCATCAGATGGATGTGACCACAGCATTTCTTCATGGGACTTTAGATGAGAAGATCTACATGAAAATACCAGAAGGGTTGGACATAGAAGATGGAGAAGACAAAGTGTGCTTACTCAGAAAATCACTCTATGGCCTCAAACAAAGCCCTAGACAATGGTACTTAAGGTTTGATGAGTACATTTGCTCAGTTGGTTTTGCAAGAAGCTTGTATGACAGCTGTGTTTACTTCAGGAGAGTTGGGAGTTCAATTACCTATCTTCTGTTGTATGTAGATGATATGTTAATAGCTGGGGAGTCTATTAACAGTATCAATCAAGTTAAGGAGATTCACAAAAGGGAGTTTGAGATGAAAGATCTTGGTGAAGCTAAAGTGATTCTTGGGATGGAGATCAGTAGAGTTGAGGGAGCAATTCAGCTTAGTCAGCCTACCTATCTGAGGAAGGTGTTAGAGAGATTTAGGATGACTCAAGCTAAGTCAGTTTCTACACCAGTTGGCTAGCATCAGAAGCTATCCAATCAGATGTGTCCCAAGAACAGCCAAGAAAGAGCTCAGATGAGTAAGGTTCCTTATGCCAGTGCAGTAGGGAGTTTAATGTATGCTATGGTGTGTTGTAGACCAGATTTAACTACTACAAAATCAGAATATGTAGCCTTGACTGAGGCAGTTAAGGAGAGCATGTGGCTTAGGGGGATCTTGAAGGAGTTTGGTATATCACAAAGAAGTGTGACTGTCTTCTGTGATAACCAAAGTGCAATACATCTTGCAAAGCATCAGGGGTATCATGAGAGAACTAAGCACATAGATGTGAAACTGTACTTTGTAAGAGATATTGTAGAGAAGGGGGTGGTCCAGGTAGTGAAGATTGCTACAGAGGAGAACCATGCTGATGCGTTCACTAAGGCATTGCCAAAAGAGAAGTTTGGCTTGTGTCTTAGACTTATTGGACTGCATTAATTACTCTGAGGAGAAGACTACTGTTCTTGTGGCAGAAGATCAGTAGTGGAGGCTATTCTTTGAGGATAATAGTGTTGGTGTTTTGTTTTTGGTGGAGATTAGTTCGATTATGAGCTAAAGGTGGAGAATTGTGAGTGTTATCTCATAATCTCAGAATCAGCACACTAAGTCAGTAGTGAGCTGATAGGATCAGATAAGATAACTTAGGCCTTATCAGATGAGTTGAAGGGTTTCAATCAGATGAGAATGCGATGCTTAGAGTTCAGCACAGTTGGGATCAGCAGAGTAAGATCAGCACAGTACTGGACTAAGATCAGTACTTAAGGAGACTGGACTAAGATCAGTTCTTCAGCAGAATGTACCAAGCTCAGTACTTCAGCAGAGTAGATCGGCTCAGTACCAGATCAGCACAGTACTTGGGTCAGCACAGTACTTGGTCAGTGCAGTAAAGATCAACACAGTATGAAGTCTATCAGCAGAGTTAGCTTTTGATCATCAGAACAGAAGAGTTGAGTATCAGATCACTAAGTAGTGTTCTGATCTTTATGGATAAGTCTTCTGGTTCGAAGTTAGTTAGTTTAACTAACAGTTTTACAGTTACAACAATTTGAGGGCATAACTACCATTTTCAGTTGGGCAATAACAGAGCACATGGGTTGTTACAAGCGGTTGCAAACGGTTGATAACTACTCAAAACAGTTCCTAACAGCAGCAACTACCTTTGGTCTTTATAAACTCTTGATTGTGTACATTGTAAAGGTTGGATGAGAGATTTAGTACGTTATTGTATTCTTTGAGTTGTGTGAGTTCACGAGTGAAGTGAAGAAATATCCTATTCCGAGTGAATGAGTGTGTAAACATTTTTTATCAATCAAAGAAGTACTAGTCTGGTCCAGTGGATGTAGATCACATTGATCGAACCACTTAAATTCTTGTGTGATGTTTGTCTCGTTGATTACTTTTCTAAATTACTATCCTAGTTGGAGACGTCTAACTGACTGGAATCAACTTGACAGCCAAAAATCTAAATGGAATTGGAAGTTCCATCAGACATATTACACAAGAGGAACATGGAATTCCTCATTCTTTTGTGAGTATCATATAACAATCTAATTGAATACGGAGTATAAGATACCAAAAAATTCCAATTCAAAATTATACAACCAAGCCAAAAAAAAAAAAAAAAAAGAATCCATTCTATAGTGCATATCAAACTACAGAGATTATAGACTACAAGTAATTAATTCAATAAACCAGCCAGTTTAAAACCAACCAATTGAAGAATTAAATTGTACCCTTTGATTATTCGGGAACCCATAATTTCACACATCTTTATCAAAAAGCACAAAATTGTGAGTCCCAATTTGGCTCGGATAATAGGAGGAACGAAAGAACTCTTGACTTGGGGAGTCAACTCCAATTTCTTCAACATATCCACAAATTCCTTCGTTTACAATTCCGAGACACAATTCAGACATGGTGATGGAAAAATGCAACTCTCCTTCGAGTTTCAGTCCTATTTATCATAACCGATTCTAAAAGTGTAAGAGCCTTATTTCATGATGGAAAATTACCTCTGACTTTGGGTAGTAAATCAGTTGGAGTACCCTTGACATGAGAGAAAAATCATAACAAAACAAGACAAAATTGTATAAGGCCCTCCCCAGGGGAGGTTTTTTTGGTGACATGGAACACACAAAAA
The DNA here is from genome assembly GCA_963675135.1 of Galeopsis tetrahit. Lineage (NCBI taxonomy): Eukaryota > Viridiplantae > Streptophyta > Magnoliopsida > Lamiales > Lamiaceae > Galeopsis > Galeopsis tetrahit. The sequence continues at coordinate 48,714,329 of OY776126.1, read as the reverse complement.
CTTTGTGGAGAGGTTTTTAGCCATTGGGAAGAAAGTTTGGTGGTTGGGGTTTTTTAGGGAGGTTGTAACATTTAAAACTAGGTTTTTTGAGAGAGAGAGAGAGTGAGGTGGCCCCCCAAAAACCATATTACCGCATTTTTTTTAGAGAGAGAGAGTGAGGTGGGCCCCCAATAAGAAATGAAAGAAAATGAGGTGGGCCCTCCAAAAACCTACTTTTTGGATTTATTGTTGGGGGAGGAGTTTGGTTTTGGAGGTTGAAGTTTTTTACTTTTGAGGTGGCGCGACAAGGAAAAACCTACTTTTTGGGGTTTATGATTGGGGAGGGCCTAATTGGAGTTTGGAAATGGGAATTTGATAGAGAGGTCAAAGAAATATGATGAGAAATCATGTTGAAATCGACAGAAACGAAGAGCAAATCGAAAGAAAGAAAGAACAAAATTTTAATTAGGGCTTATGGATTTTTGGTTGAGAAAGAACACTTTTTTTTCAAGAAACAATTTCGTTGAAGTATTTTCTGGCTAGATTTTTATTTTTCTTATTAAAATTTTATGTTTCTATAGAATAAAAGTACTCCTATGAGAATCATAAGATTATGGGTTAAGGGGTATTTTAGTAATTTTATATTTTTTCTAATAAAAAATAAAAATTTAATTTAATTGCAAAGTGCAATCGCCAATTACGAAATTAAATGATGTGACAACTTATTATAGGACGCCTTACCAAAGACAGGGCGAACCCCTTGTCTCACCGTGGAAAAGCCCTAGAAACAATCATTAAATATTTATCTTTCAACAACCGCACAACAACCCTTACTTTATCTATTTTTTTCTTAAAATTTGTGTCCACAAGTATGAACATACTTTTGATGGACGGAGGAGTATATTAATACTCTCTCATATCCAAAATGTATGTCATGACTTAGATTTATGCACACATATTAAGAAAATCAATGACTACTTCGTACTTACTATACCCCTAAGTAATTGCTCTAGATTTCTACACTATTCATTAAAAAATATTACTATCTAAGTTATAAGAGTATTATTATTTTGAGGGTAATTTAGAAAAAAAATGTAATTAATTTACATTGAAAAGTGTAAAACGTCATATAATTTGTAAAAAAAAAAAAAAAGTCAAACCCACATATATTATGAGCAGGAGGGATTATATATTAAAATTTAAATTGTTTTTAGTAATTTTTAAAATAAGTAATTAAAATCAATGATAAATTGATTTAATAAGTCATTTTAGTAGAATTCATCTCAAAATAAGTTTTTATTTTACATTTGGTACTTATATATAAAAGTGATTATTTTGTACGTATTTTAATTACAAAATTAATTTCAAAAGAATTAAAATTTACACGTTTGATACTATTATTGATAAATAGGGGATCACTTTTGTATTACTTTAGTATTTTTTTTAAACAGGTTTGCAATTAATACATGTAGCAATATTATATAAATAATGATAAAAAAATTAGTCTCTTAAAAAGATTGACAAAGAAAATATGATTGATAATCTAATTTGTTAATTTATTTAATTTTAAATCACCTTTAACAAAATAAATAAATAATGTATTCATTGTTCAATAATTTGTATCACAATAATATATTTTTTCTTGCAAACCAACATTATCATTTATAATATATATGTGTATGTATTTGTATATATATTCAATTAGTTAGTCAAACAAATTAAAGACATATTAAATGTATTTGAGAAATTTGATAATTAATATTAATGTATTTTCATGTAATACATAAATATTACTATAATTTGATAAATTCTTGTATACATGATGCAATTGAATTTTAAGTAGTTTGAATGTATCCTTAATTGTCTAATTAAATTTTTGAGTAACTGTACTAGAATCAAATTAAAATTGTGATTCAATTGTATTAACTGTACCATATAATTGAATGCACGTAAATGTAACTTATATAATTATACTAACACAATTGTACTATATAATTGAATGCACATAAATATAACTTTTATAACTATTAATAAGTTAGTATTTTAAATCATCCTCGTCTCATACTCCCTCCATCTCACAAAGATAGCCACATATTCCTTTTTTGGATGTCCCAAATTATAGTCACATTTCCTCTTTTACTTTAGCATTAAATGTTTTATTGTCAATTTTACCCCTAATTTATAAGAGTAATTAATGCTTAGCAGATTTTGGAGTATTAGATTTTAAGGGCAAAATTGATACATTAGTCCAATTTAACTGCATTTACTGATTTTTCTTAAGATGTATGCAAAGTCAAATGTGGGGGAGTATTAAAAAAAATCCTCATGTCTTGACTAAAATTGTCCGTATACGGCGCATGGGGTCTTGTACCTGCAATTGCAAACGCCACGTCAACCACTCGACAACTGCTTTTACTAAACTGCCCCTGACAACTAGTGGTTGTGAAATCGGAATTATGGTGCGTTTGAGGGGGTTATTTATGTAAATATAGGAGTTGGAGATAGGGACAGAAATTAAATGCCACATTTTGTATTTATTCACTTTATTTACACTTTATTTTGTAATAACCCATACTATGATTTTACTAATTTAATGTCCATAAATACGCAGAAAATCTAACTTTTCTTTATTACAACCGCTTGATGCAATTATGTGTAACTAATCAGTATTACTTTATTAAATAAATTATATTAATTAATTGCTTATATTAATTATGCATACAATTTTCTTTAAGGCTCCAGTGGTCCAAGGACTGACTAATTTCGTGGATCAATTCCATCTTCCACTTACAAAAACCCCGTTTAAAGTCAGAATTTTACGCTTTATATTTGCATTACAATTGTTACTCAAAATGTATAATCTCGAGTCTCATTACTATATTAGATCATTTATGAATTAAGGGTGATTTAATTTAAATTAAAACACGACCTAATATATATCAATAATAAGTTTCCTCTTAATCATAACATGGCCCAAATAACAATTTTTCATGAAATTGTGTAATATAAAACTTATATCAAATAAGTAAATTTAGGACAAAAATGGTGGGTCAAACCTAAATTAACGTGGGTCAATTTTAATTAAAATACATTTTTTCGTCTTTATATATTGTTTAACTATATGATCAAAATATTGTTATTACAATATTAGAGATGTATTGCTATAAATTCAAAAATATTCTGAACGCTTAGTTTTTTGGTTGAATTTACAAGAATATTTTTGAACTTTATATAGTAACATATTTTTTGACTTGTAGTAGTAAAATATTTTATGCTACTACAAAGCCAAAATATGTTATTATAAGGCCAAAAATATTCTTCTACTACAAGACCGAAACTATGTTACTATAATGTTAAATTATTGTCACTACAAGGCAAAGAGTATACTACTACAAATTCAAAAATATTTTGGAGACTTAATTTTTTGGGTGAACTTAAATTTTCAGAATATTTTTTGACATATAGTTGCATACTTTTAGTCTTATAATGATAATATTTTAATCTTGTAGTAACAATATATTGATTATATAGTAAATCACCCACTTTCGACCTGCAATTTTTTTGAACAATTCAGATCTAGGCTTATAATGCATAACTTTTTTTAAATTGTTTTAATTAGGCATATCTTATGTGTAAAATATGTCACACAAGTGTTAGCTCTTATTTTTATAATTGCATGTATACTATGAGAGAATCACATGTACAAAAAATCTCATTTACTCATATTATATATGATCCGTAAATTTATAAAGTCTTATCTAAATTAATTTTAAATTTCACTTTTATGACCGAATATTAAATTAGAGATTTGTTTCAGATCATTTTATACAAAAGTCTTTCTGTATTGCACCAACCCTCCAAACTTTTTCTCTTTCCTAGGTGTATAAAACACACACTCTGTTACTTATTTTCTAAGAAGGAATTAAGCATTTCAATCTTCATTGAACAAGAGAGGTGAACTTGCATTTTCAATTGAATCTTTTAGTTTTCCTCTTATTTATTTTTTATATAGATGCTTGTTTGGTAAATTTTGCAGAGATTTGATGAATTGTTCGAGAAGTCTAAATTCTGCGTACAACGGACAACAAATGTATTTTTCGGCAACTCCAATTTCAAACAAGCCTTTTTATGAACAAGCGATTTGTAATTCCACCCTACTCAAAACTCCTATCAACCTAGAGAATGGAAACATTTTTGCTTCGAGAAAGAGATGCATAGATTCCATCGACGAGTTCTATGTCGGAGCTGATTTTCCGACGGTCCAAAAAAGCAACATTCAAATGCAATCATACGAGTTGGAAATGGACGACATCATTTCTCAACATGTAATTTTTTATCATATATTTTCCTTTTCCGATTATTAGATCAATTATGTGTACAAATGTGTTTGTAAAAATGTCGGAATAAAAATTCACAACAAAGTTTTGGTTTTAAATTGCAGGTCAAGAGAATGAAATCGGAGATACAAGAAAGGCAAAAGCAATTAATTGCCACGATCGAAAAAGGAGTAGCGAAAAAATTGAATGAAAATGATGAGCAAATTCAAGCAATGCTTAAATCAAATACGCTTCTTCAAGATAAAGTACGCAATCTTTACTTTGAAAATCAGTTATGGAAAGATATGACAAAAAAAACAGAAGCCACAGTTATTTCGCTTCGCACGAACTTCAAGCATGCCCTCACACAATTTGGTGGTGTAGAACGCATGTTCAACAAAGTCCGTGGCGTTGCCCCCGTGGTCGACGATGCAGAATCATGTTGCGACAATAGGGAAAAGGTGGATTATACACTACAAGAAAAAAGGTCTTTTGTCACACGCTTTTTATCACACTATAAAATAAATGTTGTAAAAAGTATTATGTAGTCACATTAAAAATTTTAGTGTGGTAATATGTTTTTTTATAACAACATTTAATAATAAGTGTGTGAATATATACTCAATTACCACACGCGATAATAAACGCTAACTATAGTCACACTCCTTTTAACACATTAAAAATAGATGTGTTTATAAGTACCTTTTAAATACATTATATTTTAAGTGTGTTAATAAGTATGTTATTTACACACTAATAAAAAAAAGTTGTGTTAATATTAACTCTAATGTCACACTTTTGTGTTAGAATTATAAAAATTCAAAATTAATATTAATTTTTTTATTATCAACTATATTTTGGCTGATAAAAAAATATAATTTTTTTTTTGCCTAGATAATTTTTTTTTCATAAATTAAAATTTTGAGAATAAATAAAATTAATTTAAATTGGTTCCCTAAAAAAAAAAAGTGTCATTCCTGAATACATGCAATTATGCAAATCAATATATTTTTTTTGGTTCTCCCTATTAAAAAAAATCTATAATCACATTGAAATATATAAAGAGTTCTCCTTTTTTTTTTTACGTACTTTAAAAAAAATTATTTGTACCGCATTTCATTTTATATATATATATATATTCGCATATTTTTATATTACTAAATAAGTTATAGCCTAATGGCAAAGTCATCCCATTAATTCCTAGGGGTGCAGGGATCGAATCCCGACTGAGGCATCTTAGGTGTGTTTAAATTTTTTTATATTTTATTTTTATTTAGTACACAAATTTATAATTTAGTGTGTGATATCATCTAATTTATCTTCACATTCTAAAGTGTGATAATATCTTATTAGTCTATCCCCACACGACTTTAGACCACACATAAAATTAATGTGATAATAGAGAAAATGTGATTATAGATATTTTATTATAACATTTTTAAATGTCTTTAAAAGCGATTTTTTTTGTAGTGATAACAATGAAATTGAGAAGAGTGGCTACGGTATTAAGCGGTGCAAGCTGTGTGGTGAGAGGGAGGTGTGTGTACTACTATTGCCTTGTCGACATCTCTGTCTTTGCAATGACTGCGGGAGTGGGACCAACCAAGTCCAAACATGCCCAATATGTAACTCTACCGTGAACGCCACAGTACATGTTAAGATGTAATCAAATTATTCCAATTAGGATCAAAATGATAAGAACTAGCACATGATCGATTGGAAAAGGATGTAGCTCCTACATCATTTATTTATTTTGTTCATTTTGATTGATAGTTTTCTTGAATTGCCATTAGCATATATTACTTAAAATGTATTTTCCCCTTTTGATTTGGTTATATGAATCATTTGTTTTAAACAGTGTATTATTTTGTGATTTGAAGGAAGTACTTTTTATATTCTATCAATGCACATCATAAATATCCCTACCTAAATATGATATTATATGAACAAAAGATTATATACAAAATATTGAATTAAATAAATAATCTATTGACATTAAAATAAGTGGGCCACACCTTTTTCTTTAGTATCTTCTTTGATGTTTTTTGGTAAATTACTTTTCGATGATATACAGTACTTCCTTTATTTCACAATTGTTTGCACTTTTTTCTTATTTAATCGTTTCACAATTGTTTGCACTTCCTAAAAAGGAAACTTTTTTATAAACCCCACCCTCATAATATTTACATATTTACAAAAAATGTCATTACTTTTACCCTCAATCCAATCATTCACTTTACTTTATTCATAAAAGTTTACAAAATTACCCCTCAACACTCCACTCATTACACATGTTTCTTAATTTGTGTGTTCATAAAGTGGTGCAAACAGTTCCGGGATGTGATGAAAATCTATGTGATGAAAATAATCATTGAATTTTTTATTAAAAAATATATGTGATGAAAATGATTGATTATGTGAGAATTTTTAAATTTCTTACGAATGACATCAATTCTCTTATTCATATCAACTTCACTTTTTCATTGATGAAGATATTTTGATTTAACGTTTATTAGAAATTATCTAGAATCTTTAATAGTTCTCTATATGGGCTTTTCTAACGTGAGACACGGGGTTCGCTCTATCTTACAATACTCAACCTTTACTAGTGGTGGGTGCGGGCTAGCCCATTGGCTTTTTTTTTTTTTTTTTTACTTTTTCATATGTAAAATTATAATAAATTTTAAACAATACAAAACAATTACTAAAAATTAATCAAAACAAGCAAAACTTACATAAACTTAAAATTCAAGCAACAATGTTCACAAAATAGTCTAAAAAAATAAAACTTGCATATAAAAGTTCATCAACATAAACATAAAGTTCTGAAATAACGTCAAAAGTTCACCAACATAAACATAAGATCTCAAAATAGTTACTTAAGTTCAAATACTTCAACATTTTCTAAATTAAAAATCATCTTCCATATCATCATCAAAGTCATCTTCATTTCCTTCTCATTCATCCTCACAATTCTCCACAACATTAGATGAAGATCCTTCTTTCAATAAAGCTGTCTTAGTATCTGCACAATCATCATCTACATATAAAACACAATAGTTTAATAATTGAATATGAAATATAAAAATAAACATAAAACATGACTTTAAATGTAATGTAACTTACCGGATGATGAAAAACCATACAACCAATTACGAGTGCAAACCAAAGATTGGAATTTTTCAGGAAGCATAGAACTTCTATACTTAGTGAGCACACGACCACCAATAGAGAAAGTTGATTCTGAAGCAACAGTAGTAATTGGAATAGCCAAGACATCACATGCCATTGATGCAAGATCAAGAAATCGATGTTTTTTATCCTTTCAATATGCCAACACATCCAAATCTTTGAAATGTATATGATCATACATTGGCTCTTCCAAATACACATCCAAATTATTTTTTCCCGCATTTGATTTGGTTTGGCTCACAAAATCTTACATTTCCTATATAATAAAAATTCATAAATAAGAATTAATGTATATATATATATATATAATTTTTTTTGAACGGGTATATATATATATATATATATATATATATATATATATATATAATAAAAACAATGAAATATTGAGAAAAAATAAAAATAAAAACTTACCTCCAAAATTTTTTGTTCCTTTTCGAAGTTTCATCACTTAGACTTGATGTAAGTAAAGAAGAAGATCGTGGTTGCACAACATTTGACTTGATAGTGTAACTCTCAAAATGTTTATACAACTTAAGTTTCACAAGTGACATCAACTCTTCACACTTAACAGAATCAAACTCAACCTTTGAGTAGAAATACCTCAACATATTCAACTTTATACGCAGGTCAAGAATATCCCAAAATGCAAGTATCACACTATACTCACTCCAATACTTGTCAAATTTTGCAAGCATCTTCACACACATACCACTTATTGTTGGATCAACATTCAGCAAACTGGTTTTCAACAAACGTTCAATCTTCCAAATTTGTTTAAAGTACAAATTTGATGTAGGATAAGCTGAACCAGAAATCAACTTGGTAGTGTCATAAAAAGGCTCAAGAAACTCACATAATTTCTCACATATGTTCCATTCATCAGCTAAAAGACACCATTTGTGTAACCCCCGTCCCAAAATTTATACGAAATATAAGAATAAATAATTTGAGAGTTTTTCCAATTATATAAATAATGTTATTTGTTTTCAAAAGACTTGATTTTTAGGAAGACAGGCGAGCATTCTAATCCGGGAGCACTCCTAGCACATAATAAGGAAAGAAATAATATATATGGTTTGATGAATATTTAAAATGTAAGAAGTTTAATTAATAACTTTACAAAATTATTTTATGAAAGCTCATGATAAAAGACTAAACAAAGCATAATATGTTTTAATAAATAATAATGCCTTGTTATCTTAGTTTTAGTACAAAATATTTACTTGATATAATGTTTGTCTTATCTGATTTTATTTTATGTTATGAGTCATTTTGATGATTTGCTCTTAGATTAATACTAGAATTAAAATAGAAATAATATAAAAAGTCTTAAGTCGAATGTTATAATTAAATATTTTTTGTCTGAGAGCGCGACGATTTTATCACCATAAATCTTGGATAAATATTTATAGCTCTTGCGTAATTTTCTGCGAAAACTAACACGAAAATAAGTAACGACTTTGTAGTAAATATCGAGTACTAATGAATACTGCGATAAATAAAATATCTACTACTTTAATTTTTAAATCAAAAAAAGTTCATGTGGCCAATTTTGGTCCACCCATTCTTACATAGTTGAAAATCAACCACATCACTCTTTCACCATTTGAGTTGGCCAAATATTCACTCCTCTCCTTCTATATATACTCTCCATCACAGCAGTTTCTTCTTCATTAGTCCCATTCACAAACACGTCCAACCCCTGTCCTCTTCACTACTAAATCAACTCCAAGAATCAATCCACAAGAAATGAAGAACAACTCATTTCTTTCGATCCCTTTTTCTACTTCTTGATCGGCTTCTTCCTCTTTAATAGGAAGCAAGTTGATTCTTCAACCTCTATAGCAGCCTTCGAGAGCTAGAAACACATCCGAGATAATTTCGATTCTTTTCGTAGAAGAACAGTCCATATGATTCAAGAGGAGTGAAGAACACCACCTCTTTTCCTTCTTTGCTGCTGCCTTTTATTTCAAGGTTGTATTTAATAACTATTTCTTCAAAAATCTTGCAACAATCATGAAGAACACGAGCAACTTCATCGATCCCCCAGGTTCCCTCACGAATTCGAGTCCATATCACAGCCTAAATCGAGAAAACTACACATGAAACGTGTTAGGCGAAGTGCGGCCTAAACGGAGCTCGAACGGTCCCTGCGTTACGCTTGCTAAAATCATTCAAGAAGTTTGTAACTATTCTTAAAAGTTAACCAGGTGGGTGTCACTACTGTATTGAGGTAATGTTATATGGACTGTTGGTGTATTCTGAACTAAACTAAACAAACATCAACATATAACTAAGAACACAAGAATGCATGAATCAATTATAATGGAGTAAATTATATTATGATGTCATGATATGTAATATATGAGTTTCGATTTCGCGAAGGAGTTGGGAAGTGTTTACGAGGATTGCATGTGGTAGAGGCGCTACCAATGTCCCGTATGATATATGAGCAATCATGAATATAAAATATCATGAATAAGTCATGAATCAGACTTTAGTAGTCAACATACTTTAGTAGTCAAAGGAGATAATGGGGATTGCACATGGTAAGTCGTTGCCAGTGTGGTCCCACTGATAAAAGACTTTAGTAGTTAAAGGAAATGATGGGGATTGCACGTGGTAAGTCGTTGCCAGTGTTGTCCCCCCTATGATAAAGGAGATGAGAATATAATGGTGATATAAAAGGAGATGATGGGGATTGCACGTGATAAGTCATTATCAGTGTCGTCCCACAATGGTGAAAGAAATGATGAGAATTATTATCAATGATATGAATGTGAATGCAATATGAATAAGAATTATTTACGATAAAATACTAATAATAATTATTTCGGCATACTGCCAATCCGTGTAGCAGCGTACAAGGATATCTACTGAGATTTTTATCTCACACCCCAAAACTAATATTTTCAGGTTATGATCGAGAGGGGCTGACATTGCAGCAGGGATGACATAGAGTTTCCCCATATTAAGATGCTATAATATATCTGTTTGAGACTTATGATAATAAATTGAATGTCTTATGAAAGACACGTTTTACTCTTTTGTCGAGTGATAAACTTTTCTAAAAGTTACTCGACGATCATTATGTAAGGTATCTTCAAATCAAATACTACTTATTATGTTAATTCTAAGTTTATAAATGGGCCCACATTGCTTCTATTGCAACTCATAACTATCTTTAAATTATTTCCGCTGCAAAACTCTTATCGATTCACTTATGTTATTATATTTTAAAAGAAATTTTCAAGTTCAATTTTCCGGTCACTAAGTTTGAAGATCTCGTTTTGAATTCAACGTAAGGTTTCTCATTCCCTCTTCGTTTAAATTAATGTTTTCTCATATTTCTCAAATTAATTAATTTATGAACTGTTCACATTATGATAATTTTCTTTTAATGTATATTACATCATATAATTAATAGATATGTATAATAGTAGTAAATAATATAGACCAGGGACATTGTTATCTTCATAAATCAAATACTAATACTAATTAAAGTTATTTATTCTGAAAAGTATTATGATCATCTTCAAATTACTAATAAATTGAAACGACTATGAAACATACTGATGTCGACCCATATTTCATCAAAGACCAAATATACACCTTTCTTTTTTCGATAATTTATTTATCTTCAAATAAACTGATTTTTCCGCTTTAAAAATTTAAGCTCTTAATTATATTTAACTATTTTTCGTGATTATAAATTATACTCCTAAGATTATAAATTATAGTAAGAAGTAATCATACATCATAATTCGTGATATAATGATTGTTATTCGAATTATGATTTAAAGTAAAATAATTGTCAAATATTAAAATAAACAATGTAAAAAAATCACGATTGAATTAGAATGACGTCGGGATCAAATGATTGTTATATGGCAATATCTATCTTATATACATATGTCAATTATATATTTCCTTAAAATTTTTATTATAAATGGAAGTACCGGATCGTCGGTGGATGTATTATACTCTTAGATTAGTTGATGGAAGTACGAACAATAAATTTTACATTCAAATTCACAAATTCATTGATCTTGTGAAGACGAGGCCACAATATACGTTTAACGATAAAATCAAGTGTGTGTGTACTTTAAAGATATGTCGGAATAAAGCATTTAAAAGCGTTGAGGATGATGATGGACATACGAATGAGGATGATGATGATGAATATTAGTTTTAAATAGTTATTAATATTATTTTGGACTTCTTAAATTAACATTGATTTTTTTACGATTAATTGAATATTTTTTATCAATTAATATATGTGAAATGATTTAACAAATGAAACTTTGAAAATTTATTACTTATATCATATACAATAAAGAAATTAATTATATATGTATATAATTGTAGGTCCCTAGTTGAGTTGATAAGATTGAGTAAGCTAGTAAAAGTCTAGAGGGGAGGGGTGAATAGACTTTTAAAAATCTTTCAAAATATCAAAGTACACAATGCGAATTATCAGATTATAATGAGCCCTTAAGATTTATACTCAACTAATATCGAATATGAACACTGAACTTGTCTATTCTATATGTAGATTAATCAATTAAACAAGTAATCAACTAAACAACAAATAAAACAGTAAAGTAAATCAACACGAGATTTATAGTGGTTCGACAACTTGTCTACATCCACTCTCACAACTCCAGTCGTGAAATTCTTATTAACTCTTCTCTACGAGTAGTGTGTTCTTGTGGCTTAAAGTCCCAAGAAATAAGACTTCGATCTTTTCGATAACACTACCAAGTGTTTCTTCGATCTAACAACTAGCTATTTTACAAGTAACTAGGAACTTGAAAAACTAACAAATTGTAAAGAAAAACTTCTCAAATTCAGTAGTATCCTTCTCGAATATGACTTGTCTTCTGGCTTGAACTTCTGAATTTCAACTCTGCGAGTTTACTCTTGCTTTGCATATCTCTCAATGGACGCTTCAGTATTTTGACTTTCAGTAGTCTTCAACGTTTCAAAGTCTTCATATATTTATAGACTTCAAGAAGTCAAGAACAGTTTGTTATCCAACAACTTTTCTTGATAACTGTTGGTCCTTGGTGGAGTATAACACAAGTGTATGGGGGGGGGGGGGGGGAATGCACTTGTGTATGCAAATTCTTTTCTTTTTGATAAACTGATCCTATCAGGCAAGTTGTCTCACAACTGGCCTGAGTGTGAACTTTGATAGATACTTGTCCTACTGATTACTATTAAGTGATCAGTTGGCTAAATATCTAAAAGAGTTGCTAAGTGCGGAATGTGGTTGGCCTTTACTCAAAGAAATACTCCAAGTTGATTTCTGAAAAATACAAGTTATCAGGGACTTTGTCCAAAACAGATTTTCTTACTTACTGAGTTATGAATCTTTGAAATATGATTGAATGGAGTGAAATTAAGAATGCAGTAAGTAAATGAGACACAAATTTATAGTGGTTCAGAGACTCAAGCTCCTACATCCACTTTCCCTGATTGAACAGGATAATTCCTTCTCAATGGAATTAGCTTGTTTTATAGTGCCAAGGTGCACTGATCAACAATACTCTCTTAGTGTTTTGATCCCTAGGATAACTTGAGTCCTAGTGCTCAATCTCTCTGAGTTAAGACTGTGTTACTAACAGTCCTTAACTTCTCACTTCTACAACAAACACTTTCTTCACTAAATGAGATAAGGTTTGAGGTTTGGTTCCAACTAATAGAGATATCCTTTACAGTAAGAACAGTGTAGAGGCTTAGGATATCTCAATGCTAAGCTAGGATGTTTACAAAGATTGGCTTAACTGACTTGAAGTGATTCAGGAAACTTGGAATTCTAGTGAACAACTTGGTTTCCTTTTGAAAGCTTGATGATAGTTTGATAGCTTCTAGTTGGATATGAATTCCTTTGATCACTTCTGTATTTATAGACAATTTGAACAACTAACCGTTGGAGGGATTAGCAATTCAAATATGTCTATTTGCAGCACCATTGAAACGGTTATGAGGCTTGACATCCTTTTATCCACTGTGTAAAAGAGGTCTTCAATGGTTGCTTGAATGAATGTGTTGACTTCTGACAAATGCGGCTGAGAAGACTTGTGTCAGTTTCCAATTTTGCACAATGTCCTAGGTTGATTTGTGGCAAACTTTACACACAGCCAACGGTCAGATGGGACAAGCTCCCTGAACATTCCTGCTGCAGTTTTAGAATGTTCCAACATTCATTCAATGCTTCACTCTTTAATGCTCTAAGTCTTTAATGCTTGGTTCAGGCATGATTGGCAATAAATGCTTCATTGTATCTTCTGTAAGCTTTTGACATTTAATTCTCTTGATCATTTGTACTTCAAACTGCCTAGATCTTTTGCATTTATGAGCACAGCTTCAGTATACTTGAACTTCTTCAGCCAGGTTGTCCATTTGATCAGTTTGTCTTGAATAGATCAGCAGTTTTGTCCTATAGACCTATCAAGCTGCCTAACATTTCAGCTTTGGACAACTATCCTGATCACTAATATCTCACAACATTTCTGAGATTTTATCTTAAGCATACTACCCATTAAGTGTTCTGGGACAACTTGCCTGAACAATAACTTGAGCATATCTCAACTAACTTGTACATCATCAATCAGGGGTTTTGGTATCTAGATCAAAATCATTTTATTCCCAACAATTTCCCCCTTTTTGATGATGCCAAAACCTATTACAAAGGGACCTTGACTAAAACTAAGTATTACCTTCAGGGATAGTGAACTGGTCAACTTGCCTGAAAGAAACCTGTTAGCACAATAAATCAAGTAATATTTGTCATGTTAGGTTAGTTGAGATAATGAGTTGTTATCTCTTTGATAGAAACATAGTGATCCTTTTATAGATGTGATAAACCATTACAGGACTGAAAATCAAAGGACTCACTAATCTAAAAAAATAACAACAGATTCAGCAATCATAAAAACAAGAGTAGGGAAGGGATAAACTTATCCATCAGAGAGTTCCATCATCTTGGGGAGCAATGCCATATTGAGCCCAGGCCCTCTTCTTCAGCTCCCAAACATCCTTGTTGGAGCCTCTAGGGCCTATCTTCATCTTCTCCATCTTCATGATGTTGATGAACTCCTCCAGAATCTTCCCTTCATCAATCAAGTTCCCATTGAACTTAGGAGGCATGTACAGAATTGGACCAGGGGCCTTGAACTCCACTCTAGCAATATCAGCTGCTGCAAACAGCTTTTGGTAGAGGTCCCTATGATTCTCAAACATGAACTGGACAAAGACTTCTTCTACATCTTCTCCAAGCCACTTCCCTATGACATAGAAGTCATATACAAAGCTTCTCTTGGCCTCCTCCCATGCATCATTCAGTGAGATTGGAACCCACTTATCATGGTGAGGGTATTGAGTGTCCCATCTTTGTAGCATTTTAGGTTTGAGTTTTCTGTATGAGGCTCTCCTTCTTGGGACTTTGAAACTTGCCCTTCTTTCATCCCTTGCCTTGTTGGCCTCAACCAATTGCTCCATCCTCTCTTTAGCTCTCTGAAGAGCTAGCTTCTCTTGGGTTTCTGGATCTTTTCCAAAACCTTCTTCAAACAATTTGGAGGGGTCATCAGCAAGTTTGGGCACACCAACTTCAGGCATTCTGTCCTGTCCTTCCTCTTCCACTTCTTCTTCTTCAATAACAGGCATTTGAGCTGCTTTCTTTATCCTCTTGGATTTCCTTGCTGGAGTAGATTCTTCAGATTGAAATTCTGAAGGCAAAGTCAGGCTGGTTGGGAATTCATTGAAGGTTTCCAGTTCCTTCCTCTTTCTTTCAGATGACCTTGTCACCTTCCCCCTTACTTCAGCAACCTTCTCTTGAGGTTCAAGTCCTGTAGACTCACCACCTGACCTTTGAAGCTTTCTTGCCTGACTTTCCATAGCTGACATCATGGACTCCTTGACAGCTATTTGAATCTGCTCTTCCTCAGTTAAATCTTCAACATTCATTGGGCCTTTGCCTTTCCCAATGTCTTCTACTGCTTCCTCCTCAACTTCAGGGGCCTTCTCCTTTGCCTTGGATTCTCCAATTACCAAGGTCCCCTTTGCCCTTGCTCTCTGTCTTTCCCCCTTTTTGGCATTATCAAAACATTGGGGCTTCAAGTCACTCATGGTGACAGAGAGATGTGAGTGGGAATGAGTGAGGGACTTCAATTCCTGCAGTAGGTAAACATTCTCATCATGAATGTTTTGCATCTTATCATCGGCCATGCTCAAAAAGGTGTGAACAGGCTTCATCTTTTGGGAAACTATGGCATCCAATGTGGCTTTCAGTGATTGATCAAGTTTGGCCTGAAGTTGTTCAGTGAGATTGGCCACAACTTGATCAGAGACTTTGGCCATGAGTTCAACAGTGAACTTCTCAGCAACTTCCTTCACCATTGCAGCTTTCAACTCTGCTGCCTTCTTTCTCTGTGCTGCTGTTCTCTGCCTTAAAGCATCCTTGATGGTCTTTCTCAATGCCTTTACATTGTGCTTGTACAAAGTTTTGAGACCCTGCTGCTCTTTCTTCACAGATCTAGTGAATATACCCATAGCATCTTTAGCCTTTGTCACTTCAGTTGAAACTATTTGCAGTCCAGTTTCAACTCCACAAAGTCTTGCATCAATAGTAGGTAAGATCACTTCTTCAGACCCTGTGAGCCTCATCTCCACAGAGGCTAGAGTCTTCCCTTGGCCATCTAGGGTATCAGCAGTGGTTGCATGAGCCTTCTCAACTTCCCTGACCAGTGTGTCCAACTTCCCTGACTGTTCTTCAATGATGGATGCAGTCTGAGTAGCCATCTGAAAGTGAGCCTCAGAGGTGTTGGCTTGTTCAAAGTAGATCTGGTTCAGTGTGGACACATTTGCTGATACTCCTTGAAGATCAGTGTCAGCTTCAACTGGTATATCTGTCAGGGAGGCATCTGCAAAAATCTGTTCAAGAGTAACAGCAACTGAATCTGCAAAACTAACAGTGTTAGTAAAAACTCCCTCAGCACCCTCTATTTCTTTTTCTCCCATAAGGTCTGATACATCAGCACCCTCTCTCTCATTTTCAACTTTATTCTTTTCTTCTTCATTTTCAAAGGATAGACTCACATTCACTGGAGAATCAGGCCTCCTTTCACCAAGGGATTCATCAAGTTCAGATTTGACTTGAAGAATAACCTGACTCTCATATTGGGCTGCACCCAATATTTCTACTTCCTCACCCTCTATTTGTGGTGCACTCAAGGAGCCAGTGATGACACATTCCTCACCATCACCTCCCTCTGATTTTTTTAGCACTCACAGCCTTTTCAACTCCTTCAATGCTTAAACCTGACACCTCTATATCCTCAACAGGATCCACAGAGGGCAGTTGTTGGGAGATCACAGTGCTTGGGTATCCCAAGTCCACTGAGTCATCCTGAATGACTAAAGGCTGGTCAATGTCCAACTTGCCTGACATTGATGAGGCTTTAGCCAAACCAGCTTCTCCTATGGAAGTCTCAGCATTGTCAAGCTGTGCCTCAGGTTCAAAAGAACCATCCTTGGCCAATGCATCTTGGACTGAGTTACCATCTTTGGTCAACTCCTCTGAATGATCAGAGTCCTTCACAGAATGAAAAGTCAAGTAATGTACCTGAGCTGAGTTGATACCAGGGGGGTTGGGATTGGTGTGATCATCATCATCATCATCAGATGGGCTGTCAGGATGCTTGATTCCTTGTGCTATCCTCTCTCTTTCAGCAAGCACCTTTTCATGGACAATGGTGCAAAATAGGGCCTCAGTGGTTAATACACTGGTCTTCTTTACATTTGCAAAATGTAGCAGCCTATTTTCCTCAACCTGCCACCAGTTGGCACCCTTATCCTGAATAGCCTGAGCTATTTCCACAATAGTTCTATCTTTGATCTCAACAAGAGCTCTGAGATCATAGAACTGTTGTTGCAACCTGGGATAATCCTTCAAACCTGGATATAATTCATCCACATTGGCTCTTGCAATCTGTCTCAACATCCCCTCATAAGTATAGTCTTCACCACTATCATCTCCAGAAGAGTTGGATTCAGGAGGGTTGGAATGGGATTCAAGTAAGCTTGGCTGGGATTCAGGTAGGTTGGATTCAGAAGGGTTGGGGTTAGGAGAGGTCAAAGCAAGTTGGGATTCAGGTGCTTTTGAGAGCATTGTGCCTAAAGAGGTAATTGGAATGGCTGGAATGGGTGGGAAAACAACTTGATCACCTTCTTGAAGAGCAGTTTCAAGAAGTTTGGTATATGAGAGAAGTCTTGGATCAAGTGGGGAAAAGGGTCTATCTTCAAGATTGACCAAATCTGCCAGCACATCAATACCTGATCTATCAGGTGCACCTTCAGGGGAGTACACCTTCTTGGCAATGATTGGTGCATCTTCAGGAGAGTTGGCTTCAGGGCTGTTGGGTTTGGACTTGGATTTAGACTTGCTGGCCTGTCTAATCTCCTTGAAGAACTCTTTCTTTTGCTTTTCTTCCTCCATCAACCTTTGCTTCTCAGAGGTCTTGATGATCCTTCTTTTTCTTTCATACCTTGTTGGCTGGTCAAGGTCTCTGAATTCAGTTATACTCTCAGGATGTAGGGGGACAATTTCTCTGAATACTTCACCCTCTTCAGGAGGGTTGACTCCTTCCTCAGCAACCTTCTCTATTTCCTCAGAAGTGGCTCCTTCACTTCTTGGCTGACTTTCTTGGGAAGATTCATGCAAAATCTTCTTCATCCTCTTCATTTTTGGTTGAGCTTTTGGTGATTGAGCTTTCCTCTTCCTTGGAGAGGCTCTTGTTGCTGGTACAATTGTGATGGCCTTCTTTGAAGCTGCATCCTGCTTCCTCTTCTCTGTCTTAGAAGACAGCTTCCTAAACAACACCTTCTGAGCTGGAAAAGGCTTTGGCTTTGCTTGAAGGTGGGTGTAATGTGCAAATCTTTCCAAGAGTAGGCTTGCTCTTGTGCAGAACTGGAGTTTTCCTTCAACCACCACCTTGTGGTGTTTCACCTCCTTGAACTTGAATTTTTCATTCATCATTTTGTCAAGAATGAATTTCTTCCAGTTGAACTTGACTCTCTTCTCAGCAGAGTCAATCACAGCAGCCATCACCCTTAATTTAGGCATACTGATTTGTTCAACACTCCCTGAGTGGCTCAACAGGCTCTTTACAACACAGTCAAACAAATGCCTAAACACTGGCTTTAAAGTGTTTTTGTTTTGAGCACTTACAAGTTTCTTAGGTTCTATCATCCAAGAGAAATAGAATTCCTGATCATCTTCTTCCTTGTATACTTCTGGATTTATGCCTTCAGAAGGTAGCCCAAAACTGGCTTCTAAATCCTCTGCAGTGAAGATGACTGTGTGTTGGCTTTCTTCTTCTTCATCTTCTTCTGCATATGTGAGCTTTGTGCACACATCCCCCTTCTTGCCCTTCCACCTTAGGTAAGCAAAGAATTCTGCCATAAATGGATTTAGGCAGGAATCAGGCTTGGTGCCTAGAAATTTCTCTAGCCCTGCCTCCCTTAGCCATTGGAGGACTTGTTGAACATCTGAATCTGGGCTATCAAAGGCTACCAGCTTTTCAAACCAAAGGGAATTTGGGTTGCTAAGATAAGAGAAATCAATGTCCAGAGAGGAATCATTGAAATCTACGAGTTCTTCTCTCTTGAGTTTTGGAGCCATGGATAGATTTGAGAGAAAGAAAGTTTTTGAAGAAAAGTTGCAGGTTTAGAGACTTTGAGACTTCAAGGAATTTTGGAAATATGAGTGCGTAAGGATGGTGGTGAAAATTGAGAGGTTTATATATGGAAGAGATTTATTAACCGTTGGTTAATGGAATGTAACAGTGGGTAATTGGAAAAACCGTTTGAATATGGTGGGGTAGTGGATTCTCAATGGTTCGATGGAGTTTTGAATGAAATTTAATGGTTTGGATGAAGGCTCAAGAATTCATGCAATCTTATTAAGATTTCTGCATTAAATGCTGATTTGCCTTTTGGGGGTTAAAAATCTTTATAGCACACTCCATCCTAAAATGGCCTACTCTTAGACCAAGACACCTCTTAAATGTCTAATCAATGCTAATAATAGCAATAATTATCCAATTAACTAGGACAAACATCCTGAGATGTGCTTTGGTTTCTGTGTGGACCAAATTGCCTGATTGCTTTGCCTGAGTGGGTCCCAAGGTTGCTGACTGGGTCCCACTTGGACAAATTCCCTGACCAACATTGCTGAGAACTACAGGGACAACATTGCTGAGTTTCCCTCTGTGGCTGACAGCTTCAGTGAGGTTGGTCAACTTTGCTGAAGTTCAACTATGATGAACTTCCCCCTTCATATGAGCTTTACTTTCCTCATTTTTTTCATTTTGCCTGGATCAAGTAACCCTAATTCAGCTGACAGTTCCAAGAACCTTGCTTCAGCTAGAGGCTTGGTCAGAATATCAGCTTTTTGCTTATCAGTGTGAATTTTGACAAGCTTGATATCTTTCTTCTCCACATGATCCCTTATGAAATGATGTTTGATGTCCACATGCTTGCATCTGGTGTGGAGCACTGGATTCTGTGAGATGGCAATTGCACTATTGTTGTCACAGAATATGGGCACTTCATTTGTGATTACTTTGTAATCTCTTAATTGTTGCCTGAGCCATAGAATCTGAGCACAGCAACTTCCAGCAGCTACATACTCAGCTTCAGTTGTTGAAGTTGCAACTGTATTTTGCTTCTTGGAGAACCATGAGATAAGATTGCTGCCCAAGAATTGACAAGTTCCTGAGGTGGATTTTCTGTCAATTCTACATCCTCCATAGTCTGCATCTGAATATCCAGTAAGCTCAATGTTATCATCAGCTGGATACCATAATCCAAGATTCTCAGACCCCTTGAGATATCTTAGAATTCTCTTGGCAGCATCAAGATGGCTCTTCTTTGGATTGGCTTGAAATCTTGCACACACTCCAACTGCAAATGTGATATCAGGCCTGCTTGCAGTGAGATATAGCAGTGATCCTATGATTCCTCTGTAGTTAGTGGAGTTTGTTGACTCTCCACCTTCATCAGGATCCATCTTCCAGTTAGTATTCATAGGAATTCTGACTGGTTTGCTTGTAGCACATCCAAATTTCTTGATCATGTCCCTTGTATACTTGGCCTGATTGATGAATATTCCCTTCTTTGATTGAGTGACTTGAAGTCCTAAGAAGAAATTCATCAATCCCATCATGGACATCTCAAATTTGCTTTGCATGAGTTTAGAGAACTTCTCACATAATTTTTCATTTGGAGATCCAAATATAATGTCATCCACATAGATTTGGACTAACAAAATATCATCTCCTTCACAGATTCTGAACAAGGTTCTGTCAACAGTGCCTTTGACAAAACCATGATCTAGAAGAAACTGTGATAAGGTGTCATACCAAGCTCTTGGAGCTTGCTTTAAGCCATAGAGAGCTTTCTTTAATCTGTACACCTTGTCTCCTTCTTCAAAGCCTGGGGGCTGTTCCACATATACTTCTTCTTTGAGCACCCCATTGAGAAATGCACTCTTCACATCCATTTGATACACCTTGAATCTCATGTGAGCTGCATATGCTAGGAAGAGTCTGATTGCCTCAAGTCTGGCACTGGAGCAAAGGTCTCATCATAATCAATCCCTTCAGATTGACAATATCCTTTGGCCACCAGTCTTGCTTTGTTTCTCACAATGATGTCATTTTCATTTTTCTTGTTTTTGAACACCCATTTAGTTCCAATGACATCTTGATGGGTTGGCCTGTCTACTAACTCCCAAACTTCATTTCTGGTAAACTGATTCAGCTCTTCTTGCATGGCTATGATCCAGTTGGTGTCTTGTAGTGCTTCCTCAATGTCTTTAGGTTCCTGTTCTGAAAGAAAACAACAAAACAGAGCACTTTCTCCATGAAATCTTCTAGTTTTGATCCCTTCACTTGGATTACCAAGTATCAGGCTAGATGGGTGGTCATGCAACCAAGTCCTTCTAGACCTGATCCTTTCAGGAGGATTGTCCTCATCTGAAGTTGGATCATTAAATTCAGGAAAGTTAATTGAAGGATCAAGTTCAGGATCATATTCAGGGGTGTTGTCCTCATTGTCAGATAAGTTGACATATTCATTGGTTCCCCCTTGAATAGTGGATCCATTAACTACCTCAGCATTGCCTGCTTCTTCATTGGTAGTTGTTACCTGGTTTTGAACTGGGATGGGGTCAGTCAGTTTAATTTCTCCTTCAGGTTGGTTGTCTACTGGTTGATTGCTATCAGGTAGGTTGTCCAGTTTTTGATTTTCATGAAGTTCAGGCTGGGCAACCTCCACAAACACTGTTTCCTTGCTTTGAAGCCTTAATCTGGTTGTTCTTTGTGTTATCTCATCAATATTCAGGTTTTTATCCCTGAACTCATTAATAGAATCATCAAACACAACATGAGGTGTTTCTTCCACAATAAGAGTTTTGCAATTGTAAACTCTGTAAGCCTTGCTGATTTGTGAATATCCAACAAATATTCCTTCATCAGCTTTGCTATCAAAAGCTTTCAATTGCTCTTTCCCATTATTATGGATGAAACACTTACAACCAAATATGTGAAAATAAGCAACAGTGGGCAATCTACCTTTCCATATTTGATATGGGGTTTTACCTTGTCCTTTGGTGATTAAGGACCTGTTTTGAGTGTGACATGCAGTGCTAATGGCTTCAGCCCAGAACCTTTTAGGCAGTTTGGATTCAGCAATCAAGGTTCTAGCTGCCTCCTTCAAGGTCCTGTTCCTTCTTTCAGCAACCCCATTTTGTTGAGGTGTTCTTGCTGTTGAAGTTTCATGAGTGATGCCATTTTTGCTGCAATACTCATTGATGTATGAGTTAATGAACTCAGTGCCTTTGTCAGACCTGATTTTGACAATACTTAGGCCCTTTTCATTGCTTAATCTCATCATCAATTCAGGTAGTTTGATTTGGGTCTCCTTTTTGTTCAGCAAGAATACTACCCAAGTGTACCTGGAAAAATCATCAACAACAACTAAAGCATATTTTCTTCCATTTAAACTTACTGGGATTATTGGCCCAAATAAATCCATATGCAATAGTTGAAGGACTCTCTCAGTTGAGATGACAGGTTTTCCTTTGAATGAGGCTTAGATCTGCTTTCCTTCCTGACATGGCTGGCATATATGTTCTTTGGTGAACACTTGATTTGGCAGCCCTTTAACTAGAGAGTTTCTTGCAATCTTGTTGATGGTTTTGAAGTTCAGGTGATTCAGTCTCTTGTGCCATAGCCAGCTTTGCTCATTTGTGCTTTTGGCAACAAGACAGACTGCTTCAGGGGTTTTGCTCCAATCTACAAAATAAACATTTCCCTTTCTCACCCCTGTTAGTAGCACCTGTTGTGTTGATTTGTTTTTGATAGTACATTCATTTGGTGCAAATTCAACACAATATCCTTTGTCACAAATTTGACTTATAGACAACAAGTTATATTTTAGGCCTAGAACATATGAGACATCAGTAATTTTAACACTACCAATGTATAATGTACCATAGCCTCTTGTGATGCCTTGAGAGCTATCTCCAAAGGTTACTGAAGGACCATCTTTTTCTATGAAGTCTGAGAGAAGCTCCTTGTTTCCAGTCATGTGCCTTGAACATCCACTGTCCAGGTACCATGCTGTTTTCTTGTTGATGCTTCTCTTCCTTTTGGGGTCCTTGCAGTCCTGCAAAGTCAAAATTTAGGTACCCTTTGAGTGTTGGGTCCTAGAGGGTTAGCTGTACCTTTTGGAACCCAAATCTGCCTGATAACTTTGATTGATTCAAAGTGACTGACTTGGTTTCCATTTACATCTACATACACAGTTTGACCCTTAAATGCCTTGGGTGACTTCTGTATATAAGTGTTAGCTTTGTAGAGTTCAGGAGAGTTGGTAAATTTCTTTGGGACATTTCTCCTGAAGTTACTAAGCTTAGGTGCAGCTGGGTAAGACTTTTGAGGATAGGTTTTTGGATGGCCTTTTCCATTTGGCAAGTAAGGTCCAGGCTTCCTGAATGTTTTATACCTATCAGAGGGTATTGGCCTTAATCCATTTAGTTGAGGTTGCCTCATTTGAGTTGGCCTCTTCTGAACAGGTTTTGGACAACTCCTCTGATGATGATTCAGATAGATTGGCCTTCCATTGGTTCTACCTTTCTAAACCTCATTCCTCCTGTAAGCAATGCCTTTAACCTTTTCCAAAGGTGTGGGTTTAGGTACATTGTTTACCTGAGTTGGTATAAAAATTCCTTTTCCCTTATCCTTGATCAGTGGTTGATTTACTTCATTTTCATTTTGTTGTGCCACTGATCTTACAAAAGTCATCTTAGAATTGCTTGATGAAGCAAAACTAAGACCAGGTGAGGGTTCAAATGGATTATAGCCTAATCCATCCCTTTGAGCAAATGGTCTTTGAAACCCTTGAATTTCCTCTATTGCCTTAGCAGATTTGTTCAAGGCAGACATTTTCATTTTCAAGCTCCCCTCACTTAATTTTAGAGTATCAAATTCTCTTGAGAGATTGTCAAATTTAGCTTGTAGAGTTCTAGAGTCAAAATCCTTTTTCTTTAGAGCCTGATTTTGTTCATCAATCAGCTTTTGTTGTTTAGAGACTTTGAGAGACATTTCTTCATGTTCTCTCACAATCTGTTGATACAACTCAGTTGATACAACTCAGTTGATTTAATGTCAATTTCAGATTCAGGAGGATTGGACATTTTGACTTTAGATCTCAACTGTTCATTTTCTCTCAGAGCCATATTGCATACTTCTTGTATTCTGGTGAAATCTTCCAACAACTTTTCAAAGTCAAGATGGATTTCACTAGATTCATGTGTGTTAATTGACAAGTTGGAAGTTGAACATACCTCTTCATCTTCAAGTGCCATTTGACAGTCCTCATCACTGTCACTGTTGGAGAACAGCCCATCATCGGAAGAGTAGACACTCTCCTCACTTGCTGAATCTCCAGCTTCCATAGCCTTCCTGTTGTTCAGCCTTTTATCTCTTTTGTTTTGCCTTTCCTTCCTTTCTTTTGCACTGAGGTCAGGACAGTCATACTGAAAATGACCCTTCTTCTGGCAGTTGTAACATACATCTTCATCATTATCCTTCTTGCTTGAGGACTCCTTCCTCCTTGATGATGATGGTTCACCTTTGCTGAATTTCTTCCTATCAGCATATATGTCTTCTTTCTTTTCATCAGAGGCTTTGTCCTCTGATTTATGTTCAGGAGAACTGAGTCTCCTTCTGGTTCTGTTATCTTGGTAGAACTTCTTGTATCTACCAAATCTGGAGTTGAGCTTCTCAAATCTTCTAGCCATGAGTGCCAGCTCCTCCTTTATTTCAGATTTTGAAACAGACTGAGAGGATCTTTGAGTAATCTTCTTTTCTGTTTCAGCAGCTTTGAAGGCAACACCTTTGTTTGAAGAGGATGGCTCTTCATGCACCTTCTTTCTATTGAGATCAAACTCATATGCTTTGAGTTCAGAGAATACTTGCTGCATTGGCATGTTGTCAAGATTACTGGTATTTTGCATCATGACAGAGTATATGTCCCACTTGGATGTGAGACTTCTCAAGATCTTCAGAGCAACCTCTCTTTTGGCATAGAACTTGCCAAGAGAGTTTATTTCATTCATGATGTCAGTGAACCTGCCATCAAGATGATCAATAGTTTCATTGGCCTCCATAGAGAATTGTTCATATTTTTGGATAGCCACTTGAAGCTTGTTCTCCTTGATCTTTTGGGTACCTTCACACATAAGTGCTAAGGTATCCCAAATCTCTTTAGCTGATGTGCAGTGGTACACTCTTCCCATCACTGCATCTGGAATTGTCTGGTACAATGTGTTCATTGCAATGTAGTTCAGGTTGTGCCTTTTTCTTTCTTCAGCTGTAAGGTCATCTTCATCTTTTGGCAGCAACTCCCTTGGATCAGCTTTTTGAGCATCGGTGAGCTTGGGATTTGCTTTAGTGAATGTGAATGGCCCTCTAGTGATGACTTTAAGCATCTCATCATGCTGGCAAGCAAGATGTGCTCTCATCCTGATCTTCCAGAAATCATAGTTCTCAATTGAGAACATTGGCAGTTTGTGATGAGAAATATGATTGACTTGGTTTGGACCCATATTGTTGATGGTGTTGACAACATCTCCTGGAACTGCATTGTTAGCCATTTCAACAAATGTAATGTAAGATGAACACAGATAAATTTTTCAGAAATTTGGATCAGTTCAGTGACCACAGAAAATGTGATTTGAAAATCAGTTGGATTTTCAGAAACAGTGGTCTTTGAACCCCTGCTTTGATACCACTTGTTGGTCCTTGGTGGAGTATAACACAAGTGTATGGGGGGGGGGGGAATGCACTTGTGTATGCAAATTCTTTTCTTTTTGATAAACTGATCCTATCAGGCAAGTTGTCTCACAACTGGCCTGAGTGTGAACTTTGATAGATACTTGTCCTACTGATTACTATTAAGTGATCAGTTGGCTAAATATCTAAAAGAGTTGCTAAGTGCGGAATGTGGTTGGCCTTTACTCAAAGAAATACTCCAAGTTGATTTCTGAAAAATACAAGTTATCAGGGACTTTGTCCAAAACAGATTTTCTTACTTACTGAGTTATGAATCTTTGAAATATGATTGAATGGAGTGAAATTAAGAATGCAGTAAGTAAATGAGACACAAATTTATAGTGGTTCAGAGACTCAAGCTCCTACATCCACTTTCCCTGATTGAACAGGATAATTCCTTCTCAATGGAATTAGCTTGTTTTATAGTGCCAAGGTGCACTGATCAACAATACTCTCTTAGTGTTTTGATCCCTAGGATAACTTGAGTCCTAGTGCTCAATCTCTCTGAGTTAAGACTGTGTTACTAACAGTCCTTAACTTCTCACTTCTACAACAAACACTTTCTTCACTAAATGAGATAAGGTTTGAGGTTTGGTTCCAACTAATAGAGATATCCTTTACAGTAAGAACAGTGTAGAGGCTTAGGATATCTCAATGCTAAGCTAGGATGTTTACAAAGATTGGCTTAGCTGACTTGAAGTGATTCAGGAAACTTGGAATTCTAGTGAACAGCTTGGTTTCCTTTTGAAAGCTTGATGATAGTTTGATAGCTTCTAGTTGGATATGAATTCCTTTGATCACTTCTGTATTTATAGACAATTTGAACAACTAACCGTTGGAGGGATTAGCAATTCAAATATGTCTATTTGCAGCACCATTGAAACGGTTATGAGGCTTGACATCCTTTTATCCACTGTGTAAAAGAGGTCTTCAATGGTTGCTTGAATGAATGTGTTGACTTCTGACAAATGCGGCTGAGAAGACTTGTGTCAGTTTCCAATTTTGCACAATGTCCTAGGTTGATTTGTGGCAAACTTTACACACAGCCAACGGTCAGATGGGACAAGCTCCCTGAACATTCCTGCTGCAGTTTTAGAATGTTCCAACATTCATTCAATGCTTCACTCTTTAATGCTCTAAGTCTTTAATGCTTGGTTCAGGCATGATTGGCAATAAATGCTTCATTGTATCTTCTGTAAGCTTTTGACATTTAATTCTCTTGATCATTTGTACTTCAAACTGCCTAGATCTTTTGCATTTATGAGCACAGCTTTAGTATACTTGAACTTCTTCAGCCAGGTTGTCCATTTGATCAGTTTGTCTTGAATAGATCAGCAGTTTTGTCCTATAGACCTATCAAGCTGCCTAACATTTCAGCTTTGGACAACTATCCTGATCACTAATATCTCACAACATTTCTGAGATTTTATCTTAAGCATACTACCCATTAAGTGTTCTGGGACAACTTGCCTGAACAATAACTTGAGCATATCTCAACTAACTTGTACATCATCAATTAGGGGTTTTGGTATCTAGATCAAAATCATTTTATTCCCAACAATAACTCCTTCAAACAAACTCTTGTAACCGTTTCTTTTTATCTTTCCACGCGTTTCTGCAGTTAATTAGTTATTTCCATAACTAACTTTATATCTTCACTTCACGCGTACTTCACTTCTGTGAACTTGACTTGTCTGGTTTCCAAAAATTAGACAATCCTTCAGTCTTCACTTCACTTGTTTTGTCTCTTCTAGCCTTCTTGTCTTGTAGTAGACTTCTTCCAGTAGTAGACTTCTTCATGTATAATTATACTAGTCCTATCAATCTAATTCTACCAAGACTATTACATTACATTAAGCTTTATAATTCAACTTAGTCAACTTAAAACTATACATCAATATAAAACATAAAAACTATGAGCTTCTATACAACAATCATATGCTCATTCAAACAACCTATACTTGTCAATACTTAGTTTATTCCATAATACTTATAAAACGTACTTGTCTTTTCTTTCATACTTATATTTTCCTTTCTGTTTCTGTACTCTACTGATCTTATCACAAGACGACTTCCATAAGTAGATCAGTCAATACTTAGAATATATTCAAGTCTTCCTTTTTGGCTTATCAAAACTACTTATCTTTTCATCAATTAGGACTTATATTAGGATTCATATCCCAACAATTTCCCCCTGTTTGATGAAGCCAAAACTACTTGAATTATTTTAAGTAAATAAACTAGTTAAGTAGTTATCTTATCAAAATAGTTCATCTTTTCATTCATAATCAGTAGATCAGATCGATTACAATTACTTAACAAAATATGAAATAAGTAAAGTACTTACAGTTTACTCACTTATGTTTCCAACATCTGGATTTGGAACACAAAATGCTTCAAGAACTCTTCTGTGAATATCTGATATGTGATCTTCATTATCAATCTTCTCATCTTCAAGCAATTTTTCTTCAAACTTCTTGATTGCGTTGAAGTCGATTCTCTTTCCAGATCCTAACATTGGTATTTCCCACTTAGGAAATTCTGGACATAAGATATTGTAGCCAACAGCAGTTGCAATTCTCATGATCAAATTCCATAAGTTGTTGTCTTCAGCTTCCGTGAACTTATCAAATATTGCGAACAACTCATCTGTGCTATCAACATCACCAAATTTGCGAATAATCCAGTGATCTACTTCCCATTTCTTCTTGACAACTTTCCAAGCTTCTATATGCTCAGCATCAATGAACTTGTCAATTAGGGCATCTTCAATCACATCTGGATTTTCTTTTGAATCTTGCAGTCTTTTGATATGTTTTCCAACCAATTTCTTGTTGGCATATCAATCATCTTCTAGCTTCAGCTTCTTATGAATTTCTTCAATGTCTTTCTCATCAAATCCAGCAAGAATCTCACCTAAGGCCTCTTTCTTAGTTTCAAGCTTCCTTTTAAGTTGCCTTGGTTTGATTATAATTTCTTCCGAAACAATAGACTTGCCTTTTGATAACCTCAACTGCTCTTCTGCACAGATCTGCTCTAACTCAGCTTTCTTCACTAGTCTTCTTCTAGTCGAACGAATTGGAATATCAGTAGCAGTAGTTTCAGTCACAGTCTCAGTCACTTTTTACTTCTTCAGTCTCTTCCCCCTTTTTGGCTTCATCACTCGCCTTAAGAGTGAAAAGAAAAGTAAATCGGGTCATCTCTTCCTGAATAGCTTGCTTCATTAGATCAGTAGCTTTTCAAGACGATCTGTAGTGTATTCTAACTTCTTAGATGAAAGATTGAACTCATTCTTGAAGTGAGTCGCAGTTAAGCTTAACATTCTGTTTTCTTCAGTCATTGCAGCCAATAATGCTCTAGCTTGAACCAACTGTTCATGAGCTTCTCTTCTCTGCTCATCTGCAATCTCAATCTTCACTCTGTAGATTCTCTCCATGTTCTTCAATTCTTGAGCCAAAACTCTCGCAAAATCTACAAAACATTTTTCAGAATATTCAATCTGTCTATGCAGAAAATCTTCCAGTTGAGTAAACATCTCTTGTCTGAAAGTAGTATCCATTTGATTGACCTCACCGATAATCAACTCTTTCGAACTAGACACGAGAGAACTATTCTGGTCTATCAGAGCTTTCTTCACATCAGACTTCAAGAACTTATCAATTGAAGACTTTATAACTTGCTTCAGATCATTCTTCAATTCATCAATAGATGCAGACGAAAAAGATTGAGTTGTGTGAACAACTTCCATCGGAACTATATCCATCACTTCAACTTCTTCAATAATCGGAACATCAATCAACTCGTCTTCCATCTCAATGGTTAAGACCTCGTCTTCCACTATTTCAGGAACAACGCTTCCAGCAACAACTCTTAAATTCAATGGAGGACAGTAAGGTATGATAGCTAACCTTGCTTCCTTTGCTCTGAGTTCTGTAGCATCAGTG
Organism: Galeopsis tetrahit; assembly: GCA_963675135.1. Taxonomy (NCBI): domain Eukaryota; kingdom Viridiplantae; phylum Streptophyta; class Magnoliopsida; order Lamiales; family Lamiaceae; genus Galeopsis; species Galeopsis tetrahit. The sequence continues at coordinate 48,684,494 of OY776126.1, read as the reverse complement.
TAGATGTTGTTAACTCTTAAATGCTTTAACATTATCAACAACATCTTAATTTGACCTTCCTTGATTTATTCTAAGTCTTTTCTGAAATGTTACATTAAATGTTGTACTAAATGCTCTCACATTCAGGAACGATTCCAGAAGGTTCTACAAGAGTTTGGAACATGGAAGAGTCCAGAAGGTTGCAGAACGTGATAGAAGAGTTTAGAGCATTGTAGAACGACCTGGAAGATGGCAGAAAGATCTAGAGAGATCATGGAGGTTGAGGTCCTAAAAAATAGGATCTCATAATGGAAGGATCTAGAAGCTGAGTATTTCTCTATAAGTACCGCAGAAGACTTTCATTTCAAAGTATGCACTATTCGAGTAACACCTTCTTGAGAGTTCAACCCTAGTTCGGAGTTATGGCCAGTAGTTGTATCATTTAACGTACGCCGAGGGATACCACACCTTCCAGTGTACTTAGTTCTAGTCTTGTATCGAGTGAGAGTGAATCATAGATCAGATTAGTTCTTTAGACAGTGTTCTTACACTTAAGTCTATTTACAGATTCAGGCACCTGCCTCGATCGTAGTTTCTGTTTGTGGAATGTTGAAGTAATTGCTGAGACATTTCACACGACATTTTTGTTATAACTTAGGAACTAAGTTATTGTTTCGCCGTAAGGCTTAGCATAGGTTTTGTTATTAATAAAATCTATGTTAAAAATTATTCCATTGTGTTCGTATTGTGTTTTAGTGTTTTAGACTTCCGCTGTGTACTGTGTTTAATTATTCACATTCTGTTAGAGTTAATGCTACACTAATTGTCACAACATTCAGTGTAACATTGTTCTATTTTTCACTTAAACACTAGATACCATCCCCCCACACACTTTTAGTTGGTATCAGAGCAGATACCTGACGACACTAGGTTTAGATCCTTGCTTAAAGTGTGTTTTAGTTTATGTTAGCAATGGAAACTCATCACATATCCACAGCACTTAGGCCACCCATTTTAGATGGTTCAAATTATGCTTATTGGAAGCCTAAGATGCGTATGTACATCAAGTCAATTGATGAACGTGCTTGGAGGACTGTTCTTACAGGTTGGGACGTACCAAAGAATCCAACAGATGCCGATGGTGAAATTCAACTCAAGAAAGAGGTTGATTGGACAACCGATGAGATAACAACAGCAGGATACAATTCTAAAGCCTTAAATGCTATTTTTACTTCTGTTGATACCTCTATGTTTAAAATTATATCTAACTGTTCTACTTCTAAGGATGCATGGGACAGGTTACAAGAGCATTGTGAAGGTTCCGATAGTGTTCGAAGGACAAAGCTTCGGATGTTGGGGACAAAGTTTGAGAATCTCCGAATGAGGGAAGATGAAACAATTTCATCCTACAACGAAAGGTTAAGTGAGATTATTAATGAATCACATTCTCTTGGTGACCCTATTTCTAATGTTAGAGTAGTGCATAAGATATTAAGGTTTGTTCCTAAAAGATTCGATGCTAAGATTTGTGTTATTGAAGAGGCAAACGATACTGATAAGATAAGTCAAAATGAATTAGTGAGTATTCTTAGAACTTATGAAATAAACACTAATCAAATTGATGAAACTAAAGATGATAAGAAAGTTGTTGTTTTTAAAGGAGAGACATCAAACAAATCTGAGATTCAGCCTATCATTACTGAGGTTGATTCGGATGAAGAATTGATTGATGAATGCCTTAGCAATCCTGACAACATTGCCCTTCTCACAAAGCATTTTAACAAATTTCTTAAGAAGTCTATGCATAAATCTAAAGGAAATATACAGCCTAAGATCCAAATCAACACATCAACACCACAACCAGAAATGGGAAAGATTCAATTCACACCAAGACCATCAAAGAGTGAAGGTAAACCAAGGTATGATCCTGAATTTAGAAAATCAGTTCAATGCAATGCATGTTCTGGATATGGTCACTATGCAAATGAGTGTGCCAATACCAGACTGAAGCAAAAACTGAATTTTAGTGCACCTTGAGTGATGAATCTGATAATGATGATCTTGATGAGTTTAATGAAAGAGAGAGTGCTCATTTTACTAGAAAAGAACTCGAGATAGAATGTTAGTTTATCAGTCAGACAGTCTATTCCATGTGGGTTATACGGACTCAGATTTCCAATCAGACATGGATTCTAGAAAATCTACATCGGGTAGTGTGTTTTGTTTGGGGGGTGGAGCCATGACATGGAGAAGTGTGAAGCAGAAATGCATCGCTGATTCTACCATGGAAGCCGAATATGTAGCTGCTTGTGAAGCAGCGAAAGAAGCGGTTTGGCTTAAGAACTTCTTAGTGGACTTGGATGTGATTTCGAATTTGCCCAGCAGTATCACTATTTATTGCGATAATGCTAGAGCAGTTGCAAATTCAAGGGAACCAAGAGCCCACAAGGCAAGCAAACACATTGAAAGGAAATACCATCTTGTACGAGAAATCGTTAAGAGAGGAGACATATATAGTGGTGGCAAAGATCGCATCGGAAGACAACCTAGCTGATCCTTTCACAAAGGGTCTGCCTCAGAGTACATTTGAGAGACATGTGGAAGGAATGGGGGTCAAGTGCGTTGCCAAGCTGCTTTGAGTATTAGTGGGAGAATTTAATAGGACATGTAGAACATAGACGTGCTGTAGTATACTTAAAAGCAGACTTTGAGTATAAGTGGGAGATTGTTAGGGTTATACTGGCAAGTATGCTTTTAGTGCTACTTATGTATACAAACTGATTCTTGCACTTATAAATGAGAATAATATTTTTATCACTGGTTGCTTTAAATATAATGAATGTTAATTATTTATTGCATAAACGTTCAGATGTATTTTACATTGTAGACAATGTGGTGTGTAGAAGATCACAGAAGATCACATTGTCAGTTCCTTGTATATAAGTACAATTGATTCACAACTTAGATGGAATTGAACAATCCATTGGTAGAAGTTGAGGTGTAAGGCTCGGATTGGTTTATCTTGACCAAGAGATTACACTAGTGCATTATGATGTGCTGAATAGGACCTACAGAGAGGTAATTCTTCTAGACTGACTTAAGGAATGAAGAATTAGACCTTAGTGGTTGTTGATTTCTTAATCTCTGTCACTTAAATGGGATTGTCTGTAGTTAAGAAGTATTGCTTTGATTTATTATGGGTAAAGAATCAATTTGATTCAATATTTTGTATTTTGGGCAATATTATTAATTACAGGACAAATTGCCAAAATTAATACAGAGAATCGTGTCTTGGAGTGTCAAGTTGATTATGTCCCTTTGGTGGGCTCAGAAGGTTTATCATATCAAATCTGATCAGTGGAATTTATTTCCGGTATGATAATAATGTTGAGCTGTCCTTACTCCGAGGAATAAAAGATATTAATTAATTAAAGCATTCAGTAGCTTAAATTAATTGATGGACATTGAATCTTAAACACGGGAAATAATAACCGGGAGCCATATTTCGTAATATGGGTTAGGATGGATAGTGCAATATTAATTCTATAGTGGAATGAATTAATATTAATAGACTGGAAAAATGTTGTGGCTCAATATTGATTTTTAGGCCCATTGGGAGGTCCAATCCTAATTCTCCTAAAGTTCCCTCAAGTAGCCCAATAAAAGTCTATTAATTAAGGTAATTAAAAGATAAGGATTAATTTTGTTGCAAGAAATTAGAGAGAGATATTTATGGAAAAAGATATATGGAAATAAGAGATTATTTCTATATTATTCCAAGATAAATTGACCGGTCAATTTTTCTTTCTTGTAAGAGAAGAAACATAGATTCTCTCTTATAAAAGGAGAAGAAAAAAAATTGGTACTCTGGAGACTAAAAGAAAAAAAAAGATCTGTAATTTTCGAAATTACAGTGTGTGCAACAAGAGAAAATTAATTCTTCCTTGAGAGTTAATAGTTCGTGAGATCTCCCACCGGGTCAACGGACTAGGACTTAGAGGGGTGTATTCAATTAAGATTCTGTTGGATTTTTTTGGACTTTTAAAATCTGGGGGTATTCAATCCGGATTTTTAAAAGTCTTTCAAAATTTTGAGGTATTCAATACGGATTTTAAAAAGTCTTTAGAAATATTTAGGTATTCAACAATCTATGGATTTTAATAGTCTATGGATTTCGTTGGATTCTCCTTCAAAAATATAAATAAATTTCACTATTCAAAATCTCTTCTAAAAACTAGAGATTTCAACGGATTCCCTCAGGAGACCCTTAAAGAGAAGAAAAAAAAAACTTTGTTGTTCTTCTAACAAAATTTCAACTACTAACCTACTGCATTAGTCTCCTTCGAAAGCACAAACAGACATTCTTGCTGTATTTCAACCACAAAATCCTACACAGGCAGAGGCGGACCTAGAGGGGTACATGGGGGTACAACTGTACCCCCAATTCCAATTTTTTTTTTTTTTAATATTATGTATAAAAATAATTTTATAATAATAAATGGGTGAAAGATGATCAAAAGTTCAATACATTTATCTTTTAAGTTCATTTAAGTGTCTTGAGCTTATTTTATACTCCTTTCTTCTCATTTTAAATTCATCATTTGCAAAAAAATGGACGTTCATACATCTTATTTTTCATATTTTGTCATTAAGCCATCTAAACCCTTATTTTTTTATTAAAAAAATATAATGAAAATTACAAGTATGTCATTAAGCCATCTAAACCTTTTTTTTCCATATTTTATCGTGATACTTACAACTCACACATTTATTTTCATATATCATAAAATATTCATACATATATCTTATTTGTATTGTATATATTTTATTTATTTGCACATATTTTAGAACATTTATACATCTTTATTTGTATATGCCTTATTTATTCGTAAATATCTTGTTTATTTACACATTTATCGTACCCCCAAATTCAAAATCCTGGGTCCGCCACTGTACACAGCCCTCTTCTTCAAACGAAATGAAATCAAGAAACGTAACTATGTTCTTCGATAAGCATCACATATTCTTCACCACCATTATTATCGTGAAAAAGATTACATCTCTGTATTTTAAAATTATGTTCTCTCTTTAAAAATTATAGTATATTGACACAGTTGACACTGTTAGGTGAGCAATAATATATTCTCGATCGCCACCTAATTTAATTTATAGCATTAATGCCAACTTTAAGATCTCAAGAACATTTATTCACAATGTTCTTGAGATCTTAAAGTTAGCACGTGGTGTTCTATATCATCTAAAAGATTTTGGTGGTCAAGGTCGTCACCCCATAAATGCAAGTGAGTTATTCAATATTCGCCATCAATCATTAAGAAATGTGATTGAGAGATTTTTTGGTATTTTCAAATCGTCATTCACAATTTTCAAAACCCACCCCCGTTCCCATTTCAAACACAAGAGTTAAGATCAAGATTCACCACATCTCGACATGGAAGAGAAAATTTGAAATTGCTTTCTCAAAGCCAATTACAGAAGGTATAATGAATAATAATTTTTTTTTTTGAACTAATATATTTTTGGTATTTTTTCTAAATAATTTAGATAATTTTTTTTTATATACAAGTGTGTTGGATATACTTTGCATCAATAGTTTTAGGGGCCTAGTTTATGGAAATTCATGTAAATCAATAAAAAAAAAATGTGTATTTTAGAATTCTGTCAAATCTATGAAAATCCATACAAATCAATAAAAAAGTCAGTCAAACTCTGCATAGAGTCTATGGATTTTCTAAATCCACTGACTTTTTTAAGTTCAAAAAAATCCAACAGAATCTCAATTGAATACACCCCACTTAGGGAATACTTGAGAAGGCAATTGGGTTGAAGTTGTTACTCTTCTCAACGGCATCTCTCCGATTTAAAGGTAAACACGTAATACCTTAGTTCCGCATGTTTGGGGATTTAATTATTTTACCGTACATTCATTACATAAATTAGTTGATTTAATTTGTTTAAATTATGAAATTAGATTTATGATAATTCATATTTAAATTACGTCCCAAAATAGATCCGGGTAATTTTAAAGGAGTCTCAAAGGATTCCCGAGAGTCTCAAAAGATCCCTAGGGCATCTCAAAAGATTCCCGGGAGTCTCAAAGGATTCCTAGTGTGATGGTCCATAACCCACAAGTGCCAATAATTCCCCACAAAGGAGATGGGGAATGTGGTCCCATAATAATTTCCCACAAAGGAGTTGGGGACCACAAGAGTTGGGGACCACATTGTTGGGGGACTATTATTGGGTAGAGTAATTTGGGGGGTGGTTTCTTGTGGTTTGGGTGGGGATTGAACAAAAAGTTCATGTGAAGGGGCATCTTCAGCATGAATAAATACTGGGGCATCTTGAGTCAGTAAAGAACTTAAGTGCTGAACGAATTTGGGTGTGGTTGAGTGAACTGGTCTGGCACGCGAACGTAGTGTTCTGGCCTTCTTCTTAATGTGAACAGATGGGGAAGATATAGATGGAATGGTGGTAGAAGAACTAACCATTCTTGCCTTCTTGGCAGGAGATGAGGATGATTCGGCCACCAGACGAGTAGACGGAGGAGGATCAGACAAGTCGCCTCTTTGAATTTGACTTATTCTGTGCTGGTACTCTTCTTCAGTCTCCTGTTTCATTTCTTTAGATGACTCGTCTGATTCAATTTCTTCGGAATTATCAACAGGCTTGAATTGTGCTTCATCTGAAACATATTCAACTAGTGCACCACTAGTTCCAGCTTGCACTTGCTCCTGTTCTTCTTCCTCACTAGACGATTAAGCCTCAATCATAGCAATTCGGATTGATCTGGATCTGTTTCTTCTCAGCCAGTCTGCCCTGAGTCTTTTTATCAATAACATCTTTCTTGAGATAGAACTTGAGTGGGTGAAATGACTTACCCTTACTCCAGTTCTTCTTCGTCGGCAGCAAGTGGGGTAGAAGAACACTCAGCTTGTTTCCGAAGCTCACAGTTGCAGAAACATTCCATTCTCTAGAATCAACATCCACCTTGACATACTTCGAAAAAATACATCAATCTGTCCATAAACAACTTTTGCCAGTTGCCTTCAATTATGCCATCATAGATTGCGGCCATGACTCTTGTCTTCTGTAAAGTCACAGAATCATAACTTCCGGTGACACCAAGCAACTTCTTGCTTGCAATGTCCAGCAATGTTTTGTATTTTGGCAGGAGCTGCTTCTTTTTTATAGCAGGGTGTTGGGAATAAAATGACATATGTTTTGATTAAATACCAAAACCCCCTGAGACATGCCTAAGTCAAGTTGACTATGTTCTAGAGGTGATAGAACATATAGTATAAGGCTTGAATGAGAAGCTGAAAATGTTAGGCATCTCTTAGATGAATAGATGCACAAAGTGAGGGGGAACATATGCTTTGAAGATTATCAAGATCAAGTCCCCTCAAGGCTCAAATTCTGGAACAATCACTAAGGCCAAGCATACTCTATTGAAAACCAAATGCTTTGATCAGGAGAGTTGTCCAGAAGAGTTGTCTCTGCATAATCAAACCAGAACAAATGTTCTGATGCTTAAAAGTCAACCATGCTGAAGAACTAAAGACAACTACACCCTAAAAGCCTTCAAAGAATGATGCTAAGATCAAACCCAAGAGTGAAGGAAAGGGAAAGAGCCAAGTCATCTGAAGAAGAGCTAGCCAACCTTGCTGATAAGCAAGACTGCTGATAGTGATAAGAAGAGTTGTCCAGTTAATAAGGAATGTTGTCCTATCATTGGATCAACCTTCAGAAGCCATGTCCAAGTCCTAACAAGTGAATCTTAAAGTCAGACATTGGGAAGAGTGCTGCAAAATGAAGACAAAGTATTACAAGCCGTTTATTACCCAAATGAGGACATGTCACTATCAAGAATCTGTCTTCCAGTTTGAAGAACTCAAGGAAGACATTTATAGCAATTTGAGACTGCCTCTCCAACGGGCAAATCCTCAAATTTGTCTATAAATACAAAAGTGTGAAGACCATTTGAAAGCACCTCAACAGAATCCAACTACTCAAGCATTCTGAAGCTCATAGAACACTAAAAGCTTTCAAAGACTATCTTAGTCTTCATACACTTCTTCTAAGCTGTACCCAATTGTATATTCATACACAAGCTTAGAGAGATATCCTATCCTTATACACTAATCTTCATTGTAAAGGATATCTCATTAGTTGGAACCTTACTTCAACCCTTACCCCTTTCAAGTGAGAAAGTGAGAAGGTTGTAGTAGTACAAGTGGTAGGAGCTGACTGTTGAGAGAAGAACAGTTCAGTTCTGAGTTGAGAAGAGGGTACTAGGACTCTAGACATCCTAGGGATCAATTCACCAAGGAGTGGTGTTATTGATCAAGTGCACCTTGGCACTATAAAACAAGTTAATTCCAAGAGTGAAGGAATTATCTTGTTAAATCAGGGAAAGTGGATGTAGGAGCTTGAGTCTCTGAACCACTATAAATTCATGTGTTGATTTACTTTCAAGTAATTTCATACATTCAACACTGCACACAAAACTGATCTTTCAAAGAACCTATACTCAAAGACTGTGCAAAAACTGTATTGGACAAGTTCCCTGAAAACTGGACTGTATTGAATTGACCAAGTGATTTCAGAAACTAAAGGAGTCTAAACTACAAGGGCCAACCACTATTCCGCACATATAACTCCCCTAGATAGTTATTCAACTAAGTACTCAATAGTACTTAGTAGTTTGATTATCTTAGAAGAGTTAATCATCTTCAGCAGAGTTGTCCAAGACAACCTTGCTGAGCTCTGGTTTGATCAAAAGTTGAAAAGAATTGCATACAAGTGTATTCCCCCCCCCCCCATACACTTGTTATATACTCCTTTCAGGACCAACACAGGGGGCCTTCCATCATTAGATAACTTGAGCTTTTTACCACAGAAAATGCTCAAATACCTCAATTCTCGACCAACTGCATAATTTTCAACATCTATCGACCCTGGATTCAAGTGGAGCTTCTCATCCAAGATCTCTCTGGTCACCTTCACTCGCCTTCCATTAATGAAGGACTCAATGTATTCGCTTCTATGAGTAGCAGACGCGTAGAATTCCAGAACCCCCTCCTCTAAAACCACCTCCAGAAACAACTCCAAGAACGGCTTCAATCCGCAGATGAAACACTTCATCAATATCTCACGATTATCATCAGAATGCCTTCCTTTGAAGAACATGCAACTCTCCACATGAACCTTTCCTTCCGCTGCAAATTTCCCAATATCGAATCTTGCTTGCATGTTAGTCTCGACATAAAATAGGGTGATAATATACATTTTCGATGGATGAAATGTAAGAAACACACACAAATATACAGTAGAAAAGTAGGGTTCAAAGTAATTTCAAGTTTACGAATAGAGCAGTTATGAAAACGTGGGGAGTATTTTTCGGATTTAGGGGTTTTAAGAATTTGGGGTTTTTGAGATGAGTGGTTAGGATCGATTTGATCGATCCAACGGTAACACGAAAACGTTTGGAATTCGGTTATGGATTTAAGAATATTATGCGATTCAATATTGTAATTTTTGGAATCCAACTATTCTATTGGTTAGGTAAGAAGAGTGTACTCATCTGACCTAATCCACTAGTTTTAGGCGGGAAACTGGGTGTATGCACCTCATTAACTGGGGTGTATAAATCCAATTCTAGGTTTTCCAAAATCTCACAAGTCTAATTACAATAATGTCCTTAGTTCTTTCCAAAAACACTTAGTAATTATACATAACACATAACCAAATTATCTTGTCTTGTTCGAGTTCATCAGAACAGATCAATAGACTTTAGTTTACACAAGACGAGTTCCCACTTCGACTGTGCGTGTCTGTCTGATGCGCGAACACAACCATGTACCTATCTCATCTTGATCGACGTGTAAGATTAGGTAGTATAGTAATAATAATTAACATGAACATCATTCAAATGCAGAAATCAAGGTGTCGATTAAGATGACTTTTAATAAACTTAAGAGTCAACATAAGGATATTTAAGAAATCACAGATTCCCCCTTAAATGTATATTCCCTTTAGTATTACCCTCAACTTTACCAGCTTCCTCATCGGGTTGTTTGGTCATCTTATCTGACCTTGTATACCTGTCTTGTTGATGAGTGCTCTATTTCTGAAGTAGACTTTGTCTGTTCTCCTTACTTCTTTATGACGTACCTGTCTGGTTCGTACACAACTATATACAGGTAGGATCTAGATCAATCAGTCCTAGACTAATGCATAATTCTCTAAAGCGAGCTTCAGGCAATGGTTTTGTAAATATATCAGCTCTTTGAATATCAGTGTGAATCTTTTCCATGCGAATATTTTTCTTTTCCACATGATCACGTGACGTTTTACATCAACATGCTTACAACGTGTGTGCAGAACAGGATTTTGTGTAATAGCAATAGCGCTGTTACTGTCACAAAATGTAGGAACATTTGATTCAACGATATTATAATCTCTAAGCTGTTGAATTGGCCAAACCAATTGACTACATCAGCTACCAGCAGCCATGTATTCGGCTTCAGTTGTGGAAGTAGCCACACCGGTCTGCTTTTTCGAAAACCATGAAATAAGCTTTGTGCCTAGAAATTGATAAGAACCAGACGTAGATTTCATATCTATTCTACAACCAGCAAAATCAGAATCAGAGTAGCCACTTAGGGATAAATCATCATTCGAAGGATACCATATACCATGATTGATGGTTCTTTTCAAATATTTCAATATCTTATTAGTGGTTTCCATATGACTCTCTTTTGGATTAGCTTGAAATCGAGCACATGCGCCAACAAAGAATGCAATATCAGGTCTACTAGCAGTTAAGTACAGTAATGAGCCAATAAGACCACGATAATATGATTGATCAGCACACTTACCATGTTCATCTGGATCCATCCTGTAGGTAGGTAGCATCTGTACTCCAGTAGATTTGCAAGTTTTAATACCATACTTGTCTAGAAGGTTTCTAGTATACTTAGCTTGATTTATGAAATTCCCATCGGGTGTTTGTTTTACTTGAAGTCCAAGGAAGTAAGTCATTTCTCCCATCATTGACATTTCAAACTTACTTTGCATGAGTGTTGAAAAACTTTCACTCAGCCTTTTATTGGGTGAACTAAAAATGATATTATCCACGTAAATTTGAACAACTAGGATATCCTTGCCTTCTTATCTTCTGAACAAGGTTCTATCGACCTTGCCCTTGGTAAAACCATTTTCTAATATAAAAAGAGAGAGAGAGTATCGTACCATGCTCTTGGAGCTTGCTTCAGTCCACATAAGGCTTACTTTAATTTGTACACTTGATTGCCTTTCACCTCGAAACCTGGAGGTTGTTCTACATACACTTCTTCCACAAGAATACCGTTAAGAAATGCACTTTTAACATCCATCTGATATACAGTAAACTTCATATAAGCAGCATAAGCAAGAAACAATCGAATGGCTTCTAGCCTAGCAACAGGTGCATACGTTTCATCATAGTCTATGCCTTCAGCTTGTGAATAGCCTTGGGCTACTAGTCTAGCCTTATTTCTAACGACTACATCATTCTCATCTTTCTTATTCTTGAAAATCCATCGTGTGCCAACTACATTATGGTGTTCTAGCCTATCGACAAGTTCCCAAACGTCGTTTCGAACAAACTGGTTCAACTCGTCTTGCATAGCGATGATCCAATTACTATCAGCCAATGCCTCTTTAACGGTTTTAGGATCGATAGATGAAAGGAAACAACACCATCAAAACATAGATGGACTCGGCTATTCTTGCGACTCAAAGAGTTATCGTCTAGTCTTTACACCAACAGTAGAGTCACCAATGATATTTTCAGTATTATGAGCAAATTTCCATGTCTTTCTAGACTTATCAGGTATGTTATAATCATCTAAATCAACTATAGCATCATGCATTTCAACATCATTTGTATCAGCAGTTTTAACAGGAGTAGACGAGTCAACTAGAGCGGGCATGTCAACTGGTCTAGTGGAGTTACCTTTGTCACTTACCTTTACCTCATCATCTGACTTGAGGGCTTTCATGAATGGATTGTAAGCTTGAACAGATTCGTACACTTCTTATTCTTTTTCGGTTTGGATCGATAAGTCGGTCACTTTCTTACTGATCTAATCGGTAGACGAGTCTTGTCGAGATTCATCGAAAATAACATGTGGTGTTTCTTCCACACAAAGGGTAGAGTAGTTGAATAGTCTGAATGCTTTGCTAGTTGAGGAGTATCCTAAGAATACCCCCTCGTCTGCTTTAGCATCGAACACATTCAACTTACTTTTATGGATGAAACACTTGCATCCAAATATGTGGAAATATGAAATTCTAGGCTTTCTGCCTTTCCGTACCTCGTAGGGCGTTTTACCTAGTGCCTTATTGATGGCACTTCTGTTCTGGGAGTGGCATGCAGTATTGATCGCTTCTGCCCAAAAAATTTGAGGAGTATTATATTTAGTTAGCATGGTCCTGCAGGCTTCCTTAAGAGTTCTATTCCGTCGTTCAGCTACACCGTTTTGTTGAGGTGTCCTGGCTGCACTAGTAAGGTGCTGGATACCACGTTTAGAACAAAAATCTTTGATATAACAGTTAATGAATTCAGGACCCTTGTCACTACGAATCTTGACAATGGACTGATTCTTCTCAACTTGTTTTTTCTTCAACAGATCAGGTAGAAGAGTTTGTGTATCACTCTTCTTGTGTAAGAAGACTACCCAAGTAAACATAGAATAATTGTTTACCACAATAAGCGTGTACCTTCTACCGTTCAAGGTTGGAGGAGTAATTGGACCATGAAGATCCATATGTAGCAGTTCTAGGACTCTACTTGTTGAGAGAGTAGGAATAGATTTAAAAGAACATTTAACCTGCTTACCTTTCTAACAAGCATCGCATACATGTGACTTGTAATAGATTTCATTGGGTATACCTTCAACAAGGTACTCTCTTGCAATCTTATTAATCACCTTAAAGTTCATGTGACATAGACGTCTATGCCATAGCCAATTGATCTCTTTAGGGTTCTTACTAAGAAGACAAGTATCCCTCGGACAGCTATTCCAATTCACAATTTATACGCTGCCTTGTCTGATGCCAACGAGCAGTACAGTGTGTGTCCTCTTGTCGATGATCTCACATTTTCGACTCTTGAACTGTACCTTATAACCACAATCACAAAATTGAGAAACAGATAATAAATTGTACTTCAAACCTTCTACGTTAGATATGTCTTGTATCTCTACATCTCCATTTCTGATGTAGCCAAAGCCTTTTGTAATTGCCAGTGAGCTATCACCAAAGATTACCCTGGGTCCTTCTTGTTCGCAGTAGCTCGATAGAAGAGCCTTAATACCTATCATGTGGTGCGAACAACCACTATCAATGTACCAAGTTTCTCCTACTGAGCCAGCCTTCTTATACAAGTCGAGTCGACCCTGCAATGATGATATTTAATAACTTAGGTACCCTCCTTGTCTATTGGGGTCCTGTGGGGTTAGTAGAGTTAAGAGGAATCCAAATGTACATAGGAGTTTTGAATAGATTGGACCTCTTCAATTTTCTGCCATATTTATTGCAGAACAGTACCTTATCAACCTCATCTGACCTATCATCAGACCTTGAATCTACTCGTTTGAGGTAGCCTTTTGACTTAACCTCTACTTGAGCAGGCATAGACCTTTGATAATTCGAATATGGTTTATAAGCATTTGGGCCATACGGTTTATAGACATGTTTAGGTCTTTCCTCACCTTTGATATCATATGATAAAGGTGGATGATATAAGACAGGTTGAGTACGATATTTTGGAGCAACCTTCCTAGGCTTAGTTGAGTAGAGCTAAGACTGCGTTATGAAAAGAGGTCTAGGCTCATTCCAACGAGTTCGTACTTGTCTAGTATTAGTCTGAGGAGGATACCAATCTTCGTATCTGACCTGGTTTGTTCGTCCATGATTCTTAGATCTCTTCAGATTTGGTCTAGACAAGACAGGTCTGTTGTTAACATTCTTTCTATCACCTTTGATAGTTGGAGTATTAACTCTGGTCTGTCTTTGTACATTACCTTGAATAGGTGCTTCTATATCGTAATTCATTGCTCTTTTCCCTTTATCGCGTGTCAAAGAACTTGAACTAACATCAGTAGGGTTCTTAATGACATGAGTAGGCGAGTTAGGTGAATCTGCACCCAACCCTGTCTTATCATCTAGAGCACCTATACCTATCTGACAGTTGTTGATTAATCATTGAAGAATTAACCAAGTCAGTAAGTTTGTTGGTCCAGAAAGGAGTATATAACAAGTGTATGGGGGGGAATACACTTGTATGCAATTCTTTTTGCTAATTTGATCAAACCAGAGTTCAGCAAGGTTGTCTTGGACAACTCTGCTGAAGAAGATTAACTCTTCTAAGATAATCAGACTACTAAGTACTATTGAGTACTTAGTTGAATAACTATCTAGGGGAGTTATATGTGCGGAATAGTGGTTGGCCCTTCAAGTTTAGACTCCTTTAATTTCTGAAATCACTTTCCCAATCCAAAACAGTCTAGTTAAGCTTCAGGGAAGTTGTCCAAATCAGTTTTGCACAGTCTTTGAATATGTACTTTGAAAGATCAGTTTTGTGTGCAGTGTTGAGTGAATGTAAGTACTTGTAAAGTAAATCAACACAAGAGTTTATAGTGGTTCAGAGACTCAAACTCCTACATCCACTTTCCCTGATTTAACAGGATAATTCCTTCACTCTTGGAATTAACTTGTTTTATAGTGCCAAGGTGCACTTGATCAAGAACACCACTCCTTGGTGAATTGATCCCTAGGATGTCTAGAGTCCTAGTACCCTCTTCTCAACTCAGAACTGAACTGTTCTTCTCTCAACAGTCAGCTCCTACCACTTCTACTACTACAACCTTCTCACTTTCTCACTTGAAAGGGTTAAGGGTTGAAGTAAGGTTCCAACTAATGAGATATCCTTTACAATGAAGATCAAGGTATAAGGATAGGATATCTCTCTAAGCTTGTGTATGAATATACAATTGGGTTCAGCTTAGAAGAAGTGTATAAAGACTAAGATAGTCTCTTTGAAAGCTTGAGAGCACTTGTCAACTTGTAGGATAGTTGGATATTCTTGTCAAGGTTGAGGTGCACTCAAATGGTCTTCACACTTCTGTATTTATAGACAAAATGGAGGATTTGCCCGTTGGAGAGGCAGCCCCAAGTTGCTATAAATGTCTTCCTTGAGTTCTTCAAACTGGAAGACAGATTCTTGATAGTGACATGTCCTCATTTGGGTAATAAACGGCTTGTAAGACTTTGTCTTTATTCTGCAGCACTTTTCCCAATGTTTGACTTCTTGTTAGGACTTGGACATGGCTTCTGAAGGTTGATCCAATGATAGGACAACATTCCTTATCATCTGGACAACTCTCCTTATCACTATCAGCAGTTTTGCTTTTCAGCAAGGTTGGCTTGCTCTTCTTCAGATGACTTGGCTCTTTCCCTTTATTTCACTCCAAGATGATCTTGGCATATTGCATTTCTTTAGGGTATGGTTGTCCTTAATTTTTCAGCATAGTTGACCTTCAACCTTTAGAGTTTCTGTTCTGATTCAATCTTGCTGAGACAACTCTTCTGGACAACTGTTCTGATCAGCATATTTGGTCTTTTAGCATCAGAGTATTTTACACATAGAGTTGGCTTCTCTGGACAACTCTCCTGATCAGAGCTTTTGGTTTTCCATAGAGTGTCCTTGTTCTTAAGTGATTGTTCCAGAATTTTGAGCCTTGAGGGGACTTGATCTTGATCATCTTAAAAGTAGGTTCCCCCTCAAATTGTGCATCTATTTGTCTAAGAGCTGCCTAACACTTCAGCTTCTCATCTAGCCTATATTCTATATGTTCTAACATTTCTAGAACATGTTTATCTTGACTTAGGCATGTCTCAGGGGGTTTTGGTATTAGATCAAAACATATCTCATTTTATTCCCAACAAAGTTTAAGGTCTAGATTTACGACCTCAATCTCTAAGAATTTATTGCGTTCTTCAAGCTTTTTGCACTTGTTCTTTAAAACATTGAATTCATTAGTCTTAGTTGCATGTGTCTTTAGTAGGTCTTGATACAACTTGTCTGTCAACGCACACTTGTCTTTGAGTTGTCTCAACTCTTTTGTCAAGCGTTCGTTTAGGACAATTATATTAGGATCTACTTAAGACTGAGCTTCCTTAAGATCAATGATTTCTTGTTTTAAAGCGATGTTCTCGTCGCTGACTTCAATGAATGCCTTGTTAGCCAGTAGGAGGTCTTCTTCAGTCACACCAGTAGAGTGATGAAGACTACTCCCTAGTCCACTGTCGGCAGTATCACTTTCATCAGAATTCGAGTCATCACATGAACGAAAAGAAGTTGCAAATGATACCTCTTGTTCGATTTTCGCCATAAAACTTAGGCCATCGTCTGCTATGAATGCTTCTTCTTCTTCATGATTAGATGGGTAACTGGATGAAGACGAATGTAAATCATCTGAATCCGTTTCGGAGTCATCATTAGCCATCATAGCCTTCTTACCCCTGTTGTATCTTCGTTCCCTTGTGGCTTTCCTTTCTTCTCGATCATCAGTGCTTAGGTCCGGACATTCGTAAATGTAATGACCTGGTTTCTCGCAGTTATAGCATAATAGATCGTTAGTAGACTTTTTCACAGGAGAGTTATCCCTTCTCTTATCTCGCCTATCAGAACGTCTAATCTTCCTATCCTCAGAGTTCCTATCTCGTCTGTTTTCTTTCGAGACTTCAGCTCTCCTTTCGGATGAGTTTTGATCTCGTCTAGTCTCAGACGAGTTCTTGTTAGCAGAACCTCTAAAGTCTTTGTAAAAGCGCTTATATCTACCGTATCGTTTGTTTAACTAGTCAAACTTTCTAACCATAAGGTTCATCTGATCTTTCAAACTTAGATCAGACCTATCTAACTCTTCTTTAACACTAGCAGAATTAATCTTAGACTTAGACTTATCTACTCTCGAGCTCCTAGACGAGGTAGACTTAAATGCAACATTTTTCGACACAGCTTTCTCTATATCACTACTAGCTATAAGATCATCCTCATCTAGATCGAACTCATAGGCTTTGAGTGTTTGGAACATTTTCTCGGCAGACCATTCATCAATGTCCTGAGTGTTATTAATGATCATTTTGACCATTTTCCATCTAGCATCCAAACTCTTAAGAATTCTCAAATTGATTTCACGATTAGTATATGTCTTACCTAGTACTTCCAAATCATTCATAACACGAGTGAAACGAGTATCTAACTGGTCTATATTTTCACCAGCCTTCATCTTAAATGATTCGAACCTCTGTACAGCTGTGGATAACTTACTCTCTTTGATCAGGGTGGTCCCTTCACAAATGATAGCAAGTCGATCCCACATTTCTTTGGCAGACTTACATTTTAATACTTTTCCCAGATACTCGTTGGGAAGGGTATGTAAAATGTAGTTTTTAGCCAAACTGTCCAGATTGTTCTGTCTCATTTCTTCCGAAGTGAGTTCTGACCTTGGCTTGGGGACGAGTACACCAATGGCTTTTGATGGTTCCAAGGCAGCAATGTTTGGAATCATAATAACGATCGGTCCTTCTTTTACGACAGACACCATCAAGTCGTGTGTCGAACTAAAGATAGCTTCCATCCGGAGTTTCCAGTAATCATAATCCTGGACTGAAAACTTAGGCAGTTTGTTAGCGCTTATTTCCATAGACATGATTTCAAGATGATCAAATAGGAATATAGCAAATAGATCAAAGATACAAAAAATATTCAAGAATAGTGATATGAATAAGTATAATCAAGAACCAAGACTTCCCTCAAAGTCTTTAGGGTGATCAAGAAACAGCAGTCCAAAGAACTACTGCTTTGATACCACTTCTACGTCCCTAGTTGAGTTGATAAGATTGAGTAAGCTAGTAAAAGTCTAGAAGGGAGGGGTGAATAGACTTTTAAAAATCTTTCAAAATATCAAAGTACACAATGCGGAAATATCAAAGTACTCAACTAATATCGAATATGAACACTGAACTTGTATATTCTATATGCAGATTAATCAATTAAACAAGTAATCAACTAAACAACAAATAAAACGGTAAAGTAAATCAACACGAGATTTATAGTGGTTCGATAACTTGTATACATCCACTCTCACAACTCTAGTCGTGAGATTCTTATTAACTCTTCTCTACGAGTAGTGTGTTCTTGTGGCTTAAAGTCCCAAGAAATAAGACTTCGATCTTTTCGATAACACTACCAAGTGTTTCTTCGATCTAACAACTAGCTATTTTACAAGTAACTAGCAACTTGAACAACAAACAAATTGTAAAGAAAAACTTCTCTAATTCAGTAGTAGCCTTCTCGAATATGACTTGTCTTCTGGCTTAAACTTCCGAATTTCAACTCTGCGAGTTTCCTCTTGCTTTGAATATCTCTCAATGAACGCTTCAGTATTTCGACTTTCAGTAGTCTTCAACGTTTCAAAGTCTTCATATATTTATAGACTTCCAGAAATCAAGAACAGTTTGTTATCTAACAACTTTTCTTGATAACTCCTTCAAACAAACTCTTGTAACCGTTTCTTTTTATATTTCCACGCATTTCTACGGTTAATTAGTTATTTCCATAACTAACTTTATATCTTCACTTCACGCGTACTACACTTCTGTGAACTTGACTTGTCTGGTTTCCAACACTTAGACAATGCTTCAGTCTTCACTTCACTTGTCTTGTCTCTTCTAGCCTTCTTGTCTTGTAGTAGACTCCTTCCAGTAGTAGACTTCTTCATGTAGAATTATACTAGTCCTATCAATCTAATTCTACCAAGACTATTACATTACATTAAGCTTTATAATTCAGCTTAGTCAACTTAAAACTATACATCAATATAAAACATAAAAACTATGAGCTTCTATACAACAATCATATGCTCATTCAAAAAACCTATACTTTTCAATACTTAGTTTATTCCATAGTACTTATAAAACGTACTTGTCTTTTCTTTCATACTTATCTTTTCCTTTCTGTTTCTTTACTCTACTGATCTTATCACAAGATGACTTCCATAACTAGATCAGTCAATACTTAGAATATATTGAAGTCTTCCTTTTTGACTTATCAAAACTACTTATCTTTTCATCAATTATGACTTATATTAGGATTCATATCCCAACAATAATTAAATTTAAAAGTTACACAAGACAACTACTTGTCAAAGTGGTAGGTGCCCATTACTGGGCACCCATCCACCAAGGATCAATTCCCATAAAGGCCAAAATAAAATGGTCATTTAAATAAAGAGGGTGGGTGTGGGTATCGGGTCGGGTCAGGGGTGGGTGTGGGTAAATAAAGAGGGTGTGTTTGTGTGGGTAAATAAAGAAGGTGAGGGTGTCGGTTGTTGGGTCGGGTTTATATTTTTATTTAGAGACCGAATATTCTGTGTCTAATTATAGACTAGAGATCGATTTGTGTTTTAGGGCCCGAAAGGTCGGGCCGACTAACGTTTATGAACCGTTATAAGACCGAATTGTCGGTCTCTAATTTAGAGACCGACAAAAAATCGGTCTCTAATTTGTGACTGTTTCATAAATTCGGTCTCTGAATATCAGGTACCAACTGAATAAGGACTACCATAAGACAATCTCAAATCGGTCTCTAACGTGTGTTGACACCGCCTTTATGGTCTTAAAATCGGTCTCTAATCGAGACATTTTTTGTAGTGTCCAATCCATTTTTTTGTAAAATAATTCCAAACATCAGAAAACTGTCTAGACACGGTCTTAACTTTTCCTCCATTGTCTAAATTAATATTGTCCATGACATTTTTTATCTTTCAATTAGTAAATAATACAAAAAAAAGGCTAAATAAAATTATTTAAAATTTTAGAATATTTTCAAGAAAGCTTCTGATGCTATTTGAGAAAAAAATCCAACGATTACATAATCTAATAATTTCAACTTGAAGATACTAATGTGAACGACGAACCTGTGCGCGGCGGCTGTGCGAACGAAGGTGGTTCTGCACGGTGACGGATCGATTGGTATGCAACGGGTAAAGTTGCAGAGATTCCTCTTGTGCGAATAGGGTTTTTATCTCTATTTCTCTGTGTGCAGGCTTGGTGAAGACTTCAGCGTTAAAAAAAAAAAAAAAAAAAGCCCACGGGCCAGACAACACCGTCCGCGGCCCGCGACGCTCAAACCCGCGGCCAATATGGTTCAACCCGTATGGGCCCGCTTCTAAACGGGCCTCCAATTCCTAAGTCCAACCCACCATATTAGTAGGCGGGGGCGGGCCAGCCCAACGGTCTCGGTCCATTTTGACAGCTCTAAATAGACATCCAATTAAATGCTGACACATCATTTGACTTTGTCATGCATGTGCAATCGCACTTCACCATTAGATAAACTTTAAAAAAAAAATACTCCCTCCATCCCACTATAAGTTTCATCTTTCTTTTAGGTGTTTTGATTAAGGAATATGATAAAATAATAGATATAGTATAACTGATGTGATGGTGAGAAAGAAAATAATAGATTAGTGTGAGATGAAGTATGATAAAATAATAGATAAAATATAAGTGATGTGATTGAATAAGTTGTTTCTGATGCTGATCAAGGCAATGTTGAACCCAATGTTGTTGCAAACCTTGTGACATTGATTATTGAAGAGCCTGATGAAGAACGGGATTAATGGTGATCTTCCAGAACTTGCTGAAAATGTTTGAACACAGGGGGAGGTTGAACATCAAAAGATGCAATGTGCAGGAGTCTATTGCTGCAGATGTTGTTACATCAAATGATGTATCTTGTTCAGATTATGCCTTACTGTTTTGTTTGTCTATTTCTCTGATTTACAGTTTACTTTGTTAAGTTTTTTACAAACTCAGTACTTTATTTCCTTTAGTTGTTTAGGATATTATATTAGTTGATATGAGTTCTCTTTACTTTGAACTTAGTTCATTTCATATTGCTCTGATTATAACTTGTTTCATTATTCATTTTTAGCTTTGATTGTTTTTACTTTGAAACATGTTATGTTAAATGAGTATATTATTTACTCATTTTATTTTTAGAAGATATTATAAGTACAAGTGTTCTACTTAGTATTAATAGTACTAATGTCACTTAGTCTTGTATATTTTCTTGTTTTTGTCTCTATTTGATCATATGCTACAACATTTGTTGACTTGATTAATGCATGGATATGATGGTAATGCTTTAGCATGTACATAAAACTGGTATATATATGTTTACATATGTACATCAGGTGTGATGTAGCAAAAAGGTCAAATTGGTGGAGATTGTTAATGTTGAAGACTTGGTGATGTTATTGAAGATGTTATCACACAAGGCTGCAACATCTTAATTCGACCTTTCTTATTTTTCCTAAGTCTAAAATTCTATGTTCTAGCTAATGCTGCTTTGGATGTTGTAACATCGCAGGTTGAAGATCTAGAATATTCAACACGATTCCAGGTTGGAAGGTTCTGGAAGGTTGCAGAATGGTGTAGATCATGCGGTTACATGGAGAAACATCCAGGATTGGCTGGAAGAACCTAGAAGACGGTTGGGAGAAGAAGGAATGAGATCCTACTTTTTAGGAGATCATGGATGAAGGTTCTAAGCTCCATTTTCACGCCTATAAATAGGCCAAAACCGTGCTCATCAAATCATCCAACGAAGTGTCATTCTTTAATTACTAAACTAGTGTTAATCCTGTTAGGAATTAATTATCATTTGCATATTCTTGCCGTTGTACCAAAGAGTTAAAACTTCGTGTACAACATAGCCTTTTCAACACTTCTATAGATAGAGATCATAGAGTTAGATTAGTTTTTTGTAGTGTTTTACACTTAAGCCATATTTAGACTAGATAGATTATCAAATCTTATTTCCCTTGTGAATATTTGTTCACACAAAATTTGTATTCACTCTTTGTTTAGTGAAAGTTTAGCCATGACGCTCACGCATAGATTTTAAATTAAAATCTATGTAAAAGTTATTTCCCGTGTCTTTGTGTTTTCATTCTTTAAAGTCTTCTATTGCTCGTATTCTAAAATTTTGTAATCGATTTAGTGTTTCATTGAGTGTTATAATATTTAGTGTAACATTAATCTTATTTTACTTAACATGCACACTTTCACATATACATATCTTATGCTTATAAAAATGTCGATTGAATCTCGTTCAAAGCACACTAGTTGGTACATTTAGAAAACCCAAACCCTACTTTCTTAGAAGTTAAGTTTGATTTTTCTTTAGACCCAATTTCACTAAAGGTAGTATATCGAGGTCAAAAGTCTTCTCTTGGGACTATAAAGTAGAAAAGACTTTTTCATAAGGAATTAACTTCATATTTGGAACTGTGAGAGTAGATGTAGGACAAGTTGTCTAAATCACTATAAATTTTGTGTTCATTTATTGTTTTACTCTTTTATTCTTTATTGTATATAATTTTTTATTCATTCGCATATATATTTCATTACAAAAGTCTTCAAAAGAGTCAAAACTCACAAATGTTTATTTCCATAATCAGAAGCCATGTCTACTGATTTAGTCATCTGTTTTAATATCAAAGTTATTCTTTGTTAAAAGGTTTTCATTCAACCTACGAGTCTAAATATTTAGGGCATACACAATTCCGTACTGACACCTGAGTAGATAGTTGTCAAACTGATCAGCTAACAAGCAATCAGTAGGTTAGCTATCTATCCTTATTGGTATACACTCGACACTCGATCAGATCATATTATATGCATCTGACGACAAGCATACAACTTATCTGTTGTCTCATTTGATCCAACACGCAAAAAGTTTTAAAGTTACAAAGTGTATTCACCCCACCTCTAGACTTTGTCCATCATTCATACTCGTTTATAGGGACCAACACCAGGCATGATACATCTCATAGAGATATGTTCACGTCCTACATGTTCAGTGACTTTGGGAACATCATGATGGGTGATGATGGCTTAGCTAAAGCAATTGGTGTTGGAGATGTATGTTCGTAGATTAGCAATGGTGCTACACTAGTTTTGAAAAATGTCAAGCATGTACCTAAACTTCATTTAAACTTGATATCCGTTGGAAAACATGATGATGAAGGCTTATGTTGTTTGTTCTTTCATGGTTAGTGGAAACTCACAAGAGGTTCATTAGTGGTTGCAAGTGGCCAAAAGTACTCCTCATTGTACTTAATGTAAGCAAAGTTACTTGACCGCTCCATAAATGCTATTGAGAATGAAGGAAAGATAGAGTTGTGGCATAGCAAACTCAGCCACATTAGTGAGAAGGGATTGAAGACCTTGGAGAAAAAAAATCACTTTCTGATTCATGTATTTTACAACACCAAAATACACAACCGCAAGTATATGATGTATATTGTAGCGTAGTAAGTACAAGGTCGATCCCATAGGGAAGGGGTTGTAAAAGTGAAGTTTGTTGATTAAGTTCTAAATAGACGGTGATCGAAAATTTTAAAGTGTTGATTACCCTAAGATTGTCTACTAAATGTCACAAATAAACAATAAAGAGTAATAAGGAAATTCGATCAAGCTAGTATGCTCATGTAATTCACGAAAACGAAAGAAATGCAATTAAAACTCAAATAAGACAAGAGAGGTTCCAAGGCACATGAATCCATTTATGATTAACAATCTACTTAAGGGGTATTGCACTTTTCGTATAAGATTGATCACAAAATAATGAGTTAGAAGTCTTTTCAATCCAAATAACTCAAGAGAAATATAATCCAATCTAGTATCTCTACCTAAATTGCATCATATTACGCAATTAAGCTCCTAAGATCATCACACATCCTCCTAATCATTGATCATCGATTTCTCAATAAACTAGGTTAAATACTTGCAATCAATTAATCAAAAGAGATTTCTCAATTCAATTTCAGTTAACCAAGATTAAACACATCACTATGTACACTAATGACATGTTTTGCAATTAAAACCAAGTATTCAAATAAGATTAAGCCACACAAACACCAAATAAGCAAAACATTAATTCATAAACTTCATCAAGAGTATTTACATGGCCCTAGAACCAAAAGTGTTCTAACCAATAATCAAAATAATTTAACGATAACAAACTAATGATAAAAGTAAATAAAAAGTGAGAGATAGAGAAAGCTTAGTCTAATGGATGATAAGGAATGAAATTCCAAAGCTATTGGTGACCTCCTTGCTCAATTTGGTGAAGAATTGAAGAAGATGATGATGGTTACCTCCAAGTGTGTGTTTGTATGTGAAGAGTTCTTGTGGAAGGGGGTGATGTGTTTGAAATTCAAGAAAATGGGTATTTATAGTGTTGGGGTAGGGTTTGGGGGTAAGTTTTGCACTCAAGTCCCTAAAAAATGGCTAAAAATCACAAAACCCCCCGAGAAAATAGGTGGCCAGGCCGGGTGGGAAGGTGGCCCGACCGGGTGGAAGTGTTGGGTGTATTGGGTGTAAAAAACAGAGGTGGCCCGACCGGGCGGAAGTGTTGGGTGTATTGGGTGTCTAAAACAGAGGTGGCCCGACCGGGCGAGTGATGCCACCCGGCAGAGCGGAAGTTTCGTAAATTGGGGCTGGATTGCAGAACTCGGCCTCCCGGTCGGGCCATAACTTCGTATTTGGTGAAGGTGCATGGCTCGGCCGCCCGGCCGGGCCGAATCTTTGTATTCGACCTTTCCGTCCTCCATTTTCGTCCCTTCGTATCTTGAGTTTTCGGCCTCCGATTGACTCGATTCTTTTTTTAATTCTACCCCATTTTTTTGAGACGGATCCAATGGTTCAATCCTCTCTTTGGTCCAGTGAATTGTGGTAGGTGTTTTGCTCAGAAAATCCTTCATTTTTCCTACAAAGTCGACAAAACACCACCTTTCTCTTATTTTGACCAAAACACTCATAAGCAATCAATAAATCAATGAAATCACCATCAAAATGAGCTTCACATGTGCATAAAAAATGTGTAAATTCCACCCGAATCACATTCCAGATATGAAGAATGCGTCCCTGAAGAAGTGTGTTCACTATTTGGCAGGAAAACAAACTAGAGTTGCTTTCAAGACATCCACTCCTTCTAGAGCGTTAGGAAAACAAACTCTTGGTGGTGATTTATATTTTGTTACATTTATAGATGATTACTCAAGAAAGACGTGGATCTACTCGTTGAAGACGAAAGACCAAGTGTTTGATGTGTTCAAGTAGTTGCGTGCCTTAGTTGAGAGGCGAACATGGAAGAAGTTGAAATACATTAGGACAGATAATGGAGGTGACTATATTGGTCCTTTTGATGAGTATTGCAAGCAGCAAGGCATCCGACATCAAAAGACTCCTCCAAAGACTCCGCAGTTGAATAGGCTTGCTGAAACGATGAACAAAACATTGGTCGAGAGAGTAAGACGTTTACTTTCAGAAGCAGGTTTGTCTACATCATTTTGGGGTGAGGCCTTGAGTACGTTTGTACATGTCTTAATTAATCGTACACCATGTGTTCCTTTAGACTTTGATGTTCTAGATAGAGTTGGTCGGGAAATGATGTTTCCTATGATCATTTACGTGTCTTTGGATGTAAAGCATTTGTGCACATTCCCAAGGATGAAAGGTTTAAGTTAGACATGAAAACTCGACAATGTGTGTTTCTTAGTTATAGTTAAGATGAGTTTGGATATAGATTCTATGTCCCGGTGGAAAAGAAACTCGTTAGAAGCCGAGATGGTGTGTTCGTTGATGATCAAACCATAAAAGACATTGAGAAGGTGGATAGATCAGTTCCTACTCCTCGTGGGGACTTGATTAACTTGAATATAATTACTTAGAGAGGAGAATCAAAATCAGCCTGATCTTGGTAATGATGATGGTCCTTTAGAAGAGGAGATGACGACGATCTGATTTATATGTTCCAACATACCTGAAACATATCTAGACTAAGTACTGACTTTCACTAAGACACTTCATCAGGGGTTTTGGTATCTTAATCAAAATCTCATTTATTTCCCAATATCTTTCATTAATCAAACTCAAACATTCCACATAATCAATTACTAGGAGGGTGTGTGATGATCTTAGGAGTCTTTTTTGGTCTTATTATGCATGCTAGGTAGAGATACTAGTTTGTATAATATTTCTCTTGGATTAATTGGATCTAAATAACCTTTAATTCATTATTTAGTGATCAACCATATAAGAACAAACACAACACCACATAAATGAGATTTTAATCATAAATTAACTCCTTAGTGTGACACATGTCTTCGAACCTATATACCCTCTCTTAATTGATTTTTTTATTGTTTACTTGTAATAATTTGGTAGTGGAATATATCAAGTATGACCTTTTAACCCTATCCATGTTTATTTTTGGCCTTCATTCCCTTATACCACTTTTAAATGTAATAAAAATAAAGAAAAAAGAACTTTAAATCTCATATTCTTTCATTCTTCTTTTCAATCTCTTTTTCAAATCTCATATTCCCTCATTATTCTCTTATT
Source organism: Galeopsis tetrahit (assembly GCA_963675135.1). Classification (NCBI taxonomy): domain Eukaryota; kingdom Viridiplantae; phylum Streptophyta; class Magnoliopsida; order Lamiales; family Lamiaceae; genus Galeopsis; species Galeopsis tetrahit. Next base: position 48,657,968 of record OY776126.1, on the reverse strand, counting down.
CTTCTTTTCAATATCTACACTTAAATTCTCTCATTTTTTTCTCATAATGTAATTGAAAGTTGGATTGAAGGTAAGAAACATATTTCTATTATATTCTTTTGTTTGATTTTGTTGGTATTTGATTTTTATCATAGTGAAAAAATTCAAGGGGAATTTTTTTTTAGGTTTACACCCAAAATTCTCGTTCAGGTTTTTAGGGTTGTTTAAGGTAGTTTACTATGCTTGTTTGGGGTTGTTTATAAGGGTTGTTTAAGGTTGTTTAGGGTTGTTTGCTGGGCTTGTTTGGGGTTGTTTAGATTTGTTTAAGGTTATTTAGGGTTTTTTACTAGTCTTGTTTGGGGTTGTTTAGGGTTGTTTATTGGGCTTGTTTAATGTTGTTTATAGTTGTTTAATAGAGTTGTTTAGGGTTGTTTAGGGTCGTTTAATGTGATTATTTATGATTGTTTAATGTGGTTGTTTAGAGTTGTTTAATGTGATTGTTTATGGTTGTCTAAGGTTGTTTTGTGTGCTTGTTCTTTTTCTTTTTTCTTTTTTTTAATCAATTAAATAAAAGAAGGCCATTTTTATATATTTTATATAAGTAAGACTATTTTTGATAAGTAGTAGTTTGACTAGACCATTTCTGAAATTACCCCCAATTTTGGTAAGCAATTTAGGGTAATTCAACATTCAAAATTTCGATCACGTCTATTTAAAACTTAATCAATAAACACAATTTTTACACTCCCCGGCCTCCTTGTGGGATCGACTCGTACTTACCATGCTAGAATATACATTATATACTTGCGATTGTGTATTTTGGTGTTGTAAAATACTCGAATAGTATGATCAATGAAGTTCGCATATTTTTCATATAAAACAAAAATTTTAATGATATCCATTGCAAGTGCATATTCATCCTTACATGTTTCTCCAAACTAAAACATAAAATCTACCAAGTACATATAAAATCACTTTTGTTGATACATAGCCGCTGGCCTGCTATAAGCATCTGTTATGGGCTGCATTCAAAATTAGATTAATGTTATATACATATACTTAAACACAAATACATGTAGTTGTAATTCATTTTGCATAAAAGGACTGAACTGTTGTATTTGAGTTATAATAAACTAGTTTAAGTTAAATATAAGTTAAGTCGATCGTATTTAATTGTTACACAAAAGTCCAACTCATAATAAACTTAGATCTTTTTAATTAATCTTAAACTCATTTGGTATTAAGTCACGTTTAATTTAAAATAGAACTCACTTGGGATTGACATGCAAGAAGTGTGACTAAAGGATCGGACATTACCGAACCTGTCGGTGGAGTTGGCAAACAGTCGCCTGAATTAACTGACAAGGCAGGCATGAAGGCGGAGGCTGAAGGGATGACTGGCGGCACAACAGGACAGTTGATATTATTCATGTCCATGACTCCCATCCCCATTCTCATACATGTACTCATCATAAATATTTGAAGTTCTTGTTGCATCAATGGCAACATTGTGGATGACATGTTTATCGTGCTCATCCCGAGGTTTTCAGCTTCAAGTTTTTTAAGGTATTGTATTACTTCATCCAATATCGAAGCTTTATCTGTCTGCAAAATTAATTAAGACATATATAAGACGATCATTACTTGCATTTGAAAATTATTATTTTTTCTCATATATCAAAAATACATTTTTATAAAACGATCTCACACAAGACTGGATGAATATAAAATCTATAATACATTCGCATGATCTTAAATATTTTATATATATAAAATATATATTACACATTTTATATCATAATTATATAATATACTATCTAATAATTAAAGCAAGGTTTTCTACATCTAAATTTAGGAGGTGTTTTTGAAATTTTATGAAATAGTGCAGAATTACTTTTTAAAATTATCTTTAATCTCATCTTTCTTTTAAAAAAAAAATTATGAGCAATTTTTAGGATTTGAAAACACACCATATTAGTTTATTTTTACAAAGAGCAACTATTGTCTAGTTTAATTAGTTGTGACTATCTAGATTTATGCAAGTTTTCAGGGTTTGAAAACACACAATATTAGTTTGTATTTGCAAGGAGCAACCATTGTCTAGTTAGTATCTAGATTTACTTGTGGTTGAAACTTTATGAAATAGTGTATAATCATTTAAAAAAAAAAAATTATACGTTCTGATTGGTTATGAATAATGGTAAATACTTATGTGTACCAGTAACTGATACCACTTGATCTAATTATTTAAATGGGTGAATGTTATCTATAAATTATGGTAAAATACAGTATAATATTAGTTAAAATAAAGTATACTATTAGTTCAAATACAATATAGTATTATCTCACATATTATATAGTATTAATTTAAATATTAAATATGAACAAAAATTGATGTTGTATGTGGTCTATATTGAGGTATATACGCAGACCCAATACTATATACATCTACAGTATTATTATTAAAATGAAGTTAATAGCAAGCAGTTGGTTTTTTATTTTATAATATATATATATACATTAAAATGAAATTTCTATGCCTACATACATACCTTCCTGCAATTAGGAACCATAGTCCGCAATGTCTTCATCCTTTGATTAATTCTGTCTCTTTTCTGTTTTTTAATAAAGAAGAAAGTTATGAATGTCCTAGCTATATCTATAACCATATATAATGTAATCAAGGAACCTTTCAAGTTATAATGTATACCAGAAAACATAAAAACAAAATTCCTTTTCTTAAATTTTTTACCACTTTAGCAATATTCTTTCTCAAGCAAAAAATAAACTCTGACAATTTTTTTAAATTGAGAAATGAACTTTAATAATATCAAAACTAAGGTTGTGACTTGTGAGTAATCTTAAATAAATAACTTATACTCGTCTGGATTGATTATGAATAGCGGCCGTCCTAGCTTTTTTTGTTGACACTGATTTAGAATTCTTCGATGCTTAATTTCCTTTTGTCGTTCTCATCACCCGTTTTTTTTCTGCTAAGTTGAACATGATAAATTAATTCTTTAATCCACGTTTACAAAATTTTATTAAATATTGCCTTTAATATAAATCAATTTTTTTTTCAAACAGTCAAAATCTTATTACTTTGGTTATCAGGAATACCCATTCAATAGAGTTGCATCATAAGATCAACATCTCAAAGACTATTATCTAATAATCCTTCTGTACATCAAAGTGTGCTTATTTCTTCTTCTTTTTTGTCCAAAAAAAACGTGTCCTGCGCACCCTAGTGCATGTGCACTTTTCAGTTTACTAACTTACACTTTTTGGTAAATAGTGTTGTACTTTTCAATTATTGTTAAAAATATTATTATACAGTTTAATAATTGAAAAGTGCAACATCATTTACTAAAAAGTGTAAGTCAGTAAACTGAAAAGTGCAACATGGACTAGGGTGCACATCATGCACTCGAGTCTATAGCAGACCAACCCTTTTATTAATAACATTGAGTATATATCAATAATAGGAGTATTATTTACTCGTTAACTCACCTATCTTTTTTTAATTAAAATATGTATAAAAAAAAGTGAGCACACATTTGATGGACATAGAGAGTAAACAACATTGGATTCCAAAAAAACTCAAGAAAAGTGATGTAAATTAATTTAAGTAATTGAGGTATATATATATTCTAAATAATTTAGAATATATACACTCAATTATTTAGGAAGCATAACCCAAACACTTGGACTGATGGACTGATATTTATATATATATATATATATATATATATATATATATATATAAATTTTAATCTCAATAAGAAAGTTATCACTTTTTCAAGATTAATTAAGTGTATCACTTTTTTTTTTTTTTAAGGAGTAACACCTTTTAAATTTTCATCTTAAATTGATAGTGATATACATAATTGATAGTCAATCAAACAAAAAGATAAATTCATGCTATATAAGAACAAAAGTAATAAAGTACTTCATTTTATCATGTTATAATCATGTAAGACATCACTTGCCTGTGACTTGGTGTGAGCAATGGGACCACGGTCATCATCGTAGATATAATCTGAGCCGGCGTAGTAGGTGTTTTCCGGTGATGGCATGGTCGACGTTCCACCATATTCTCCGCGCAACGTCACTTGTTGCGTGCTTAAGCTTGTGCTTCCATTGGTTTGGCAGTTGTTGATATCCACTGGGAGACCAACCCCACCATCCACTTGATTATGATCAGTTGTAAGCATATTATTGTGGGAAGGAACATGGATTGTAGGGGCGGTGGGCATTCCCATCGCCATTGCAAGGTAGTGTTCGTACCCGAGCATACCACCTCTGCCGTCTGGGGCGAACGCAAGTTTGGGGTGGTCGGTGGCTTGATCTACGATTGATTCAAGCGTTCCGCCGGGCGAAATACTAATTCCATACATGGCGAGTTGCCCTATCCAGTCTTTCTCCCATGTTAGCTCTGCTACTTGTTTATCCGGTCTACGTATAACATCATTTATGACAAATTTTTTATATTAAAGTAATCAAATTGTAAATCATATTTAAAAATAACATTAACTTATTAAAATTGAAGAATGAAAAAAGACTTACGAATTCTTGCAACGACTCATGATATAAGTGAAGTAGAGTTGAAGATCGAGATTGAAGAAAATAGACAATAAATATGAGTGTAAGAAGGGAAGAAGAAGAAGAAGGGTATATATATATAATGAGGGTGAGAGAGAGGGAGTGCGAGCGTATGTATTAATAGGTTTATTTAGATGTTTTTCATGAGCAGAATTCATGTACATGACACCAAATGAAATACATGTCCAAATTACAAACTCCTAATCTATTAAATCAAAGAATTCAGTCCACAAAATGTCAATATATTTATGGCTTGAAAACTATAGAAGAGAATGAAATCACATGTTTTAATTGAGATGTTATATCATTTGTGTTGATACTCGATTCAAGAACCGAGGTGTAATTACATCATTTTGATATTGTTACAATTTGATTATTTAATTACTATCAAAATTGATCACTCAGTTATTCTTTCCTATCAAATTTCTATCAATTTTGATTGTTGTTAGTCAATGACCAATTGACTAATGGACAAAAAGTTTTGAGTCACTAATTTATTTATTTTTTTACATTTTTACTGACTTCAATTAATATTACGGATGTGTGGTTAAGAAATACAAAATACATAAATATAATGATGTTGAATAGTACTATGAATGTGCAATAATGATAGCAGAAAAATATCTAGAATAGAAAAGAAAGAAGAATTTTTTTTTTCTGAAATATTCTTAATATAAATTGATAATTTTAGAGATTTCCATACAATTAATTTTCACCACAAATATTAGTAGATGATCATGCTCGAATAATTATAAATGGGGAAATAAATTCTAATAATTAATTACTTTGAAATAAGTTTTTATTCACCATCATTATATGAATTCAATATGAAAAACAAGTCTGAATAATTTTTAACCACAATTAATACAATAATTATAAATCATTGAACTACAAACTATAATTATAAAAACATAGTTCATAACTATTATATAACCACCCACTTTGTCTAATTTTACTTGCCACCCACCGTAGTCACATTCAGTAAAAATTGAAAAAAAAAATGAGATTTGAGATTTAGGGTTTAGAAATTAAATTAAAAGAGGAGAATAAAGTAAAAAAAAATTTAACGTTAGTCCACTGATTGACTAACACCAACATTTAAATTGATAGAAAAAATAACTGAGTGACCAATTTTAATATTAATTAAATGGGGATGATAAATCTGAAAAAGAGGTAAAATTGAAAAACACAAAATCTGAAAAGTGATAAAGTTTAGAGACCAAATTTAATATTTTAAAAAATAATAATAATTAACATCCTATAATAATATTGAGAACTACACATATCAATAATTCAATAGAACACAAAAATTGAAACATGAGAATCAAACCGCCAACCAAGAAAGGCTATTAGTTCCTATCATTTAGATTAAACAAAAAATTTACTTGAATGGATACAGAATGAGGGGTTTTGTGTCGGGGAAATTGGTTAAAAAATTAATTACCACACCCGCATTGAAATTACGTGACACGCGTTGAAATTCTGACAACTTACAATGGGTCGGTCGATAAGATAAGAAGTGTGACTCTCAATGAAGAAGAATATCTGACATTTAATTTGTTTGATTATTAGGCTCAAGTTTCAGTTTTTATATAAATTAATCCAATGCAAACTCTATCTACAATCCACATCCCAATACTAACATTAAATAAGTATATGACTTAAGAAAAAAAAAAATATATATATATATATATATATATTAATCTAATTTCTCGAGATACTATATAGGTGAGTACATATAAATGTTCATATATTAAAAAATGAATGTATAAAAATAAACCTCTTTCAATTTATAAAGTTGTTAGTTCATTTAATTCTTGTGCAATAGTAAATTATATGCACGTTTTTAGCGATTTTTTATTTAGAAAATCTTATTTTTTAGATGCCACAATCACAAGAATGTTTATACACAATATATAGCAATTCAAAGCATTTAAAAATTCAATAATTTTAAGTACCGTCTTTTTTTCTACTAATAAAGTCATTTGTAACATTCCTAGTTCGAAAAATAAAGCATTTGAATCAATATTTAAAGAGTTGTAATATTAACATTCTTTCAATTTTAATATCATCTAAAAAATTTAATTTATTCAAATGAAATAAAAACCAAAAAATATTATTATATGTTTATAATGGTACAAATTTACTCACTAAGACAACAATAACAACATATTGTATATTGTTTTATAGAAGATGAATGAACGAATGAATTTGAATAGAATAAAATAGAATAGAATATATAATAATACATAATATTGAATACAAAGCAAGCAATATATAGTGCTATCGCCTATTGATGTATAGTGAATTAGTTGGGAAATGGAAATGGAAATGAAATAATTGATGTAATGGAAGAATTTCAAAAGAATATTTAATATATATAAAGTTTAATTGTGTTATGAATAAAATGAGATTTTAATTAAGATACCAAAACCCTGAAGATAATGCCAACTAGATAAGTCAAATTGAAATGAACATGTTTCAGAAATGTTGGAACATGTAGACCAGGCTAGTTGAGAATCTAGTATGTTAGGCGGCTCATAGTTAATTTAGATGCACAAGTTGAGGGGGAACACATACTTAGAAGATTGTAAGAATCAAGTCCCCTCAAGGCTCAGAATCAATTTGATCCCAAGTCTGCTGAAAAGCTTAAAGGCCAACTGTGCTGATCAAGTCAGCTCAGTTGAAAGACAACCTCCTTGATGATCAAATAAGTGGAACACATCAAGAAGATCAAGTATGCTGATGTGCATATTAATGTTCAGAGGAGTTGTACAGCAGGATTGACCAAGAACACTTGAACTTGAAAAATTCCAAGGCAAGAGCCAACTGTGCTGAAGGGATAAAAACCACTGATATGGAAGCAAGAATGCTAAAGAACCATCAAGTGATGATCAGTGATGTTAGAGAGCCAAGTCATCTGAAAGAGCCAAGCCAACATTGCTGATAAGCCATTTCTACAGAAAGTGATAAGTAGACTTGTCCAGATGATAAGGAAAGTTGTCCTTATCATGGAACCAATGATCAGAAGTGATGTCCATGTTTGATCAAGTGAATCTTCAAATCAGACATTGGGAAGAGTGCATCAAAGTGAAGACAAGAAGCTCATAGCCGTTTACATCCCAAATTAAGGACATGTCAATTTCAAGAATCTATCTTCCAGTTGCAAAGTTAAAGGAAGACATATATAGACATTTTGAGGCTGTCTCTCCAACGGACATAACCTCAATTTGCTCTATAAATATAGAAGTGTGGAAACCATTTGAAGGCATCCAACTATCCTGCAAATCAAAGGAAACTACAAGCTCCTAAGCCTTCATGCTTTCTAAAGACACATTCTTAGTTTCCAAACACTTCATCTAAGCTGAACCTCATTGTAAACCATACAAAGCTTAGAGAGATATCCTAACATTTACACTGTGCTCATTGTAAAGGATATCTCACCTAGTTGGAACCAACATCAACCCTTAAACCTTTCAAGGAAAGTTAGGAGGATTGTTGTAGTAGAAGTGTAAGGAACTGTCTGTCAAGAGAAGAATAGTTCAGTTCTGAGTTGAGAAAGAATACTAGGACTCTGAATTCCTAGGGATCAAGGCACCAAGGAGTGGTGTGGTTGATCAGTGCACCTTGGCACTATAAAACAAGTTAATTCCAAAAGAGAAGGAATTATCCTGTTAAATCAGGGAAAGTGGATGTAGGAGCTTGAGTCTCTAAACCACTATAAATCTCTTGTGTTGTTTACTTTCGAGTAATTTCATTCAAACAACACATACATACACTGCACACAAACTAGTCTTCAAAAGACATACATCACAAATTGTGTAAAACTTATTTGGGACAAGTCCCCTGAAAAGCAGTTAAGTGTTAAGTAAGGATTTCAGAATTAAAAAGGAGTTTAAACATAAGGGCCAACCATAATTCCGCACATATAACTTAATTAGATAGTTATTCAACTAAGTACTTCATAGTGCTTAGTAGTGTGATTATCTTAAGAAAGTTATTCATACTCAACATGTTGGTCCTGAAAGGAGTATATAACAAGTGTATGGGGGGGGGGGGAATACACTTGTATGCAATTCTTTTTCAACTTTGATCAAACCAGAGTTCAGCAAGGTTGTCTTGGACAACTCTGCTGAAGAAGATTAACTCTTCTAAGATAATCAGACTACTAAGTACTATTGAGTACTTAGTTGAATAACTATCTAGGGGAGTTATATGTGCGGAATGGTGGTTGGCCATTTAAGTTTAGACTCCTTTAATTTCTGAAATCACTTAGTCAATGCAACACAGTCCAGTTTGGCTTCAGGGAACTTGTCCAAATCAGTTTTGCACAGTCTTTGAATATGTATCTTTGAAAGATCAGTTTTGTGTGCAGTGTTGAATGAATGTAAGTACTTGTAAAGTAAATCAACACAAGAGTTTATAGTGGTTCAGAGACTCAAGCTCCTACATCCACTTTCCCTGATTTAACAGGATAATTCCTTCACTCTTGGAATTAACTTGTTTTATAGTGCCAAGGTGCACTTGATCAAGAACACCACTCCTTGGTGAATTGATCCCTAGGATGTCTAGAGTCCTAGTACCCTCTTCTCAACTCAGAACTGAACTGTTCTTCTCTCAACAGTCAGTTCCTACCACTTCTACTACTACAACCTTCTCACTTTCACTTTTGAAAGATATGAGGATTGAAGTAAGGTTCCAACTAATGAGATATCCTTTACAATGGAGATCAGTGTATAAGGATAGGATATCTCTCTAAGCTTGTGTAAGGATATACAATTTGGTTCAGTTTAGATGAAGTGTTTGAAGACTAAGATAGTCTTTGAAGGCTTTGAAAGCACTTTGTAGGATTGTTGGATTTTCTTGTCAAGGTTGAGGTGCCTTCAAATGGTCTTCACACTTCTGTATTTATAGACAAAATGGAGGATTTGCCCGTTGGAGAGGCAGCCCCAAATTGCTATAAATGTCTTCCTTGAGTTCTTCAAACTTGGAAGACAGATTCTTGATAGTGACATGTCCTCATTTGGGTAATAAACGGCTGTAACAGTTTTGTCTTCATTCTGCAGCACTTTTCCCAATGTTTGACTTCTTGTTAGGACTTGGACATGGCTTCTGAAGGTTGATCCAATTATAGGACAATATTCCTTATCATCTGGACAACTCTCCTTATCACTATCAGCAGTTTTGCCTTTCAGCATGGTTGGCTTGCTCTTTTTCAGATGACTTGGCTCTTTCCCTTTGTTTCTCTTGTGTATGGTCTTAGCTTATTCCTTTGAGGACCTTTAGGGATTGGTTGTCTCAATCTCTTCAGCATAGTTGATCTCAGGCTTTCAGAGCACTTGATCTTGGTCAATTTGGCTGAGACAACTCCTCTGGACAACTCTTCTGATCAGCATGGTTGGTCTTTTTGTATCAAAGCACTTTATACTTTAGAGTTGGCTTATCTGGACAACTCTCCTGACCATAACCTTTGAGTAGTCTTGTCTTTTTGAGCTAGGTAGGTTTGTTCTTGCATATGGCTAGGTTCTTTGGACAACTCTCCAGATCAGAGCTTTATGAGTACTTTCTCTGGACAATTCTCCTGAAAAGAGCATCTTCATTGGACTTGTCCTTTTGAGCTTTACAATCTTGTTTTTGTATAAGAACATCTCCTCTGCACAACTCTCCTGATAAGAGCTTTTTAGATTTCATAGAGTGTCCTTACTCTTAAGTGATTGTTCCAGACTTTGAGCCTTGAGGGGACTTGATCTTGATCATCTTCAAAGCATAGGTTCCCCCTCAATTTGTGCATCTAATTGTCTAAGAGCTGCCTAACATTTCAGCTTCTCATCTAGCCTATAATTTATTTGTCTTAACATTTCTTAGAACATATTCATTTATAAATTAGGCATGTCTCAGGGGGTTTTTGGTATTCAATCAAAACATAGCTCATTTTATTCCCACCAATTTCCCCCTTTTTGATGATGCCAAAACCTATACAACTTAAGCAAAAGTGACTTGTCTACACCTATTAAATGTATCTTTAGAAGACATGACTGAGGTCAATATTCCTGAAAAAATAATGTGTTAGTGTATTCACTGTTTTTGTTGCAAGTAGGTTTCAAGGATAGGCCTAGAGAGATTTTCTGTATAAGTGTATCTTGATTCAAAAGTAGTTCAACTATCATTCATATAAGAGATCATTACAGGCATGTTGATAGTTGAATTTAACATATCAGAGCATGAATCATCAACACTAAATACAATAGAGCATTATATTCTAAGCATATCAGAGCATAAACACAAAAATCAGAACACCAATCTTGTATCAGAGCAATCCATAATCAGATCAGAGCAACCAGATTAACACATCAGCAAACTTGACCATATTTCAGCATAGTTGATCATTCAAGTAAGGTCAGAAGACTTAGCCATTTCAAAGATCATCCTCAGGAGGTGGCAGCATTCCATACTGTGCCCACACTCTTCTTTTTAGTGCCATGGCTTCTTGGTTGGTTCCTTTAGGTCCAAGAGCCATCTTGTTCAGCTTAAGGATCTCAGTGAATTCCCTCAGAATTCTTGCTTGGTCAATCCATCCTTCAAGCTTTGGAGGCATGTAAATGATTGGCTTGGGAGCTGTGAGTTCAAATCTTGCAATGTCAGCAGCTGCAAGTAGTTGTTGATACAACTCTCTGTAGTATTCTAACATGAACTCAGTGAAGGCAGAGTTTGCATCTCCTCCATTCCATCTGTCAATGACATAATAGTCATAGACAAACTCCCTTTTGGCTTCTTCCCATGTGTCATTCAGTTGAATTGGCACCCATTTATCCAAGTGTGGATATTTGGTGTCCATTGGGATTAGAAGCTGAGGCTTCATCTTGCTGTATGTTGCTCTTCTCCTTCTTGGTTTCTGAAAGTTTGCTCTTCTTTCATCTCTAGCTCTGTTGGCTTCTTCCATCAAGTCCATTTTCTCTTGGGCCCTCATCATGGCCAGTTTCTGTTGTGTTTCAGGGTCTTTGACATACCCTTCATGAAACAGTTTTGATGGATCAAGAGCTAGGACTGTTGTCTTCTTCTTAGGTTCAGGTCCAAATCCTTCAGCAAATAACTCTTCAATGTCTTCAGGGGACTTGGTACCTTCAGCAGTTTTTCCAGTTTTAGAAGATTTGTCTTCTTCAGTAGATTTGGGCTTTTCAGCAGTTTTGGTTTTCTTTGATGTAGGCTCATCCTCATCAATTCTGAATTCAGGTGGAAGATCAAGGCTGCTAGGAAAGTCAGTGAATTTCTCAATTTGTCTCTTCTTCCCTTGGACCTTCTTGATCTTTCCTCTGGTTTGGACACCTTCAGCATCTTTGTCCAAACCTGACACTTCACCACCTGGTCTTTGCTGTAGCCTTACTCTTTCCTCTTGAGCTGAGGCCATTGAGTTCTTCAATGCCAGTGCTAACTGCTCCTCTTCATCCAAATCTTCCAAGTTCAGTATTTCTGGCTCTTTTCCTTTTCCTTCAGGGACTTTGTCCTTCCCTTTCACTGGACTCCCAATCACCAAGGCACCTTTTGCTCTAGCTCTTTCCCTTTCCCCCTTTTTGGCAGCATCAAAGCACTGGGGCCTGAGGTCACTCATTGTTGAGGCCATCAGGGACTGGGCCTGGGTTAGGGACTTCATCTCCTCCAACAAATATACATTCTCATCATGTATATTCTGCATTCTATCACTGCTCAAGCTAAGGAAAGCTAGAACAGGCTTCATCTTTTGTTGGACAACCTCTTCCATGGCTGTTTTCAGAGATGCATCCAGTTGGGCTTTTAAGAGCTCAGTCAGGTTGGCCACTGCACCTTCAGCAATGTTGGCCAGCACTTCTTGGGAAAAATTTTCTGAGGCAGCTTTGACCATAGCTAGCCTTTGCTCTTCAGCTCTTCTCTTTTGTAGTGCTGTCTTCTTTCCAAGAGCTTGCTTGACAGTTAGTCTGAGAGCTCTGACATTAGCATTGTGATTGTCTCTCAGCAGCTTTTGCTCTGTCTTGATCTCCTCCGAGATGGCTTCCATGGTTGATTTGGCACTTTGAACTTCAGTGGAGATGGTTTGGAGACCAGATTCCACACCACTGATTCTTGCCTCAAGAGTTGGGAGCACAACATCTTCAGAGCCAGTGAGCCTCATTTCAACAGATGCTAGAGTCCTTCCTTGCTCATTCAATGCTCCTGAAGTTTCAGCATGAGCAGATTGAACTTGATGAGCCAAGGAGTCCAACTTCTCTGATTGCATTCCAAGTAAGGCTTGAGCTGAGCCTGTGTCAACTTGGATAGGTGCATCTGTGAGGAACTCATCAGCAAAAATTTGGTCAAAGGAGATACCTGCAACATCAGACAAGTCAAACAGGTTAGGAAATAAGCACTCATCACCCTCAATTTCTTTTACATAAGACTCTGATACATCAGCAGTCTTCTTCTCATTTTCAACTTTTTCTTTTCTCCCTTCTGTAATAATGATCTCACTCAAGGAATCAGGCCTCCTTTCATCAAGGGATTCTTGAAGTTCAGATTTGACTTCAAGAATAACCTGTCCTTCCTCACTTATTCCACCCTCATTTGGTGGTACACTCACTATCTTAGTGATGATTACCTCTCTTTCATCCACAACTCCCTCTGATTTTTCAGCTAATATCTCCTTTTCAACTCCTTCATCTAATCCTGCAGCATCTCCACCTTCAACAGGGTTCAAAGATGGCAGTTGTGGGGAGATCACAGTGCTTATATCAACAGCCACTGAGTCATCCTGAATGATTAAGGGCTGATCAATGTCCAACTCTTCTGACACTGAATAGGCCTTAATCAAACTAGCCTCTAGTATAGGAACCTCAACATCTGTAGGCTGTGCCTTGGGTTCAGAAGAACCTTCATTGGCAGATGTGTCTTTGGTTGTGTTACCACCCTTGGTCAACACCTCTGAAGTTACAGAGCCTTTCCTATGATAGGTTTTGGGAGGATTGGAAAGTCTATCTGCTACAGAAGACTTGGGTTGAAAGGGTTCAGGGAGGTTGGCTTGAGGGGTTTCAGGAGGGTTGGGATTTGAAGGGTTTGAGGGATCATCAGGGGAATCATCATCATTAGAGCCACTGTCAGGGTGTTTGATTCCCTTGGATTGTCTTTCTTTCTCCTCTTCAATCTTCTTGGCTACCAACTTTGCAAAAATCTCCTCATCAATGAGGAATCTTGTCTTTGACACTCCAGCAAAGTGTAGCAATCTGTTCTCCTCTATTTGCCACCAGTTTGCACCTTTATCTTGGATGACTTGTGATATCTCCATCATAGATTTATCTTTTACATCAACAAGCATCCTCAAATCATGAAAGGCCTTCTGAATTCTTGGAAATTCAGCAAGTTGGGGATACAAACTGTCCACAGTAGCCTTGGCTCCTCCTCTGAGCATACTTTCAAAAGTATACTCCTCCTCATCTCCACTTGAATGGGGACTTTGGGTTATAGGGGAATTGGCTCTGGGTACTCCTATTATGGGTTCAGGAAAATTAAGTTCAGGAATGTTGGCTTCAGAAGGGTTGGGCTCAAGTGAAGGTACTTCAGTTGCTTTAGAGAGCAATGAATCTGAAGGGGCTTTACTCAGGGGGGTTGGCTCATGAAGTGCATGCTCTAAGAGCTTTGAATAATTGAGCATGGATGAGTCAAGGGGAGACAGGGGTCTTGTCTCATCTACTGCTAAATCAGCAAGCACATCTATGCCACTTCTTTGTTCATTCCCTTCAGGAGAATATCTCTTAGTGAGATTTACAGGGGTGATGGGTTGGTTGGAAGGAGTAACATGGGTTTCAGGGGAGTTGGGCTCAAGATACTGAATTTCAGGGAGGTTGGCCTCTATGGGTTGATCTTCAGGGACTTTGGATTCTGGAGTTCTAGAACCAGAGGAATTAGTCCTAGATATGGATTTGGCCCTGCTTTCAGCTCTGCTCTCCCTTAGAGCCAATTGAAGAGACTTCTCTTCTTGTAGCTCCAACACCTTTTCAGTGGGTTTGGCCCTTCTCTTGCTGGCCCTGCTACTTCCACTTCCTTCCTTCTCAGGGACAACTTCCCTGACTCTCTTATCACCCTTAGACTTTTGTCTAGTCTCATTGTACTTTTGCCTGAGTTCTTCTGAATGATCAGATGGCACTTGTACAACTTTTCTAGCAACTTCTTCAATCTCAGCTGAAGCATCTGAATTTTCTTCTGGGATTATCTGAGCCATTTTTCTTGTCTTTACAGCCCTGGCCTTTGTTCTCTTTTTCATCTTAGGCTTCTCTTCCTCCTGTTCTTCAGCAGGTTTGGCCAGTAGCATCCTTCTTTTCTCAGTTTTCTTACTGAGCTTTCTGAACAGGATCTTTTGGGCTGGGAGGGGCTTTGCAAATGTCTGCATCTGGGAATAGTGGGAAAACCTCTCAATCAACAAGCTTGCCCTGGTGCAATACTTGATTTTCCCTTCTAGCACCACCTTGTTGTGGGCTTTCACCTTAAATTTAGCCTTCTCCTTCATCATCTCAGACATGATGAAGGTCCTCCAATCAAACTTGATGCCCTTATCACTGGCATCAATAATGGCAGCCATGATTCTGATTCTTGGCTGGCTGACTTGCTCTAAGCTTCCAGTGTTGCTTAAGAGACTTTTAGCAACTACCTCAAACAGATTGAGAAACTCTGGCTTGAGAGTTTTCTTGTTTTGAGTTGAGGAGAGAGGGCCTGGAACTAATAACCACCCTTGGGCTATTTCCTCTTCATGTCCAGTGCCATATACTTCTGGATTCCTTCCCTCATAAGGCAATCCAAAGGCTCCTTCCAGATCTTCTGAGGAGAATCTAACTCTATGGAATCTCTCCTCTTCCTCTCCTTCAGCTGTGTAGGATAGCCTGGTTGATACTTCACCATCTTCAGGCTTGCCTCTCCACTTGAGGAAGGCAAAGAATTCTGCCATATAGCTTTCCAAGCAAGAGCTTGGTCTTTCTTCCAAGAACTTTTGGAGACCAGCCCTTCTCAACCATCTTAGGGTTGAAATAATCTCAGGATCTTCACTTTCAAAGGAGATAATGGGCTCAAAGTGAAGATTGTTTTTGTTGCTTAGATAAGCAAAATCTAGGTCTAGATCCTTGTTGGAGAAATCAACAAGCATCTCAGGTCTAACCTTGGGGGCCATTGAAATTGCAGAGAAAGTTTGATGAAGAATGAGAGAGTTTGAAGAATTTTTGAGTTAGGGTTTCGAATACTTGGGGAAGAAGTGTTTGTGGGTATCTTAAGACTTGTGAATATTCTAAAAAGAATGTTTGTCAATGAGTTGGTAAGGTCTTGATACAATTCAAAGGTGAACAAAAATGGAAATCCAAAATGGACGGCTAGGATTGATTTCAGGGGAGTTGTCCATTTTTGATCCAGTGGTCAAAAAGCAATGTAACAGTGAAATAACTGTTTTATTCAAAACGTGGGAGGTTTTAAATGTTTGTTTAAGGCTGGGGATTTTTCGAGATAGATCATGTCCCAAAAAGTTTAATGCAAACAAGAGTTAAATCTTGGCATTTAATGCATGGAAAGTGACCTTTTGGGTGGGAGACAAATTAAATCCCAAAAAGGTGAAAACTGTATTTCAAAGGGACAGATTTCGAAATAGGTATTGATCACCAAAAATAGGTGCTTATCAAACCAAGGAATTTATTTGATAGCTAGGACAACTTATCTGACCCTACATGGACAAGTGTCCTGAAAGTTAATGGACAAGTGTCCTGAAGAGGTAAGGTCATGTTTCTGAGTTTCAGTAGACTTGACCAAGTCTACTGAAGTTTGATTTTGTTTCCCCCTTAATCAATGAGCTTCTTTGGACTTATTTGTCCAACTTCCCTGGATCAAGTAATCCCAACTCTGCTGATAGCTCCAGAAATCTTGCCTCTGCAAGTGGCTTGGTTAATATATCAGCTTTTTGATGGTCTGTGTGAATCTTTACTAGCTTGATATCCTTCTTCTCCACATGGTCTCTAATGAAGTGGTGCTTGATGTCCACATGCTTGCATCTTGTGTGCAAGACAGGATTTTGTGATATAGCAATGGCACTATTGTTGTCACAAAATATTGGCACCTCAGTAGAGTTGACCTTGTAGTCTCTTAGTTGTTGTCTTAACCATAGGATTTGAGCACAACAACTTCCAGCAGCAACATATTCAGCTTCAGTGGTGGAAGTGGCCACTGTGTTCTGCTTCTTGGAGAACCATGAAATAAGCTTGTTGCCCAAGAATTGACAAGTCCCTGAAGTGGACTTTCTGTCAATCCTACATCCTCCATAATCAGCATCTGAGTAGCCAGTTAGCTCAATATTGTCATCAGCAGGGTACCAAAGGCCTAGATTCTCAGTGCCTTTGAGGTACCTTAAGATCCTCTTGGCAGCCTCAAGGTGGCTTTTCTTAGGATTTGCTTGAAATCTTGCACAAACACCCACTGCAAAGGTGATATCAGGTCTGCTGGCAGTGAGATAGAGGAGTGAACCAATGATTCCTCTATACTCAGTAGAGTTAGTTGGAATACCACTCTCATCAGGATCCATCTTCCAATTTGTGTTCATTGGGATCCTTACTGGCTTGCTAGTTGTACACCCAAACTTTTTGATCATTTCTCTGGTGTACTTAGCTTGGTTGATGAAGATTCCTTCTTCAGATTGCTTGACTTGTAGACCCAAAAAGAAGTTCATCAATCCCATCATTGACATCTCAAACTTGCTTTGCATGAGCTTGGAGAATTTCTCACACAGCTTCTCATTTGGGGATCCAAAAATTATGTCATCCACATAAATTTGGACAAGTAAGATGTCCTCTCCTTCAGAGATTCTGAAGAGAGTTCTGTCTACAGTTCCCTTGGTGAATCCATGATCCAAGAGGAATTGTGACAGTGTATCATACCAAGCCCTAGGGGCTTGTTTGAGTCCATATAGAGCTTTCTTGAGCCTATAAACTTGGTTTCCAACTTCAAAACCTGGTGGTTGCTCCACATAGACTTTTTCTTTCAAGACTCCATTCAGAAAAGCACTCTTGACATCCATTTGGTATACTTTGAACCTCTTGTGAGCTGCATAGGCTAGAAAGAGCCTTATTGCTTCTAGTCTTGCCACAGGTGCAAATGTCTCATCATAGTCAATGCCTTCATGTTGGCAGTACCCTTTTGCCACTAGTCTTGCTTTGTTTCTGACAATCACATCATTTTCATTCTTCTTGTTCTTGAACACCCACTTTGTTCCAATAACATCTTGATGTGAAGGTCAGTTCCCATACTTCATTTCTGGTGAATTGGTTTAGTTCTTCCTGCATGGCTGTGATCCAATTGGCATCTTGAAGTGCTTCCTCAACATCACTTGGTTCTTGTTCTGACAAGAAACAACAGAAAAGAGCACTTTCACCATGGAATCTTCTTGTTTTGACTCCAATACTTGGGTCACCAAGTATTAGATCAGTAGGATGGTCAGATAACCAAGTCCTTCTTTTTCTGATCTCTTCAGTAGAGTTGTCCTCTACTGAAGTTGAGTCATTTTGATCATAGAATTCAGGATAATTTAATGCAGGATCTAATTCAGGATCATAATCAGGGATGTTGTCCTCAATGTCAGGGACATTGGCATTTTCAACATTTTGAGTTTCCCCTTGATTATTTGACCCATTAACTACCTCAGCAGGAACTGCTTCTTCATTGGTAGTTGTTACCTGGATGTGAACTGGGATTGGTTCATTCAGTTCACCATTTCCATCTGTGGGATTTGTTTCAGGAAGGTTGTCTTCAGGATGGTTGTCAAGTATTGTGTGTTCAGGTAGATTGGGTTGGACAACATCTATGAATTCAGTGTCTTTGTCTTTTAGGCTTAATCTGGTTGTCCTCTGTGTGATTTCTTCAGGTTCCAAGTGATTATTCCTGATCTCAAAGATAGATTCATCAAACACAACATGAGGTGTTTCTTCCACTATAAGGGATTTCTTGTTGTAGACTCTGAAGGCTCTACTGATTTGAGAGTATCCAAGGAATACTCCCTCATCAGCTTTGCTGTCAAAGGCTTTCAACTGTTCTTTCCCATTATTGTGAATGAAACATTTACAACCAAATATATGAAAGTATGACACTTTAGGCATTCTTCCTTTCCAGAGTTCATAGGGGGTTTTGCCTTGCCCCTTAGTGATCAAACATCTATTTTGAGTATGGCATGCAATGTTTATAGCTTCAGCCCAAAATCTCTTAGGTAAATTTGAGTCAGCAATTAGAGTTCTAGCAGCTTCTTTTAAAGTTCTATTCCTTCTTTCTGCAACTCCATTTTGTTGGGGAGTTCTAGCTGCTGAAGTTTCATGAGCTATTCCATTTGATGTGCAGTACTCATTGATGTATGAATTAATGAACTCAGTGCCTTTATCAGATCTTATCTTGATAATGCTAAGGCTTTTCTCATTTGACAGTCTCTTGAGAAGTTCAGGTAGTTTGACTTGTGTTTCCTTCTTATTAAGGAGAAATACTACCCATGTGAACCTAGAGAAGTCATCTACTACCACTAATGTGTATTTTCTACCATTTATGCTTGAAGGGGTAATTGGTCCAAACAGATCCATATGTAGAAGTTCAAGTACCCTTTCAGTGGAGATGACTGGTTTTCCCTTAAATGAGGCTTTAATCTGTTTTCCTTCTTGACATGGCTTACACACATGTTCTTTAATGAAAACCTCATTAGGTAGTCCTTTAACTAATGCATTTCTAGCAAGTTTGTTCATAGATTTGAAGTTCAGGTGATTTAGCCTCTTGTGCCATAACCAGCTTTGTTCACTAGAACTTTTAGCAATAAAACATGCAGCATCAGTAGACTTGTCCCAGTCTGCAAAATACACATTTCCCTTCCTAGTTCCAGTCAATAGAGTTTGTTGAGTTTTATCTTTAATTAGACACTTTCCACTTGAGAACTCAACATTAAAATCTTTATCACAGAATTGACTGATACTCAGGAGGTTATATTTGAGACCAGCTACATAGGATACATTGGTTACTTTGATGTTACCAATCATCAAAGTACCATAACCTTTTGTTGTTGCTTGTGAGCTGTCTCCAAAGGTGACATTTGGGCCATCTTTTTCAATAAAATCAGAGAGGAGTTTCTTGTTTCCAGTCATGTGCCTTGAGCATCCACTGTCAAGGTACCATGCTGTCTTTTTGTTCTTGCTCCTCTTCTTGTGGCCCAATGGTACCTGCAATTAGATAGGTTTAGGTACCCTTTGAGTTTTGGGTCCTGAGAGGTTAGTTGTACCTTTGGGAACCCAAACTTGCCTAATAACCCTGATTGATTCAAGGTGGCTAAGTTGATTTCCTAGTGCATCAACATACACTGTCTTTCCCTTAAATGCCTTTGGGAAAGTATGTGTGAATGTGTTAACTCTGTAAATTTCAGAGGAGTTGTCCACTCTTCTGAACTTATGAGTTCTTTGTGCAGCTTGATGAAATCTTTGAGGAAAGGTTTTCTTATGACCATTACCCTTTGGCATGAAGGGTTTTGGTTGTCTCATTTTATTCTGTCTTAGAGGATAGTTTTCCTTAGGTCTATTCAGCTGAGGCTTTCTCAGATGAGTTGGCCTAGGCTGATTATACCTTGGATAATTCCTCTGAACTTTGTTCAGGAGAGTTGCCCTGCCATTGGGTCTACTCTGCTGACCAATATTCCTTTTGTGTTCAGGAGCTTTGGCCATTTCCTTAGGTTTTGGCCTATTCTCCTGAATCACTTGAGTAGGCACTTCATTCAATTTGCCCTTTCCTTTGTTCAGTGGCTGAATTACTTCATTTTCAGCTTGTTGTGCCACTGACTTAACAAAGATTCTCTTAGTGTTACTTGTGGATGCAACACTAAGACAAGGTGAAGATTCAAATGGATCAAAACCTAATCCACTTCTTTGAGCCATAGGTCTTTGATAACTTTGAATTTCCTCTATTGCTCTAGAGGATTTGTTCAAAGCAGACATCTTTAATTTCAGGCTCTCTTCACTTGATTTAAGAATATCATACTCATGTGAGAGATTTTCAAATTTGGCATTTAGGATTTTAAGTTCAAATTCTTTTCTCTTCTGAGAGAGAAGTTGATCATCAATCTCCTTTTGTTGGTCAACTATCCTGAGATTTGCTTCCTCAAGCTTTCTCAAGGCTTGTTGATACAACTCAGTAGACTTGACATCAACAGCTACCTCAGAGTTTTTAGAAAGTGCAATAGCCAATCTTTCATTTTCTTTCACACAATTATCATGAAATTCTTGTAATCTAGTGAAATCTTCCATCAACTTTCCCAAGGAAAGTTTCAGGTTAACCTCACTAGTGTTTTGTGAGATGAATGATGGTGAACTAGAAGTAGAGGATACCTCATTATCCTCAAGAGCCATGTTGCAAACATCATCTTCATCATCACTGTTGGAGAATAGTCCATCAGAAGAGTTGAAGCTTTCAGCACTATCAGATTCTTCACCAGCCATCATGGCCTTTCTATTGGTGAACTTTCTGTCTCTTTTAGCTTGTCTCTCTCTTCTTTCTTTAGAGCTCAATTCAGGGCAGTCATATTGGAAGTGCCCTTTCTTTTTGCAGTTGTAACACAGATCTTCATCATCATCCTTCTTGGATTCATCTCTTCTCTTAGATGATGAGGGTTCAGCTCTACTGGATCTTCTCCTATCAGAGGACTTGTCCTCTGATCTTTTCTCTTCAGGCTTTTTGTCCTCAGCCTGATCTTCAGGGGAGTTGTATCTTCTCCTGAATTTGTTGTCTTGGTAGAATTTCTTGTATCTACCAAACCTTGTGTTGAGCTTGTCAAACCTTCTAGCCATCAAGGCTAGTTCTTCCTTCATTTCAGTCTTAGAGACTGACTTTGATGATCTGGGAGTGGGTTGCATTTCTGGTTCAGCAACTTTGGCTTTGAATGCCACTCCCTTGGTAGGATTTGAAGGTTCCTCAACAGGCTTTCTTCTATTGAGGTCAAAATCATAGGCTTTAAGTTCTGAGAATATTTGTTGCATGGGCATAGTGGAGAGATCTTTGGTATTCTGCATCATCACAGCATAGACATCCCACTTTTGAGTGAGACTTCTCAAAATCTTTAATCCAACCTCTCTCTTGGTGTAGACCTTGCCCAATGAGTTGATTTCATTAATCACATCAGTGAATCTACCAGCAAATTTGTCAATGGACTCTTCAGACTCCATTGAGAATTGTTCAAACTTCTGCACAGCAACTTGGAGCTTGTTCTCCTTGATTTTTTCAGTGCCCTCACACATTTCAGCAAGGGTATCCCAAATTTCTTTAGCTGTTGTGCAGTGGTAGACTCTTCCCATGATTGCATCAGGAATTGTTTGATAAAGAGTATTCATGGCAAGATACTTCAGATTATCTTTCCTCTTTTCATCAGCAGTGAAGTCATCCTCATCTTTGGGAATCAGTTCCCTTACATCTGCTTTTTGTGCATCTGTTACCCTGGGGTTAGTTTGAGTAAACACAAAAGGTCCTCTTGTGATTACTCTTAACATGTCAATATGAAGAGATGCAAGATGAGCCCTCATTCTAATTTTCCAGAATTCATAATTGTCTATTGAAAACATGGGCAGTTTGTGATGAGAAATGTGATTGACTGGATTTGTGGCCATGTTGTCTAATCCTTGAACAGCAGGTGGAGGAACAGCATTGTTGTTGGCCATATCTCACAAATAATCAGTTAGTTACCAAATGATGGATTTCAGAAAGAGATCAGTTCAGTGACCACACAAATATGAGAGTTTTGAAAATCAAGATGGATTTTCAGAAGCAGTGGTCTTTGAACCCCTGCTCTGATACCACTTGTTGGTCCTGAAAGGAGTATATAACAAGTGTATAGGGGGGGGAATACACTTGTATGCAATTCTTTTTCAACTTTGATCAAACCAGAGTTCAGCAAGGTTGTCTTGGACAACTCTGCTGAAGAAGATTAACTCTTCTAAGATAATCAGACTACTAAGTACTATTGAGTACTTAGTTGAATAACTATCTAGGGGAGTTATATGTGCGGAATGGTGGTTGGCCCTTTAAGTTTAGACTCCTTTAATTTCTGAAATCACTTAGTCAATGCAACACAGTCCAGTTTAGCTTCAGGGAACTTGTCCAAATCAGTTTTGCACAGTCTTTGAATATGTATCTTTGAAAGATCAGTTTTGTGTGCAGTGTTGAATGAATGTAAGTACTTGTAAAGTAAATCAACACAAGAGTTTATAGTGGTTCAGAGACTCAAGCTCCTACATCCACTTTCCCTGATTTAACAGGATAATTCCTTCACTCTTGGAATTAACTTGTTTTATAGTGCCAAGGTGCACTTGATCAAGAACACCACTCCTTGGTGAATTGATCCCTAGGATGTCTAGAGTCCTAGTACCCTCTTCTCAACTCAGAACTGAACTGTTCTTCTCTCAACAGTCAGTTCCTACCACTTCTACTACTACAACCTTCTCACTTTCACTTTTGAAAGATATGAGGATTGAAGTAAGGTTCCAACTAATGAGATATCCTTTACAATGGAGATCAGTGTATAAGGATAGGATATCTCTCTAAGCTTGTGTAAGGATATACAATTTGGTTCAGCTTAGATGAAGTGTTTGAAGACTAAGATAGTCTTTGAAGGCTTTGAAAGCACTTTGTAGGATTGTTGGATTTTCTTGTCAAGGTTGAGGTGCCTTCAAATGGTCTTCACACTTCTGTATTTATAGACAAAATGGAGGATTTGCCCGTTGGAGAGGCAGCCCCAAATTGCTATAAATGTCTTCCTTGAGTTCTTCAAACTTGGAAGACAGATTCTTGATAGTGACATGTCCTCATTTGGGTAATAAACGGCTGTAACAGTTTTGTCTTCATTCTGCAGCACTTTTCCCAATGTTTGACTTCTTGTTAGGACTTGGACATGGCTTCTGAAGGTTGATCCAATGATAGGACAATATTCCTTATCATCTGGACAACTCTCCTTATCACTATCAGCAGTTTTGCCTTTCAGCATGGTTGGCTTGCTCTTTTTCAGATGACTTGGCTCTTTCCCTTTGTTTCTCTTGTGTATGGTCTTAGCTTATTCCTTTGAGGACCTTTAGGGATTGGTTGTCTCAATCTCTTCAGCATAGTTGATCTCAGGCTTTCAGAGCACTTGATCTTGGTCAATTTGGCTGAGACAACTCCTCTGGACAACTCTTCTGATCAGCATGGTTGGTCTTTTTGTATCAAAGCACTTTATACTTTAGAGTTGGCTTATCTGGACAACTCTCCTGACCATAACCTTTGAGTAGTCTTGTCTTTTTGAGCTAGGTAGGTTTGTTCTTGCATATGGCTAGGTTCTTTGGACAACTCTCCAGATCAGAGCTTTATGAGTACTTTCTCTGGACAATTCTCCTGAAAAGAGCATCTTCATTGGACTTGTCCTTTTGAGCTTTACAATCTTGTTTTTGTATAAGAACATCTCCTCTGCACAACTCTCCTGATAAGAGCTTTTTAGATTTCATAGAGTGTCCTTACTCTTAAGTGATTGTTCCAGACTTTGAGCCTTGAGGGGACTTGATCTTGATCATCTTCAAAGCATAGGTTCCCCCTCAATTTGTGCATCTAATTGTCTAAGAGCTGCCTAACATTTCAGCTTCTCATCTAGCCTATAATTTATTTGTCTTAACATTTCTTAGAACATATTCATTTATAAATTAGGCATGTCTCAGGGGGTTTTTGGTATTCAATCAAAACATAGCTCATTTTATTCCCAACACAACATAGTGTGATTATCAGAATGAGAGCTCATCTTGCATGCCTCCACAATGAAATGCTGAGAGTCATCACAAGGGGTCCATTCACATTTACTCAAATTAACCCCAGGGTTACTGAAACTCAAAGGGATAATATAAGGGAGGAGATCCCCAAAGATGAAGATGACCTCACCACTGAAGAGAGAAGGAGACATAATCTCAATTATCTAGCAATGAACACTCTCTATCAAACAATTCCAGATGAAGTAATGGGGAGAGTCTACCACTGCACAACAGCCAAAGAAATTTGGGACACCCTTGCTGAAATGTGTGAGGGTACAGACAAAATCAAGAAGAATAAGCTCCAAGTAAATGTGCAGAAGTTTGAACATTTCACAATGGAGTCTGAAGAGTCCATTAACAAATTTGTTGGTAGATCACTGATATAATGAATGAGATCAACTCATTGGGCAAAGTGTACTCCAAGAGAGAAATTGCACTGAAAATTATAAGAAGTCTCACTCTAAAGTGGGATGTATACTTTGTGATGATGCAGAATACTAAAGATCTCTCCACCATGCCCATGCAACAAGTCTTCTCAGAACTCAAAGCTTATGAGTTTGATCTCAACAAAAGAAAGCATACTGTAGAACCTTCCTTACCAACCAAAGTAGTGGCATTCAAAGCCAAAGCTGTTGAACCAGAGATGCAGTCCACTGCAAGATCATCAAAGTCAGTCTCTAAGGCTGAAATGAAGGAAGAACTAGCCCTCATGGGTAGAAGATTTGATAAACTCAACTCAAGGTTTGGTAGATACAAGAAATTCTACCAAGACAACAAGGTCAGGAGAAGGTACAACTCTCCTGAAGCCAAGGCTGAGGACAAAAGGCCTGAAGAAAGGAAGTCAGAGGACAAGTACTCTAACAGGAGAAAGTCCAACACAGCTGAACCTTCATCATCTAGAAGGAGAGATGAATCAAAGAAGGATGATGATGAAGAATTGTGCTATAATTGCAACAAGAAGGGGCACTTTCAGTATGATTGCCCTGAGCTCAGCTCCAAGGAGAGAAAGGAGAGGCAAGCCAAAAGAGACAAAAGATTCACCAACAGAAAAGCCATGATGGCTGGCGATGAATCCCAAAGTGCTGAAAGTTTCAACTCTGATGAGGATGGACTGTTCTCTAACAATGATGATGATGATGATGTTTGTAACATGGCCATAGAAGATGATGAGGTATCTTCTACTTTTAGTTCACCATCAATGCAATCACTGAATACTAGTGATGTCAACTTGAAACTCTCCTTTGGAAAGTTGATGGAAGACTTCACTTGGTTGCAAGAATTTCATGATAATTGTGTGAGAGAAAATGAAAGACTATCTCATGAACTTACAAAAGCTTCTGAAATTGTGGTTGATGTCAAGTCTACTGAGTTGTAATAATAAGTCTTGAGAGAACTTGATGAAGCTTCTCTCAGGATAGTTGACCAACAAAAGCAAATTGATGAGCAACAACTTATTCAGAAGAGAAAGGATTTTGAACTAAAAACTCTTCAAGCTAAATTTGAAAACCTCTCACTTGAATATGATATTCTTAAATCAAGTGAAGAGAGCCTGAAAATTAAGATGTCTGCAATGAATAAATCCTCTAAGGCAATAGAGGAAATCAAAGCTTCCAAAGACCTATGGCTCAAAAGAGTGGATTGGGATATGATCCATTCGAATCTTCACCTTGTCTTAGTGTTGCCTTAACAAGTAACACTAAGAGAGTCTTTGTTAAATCAGTGGCACAACAAGCTGAAAATGAATTAATTCAGCCACTGAACAAAGGAAAGGGCAAAATGCATGAAGTGCCCACTCAAGTATTTCAGGGAACAAGGCCTACACCTAAGGAAATGGCCAAAGTCCCTGAATACAAGAGGAATGGTGTTCAGCAGGGTAGACCCAATGGAAGGGCAACTCATCTGAACAACATTCAGAGAGGTTGTCCAAGGTATGTTCAGCCTAGGCCAACTCTACTGAGGCAACCTCAGCTGAACAGACCTAAGGTCAACCCTCCTAGGCACAATAAAATGAGACAACCAAAACCCTTTATGCCAAAGGGTAATGGTCATCTATATGCCCATCCTCAAAGATTCCTTCAAGCTGCACAAAGAACTCATATGTTCAGGAGAAATGACAACTCTCCAGATACTTACAGAGTTAACACTTTCACACATTCTTTTCCAAAGGCATTTAAGGGAAAAATTGTGAATGTTGATGCTAGAGGAAAACAACTTAGCCACCTTGAATCAATCTGGGTCATTAGGCAAGTTTGGGTTCCTAAAGGTACAACTAACCTCTCAGGACCCAAAATTCAAAGGGTACCTAAAGTTTGATCATTTCAGGTACCAAAGGACCACAAGAAGATGAGGAGCATGAACAAAAAGTCAGCATGGTACTTGGACAGTGGATGATCAAGGCACATGAGTGGAAACAAAACCCTCCTCACTGAATTCATTGAACAAGAAGGTCCTAATGTCACATTTGGAGACAGCTCACAAGCAACTACAAAAGGTTATG
Source organism: Galeopsis tetrahit (assembly GCA_963675135.1). NCBI lineage: Eukaryota > Viridiplantae > Streptophyta > Magnoliopsida > Lamiales > Lamiaceae > Galeopsis > Galeopsis tetrahit. The sequence goes on along the minus strand of OY776126.1, from coordinate 48,631,088 downwards.
GTACCTTGATAATTGGTAATATCAAGGTATCCAATGTATCATATGTGGCTGGTTTAAAATATAATCTCCTAAGATTAAGTTAGTTATGTGATAAAGGATATACTGTTGAGTTCACAAGTAATAAATGTCTAATCAACGATAAAACTCAACAAACTCTACTGACTGGAACTAGAAAAGGAAATGTGTATTTTGCTGACTGGGACAAGTCTGCTGATGCAACATGATTTATTGCCAAAAGCTCAAATGAACAAAGTTGGTTATGGCATAAATGGCTAAACCATCTGAACTTTAAATCCATGAACAAGCTAGCTAGAAATGCATTAGTGAAAGGACTGCCTAATGAAGTTTTCATTCAGGGGGTTCTTTGTTGCGGCTATTGCCCAAGAGGTTGGTTGGAGTATTCCTTTTGAGGCGGAGTTAGCAGCGGCATTCATTGCTATTCAGTGTGCTCATGCCCAAAGTTGGCGGTTCTTATGGATCGAGTCGGACTCCAGTCTGATAATTAGCACTTTGATGAGCTCTACTCCTTCTGTCCCTTGGCGTCTGCAGGGTCTCTGGAGTTAGGTTCATCCACTTACTACAAACATGCACATTCGGTATTGTCACACTTTTAGAGAGGACAACCATGCGGCTGACACAGTGGCCAAGACGAAGATCAACTGCATTTGGAGGGGCTATCCCCCAGATTTCTTACTTACTTTCTTGCATAAAGATTTGTATACCGTCTTTTACAAACATTGATTGTTAGAGGAGTTTACCTTTTTCCTTCGCCTGGGTTTTATCCCTAAGGAGGGTTTTCCCAGGCAAGGTTTTAACGGCACTCCGGCCTCTGGCTCGACTTGTGAGCTTATGGTTTTAGATTTTCTTTTTTTCTTTTATATTCCATACCTTTTTATTGGTCTAATGAAGATTTCATTAAAGAACATGTTTGCAAACCATATCAAGAAGGAAAAACAGATTAAAGCTTCACTTAAAGGCAAGCCAGTCATCTCTACTAAAAGGGTATTTGAACTGTTACATATGGACTTATTTGGACCAATTACCCCTGCACGCATAAATGGAAGAAAATATACATTGGTTGTAGTAGATGACTTCTCTACGTTCACATGAGTAGTATTTCTCCTTAATAAGAAGTGAAAGTGTGCGTGTTAAGTAAAACAAGACTGATGCTACACTCAATGTAACACTGACTCGATTACAGAATATCAGGATACGAATAGAGGAAGACTTTAAAGAACGAAAACACGAAGACACAGAATTAACTTTTTAACATAGATTTTAATTTAAAATCTATGCGAGCCTCATGGCGAAACATTCACTAATAATTATGTGAATACAAATGGTGTGTGAACAAATATTCACAACGGAAATAAGACTCGATGAACTATCAAATCTAAAGACGGCTTAAGTGTAAAAATTACACTACCAAAAACTAATCTAACTCTATGATCTATCTATCAAAGAAGTATAGAAAAGTCTATGTTGTATAGGAAGTTTGGACTCTTCGGCACAACGACAAGATCATGTCAATGACAATTAATTCCTAACAGGATGAACACTAGTTTAGGACTTAAAGAATGACACTTCGTTGGTTGGATGATGAACACGGTTCTGCTGTATTTATAGGCGTGAATATGGATTCTAGAACCTACATCCATGATCTCCTAAAATGTAGGATCTCATTCCTTCTCTTTCTCCCAACCACCTTCTAGGTTCTTCCAGCCAGTTCTGGATGTTTTTCCAAGGCAACCGCATGATCTACATACTTCTGCAAGCTTCCAGATCCTTCCAGTCTGGAACCGTGTAGAATGTTCTAGATCTTCAACATGCGATGTTACAACATCCAAAGCAGCATTAGCTAGAAAAAAGAATTTGGACTTAGGAAAAAATAAGAAAGGTCGAATTAAGATGTTGCAGCCTTGTGTGATAACATCTTCGATAACATCACCAAGTCTTCAACATCAACAATCTCCCCTAATTTGACCTTTCTGCTACAACACACCTGATGTACATATGTAAACATATATAAACCAGTTTTATGTACATGCTAGAGTATTACCATCATATCCATGTACTAGTCAAGTCAACACCTGTTGTAGCATATGATCAAATAGTGAAAGAAACAAGAAAATATACAAGACTAAGTGGTGTTAGCACTCTGAATACTAAGTAGAACACTTGTCTTAGTAATACCTTCCAAAAATAAAATGAGTAAGTAATATACTCATTTAACACAACCTGTTTCAAAGTGAAATAAACAGAACTAAATGGAAAAACTGAAACAAGTTATAATCTGTGAAGAGAGAATAAAACAAAGTAAAAACGAAGTCCTATAACCTAATATAATATTAGAGCTCAAAACAATAATATTAGAGCTTTAAACAGAGTTCTAAGTTCAAACTAAACTATAAACTACTAAAAACTTAACACAACAAAAAGTAGTTAAATTAGTGTATCAGACTGTAGGATCATAAGTCAAAATAAAACAGTAAGATAGAAACTGAATAAGATGCATCATTTGATGTAACAACAGCTGCAGCAACAGAAATCTGCACATTGCATCCTTTAAAGTTCAGCCTCCCCCTGTCTTCAAGCATTTCCAGCAGCAAGGTCTAGAAGATCAGCAAAAACATGTTCTTCTTCATCAGGTTGTTCAATCACCATTGTTGCAAAATGTGCAACAACATTTAGATCAGCATTAGCATCAAGTTCTTCAATTCGAACTCCCCCATACTCAGTAACTCCAACATCAGGGACTGGTGCAGCAGCAGCAGGTACTCCCCCTGGTGTAGCAGAAAGTTTCTTCATCCAATAATCTTTCATGAACTGTAGTTCATTGATGGTATCCTGCAAATGAGTTAACTGAACAAGTATAAAGTCTCTCGAGATTGGAATGTGGCTTGTAGTGTTTGGGACATTGGGAACAGCATTTGGGATATTTTGTTCAGCTCTTTCAGCACCTTGGATAGGGAGATCAACAACTCTATCTCCAATCATCAGCTTACGAGACACTGTAATTTGAGGAACTCTCCCCCTCAACATATCATGTCTATCCCTTTGGTAGTTGTTATGTCTCAAATAACCATATATGAGAGTCGGGTAAGGCAGATTGCCTTTGTCAGTTACTGTCCCATAAAACTTCATCATATGATTGAAAATTGTCAAAGCAAGATTGAAGTTTCTCATTACCACAATTCTGTACAGAAGTATTCCTTGACTCATAGTGACCTTTGTGGAGTTCGTGGATGGAATCCAATTATACACAATCAACTTATGCAAAATTGAATATAGAGAGGTAAGATTACATGCAAGCATAACTTTCTTCCACCTCATCACCCTACCACCTGTAATAGCTTGAGAAATTACATCCATTGAAGGTTCCTCAACCTCCTCAACAGATTCAAGGTGTAAAAAATCATTAATCAGTTCGGGTGTAAAAGAAAGATCTCTTTCTCTAAATCTTACAATTCCATACCATTGAGAAGTTCTTCTACCAATGCTCTTTCTTAAACAGGAGTAAAATTCATAGACCCATGTTGCAACAAATGATTCACCAAACGTAACAACATGCAATAAATTTATATCCTCAAGAAATCTAATCAAACCCTTAGAATTAAAGTCAGGCACACATATCCTAAGTTCAATTAACAGTTTTCTCCTTGACAGATTGGCTAACCTATCCTCAGAGGTTTCCATTTCTACATCAGTTTCGGAAGTGGGTGTACCTTCATCACCATTAGAGGTGTTTTCAGATTCAGAGTTAGGTTGATCGGATTCAGTAGAGCTGTTATCATCAGGGCTTTCATCAGGAACAGAGGTTGCAACTGGTGCTGGAGCAACGAGAGTAGCATCCTTCCTTTGCTTTGGTTTCTTTCCTTTCTTCTTGCACAATACCATAAGAGGGACATTCTCTTCGTCAGAGCTTTCTTTCTCAACAACTTCAGTATCAGCAATTCCACCATCTGAGCTATCCTTTTCAGAATATGTAAAGACCTGAATTGGAGCATTAGCTACATCACCTGCCATAGGCTTCTTCTTTCGTGAACTCTCAGCATAGTTCACCCTCGAAAACACTCTGTTGGACCTCCTCTTTGGTTTATTAGGGCTCCGCTTTCGTTTTCCTTTAACCCAAGATGATTTCAGAGGCATAGGCTCTGACTCAGTCGATTCCGAGAGAGAGGAACTAGTGTGGGCAGAGTCCTCTGCTCTTTCAGGCTCGGCTTCGGCCATGGGAGTGTCATCTCCCTTAGTTGCTTCGGTTGTTTCAACAACAGGAGCAGCAATCGGAGCGGTTTCAGTAGGGATGGTGATTTCAGTGGTTTCGGGTGTGATTTCGGGCTGAGTAGGGTTTGCAGTTTGGGGATTTTGTAGAGTAGGAGTAGTGGTTTGAATCGGATTAGGAGTTTGAGTATGGATATTCAATGGAACGTCTCCAACATAAATTTGAGGCATAGGTACCGAATTTAAGAGGTTGGAAGAAATAGTTTGAATTACCCGGGTAAACTCCTCGATTGTTGCGTTCTGGGGAATGGTAATGGTGTTCGAAACGGCTAGTGGCGGTGGCAACAGTGCGGCAGTGGTGATCGGAGCGGTGTTTCCGGCGGATTGGTTTGAAGCCATTGTTGCGAGTAAATGGAGAGGATTCGGAGATGAGGATGATGGAGTATTTTCAGCTGGAGAAGATGAAGTGATTCCCATTTTTTTCATACTTAAATCCCTTCAAAAAATTAATGCTCAAGAAAGTAGACACGCAATTCGAAACACACAATTGCAATTTGTATTTCTGGAAAATTTCAGCTCACACAATTCGATTTACACTAATGAATTAAACATAAAGCCACGAGATGATTTTATAGAGTATAGTATGGAAGTTATTAAAATGTCCCACCACTTTAGAAAATTCTGGAATGAATACACATGATCAGAAAGTGATACCTTAATTTTCGGCCAAGAAGAATAAGAAGGGTATCCCATATTTGATCATGGTGTTAGTGGATAAAATAGCAGATTAATTAAATAAATAATCAATAAATTGGATCAACATTAAAATAAATTTGCATAACCTGGAAAAACAAAAACGTGGGTTAGTATCCTCCATTTAATAAAATAAATTCCAGAAAATTAATTAAATAATTACAACTAATAAAAATAAATTCAAATCATTTAATGTTGTACTCAAGACATTTTTAAATACACCTCAACACGGTTTTTACATGAATTTGCTTCATTTGTGTTGCACCTTATTTTTCTTTTCTTTTTGTATTGTAGCACCTAGTTCATATTGATCCATTTTTCTAGAAGAGTGCATCGTAGTAGCGAACTCCGTGCCCCATAATTACTCAATGGATTATGAACATATTGATGTATTTGTTAATCACCTTTTGAAAAGAAGGCATCGTAGTAGTGAACTCCGTGCTCCATAGTTACTCAGTGATAAACTACATCTATTAGTATGCTAACAACATTCTTTTTATATGCATTTGAGAGGTGTAAACCATGTCTATTTTTGTACCACAAATTTCAGATTCAAAGATATTTTACAAAGGAATTATTTAATGAATCATGGAATAAATTAAATCAATCAGGATTACACTTACCCTTGATGTTGTTCCAAATGCTGACGCGTTTGTAACAACATCCATCTTGGATTTTCAGGTTGTACACATACCAAGAGATTTCCTAAAAAATGAGAATCTCTCATGGTCAAGAGCCTTAGTGAATATATCTGCAAATTGATTTTCTGTGGGAACATATTCTAACTTCACAATACTTTTCTCTACTAAATCTCTTATGAAATGATGCCTAATGCTTATGTGTTTAGTCAAAGAGTGTTGTACTGGATTTTTAGAAATGTTGATTGCACTTGTGTTATCACAAAAAACAGTTAATGTGTCACTTTCTAAGCTATAATCATTGAACATCTTACTCAACCATAGGAGTTGTGTACAACAACTGCCTACAGCAATGTATTCGGATTCGGCCGTAGATTGTGAGACACAATTTTGCTTCTTGCTATGCCATGACACAAGATTGTTTCCCATGTAGAAACATCCTCCACTCGTGCTTTTCCTATCATCTATATCTCCTGCCCAGTCTGCATCACTATATCCAACTAGTGTACTATTTGTATCCTTTGTGTACCAAATCCCAAGTTCACTTATACCTGCAATATATCTTATGATTCTCTTCACTGCATTCAGGTGAGATTCCTTAGGCTTCGATTGGTACCTTGCACAAACACAAACACTGTACATAATGTCTGGTCGACTAGAGGTTAAATAAAGCAAACTTCCTATCATAGATCTATACAATGTTGGATCAACATCTTTTCCAGCATTGTCTTTACACAGTTTTAAAGTAGATCCCATGGGAATTTTCATGCTTTTTGAATTTTCAAGACCAAACCTTTTGACCAAGTTCTTAGCGTACTTACCTTGTGAGAAGAATATTCCATCCTTGCACTGCTTGATTTGAAGACCTAGAAAATAATTCAAGTCTCCAACCATACTTATTTCAAATGTTGCAGTCATTGCTTCAACAAATTGGTTTAACATATTATCACAAGTTGAACCAAAAACAATGTCATCAACATAAATTTGTGCAATTAACATATCTTCACCAGATTGCTTAATGAACAAAGTTCTATCGGCTTCTCCTCTAATAAAACCAAATTCCAAAAGTAAGTCAGTAAGCCTACCATACCATGCTCTAGGAGCTTGTTTAAGACCATACAATGCTTTCTTAAGTTTATATACATGATCAGGGTATTGTGGATTTTCAAATCCTTTAGGCTTCTCAACATATGCTTCTTCATTCAATATTCCATTAAGAAATGCAGCTTTTACATCCATTTGATGAAGTTTAATATCAATAAAACTTGCAATTGCTAGCAATAATCTAATAGACTCAATCCTAGCAACAGGTGCAAAAGTTTCATCAAAATCAATACCTTCAACTTGTGTGTAACCTTGTGCAACTAATCTTGCTTTGTTCCTAACAATGTTACCAGACTCATCAGTTTTATTCTTATAAATCCACTTAGTTCCAATGACATTAATGTTGTCAGGCCTTGGAACTAGTGTCCAGACTTCATTTCTTTCAAACTGATTAAGTTCTTCGTGCATAGCATTAATCCAATTTTCATTAGTTAAAGCTTCATTAACATTTTTAGGTTCAATTTCAGAATAATAACACTCTGCATTCACTACATTACATATAGAAGACATGCATAATGTTCTTACCACATCTACCTTATTGTCTCTTACTTTGCCTCTTGTTTGCACTCCAACTGTAGCATCACCTATGATCTGGTTCGATGGATGGCTTTTATCAATCCTTGAAGAAATATTTCTTTTGGGAACATACTGATTATTCTGTGTAGGTTCTGTTGAGCTTTCTGTCGATGTTGTTCCGGATGTTGTAACATTATGAGCAACATTTTCAGTTCTCAGAGAATCTCCAGATTTTTCAGTAACCTCTGAAACATCTTCTTCTTCATTTCCATATGTAAGACCTTTATCATCATCAAACACAACATTGACAGATTCTTGAACAGTGTTAGTCCTAAGGTTATAAATTCTATAAGCTTTACTATTTCTAGAATAGCCTAAGAAGCAACCTTTATCACTTTTAGAATCAAACTTATGAAGTTGATCCCTATCATTCAGTATATAACACACACAACCAAATACATGAAAATACTTCACATTTGGTTTTCTGCTGTTCAAAATCTCATAAGGTGTTTGATTAAAACCAGATCGAATATAAACCCTATTAGTGATATCACATGCTGTATTCAATGCTTCAGCCCAAAATCTTTTAGCAAGACTTTTAGAAGTAAGCATAACTCTTACCATTTCCTGTAGAGTTCTATTCTTTCTTTCAGCAATTCCATTTTATTGTGTAGTTTTAGGAGATGAAAATTCTTACATTATACCTTTCTTTTCACAAAAATCTGTAAACATGCTATTTTCAAATTCTCTACCATGATCAGTTCTAATCTTGCTAACTTTAAAAGCATTAAATGTTTCAGATTTGTCTCTTAAGAATTCTATCCAAGTAAACCTAGAGTAATCATCTACCACAACAAGTGAATACCTTTTTCCTCCAATGCTTTCAGTTTCCATAGGACCCATTAAATCCATGTGCAGCAACTCGAAACAACGATGTGTAGAACAATGTGACAACATTTTGTGCGACACTCTTACCTGCTTACCTTTCTGGCATAGTCCACATATAGTGGTTTTGTCAAACTTCAAGTTTGGTAATCCTTTCACAGCTTCAGCATTGACTAGCTTCTTCAATGATCTATAATTTGCATGACCTAATCTTTGATGCCATAAGACATTTTCATTATGTTTTGACAAATTACACACATTGTTTGTTCCAATAAGATAACAATTATCAGATGACCTAGTACCAGTCATTAAACATTCATCATCTATATCAAGAACATAACATGAATCTTTGTCAAATTTCACATGCAAATTATCATCACATAATTGACTTATACTAATCAAATTAGCAAGCAATCCATCAACATGCAAGACATTCTTAAGCTTAGGAAAACCTTCAACATTTAAAGTTCCTTTTCCAATGATTTTTCCTTTTGAACCTCCACCAAATGTAACATATCCACCATTTACAGTAGCATAATCAGATAAGTAGTCAATTTGTCCTGTCATATGTCTAGAACAACCACTATCAAAATACCATAGACCAGGTAAACATACTTTCAAAGAAGTGTGGACTGCATTACAGGTAACATCAGATTTCTTTTTCCAAGTAGATTTTGAGAAATGTTTCTTCGAATGTGGCAACTTTTTAGGTAACAATTTCTCATCAGCAAAATCTTTCTTCATTTTCAAACAGTAAGGACGAATATGACCTAATTTAGAACAATAATGGCAAACAAATAACTTTTTAAAAGTTTTAGCCTTGTGAGATTTTGTTTGTGCTGATGCTTCAACATCTGTTTTAGCATTAGCCTTCACAAACTTCACTGGATTTGCAAAACTTTTAGAAATAGATGCAGTTTCACCATCATAACCTAAACCATGATTGTTAGATTTACCAAATACCAAAACATCATTCATATCAGAAGCACTCTTTTCATATTTTCTGAAACTTAAGGTAGAACTTTTCAATTCTTCCTTTAATTTGCAGAGTTCTAAATCTCTTCTAGTAAGGATAACTTCTAGTTTGGTGATTGTTCCTTTCAGGTCATCATTCTCTTTATTCAAGGAATCAAGAGTGAGTTTCTGAGAGTTCCAATCCTCCAATAACATCTGGTATTTAGAATCTTCTGTCCTTATTCCTGCATCATCAACAAAGCCATTAAAACAATTCAAATCTGGGTGATTTTGACTTGATGTTGTTTCCGATGTTATAACATCCAATTCAACATCAGAGTCTGTTTCATCCAAATCGTCATCTAAAGAGTCATCATAATCAACCTGAGTATGAAAAGCAAATTCAATTTCATTTGATTTAACATTTTCATCATCCGAATCATCACTCAAGGTAGCACTAAAATTCAGTTTTTGCTTGAGTCTAGTATTTGCACATTCATTTGCATAATGGCCATAACCAGAACATGCATTGCATTGAACTGATTTTCTATATTCAGGATCATACCTTGGTTTACCTTCACTTTGTGATATTCTTGGTGGAAATTGACTCCTTCTCTTCTCTGGTTGCGGTGTTGATGTGTTGATTTGGATCTTTGGCTGAATATTCCCTTTAGACCTGTTCATTGTTTTCTTCAAAAACTTGTTAAAATGCTTAGTGAGAAAGGCCATGTGGTGTGGATTGTCATAACATAGATCCATCACATCATCATCTAAATCGACTTCAGTGATAATTGGCTGTATTTCAGAACCTTGTGATGTCTCTCCTTTAAAAACAACCACCTTTTTATCATCTTTATTTTCATCAAATTGAGTAGTGTTCACCTCATAAGTTTTAAGAATACTTACTAGCTCATTTTGACTCAATTTATCAGTATCTTTAGCCTCTTCTATAGCACATATTTTTGCATCAAATTTTTTAGGAACTGAACGCAAAATTTTATGAACTACTCTCACATTTGAAATAGGATCACCAAGAGAATGTGATTCATTGACAATCTCACTTAAGCGTTCGTTATAAGATGATATGGTCTCATCTTCCCTCATTCGGAGATTTTCAAATTTAGTCCCTAGCATTCGAAGTTTTGTTCTTCGAACACTATCCGAACCTTCACAATGCTCTTGTAATCTATCCCAAGCTTCTTTAGAAGTTGAACAATTAGAAATGATTTTAAACATAGAAATATCAACAGAAGTAAAATAGCATTTAAAGCTTTAGAATTAAACCCTGCTGTTGTTATCTCGTCAGCCGTCCAATCAACTTCCTTCTTGAGTTGAACTTCATTGTCTTCATCTACTGGAGTTTTTGGTGCATCCCAACTTGTAAGTACTGTCCTCCATGCACGTTCATCAATAGACTTGATATACATGCGCATCTTAGGTTTCCAATATGCATAGTTTGTACATCTAAAATTGGTGGCCTAAGTGCTGTAGAGATGTGATGTGTTTCCATTTTTTGCAAAGACACAATAAATACTAAAGCACACTAATTAAAAACAAGGATCTAAACCGAGTGTCGTCAGGTATCGGCTCTGATACCAACTGAAAGTGTGCGTGTTAAGTAAAACAAGACTGATGCTACACTCAATGTAGCACTGACTCGATTACAGAATATCAAAATACGAATAGCGGAAGACTTTAAAGAACGAAAACACGAAGACACAGAATTAACTTTTTAACATAGATTTTAATTTAAAATCTATGCGAGCCTCATGGCGAAACTTTCACGAATAATTATGTGAATACAAATGGTGTGTGAACAAATATTCACAACGGAAATAAGACTCGATGAACTATCAAATCTAAAGACGGCTTAAGTGTAAAAAATACACTGCCAAAAACTAATCTAACTCTATGATCTATCTATCAAAGAAGTATAGAAAAGTCTATGTTGTACAGGAAGTTTGGACTCTTCGGCACAACGACAAGATCATGTCAATGACAATTAATTCCTAACAGGATGAACACTAGTTTAGGACTTAAAGAATGACACTTCGTTGGTTGGATGATGAACACGGTTCTGCTGTATTTATAGGCGTGAATATGGATTCTAGAACCTTCATCCATGATCTCCTAAAATGTAGGATCTCATTCCTTCTCTTTCTCCCAACCGCCTTCTAGGTTCTTCCAGCCAGTTCTGGATGTTTTTCCAAGGCAACCGCATGATCTACATACTTCTGCAAGTTTCCAGATCCTTCCAGTATGGAACCGTGTAGAATGTTCTAGATCATCAACCTGCGATGTTACAACATCCAAAGCAGCATTAGCTAGAAAACAGAATTTGGACTTAGGAAAAAATAAGAAAGGTCGAATTAAGATGTTGTAGCCTTGTGTGATAACATCTTCGATAACATCACCAAGTCTTCAACATCAATAAGAAGGAAACTCAAGTCGAACTCCCTGAACTGCTAAAGAGACTATCAAATGAGAAGAGCCTTAATATCATCAAGATAAGATCTGATAAAGGCACTGAGTTCATAAATTCATACATCAATGAGTATTACAATGAAAATGGAATTGCCCCTGAAACTTCAGTAGTTAGGACCCCTCAACAGAATCGGGTAGCTGAAAGAAGAAATATGACTCTTAAAGAGGCTGCTAGAACCTTAATTGGTGATTCAAATTTTCCTAAGAGATTTTGGGCTGAAGCTATAAATACTGCATGTTATAATCAAAATAGATGTTTGATTACTAAGGGTCAAGGAAAAATCCCTTATGAACTCTGGAAAGGAAGATTGCCTAAAGTATCATACTTTCACATATTTGGTTGTAAGTGTTTCATTCACAACAATGAGAAAGAGCAATTGAAAGCTTTTGACAGCAAAGCTGATGAGAGAATATTTCTTGGATATTCTCAAATCAGTAGAGCTTTCAGGGTCTACAATTCACTACAGGAAATTTGAGAAATCGCGACGACAGCAATTCGTCATAAAAGCATCATTTTTCGTCACAAAATGTGTTTGATGACGATTTTTCTCCATCGCAACGAAGGTCATCGTAGGTGCGTCGCATTAGGTAAATGTGACATTATTTGAATTCATCATCAAAAGTCATCTTTTGGCGACGCTAAAGTTCATCGTCGCTATATTATTCAAGCTATGGTGACGAATAAATCGTCACATTTGACACTGAATTTTGTGGCTACATATGATATTTCGTCACTAAAAGTTCAACTTTAAATGACGTTTTGATTTATTGTCACTAAAATATTAATTTTTAGTGACGATTATCCATTTCATATCAACCTTTTAAAATTGTAATGACGAAATTTCTGTCACAAATAGATTAATTATTTCGTCGTAATTTATGTAGTTCGTCACCAAATAGTTCAACCTTACATGACGATTTGATTTATTGTCACTAACATATTAATTTTAAGTGACGATTTTTTTCATTTTCTACCGCATTTGTCAAATTTTTGTGACAACATTATTGTCACAATTAAATGAATAATGTCGTCACCTTTTATATAGTTCGTCACCAAAGAATAACACTTTAGTGATAAATTTTTAATCGTTGTTATATATATGTATGTATAATGACGACACAATGCGTCACGAAAGGGTAATATTCAGTGACGAAACATTTTTGTCATAAGAAATATTATTTAGCGACGAATATGATAATTGTCACTAAATTTATAGATATAATGACAACATATATTTCGTCTTCATTTAAATATTTCATCACAAAAGAATTACACTATTGTTAAGAATTTTTTATTGTCATCATATGTGCATATATATAATGACAACACAATTTGTCATTAAATAGTACTAATATTTTAGTAACAAATTAGCAATCGTCATAATATATATATACATATATATATATATATATATATAGTGACAACTTCTATCGTCATTACTAATTAGTATACAATGACAATTTTTTTGGTCATTAATTGCATTTTTATCGTGACTAATAAATTTCATAAAATAAATTTTTTTTATTGAGATTTCAGTTGAATTGTACATATCTATATTAATTAAATATTATTTATAATAGACTACAAATATTATCATAATGAACTAATTTAATTAATAAATTATAATAAATAAATATTTACATTGACAACTAAATTAAAGATGGTAAATAAATTTAAATTGTATTATATGATAAAAAAATACAATGAACTTAATTGTTTCAAAAGACAAAAGCAGCAAACATAAGAATAAATATAAATATAAAGAATTATGCCTCTCTCGACCAAGAAATTTATAAGTTTGTTTATGGTGTATTTTATTTTTATATCACTCGCTTCTTCCTGGATTGCACCTACGCGAGTTTCAGATGCTTCCAACTTTTCTTTTGTCTCAAGTAACTCCATCTCCATTTGGTTAGAAGCATCATCTGAAACACTACGTCTACTAGGAGGTTTTGGACCATAACCAAGCCCTTTTATACAACCAGTTCCATATATGGCTAGGACCTCAAGAACAATTTCAGTATATTGCTCAACATATTCTTCTCGTTTATTTACCATTTTCTCCTACGTGGTCATTAATAATGATAAAAAAAAATATATATAGCATCAATATTAGTAATAAAATGAAATCTCATTTGTACATGCCTACCCAATTTTCTCTAGCCTCATCAGATTTCCAACCATCTTTTTATGAAGAATGTGTACGGACATACAATTCAATCCTATCACACTCTTCACCATTTAACTCATGTTTAGACTGCAAAAAAACAACATAATTAGCTAGCTCAAATGAATTGATTAACCAAATATAGCTTAAAGTAATTAATTAAATAAAATACAATCATTAACCAACAATTAAACATTACTAAGCATGAGAAAGAAATTACTCACAATTTCATCGAGATTGACATTAATTCAGAAAGAAATATGCTTGCATTTCAACTTGCTCCTATTTTCTTTACCTCTTCCCATTGTTCTTGGGTACGACATAAATCGGGTTTGTTATTTTTTACTTCTTCCAAAGTTGCATATTTGACGTTAGTTTCGACTGCTAATTTTCAACCTATCAACCAGGGTTTACCTGACACCAGGTTCATCAATATTGACATCCATGTGGATATACATTTAATGTAAACACTTCACTATAATTACAAAATGTAAAAATAAATGAGATCAATTGTGTACACATACCTTCAATTGATCGAATCACGGCCCCAACCCATCTTTTGTATCCACATCTTTCAACTTTTTTGGAACTGGAAGAACTTCCTAAGTCGATATCCCAATTTGGGATGCAAGCTTTGCAGACTCATCTCTGTTTAGAGGTCTTCCAACCGTAGGATCTACACTAATCCTCATTTTATTTCCAGCATTTGTAAAATACTTCAGTATTCCCTTACAAAGTGTTTGACCTTGACATTTTTTCTCAGATCCAACAACTACATGTGGACATTAAACATTTGTTATAATATTTAGATAGTCAAGTAAACGTAACAATAATTAAAATGATAAGTGTACCTATTGTGACAGCTTCATCTTCGGTTGATGGAATTTCAGAGGTGTCATGCCTCGGTAATTCAACACTTCCGATTCGGTCGCTGAATTTGGCGCAAAAACACCACCCTCCAAATTATGACATAGATTTCCTTCACTTGAAGGATGATATGTTTCTGTTGTTGCCATTCTATTTGTTTTTTAAGTATTATTCTCCACATCAAATGACCCAAATTTCCTATTTAATAGTTCTCTAATACAAAAAATATGTTTTCTCACTACAGGAAATTTGAGAAATCGCGACGACAAAATTCGTCATAAAAACATCATTTTTCGTCACAAATGGTGTTCGGTGACAAAAAAATTTCATCACAAAGGACGTCACTAAATGTGCGTCACCGTAGGTAAATGTGACGTTATTTGAATTCGTCACCAAAAGTTATCATTTGGTGACGATAAAGGTCACTGTCACTATATCTTTTCATCTATAGTGACATATAAATCGTCACATTTGACATCAAAATTTCGTCACTTAATATAATATTTCGTCACTAAAATTTCAATTTTACACGACAATTTTAGTTATTGTCACTAAAAAGTTATTTTTTTGTGACGATTATCCATATATTACTAATCTTGCCAAAATTTAGTGACGCAATTTTTGTAACAATTATATTAGCAATTTCGTCATATTTTATATAATTCATCACAAAAGAGTTGTTGTATTGTGACGAAATGTTAATCGTTAGTATATGTGTATATATAAAATGACGACAAAATACGTCACCAAAACATGAGATTTAGTGACAATATATTTACCGTCAACAAATGATGTGAAAACGGTGACAAACTATTTTTGTCACAATAATGTACTATCTAATGACGAAAAAAATATTTGTCACTAAAAGTTTAAATACAATGACAAATAATTTTGGTCATATTTTAAATTTTTCGTCAAACTAAAAAGTAAATTTTTTGTGACATTTGACATTACGCTTATTGTCATTAAAAGATGTGTAAATGGTGATGAAACATTTTTGTAATAATAAAATATTATTCACTAACAAAGATGATAATCATTACAAAAAAACTATACATAGCGAAAGAAAAAAGGAAAATAGCTTAATTAAAACTATACAAAACAGTATAACATTGTTCTAATCTATATTATGTTAAATCTCTATATACATGCCTGAGTAACTTCCATGAAAACACATCAACTTTTGATGAGGCTTCTGATGCTCCAAATCCTACAACAGGAATGTTCCAAAAACTGGTTCATGCCATCATTGTTGTTGTACTCCAATAAAAAGCACCCTACTTCAAACGGAATGATGTTCAACCTAATTATAGACGGAAATATAAGAGCATGCGTGAGTTAATCCATTAACTTGAAACAAACAAATTAACACTACAAGAAAACTGCAATTTAGGCGCGAAAAAATTTGTCGCTAATTCTAATATTTTCGTCGCTAACGTGAGTTAGCGATGAAATAATTTTGTCGCAGGATTTGTTGCTATACGCCCGTCGCTAACGTGTTTGCGACAAAAAAATTAATTTTGTCGCAAATGTTTGCGATGAAAATTTGAGTTTCATCGCAAAATATTAGCGACGAAAATTTGAGTTTCATCGCAAAATATTAACGACGAAAATATAAGTTTCATCGCAAAATGTTAGCGACGAAAATATGAGTTTCATCACAAAATGTTTGCGAGGAAAATCAAACATTTGTCGTAAACACGTTAGCGACGGGTGTATAGCAACAAATTCCGCGATAAAATTATTTCATCGCTAACTCACATTAGCGACAAAAATACTAGAATTTTTGTTGCTAATATTTGGCTATGATATCCGATTTACGAATCATTCTCTAAACCTACTTCCGTACTCGACCAACCCAACCCGCACCCACACCCGACCCGCCCCAACCCACACCAACCGAACCAATTCAATCGTTCTCTAAATCCACTTCTGCACTCGACCCGCCCCAACCCGCACCAACATTCGACCCGCCCCCGCCCCAACCCGTACCCAACCCACACCCGCCCCGCCCCAACTGACCCTAACTCAACCCAACCCAACCCGACCCGCACCCAAATACCCCCTCCCCCATTTTATTTAAATAAATATTTTATTTGGTCTTAGTGGGAATTGATCCCGGGTGGATGGGCGCCTACCATTCGGGCAGACAGCTCTTTGGTTCAGTTTTTAATATTAATTATATATGTATTCAATTGTTACTAATTTAGTTATGTTTACTCATTTAATAATTTATTTCACATTTATTAATTGATTAATTTTTAACTTGTAACAACTATATATGTATATATACATGTGTATATATATTGTAATTTTTAAAACAATTCCAATTGTAAAAAATCAATGTTACTTTAACAATTTTTAAAAAATAATAAATATTACAGCCAATCTTCATTCTCCCATCTTTAATTTTGTCCATCTTCATTTGCATCATCATATTTATAAATATTTTTATAAACATTCATATTGATTTATAAGACATAAAATTTGGAGAATTATTAAACATTTAATTATATAAATCGATTTTCTTGATTTAACAAGCATAGTTGATTTAATATTAGCCACGAAATATAATTATCATTGTTGTTCTTATTATTAACAAAAAAATAAAATAATTTGATAAAAGTGTAGCGATAAAATATTTTAATTTTGTTGCAAATATTAATTCCAAGAAATTAGCCACAAAAAATATATTTTATCGCAAAATAATAGTGACTAAATATAATTTTCATTGTTGTCCTAATTATTAACAACAAAATAAAAGAATTTGTTACTAGTTTAGCGGTTAAATATTTTTATTTCATCGCAAAAAGTAATTTCAATAAATTAGCCACAAAAAATTATATTTCATCGTAAAATATTAGCGACAAAATATAATTTTCATTATTATTCTGATTATTAATAACAAAATGCAGCAATACGTTGCTAGTATAGCGATGAAATGTTTTAATTTCATCGCAAAAATTAATTTCAATAAATTAGCCACAAAATTTTCTATTTCATCGTAAAATATGACGAAATATGATTTTCATTGTTGTTCTGATTATTAACAACAAAATGAAGCAATTTATTGCTAATATAGCAATGAAATATATAAATTTTGTTGCAAAAATTAATTTCAAGAAATTAGCCACAAAATTTTCAATTTCATCGCAAAATATTAGCAAGAAAATATAATTGTCATTGTTGCTCTGATTATTAACAACAAAATGATGCAGTTTCTTGCTAATAAAGTGATTAAATATATAAATTTCGTTGCAAAAATTAATTTCAAGAAATTAGCCACAAAAATTTCTATTTCATCGCAAAATATTAGCAACGAAATATAATTTTCATTTTTGTTCTGATTATTAACAACAAAATGAAGCAATTTGTTGCTAATATAGCGATGAAATATATAAATTTTGTTGCAAAAATTAATTTCAAAAAATTAGCCACGAAAATTTCTATTTCATCTCAAAATATTAGCAACGAAATATAATTTTCATAGTTTTTCTGATTATTAACAACAAAATGAAGCAAATTGTCGCTAATATAGGGATGAAATATATAAATTTTGTTGTAAAATATAATTTCAAGAAATTAGCCACGAAAATTTCTATTTCATCGCAAAATATTAACGACGAAATATAATTTTCATTGTTGTTTTGATTATTAACAACAAAATGAAACAATTTGTTGCTAATATAGCGATGAAATATATATATTTTGTTGCAAATATTAAATCTAACAATTTAGCGGCGAAAATTTATATTTCGTTTCTAAAAATTGATTTTAGCGATGAAATTTAGATTTGTCGCAAAATTTTCGTCGCTATTCCCCCCATTTCTTGTAGTGTAAGTTAAAAGTGAACTAGAGATTAAGCAAAGCATATAAAGACTTGTTATTTTTACATACTTCACATTGAATATGTCTAAAAGCTGCTTTAGCCTTCCAACCATCAGGCCACCATTTACTTTGTTTAAAAGTCCACATTTTTTTAAGGATACGTTTAGAAATCCACTTGATCTAGCAATAAAGTGCATTTTTTCTCTAATTTTGTGCACATCAAGGAGCCATATCATAATGAACCAAGAAAGAAGCAACCACATTAACAGAAAAACGATGTCTGTTTAATGGTTCTTGCACAAGAATACACACGTTGTACAATACATATTTCACAAGTTTAGTAGAGTGGATAAATAGAAACAAGAAATTATAACCTATTTAAAAAGAATTTAATATTCAGAAACTTAAAAACCAGAATATCTTTTCACTTCTTAAATACAATACATATTTCACAAGTTAGTAGAGTGGATAAATAGAAACAAGAAATTATAATCTATTTAAAAAGAATTTAATATTCAGAAACTTAAAAACCGGAATATCTTTTCACTACTTAGTTGGATGCGCTTTCATCAAATGACATTAAATTGAGTATTCGAGCCATTGATTGTAATTTATGTAACAATTAAATAAAACACACGTAGAGAAAGTTTATCTTAATCAAAATGACTAAGTAAATCTTTGCCACTTACGACGACGTCATTCTCTCTTCCGCACTGACGATCGCATTATCATCACAAATTTAGTAAAAGGATTTGGTTCCCCATTTAATTTTGGAGAATTAGCTTGTTGTGTGTTTCATCTAGTATTTGATGTTATTTCTACCTTTAAATCACCCCGATAATAGTGTTTTGGTCTTTCACTAAAAAAATACATTTCTCTTTATAGTAACACAATTATGTTAATATAGTAACACAATATCACCGCCTGTGTTACCCTCCACCGCCTAACAAACCCACCTCTCCCCCAATTCTACTTTCCAAAACCAGCATTTAATTCCGCATAGAAGATAGAAGCTGCCGCGCCGCTTGATACACAGCCGTCCGCCGCCGCGCCGCTTGCAAAGCCACCGTTCAACTCACCGCCTCCAGAGGCGTCGTCTTCCGCGCCGCCTGTAGTGCCGCTGTCCCGCCTTTCTGTTGGACGAAGGGGTCTTTTTTAGAAATTTAGTTGGGATCAATGGGTGGATCTCCCCGTCGGAGCCACGGTGACCGATCGGGTGAGTCATCCATCTGATCCCATTTTATTTTCGTTTTCTCCTTTCTGTATGTTAATTTAGTCTACTTTTTGTTTAGATCTGGTGTTTTTAGGATCAGTTTTTCTTTTCTTCTTCCTGTACTGTTATTTTCTAATTTCGGTACTCTCCCTGTACCCACTGTGGTATTTTCCTTTCCCCGCTGGTTATGATGGGTTTTCTTCCCGTTTTCGGATTTTCCCATGGTGGCACTTTGTTGTGCCTGTTGTTGGAGCTGGTAGGCCTTGGGTCCGTATTTATATGGTTTGGGAGGTTTGTAGCACGGCCGTTGCTATCTTCTTAGATCGCGGAGTTTCGAGGTATGCCGATTGTTCGTTGATCCTTCCACCCTCTCACGATTGAGTCTGGAATTTGTGATCTTTTGGTAGAATTTACTGTTTGGATAGGTGAGAATATGTGAGAGAATGTGATATGTAATTTAACCCCCCCTGTAATTCTACTAACTTCAAAAAAAAAATATAGTAACACATTTTTTAATACATTAGTTTACATGTGTTATTATAAAAACAAGTATATGTTAATGAATGAGCAAACATGTCTTACTAAACTGACAATTGTCCTTATACTAACAAGAACATAAAATTGAGTCTTTTTTTTGAACTACTAAGTAACATAATGTATAGGATCAACCGCTTACTCTTTATACCTTCAAAAAAAAAAAAAAACCGCTTACTCTTTACCGCTCACAGAAAAAAAACTGGCCACATTGCTTGCTATCAATGAATTATTTAAAATTTTCTTAAAGAGATGTATTGAATGTTTAAAATATTTTATACAAATGTCATCCAATAAAAAATTACAAAAATAGGTGTTATCCCAATTAAACATAAATTATTTTTAATATACTTATAACACAATAAAAAACAACATAGTTAAATTTAGTAAAATAATTTTTTTATAAATAATATTCTGAAATATTAGGAAAATAAATTGTATAGGAATTAAATATTCACACTTCAATGTTGATAAATTACTTTAAAAAATTTTGGAGCCAAAAAAAAAAAAAATTGGCGCCCAAAAGAAATTGGTTTGGCGGTCTTCTTCATTTACTAAAATCTTCATCTACTAAAACTTCGAATTAGGAAAATACTTAAATATCTCTCAACCATGGAATATCAAAACCTCTCCAGTTCTCCTCAATTTGATTAGAGATTTTCGAAGATATGCCGATATCATTTTCTTTATTTCCTTTGAACATGCCGCCTCCTTCATCTATGCCATCTCCCACGTCGTTTCCCATTTGTATGTCCGACATTGATTTTTCAGAAACTATTGTTTCAGCCCGACGCCTCTGCCTCCCGTGGTTTTCAAAACAAAGGTTCTGTGAACGTCCTTTAAACTCAATTCTGGATACTGGGTGAGTTTGGAAAAATTGATTTGTTGAAATCAAAATTTTAAACCTTGTTTTTCAAACTCCAGTTGGAAAAGAATTTTGGGAAATTTGGGGATAACTATATGTGGTTAGGTATTCTTCTGATTTTCCCATCTGGGGATAAATTGGGCCCACTTGTATGTTATTTGAATTTTTGTGTATAAGATTCAGTTCTTGTCTTAGTTTGTTGGCGCCAATTCCTTTTTATTTATAACACTTTCCCCGTAGCATATTGCATGGATTGGTTGTGTAGCCAGGTTTATATTGTTTCCACTCTTCATTTCATCATTTTTCTTATATAATGGCACTCTAAATTCCCTTTAAACAATTCTTTATCACTTTTTACATATAACTATAAGCATGTAACTTGAACAGTCATATCCTGAGTATTTGTATTAGTTATATATTATTTAGCTTGGGTTTATGTTCTTATGGAGCCATCCCTTTCCAAAACTGTTATTTCAACTATGTTTTGATATGAAAGATTTTCAACTAAATATAAGGAAATTGTTGTTTTGGGTTCTATTTACTGTTTCTACATCATGAAAAGTGTATGGTCCTGAAAAATGTTGTGTTTATTGGTTGTCTTTTCATTCTATCAGAAAGTTATCTTGTTTTTTCTGGAAGATTAAAGGAATGCTATTTTTTCTTGCTGCTTTTGAACCTTATTTCGTTGATCTTTCACAGCAGTGCTCAAGGAAGCCCTGTGGCCAGCAAGATTCAGGTTAGGTTCGTGAATCAAGGATTAGATATATCTCAATCTGGTTTGTTTATGGAACTTGTTCTGATATCTTGCTATAGTTGACCCATCTCAAAATAATACTGTTGCCCATGGTTCCCATAATGAAGGATCACCACATTCAAATCAAGTTATGACTATTGTGACCATGCCAGCTGCAGGAATTCCTGGTCCTGCCACTGACTTAAATTTTGGCATGGAGTATTGTGGTGCCCATTCTTCTTCTTTTCCTGTGACTCTACTTCAAGGAAGAATGATCCCAACTGATATATTGAGATGGCACTCAGTTGCAACACTTAATACAGGTGGCCCTTTCTTTCTTTTATTCACATAATAATGTTTCTTACATTTTTCCTTTGAAAGTAAGATGATTATTCCTTCAATACTTTTGAAAATTAATTTGTCTGGATATGACCTTGTGGTGAAATGATGTAAAAGTAGTGACCATGTTATAATTATTGTGACGAAATAATTGTTGTCATAATTATTTTACATAATTAATGACGAAAAATTGAATCGTTATGAAAATATAATTTTTATGACGTTGAATTTTGTCGCCAATTATTGTTAAAATCGTCATCTATTATTATCGTGACATATTTATTAATGTTGTCATGAAATTTACAAATTAGTGACGAAAATAATAATAAATGGTGACAAAATAAATTTTTGTCACAATTTCTAGTATTTTAATGACGAAAATAAAATTTGTCGTCTTTAGGTAACAAGTTGTGACGATTTTTGTGGCGTCGAGAAAATTTTTGTCACGAAATGTGTGATTTCCTGTAGTGTCTTAATTCCTTACTAGATATATATATATATATATATAAACACTCACGTAGCAAACACATAGATATGTATTTATATACACAACATACACATATTACTCACACATATATATTACCCCACTCAGAACTCACTTAACAAACACATATAGAGATATATAGACAAAATATAACTATATATATTCGCACAACGCACACACACAATATATATATATATATATATATATATATATATATGCGCCATACTATTTTTTATGAAATGTGTAGATCTCTAGGAAATATATTCTACTGCTATTTGAATTTTTTTTTAAAAAATAAATCCAAGAGTCCAATCTAAAAACAACTAACCAGAAATTTTCAAAACAAATATTTAGTGCTACAAAGTTCAATAGAAACATACTTTTTGACAAGTTGCTAATATAGTACTCCGTATTCAATTATTCGTAACATTTATTAAGTTATTCTGACAATCCTGATAACCATTGCTAGTCACACAACAAATAAAATAGAACAGTATATAAAATATTTTTAATTTTGACGGAATATAAGTGTGTGTTAATATATTACTCACACACAACATACGCATATATACGCACACACAGATTTAAATCATTGCAGTTTCTCCAAATATAAGAATAATGATAGCAACAATTAATAATTATACCTGAAGAAAATTAAAAAAGAAAGAAGAAAACTCACCTCGTGCAGGATAAGAAATCAAGTATCAACACAAGAACAAAAATAAACACACAGATGCACCATTGGAATAGGAGTGTTTGAAAGTCGAAATAAACTCATGGAGGTGCGTTTTGAATATATGAAAAAAAGATAGGGTAAGAATATATTTTAGGGGGAGATTGAATAAAATCAAATTTTGAAATTGAAGAGATCGAATTTTGTGGTGAAAATCAAATTCATATGTTTAATTGAATTAATTAAGAAAACAGAGTTGCAGCAGTGTATATATAGGCACGCGTATAAGGTGCCCTAGAAACATACAAGTGGGCTACGCGGTTTTAGGCCCAATATGATAATGGATTTGGGCTTGTAATGTAAACTAAGAATATAAACAATATCTAATAATATCTCCAACTTCAATAGAAATATTCCTAATAAAATTTTTTAGAATCCCGCCAGCGGTCAATCTAATTTTTTAGTATTTTAGGATTAATTAATTGTTTAAATAAATTTAATTAAAATATAAATTATTATAGGGTGATACTTGGTACACATTAATTCAATTTTAATTTTTAATTTATATTTTATCTGCACCAGTTCATTTAAAGATTTCACCCACAAATCATTTTTTTACTACGGTTATCGGCACCCGTTCATTTTATAAGTTTACCGTCATATCATTTGTTTTTACCACGGTTATCTTCACCAGTTCATTTTATGAGTTCACCCACAATTTTTTTTTACCATGATTATCGGCACCCGCTCATTTTATGAGTTCACCCCAAAATACTTTTTAAAAATAGAATTACTATAAAAGACTATATTATCCTTTTATTAATTTACAAAAAATATAATAAGATCAACCCTAATTTGTATATTTACAATCCGCAGTCGAGTCATTGCTGAGTTACCGTCGACTCACCACCAAGTCACCCATATTTTTAGAAAAAAAAATAGTAAAAACATAATTAAAAAAAAACTATCGAAATTAGCCACAAATCTCGATTTTATTTCTTTTTAATTTTCCTTCCACCTCCTCTTTTCCTTTTTTCTTTCCATTTTCAGTTTTTATTTCAAACTTTTTATTTCTTAGTTTTTTTTTCCTTTTTATTTTTCTACCTTTTTTCATTTTTTTATGTGTATCATTTTAAAATTTTAATACAAAATAATATTATAGGTATGATTTTATTATAGTCGGTAATTAGTTGCATGTCTAGCTGCTTGTCTATAATGTAGTTTGTTGTATGCACTTTGATCGGGGTGATTCGGATGTGGACTATTTGTTAGTACGATACAAACATATATGATTTAACGGGGATTTATTACATGTTTATACGGATTAATATGATCTTGATGATCTTAATGAAGAACAATAAGAACACAAGAAAGTAGCTTCTTGGAGAAGCTAAAGCTTTAGAAGCTTGGGAGAGTTTATTGCTTAGGTTTGAGGGTTTTGGTATGAATGATCACTTCGATCTTACAAATGAGCCCATTTGGGCATTATATAGTGGTTTCTAGGGGCAGCCCGCCCTTTACACGTGGCGCCCTAATAGTGGACCCTTCTCTCTGTCCGAAAAGGTGATGGGATTGCGCATTTAATGCTAAACCGCCTCTGGTGGTCGTCCTCGGCGAGATGCCGAGGAGCTGGAAAACCTGCTCGTCCGGAAAGACCTGCCCGTCGACAAAACCTGCTCGCTGAGATGACGTCGCGGTGGTCGCCGGAGAACCTGGTCGCCATGTCTCATGCCGTCTCCCAAAGCTTCAATACTTATCTTTCTCTAGCTAAATATATGTCTGCTCGCCAACATCTTTGGGCGAGCAGTAACTAACATGTGCTCGCCGACATATTTGGGCGAGCACTCTATTATATTAAATACAATATTTATATTACATTTTCTTCTTGTTGACTGGTCGTCGTAGAATGGTAAGGCGAGCAGTGTGGTCGTCTTCTTGGAAGGTAGATTTGTCTTCGACAAACAAATCAATTTTGGAATCTTGATGACGTAAATTAGAGGCGGTCGCCTCGTTTCCTACGCCGAGCACGCTTTTCGAAGCGCCTTTAATGATGACTGATGTGACTTGTGTCAAACGCGTGATTGGAGCCCGAAATTTGAATTGCACGCGTGGGACGCGTGCCGACCTCAACGGTCGCGCGTGAGCCCACTTTCCTACCTCGATTTCGGAAAAGGGCCCAGAGTTTTGGGAAAATTGCAAATTTGACCCCGTTTTTTGCACATAGGTCCCTGAATATGTTTTGCCTATAAATACCTCTTCATTTTTCTTGAAAACACTTTCCCCACTTTGCAATTTCAAGTTTCTTCCCGAGCTCTCTCCAAGCAACGTCCTTCAAGCTTTTCCGGCAACTTTGGGTGGTTTTCGATCGGCATAAAGGTAAAGTACTCATTTCTTTCTTAAAAAACTCTTCTTTCCCCCATTTCTTAAGAAAAAATGGATGGTAGTGGTGGCTCCGGTGGTGGTCCGCCGCCGTTGGAAGGTGGTGCCGTAAATTCCGGCGAGGTTGATCGATTGGCCTTAGCTTTAACGGAGAGGACAGCCTCTTCGGACTCTAGGATCCATTCTCTTGAACCCATCAATGTGGGAGTTCGCAATGTTGGAATGGCGGCAGTCGTCGATCTAGAGGAGACCGACGAATCCGATAGGGAAGATGCCGACAATGGTGCCGAGGAGAATGGTGATGAGACCGACTCTAATCTGTGCAACCAGAGTTTGGATAGAGGGGTGGGTGAACATATTGACCCTGCTCAAGTCGAGGAGACTTTGTCGAGTAGCCTCCGCGAGGACTATGAGGAAGTTGTTCGCTATGCGGCGAGCATAAAGGATGTTTTGAGTGGTCGAGAAGAGATGGATGGCGATGAACTCTTGAGGGAGACATTTTACAAGTATTACAGCGATTACCTGCCTAGAGAGGTTCCTCGCCCGTACCGAGAAGCTCTTGAATCGATGTATGATGCCTGTAAGTACGCGAGCAGCGTCTCCTCGGCTCAACTGGAGAACTCTCGGAAGAAGTATCAATTGCCGGACGACGTCTACTTCTTCGTGCCTCACGCCGACGAGAGGGCCGACCAGCCGCCAGAAGGGATGGTCGCCGTGAATATCGGCATGATGGAGGCAGGGCTGAGGTTCCCCCTGCACCCCGGAGTTACAAATTTTTTACGATTTCTGGGAGTGGCCCCTTCTCAAATATTGCCGAACGGTTGGTCGAATCTGATCGGGCTCCTCACGCTGTTCGGCCTGGTCACGGCCGAGAACGGTTGTCGGAACACTTGGCTCAGTCTGAAAGAGATCAACTACCTCCTTCAAGTGGCCGAGGCCGGCAAAAAGGTGGGCTACGGTTTTTACTACGTAAAAAGCCGCGACTACATCAAGCTGGTCGAAGGGGTCCCCAACAAAATCCGTGATTGGAAGACCAATTGGTGGTAGGTAGCCGGGGACTGGAAAAGTGCGGTGAGGCCGGATGGATCACCTGATCGCATCCCCATCGCGACCGAATACCAGAGAATTCGTGGTAAGTCTTTTTATTTCTGCTCGTTCTTGTCGAAACTGAATAACTCCTCGCTTTTGCAGGTGAAACTGCTCGCACGAAGACCGCCGAGCACCGTCTCTCGTCCCTCTTCCAATATCATATTTGCTGCGTGCTTAACCGTCGCTACTTGGAGAGGTCCTGCCACTTTCTGAACAGAGAGTGTATGCGCGAGCGAGCAGGTCTTAGAGTACCTCCTCACCATATCACTCGAGAGTTTCCCCCAGGTATTTGAAATATTTCCAAGTCTTTTTGTAAAAAATTCTCCTCTTCGCCAAACTGACTCTTTGTTTTTAGTAGTGGTTCCTAAAAAAGTTATCACTTACCTTCCTCCAACCCTCGACTACGATCGAATCATGTCGAGCAGAATGATCCGAGCAGCGAAAGCTCTCCGCGAGCGACAGATCGTCGATGGCTCGGGCAAAAGGAAAAAAACCGGAGACCGCGGCGGCGCCTCCGAAAAAAGCTGCGAAACAAACCCGAGGGGTTTCTTCTCGCCCAAATGCTGCCGAGCAGTGGCTTGGGCAGAGTGTGGAGGAGAGGGTCTCGCCGAGGATATCCCCGCCGAGGGGTTACTCGCCTCCCCCACATATCGTATCCCCAAAGTTGCCATCCCCTCCTCGTAGAAGCAAAAGGACTCGAGAGGTCGCTGCGAGCTCATCGACCGGGCAAAGGGCCCCTGGTGATAAAACTCTTCTCGGCTGGGACGCCGACCGGGTTGCCAAGTAAGTTCTCCAAAAGAAAAACCTTTGAATATTTCTAAGTACTCTTTCTAATTTTCTCTCCTTTATTTAGGCTTACCGACCACCCGGTGATCGAACCTTTCAATGAAGACCTCCTCGGCCTTTACCGTTTGCGGGATCCGTAGGACGAGGAGGTGCTCCCTCAGCCCGTGGTTAGGGCCATGAAGAACGTGCCTCGATCGCTATCTACAACCTTTGTCGACGAGGTTGGCAATCACAACTCCTTGGAGAATGCGAGGCTGGTCGCCTTGAGACTAGTCGCGCAGCTTTTACTGCCGAGAAACTCTGCATTCAGATCTATGAAAACCGCAGAATCAGCGAGGAGAGGAGCGTGAAGCTCGCCCACCTGGCAAAGGCTAAAGCGGGCGTAGAAAAGCAGCTGGCCGTCTTTTAGGAGAAAGTGGCCGACCTCGAGACCAAACTGGTCGATTCTGAGGCCCAGCTTGATGTTGTTCGGAAGAAGGATCAGGAGGATCTTCAAGTGATCGAAGACCTCCGTGCTCGCCTCACATCTGCCGAGAACGAGCTAAAAATGAAATCCGCCGAGGTAAGCATTCTTCAAAATAATTTTACAACTGCTGAGGATAGCTTGGCCTCTCTTCGGCAACAACTGGTCGCCGTGTCGGAAGAAAGAGATGAAAGCAATGATGTTGCCGAGTGCGCAGCCATTCTATCAGTGGCGCTAACTACCCACGAGCTTGTTCACAAACTCAGAGAGGTTCACCCAGATGTGGATGTTACACTGCTCGGCGGCTTCATAGACGACCTCATCATGGGTGAAAATCCCAAAGCTGAATCAAGATTACCCCTGCTCCCTTTGCTGAAAATGGGACTCCAGTTCCCTCGTCTTTTGGGTGTTCCAGTGTACTTCGATGACCCCCCACAAGACGAGGAGGAGGTTGGAGGCGAGGAGGATGCTCCTGCCGAGGTGGTGGCTGCGGGCGAGGAGGAGGCTGTTGCCGAGGGGAATGCCCCCGAAACTTAGTTCTCTCTTTTCTTTTCTTTTTTGTTTCTTTTAGGACTGTTCGGCCACTAAGGCCTTTTTGTAATTTCAGCCTTTCTAAGGCTTTTTTAATGAATGGAACTTTTTTGCTTACGACGTGTTTGTTTTTCTTTGAGTGATCGTCCTTGTCACTGCTTTTTTGGAATTGTTAAAGTTAAATTGATTTTTTACAATTGAAATTGTTTTAAATATTACAAGTTAATATATGTGAAAAATTAATCAATATTTATAAATATTTTTATAAATTAATCAATATATATAAATATTACAATTGAAATTATTTTTATTATTTATATAATTATTACAAGTTAAAAATTAATCAATTAATATATGTGAAATGAATTAATTAAATAAGTAAAATTAACTAAATTAGTAACAATTGAATACATATATAATTAATATTAAAAGTTGAACCAAAGAAATGTCTGCCCGAGTGGTGGACACCTAGCTATGGGCGCCTATCCACCTGGGATCAATTCCCACAAAGACCAAATAAATGGTCATTTAAATAAAATGTGGATGGGTATGCGGGTCGGGTCGGGTCGGTTGGGTCGGGTACGGGTGTGGGTCGGTTATTTAAATAAAATGGGGCGGGGTATGCGGGTTGGTTGGGTCGGGTACGGGTGTGGGTCGGTTGGGTCAGGATGGGTGCGGGTTGGGTGCGCGTGTGGGTGTGGGTCGGGTTGGTCGAGTGCGGAAGTGGATTTAGAGAACAATTCGTAAATTGGATATCCATAAGCCAAATATTAGCGACAAAAATATGGGTTTCATCGCTAACATTTGCAACAAAATTAAAATATTTATCGCAAAAAATTAGCCATGAAGTAAGGAGCTACTATTTGAGGCACGAAAACAATTTGTAGCTAATTATAATATTTTCGTCGCTAATGTGAGTTAGCGATGAAATAATTTTGTCTCATGATTTGTTGCTATACACCAGTCGCTAACGTGTTTGCGACAAATGTTTGATTTTCGTCGCAAATATTTTGCGATGAAACTCATATTTTCGTCGCTAATATTTTGCGATGAAACTCAAATTTTCATCGCTAATATTTGCAACAAAATTAATTTTTTTGTCACAAACACGTTAGCGACGGGTGTATAGCAACAAATCCTGCGACAAAATTATTTCATCGCTAACTCACGTTAGCGACAAAAATATTAGAATTAGCGACAAATTTTTTCGCGGCTAAATTGCAGTTTTCTTGTAGTGACTTAAAATAAAATACAAATTAAATAAAAACAAAAATAACATTATTAAAATTAAGTAAATCTTAAAAATATATCATTAAAATAAATCTCGACAAAATATATTGATTTTTTATATGTGGACAAAAGATATCCGTAAAAAAAATAAAAAAATATATTCAATAATATAAAAAAAATTAAATAAATATTTGAGTGAAAAAATCAATTAAAATTTTTTTAAACATTATAAAAAATCAACTAAAATTTCAAAATAATCAAATTGATTTTTTTAATTAAATCTGGAAAAAATTAAATAAATCAAATAAAATTTAAAAATAACTAAATTAAAAACATCAATTTAATAAAAATCAATTCAATCTTAAAATATTACTAAATAAAAAAAATCTTCAAAAATAAATTAAAGCTACAAAAAAATTAAAAAAAATTAAAAAATCAACTAACTCTTCAAAACTTATTTAATTAATAAATTTTTGAAAATTAAGGTGATTTTTTTTAAATATATATTTTTGATTTATTTATCTTTTTTATATTAATTTGAATTCTTAATTTTTTTATTATTTTCTTAATTTAAATATTTTTTACAATTTATCAAACTTTTTAAATATTTTTACATTTTTTTGTTATCTCTAATTGATTTTTAAATTTATTTATTTATTTCTGAATATTTTTAAATTTTATTAAATCTTCTCAGATTTTTTTTCAAAAAATTTAATTGATTTTTTAATTTAAATATTTTGTTGACTTTTTAAAAATATTTTCAAATTTTAAATATTTTTTTTCAGATTTTTTTTTTTTTTTTGATTATTTTACTCCCTATTTATATAAGGGTTACTTAGTTATTTTGTCCATATCTATTTTTGTCTTTAAAATAATGGGGTATGTATAACATTATATGGGGTGTTAATAGCCCCACCCATTAATTAATCTTTTATTTATTTAAGGTGTTGTGGTTGATATGAAATGTTGAATTTTTTATTATATTAATATTGACTAATTAAATTATTATTTTTTATTTACTTAACTTTATTGTAGTATTCATTTTAGTCTTTAGCTTTGTTTATTTGTAAATGATTTAATGTACTTTTAAGTAAAATACAATTTAAAATGTATTTTTATTGATGTGTACAATTTTTTTATTAAATTTTATTTTATAATTACGTACGTTTATCTTATATCTCAATTAAATTTTTTCTGTAATTAATTTAAATTTATAAGTTTAATTTATTTAAAAAATAGAGCTTGAAAATATATATGTAAAACTTATTATATAATTTTATACATATTTATTATATAAATAATTATACTATTATTTTACAAGATTAACAAATTTGTTATATATACATAATACACTACTCCTATAATATATAATTCCCTTATATGCTAATATGAAGTTTAAATTGATGATGTGTCATCTTGTGTTTAATTTGACTTATGTGTTATTTTTTGGTTAATTTAACTTATATGTCATAATTTAAGGAGGCTGTTAATTTTTAAAAAAAGTTAATTGCAAATTAAATCACCATCTTTCAATTATTTGCAATCTAATCTAAACCTTAAAATAATTGCAAATAAATCACCAAGTTTAAATAATATTGCAAATTAGACTTCTTATAAGTCTACTTTATCCCTAAATCATATCTTATGATATTTGCTTTGATTAAATAATATTGTAATATTGTTTTATTAAGGTGTTGTTATGTCATTAAAAAGTCTAAATTATGTTAGATCCGAACACAATTGAAATTGTCAAAAAGACTAAATTGCAACAATATTTAAAGTTTGTGATTTATTTGCAATTATCTTAAAGTTCAGATTAAATTGCAAATGAGGAAAATGTTGTGATTTAATTAGCAATTAACTAAAATATTTATTTATTTAAGGTGTTGTGGTTGATATTGAAGGGTGACTTACAATTTATTAAGAGTTATTATTTTATTATTACTTAAATTTTTTTTTTATCATTTTTTTAAAAGTTATTTTCATATTTATTAAATATTAAAAATTAAACATCTCATTTCGCTGGTTTTCACACATTTTATTTGAAATTTACTTTATAAAATTATTTAATAATTTATAATATAATTTTTTTTTTATTAACTTTCCGCGTAATACGCGGGTGCTAATCTAGTATATATATACTATTAGAGAGTTTTTATTACTTTAGTGAGTTATTTGTTGAGATTAATATATATATATTACTAATGGTGATGGGTCAGGTGTGTATTAATATCTTGAGTAACCCAATAAAAGAATAAATAGTTGACCCATTCAATTTAATATATTGCTACTATATATTTTTAATGAAAACTATGTGAATATAGTAATTGTGGTTAGGAGTGTTATTTATAATATTTCTTTAAATAAATAATAGAAAATATATTATTTATAATCCGTATTGTCATTAGTTAAATTATATAGTCGAAATATATATTCAATATCCTATTAAATATTCATGATTATAGTATGTTGATATATATAGTGATTTGTAATTAATTTAGCACATGTATTATTATATATAATTAAATTTTGAGTTTTTTATTATGATAGACCAATTAATTTATATATATGTAATATATAATTAGACCTGTTAGAACGGGTTAACGGTGTGGGTCGGTTTAAAAGCCACCTCAACACATCATTTTTTGAACTTTGGCGAGCTGGGCCACGACAGGAACGAGTTGAAAATTAGTCAATGCAACCCAACCCATGGCGGGTTGCGAACTAGCCCACAAGCTTTTTCATTGAATATTTTTTTTTTACATGCATTATTATTATATTTTAAACACTATATAAACAATTAATAAAAAAAAATATAAATTTTAGATAAACTTAAAATTCAAGCAATCATTATGCCCACATCTATAAAGTGAGTTTACTGATCTGATATGTATAAGTAAAATATTTTAAGTGTTAGGAACTAAGCTGAATAATGATTATATAGAAAGCTTATAGTATAGGCTTAATAATACTCTACTGTATATATAGTTCAGTTGAAGTATTGATAGGTTTTATATTTGTAAGTTGATATTAAGTATAGAACACTACATCAGAAGAGTTCGAGATCAGAAGACTACAGACTCAGAAAACTATGTCAGAAGACTACTCAAGGATAAAAGACTAGAAGACACAGAAGAGTAGATTAAAGACTTGAAGAAGTATTCTGAAAAAACTAAGTACAGAACATAAGAAGAGTACATGAGAAGAGTAAGTACTTAAGCAGAGTACATTACTAAGCTGAAGACGTAACTGAAGAATAAGTTTGGAGAACTTATTAAATGAAGAAGTTATCGAAGTAACTGAATAACTGAAAGTGGTTATGAATACTGACCGACTTAAGGAAGTTACAGAGTTAGTTACAAGAAGAAGTTACAAAAACGGTTAAAAATTAGTTTTGATGGTTAGTTACACAAACAACTAACTGGATAACTAAAGTGTATAAATAACGAAAGATCTTCTATTGAAAAGACTACTGAAACTAAGAGCACTGAAGCTACAAGCGAATCAAAGTCTTAGAGATCAAGAAGCTATAAAAAAGAAAACTCGCAGAGTTTATAAGAAGATTAAAAGAGAAGATCAAAGCCCAGATTTGAAAGAAGAATTCAAAGGCGTATACTCACAGAGAAGTTTATTGTTTTAGTTTGTATTTTCTTTGTAAACAAGTGTGTTAGTTACTTGTGAAAATACTAGTAGATCGAAGATATACCTGGAGGTATAATCGACAAGATCGAAGTCTTATTCTTGAGACTTTAAGCCACAAGTTAATAAAACATCACAATTGGGTTTGTGTTAGTGGATGTAGGCATTTGCTGAACCACTATAAATTTCTGTGTTCATTTACTTACAGTTTTATATTTCGTAAAGTTCTTAAAGAATTCGTATAAACAGCTAGATTGAGAAATCGTGCTGATCGAGTAGACGAATTGTTTGATAACAAAACAGTATTGTACAAGAAGTATTTTTCATTATCTTAAGGAGTGAGGATAAACTACTAAAAGGGCACACTTTAATATTCATACTAAGCATACTAAGTTGATTACTAGTTTACTGATTAAAAGATCAACTGGCTAAATATTAGCACAATACTTAATAAGAAGACTATTCAGCATACTACTCTGATATTTTAGGAAAAGTTTGAAAGTCTATTCACCCCTCCCCCCTAGACTTTTAGGCTTATTCTAATCTTAACTCACTCTTGGGACCAACAAAAGTTTATCAACATAAACATAAAGTTATGAAATAGCTTCCAAAGTTTATCAAAATAAAACATAAGATAATAAAATAGTCATTTAAGTTCAAATACACAAACACTTTCTAAATTAAAAATCATCTTACATATCATCATCACAGTCATCTTCATTTCCTTCTTGTTCATACTCACAATTTTCAACAACATTAGATAAAGATCCCTCATTCAACAAAGTTGTCTCAGTACATGCACAATCCTCATTTATATATAAAATATAATAGTTGAATATGAAAAATAAACATAAATTATGGCTTAAAATGTAATATAACTTACCACTAGACACAAAACCATACAACCAAATGCGAGTGCAAATCAAAGATTGAAATTTCTGAGGAAGCATATAACTTCTATACTTAGAATGCATATAAAAAAAAAAAACCCACGGGCCAACCCGCTCCGTACGCGATCTAACTTGCCAAAACTCGCGGCCCATACAGTCTAAACCGTACGGGCCTGCTCCTAAACGAATTTTCAAATACTTAGTCCAACCCACTATATTAATAGGTGGGAGCGGGCCAACCCAACGGCCCAACCCATTTTGACAACTCTCTACATAATGTTGTAAAGTTAAATTTTATGGACTATCTACATATTATGCCGGATGGTACATTAATATTTTTCAAATGAAATGTAATATCACTACAAGAAAACCGCAATTTAGCCGCGAAAAAATTTGTCGCTAACGTAAGATAGCGATGAAATAATTTTGTCGCAGGATTTGTTGCTATACTCCCGTCGCTAACGTGTTTGCGACAAAAAAATTTAATTTTGTCGCAAATGTTTGCGATGAAAAATTAGGTTTCATCGCAAAATATTAGCGACGAAAATATGAGTTTCATCGCAAAATATTAGCGACGAAAATATGAGTTTCATCGCAAAATGTTTCTAAGAAAAATCAAACATTTGTTGCAAACACGTTAGCGACGGGTGTATAGCAACAAATCCTGCGACAAAATTATTTTATCGCTAACTCACATTAGCGACGAAAATATTTGAATTAGCGACAAATTTTTTCGTGTCTAAAATAGTAGTTTCTTACTTCGTGACAAATATTTTTGCGATAAATATTTTAATTTCGTTGCAAATGTTAGCAATGAAACCCATATTTTTTGTTGCTAACATTTGCGATGAAACTCATGTTTTCATCAAAAACATTTTGTAATGAAACACATTTTCGTCGCTAATATTTGCGATGAAACTCATGTTTTCATCATTAATATTTTGCGATAAAAATATAGATTTCATTGAAAAACGTTAGCGATAAAAATCATGTTTTCATTGCAAATGTTAGCCACGAAACTAAGAATTTCATCACAAAATAATAACAATGTAAATATATTTTTTATAGTTGATTTAACAACGAAAGTAAATCATTCATCGCAAAAGTATTAAATCATAATATCTACGAATTTAAATTTCACCCTAATAAAATCAATAATATCATTATATTTTATAAATAAAAGAGCATTCATCAAAATTACATCCAAAAATGTCAAATACATCAAAAAAGAAAAAGAAAAAAAAGTCTCCGTATAAAAAAACACCTAAAAACCAGTAGGAAACCACCAGGAAACAGCACCAAAATCAGCAGAAAATAGCACCAAAACCAGTAGGAAACAGCACCAAAAATCAGCAGGAAACAACACCAAAACCAGTAGGAAACAACACAAAAAATCAGCAGGAAACAACATCAAAACCAGCAGGAAACACACACATACGCAATGGTCGCATAAATCCTCCTTGAACATCAATAACAAGCCACTAACGAAGTTGGATAGCTCAAGTGGTTAGAGCACCACTACCTAGGCTTTAGATCCTGGGTTCGAGTCATGGGGAGGGGAAAAGGGATGGGTATTTAATGTAATTCAAAAAAAAAAAAATCAATAACAAGCCATTAAGAAACCAGTAGCAAACTAACTAAAGACAACAATAACGTAAATGTACCGTCATAATATATACAAATGACAACAACCAACAAACCCATAACAACAACAATAATAAGTAAAAAATTAAAAAAGTAAAAGTAAAATAGTAATCATAAACAAAAAAATTATAATGACAAGCTAGAAAAAATCCATATATCCATCAAGCAAGTTCCCAACATGATCAATTTTATAACCAAACTGTAAACATTTTTTTATTTTTACCTGAACTCTCCTCAACAATGGATTGAACCCCACTTGGACAATTAACTTGATTGTGTACTCTCTTAAGAAGCATACTTGCACAAAGTAAAGTAATTGTGAAATGTAATAAATAAATAAAACAACCCACATATAGCACATATTAAGTTAGTAAATAAAATCAATGTCATTGCAATATTTGAAATCACAAGCATATTATGTAAATACCTTATGTTGTTAAATAAATCAGTCATTATCTTCATCAGATTGCAGTATTAGCTCATCTTCATCGCTACCTACTTCGATTTCAATATCTTCATCATTGATAAAATCTTGAAAATCATCAGACTTTTGCATTTGTCTTTCCGCTAATTCTATATAATTAGGTTGAACTCCAATTCTGTCAAGTTGAGAAGTTTCTATATCTTTACCGACCACTAAACTTATGTCATTAGATGACATATCTTGATCGGGTTCATTGTTATCCCCATAATTATGAGGTTCACCATTACTTTCATCTTCCTCTCAGACTGCTTCAAAAATCTCACGATGTTGTACTTTCATGGCGATTTTCCAATGTCTTCCACGCTTTATGTCATCCATGTAATACACTTGTTGTGCTTGAGACACTAAAATAAAAGGGTCATCCTCATACCATGTCTTAGATGTATCTATGCATGTGAGACCAAACTCTTGAATGATTGATTTCTTTTTTAGGTTACACTGGACCAATCACACCAAAATTGTCTCCGTGTCCGAAATTCTAAAAGACTTGCACGATCTCATTTACAACTCCAAAAAATTCCAAATTCTCACCATCGTCGGATGATGGCACACTAATCCCACTATTTTGAGTTGTTCTTCGAGCATCACGAGATTTTGTATGATAACGAACACCATTTACCACACATGCATCATGAAGATGCATGAACTTCGACATCCGGACCTAACGCTAGAGAGTGTAGCTCATCCGTCGCCTCCGGATGACTCATAGATATTAACTTCAACATCTTACCTCGAAACCACTCAGGAAATTCATCCTCTTGACATTTTAGAATGCCATTGGGAGAAACTCTTGAGGAGAGAGTTTGCATATGTTCCCTGCACATCAACAAAAAATAGTTAAGATCAATATATACTGCAATCTTATGGGAGAAATGAAGTTTTATTTACTTACTTGTGATTATTAAGAATATACCAATGTGCTTTCTTTCGCGAATTCTATGACAACTTGTGATTTCTATGGCTACTAAACATCCTTACTTGTTGTGAGAAAACAGTAAGTGTAGATGACACATGTTGATCCACATCTATGTTTCGCTTTGGCCTTGTAAACCTTGTTTCAATTTGCGTCATATACCTAGATGAAAATGTCAATGCTTCATCTACAATATATCCCTCTGCAATGGAACCTTCTGGTCTCGATCTATTTCGAACATACTTTTTCAAAGTACCCAAATATCGTTAAAATGGGTACATCCACCGTGACGAAATAGGCCCAGGTAGCATAGCCTCACATGGTAGATGAACTGCCAAATGAATCATGATGTCAAAAAATGCTGGAGGAAAAAACCTTTCCAACTTTCATAAAATGACTAGGATGTCCTCCTCCATCTTTGTTAAGTCTTCAATGTGTAGAGTTCTAGCGCATAGTTTCCTAAAGAAATCACATAACTCGACTATTGTTCCACACATATCCTTCGCTAAAAAATTTCTTATGGGAACTGAGAGAAATCTTTGCATAAGAACGTGACAGTCATGTGTCTTTAACCCTTTAATTTACCATCATTCACGTTAATATTTCTGGAAATATTTGATGCATAACCATCTACGAACTTAACCGATTTTAAAAAACAGCAAAATTCTCGTCGTTCATCCAATGTCAATGTGTAACAAGCATCTGGCTTAATATTCTTTTCACCAATCTTCTTAATATGCAATTCACTTCTTATGCACATATCTTGTAGGTCGATTCATGCTTTAATAGTGTCCTTAGACTTGCCATCAATACTCAACAATGTTCCAACTAACGCATCACAAATATTTTTCTCAATATGCATGACATCTAAATT
The DNA here is from genome assembly GCA_963675135.1 of Galeopsis tetrahit. Taxonomy (NCBI): domain Eukaryota; kingdom Viridiplantae; phylum Streptophyta; class Magnoliopsida; order Lamiales; family Lamiaceae; genus Galeopsis; species Galeopsis tetrahit. Next base: position 48,592,907 of record OY776126.1, on the reverse strand, counting down.
ATGTCTCAATGTCAAATCTTGCCAATATTTCAACTAAAAAATGATAGACTTTTTCACCCATTTAGCTTTGCGTACTGAACGTTTTCGCTTCGCCGTCACCGCAGGCTGTTTACCAAATATCACCTCAGGCAATGCATTTAATTGTGTTAAAACATCTTCCCCAGTGAAAGTTCGTGGAGGTCCATTCAATTCAGATTTTCCATTGAAACTTTTGTTTTTCCTCCATGGATGGTTCGGACGTAAGAATCGTCGATGACACGTGTAGCAAATCTTACTTCGTATAGAACTCGATAGAGTATCATCAAGACATACTGGGCATGCTTTGTACCACCCGGATATCGTCCCATATGCTGGGAAGTCGTGAATTGTCCACATTATGGCAGCATGTAATTGAAACACTTTTTTAGTAGACGCATCATATATGTACATCCATCTCATCGTCCCATAGTTCCTTTAACTCATTGATTAAGGGACGCAAGTAAACATCAATATTTTTTCCAGGGGCCTTAGGACCAGGAATCAATAGAGACATAATCGTGTGGGATTGTGTCATCATTTTCCAAGGCGGTAAATTATATGGCACAAGTAGGACTGGCCACACACTATAGAAATTAGACATTTTTCCAAATGTGTTAAATCCATCAGTTGCTAACCCCAAACGGACATTTCTAGGATCAGCTGCAAAAGAAGTATGTAATTTATCAAAGTTCTTCCACGACTCTGCATCAGTTGGATGCCTTAATACCCCATCTTTTTCAATACGATTATCCCGATGCCATCTCATTTCCATTGTTGTTTCCTTTGTTAACAACAATCGTTTGAGCCTTGGCTTCAATGGGAAATACCTAAGGACTTTCTGAGGAATCTTCTTCGTTTTTGTTTCCTCGTACTTATAACGCGACTCTTTACACACCGATCATGTATCCTTGTCCTTGTGTTCATTCCAAAATAAAATGCAATCATTAACACAAGCATGTATAGACTCGTAACCTAAACCCTATTGTTTTAACTTTTGTTTAACTTCATCATGAGAGTGAGGAATCTTGTTCGGCAGTGGAAATGCATCTTGTAACAACTCGAGCAACATGTTAAAAGACTTGTTGGTCCAACGATTTAATACCTTAACATGAATTAATTTCAATAGGAAACTAAATGCACTAAATTTTATACACCCTAGATACAACTCTTGCTGAGCTTCTTCAAACATTGATGTATACCTTTCTCCTGATTTCTCTCTACCGATGTTCTCAATGTCATCATCTAATTGAACCTCACTACTGTCCACAATCTCTGGTTGCCTCAAATCATTAAACATATCAAAGAAAGAGTCATCTTCTCTTGATGCATTTAGATCCTCATCTTCATTTATGAGATTAGCATAATCATTAGGTTGACTTACTTCACCATGAGAATCCCACACTTGGTATAATGTATCAAAGCCAAATCTGTAAAGGTGTCCTCTAACAAAGTTTAGGTCATACTTATATAAATTCCTACATTCCCGACAAGGACAACGATTCTTGGATAATTTTTCAGTGGTCATGAAATTTTCAGCAAACTTAAGAAATTCAATCAAACCATTTATATATTCTGCAGCTATACGATTTGGATTCATTATCCAACTTCGATCCATATTTCAGAATCCTATGCAACGATCTAAACATGCAACAAAAGAACAAAGGAAATTTTGAATTAGTACTTAGAATAATGGGACAATATACATTTCAAAGAGCTTTCCATTGTCTGGTTTATTAGAAAAATACCATAAATTTTCATTTGTCATGGGATAAAAGAAACAATACCATCAACTAAAATGAAAACATAAACTTTTCACAATGTTCACAACACTAATTTGATGTCCTTCTTCTCCACATGATCCCTTATGAAGTGATGCTTGATGTCCACATGCTTGAATCTTGTATGTAACACTGGATTTTGTGAAATTGCTATGGCACTATTGTTGTCACAAAATATTGACACTTCAGTAGAGTTGACATTGTAATCTCATAGTTGTTGTCTCACCAAAGGATTTGAGCACAACAACTTCCAGCTGCAACATACTCAGCTTCAGTAGTTGAAGTTGCCACAATGTTTTTTGTTTCTTTGAGAACCAAGAGATGAGCTTGTTTCCCAATAATTGACATGTTCCTGAAGTGGACTTCCTATCAATTCTGCATCCTCCATAATCAGCATCTGAGTAGCCAGTTAGCTCAATGTTGTCATCTGCTGGATACCAAAGGCCTACATTTCCCTTGTGTACTTGGCTTGGTTGATGAATATTCCTTCTTTTGATTGCTTGACTTGAAGTCCCAAGAAGAAATTCATCAGCCCCATCATAGACATCTCAAACTTGCTTTGCATGAGTTTTGAGAATTTCACACACATCTTCTCATTTGGGGATCCAAATATGATGTCATCAACATATATTTGGACAAGCAAGATGTCTTCTCCTTCATAAATCCTGAACAAGGTTCTGTCCACTGTCCCTTTGACAAAACCATGATCTAACATGAATTGAGACAAGGTGTCATACCAAGCTCTTGGAGTCCATAAAGGGCTTTCTTCAGTCTGTACACTTGATTTCCTTCTTCAAAACCTGGGGGGTTGCTCCACATAGACTTCTTCTTTGAGCACTCCATTCAGAAAAGCACTCTTAACATCCATTTGATAGACTTTGAACCTTTTGTGGGCAGCATATGCTAGGCATAACCTTATTGCTTCAAGTCTTGCCACTAGTGCAAATGTCTCATCATAGTCTATGCCTTCTGATTGACAATATCCTTTGGCCACCAATCTAGCCTTGTTTCTGACTATCACATCATTCTCATTCTTCTTGTTCTTGAACACCCACTTTGTTCCAATAAAATCTTGATGTGATGGTCTGTCAACCAGTTCCCAAACATCATTTCTGGTAAAATGGTTCAGCTCCTCTTGCATGGCTGTAATCCAGTTTGCATTTTGAAGTGCTTGTTCAATGTCATGAGGTTCCTGTTCTGATAAGAAGCAACAAAACAAAGCACTTTCACCATGAAACCTTCTAGTTTTTACTCTTATACTTGGATCTCCAAGTATTAGGTTAGTTGGATGGTCAGATAACCAATTCCTTCTTTTCATGATCCCTTCAGTAGAGTTGTCCTCTACTAAGGTTGAGTCACTAGCATCATAAAATTCAGGAAAGTTTAATGCAGGATCTAATTCAGGATCATATTCAGGGTTGTTGGCCTCAATGTCAGGGACATTGGCATTTTCAACATTTTCATTTCCCCCTTGAATATTGGATCCATTAACTAACTCAGCAGAGCCTGCTTCTTCATTGGTAGTTGTTACCTGATTATGAACTGGGATTGGGTCATTCAGTTCATCATTTCCTTCAGTGGAGTTTGTCTCAGGCCGATTGCCTTTAGGAGTGTTGTCCAGTGAGACAGTTTCAGGAGGGTTGGCCTGGACAACTTCAATGAACAAAGTATCCTTATCTTTTAAGCTCAGTCTGGTTGTTCTTTGTGAGATGTCATCAGTATTCAAGGTTTTATCCTTGTTCTCAAAGATAGTTTCATCAAACACAACATGCGGTGTTTCTTCCACAATAAGGGATTTACAACTACAGGAAATCACACATTTCGTGATGAATTTTTTTGTAACGACACAAAAATCGTCACAATTTGTTACTTAAACGTGACGAATTTTATTTTTCGTTATTAAAGTACTAGAAATTGTGACAAAATTTAAATTCGTCACAAATTTGTATATTTTATGACGATGTTAATAAGTATGTCACAATAGTACTATGTGACGATTTTGATAATAAATGGTGACGAAATTCAACGTTGAAAAATAGTTTTTCTTGACAATACTAAACTATCGTCACAATAATAATTGGTGACGATTTTAATAATAATTGATGATGATATTCGACGTCATAAAATGTATATTTTCATGACGATACTACTTTTCGTCATTAATTATTTGAAATATTTAGAGACAAAATATTTTCATCACAATAATAATTAGTGACGATTTTAATTGTAATAGATGACAATATTCCACGTCATGAAAAATATATTTTCATGACGATGTTATTTTTTATCATTAATTATTCAAAATATTTAGTGGCAAAATGTTTTCGTCACAAAAATTATTGGTGATGATTTTAATAATAATTTATGACGATATTCAACGTCATGAAAAATATATTTTCATGACAATATTATTTTTCGTCATTAATTATTCGAGATATTTAGTGATAAAATATTTTCGTCACACTACTAATTGATAACGATTTTCATAATAATTTATGACGACATTCGACGTCATGAAAAATAAATTTTCATGACAATATTATTTTTCATCATTAATTATTCAAAATATTTAGTGATAGAATTATTTCGTCACAAAAATAATTAGTGACGATTTTAATAATAATTGATGACGATATTCAACGTCAAAAATTTTATATTTTTCTTGACGATACTATTTTTCGTCACAATTATTTGAAATATTTAGTGACAAACTTTTTTCGCCCCGAAAATAATTGGTGATGATTTTAATAATAATTGATGACGATATTCAATGTCATAAAATTATATATTTTCATGACGATGCTATTTTTTGTCATTAATTATTTGAAATATTTAGTAATGAATTTTTATTGTCACTATAATAATTGGTGAAAATAATAATTGATGACGATATTCAACATCATGAAAAATATATTTTCATGACGATACTAATTTTTTGTCATTAATTATTAGAAATATTTAGTGACAAAAAAAATTTTTGTCGCTATAATAATTGGTGATGATTATAATAATTATTGGTGACAATAGTTTACGACTATTCGACATTATAAAATATATATTTTCATGACAATGTTATTTGACGTCATAAAAAATATATTCATGTTCTCTAATTTCGAATACAAGTTCTTAAATAGGGATGGCAATGAGACGGGTATACTCTGTCCCAAAACCCGCCCCGCTAGAAAATTCTCATACTCGAACCTGTCCCACTAGAAAATTCTCATACCCGGACCCTCCGCACTTGAAAACCCGTCGAGTTTTACCCGTCCTATCCCGAACAATTTTTTTAATTAATTATAATGTATACAATATATTTATTTTGATATTACATAATTCAAATTAAATATATAATTGTTTAAAATAACATTTTCTATTCATTTTATACTAAAAACTAAATAAAAAAATATTTTTACAAACATATATATATTAATATGTACATATAAGTTTATATAAATAGAAATATATATATATATATATATATTAGATATTACTATATTTATATATAGCAGGTCCAGGTACGGGTTTGGCAAAAATCACGACCCGTCCCATAACAACTTAAACGGGTCCGTGCATTTGAAAATTCTATTTACAAGGCACATCAAAGGTTTTGACTCCTTCAACCCACAACTCAGTTAGTTCTTTAACTAATGGTTGTAAATACACATCAATGTCTTTTCTGGTGACTTTTTCTACAATCCCAATGAGGAAGATTAAGCGGTTCTATAATAACTGACCACATGTTATAAATAGTGCTCAACATTTCTTGGATCATTAGCAAACCAATGAAACTCACTATCGAAGTCTTTCCATATATGCTATGGAATCAGCTAGATGTCTCATATAGTCATCATCAATACGTTTTTCTTTATGTCAAACCATCTTTTTGGAGGTTTTCGAAGACAATAAAAGGCGGCGTAGTCTAGGTACCATCATTGATTTTCCAACGAGAAGTCCCACAAATAGGGCAAGCCTCTAATTTTTTATTTTCATTCCAAAACAAGGCATAATCATACTTACACGCATGAATACACTCATATCCTAATTCCAAATCACGTAAATAACTTTTAGCTTCGTAGCAAGTGTGTGGAAGTGTCTCACCATCGGGAAGAGCATACTTTATTAGACTCAACATCATATTTACAACTCTATTACTCAACTTGTTATACACTTTTAAATGGAGCAATTGGATAATAAATGATGTCTTTGAGATTTTCTTACAACCAGGATATAATTCTACTTGAGCATATAAATCAAGATATGCATTGTAGATCAAGATATGCAGTGAGACCATGAGTATTGTCATCATCGATTTACATATTATCACCATTTTCTTGAGAGTATTGCTTGAGTCTTCCCTCATAAACGACTAATTGTTGCTTCCTATCATGTATGTTAATGACTAGAATATTGGCAGAATTTCGATCTATGGATGAACATCTTCTTTATATAATTTTTTAATGAAGTTGTAAACATCTATATCTAACCATTAACTAAGCGAGATGAGACGCGCAGGCACTGCGACTGTCGACGCCCGGTGGTTAGAGGGCGAGGCATCGACTTGGAGTCGTTGAAATTGTGTGAATGAGGATCTGAGTCACGACTCTCGTGAGGAGCAGAGGAGAGGAGGGGGACTTTTATAAAAATATATATGTAAAAATAACAAGGGAGATAACATTGTATTATGGAAATTGGCGGCAATATAGGCAGAATAGGGGAGGTTGGCGCGTTTTAATTTCTTCAAAGGATAAAATATATTATAAAATACATTTCAATTAGTACAGTCTTCAATTAAAAGATTTTATTTCCATGTCAATCTAAACTAATTCATTAAAGTGGACGGCAATATAGGGAGAATATAGGAGGTTGCCCCTTTTAATTTCTTATTTATTACTCCCTCCTATTTTTAATAGAAATCGTTTTGACCTTTCGTTTTCTTTGCAAAATATAAGTTGTTTTGCACTTTTCAATGCAAATTAATTGCATTTATTCCAAATTTACCTTTAAAATCAATAAATATTTACATACATGTATTTTTTTTAATGAAAATTACAAGCATTAATTAAGGGTAAAATGAGAAGTTAATTATTTTCTTAATATGTGTGCATGAGCTTAGGATGACATATATTTTGAATAGGAGAGGGTAGTTAAAAGGAAAAAAAATACTACGGAGTAAAAAATATCTTTCAATTAATTAGTAAAGCCTCCCATTAAAAGATTTTATTTGTTAATCCAAACTAATTCATGAAAGTGGATTTGGTCAAATATTATATTCATATACAAAACATTGACGTAAAAATAAATTAGAAATTGGCGGTAATATGTGAAAAATAGGGGACGTTGCCGCCTTTTAATTTCTTATTTATTAGTTATGAAAAAAAATATTTTAAAATACCTTTGAATTAGTAAAGCTTCCAATTTCCATGTCAATCTAAACTAATTTAAAGTGAATTTAGTCAAATATTATATACAAACAATATTTCATTACCATTTAAATAATGTGAATAAGTGTAAATAATTGCAATTTGTAAATCCAAAAAAAAAAAAAAAAATCCAAAATAATTGCAATTTGTAAATAATATGAATAAGTGTAAATAATTCAAAAACTTGAAAAACATAATAAGAAAATAAAAAAAAAAATCAAATTTCATTGGGTTACTTTATAAACAAAAATGCGAGAATATCATAAGATTTATTAAACCGTGATTCACCATATTAAAACGTAAATTTAACGAGGTAAACAATCATTAAACAAGAAGAATTTACTATGAAAAAATGTGAAGAAGATAAAATGAGCATGAAAGTGGAAGCAGCGAAAAGAAATCGAAGTGGCCACAAAAGAAATGATTGTATTGCACTAATCTTCTCGATATGTGTAATATTTTATATATTAGTGTTTGTGTTGGTAGTGTAGAATGAATTTTTTCACCCCTTCATTATTTCTTTTCGTCGCTTGTGCTGCAAGGTGTTGTTGTCGCCTATATTAAAGTTATCTATCATGAAAATTTTGATGAAGAGAAACCGAGCAAGAAAGTTAGACATGAGATATAGCTTTCAATCATGCATGCAGGTAGGGTTGTAAACGAATCGAAGTGAATCCTGTAGTATTTGATTCGATTTGTGAAAGTATTCGACAATTTGTATTAGTATTCGTTTATTTTTCGAATAATATTTTTGATTCGGTATTCGGTTCGAATTTTTATAACATATTCAAAACAATATTTTTTGATTATTCAATTCGAAATTGATTCGTATTCGATACTATTCGATTCAAAATTTTATAGAGAAAATATGTAAAATAAAATTTTAAATAATATAGAACATGAGACTATACGAGTCTACTTGAGGAAGGGAATATGGGCTAAAGTTGATTTAAAAAGACTATATATATATATATATATATATATATATATATATATATATAATAATCGAATACTTACGAATATCTAATCGAATATTATAATTTTGTATTTGTTTACTAATCGAACCAAGAAGAAAATTTGTATACGAATTCCAATATTAAAATCTCGAATATGAATATCAAAATTCGAATACAAATATAAAATATACCAAAATTATTTGATTCATTTAGAACCCTACATGCAAGCTACAAGTCTACAACTATGTTACACCTAGTCAAAGAAGTCAATCTTTGACAAGTCAATCCTAGTCACCAACTTACGTGGCGAGGACCAGTCAACAAAGTCTTACGACGACCAGTCAACAAGAAGAAAATGTAATATAAATATTGTATTTAATATAATAGAGTGCTCGCCCAAATATGTCGGCGAGCACATGTTAGTTACTGCTCGCCCAAAGATGTTGGCGAGCAAACATATATTTAGCTAGAGAAAGATAAGTATTGAAGCTTTGGGAGACGGCATGAGACATGGCGACCAGGTTCTCCGGCGACCACCGCGACGTCATCTCAGCGAGCAGGTTTTGTCGAAGAGCAGGTCTTTCCGGACGAGCAGGTTTTCCAGCTCCTCGGCATCTCGCCGAGGACGACCACCAGAGGCGGTTAAGCATTAAATGCGTCATCCCATCACCTTTTCGGGCAGAGAGAAGGGTCCACTATCAGGGCGCCACGTGTAAAGGGCGGGCTGCCCCTAGAAACCACTATATAATGCCCAAATGGGATCATTTGTAAGATCGAAGTGATCATTCATACCAAATTCCTCAAACCTAAGCAATAAACTCTCCCAAGCTTCTAAAGCGTTAGCTTCTCCAAGAAGCTACTTTCTTGTGTTCTTATTGTTCTTCATTAAGATCATCAAGATCAAATTAATCCGTATAAACACGTAATAAATCCCCGTTAAATCATATATGTTTATATCGTACTAACAAATAGTCCACATCCGAATCACCCCGATCAAAGTGCATACAACATTTGGCGCTAGAAGGAGGGGCCTTTTACGTGTTCATCATCAAGGTTTCAACCGATCATCGAGCGATCGGCTAGCAAACTCTTGTTTTCAGGTTTTAATCGGTAGATCTACCGTTTAAAGCATCATTTACGCTTTTTAGTGTTCTTCGTATTCTTGAATTTTTTCAGTTTTCGAGACATATTTTGGAGTTTGATCTCTTTGTAATTGTGTTTTCAAGCTTCTGTTATTACTTTACTAGATCAGTAGTTGTAATAGCACGTTCTTCTGCGTAAGAACTTTTAATCTTTCGTTTTTTAGCTTCGAATGCTTAGAACAGTCATACCCTTGTAATCTTTTAAGACACTATTTAAACGATGTCTCTACGTTCGAATCTAGACGGAATCCCACCGCACGGAGGGAACGAGCACCCTCCGCCGCCGGTGGCTCCGTCGCTAAATCCTTTTGGAAACTTGAACTTGGGGGACATCATGAAAGACCCCCAGCACCTGAAAGAATTCTCCGATATCCTCCTGGAGAAGAGGAGGTTACTCGAGGTGGAAGAAGTTGAGAAGGCCAAAGATCAGGACTTCGACAGAGCTCGCAAAGCCAAGGCGAGGGTAAATGACAATGATGAGGACAACCGTTCCTATCATTCATACTCTGTTCGTCCCCAGGACGGGGAGAGAAACAAAGCACCTGTTCGCTCCCACAATAGCCATACGGGAGAGTCGTACGCTCGGAACTCCGTGTTTAACCGAGTAGGCGACAAGGACCCACAAAACGCTCCTCGCCCGGTGCACTTTGATATCGGGCGACGACCAGCTAAAGACGACCACAGAGATCGTGGTGGAAGAAAGGAGACAGGGTCTCCGCCCTAGATCGAGTAGGGCCAGGCGTGCGGGCACCTTCAAGGGGTTATCACAGCCACCATTCAGAGAGGCGTTCTCCCAGGCGATCACATCATGGTGATCACCCGACCGCATCTCGCGGGAGCCGACGCGACGAGGTCGTCATCCCCCAACCACAAACAGCCGAGGAGGGGCAGTTCGCCCAGTTCCTCGAAACACAAAGATTAATGAAGTTGGAGATGGAAACTCTGCGAGCAGAGGTGGTCGCAACCAAGCAAGGCACTGCCCCACCTGTCACTTTGCCCACTCCACCTTTAAGTGTTATGATTCTCACTGCCCCCATTCAAATGAAGATTCAAATGCCTTCTATGGCAGCGTACGACGGGGCGTCCGACCCAAGGGTGCATCTATCAAAGTATGCAAGCTATATGGCCTCAATCGGGGCAACAGACGCCACCCAATGCAGAAACTTCTCCTTGACTTTGGGAGATCGAGCTCATCGCTGGTACACCACTTTGGGTGCCGGATCTATCACCCCATTCTTAGAACTGGGGCAACAGTTCTTGGCTCACTTTGGGTCTATTGCTGCTCGCCCAGCCTAACGTTTGGCAAACGTTCGCCAGACACCAACCGAATCGGGCAAGGACTTTATCGAACGTTTCGATAGGTTGGTGATTGATGGAGAAGCAGTCAACGACGAAACAAAGTTGATCTCGGCTATCTCCGGTCTGAGAATAGGTTCCAAGCTTTGGGAATCTATGCACACATCTTTCCCCGTTTCCTATGCGGATTTCCGCAGTCGGGCGGGAAATTTCATACAAATGGAGGAAATAATGGACGCCGCCAAGGCTAACGAGCAGCCTGACGCGGCCAAAAGGGTATGGCCCAAGAAAAATTCTAAGACTGGGGAGTCTTCCCAGCTAAAAAAGGCGACCACTCAGGGCGGCAGTGCTCGCCCGTCAAACTTCAGGCCTTTGGAGGAGTCTCCTGAGATTCTTCAATTCAGGAAAGCCCTCTCTGTTGACCCCAGGGGTATCTTCGATGCAATCAGGGGAAAGAATCTGCTCCCCCAAACTAAACAAATGCATACAAGTGATGCTAATCTTGATGGTAGTAAATTCTGCAACTACCACAACTCAGTCGGCTACCACACCAATGGGTGCCGAGACTTGGTGAGAAATCTTTTTAAGCTATACAATGCGGGAAAGCTCGCCCAGTTCATCAAGTCCGGAGGTGGAAATGGCGACAACAGGGTCAAGAAGCGTCGCGACGACAGCGACGACCTTCGCCAACAGCTTAATCGCCAGAAACTGGCCCCCCCATGCCGAACAATCCAACAGGCGACATCGATAACGTGGGCGGAGGTTGCATGGTTTTAGAAGGCCCCTTGGGGGGAACTCAATCCGGGAAAGCTCTGTCTGTTCGCCGACAACAGAGCGATATGCGATCACTCAACAACGTGCATCAAGTGTGCGTCGCTCCTGCTGCTGAGCAGCCCCCATCCCACCAACTCGTTTTCACAAACGACGATCTGAACGGCGTGGTGCAACCAAACAATGATGCTTTGGGCATCACGGGGAAAATCATGGGAACCAATGTCCATCGCATGACGGTCGACACCGGGGCTTACACCAACGTCCTTTTCAAGCATACTCTCGATGCCCTCGGTGGATATGCAGAATACGTTGAGCCTTGCGACGACATTATCGTAGGGTTCGGGGACACGCGCAACCTTCCGATAGGCAAAATCAGACTCTCCCTGGAGCTGGCATCGTCAAAAGAGCCAGAAATGCATCTTGCTCGGCAGCTCGACTTCTTGATCGTAGACATGCCATCTTCCTACAACGTGTTCCTCGGCCGACCTTTCTTCGACGAATTCAAGGTGACCGCTTCTACTTATTTTTACTGTGTAAAATTTTCGACCTTGGCGGGTGTTATAACCGTCAAGGGCGATTAGACACGGGCGAGGGAGTGTCTCGTCCATTTTGCTAAACGCCATTCTAAAGAAACTCCTATGATTGGCCAGTATATTGAGTGTCAAAAACAAAAAGGACAAATGAACTACCTTGAAGGTCTTCCTAGAAAATATCAAAAAATCGAAGTTGGGGAGTGCAGTCGGCGTTTCGACGACCACCAAGTAGAGGCGAATGAGCACGCCTCCATGGAAGTGGACGACCACACCCAAATGGAGATCGACGAGCAGATAGATTCGGGCGACCAGATCCCCGACGACCAGGTTCCAGAAAACATTCCAGATCTGGAGCCTAGGTTAGGCTTTGAGCCAGAGTTCGGAATCGAGGACCCTCGTTGGAAGGAGCCTAAAGAGCGGGCAACTTCAGCGGAGGACCTTGAAACTATTCACTTAAACAATGCTCGTCCAGAACGCGAGGTACTCATAGGTTCAAATTTACCAGTACATTTGCGGTCCGATATGATCGCATTTTTGAAAGAAAACATCGGAGCTTTCGCATGGTCACATGAGGACATGGTAGGTATCAAAACAAGCCATGCCTGCCACAGATTGAATATTGATCCAACAAGGAGACCCATCACCCAAAAATGAAGAAAATTTGGGCCAGATAAATATGCGGCTATGGCAGTAGAAGTCAAGAAATTGATCGACAATAAATTAATCGAGAAAACTGGAACTGATCCTGAGTGGTTGGCGAATCCAGTGCTCGTTAAAAAGACGACCGGGTCGTGGAGATTGTGTATAGACTTCACAGATCTAAACGATGCCTGTCCCAAAGATTACTTTCCGATGCCCCACATCGATCATTTGGTAGACAATACAGCGGGGCACGAGATGTTAAATTTCATGGACGCTTTCGCGGGATACCATCAGATTGCTATGCATCCCGACGACCAGCGACACACTGCTTTCATGACCGCAACGGACATGTATAGTTGGAAAAGAATGTCTTTCGGTTTGAAAAATGCGGGGGCAACATACCAAAGACTGGTAAATAAGATGTTTGAAAAACACATCGGCGAGATGGTGGAGGTCTACATCGACGACATCGTTGTCAAAAGCTTACGAAAAGAAGATCACCTACACCACCTTGCCATGACATTCGATATCCTGAAAGAATACAACATGAAGTTAAATCCAAAGAAATGCAGTTTTGGAGTTAGCTCCGGGAAATTTCTAGGGCACTTGGTTAGCCAGCGGGGCATCAAGGCGAATCCGAGTAAAATTCAAGCGGTCATCGATATGCAAAGCCAAAGGAACGTAAAAGAAGTGCAGAGGTTGACAGGATGCCTTGCATCGATGAACAGATTTATTGCACGAGCGGGCGATCGTTGCAAACCTTTTTTCAATGCTTTGAAAAAAGGGAGGTTCGAGTGGACCGACGAGTGTGAGAAAGCCTTCGAAAAGCTGAAAGAATATTTATCGGATCCGAAGGTCCTTTCTAAGCCAGTCCCCGGCGAAATCTTATATCTATACTTGGCGGCCACTGACTGTGCGATCAGTTCAGTGCTCGTCCGAGCAGAGGGGAGCACACATCTTCCAATCTATTACGTAAGTCAAACACTGAGAGATGCGGAGTTGAGATACACTCCAATGGAAAAATTGGCGTACGCATTGGTCATGAGCGTCAGAAAACTAAGGCAATACCTGTTCGACCACGAGGTGGTCGTCCTCACGACTTTTTCTCTTCGGCGAGCACTGCATCGTCCGGATACCACTGGAAGGCTTTTGAAATGGTCGGTGGAAATCGGGCAATTTAGGCTCACCTACTCGCCCAGAACGACAATCAAGGGAGAAGTGCTGGCGGAATTCATTGTGGAACTCACTTTCCCGGATAAAATGGACAAGGAAATCGAGCTTTCTTGGACACTGTTCGTCGATGGCTCTTCGACGAGCACCAAAGCAGGGCAGGAGTCGTCCTCACCAGCCCAGCCGGACAGACGTTTGCTTCAGCGATCGAGTTCGAGTATCGAGCAACCAACAACGAGGTAGAGTACGAGGCTCTGGTCGCGGGAATCAAGATGGCTATGGCCGTGGGCGCCAGAAAGCTGAAATTTTTTTCGACTCTCAGCTAGTGGTTTGTCAAATAACGGGCGAGTACAAGGCTCGCGGAGATCAAATGTTGAAGTATCAAGACTTGGTGAAAGGATTGCTCGAGCAATTCGACCAGTTTCACATCGAGCAAATCCCTAGGGAGGAGAATACGCAAGCAGATGCCTTAGCTCGGCTGGCCACTTCAGAGGGGGAGGCAATATTTTCAGAAGCAACCATCACTAAGATTTCTTCCCCATCAGTGAGCAGAGGTCAAATTTTGCAGATTAAAGCGACCAGCGACCAGGACTGGAGGATGCCGATCACCAGGTACATCAAGACCGGCGAGCTCCTGGACGACAAGGTGAAGGCGACCAGGTTGCAGCCCAGGTCCGCAAGGTACACTATTATTGGCGACCAGCTGTACAAATGGGGTTTTTCAATGCCTTTATTGAAATTCCTCGGAGAAGACGAAGCGAAGATCGTCATGCATGAAATCCACGACGGAGTGTGTGGAAATCATACAGGGGAGCAAAGCTCGATTTAAAAATCATAAGGCAAGGCTACTTTTGGCCAACACTAAAGAAAGATGCAATCCACTACGCGCAGACGTGCAAGAGATGTCAAGCCTTCGCTCCCGCCATTCACTCACCACCAGACGAGCTCACCTCGGTGTATAGTTCTTGGCCTTTCGCAAAGTGGGGGATCGACATCATCCGACCTTTCCCACCAGCTGCAGGGGGAGTAACTTTCGTAGTCGTAGCAGTCGATTACTTCACCAAATGGACAGAAGCAAAGGCATTGAAGACCATCACAACGGGCCAGATGACAAGCTTCATTTGGAAGAATATAATTTGCAGGTTCGGCCTACCACGAGCAATAGTGACCGACAACGGACGTCAGTTCACGAGTCAAGACATGCTGGAATTCTGCTCAAAGTGGAACATCAAGAAAACATTTTCAACACCCTATCATCCACAATCAAATGGTCAAGTAGAAGCAATCAACAAAATCATCAAGCACACCTTGAAAGCTAAGCTAGATGGATTGAAGGGCAAATGGGCGGACGAGCTGCACATGGTTCTGTGGGCATATCGGACGACCACGAGAAATTCTACAGGTGAGACACCGTTCGCGCTCGCGTTCGGAACCGAAGCTGTCATACCAGCAGAGGGGCAGGTCGCCACCTTTCGAGTAGCAAATTATGACGAGCAGTTGAATAACGATGCACAGCTCTCCGACTTGGACTTCCTAGAAGAGCGAAGACTAACAGCGGACGAGAAGAATGTGGTCTACAAACAAAGGTCAGAGCACTACTACAACACCAAAGTACGTGCTCTCCAATTCTCCATCGCCAGCTCGTACTTCGACGGGCGACGGAGCAATCCATTGGCATACTTGGCCCGACTTGGGAGGGTCCGTACCGAATAACGTGCACACTCCTGAACGGATCGTACGAGCTAGAAGATCTCGAGGGCAAGCCGAGCAAGTACCCATGGAATGCGGTCAAGTTGAAGAAGTTTTATCAGTAAGTTTTTAATTTCTTTATATTTGTATAGTTTGTATCTAGTCGTCATTTTCAATCCATCAATCCATTTGTATAGTTTTTATCAGAGAGTTTGTAAATTTCATCAAGTGTTAGATAAGTTTTAGAAATTTTAGATAAGGCTCTGCGTAGCCAGCTGTGAAATAAAAGAGTTCAACCGATGAATGGTTAACTCTAAAAGACGAGCACTCTTTCTTAAAGATGCTCGCAAAGGAAAGACGAGCACTCTTTCTTAAAGATGCTCGCAAAGGAAAGACGAGCACTCTTTCTTAAAGATGCTCGCAAAGGAAAGACAAGCACTCTTTCTTAAAGATGCTCGCAAAGGAAAGACGAGCACTCTTTCTTAAAGATGCTCGCAAAGGAAAGACGAGCACTCTTTCTTAAAGATGCTCGCAAGATAACAACGACGAACACAAACCAATGAAAGATAAAAATAAAAAGACGAGTATTTATTAAAAGATGCTTGCAAAAAATAATCATAACATAAATTGAAAAAATTATAAATATTACATCCAATCTTCATCCTCTCATCTTTATTTATGTCCATCTTCATTTGCATCTTCATACTTAAAAATATTTTTATAAACATTCAAACCGATTTAAATAAGTTACAAAATGTGGGAGAATTATTAAACATATAAAAATAATTTTCTAGATTTAATATGCATAGTTGAAGTAGTACTCTTCCCTCATGCTTAGTAGAAATAACAACAAATAATTAATGAAATCAAGATAACAGAAAAACAGAAAAATATAAAACAAATTATACATAATGAAATCAAGAAATTATACCCCAAAATAAATCTTCCAAAAAACTTAATATGTCAAATTAATGAGTCTAAATGAAATTATATTGATCATATTATTTCAAACATCATAGTGTTGGAATCGTCTCTATTGTTTCACACTATGCATGCACTCAAACTTTTTTCCTTTATTATGTTTAAACGACAACCATTTTTAATTCATCAGAATTAAACATGAATTATTTTATTTAATCACTAAAATATTAGAGACGAAATATAATTTTCATTATTGTTCTGATTATTAATAATAAAATAAAATATTATTTTGCTAATAAGGTGATGAAATATTTTAATTTTCTCGCAAATATTAAATCCACAAAATTAGTCATACAAATTTTAATTTTGTCGCTAAAATATTAGCGACGAAATATAATTTTCATTGGTGTTGTGATTATTAACAACAAAATGAAGCAATTCGTTGCTTGTATAGCGATGAAATATTTTAATTTCATCGCAAAATATAATCTCAAGAAAGCAGCCACGAAAATTTCTATTTCATCGCAAAATATTGGCGACGAAATATAATTTTCATTGATGTTCTGATTATTAACAACAAAATGAAGAAAATTGTTGCTAATATAGCGATGAAATATATAAATTTTGTTGCAAAAATTAATTTCAAGAAATTAGCCACCAAAATTTCTATTTCATCGCAAAATATTAGCGACGAAATATAATTTTCATTGTTGTTTTGATTATTAACAACAAAATGAAGCAATTTGTTGTTAATATAGCGATGAAATATATAAATTTTGTTGCAAATATTAAATTTAAGAATTTAGCGACGAAAATTTCTATTTTGTTGCAAAATATTAGCGACGAAATATAATTTTCATTGCTATTTTGATTATTAACAACGAAATGAAGCAATTTGTTGCTGATATAGCGATGAAATATATAAATTTTGTTGCAAATATTAAATCTAAGAATTTAGCGACGAAAATTTATATTTCGTTGCTAAAAATTGATTTTAGCGATGAAATTTAGATTTGTTGCAAAATTTCCGTCGCTATTCCCCCTGTTTCTTGTAGTGAGTGCTAAAGGGCAAATAGGAAAAAATTGGGTTATGTTTAGTAATAAAAATTGATTTTTAAATTTTAATGGGGTGTGTTTAACATTTGGGGTGTCTATAACATTGTATGGGGTGTTAATAGCCCCACCCTTAGTTAATTAGTAAGAAAATTCAATAGTTAATAGGAATATAATATTTTGAAATAATTTATAGATCATATCTTACTCAACAATTAACTTAATTACATATCATACTTTTTAAAATTAACAACCTCCTTAAATTATGACACATAAGCCAAATTAATCACAAAATGACACATAAGCTAAATTAACCACAAGATGACACATCATCAATTTAAACTCTCTATTAGTATATAAGGGGATGGGGATGAGGCTTACTCACAGGTCCCACAATTATTTCCCACTCTTGTTATAGAAAAAAACACACAAAATTAATATCATTACAACAACATTTTAATTTTAAAATTGTTACTCATTTTAGATCCATATTTTACCTCAAAAATCACTAAATTCTTTTTATATCTCACTTAATCCCCTTTCCACTTCACTAAATCACTTAAAATACTCCTCATTTATTTGACTTCACACCTTACTAAATTCATTTTTTTTTAATTGTGTATCATTGTACACGTACAAATAATCGTGAAACCAATGATGGACAGTTTATAGCGAAGGGTGGCCTTGCCCCATAACCCACCCCCATATATATACTTCCTCCGTCCACTAAAAGTATGCTTACTTTTTTTATTTGTTTGTCCATCAAAAGTATATTAATTTCTTTATTATGGAAACAATCATTAAATCTTTATCTTTCAACAATCGTACAACAACTCTTACTTTATCTATTTTTTTCTTAAAATTTGTGCCCACAAGTATGAACATACTTTTGATGGACGGAGGAGTATATTAGTACTCTCTCATATTCAAAATGTATGTCATCACTTAGACTTATGCACACATATTAAGAAAATCAATGACTACTTCGTACTTACTATACCCCTAAGTAATTGCTCTAGGTTTCTACACTATACATTAAAAATTATTACTATCTAAGTTATAAGAGTATTATTAGTTTGAGGGTAATTTAGAAAAAAATGTAATTAATTTACATTGAAAAGTACAAAATGTCATATAATTTAAAAAAAAAAAAAAAGGTCAAACCGACATATATTATGAATATGAGGAATTATATATTAAAATTTAAATTGTTTTTAGTAATTTTTAAAATAAGTAATTAAATCAATGATAGATTGATTTAATAAGTCATTTTAGTAGAATTCATCTCAAAATAAGTTTTTATTTTACATTTGGTACTTATATATAAAAGTGATTATTTTGTACGTATTTTAATTACAAAATTAATTTCAAAAGAATTAAATTTTACACGTTTGATACTATTATTGATAAATAGAGGATCACTTTTGTATTACTTTAGTATTTTTTTTAAACACGTTTGCAATTAATCCATATATCAATATTATATAAATAATGATAAAAAAAATTAGTCTCTCAAAAAGATTGATGAAGAAAATATGATTGATAGTCTAATTTGTTAATTTATTTAATTATAAATCACCTTTAACAAAATAAATAAATAACGTATTCATTGTCTATTTTTTCAATTTTAATAGTAGATGACATAATATCACAATAATATATTTTTTCTTGCAAATCAACATTATCATTTATAATATATATGTGTATGTATTTGTATATATGTTCAATTAGTTAGTCAAACAAATTAAAGACATATTAAATGTATTTGAGAAATTTGATAATTAATACTCCCTCTGTCCACGAAAAGTAGTCCCATTTGCCCTATATTCTTTGTTCACAAAATGTAGTCACATACCCTTTTTTAAAACTATCACCCTTCAACCATCACTTAATTACTCAAATTGTCATCAACTTTATTCACAAACAATCACTTTATTCAAAATGGACCCCACAATACCCTACAATACCCTTACTTTATCTACTTTATCTACCTTTTTCTTAAAACATGTGTCCCATCCCCATGTCCCTACTTTTCATGGATGGAGGGAGTATTAATGTATTTTGATGTAATACATAAATATTATAATTTGATAAATTCTTGTATACATGATGCAATTGAATTTTAAATAGTTTGAATGTATCCTTAATTGTCTAATTAAATTTTTGAGCAACTGTACTAGAATCAAATTAAAATTGTGATTCAATTGCATTAACGGTACCATATAATTGAATGCACATAAATATAAGTTTTATAACTATACATATGTTAGTATTTTAATCATCCTTATCTCATACTCCCTCCGTCCCAAGATTACTTGCACGATTTGACCAACACGTTGTTTAAGAAATGTGAATTTAGTGGTTGATGATGTAAGATAAATGAGGGGTATTTTAGGTAATTTGATGATGTGTAAAGTGAATTTGATGATGTGTAAAGTGAAATGTATGAAAAAAAGGAGTGACAAATTTGAAAATAAAATGATGTTGTGAGGTTATTAATTTTGTGAGGTATTTCCATATTAAGAGTGTGCAAGCAATTTTGGAACATCCCAATGAGGAAAGTGTGCAAGTAATTACGGGATAAAAAAAAAATCCTTATGTCTTTGACTAAAATTTTCCGTATACGGCGCATGGGGTCTTGTACCTGCAATTGCAAACGCCACGTAAACCACTCAACTGCTTTTACTAAACTGCCTCTGACAACGAGTGGTTGTGAAATAGGAATTGTGGTGCGTTTGAGTGGGTTATTTATGTAAATATAGGAGTTGGAGATAGGGACAGAAATTAAATGCCACATTTTGTATTTATTCACTTTATTTACACTTTATTTTGTAATCACCCATACTATGATTTTACTAATTCAATGTCCATAAATACGCAGAAAATCTAACTTTCCTTATTTCAACCGCTTGATGCAATTATGTGTAACTAAGCAGTATTACTTTATTAAATAAATTATATTAATTGCTTATATTAAATAATATTAATTATGCATACAAATTTTTTTTTTTTAATTCTCGAGTATTGGTCCAAGGACCGACTAATTTTGTGGATCAATTCCATCTCCCACTTACAAGAATCCCGTTTAAAGTTAGAGTTTTGCGCTTTATATGTGCATTACAATTGTTACTCAAAATGTATAATCTCGAGTCTCATTACTATATTAGATCATTTATGAATTAAGGGTGATTTAATTTAAATTAAAACACGACCTAATATATATCAATAATAAGTTTCCTCTTAATCGTAACATGGCCCAAATAACAATTTTTCATGAAATTGTGTAATATAAAACTTATATCAAATAAGTACATTTAGGACAAAAAATGGTGGGTTAAACCTAAGTCAACTTGGGTCAATTTTAATTAAATACTCCCTCCGTTTCAGGGAAAGCTACATAACTTTCTTTTTTCGTCCGTTCCAGAAAAAGCTACACATTCCTTTTTTGGTAATTATTCTCTCTCACATTTCATTATATTTTTCTCTCTCTCAATCACATCACTTCTAATACATCTACTTATTATATTGATATTTCTTAACCTCCGTGCCCGGAGCTCATGGGGAGCTTTCCCCGGGACGGAGGGAGTACATTTTTTCGCCTTTATATATTGTTTAATTACATGATCAAAATATTGTTATTACAATATCAAAGATGTATTACTATAAATTCAAAAATATTTTGAACGCTTAGTTTTTTGGTTGAATTTACCAGAATATTTTTTAACTTTATATAGTAACATATTTTTTGACTTGTAATAGTAAAATATTTTATGCTACTATAAAGCCAAAATATGTTATTATATGGCCAAAAATATTCTCCTACTACAAGACCAAAACTATGTTACTATAATGTTAAATTATTGTGACTACAAGGCAAATAGTATGCTACTACAAATTCAAAAATATTCTGGAGACTTAATTTTTTGGGTGAACTTAAATTTTCAGAATATTTCTTGACATATAGTAGCATACTTTTAGTCTTGTAATGATAATATTTTAGCCTTGTAGTAACAATATATTGATTATATAGTAAACCAACTACTTTCGACCTGCAAAATTTTTTTGAACAATTCGGATCTAGACTTATGTTGGGATATGAATCCTAGAACAAGTCCTAAAGGATTAATAAAAGATAAAAGATGAAGTTTTGATAAGCCAAAAGAAGACTTGAATGTTTTCTAAGTATTGACTGATCTAGTCTAGTTAAGTTGAAGTCATCTTGAGCAGATCAGTAGAATTCAAAAGACAAGTATTATTGAAAGATAAGTACGATTTATAAGTACTTCATATTTGTTATTTGTATATGTTAGATTGTTATTGAGCTATGAATAATTGTTGTATAGGGCTCATGTTTTTAAATGTAATAGATAGATTCTTTGTATAGTTTTATAAGTTGACTAAGCTTTATAACAAGAAGCTTAAGGTAATGTAATAGTCTTGTTAGGATTAGTTGATAGGACTAGATTAGTTCTATGTTGTAAATGTGAAGAAGTCTACTACACTAGATAAGTTGAAGATGCAGACTACTACGCAAGACAGGTACGACTTAAACAAGACAGGTCAACTTGAAGTTAGTTACAAACGCGTATTAAAATTGAAGGAGTTAGTTAAGGAATAACTAATTACCTGGAGAAACGCGTGAAAGAATCAGTTACAAGTTAGTTTTCAAGAAAAGGTTATTACACAACTGAAAGTTCTTGAAGATCGAAATCTATAAATACTTGAAGGAATTTATTATTTGAAGACTACTGAGATACTGGAAATACATATACTAAAGCTACAAACTGAAGATTTGTTCAAAGTTTTTCTCTCAGAGATTGAAGTTCAGAAAGTGAAGCTACGCAAGTCAAGTGAAGAAATTAGAAGGCTACTACTGAACGAAGAGAAGTTTTATTTTCATTTACTGTTTCAAGTTGCTAGTTACTTGTAAAATAGCTAGTAAGATCGAAGATATATCTGGAGATATAATCGAGAAGATCTAAGTCTTATTTCTTGGGACTTAAAGCTACAAGAACATATTACTCGATTGGAAGAGTTAATAAGAATTTCACAACTGGGTTTGTGAGAGTGGATGTAGACAAGTTGTCGAACCACTATAAATCTCGTGTTTGAGTTACTTTACTGTTTTGTTTGTTGTTTAATTGATTAATTGTTTAGTTAATTGAATTACATAACTGAACTAGACTAGTTGAGTACATAAAACAGAGTTCTCGAAATAAGTTGAGTATAATCTTTAATTGGGCTCATTGTTAATTTCGTATTCCGCACATTGTAATTCTGATATATCGAAAGATTTTAGAAAAGTCTATTCACCCCCCTCTAGACATTTTCTTTAGCTTCCCTCGATATTAACTCAACTTAGGGACCTACAACTTATAACGCATAACTTTTTTTAAATTGTTTTAATTAGGTATATTTTATGTGTAAAATATGTCATACAAGTGTTAGCTCTTATTTTTATAATTGCATGTATACTATGAGAGAATCACATGTAAAAAAAAAATCTCATTTACTCGTATTATATATGATCCGTAAATTTATAAAGTCTTATCTAAATTAATTTTAAATTTCACTTTTATGACCGAATATTAAATTGGAGATTTGTTTCAGATCATTTTATACAAAAATCTTTCTTGCACCAACCCTCAGACTCTTTCTCTCTCCTAGGTGTATAAAACACACACTCTATTACTTATTTTCTAAGAAGGAAGCATTTCAATCTTCATTGAACAAGAGAGGTGAACTTGCATTTTCTATTTAATCTTTTATTTTTCCTCTTATTTATTTTTTATATAGATGCTTGTTTGGTAAATTTTGCAGAGATTTGATGAATTGTTCGAGAAGTCTAAATTCTGCGTACAACGGACAACAAATGTATTTTCCAGCAACTCCAATTTCAAACAAGCCTTTTTATGAACAAGCGATTTGTAATTCCACCCTACTCAAAACTCCTATCAACCTAGAGAATGGAAACATTTTTGCTTCGAGAAAGAGATGCATAGATTCCATCGACGAGTTCTATGTCGGAGCTGATTTTCCGACGGTCCAAAAAAGAACCATTCAAATGCAATCATACGAGTTGGAAATGGACGACATCATTTCTCAACATGTAACTTTTTATCATATCTTTTCCTTTTCCGATTATTAGATCAATTACGTGTACAAATGTGTTTGTGAAAATGTCGGAATGAAAATTCACAAAAAAGTTTTGTTTTTAAATTGCAGGTCAAGAGAATGAAATCGGAGATACAAGAAAGGCAAAAGCAATTAATTGCCACGATCGAAAAAGGAGTAGCGAAAAAATTGAATGAATATGATGACCAAATTCAAGCAATGCTTAAATCAAATACGCTTCTTCAAGATAAAGTACGCAATCTTTACTTTGAAAAACAGTTATGGAAAGACATGACAAAAAAAACAGAAGCCACAGTTATTTCGCTTCGCACGAACTTCAAGCATGCCCTCACACAATTTGGTGGTGTCAAACGCATGTTCAACAGAGTCCGTGGCGTTGCCCCCGTGGTCGACGATGCAGAATCATGTTGCGACAACAGCGAAAATGTGGATTATAACAACGAAATTGAGAAGAGTGGCTACGGTATTAAGCGGTGCAAGCTATGTGGTGAGAGGGAGGTGTGTGTACTACTATTGCCTTGTCGACATCTCTTTCTTTGCAATGACTGCGGTAGTGGGACCAACCAAGTCCAAACATGCCCAATATGTAACTCTACCATGAATGCCACAGTGCATGTTAAGATGTAATCAAATTAATCCAATTAGGATGAAAATGATAAGAATTAGAACAAGATTGAAAAAGATGTAGCACCTACATCATTTATTTATTTTGATCATTTTGATTTATAGTTTTCTTGAATTACCATTAGCATATATTACTTAAAATGTATTTTCCCCTTTTGATTTGGTTATATGAACCATTTGTTTTAAATAATGTATTATTTTGTAATTCGAAGGATGTACTTTTTATATTCTATCAATGCACATCATAAATATCCCTACCTAAATATGATATTATATGAACAAAAGATGATTTACAAAATATTGAATTAAATAAATAATCTCTTGACATTAAAATAGGTGGGCCACACCTTTTTCTTTAGTATCTTCTTTGATTTTTTTGGTGAATTACTTTTTGATGATATACAATACTTCCTCTGTTCTACAATTGTTTGCACCTTTTCCTTATTCATCCGTCTCACAATTGTTTGCACTTTCCAAAAAGGAAACCTTTTTATAAACCCCACCCTCATAATATTCACATATTTATACAAAATGCCATTACTTTTACCCTCAATTCAATCATTCACTTTACTTTATTCATAAAAGTTTACAAAATTACCCCTCAACACTCCACTCATTACACATGTTTCTTAATTTGTGTGTCCATAAAGTGGTGCAAACAGTTCCGGGATGGAGGCAGTATAACATTATATAATCATTGAATTTTTTATTAAAAAATCTATGTGATGAAAATGATTGATTACTAAAAATTAATCAAAACAAGCAAATCTTACATAAACTTAAAATTCAAGCAACAATGTTCACAAAATAGTCTAAATAAATAAAACGTGCATATAAAAGTTCATCAACATAAGCATAAAGTTCTGTAATAACGTCAAAAGTTCACCAACATAAATATAAGATCTCAAAATAGTCTCTTAAGTTCAAATACTTCAACACTTTCTAAATTAAAAATCATCTTCCATATCATCATCAAAGTCATCTTCATTTCCTTCTCATTCATCCTCACAATTCTCCACAACATTAGATGAAGATCCTTCTTTCAACAAAGCTGTCTTAGTATGTGCACAATCATCATCTACATATAAAACACAATAGTTAAATAATTGAATATGAAATATAAAAATAAACATAAAACATGACTTTAAATGTAATGTAACTTACCGGATGATGAAAAATCATACAACCAATTACGAGTGCAAACCAAAGATTGGAATTTTTCAGGAAGCATAGAACTTCTATACTTAGTGAGCACATGGCCACCAATAGAGAAAGCTGATTCTGAAGCAACAATAGTAATTGGAATAGCCAAGACATCACATGCCATTGATGCAAGATCAGGAAATCGATGTTTTTGATCCTTCCAATATGCCAACACATCCAAATCTTTGAAATGTATATGATCATACATTGGCTCTTCCAAATACACATCCAAATTATTTTTTCCCGCATTTGATTTGGTTTGGCTCACAAAATCTGACATTTCCTATATAATAAAAATACATAAATAAGAATTAATATATATATATATATATTGGTCCTGAAAGGAGTATATAACAAGTGTAGGGGGGGGGGAATACACTTGTATGCAATTTCTTTTCAAACTTTGATCAAACCAAACTTCAGCAAGGTTGTCCTGGACAACTCTGCTGGTATGATTAACTCTTTATAGATAATCAAACTACTAAGTACTAATGAGTACTTAGTTGAATAACTATCTAAGGGAGTTATATGTGCGGAATTAGTGGTTGGCCCTTTAGTTTAAACACCTTTTAATTCTGAAATCACCTTAACAGTTAATCCAGTTCAAGGAACTTGTCCAAATCTTGTTTTTCACAGTTTAGGATATTTATCTTTGAAAGTCCAGTTTGTGCAGTGTTGAATGTATGTAAATGCCTGAAAGTACATCGACATAAGAGTTTATAGTGGTTCAGAGACTCAAGCTCCTACATCCACTTTCCCTGATTTAACAGGATAATTCCTTCACTCTTGGAATTAACTTGTTTTATAGTGCCAAGGTGCACTTGATTAACCACACCACTCCTTGGTGCCTTGATCCCTAGGATGTCTAGAGTCCTCGTACCCTTTCTCAACTCAGAACTGAATTGTTCTTCTCTCAACAGTCAGCTCCTTCCACTTCTACTACTACAACCTTCTAACTTTCTCTCTTGAAAGGTATAAGGGTTGAAGTAAGGTTCCAACTAATGAGATATCCTTTACAATGAAGATCAGTGTATAAGGATAGAATATCTCTCTAAGCTTTGTAAGGATATACAATGAGGTTCAGCTTAGATGAAGTGTTTGAAGTCTAAGAATGCCTTTTGAGGACTTTGAAGCTTCAAAATAGTTTGATAGTTGGATGGATAGTGGATACTTCAAATGGTCTTCACACTTCTGTATTTATAGACAAATTTGAGGATTTTCCCGTTGGAGAGGCAGCCTCAAATGTCTATAAATGTCTTCCTTGAACTCTTCAAACTGGAAGACAGATTCTTGATAGTGACATGTCCTTGTTTTGGGAAATAAACGGTTGTAACCACTTTGTCTTTATTCTGCGGCACTCTTCCCAAAGTCTGACTTCAAGATTCACTTGGTCAAATATGAACATCTCTTCTTATCAATGATCCTCAGATAAGGACAACATTCCTTATCATTAGGACAGTTCTGCTTATCCATTTCAGCAGATTCTGGTTATCAGCAGTGTTGGCATGCTCTCTTCAGATGACTTGGCTCTTTCTATATATATATATAATTTTTTTTGAACGGGTATATATATATATATATATATATATATATAATAAAAACAATGAAATATTGAGAAAAAATAAAAATAAAAACTTACCTCCAAAAGTTTTTGTTCCTTTTGCGAAGTTTCATCACTTAGACTTGATGTAAGTAAAGAAGATGATCGTGGTTGCACAACATTTGACTTGATACTGTAACTCTCAAAATGTTTATACAACTTAAGTTTCACAAGTGACATCAACTCTTCACACTTAACAGAATCAAACTCAACCTTTGAGTAGAAATACCTCAACATATTCAACTTTATACGCGGGTTAAGAATAGCCCCAAATGCAAGTATCACACTATACTCACTGAAATACTTGTCAAATTTTGCAAGCATCTTCACACACATACCACTTATTGTTGGATCAAAATTCAGCAAACTGGTTTTCAACAAACGTTCAATCTTCCAAATTTGTTTAAAGTACAAATTTGATGTAGGATAAGATGAACCGAAAATCAAGTTTGTAGTGTCGTAAAAAGGCTCAAGAAACTCACATAATTTCTCACATATGTTCCATTCATCAGCTGAAAGACACCATTTGTAATTACTATCTTTCAATGGAAGCGCAGTAAAAACTTTTTTGTACTTAATGGGACTTTTCAACATCAAATATGTTGAATTCCATCGAGTGCTCACATCCAATCTTAAACCAATACTAGTGTCAATGCTACTAATTTCTGCAACACATTCTTCAAAAAATTTCATCCTACTTTCAGAACTTTTCACATACTTCAAAGAGTCTCTAATTTTACTCAAAGCCTTCTCACCAAATTTAAAACCATCTTGGACAACAAGATTCAATATATGAGCTGAACAACGAATATGAAAAAATTCACCACCACACACCAAATTGTCATTCAATGATAGTTGATCTTTTAAAATATTCTGCAGAGTGTCATTACTAGATGCACTGTCCAAAGTAAGAGAGAAAACTTTTTTCTCAATCCCCCACTCTTTCAAAATTGTTAATCTTCAAAATTTAATATTTTGTTATTCAATTTTCAAGTGTCATCAACAAAATGAGCAGTCAAGCAAATATAACCTTCACTAGTGCATGTAGTCCAAAGATCTGAAGTTAAGCAAATTTTGTGTTGAACATTGGCTAAAACTTCCTTAAGTTTAACTTTCTCCTTCAAGTACAACTTATTAATATCAGAAACAACGGTGTTTCTAGATATTAAAGGAAGACTAGGAGTCACGTACTCTAAAAAGGCTCTAAATGCATCATATTCAACAAAGGAAAATGACAAATCATGTTTAACAACTGCAGCAGCTAGGGGTGTTAGTAGGCTGGGCTACCCAACAGGGGCCTACGACCTAGCCTATTTATAATATGAGTCGGACTAAGACTTTTTAAAACCTATTTAGTTAAGTAAGCTAGTCTTAGGCTTTATATAAGACCTTATATGCCTAACAGGCCGGTCTATTTAAGATTATATATTATATTTATATATATTTTATAATAAGTAATTCTTAAAATTTAGTACTAACATTTATATTAAATTAAATTAAA
Organism: Galeopsis tetrahit; assembly: GCA_963675135.1. Taxonomy (NCBI): domain Eukaryota; kingdom Viridiplantae; phylum Streptophyta; class Magnoliopsida; order Lamiales; family Lamiaceae; genus Galeopsis; species Galeopsis tetrahit. Next base: position 48,564,452 of record OY776126.1, on the reverse strand, counting down.
GTAAGTTAAATTTATTTTAGGTACTTGAGAAATCGTTATAATGTTTTTATTTAAACTTATTGTTGTAATGCATTTGTTTTAGTAGTGAATTTTATTTGCAACTTTGAATATTGAACTACGATTCATATTTAACATATTTAATAGGCTTCTAAAAGGCTCGTAGGCCTGGCCTATTTACTTAAAAGGTCAGGCCAAGGCTATAAAAAAGTCTATCATAGATAACAGGCCATGCTCAGGCTCAATATTTATAAACCAGACCCAGACTTTTTCATGTAAAGCTTAGCCTAACCCAACTTATTTCCACCCCTAGCAGCAGCTAATAATTGACGAGCAATCCTACGATTCATCTTTCTATTTTTCAATTTTCCATTAACATCAACAAACATGCATCTGTCCAACGTCTTGATATTTTAACTACTTTCATACTTCAATGTGACGCTTCAACGTGGAAGTCCCATAATATTTTCCCCCTCCTTTATATATTTTTTTACAGCCCTTGAATTCTGAAACACTATCTTTTCCAATCCATTTTTTTGTAAAATAATTTCAAACATCAGAAAACTGTCTAGACCCGGTCTTAACTTTTCCTCCATTTTCTAAATTAATATTGTCCATGACTTTTTTTATCTTTAAATCAGTAAATAATACAAAAAAAAATCTTAAATAAAATTGTTTAAAATTTTAGAATATTTTCAAGAAAGCTTTTGATGCTATTTGAGAAAAAATCCAAACATTACATAATATAATATTTTCAACTTGAAGATACTAAATTAAGTGTTAAATCCTATTACACATGTCAATAATGTGAACGGCGAACCTGTGCGAACGACGGACCTGTGCGAACGAATGTGGTTCTGCGCGATGATGGATCGATTGGAATGCAACGGGTAAAGTTGCAGAGATTCCTCTTGTGCTAATAGGGTTTTTATTTCTATTTCTCTGTGTGCAGGCTTTGTGAAGACTGCAGCGTTTAAAAAAAAAATCCCACGAGCCGGACCGCAACGTTCGCGGCCCGCACCGCTCAAACCCGCAGCCCATATGGTTCAGCCCGTATGGGACCGCTTCTAAACGGGCCTCCAATTCCTAAGTCCAACCCACCATATTAGTAGGCGGGGTCGGGCCAGCCCAACGGTCTCAGTCCATTTTGACAGCTCTAAATAGACGTCCAATTAAATGCTGACACATCATTTGACTTTGTCATGTGCAATCGCACTTCGCCATTAGATAAACTTTATAAACAAAATACTCCCTCCATCCCACTATAAGTTTCACCTTTATTTTAGGTGTTTTGATTAAAGAATATGATAAAATAATAGATATGGTACAACTGATGTGATGGTGAGAGAGAAAATAAGAGATTAGTGTGGTATGAAGTATGATAAAATAATAGATAAAGTATAAGTGATGTGATTGAAGAAGTTGTTTCTGATGCTGATCAAGGCAATGTTGAACCCAATGTTGTTGCAAACCTTGCGACATTGATTGTTGAAGAGCCTGATGAAGAACGGGTTTATGGTGATCTTCCAGAACTTGCTGAAAATGCTTGAAGACATGGGGAGGTTGAACATCAAAAGATGCAATGTGCAAAAGTCTGTTGCTGCAGCTGTTGTTACAACAAATGATGCATCTTGTTCAGATTATGCCTTATTGTTTTGTTTGTCTATTTCTCTGATTTACAGTTTACTTTGTTAAGTTTTTTATAAACTCAGTACTTTATTTCCTTTAGTTGTTTAGGATATTATATTAGTTGATATGAGTTCTCTTTACTTTGAACTTAGTTCATTTCATATTGCTCTGATTATAACTTGTTTCATTAGTCATTTTTAGCTTTGATTGTTTTTACTTTGAAACATGTTTCTCTTAAATGAGTATATTATTTACTCATTTTATTTTTAGAAGATATTACAAGGACAAGTGTTTTATTTAGTATTAATAGTAATAATGTCACTTAGTCTTGTATATTTTCTTGTTTTTTGTCTCTATTTGATTATTTTGATCATATGCTACAACATTTGTTGACTTGATTAATGCGTGGATATGATGGTAATGCTTTAGCATGTACATAAAACTAGTATATATATGTTTACATATGTACATCAGGTGTGATGTAGCAGAAAGGTCAAATTGGTGGAGATTGTTAATGTTGAAGACTTGGTGATGTTATCAAAGATGTTATCACACAAGGCTGCAACATCTTAATTCGACCTTTCTTATTTTTCCTAAGTCTAAAATTCTATGTTCTAGCTAATGCTGCTTTGGATGTTGTAACATCTACAATATTCTACACGATTCCAGGCTGGAAGGTTCTGTAAGGTTGCAGAATGGTGTAGATCATGCGGCTACATGGAAAACGTCCAGAATTAGCTGAAATAACCTAGAAGACGGTTGGGAGGAAAAGAAGGAATGAGATCCTACTTTTTAGGAGATCATGGATGAAGGTTCTAAGCTCCATTTCCACGCCTATAAATAGGTCAGAACCGTGCTCATCAAATCATCCAACGAAGTGTCATTCTTTAATTACTAAACTAGTGTTAATCCTGTTAGGAATTAATTATCATTGACATATTCTTGTCGTTGTACCAAAGAGTTAAAACTCCGTGTACAACATAACCTTTTCTACACTTCTATATATAGAGATATTAGAGTTAGATTAGTTTTTTGTAGTGTTTTACACATAATCCATATTTAGACTAGATAGATTATCAAGTCTTATTTCCCTTGTGAATATTTGTTCACACACAATTTGTATTCACTCTTTGTTTAGTGAAAGTTTAGTCATGACGCTCACGCATAGATATTAAATTAAAATCTATGTAAAAGTTATTTCTTGTGTCTTTGTGTTTTCATTCTTTAAAGTCATCTATTGCCCGTATTCTAAAATTCTGTAATCGGTTCAGTGTTTCATTGAGTGTTATAACATTTAGTGTAGCATTAGTCTTGTTTTACTTAACACGCAAACTTTCACATATACATATCTTAAGCTTAGAAAAATGTTGATTGAATCTCTTTGTTCAGCACACTAGTTGGTACATTTAGAAAACCCAAACCCTACTTTCTTAGAAGTTAAGTTTGATTTTTATTTAGACCCAATTTCACTAAAGGTAGTGTATCGAGGTCAAAAGTCTTCTCTTGGAACTATAAAGTAGAAAAGACTTTTTCATAAGGAATTAACTTCATAGTTGGAACTGTGAGAGTAGATGTAGGACAAGTTGTCTAAATCACTATAAATTTTGTGTTCATTTATTATTTTACTCTTTATTCTTTATTGTATATCATTTGTTATTCATTCGCATATATATTTCATTACAAAAGTCTTCAAAAGAGTCAAAACTCACAAATGTTAATTTCCATAATCAAAAGCCATCAAGTCTACTGATTTAGTCATCTGTTTTAATATTAAAGTAATTCTTTGTTAAAAGGTTTTCATTCAACCCACGAGTCTAAATATTTTGGGCATACACAATTCTGCACTGACACCTGAGTAGATAGTTGTCAAACTGATCAGCTAACAAGCAATCAGTAGGTTAGTTATCTATCCTTGTTGTTATACACTCGACTCTCGATCAGATCATATTATATGCATCTTACAACAAGCATACAACTTATTTGTTGTCTCATTTGATCCAGCACGCAAAAAGTTTTAAAGTTACAAAGTGTATTCACCCCACCTCTAGACTTGCTCCATCATTCATACTCTTTTATAGGGAACAACACCATGCATGATACATCTCAGAGAGATATGTTCACGTCCTACATGTTCATTGACTTTGGGAACATCATGGTGCGCGATGATGGCTTAGCTAAAGCCATTGGTGTTGGAGATGTATGTTTGTAGATTAGCAATGGTGCTACACTAGTTTTAAAAAATGTCAAGCATGTACCTAAACTTCATTTAAACTTGATATCCGTTGGAAAACATGATGATGAAGGCTTATGTAGTTTGTTCTTTCATGGTTAGTGGAAACTCACAAGAGGTTCATTAGTGGTTGCAAGTGGCCAAAAGTACTCCTCATTGTACTTAATGTAAGCAAAGTTACTTGATCGCTCCATAAATGCTATTGAGAATGAAGGAAAGATAGAGTTGTGGCATAGCAAACTCAGCCACATCAGTGAGAATGGATTGAAGATCTTGGAGAAAGAAAATCACATTCTGATTCATGTATTTTATAACACCAAAATACACAACCGCAAGTATACGATGTATATTGTAGCGTAGTAAGTACAAGATCGATCCCACAGGGAGGGGGAGTGTGAAAGTGAAGTTTATTGATTAAGTTCTAAATAGACGGTGATCGAAAATTTTAAGTGTTGATTACCCTAAGATTGTCTACTAAATATCACAAATAAACAATAAAGAGTAATAAGGAAATTCGATCAAGCTAGTATGCTCATGTAATTCACGAAAACGAAAGAAATGCGATTAAAACTCAAATAAGAGAAGAGAGGTTCCAAGGCACATGCAACACTAATGAATCCATTTATAAATAACAATCTACTTAAGTGGTATTGCACTTCTTGATGGGATATAAATCCTAAAGACAAGTTCTAAATGATGAAAAGATAAGTTTTGATAAGCCAAAAGTAGACTTGAATATTTTCTAAGTGTTGACTGATCTAGTCTAGTTATGAAGTCATCTTGAGTAGATCAGTAGAGTTCACAAGACAAGTACTAGTTCACAAGACAAGTACTAGTTCACAAGACAAGTACTAGTTCACAAGGCAAGTACTAATTCTTAAGTAAAGTTTCAAAAGACAAGTATAAAAGAAAAGCATAAGTACATGTTATTATAATATGTTTATACTTTGTATAATTGTTAGGTTTTATACTTAGCTATATTAAAAGATGTATAGAAGCTCATATTTTACGATTTGTATTTGTATTTGATGTATAGATTCTTCAGTTGACTATGCTTTATAACAAAAGCTTAATGTAATGTAATAGTCTTGTTAGGATTAGATAATAGGACTAGATTAGTTCTTGATGAAATCTGAAGAAGAAGTCTACTGCACAAGACAAGTAGAAGACGAAGTCTACTACTGGAGAACAAGACAGGTGCGCGAGACTACAAGACAAGATGAGAAGAACTAATGAGTTAGTTACAGAAACGCGTATTGAAGAGAAGGATTAAAGAGTTAGTTAATGAATAACTAATTAACTGAAGAAACGCGTGGATAGATAAGAAGAATCAGTTACAAGTTAGTTTTCAAGAAAAAGTTGGTTACACAACTGAAAGTTCTTGAATTGGAAGCTTATAAATACCGCAAGGTATTCATTCATTAGAGACTATTGAAAAACTACTAAAGCATTGATATTCTACATTCAAGTAAAGCAAATACTCTCAGAGTTTGAAGATTCAGAAAGAAGCCAGAAGACAAGTGAAGAACAAGAAGGCTACTACTGAAGACAGAGAAGTTTACTTTTATATTTTTGTTTTCAAGCTGCTAGTTACTTGTAAAATAGCTAGTTAGATCGAAGAGGCACTTGGTAGTGTTTTCGAGAAGATCTAAGTCTTATATCTTGGGACTTAAAACCACAAGAACACTCGATTGGAAGAGTTAATAAATTTCACGACTGGAGTTGTGAGAGTGGACGTAGACAAGTTGTCGAACCACTATAAAATTGTTGTGTGTTGATTTACTTTCTTGTTTAGTTAATTGCTTAATTGATTAATTGCCTATCTAAACAAGACAAGTAGAGTGTTCATAACAATAGTTCGAATTACGAATATAAGTTGAGTATAAATTTGATTGGGCTCATTGTTACTTTGATTAATTCCGCATTACGTATTCTGATATATTGAAAGATTTTTAAAAGTCTATTCACCCCTCCCCTCTAGACTTTTACTAGCTTACTCAATATTATTAACTCAACTTGGGACCAACAAGTGGTATCAGAGCGGTAGTTTTCGAACTGCTGTTTCTTGATAACATTCAAAGACTTTGGGAGAAGTCTTGGTTCGTTTCTGTTCTGATTCATACCACACTTTCTTGATATATCTGTATCTTGATTTCTTGCTATTATCCTATCTGATCAAACTGCTAAAACATGTCTCTTGAGATAAGTGCTAACAAACTTCCGAAGTTCTCTGTTCAGGACTACGACTACTAGAAGTTGAGGATGGAAGCCATTTTCAGCTCAACTCAGGATTTGATGGTATCTGTGATCAAAGAAGGACCAGTCGTTACCATGATCAGAAATACTGCTACACTAGACCCAACCAAAGAAGTTGGAGAGCTGATTCTTAAACTAAGGTCAGAATTGACTTCTGAAGAAATGCATCAAAACAATTTGGATAGTCTTGCTAAGAATTATATTTTACACACCTTGCCAAATGAGTATCTTGGTAAAGTGTTAAAATGTAAGACTGCCAAGCAAATGTGGGACAAACTAGCTGTTCTTTGTGAAGGCACTACGCTGATCAAAGAAAGCAAACTGTCCATAGCTGTCCAAAGGTTTGAAACATTCAAGATGAAGCCAGGTGAATCCATTGATGAATTGGATACTCGATTTACTAAAATCATGAATGATCTTGAAGTACTAGGAAAGAGTTATACTGAAAGAGAGATTAACCTGAGAATCTTGAAGGCTTTGAAGGAAAGATGGAAAATGGTCAAGATGATCATTAAATCCACACAAGATATTGATTCGTGGCCCTCAGAAACCATGTTCCAGACTCTTAAGGCGCATGAGTTCGAATTAGATGAGGAAGAACCAATTGCCAGTAGTGATAGGAAAAAGCCGTGTCGAAGAATGTTGCTTTTAAGTCTACTTCGTCTAAGAGCTCTAGAGTAGACAGGTCCAAGCCTGCTAGCATAAGAGACGAGTTAGACAAGTCTGATCTAAGTCTAAAAGATCAGATAAACCTTATGGTTAGGAAGTTCGACAGACTAAACAAACGCTATGGTAGATATAAAAAATTCTACAGAGACTATAGAGGTTCGACTTCTAAGAACTCGTCTGAGACCAGACGAGACCGAAACTCGTCTGAAAGGAGAGACGAAGTCTCGAAAAGTAACAGACGAGATAGAGAGTCTGATGATAGGAAGATTCAGCGTTCTGATAGACGAGATAAGCGCAGGGATAAATCACCTATTAAAAAGTCTACTAACGATCCTTTATGCTACAACTGTGAGAAACCAGGTCACTACATTTACGAATGTCCAGACCTGAGCACTGATGATCGTGAAGAGCGCAAGGCAAGAAGGGAAAGAAGATACAACAGGGGTAAGAAGGCAATGATGGCTAATAATGACTCTGAAACGGACTCAGACGAGTTACCATCGTCTTCGTCTAGCTACCCGTCTGATCATGATGAAGCATTCATAGTAGATGATGGACTCTGCTGCATGGCTAAAATTGAGCAAGAGGTATCATCTGCAACTTCATTTCAATCATGTGATGAATCAGACTCTGATGAAAGTGATACAGCCGATAGTGGTGTAGGGAGTAGTCTTCATCACTTTACTGGTGTGACTAAAGAAGACCTCCTACTCGCTAATAAGGCGTTCATGGAAGTCAGTGACGAAAACATCATTTTAAAACAAGAAATCATTGATCATAAGGAAGCTCAGTCTAAAGTAGATCCTAATATAACAGTCCTAAATGAACGCTTGCAAGAAGAGTTGAGTCAACTCAAAGACAAGTGTGCATTGACAGACAAGTTGTATCAAGACCTACTTAAGACACATGCTACTGAGAAACATGAATTCAATGTTTTAAAAGGCAAGTGCAAAAAGCTTGAAGAACGTAATAAGTTCTTAGAAACTGAGGTTGTCACTTTAGACCTTAAACTTACTGACCTGGTTAACTCCTCTAAGGTTAACCTTGAATTGTCAGATAGGTACAGGGCTCCTGCTGACAAGACAGGCATAGGTGCTGAGACACCTAGCTCGTCTACTCAAGTCCCTAAGAACCCTACTATTTTCATCTCAAGCTCTTTGACTAATGATAAAGGAAAAGGACCAATGATATACGATATTGGAACTCCATCTGAAGGCATTGTACCCAAACAGACTCAAGTTAACATTCCAATTACCAAGGGAGGTAAAAAGAATGTTAACAACAAGGCTGTTCCGTTTAAAACGAGTCAACAAAGGACTAGAAATCGTGGACGACCTAATCAGGTCAGATACGAGGACTGGTATCCTGAGGAGACAAGTACTAGACAAGTACAAACTAGATGGAAAGAGCTTAGACCTCCTTTCATAAGGCAGTCTCAGCTCTACTCGTCTAGGCCTAGGAATGTGACTTCAAAATATCGTATTCAACCCGTCTTATATCCTCCGCCTGAATCGTATGATATAGAAGGAGTAGAAAAGACCTAAACATGTCTATAAACCGTATGGCCCCAATGCATACAAGCCCTACTCTGACTATCACAGACCGGTACCTACTCAAGTAGAGGTTAAGTCAAAAGGCTACCTCAGACGAGTAGACCCAAGGACTGAGGATAGGCCAGACAAGGAAACAAGGTCTTATTTTGCAACAAATATGGTCGAAAGCTTAGAAGATCAAACTTGTTCAGGACTCCAATGTATATTTGGATTCCATTGAACTCGACTAACCCCCCAGAACCCCAATAGACAAGGAGGGTACCTAAATTATGAAATATCATCTAATGCAGGGTCGACTCGATCTATACAAGAAGGGTGGCTCAGTAGGAGAAACCTGGTACATAGATAGTGGTTGTTCGCACCATATGACTGGTACCAAGACTCTTCTATCAAGCTACTATGAGCAAGAAGGACCAAAGGTTATATTCGGTGACAGCTCTACAGCCATCACAAAAGGCTTTGGTTACATCCGAAATGGCGACGTAGAGATACAAGATGTATCATACGTAGAAGGTTTGAAATATAATCTATTATCTGTTTCACAGTTTTGTGATCGAGGTTACAAAGTGTAGTTCAAAAGTCAAAAGTGCGAAATCATAGACAAGAGGACTCATACCGTACTACTTGTCGGCATAAGACAAGGCAGTGTGTACATTGTGAATTGGAATAGTTGTCCGCGGGACACTTGTCTTCTTACTAAGACACCCAAAGAGATCAGTTGGCTTTGGCATAGACGCCTTTGTCACATGAACTCTAAGGTGATTAATAAGATCGCAAGAGATTACCTTGTTGAAGGTTTACCCAACGAAGTTTATTACAAATCACATGTATGCAATGCTTGTCAAAAAGGTAAACAGGTAAAGGGTTCATTTAAATCCATTCCATCTCTCTCAACCAGTAGAGTTCTCGAACTTCTACATATGGACCTACATGGCCCAATAACTCCTCCAACCTTGAACGGTAGAAGGTACACACTTGTTGTGGTAGACGACTATTCTAAGTTCACTTGGGTAGTCTTCTTACACAAGAAGAGTGATACACAAACACTCCTACCTGATCTGTTGAAGAAGATACAAGTTGAGAAGAATCAGTCCATTGTCAAGATTCGTAGTGACAAGGGTACTGAATTCATTAACTGTTATATTAAAGAATTTTGCTCTAAGCGTGGCATCCAGCACCTTACTAGTGCAGCAAGGACACCACAACAAAATGGAGTAGCAGAACGAAGGAACAGAACTCTTAAGGAGGCCTGCAGGACCATGCTGACAGAGTATAATACTCCTCAGAAGTTTTGGGCAGAAGCAATCAATACTGCATGCCATTCTCAAAACAGAAGTGCTATCAATAAAGCACTAGGTAAGACACCCTATGAGGTATGGAAAGGTCGAAAACCCAGAGTTTCATATTTCCATATATTTGGCTGTAAGTGTTTTATCCATAACAATGGGAAAAGCAAGTTGAATGCATTCGATGCTAAAGACGACGAGGGGATATTCTTAGGATACTCCTAGACTAGCAAAGCATTCAGAGTGTTCAACTACTCTACCTTATGTGTGGAAGAAACACCACATGTAGTTTTCGATGAATCTCTACAGGACTCGTCTACCGACCAGATCAGTAAGAAGATAACTGATCTATCGATCCAAACTGACCAAGAATCAGAAGTTTATGAATCTCAAGTCTATAACCCGTTCATGAAAGCTCTCGAGTCTGATGATCAGGAGAAGGTAAGTGCTCAAGGTAAATCTACTAGACCAGTTGACATGCCCGAACTAGTCGACTCGTCTACTCCTATTAAATCTTCTGATGTAAATGATGTTGAAATGCATGATGCTATAGCTGATCTAGATGATGATAATATGCATACTAAGACTAGAAAAACATGGAAATCTGCTCATGATACTGAAAATATCATTGGTGACTCTACTGTTGGTGTAAAGACTAGACGACAACTCTTTGAGTCGCAAGAACAACCTAGTCCATCTTTGTTTTGCTGGTGTTGTTTCCTCTCATCTATCGAGCCTAAAACCATCAAAGAGGCATTGGCTGATAGTAATTTGATCATCGCTATGCAAGACGAGTTGAACCAGTTTGTTCGAAATGACGTCTGGGAACTTGTCGATAGACCTAAACATCATAATGTAGTAGGCACACGATGGATTTTCAAAAAAAAGAAAGATGAGAATGATGTAGTCGTTCGAAATAAGGCTAGACTAGTTGCTCAAGGCTATTCACAAGCTGAAGGCATAGATTATGATGAAACTTATGCACCTGTTGCTAGACTAGAAGCCATAAGATTGTTTCTTGCATATGCTGCTTACATAAAGTTTACTGTATATCAAATGGATGTTAAAAGTGCATTTCTTAACGGAATTATTGTGGAAGAAGTGTATGTTGAACAACCTCCAGGTTTCGAGGTGAAAGGCAACCAAGTGTACAAGTTAAAGAAAGCCTTATATGGACTAAAACAAGCTCCAAGAGCATGGTACGATACTCTTTCTCAATTTCTATTATAAAATGGTTTTACTAAGGGCAAGATCGATAGAACTTTGTTCAAAAGACAAGAAGGTAAAGACATCCTACTTGTTCAAATTTACGTGGATGATATCATTTTCGGATCACCCAACAAAAAACTGAGTGAAAGTTTTTCAACACTCATGCAAAGTAAGTTTGAAATGTCAATGATGGGAGAGATGACTTATTTTCTTGGACTTCAAGTAAAACAAACCCCTGATGGGATATTCAAAAATCAAGCAAAGTATACTCGTAATCTACTAGACAAGTATGGTATTAAGACTTGTAAATCTTCTGGAGTTCCTATGCAACCTACCTACAGGATGGATCCAGACGAGAATGGTAAGTGTGCTGATCAAACTCATTACCGTGGTCTTATTGGTTCATTACTGTACTTGACCGCTAGTAGACCAGACATTGCATTTTCTGTTGGTGTATGTGCACGATTTCAAGCTAATCCAAAAGAGAGTCATATGGAAACCACTAAAAGGATTCTGAAATATTTGAAAAGAACCATCAATCGTGGTATATGGTATCCTTCAAATGATGATTTATCCCTAAGTGGCTACTCTGATTCTGATTTTGGTGGTTGTAGAATAGATAGGAAATCTACATCTGGTTCTTGTCAATTCTTAGGCACAAAATTCATTTCTTGGTTTTCGAAAAAGCAGACAAGTGTTGCTACCTCTACTACTGAAGCCGAGTACATGGCTGCTGGTAGTTGTTGTAGTCAATTATTGTGGCTTATTCAACAGCTTAGAGATTATAATATCTGTGAATCAAATGTTCCCATTTTCTGTGATAGTAATAGTGCAATTGCCATTACACAAAATCCTGTTCTTCACACACGTTGTAAGAATGTTGATGTGAAACACCATTTCATATGCGATCATGTAGAAAAGAAGGATATTCGCATGGAAAAGATTCACACTGATTTTCAAAGAGCTGATATTTTCACAAAACCATTAGCTGAGGCTCGTTTTCGTGAATTATGCATTAGTCTAGGACTAATTGATCTTGACCCTACTAGCATGTAGCAATGTACTAACCAGACAAGTACATTCCTAAGAAGAAAGGAGAAACAGACAAGTTACCACAAAAAGGCAGAGCACTCGTCTACTCACCCAATAGACAGGTATACAAGGTCAGACAAGTTGACCAAACAACCCGATGAGGAAGCTAGTAAAGCTGAGGGTAATACTAAGGGAATAAACATTTAAGGGGGAATCTTTGATTTCTTAAAGATCCTTATGTTGACTCTTAAGTTTGGTAACAGTCATCTTGTTTGAACCTTGACCATTGACTTAGATTGATATTCATCTTATTTATTCTACCCGACTACCTGTATCTCATTTAATGTGTCGCACAAGATAAGATAGGTACAAATAGTCGTTCGATGTTCAAAATAGACAAGCACAGTCGAAGGGGGAACTCGTCTGGTGCACGTTAGTCTACTCGTCTGTTCTGAATAGACTCGAACAGACAAGATAAGTGTTCTTATGATTTAAATACTCTAAGTGTTTAAACAATACGAATTAAGGATATAAATGTAATTTGTTAACCCTAGAATTGGATTTATACACTCCATTTAATGAGGTGTATATACCCAGTTCGCGCCAAAACTCTACTATGATAGGTCAGATGAGTACACTCCTTTATCCTACCAATAGAAGAGGCGGATTTCAAAATTTTACAATATCAAATCACGTAATATTCTCGATTCCGTAAAACTGAATTTCAAAGGACTTTCATATCTGTCCATTGGATTAAACCTTTCAATCTCATCCATTGATTCAAAACTCAAGGTTTAACAAAACCCCAACTGGTTCATTTTTCTCACTCACGATTCCATAACTCCTACTTTCAAGCAATTAAAACTTCGTATACTCTCTAAACCGTCTGAACATTTCTCTTATTATGTCGATTGTTTCGATATTCGATGCTCACACTAACATGCAGGGAAGGTTTGATTTAGGGAAGTACATCACAGAGGGTAAGGTGCATGTGGAAGGATCAGTGTTTTTCAAAGGAAATCACACCGATGACAACAAAGAAATCCTTATGAAATGTTGGAGATGCGGTTTAAGACCTTATTTGGAGGCATTTCCTGAAGTTGTGCTAGAAGAGGAGGTATTAGAATTTTATGCTACAGCCACTCGACAAGGCGACTCGATTGAAGCCTTTGTTGGTAGAAGGCGAGTAGAAATTACTCGTGAGTTTGTTACTGAATCCCTGAAGTTACCGTCCGGATCGATTGATATCGAAAGATATGCTGAAGGACAGGAGCTTAAATATCTCAGTATATTTTGTGGAAAGAAGCTGAAATTGAATCGTGATGGAAAGATCCCAGCAGTAAAGAAGAATCAATTGCTCGACAAATTCAAGACTTTGTTGGATATTTCCTCAAAAATGTTGCTTGGAGTCACTGGGAGTTTTGACTCTGTGACACTTCAAAAAGCAAGAGTGATGGCCGTAATTCATGATGGCATCACTGAAGGGAACTGGACTAAGCTCTTTTTGGATAGGTTGATGCATTTCAAAAAGAACGTGCAAGTCGACACCAGTACAGTCAACTGGGTTGTGTCTGCGAATGTAAGCTTCGGAAACAAGTTAAGTATCATCCTACCCATCTTGTTGCCGCACAAGACTAGTTGGAGTAAGGGAAAGCCATTTCATCCTCTCAAACATTATCTGAAGAAGGAGGCGCTAGCAAAGCAAGCTGCTGCAAGAACTGCTGCTCCTAGACAAGTTCAAATCAATCCAGATGACGCCATGTTTGAAGCTGCCTCGTCAAGTTCTGAGGAAGAAGAGTCGGGCAGTGAAAGTTCTGAGAAGGCTGAAACTGGAACTAGTGGTAGACTAGTTCAGTATGTGCAAGAGGAGGCCATGTTTGAGGCTGCAGAAGATTCGGAAGAAACTCACTCAGACAAGGAGCCTGAGAAGAAAGAGGAAGAGTTGCAAGTATATTGACTGGTGCGAGTCGAGTCGAGTTCGTCACCGGACAAGTCAAGTGCGGAAAAGGTTGGTACTTCTTCCCGAACTTTGTCAATTCCTCGCTCTCTCCCCGTCAAAACCAAGGCCAGATCACTTCGATCTCATGCCAAACCTGTTCCCAAAACCTCATCAGTGTTGGCAGTGAAACCACTAAGAGCCAACATAACCCCACACACTACTATATTTGATACAGTTGATACTTCTACAACTGTCGAACCAAACCTAGCCACATTAAAGCCCTCAGAAACCACCATCCAAATTCCTTTTACCTCAACAGAAAATGTTGAACCCCTCAACCCGTCTATTTCAGAAACCCCACTAGTTGCCACTGCAACAACTAAGACAGGGACCTTACCTGCTCAGACCCCTTCTGAAATTAGATTCGAATCCCTCGTCTATTACCCGATGTCTCTAAGAGAGAAGAGGATTCGTTCAAGAGTCAGCAACAATCTAAGGAAAAAGCTCTCGTCTATTGAGATAAACACTGCTTCTGAATAATTTGAGAAACTTCTAAGGATATGCACATGGGTTGCATTGAAGAAGGCCCCGACTGAAGATCTGTTTGAAGTCATCATAGGAATGGGTGGAATCTCCAATTTCATGGATTGGGAGATGGAGCAAAAAGAGAACAGTGGAGTTCAAGATCATTCAGAGTTGTCTCCTGCTCATGCCCTCACTGCTCTCGTGAAGAGAATGCTCAACATTCCTGATGATGTGTTGTGTTCAGAATTCAAGATTGATATTGGTATTCAAACTGATCTACTGGAAGAAGATTTGAAAGCTGAAACTGTTGAAGCTGGTGTTCAAACTTCAGATCAATCGGAAGATGATGCTGAAAGTGATGCAGAAGAAGACAACAACTTGATCGAACTTGGTAAAGAAGATGATGAGTTTGTTGAAGCCATCATGTTTGATGAAGATGAGTTAACTAAGATAGATCAAGAAGTTGTTGTTACTGAGACTCAATCTACTACTCAAGTATTTCCAGAAGACTTTATAGATGAGTTGAAGACGGACTTGAAGGAAGTAGTGAAGTCGTCTATCGAAGTATTCTTGGAATCAAAGCTGAAAGGAGTCTTGGTGGAACAAAATCAGTCACTAGTTGACAGCTCCAGAGAGTTGATAGTTGGAGAAGTCAATAAAATGGATTCTACTTTTCGACAAGAAATGTATACTCAAATCGAAGATTTCTTGAAGAGACAAGTTGACTACTTGGAGAAAAGGTCAGTTAACTTTGCTAGATCTTTAGCTGAAGAGTCAAGCAAAATGGAAAGGCTATACAGAGTTAAAATTGAGATAGCAGATGAGCAAAGGCGTGAAGCACAAGATCAGTTGGTGCAAGCCAGGAAGCTTCTAAGAGATATGTCTGAGGAAAACAGACTGCTAAGGTTGACTGCTACTCATTTCAAGACTGAATTAGATCTGTCTACTCAAAAGCTAGAGCTAGTTGCTACTAAACTAGACAAGATGAGTCAGGACAAGACACATCAAAGACAGATTGAGATAGCTTCAGAAGCAATGATGGAAGCTGTGAAAGAAGAAATGACTCGATTTACTAGTCTATTCACTCTTAAGGCAAGTGATGAAGCCAAAAAGGGGGAAGAGACAAGTAGAGTTATTATTGCAGCTGAAAAGTCTAGTGCTGAACCTGAAGTCAAGGCTGCTGCGTCTGCGATAGAAGAGTTAAGGAGGCCCAAGAGAGGAAGGCTGGTCAAGACAGCTGATCTTGAGCAAACTAAGGTCGATGAGCAGACAAGACAGGTGAAAGGCAAAGGTATTGCTTCTCCTGAGGTTCAGACCAGACAAGTCAAAAGGAAGCTAGTGATTGAAGATCAACAACAAGAAGAAACTACTGCAATAGTGAAGAAGCAGAAGGTGATTGATCCTACAGATGAATCGCACTATGCTAGTAAGAAGAAGGTCGGTAAGCACATTAACAGATTACAGAAGTTAAAGGCGAATCCAGATCAGGTTGAAGATGCGTTCATTGACAACTTCATTGATAATGAACATCGTGATGCATGGTTCAAAGTCAAGTTGAAGTGGGAACTTGATCACTGGATTATTCGGAAATTTGGAGATGCAGACAGTAATGAAGAGCTATATTCAATGTTTGACAAATTCATGGAAGTTCAAGATCGGAAGCTGTGGAATCTGATTATGAAGATAACTGCTGCTGTGAATTTTAACATCTTAGTTCCTATTTTTCCAAAATGGATCACTCCGATGTTAGGTTCTGGAAAGAGGATCGACTTCAACAATATTAAGAAGTTTGAAGAAGACCTACTGGATAAAGAGAAGATCGAGACTGAAGAACATATGACAGTAATTCACAAAAGACTACTCGATGCATTATGTGTTCCAAATCCAGAAGGAGGTACTCTTTCAGATTAGTGTTTTGTTTGCTCTGATACTTAGTTTTTTTTTTTATTAAGTATGTGTAATATCTACTGATCTTATTTGAATGAATGAAAAGATAAGTACTATTTGATGTTAAGACAAGATAACTACTTAACTAGTCTACTATTGTGAAAAGATTCAAGTAGTTTTGGCTTCATCAAAAAGGGGGAAATTGTTGGGATATGAATCCTAAAGACAAGTTCTAAATGATGAAATGATAAGTTTTGATAAGCCAAAAGTAGACTTGAATATTTTCTAAGTGTTGACTGATCTAGTCTAGTTATGAAGTCATCTTGAGCAGATCAGTAGAGTTCACAAGACAAGTACTAGTTCACAAGGCAAGTACTAATTCTTAAGTAAAGTTTCAAAAGACAAGTATACAAGAAAAGCATAAGTACATGTTATTATAATATGTTTATACTTTGTATAATTGCTAGGTTTTATACTGAGCTATATTAAAAGATGTATAGAAGCTCATGTTTTACGATTTGTATTTGTATTTGATGTATAGATTCTTAAGTTGACTAAGCTTTATAACAAGAGCTTAATGTAATGTAATAGTCTTGTTAGGATTAGATAATAGGACTAGATTAGTTCTTGATGAAATCTGAAGAAGAAGTCTACTGCACAAGACAAGTAGAAGACGAAGTCTACTACTGGAGAACAAGACAGGTGCGCGAGACTACAAGACAGGATGAGAAGAACTAATGAGTTAGTTACAGAAACGCGTATTGAAGAGAAGGATTAAAGAGTTAGTTAAGGAATAACTAATTAACTGAAGAAACGCGTGGATAGATAAGAAGAATCAGTTACAAGTTAGTTTTCAAAAAATAGTTGGTTACACAACTGAAAGTTCTTGAATTGGAAGCTTATAAATACCGCAAGGTATTCATTCATTAGAGACTACTGAAAAACTACTGAAGCATTGATATTCTACATTCAAGTAAAGCAACTACTCTCAGAGTTTGAAGATTCAGAAAGAAGCCAGAAGACAAGTGAAGAACAAGAAGGCTACTACTGAAGACAGAGAAGTTTACTTTTATATTTTTGTTTTCAAGCTGCTAGTTACTTGTAAAATAGCTAGTTAGATCGAAGAGGCACTTGGTAGTTTTTTCGAGAAGATCTAAGTCTTATATCTTGGGACTTAAAACCACAAGAACACTCGATTGGAAGAGTTAATAAATTTCACGACTGGAGTTGTGAGAGTGGACGTAGACAAGTTGTCGAACCACTATAAAATCGTTGTGTGTTGATTTACTTTCTTGTTTGGTTAATTGCTTAATTGATTAATTGCCTATCTAAACAAGACAAGTAGAGTGTTCATAACAATAGTTCGAATTACGAATATAAGTTGAGTATAAATTTGATTGGACTCATTGTTACTTTGATTAATTCCGCATTACGTATTCTGATATATTGAAAGATTTTTAAAAGTCTATTTACCCCTCCCCTCTAGACTTTTACTAGCTTACTCAATATTATTAACTCAACTTGGGACCAACACTTCTCCAATAAGATTGATCATAAAATAATGAGTTAGAAGTCTTTTCAATCCAAATAACTCAAGAGAAATATAATCCAATCTAGTATCTCTACCTAAATTGCATCATATTACCCAATTAAGCTCCTAAACTCATCACACATCCTCATAATCATTGATCATCGATTTCTCAATAAACTAGGTTAAATACTTGCAATCAATAAATCAAAAGAGATTTCTTAATTCAATTTCAATTAACCAAGATTAAACACATCATATCACTATGTACACTAATGACATGCTTTGCAATTACAACCAAGTATTCAAATAAGATTAAGCCACACAAACACCAATTAAGCAAAACATTAATTTATAAACTTCCTCAAGAGTATTTACATGGCCCTAGAACAAAAAGTGTTCTAGCCAACAATCAACATAATCTAACTATAACAAACTAATGATAAAAGTAAATAAAAAGTGAGAGATAGGGAAAGCTTAGTCTAATGGATGATGGGGAATGAAATTCCAAAGCTATTGGTGGCCTCCTTGCTCAATTTGGTGAAGAATTGAAGAAGATGATGATGGTTACCTCCAAGTGTGTGTTTGTATGTGAAGAGTTCTTGTGGAAGGGGGTGATGTGTTTGAAACTCAAGAAAAGAGGTATTTATAGTGTTGGGGTAGGGTTTAGGGGTAAGTTTTGCACTTAAGTCCCTCAAAAATGGCTAAAAATCACAAAACCCCCCGAGAAAATAGGTGGCCAGGACGGGTGGGAAGGTGGCCCGACCTGGCGGAAGTTTTGGGTGTATTGGGTGTAAAAAACAGAGGTAGCCCGAACGGGCGAGTGATGCTGCCCGGCTGAGCGGAAGTTTCATAAATTGGGCCTGGATTGGAGAACTAGGCCTCCCGGTCGGGCCATAACTTCGTATTTGGTTAAGGTGCATGGCTCGACCGCCCGGCCGGGCCGAATCTTCGTATTCGGCCTTTCCGTCCTCCATTTTCGTCCCTTCGTATCTTGAGCTTTCGACCTCCGATTGACTCAATTCTTTTATTAATTCTACCCCATTTTTTGAGACGGATCCAATGGTTCGATCCTCTCTTTGGTTTAGTGAATTGTGATAGGTGTTTTGCTTCAATAATCCTTCATTTTTCCTACAAAGTCGACAAAACACCCCTTTCTCTTATTTTGACCAAAGCACTCATAATCAATCAATAAACCAATGAAATCACCATTAAAATGAGCTTCACATGTGCATAAAAATGTGTAAATTCCATCCGAATCACATTTTAGATATGAAGAATGCGTCCTTGAAGAAGTGTGTTCACTGGTTGGCAGGAAAGCAAACTAGAGTTGCTTTCAAGACGTCCACTCATTCTAGAGCGTTAGGTATTCTTGATTTAATATATTCAGATTTTTGTGGTCCTATGAAAACTAGAACTCTTGGTGGTGATTTATATTTTGTTACATTTATAGATGATTACTCAAGAAAGACGTGGATCTACTCGTTGAAGACGAAAGACCAAGTGCTTGATGTGTTCAAGTAGTTGCGTGCCTTAGTTGAGAGGCGAACATGGATGAAGTTGAACTACATTAGGACAGATAATGGAGGTGACTACATTGGTCATTTTGATGAGTATTGCAAGCAACAAGGCATCCGACATCAAAAGACACCTCCAAAGACTCCACAGTTGAATAGGCTTGCTGAAAGGATGAACAAAACATTGGTCGAGAGAGTAAGACATTTGCTTTCAGAAGCAGGTTTGTCTACATCATTTTGGGGTGAGGCCTTGAGTACGTTTGTACATGTCTTAATTAATCGTACACCATGTGTTCCTTTGGACTTTGATGTTCTAGATAGAGTTGGTCGGGAAATGATGTTTCCTATGATCATTTGTGTGTCTTTGGATGTAAAGAATTTGTGCACAATCCCAAGGATGAAAGGTCTAACTTAGACATGAAAAATCGACAATGTGTGTTTCTTAGTTATGGTCAAGATGAGTTTGGATACAGATTCTAGATGGTGTGTTCGTTGATGATCAAACCATAAAAGACATTGAGAAGGTGGATATATCAGTTCCTACTCCTCGTGGCGACTTGATTAACTCTAATATAATTCCTTAGAGAGGAGAATCAAAATCAGCCTGATCTTGGTAATGATGATGATCCTTTAGAAGAGGAAGATGATGACAATCTGATTTATATGTTCCAAGTTCCAACATCCCTGAAACATATCTAGACTAAGTACTGACTTTCACTAAGACACTTCATCAGGGGTTTTGGTATCTTAATCAAAATCTCATTTATTTCTCAACATCTTTCATTAATCAAACTCAAACATTCCACATAATCAATTACTAGGAGGGTGTGTGATGATCTTGGGAGCATTTTTGTCTTATTATGCATGCTAGGTAGAGATACTAGTTTGTATAATATTTCTCTTGGATTAATTGGATCTAAATAACCTTAAATTCATTATTTAGTGATCAACCATATAGGAACAAACACAACATCACTTAAATGAGATTTTAATCATAAATTAAATCCTTAGTGTGGCACATTTCTTCGAACCTATATACCCTCTCTTAATTGATTTTTATCGATATTTCTCTTATTTTTTGTGATTTGCTTGAGTTGTTTGATTGAATTTACTTGTTACTCTTTTATTGTTTACTTGTAATAATTTGGTAGTAGAATATATCAAGTATGACCTTTTAACCCTATCTATGTTTATTTTTTGTCTTCATCCCCTTATACCACTTTTAAATGTAATAAAAATAAAGAAAAAAGAACTTCAAATCTCATATTCTTTCATTCTCCTTTTCAATCTCTTTTTCGAATCTCATATTCCCTCATTATTCTCTTATTCTTCTTTCCAATCGCTACACTTAAATTCTCTCATTTTTTTCTCATAATGTAATTGAAAGTTGGATTGAAGGTAAGAAACATATTTCTATTATATTCTTTTGTTTGATTTTGTTGGTATTTGATTTTTATCATAGTGAATTCAAGTGGATTTTTTTTTAGGTTTACACCCAAAATTCTCGTTCATGTTGTTTATGGTTGTTTAGGGTTGTTTAAGGTTGTTTACTGGGCTTGTTTGGGGTTGTTTAGGGTTGTTTAAGGTTGTTTAGGGTTGTTTACTGGGCTTGTTTGGGGTTGTTTAGGATTGTTTAAGGTTGTTTACTAGTCTTGTTTGGGGTTGTTTAGGGTTGTTTAAAGTTGTATAGGGTTGTTTATTGGGCTTGTTTGATGTTGTTTAAGGTTGTTTAATAGAGTTGTTTAGGGTTGTTTAATGTGATTGTTTATGATTGTTTAACGTGGTTGTTTAGAGTTGTTTAATGTGGTTGTTTGTGGTTGTTTTGTGTGCTGGTTTTTTTTTTTTAAAATAAAAGAAGGCAATTTTTATATATTTTATATAACGCTATTTTTGATAAGTAGTAGTTTGACTATAGGCCATTTCTAAAATTACCCCCAATTTGGTAAGCAATTTAGGGTAATTCAACATTCAAAATTTCGATCACGTCTATTTAAAATTTAAAACTTAATCAATAAACACCATTTTTACACTACCCTCCTTATGGGATCGACTCGTACTTACCATGCTACAATATACATTATATACTTGCGATTGTGTATTTTAATGTAAAATACTCGAATAGTATGATCAATGAAGTTCGCATATTTTTCATATGAAACGCAAATTAGTTATTAAATGTAATATAACATAAAATGAAATAATATCCTAAGTCGAAAATAAGTTCATGCAAAATTTAAATGATATCCATTGCAAGTGCATATTCATCCTTACATGTTTCTCCAAACTAAAACATAAAATCTACCATGTTTATATAATTAAGGTTTTGAAGTCGGGGGTTGTTGCATTTGTTGATACATAGCCGCTGGCTTACTATAAGCATCTGTTATGGGCTGCATTGAAAATTAGATTAATGTCATATACATATACTTAAACACAAATACTTACGTAACATATAATTGAATTCATTTTGCATAAAAGGACTGAACCTTTGTATTTGAGTTATAATAGACTAGTTTAAGTTAAATATAAGTTAAGTCGTATTTAATTGTTACACAAAAGTCCAACTCATAATAAACTTAGATCTTTTTAATTAATCTTAAACAAATTCGGTATTAAATCACGTTTAATTTAAAATAGAATTCACGTGGGATTGACATGCAAGAAGTGCGAATTCACGTGGGATTGACATGCAAGAAGTGCGACTAAAGGATCGAGCATTACCGAACCTATCGGTGAAGTTGGCAAATAGTCGCCCGAATTAACTGACAAGGCAGACATGAAGGCGGAGGCTGAAGGGATGACTGGCGGCACAACAAGACAGATGATATTATTCATGTCCATGTCTTCCATCCCCATTATCATACATGTTCTCATCATAAACATTTGAAGTTCTTGTTGCACCAATGGCAACATTGTGGATGACATGTTTATCGTGCTCATCCCGAGGTTTTCAGCTTGAAGTTTTTTAAGGTATTCTATTACTTCATCTATCTGTCGGCAAAATTAATTAAGACATATATAAGACGATCATTACTTGCATTTGAAAATTATTATTTTTTCTCATATATCAAAAATACATTTTTATAAAACGATCTCACACAAGATTGGATGAATATAAAATCTATAATACATTCGCACAATCTTAAATATTTTATCAGTATGAATATATATAAAATATATATTACGCATTTTATATCATAATTATATAATATACTATCTAATAATTAAAGCAAGGTTTTCTACATCTAAATTAAGGAGGTGTTTTTGAAATTTTATGAAATAGGGCAGAATTACTTTTTAAGATTGTCTTTAATCTCATCTTTCTTTTAAAAAAAAAAAATTATGAGCAATTTTTAGGATTTGAAAACACACCATATTAGTTTATTTTTACGAAGAGCAACTATTGTCTAGTTTAATTAGTTGTGAGTATCTAGATTTATGCAAGTTTTCAGGGTTTGAAAACACACGATATTAGTTTGTATTTGCAAGGAGCAACTATTGTCTAGTTAGTATCTAGATTTACTTGTGGTTGAAACTTTATGAAATAGTGCATAATCATTTAAAAATAAAAAATTTATACGTTCTGATTGGTTATGAATAAGGGTAAATACTTGTGTGTAGTGATGATTTAAAAATTATGGTAAAATACAGTATAATATTAGTTAAAATAAAGTATACTATTAATTCAAATACAACATAGTATTATCTCACATATTATATAGTATTAATTCAAATATTAAATATGAACAAAAATTGATGTATTATCTCACATATTATATAGTATTAATTCAAATATTAAATATGAAAAAAAATTGATGTTGTATGTGGTCTATATATATTGAAATATATACGCAGACCCAATACTATATACATCTACAGTATTATTATTAAAATGAAGTTAATAGCAAGCAGTTGGTTTTCTATTTTATAATATATATATATATATGCTACGCACACAACATTAAAATGAAATATCTATGCCTACATACATACCTTGCTGCTTTTCTGATTTTTAATAAAGAAGAAAGTTAAGAATGTCCTAGCTATATCTATAACCATATATAATGTAATCAAGGAACCTTTCAAGTTATAATGTATACCAGAAAACATAAAAACAAAATTCCTTTTCTTAAATTTTTTACCACTTTAGCAATATTCTTTCTCAAGCAAAAAATAAACTCTGACAATTTCTTTAAATTGAGAAATGAACTTTAATAATATCAAAACTAAGGTTGTGAGTAATCTTAAATAAATAACTTATACACCGGCCGCCCTAGCATTTTTTGTTGACACTGATATATAATTTTTCGATGCTTAATTTTCTTTTGTCGTTCTCATCACCCGTTTTTTTCTGCTAAGTTGAACATGATAAATTAATTCTTTGATCCACGTTTACAAAATTTTATTAAATATTGCCTTTAATATAAATCAATTTTTTTTTCAAACAGTCAAAATCTTATTACTTTGGTTATCAGGAATACCCATTCAATAGAGTTGCATCATAAGATCAACAACTCAAAGACTATTATGTAATAATCCTTCTGTACATCAAAGTGTGCTTATTTCTTCTATGTATCAATAATATTATTACTCGTTATTTTACATATCTTTTTTATAATTAAAATATAATTTTCTTTAAATATGTATTAAAAAAGTGAGCACACTTTTGATGGACATAAAAAGTAAACAACATTGAATCCCAAAAAAAAACTCAAGAAAAGTGATGTAAATCAATTTAAGTAATTGAGGTATATATATATTCTAAATACTTTAGAATATACACTCAATTATTTAGGAAGCATAACCCAAAAACTTACATAATTTATAGTCAATCAAACAAAAAGATAAATCCATGCTATATAAGAAGAAGAGTAATAAAGTACTTCATTTTATCATGTTATAATCATGACATCACTTGCCTGTGACTTGGTGTGAGCAATGGGACCACGGTCATCAATATAATCTGAGCCGGCGTAGTAGGTGTTTTTCGGTGATGGCATTGTCGATGTTCCACCATATTCTCCGTGCAACGCTTGTTGTGTGGCGCTTATGCTTGTGCTTCCATTGGTTTGGCAGTTGTTGATCCCCACTGGGAGACCAACTCCACCATCCACTTGATTATGATCAGTTGTAAGCATATTACTGTGGGAAGGCACGTGGATCATAGGACCGGTGGGCATCCCCATCGCCATCGCAAGGTAGTGTTCGTACCCGAGCATACCACCTCTGCCGTCTGGGGTTTATCCAGCCTACGTACGTATAACATCATTTATGATAATTTTTTATATTAAAGTAATCAAATTGTAAATCATATTAAAAATAACATTAACTTATTAAAATTGAAGAATGAAAAAAAAATTACGAACTCATGATATAAGTGAAATAGAGTTGAAGATGGAGATTGAAGAAAATAGACAATATATATGAGTGTAAGAAGGGGAGAAGAAGAAGAAGGGCATATATATATATATATATATATAATGAGTGGGGGAGTGCGAGTGTATGTATTAATAGGTTTATTTAGATATTTTTCATGAGCAGAGGCTACTTTTTGCTAGAAGAAAATGGTAATCAAAATAAGATTCATGTACATGACACCAAATGAATACATGTCCAAATTATAAACTCCAAATATATTAAATCAAAGAATTCAGCCCACAAAATGTCAATATATATATTGCTGTTATGAATAATATTTAGGGTTAGTCTTATGTGAAATATTGCATACATGCATTCTATCCCAATTAGGCAAGTCAAAACTCTAAGTCTAAAAGTCAAATTAAGTCAATTTTAAAAAATTCGCGGGTTATAAGCCTGGATCCGGGTTGCCCAGAAAATTCGCGGGTTGCAAACAGGTGGTTTACTACATGACCAAAATATTGTTACTACAAGGCCAAAATATTACCACTACAAGGCCAAAAATTTAATACTACATGTCAAAACATTCTGAAAAATTCACCAAAAAATAAAGTCTCCAAAATATTTTTGAACATATAGTAATACACATTTAACCTTGTAGTGATAAAATTTTGGTCTTGTAGTAACATTGTTTTAGTCATGTAGTAGCGGAATAAGTCAAAATTATTTTAGTAATTTTGCCCCAAAAAAATAAGTGTCCAGAATATTTTTAGACTTGTAGTAATACACTTTTGACCTTGCAGTGACAAAATTTAGTTCTTGTAGTAACATAATTTTGGTCATGTAGTAAAATAATAATATATTAGAGTGAAAATAAATATTTTAATTAAGGTTGACCCGCTTTGACCCGTGTTGACCCGCGTTGACCCACGAATTTTGACCTAATTACCTTAATTAGTCATATTGCATGTATGCAATATTGCATATAAGTTTTTGCGTAATATTTATATGGTGTGAATGTTCATAATGTGACATTTGATGTACATTGTTGGTTCATGTACCAACATTAATCTTTGACCTTTCATTTCATCTTTTTCAACTTATATTGTTCCCTATAAATAGAGTTGTTAATGTTTATAATACACACTTAGAGGTGAAATAAGAGATTTATATATTATCTCTACATCTTGTTCACTTATGTAATATATATGGAGTTATACTATTAAGTTGTTTCACAACACGTTATCAGCACGAAGCTCGTAAAACATTTCTACCGACGAAATTCAGATAGTGATAAATTTCAGGTATTATACGGAGGTATGTATTGAAATGTTTAGAATATATTATCTTACAATATTTATTTGTCATATCTTATTTCATTACTATTTTGATGATTATGTTATTTTTCAATTAATCAATCTCTTGTTTATTTTATAGTTTCCAACATGTCAAACTTGACAAAACTTAAATTTGTGGCTCTTGATATTATTGAAAAAAATTTGTAATGAATTTTTGATGTTGAAATTCATTTGGATGCCATGAGTCTTGAATTCTATAAAAGTGACAAATCAAGCATATAATAGAAAATAAGGTCAAAGGCTCAAAGCCATGATTTTCCTTTGCCACAATCTTGATGAAGGATTGAAAGTTGAATATACCTCACGGTAAAAGATCCACTTTCATTGTGGACAAATCTTAAAGAAAGATATGATTATAAATTCGTGAGTGAGTACAACTCAACTATGTTCAGAATCACTTCTCAATTAAAATTGTGTGGAGAAAATATTAGTGAAGATGATATGCTTGAAAAGACATTCTCCACATTTCATGCTTCTAATGTGATTTTGCAACAACAATATCGTGAGAAGAATTTTACTAAATATTCTGAACTAATTTCATGTCTCTTGGTGGCTGATAAAATTAATGAGTTTTTTATGAAAAATCAGGCCTCGAACGAGGGTGTGATTTTGACCGAGGCAGATTTCAAAATGATTATAATACATGTCCGAATTTTAAAGGCCCTAAAAAGGGCAAACAAATTTCGGAACATTAAAGGAAAATAGAAAAGAGTTGAAATAAATTATGTGAATAATGAATTCCATAATGAGATGTTTGACATAACACAATTGGATGTTGCTGATTACCTTACCCACCCTGAAGGTGGAAATTAGATCTTTCTAATACTCAATTATAATTTTCTTTCAATAATTTATTATGTAATGTTTGTTTTCTTATGTTATGCAATGTCTTAGTATTTCTTATCCTTTATAATATGAGTGACTATTACATTTTCATTTACCTTAAAATAAAATAATTAGATTGAAAATTTCTTACTTTTGCATTTTTTTTAAAATGGAAAATGGTATGGCAACATCAACATTCAAGAAAGAATGTGGAGATTTATGTCTCGTGGATAGTGCTATTATGCACACTATATTCGACAATAATAAATTATTCTCACATTTAAAACGTGGAGAAACCAATGTAAATACAAAACTTGGTTGTACAAAAATAATTGAAGGTTTTGGAAGAGCCACTATTCTATAACTCGGGGGACAAATTCATTATCAATGATGCCTTGTACTCTGAAAAGTCTCAAAGAAATTTATTAAGTTTTAAAGATATTCATTTGAATGGATATCATCTTGAGACTACAAATGAAGGCAATATTGAGCATTTTAATATTACTACAATTGTTGCGGAAATAAATGTATGTTGGAGAAGTTACCCGCTTAATCCTCAGATTTATACGTATTGCATGAGTATAAGAACAATTGAAATTTATGTCGTAGTAAACCAAAAGGTTACTACCGAATTTAATGATTGGCATGACCGGTTGGGCCATCCCTGTTCCATAATGATGCGAAAAATTGTAGAAAATTCATGTGGGCAATCATTGAAAAATAGAAAAAAACTATACCCCAATGAATTTTCATGTACTACTTGTTCATAAGGAAAATTAATTATAAGGCCATCACTAGCTAAAGTTGAGCATGAAAATCTTATGTTATTGGAACGAATTCAAGGGGATATATGCGGACATAAAAATACACCAAGTGGACCATTTAGATATTTAATGGTTTTGATTGATGCATCGACTAAGTGGTCACATGTATGCTTATTGTCATCTCACAATTTGGTTTTTACAAAGTTATTGGGACAAATAATGCAATTGTGAGTACAATTTCCTGATAATGCAGTTAAGAGTTTAAGACGATTCGTCTTGCAAATGTTGATGAATTTTCATCTCAGACTTTCAACGTTTATTGTATATCAATTGAAATACATATTGAACATATGGTTGCTCATGTTCGTACATAGAACAGTGTTGTTGAATCACCTATAAAGCATATTCAATTGATTGTCCGACCAATATTGATGAAATATAAACTCCCTATTTTAGCTTGGGATCATTTTATATTGCATGCGACAGCACTTGTGCGCATCATGCCAACAAGTTATCATAGCATTTTCCCCATACAAATGGTTCAAGGTCAAGAACCAAACATATCCCATTTAGGAACTTTTGGATGTGTTGTATATGCACCGATTGCTCCACCACAACGAACAAAGATGGGTCCCCAAAGAATAATGGGGGTATATGTTGGATATGAATCTCCGTCTATTGTTAAATATTTAGAACCATTGACCGGAGACCTATTCACTGAAATGTTTGCTAATTGTTATTTTGATGAAGACAATTTTTCCAACATTAGGGGGGAAAAGTAAGCAGCTGGAAATGAATATTTCTTGAAATGAATTATCATTGAATTGCATGGATCCTCGTACAAAGTAGTGTGAACTTGAAGTTGAAATGATAATTCATTTGCAAAAAATTGTGAATCAACTGCCAGACACTTTTACTGACCTTAAAAGAGTTACAAAATCTTATATTCCAGCTGCTAATGCTCCTAAAAACACTGATGTTCCTGAAGGACCGTCTTCCATGGCAAATGAGTCTACGACACGCCTGAAGCGTGGTATATCTCTCGGTTCCAATGAAAAAAAATTCTCAAAAAATAAAAGGAGCAAATATTGAAGATGGTCATAATGTGAACATTCTTGTTGAAAAATCTGACATACTACTTAAAGTCCCAAAAAATGATATTTCAGGCGCCCGAAAATGATGAAATATCGATAAATTATGTCAGAACAGGAGAAATATGGAACCGAAATGAAATCGACGTCGACAATATCTTTGTATATAATATAGCGCTTAATATGATGGAAGATGATGAGGATCATGAACCTACATCTATTGATGAATGTAGAAAACGAGATGATTGGCCAATGTGGAAAGACGCAATAAATGTAAAATTACAATCTCTTATTAAACGAAAAGTTTTCGGACCTTTTGTCCGTATACCTAATGGTATAAAATTCATGGGTCATAAATGAGTAATTGTGCGAAAAGGAAATGAGAAAAATGAAATCGTGAGGTATAAAGTGCGGCTTATTGCACAAGGTTTTACCCAAAGACCAAGTGTTGATTATGAGGAGACTTATTCTCCTGTGGTGGATGCAATAACTTTTCATTATTTAGTAAGTCTGGCAGTGCAAGAAAAACTTGAAATGCGTCTATTAGATGTCGTTACAGCCTATTTGTAAGACTCATTAGAGAAAGATATTTATATGACAATCCCCGAGGGATTAAAGGTACTGATAATAAAAAACGAGAATTCTCAAAACATGTATTCAGTCAAGTTGAGCAGATCCTTATATGGTTAAAAACAATCTGGTCGCATGTGGTACACTTGTTTGATGCATTCTTGATTAAGGAGGGGTATAACAATGATCATATATACCCTATATTTTTATTAAAAGATCTGGATATGAATATGTGATGATCATTACTGTATATGTTGATGATTTGAATATCATTGAGACTCCTACAGAGTTATCAAAGGCCGTGGCTTCCCTCAAGAGGGAATTTGAAATAAAGGATCTTGGTAAAACAAAATTTTGTTTGGGTCTTCAAATTGTACAATTTTATAAATTTTTGTACATCAATCCACTTATGTTATGAAAGTGTTGAAACAGTTTTATATGGATAAAACACATCCTTTAAGCACACCTATGGTTGTGCGTTCATTGAATGTAGCGAAAGATCCATTTCCACCTCGCGAAGAAAATGTAGAACCGCTTGGTCAAGAAGTACCATATTTGAGTGCAATAGGTGCGCTAATATATCTTGCTAGCAACACAAGGCTTGATATATCATTTGTTGTTAATTTATTAGCAAGATATAATTCTTCTTCAACTCATAGGCATTGGAATTGTGTTAAACATGTTTCCCGATATCTTAGATGGACAATGGATATGGATTTATATTTTTTAAACTCATCAGAACCTTATTTAGTTAGTTATGCAGATGCAGGCTACTTATCAGACCCGCACAAAGTCCGATCCCAAACAGGTTATTTGTTCACATATGGAGGTACAACTATTTCATGGCGTTCTATTAAACAAACTTTAGTTGCTACTTCATTTAACCATGCAGAGATCCTAGCAATTCACGAGGCAGGTCGTGAATTTGTTTGGTTGCGTTCTATCACACAACATATTTTGGACAGTGTGGATTAAACTCAGTGAAAGATAATACAACTGTGATATATGAAAAGAATGTTGCATGTGTTACCCAACTAACGAAAGAATTTATCAAAGGTGATAGAACACAGCATTTGATCCTAAATTCTTCTTTACTCATGATCTTCAACAAAAGGGTGACATCAGTGTGTAACAAATTTGTTCAAGTGATAATTTGGTTGATTTATTTACCAAGTCTTTACCTACTTTAACGTTTGAGAAATTAAGATACAAAATTGGAATGCGACATCTTAAGGATATGAAGTGATGTAATCATCAGGGGGAGTTAATGCGCGTTTCTTCTCATTGGGTTTTAACGAGGCATAATCTTATATAATGGACATTCAAGGGGGAATGTTATGAATAATATTTATATGGTGTGAATGTCCATAATGTGACATTTGATGTACATTGTTGGTTCATGTACGAACATTAATCTTTGACCTTTCATTTCATCTTCTTCAACTTATATTGTTCCCTATAAATAGAGTTGTTAATGTTTGTAATACACACTTAGAGGTGGAATAAGAGATTTATATATTATCTCTACATCTTGTTCACTTATGTAATATATATGGAGTTATACTTTTAAGTTGTTTCACAACAATTGCTGAAAACTCTGTCAATTTTCTTTTGGTCACTAACGGAATGTTGAGTATGTACGCAATAAATGATAACAGAAAAATATCTAGAATATTAGAAAAGAAAGAAGAAAAAAAAGTTTCTAAAATATTCTTAATATGAATTGATAATTTTAGGGAGTTCCCTATAATTAATTTTCACCACAAATGTTAGTAGATGATAATGTCGAATAATTATAAAGGGGGAAATGAATTCTAATAATTAACTACTTTGAAATGAGTTTTTATTCACCATCATTATACGAATTTAATATGAAAAATAAGGATGAATAATTTTTAACCACAGTGAATACAATAATTATAAACCATCAAACTATACACCATAATTATAAAAATGAGGTTTGGGACTACACACCATAATTATAAAAATGAGGTTTGAAAACGATATGGATTAATAATCCAATAAAACACGAAAAGTGAATTATGAGAATCAAACCCTATTACTTAATTTAATTTAGATTAAACACAAAATTTATTTGAATGGTCTTGGATACAGAATGATATGAGTTTTGTGTCGAGGAAATTGGTTAAAAAATTAATTACTGTGACACGCGTTAAAATCCTGTTAAAATCCTGGCAACGTGAGTGAGTCGGTCGACAAGATAAGAAGTGAAATCCAGGTTTCAGTTTTTATATAAATTAATCCAAACTCTATCTACAACCCACATACCAATTTTGAGATACTATATAAGTGAGTAAATATGTATAAAAATAAATCTCTTTCAATTTATAAAGTTGTTAGTTCATTTGTGATCATATGCACGTTTCTCGCGATTAATTTTTTATTTAGAAAACTCTATTTTTGTAGATGCCACTATCACAAGAATAATAATGTTTATACGGGCAATTTATAAGGTATTATATATGATATATAGTAATTCAAAGCATTTAAAAATTCAATAATTTTAAGTACCGTCTTTTTTGTTACTAATAAAGTCATAGGTAACACTCGTAGTTCAAAAAATAAAGCATTTGAATCAATATTATATTTAAAGAGTTGTCATGCTTCAAAATATTTTCAAGATTTTAGAACATTCTTTCAATTTTAATATCATCTAAAGATTTTAATTTATTCAAATGAAATTAAAAAAAAATATTATTACAGTAAAACCTCTAAAAAAGAATACTCTATTAAAGAATAAACTCTCTTTAGAAATAAAAATTCATGGTCCCAACTTGGGACCAGTTATAATTTGGAATAAACTCCATATTGTCATAATTCATAATATAAATCATAATACACCTCCATATAGGAATAAATCATAATAATATATATAATTTTACAATAGATTTAAGTTGATTTAAAATACTTGAGTGATGAAAATTCACTCATTTGAGTTCTCTTTTCTATTTTTGGTGTCATTATATGCGTGAAGAAAATGTTGATTTGATGTAATTGATAAAAAAAAAAGTATTATACATAGTATTTATAGATGAAAAAATTAAAGCAATCAAAAGCAAGTACATGCATCTATGGTGGGTGACTCTTGAGTATTGTCTTTTCATATTACGTGAGTAAATTAGTTCAATTAAGTTCAACACATTACATCATGTACATGTATCTACTAATTATACCATTATATAATATACATGCATTTAAAAAAAAAACCTTATAACTCTATTTAGGATTAAACCCCATTTAAGAATATTTTTTTGTGGTCCCAAGGATATGACTATATAGAGGTTTTACTGTATATGTTTATAATGGTACACATTTACTCACTAAGACATCAATAACAACATACTGTATATTGTTTTATAGAAGATGAATGAACGAATGAATTTGAATAGAATAAAATATATAATATTTGGGTTAGTCTGCTATGGACTCCAGTGCATGTTGTGCACCCTAGTCCATGTTGCACTTTTCAGTTTATTGACTTACACTGGTAAATGGTGTTGCATTTTCAATTATTAAACTGTATAATAATATTTTTAGTAATAATTGAAAAGTGCAACACCATTTAAAAATAAATGTAAACGGGATGCGTATTTAAAATTAAGAAATTTTAAAAATACATAATTTGTCGCATGTAATTATGGAATTTAGTTGAATACTAAATTCGAATTTTGCTTAGATATTAAAATACATAATCTGTAAATTTGAATTTTAACGGCATGTAATTATGAGATTTAGTTGAATATTAAATTCGAATTTTACTTAGATATTTTGAAGTAAATAAACTATTTAATATAAAAAATAAAGGGATTTAGTTGAATAAAAATAATTGGTAAATTCGGATTTTTAAACTCTTTCTTAAATTTTGCTAGGTAATTATTAATTTTCAAATATTTTGATTAAATTTTGAATAAAACCAAATCTTTAATTTTAAAATCTGTAAAATGTAAATATTTAAATAATTAATAATTGCGCATATTAGTTTATTTGATTCTTAAAAATAAGTATCAATTTTTCTTTGATAATTTAAATTAATTATTGCATAATTGATTACTAGATTATCACCCGCGTATTACGCGAAAAGTTAATAAAAATAAATATTTATATTATAAATAATTAAATAATTTTATAAAGTAAATTTTAAATAAAATGTGTGAGAAAAGACGTTTAATTTTTAATATTTAATAAATATGAAAAAAACTTTTAAAAAAATGATAAAATTAAAAAAAAAATTAAGTAATAATAAAATAACTATTAATAAATTATAAGGACCCTTCAATATCAACCTCAACACTTTAAATAAATAAATAGAGATTATTCCCTAATAGAGTCAATGCTATAGCACCTTAAGCAAATAGAAACTACAACTTTAAAAAAAAGAATTAATAGGGTCAAATTAGAGTTAAAAAACCATTATTACCCTTAATATACATATTTTACTTTAATTTCGAAAATTAAAAATTAAATTAAATTTTAAAATCCATAATTTATGCAGTTCATCAATTCCATAATTTTAGGAATAATCTCTTTAATTCTCTGACTTTCTCCTCATATTCCACTCAATTATCTTCCTCCAAAAACACGAAATTCTCGGCACCACCGGAGTTCCACCCAGATGAAGACTCACTTGTGACTCAGTCCGAATTAAAGCAATTCAGACTCAGGTAGATCTGGCGAGGGTCCCGTTATTTCCGGCACGAGTCAAGGAAGCGGTGAGTACTTCTGCCGAGTCGGAATCGACAACCCCCCAACTCAGTCTTACATAGTGCTTCAGATGCATTTTTGTTTGCATGTTTTTATGCAAAATTGTTTACATGCACTTTAGTGCATTCCTTTCTATACGTATGCATATTTATCGTCATGTTTATATGCATTCCTTTATATGCACTTTGTCCTTTATATATTACCTAATGTATATGCATTTTCATACAAAAATTCAGTCCATTGTGCATATTATAATTCATAATTTATTTCATATATATATGCATTGTATGAGAACGGGTATTGCATACTAGACAACATGCTTACGTGTCCAATTTTTGCACCATCTTCGTCATGTTATAAACTCAGGAAATTTATAAGTCTTTTTGTGATTTAATTGTGTTATGACTCTTGTGTAATTATTTAATTCTAGATCATAAAATTCAGAATTATTAATTTAAATTCGTGTTGGATAGTTATTAATTTAAATGTAAAATTTTTGGGAAAGCAATTTTTAGCTACACAAAGCCAGTTAATTAATTCGAATTGCCTTATTTTTAGGAATATTTAAATTAAGGAAGGTGATAGATTTGCTTTTTTCGAGAATATGCATTTATCAAAATTGATTTGATGTTAATCGGTCTAATATTAATTAATTTGAAATTATTTAAATGGGAAAAGGGCAACTTTGTCTCCTTAAGTGCCAATTTGACTCTATTAGATAAAAAACAAAAACAACAAAAACATATTCCCTATTAGATAAAAGTATGAGTGAAATGACCTTATTAAGAATTTACCCAAATAAATATTTTGATTAATTGCTAATTAAATCACAACCTTTTCCTCATTTGTAATTTAATCTAAACTTTAAGATAATTGCAAATAAATCACAAACTTTAAATATTGTTGCAATTTAGTCTTTTTGACAATTTCAATTGTATTCGAATCTAACATAATTTAGACTTTTTAATGACATAACAACACCTTAATAAAAGCAATGTTATTTTCAATCAAAACTAATATCATAAGATATGATTTAGGGACAAAGTAGACTTTTAAGAAGTCTAATTTGCAATAATATTTAAATTACGACACATAAGTCAAATTAACCACAAAATGACACATCAACAAATTAAACTCGCTAATAGTATATAAGGGAATTTTTGTGAATTAGATACTTAATTATAAGTATTAATTAGTTAGATAATTAGGGAATTTTTGTGAATTAGATACTTAATTATAAGTATTAATTAGTTAGATAATTAATTGTGTTTAAATTTTGAAATAAGTGAAAGATATTAATTATTACCATAATTCAAATTTATCATTGATTTAGTTAATGTTTTTATTATTATTATTATTATTTTTTTTTTTTTATGGAAGTTAAATACGCATCCCTTTTTTCTCCTCCCCGGCCATGACTCGAACCCAGGACCTAAGGCCTAGGTAGTGGTGCTCTAACCACTTGAGCACTTAAGGCCTAGGTAGTGGTGCTCTAACAACTTGAGCTATCCCACTTTGTCGTTCAATGTTTTTATTATGTAATATGAAAATAATACTACACAATTTCTCAATCATTAAAGATAATCCCAAAATATATATTCCCAATTTTCTATAAATTTATTATATACATAATTTCAAAATTTTAAACAATAGTCTACCTATTTATTTATTAGTCAAATTTCTTAACAAAATCTCAAACATTTCTTATTATTAAGGAATAATTAGTTAATCATGATAATTTAAAAAATGTGTACTTATAAAATTATTATACAATTTTTTTTTCTAATGTCAATGCATGGATGTTATCAACAAAATTTTAAAAATAGAATCAAGTTATATAAGAATTGCAATTAGACCTTTTTAGTAATTTTTTAAATTAATAATAAAATTAAATTAAATTAAGATTTTTTAGTGTCTTTTAGTTATGAAGTTAAATTGATGACGTGACATTCACATCTTCTTAATCAATTTATTTAATTATATTAATTAAAAATAAATTTCACTCACTTCATTATCTTCTTAAAAAAATAAAAAAAATATTTCCGTTCATTGCATCCCTTCGAATTTCTTTAGGATTCTTCGTCAAGGATTATCACCCTCCATTTCTTTATAATCATAGTTTTAAATTTGAAAATATTGATGGATTGACAAATAAACACATTTTAAATTAAAAAAATTTCATAATTAATACACATGGATTATTTGTAAAAGGAATGTAAATATTTAAATTGATGACTTTAGCAAAAAAGTTAAAGTATAGAATTTTTGATATAAAAAAATAGGAAAATTCTGTAAAATAAAAAATAATGATAAAAATATTGTAGCAAAACAAAAACAAATAAAAAAACAAAAAAATAGAACAATGAAATGAGAAAAGAAAAAACAACCTATAAATGAAAACCAATAGAAGGAAAAAAATTAAGAAACAATCGTATGAATTCTTGTGTTTTTTTAGAAGCTCCACCCCAGAACTACAGGGGAAAGATATCAGGAAGACTTGGTCTTGACGGGGGTTAATTGGCCGAAAGTTTAGGAAAGGCTCCATATAAAACGGGACAAGATTGGATTGAGGAAGACTGATTCTTCCTCAACTCAGCGGCTAAAATCTAGAGGAGGAAGTGGTTGCATCTTTTTAGGGAGTGGGAGTTCAAAGGCAGGTGGACTAATTCAAAGAGAGGAAAGGTGGCAGATCCGAAATAATGGGAAAACCTAACTTCCCCTCAGGGAGAATTCCTCTATAAATAGGCGAGCTTAGGTACATGTACAGGTTACGATCTCTAACTCTATTCAACCTATTACACTTTGGTGAACTTTCTGATTCCCTTCGAGAACCACATTGATAAAAAGAAGACTCTTAAACCCTCATCAGATACCGAATTCTAGATACTGACTTGAGCGTCGGAGTGTCCGCGCCGGATTCCCCTCCGGCGTGTCTTTTGCAGGTTCTTGGAGGATTATTTCGGAAAAGGCAGCGTACCCGGATCATTCATACAAGTTTGAGAATTTGGATATCTGACCTCAAGGATATCCAATCCATTCGTGCAAATTTGTGGCACAACAACTGGCGCCGTCTGTGGGAAAGATTCTAAGAGATCTTCTCACGAATTTCTATTTGTTTGAGCAATAGGGGGAGGAAATAACACAATCACGCCTACTCTAGGGAAGAAAACTCTTCCAGGGGAAATTCCCCCTTTACCATCTGATCCTGCACCAAAGGGAGGCCGGGGAAAGGACCCTATGTATGTTCCCTCCGGATCAAATCCGCCATTAACACCAGCCGCCACACCAACCTCGGGCTTGGGCGATGGAATGGCGGAGAACACCGAAACCCCGGACATCCGGGCCTCAGGCTCTCAACGTGGGGATGCTCCAAATACAGAACCATTCCTGGTTTCTCTAGACCAATTGAATGCCCTCATTGACCGAGCTGTGGAAAGAGCTTTTGCGGCTCAGGGAGGTCGAGTCCCAAAAACTGTACCAGCGAACGTGGAGACGCCGGCTCCGAGACTTCAGGACGAGGCCCCAGGGACCTCCCAAGCATTTTCCAAGGAGGAGGGAGTGCGAGCAGAAGGAGATGAGAAAGCGCCCTTTCGTGCAGAAAGAATCATTCCCCCTCGGGGCACAAGAAGGAACGTAGACTTGGTATCCCGAGAGATGGAACCCCCCGAGGGAGAGGAGAGTACAGATGATACATATCCAGGTCCAGTCAGCGACCAACTGCAGGCCCTACAAAAGGAAATGAAAGATATGAGGAAACAGATGAGTAATCGGATAAGTAAGTCTGCTTATGTTTCCGGTTGTCAGTTTTCTCCTAACATATTACAAGATGAGTTGCCATTCAGCTTCAAGCCCCTTAACTTCGAATACGATGGCACCGCGGACCCATATGAACATCTGGTAAGATTCGAGAATGCAGCCTTACTACATCGGTATGGGGAGGGAGTCAAATGTAGGGTGTTCCTGACTACATTGGCCAAGGCAGCACAACAGTGGTTCACCCAGCTTGAACCCAATACCATTCGATCGTGGGAGGAGTTCAGCGAATTATTCCTCCATCAGTTTGCAAGCGCCCGGAGGCAGCCTCGGGCCACGTTAACCCTCTTCAATATGAGGCAGGGGGAGAATGAGAGTTTGAGAGCTTTCCTCCGGAGATTCAATCAGGCAGCTCCAGAAGTCCCTACCGCCTCTCCAGAAGTGAAGATCAATGCCCTAACCAATGGGCTGCGCGATGGAGATTTCTTTTCCTCCCTAGCCAAGAAGCCAGTCCAGAACTTTGACGAGTTACTACATAGAGTGGAGAAATACCTCACCTTGGAGGAGGTTCGTAAAGCCAAGAGACTAGAGGCTAGGCCACAGGACCGGGAGAGAAGGAGGGAAGGCCCCTCAAGACGGTCCAGCCCAGAGGTCCCTCGGGGCTCTGGGCCATCGGGAAATCCCAACCCCTCTGGAGGCCCCCGTTCCGGCCCTCGAGGAAGGTTTGAGAAATATACACCTCTAAGAATAGAGCTTGTTGAAGTATTGGAAGTAGCAAGAGATCATCCCGATTTGAAATTCCCTTACTCCAGAAGTCGGGGCCCTCAGAAGCCAAAATCAGATCGATTTTGCAGATTCAATAACGAGTACGGACATGACACAAACCAATGTTATCACCTAAAGGACGAGATTGAGAGGATGATCCAGGCAGGGCATCTGAAAGAGTTTATATTCCGAGATAGGCAGGGCCCTCGAGGGCAGAAGCGGAAGGAACATGACAGAAAACCAGAAGAAAAGGAATCCAAAGAGGCAGCAGAGGACATGCCCCCTCCGCCGCCAAAAAGAGGAGTAATACACATAATCGTGGGGGGTCCCGTAGACGGAGATTCCTTCCGAAAGAGAAAACAGAGTGTCCGAGCTTTGAGAGCTGGACAGGGAAGCCAACCGAAGGAGGTAGGACGCCTAGTAGAGACACCCAATATTAAATTTGGGCCGGAGGACATAAGGGAAATTAAAGAGGATCACAATGACGCATTGGTGATCACTACTGACATAGCAGGATTTGATGTCGCCCGAATCATTGTAGACACGGGGAGCTCAGCCGACATTATGTTTTTCGAGTGCTTTAAAAGGATGGAATTGAACGTGAAGTTGCGGCATATAGACACTTCCTTGTACGGCTTCTCCGGAGGGGCCATCCAGCCCCTAGGGTCTGTGATACTACAGGTAGGATTGGGAGATGCTCCAGCCCGGAAGGTCCACTTAGTGGAGTTCCTCATTGTGGATATTCCCTCATAATATAACGTGGTGATGGGAAGACCCAGCCTGAATATTTTCCAAACGGTCATTTCCACATTTCATATGAAAATGAAGTTTCCCACGGCTGGAGGAGTAGGGGAAGTAAGGGGAGACCAATATCAAGCACGAAAGTGTTATGCAGAGTCCGTAAAGATGGCAGATAGAGCGTTAACTAGGGGACTGGAGAGAACGAGGGAAGATGACCCTGAGCTAAAGAAGAAGAAAGTGGAAGGGATTATACCCGAACAGGTGAGCGTTAAGACAGATGAGGAGCTGATGAATGTGGAGCTCTTCCCCGAAAAAGTTGGCTTCGCCACCAATATAGGGACCCAAGTGGGACCCGAAATGACAGAAAAGGTAATCTCTACATTACGTCGAAACTCTGATATATTTGCATTTTCTCCAGCTGATATGATAGATATTCCCCCGGAGATAGCTATACATTGTCTTAACGTCGACCCAAAAGCAAGGCCGGTGAAACAAAAGTTACGAAATTTTGGGATTGAGAAGAATAATATTGTGAAAGAAGAGGTTGAGAAATTACTGGAAGCGGGACATGTCGTGAAAGTACAATTCCCCGAATGGCTCTCCAATGCGGTGTTAGTGTTTAAGGGGCGGGGAAATGGAGGATGTGCATTGACTTTAGAGACCTCAACAAGGCGTGCCCTAGGGATCATTACCCACTGCCGAGGATAGATCAGTTAGTGGATGCGACCTCTGGCTTCTAGCTATTGAGCATGATGGATGCATATCAAGGTTACCACCAGATCCAGCTGAACCGCT
Source organism: Galeopsis tetrahit (assembly GCA_963675135.1). NCBI lineage: Eukaryota > Viridiplantae > Streptophyta > Magnoliopsida > Lamiales > Lamiaceae > Galeopsis > Galeopsis tetrahit. Next base: position 48,524,453 of record OY776126.1, on the reverse strand, counting down.
CAGATGTCCCTAAAGTGTGCTTCATAGCAGCGTGTGGAACGTTTGGTTATGTCCGAATGCCATTCGGGTTAATCAACGCCGGTGCAACGTATCAGAGGATGGTTGATGCTGTTTTTCGAGGCCAAATAGGGAGAAACATGGAAATCTATGTGGATTATATGTTGGCCAAGAGCGTGAGAGCAGAGGAGCATATGGAGGACCTAGAGGAGATCTTCCAGGTTATTCGAGAAAATGGTATCAAATTGAACCCGGCCAAGTGCTCTTTCGGGGTGAAGTCGGGGAAATTCCTGGGATACATGGTTACTTAGAGGGGGATAGAGGTGAACCCAGCTAAAGTAAAGGTTGTATTAGACATGCAGCCACCGAGAAACGTGAAGGAGCTCCAGACGTTAAATGGGAGAATCACAGCGTTGAGTAGATTTATAGCCAGGTCTGCTAAGAAAAGTCACCCCTCCTTCAAAATTCTCAAGAAGGGGGCCAGGTTCGAGTGGAATGAAGCATGCCAGAAGGCCTTTGAGGATCTGAAACACCACCTGTCCCAACTGCCGAAGCTGATTAAACCTTCCCCGGGAGATACCCTCATCCTGTACCTCTCCGTAGGGGAATTTTTGCTGAGCACAACTCTGGTAAAAGAAGAAGGATCCATCCAACATCCTATCTATTACGTCAGTAAGGTCATTCAAGGGGCTGAAGCTCGATACTCAGAAACTGAGAAGTCTGATCTAGCCGTAGTGTTTACAGCGCGGAGACTGCGCCCATATTTTATTTCTTATAAAATATTGGTCCGCACTAACTACTCATTGAAACAGGTTATCGGCCGAGCAGACCTCTCCGGAAGGATGGTGAAATGGGCAATAGAGCTCCAAGAGTATGATGTGGACTTCGAGCCATGGAGGGCCATAAAAGTCCAGGCTTTGTCTGACTTCATCCAAGAATCCACCAAACCAGAAGAGATAGAGGGATGGAAAGTATATGTGGATGGCTCAGTAACCCTGAGCGGATGCGGAGCAGGGATAGTGCTAGTGAATCCCCAATGAGATGACCTACAATTTGCAGTGCGATTTCAATTCATAACTTCAAACAATGGAGCAGAGTATGAGGCTCTAATCAGAGGAATGGAGATGGCGGCCGAGTTAGGAGCCCTAAAGGTAATTTTATATTCCGATTCCCAATTGGTCGTTCAACAGGTAAATGGAGAGTACACAGCCAAAGACAACAGAATGGCCGCTTACCTGGAACGGGCTAAAGAGATGATGGGCAAATTCCAAGATTGCAGGGTGATTCAAGTCCCTCGAGAGGAGAATGTACAGGCTGATAGTCTCTCCAAACTTGCCAGTTCCACGGAATTGGAGGGACAGGGAACGGTGACCTTAGTGGTAGCAGAAAGAGAGGCTCTCGGAAGCCCCATTGGTTCCATCGAGGAGGGAGACGACTGGAGGAAAGATATCTGGATAAAGCTCACCAGAGGAGCAGAAGCCCCCACCACCCGAGAGGCCCGAGCTCTCAGGATCAAATACTGTATTATTGGAGGACATTTATACAAGAAGTCGTTTACCCAACCGTACTTGAGGTGCATATCAACCCGGGAAGCGGCTTATACGCTTAAAGAGATTCATGAAGGTCAGGCGGCCAGTTATGAGGGATATAAAACAATGGTAAAGAAAGCCTTGAGGGCTGGGTTATACTAGCCCTCCATGACGAGAGACGCCAAAGAATTCGTAAAGAAGTGCGCGAAATGCCAGAGGAATGGTCCCCTGATAAGGACCCCTGCAGAGGAGATGGGAGCTATGCACTCTCCGTGTCCTTTCGCCAAATGGGGAGTGGACTTGGTTGGGCCCTTCCCTCCAGCCTCGGGAGGAAGGAAATTTTTGATAGTAGAAGTGGATTATTTTAGCAAGTGGGTCAAAGCCGCCCCCCTAGCTAAGATAGATGAGGAAAACGTGATTAAGTTCTTGGGAAGGCAGATCTGCTGCAGGTTCGGAGTACCTAAGATACTAGTCTCTGATAATAGGACACAGTTCAACGGAGAGAATGTACGAGGATGGTGCACAAGGCTAAACATAGTGCAAAGATTCACTTCCGTAGCTCATCCCCAAGCTAATGGGCAGGTGGAAGTTACTAATCGAACCATAGTATATGGTATCCGGACGAGGCTGATGAAAATAGGTGGAGGATGGGTGAGCGAGTTGGACAACGTGTTGTGGTCTTACAGGACCAGTCCAAAGACAACAACAGGAGAATCTCCTTTCCAGCTTGTCTATGGGGCTGCGGCAGTGATACCTCTAGAGGCCGTATTGCAATCTCACCGAATTGCCCGATTTGAAGAACATCAAAATGAGAGGCTGATGAGAGAGGCCTTGGATTTAGTGGAAGAGGAAAGAGAGATGGCTCGAGTACGTGCTGAAAGATATAAGAGTCGAATCAAAGCTGCGTACGATCGAAGGGTGATCCCGAGGTCCTTTAGAGTGGGGGATCTGGTGCTGAGAAGAGCTGAGGCACTAAGGAACACGGGGAAACTGGAACCCAATTGGGAGAGGCCATATAAAGTCATGAAGGTACTGAAGGGAGGAGCCTATAGACTGCAGAGCATGGAGGGGGGCGATATAGCTAGACCTTGGAATATTTGTCACTTGAAGAGATTTTTTGTCTGAAGAAAATGTAAGGTTTTGAGACCATTTGTGATTTGGTGCTGATTCCTGTTTTATTTAACGTATTTAATAGCTTCACCGGAGCTCTTTTACCCTCTTTACGGGTTTCCCCTTAGGGTTTTTCTGTAGAGAGGTTTTTAATGAGACCGGCGTAGGTTATCTATGGCCTATGTTGAAAACTGATATTAATCAATGAAGCTTCTTTCCCTTTTGAAGAATTATGCAGAGTTATTGTGTTCTGATTATCTTTTTCATGTTAATATATATGATATGTGAATATGAATCCTGAAAATAAGAGACCCAAAGTGGGTTACTTGAAAATGAAAAAAAGATTTTACGAATTAAAATCTTTTAAGAATGAGAGTGAAAGACACTCGAAGGCCTAGAGGCCGAGGAGAGCTGGAGAGCTCCTCACCATACTCGAGACCCAAGTGGGTTACTTGAAAATGAAAGAAATATTTTACGAATTAAAATCTTTTAAGAACGAGAGTGAGAGACACTCGAAGGCTTAGAGGCCGAGGAGAGCTGGAGAGCTCCTCACCATACTCGAGACCCAAGTGGGTTACTTGAAAATGAAAGAAAGATTTTATGAATTTAAATCTTTTAAGAACGAGAGTGAGAGACACTCGAAGGCTAGAGGCCGAGGAGAGCTGGAGAGCTCCTCACCATACTCGAGACCCAAGTGGGTTACTTGAAAATGAAAGAAAGATTTTACGAATTAAAATCTTTTAAGAACGAGAGTGAGAGACACTCGGAGGTCTAGAGGCCGAGGAGAGCTAGAGAGCTCCGCACCACACTTGAGACCCAAGTCGGTTACTAAAAAATGAAAGAAAGATTCCATGGGCCATATTTGATGCAGCCCATAAGACCGAAAGGGGAGAAGGAAAAGAGGACCAGAGGAACCCTTCCACCATGTTCCTTACCAGTCTTATAGGCCGCTCACGTGAATAAGAAGGAAAATACACGCCATAAACGAATAGTAAGAAACTAATTACCACAAAAGAGCCCCCACATATCCAGGAGTGCGGGGTCCCCTAGAGAGTATAATGAAAACCAGTATCATGAGCAGGAATTGAAGAGTGTAGCAAAAGAAAGATAAAATGTTTGAAACATGAATTTTAAACACCTTCTTTGACAGCAGTTTCCTCAGCAACTTCCTCATCAGCGGCATGACCACTAGATCCTCCACCTTCCTTGGGGCTCTCCTCCTGCCGGTGCAGCCTCAGCGTCCTTTCCTCCATCTGCCCTCACTTCGGTCAGGGGAGCAGAGGCGTAAGGATAGGTCAATTGCTCCAGAGGCTCCAGCTCAGCCATGCCCACCTTGGCAGCTTGCTATCTGGCAATGGCTTGACTCATTCCGGGCAACCACCAAGGACTATCAACACTTTCTGCTGGATCCCCTAGGAATTTGGGAGGAGGAGCAAGCTTGTCTAGGCGGAAAGCACGAGCGTAGGTTCCATCGAATTCGGGAGCTGAGTGCTCAGCCACAGCATTGCTGAAGCCGTGATCAATGAAGTGAGGAATATGTAGCCCCATAGCGCACAGGAAGCTGGAACTCTTTAAAAAGTTGGACAGCCATTGAGTATGGAGAGTCCCTAGAAATTCTTGACCTAGAGAAGAGGTGAACAAAGATTTGACGCAGGCCTGCACTCCAATGTCTGGTAGCTCACGCTCCATTCGCTTCATCTCTTCCTCCATTCGCCTCATCTCCTTCCCCATTCGCTCTACTTCTCCCTCCAGATGCCTAGTCTTGGCTGCCTCTTGCTTACTTTGAGCCCGGAGGAGAGGCAACTCCTCAGCTAAGGCTTGAGCTTGCTTTTGAGCTTTGTCCCTCTCCGCGGTGACACCTTTGAGAGCTAATTGAGAGGAGGATGCCTCAGCCCGAAGGAGCTCGTTCCCAGCAACCAGCTCGATAGTTTGATCAAATATTTTAGTATAAACAAGCCCGAACTGCATGATGAGAAAAAGTAACATTTCAGACATGAAGAAATTAGATATCATAAAAACAAGGGAAGATACCTCAGAAAATAGGTCAGCGCCATGGAGCAGTTGATCCTCAAGGAGAGACTGGCAAGAGAGCGTAGTGTTAGAAGGAGGAGGACATCGGCTGATGAGACGCTGGAGAGGTTCGTAGGAAGCAGGAAGGGAGGTTTCCTTCTCAGGAGGGGCACGAGTAGTTTTTCCCTTCTTCTTCTCTGGAGCGGAGGTCTTTTCTGAGCTTTCTGGAACCGGAGCTGGGGAATAAGGAGCCTTAGGAGGGTTATCAGGGGTAGCAGCCGCAGGTGCCTTCACCACCCCAAGAGCAGGGGCATCCCATGAAATGTGAGTCAACCAGCTCATAGATGCAGGTAACCAAGAAACCTTAAAAAAAAATATAGTCATGTATAAAGAACGAAACAAGAGAGCAAGGATTCTTTTTACCATCGTGAGGCTCTAAAGGAAAATCATGAGGACAAAATCCAAAATGAGAGAGAATACGAGGGTTATTGCAGATACCAATGACATCAAAGAAATCACGGAGGCGAACGTGACCATTGAGGCTAGTCATAACAGTATAATTTGAAGCAGAGTAAGCTTTCAGATGAGGAAGAGGTATTCCTGGATTATGATATAACCAACATTCATGGGGAAACAGCCAATCAGAGGATTTGGTCACAAAAATATAATAATCTTGCCAGGATGACTCCTCTCCATGAAGCTTTTTCATGAATTTACAAGCACGGGACCTTCTCCGACAAACATAGAAGAAACCATCATTCAGCATACAAGAATACTGGCTCAAAAATAGTTCAGCGGAAGGCTCGCCGCCATTCCCCTTCACTAGAATATAAAATCCGATCATAGTGCAGATAGCGTTGGGAGTAAACTGATTAAGGGGAATTTGCATGCGGGTAGATATGGAGGCCAGATAAGGATGGATAGGAAATCGAAGACCAGCCCTAATCTGGGCTTCGAAGAAAGCTAGGGTTTGAGGTCCCGAGAAATTGGGGCGTTCATCCGGATGAGGGATCCAGGGGATGTACTCCGGTGGAAAGACTTGGGGCTTGAACGAGATTAGCCAAGTGGGTATTGTCAATCAGAGAAGAGGTCGAAATTTTATCCCTCAGTTGGGGGTCCTCTATCGGAAACATAACCGATTCGGGAAGATTCGGTTTAGAGGACCCAGGCGGAGTTGCCTTGCCGGAAGACATTAACAAATAGTGCGAAAATAAAAAGGATGTAGAATATAGCTGGGTTACCTTGTTGGAAGAAGTGTGAAGTCGGACTGGACGATCGACGGTGACGAGAAGCCGGAGAAAAGAGAGACGCCGGAGAGGAGAAAAGAAGACGGCGGGGGAGTTTCCAAGGAGAGAAGATATGAATCGAGGAAACAAAAGGTGAAAAAGTGAGCAGAAAGGGGTAGAATCGAGGTATCTCCTTGGGAAAATAGCTGGAAAGAGAAGATCATATCTGAGTGGGACCTAGACGCGGAAGTCGAAGCGTTTTTCTCGAGTTTGGGTGGGAAAACTCAGGAAGGGAAATATTTTCGAAATTTCTCTCCGAAGGGAAGTTAAAACACGTCTCTCCAGAAGTGCCCTTTATGCCAAATTCCCTTAAATTTCTTACTCTCACAAAGGTATGATCACTTTATGAGAGTAGGGGGGAGTAGATGATGCGGCCTAAAATTGTCACCTCGTGAGAAGTCGACACGTGTACAGATCCGGATGTGAGGATACGAACTTAAAGAGGACTCCTTAGAATAGAGAATCACATCCGGATGTCCCTCCGGAGGGAGCTCCACCCCAGAACTTCAGGGGAAAGATATCAGGAAGACTTGGTCTTGACGGGGGTTAATTGGCCGAAAGTTTAGGAAAGGCTCCATATAAAACGGGACAAGATTGGATTGAGGAAGACTGATTCTTCCTCAACTCAGCGGCTAAAATCTAGAGGAGGAAGTGGTTGCATCTTTTTAGGGAGTGTGAGTTCAAAGGCAGGTGGACTAATTCAAAGAGAGGAAAGGTGGCAGATCCGAAATGAGGGGAAAACCGAACTTCCCCTCAGGGAGAATTCCTCTATAAATAGGCGAGCTTAGGTACATGTACAGGTTACGATCTCTAACTCTATTCAACCTATTACACTTTGGTGAACTTTCTGATTCCCTTCGAGAACCACATTGATAAAAAGAGGACTCTTAAACCCTCATCAGATACCGAATTCTAGATAGTGACTTGAGCGTCGGAGTGTCCGCGCCGGATTCCCCTCCGGCGTGTCTTTTCCAGGTTCTTGGAGGATCATTTCGGAAAAGGCAGCGTACCCGGATCATTCATACAAGTTCGAGAATTGGAATATCTGACCTCAAGGATATCCAATCCATTCGTGCAAATTTGTGGCACAACAACCTATAAATGAAAATCAATAGACTCATTTAGAAGTGAAAAATAAGGATAATGAGAATTTCTGAAAAAAAAAATTGAAGAATCAACAGACTCCTATATAGAAGTGAAAAATAAGGAAAATGAGAATTTCTGGAAAAAAAATTAAAAATTGAAGAATTCTGCAAAATGAAAACAATGATAAAAATATTGTAGCAAACGAGCAAATACAAAAAAATAGAACAATTGAAATGAGAAAGAAGAAACAATCGATCCATGACAATGAAATGAAAATCATTAGAAATGACTCTTATATAGAAGTGAATGAGGTTGCGGAATTCGGTTTCATTTAAATTTTAATATAAAATAGTCTGAAATAGACCAATTATTTTGTGACACGTGGCACCTAAAATATTTGCAAATATATGATAAAAATTTGAGAAAAAATAGACTGAAATAGACCAATCATTTTGTGACATGTGACACCTAAAATATTTGCAAATATATGATAAAAATTAAGATTAAGATATATATAAAAACGTATATGCAATATTGACCAATTAAGGTAAATTAAGTTAAAATTTGTAGGTCAAACGCGGGTCAACCTTAATTACAATATTTATATTGGCTCTCAAATATTATCTTACTACATAACTAAAGCTATGGTACTACAAGTCAAAAAAATAATCTCGACACATGTAGTGATATAGAATCACAGGTTTTTTATGGAACCTGATTACTGAATGTCACGCGACATAAAATTCTTATTAATATATTTTAAATATAATTTAAAACAAATATTATCCATTAAAATATATTTTAATTTTTAATATCTAATTTAAAAATCAGAAAAAAAAAGCAAATCGAATTTTTCATCTGCCCACCACGATTTATTTTTTCTATTTATTTTTCTTAGAAAAACAGAAAAGCAGAAAACTTTCCGCTGACGAAACAAATCAAGTTTTCTACAATTATTACTTATTTTCTCAATAAAAAATGTCACATCTTAATTGTAGCCGTTATTTCATAAAATGTTTTAGAAAGATTCACTTGTATATAATGGACAAGTTTTTATTCATGATTTTTTTTTTCAATTTACGAACAAATAACAAAGAAGAGTGGTGATGGATGACGTAATTTATAATTTAGTAATAAAATGATGATAATATTGAATCAAAATTGATTTGTGCAAACCATAAAAATATTAAATAAAAAACTCAAAGGAATTTAGAATCCAACTACAAGCTATCAAACTATCATCAAGCTTTCAAAAGGAAACCAAGCTGTTCTCTAGAATTCCAAGTTTCCTGAATCACTTCAAGTCAGCTAAGCCAATCTTTGTAAACATCCTAGCTTAGCATTGAGATATCCTAAGCCTTTACACTGTTCTTATTGTAAAGGATATCTCTATTAGTTGGAACCAAACCTCAAACCTTATCTCATTTAGTGAAGAGAGTGTTTGTTGTAGAAGTGAGGAGTTAAGGACTGTTAGTGTAAAACACAGTCTTAACTCAGAGAGATTGAGCACTAGGACTCAAGTTATCCTAGGGATCAAAACATTAAGAGAGTGTTGTTGATCAGTGCACCTTGGCACTATAAAACAAGCTAATTCCATTGAGAAGGAATTATCCTGTTCAATCAGGGAAAGTGGATGTAGGAGCTTGAGTCTCTGAACCACTATAAATTTGTGTCTCATTTACTTACTGCATTCTTAACTTCACTCCATTCAATCATATTTCAAAGATTCATAACTCAGTAAGTAAGAAAATCTGTTTTGGACAAAGTCCCTGATAACCTGTATTTTCAGAAATCAACTTGGAGTATTTCTTTGAGTAAAGGCCAACCACATTCCGCACTTAGCAACTCTTTTAGATATTTAGCCAACTGATCACTTAATAGTAATCAGTAGGACAAGTATCTATCAAAGTTCACACTCAGGCCAGTTGTGAGACAACTTGCCTGATAAGACCAGTTCATCAAAAAGAAAAGAATTTGCATACACAAGTGCATTCCCCCCCCCCATACACTTGTGTTATACTCCACCAAGGACCAACAAGTGGTATCAGAGCAGGGGTTCAAAGACCACTGCTTCTGAAAATCCAACTGATTTTCAAAATCACATTTTCTGTGGTCACTGAACTGATCTAAATTTCTGAAAAACTTATATGTGTTCATCTTCTATTACATTTGTTGAAATGGCTAACAATGCAGTTCCAGGAGATGCTGTCAACACCATCAACAATATGGGTCCAAACCAAGTCAATCATATTTCTCATCACAAACTGCCAATGTTCTCAATTGAGAACTATGATTTCTGGAAGATCAGGATGAGAGCACATCTTGCTTGCCAGCATGATGAGATGCTTAAAGTCATCACTAGAGGGCCATTTACATTCACTAAAGCAAATCCCAAGCTCACTGATGCTCAAAAAGCTGATCCAAGGGAGTTGCTGCCAAAAGATGAAGATGACCTTACAGCTGAAGAAAGAAAAAGGCACAACCTGAACTACATTGCAATGAACACATTGTACCAGACAATTCCAGATGCAGTGATGGGGAGAGTATACCACTGCACATCTGCTAAAGAGATTTGGGATACCTTAGCACTAATGTGTGAAGGTACTCAAAAGATCAAGGAGAACAAGCTTCAAGTGGCTATCCAAAAATATGAACAATTCTCCATGGAAGCCAATGAAACTATTGATCATCTTGATGGCAGGTTCACTGACATCATGAATGAAATAAACTCTCTTGGCAAATTCTATGCCAAAAGAGAATTTGCTTTGAAGATCTTGAGAAGTCTCACATCCAAGTGGGATATATATTCTGTCATGATGCAAAATACCAGCAATCTTGACAACATGCCAATGCAGCAAGTATTCTCTGAACTCAAAGCATATGAGTTTGATCTCAATAGAAAGAAGGTGCATGAAGAGCCATCCTCTTCAAACAGAGGTGTTGCCTTCAAAGCTGCTGAAACAGAAAAGAAGATTACTCAAAGATCCTCTCAGTCTGTTTCAAAATCTGAAATAAAGGAGGAGCTGGCACTCATGGCTAGAAGATTTGAGAAGCTCAACTCCAGATTTGGTAGATACAAGAAGTTCTACCAAGATAACAGAACCAGAAGGAGATTCAGTTCTCCTGAACATAAATCAGAGGACAAAGTCTCTGATGAAAAGAAAGAAGACAGATATGCTGATAAGAAGAAATTCAGCAAAAGTGAACCATCATCATCAAGGAGGAAGGAGTCCTCAAGCAAGAAGAATGATGATGAAGATGTGTGTTACAACTGCCAGAAGAAGGGTCATTTTCAGTATGACTGTCCTGACCTCAGTGCAAAAGAAAGGAAGGAAAGGCAAAACAAAAGAGATAAAAGGCTGAACAACAGGAAGGCTATGGTAGCTGGAGATTCAGCAAGTGAGGAGAGTGTCTACTCTTCTGATGATGGACTGTTCTCCAACAGTGACAGTGATGAGGACTGTCAAATGGCACTTGAAGATGAAGAGGTATGTTCAACTTCCAACTTGTCAATTAACACACATGAATCTAGTGAAATCCATCTTGACTTTGAAAAGTTGTTGGAAGATTTCACCAGAATGCAAGAAGTATGCAATATGGCTCTGAGAGAAAATGAACAGTTGAGGTCTAAAGTCAAAATGTCCAATCCTCCTGAATCTGAAGCTGACATTAAATCAACTGAGTTGTATCAACAGATTGTGAGAGAACATGAAGAAATGTCTCTCAAAGTCTCTGAACAACAAAAGCTGATTGATGAACAAAATCAGGCTCTAAAGAAAAAGGATTTTGAATCTAAAACTCTTCAAGCTAAATTTGACAATCTCTCAAGAGAATTTGATACTCTAAAATTAAGTGAGGGGAGCTTGAAAACGAAAATGTCTGCCTTGAACAAATCTGCTAAGGCAATAGAGAAAATTCAAGGGTTTCAAAGACCATTTGCTCAAAGGGATGGATTAGGCTATAATCCATTTGAACCCTCACCTGGTCTTAGTATTGCTTCATCAAGCAATTCTAAGATGACTTTTGTTAGATCAGTAGCACAACAAAATGAAATTGAAGTAAATCAACCACTGATCAAGGATAAGGGAAAAGGAATTTTTATACCAACTCAGGTAAACAATGTACCTAAACCCACACCTTTGGAAAAGGTTAAAGGCATTGCTTACAGGAGGAATGAGGTTCAGAAAGGTAGAACCAATGGAAGGCCAACCTATCTGAATCATCATCAGAGGAGTTGTCCAAAACCTGTTCAGAAGAGGCCAACTCAAATGAGGCAACCTCAACTGAATGGATTAAGGCCAATACCCTCTGATAGGTACAAAACATTCAGGAAGCCTGGACCTTACTTGCCAAATGGAAAAGGCCATCCAAAAGCCTATCCTCAAAAGTCTTACCCAGCTGCACCTAAGCTTAGTAACTTCAGGAGAAATGTCCCAAAGAAATCTACCAACTCTCCTGAACTCTACAAAGCTAACACTTATACACAGAGATCACCCAAGGCATTTAAGGGTCAAACTGTGTATGTAGATGTAAATGGAAACCAAGTCAGTCACTTTGAATCAATCAGAGTTATCAGGCAGATTTGGGTTCCAAAAGGTACAGCTAACCCTCTAGGACCCAACACTCAAAGGGTACCTAAATTTTGACTTTGCAGGACTGCAAGGACCCCAAAAGGAAGAGAAGCATCAACAAGAAAACAGCATGGTACCTGGACAGTGGATGTTCAAGGCACATGACTGGAAACAAGGAGCTTCTCTCAGACTTCATAGAAAAAGATGGTCCTTCAGTAACCTTTGGAGACAGCTCTCAAGGCATCACAAGAGGCTATGGTACATTAAACATTGGTAGTGTTAAAATTACTGATGTCTCATATGTTCTAGGCCTAAAATATAACTTGTTGTCTATAAGTCAAATTTGTGACAAAGGATATTGTGTTGAATTTGCACCAAATGAATGTACTATCAAAAACAAATCAACACAGCAGGTGCTACTAACAGGGGTGAGAAAGGGAAATGTTTATTTTGCAGATTGGAGCAAAACCCCTGAAGCAGTCTGTCTTGTTGCCAAAAGCACAAATGAGCAAAGCTGGCTATGGTACAAGAGACTGAATCACCTGAACTTCAAAACCATCAACAAGATTGCAAGAAACTCTCTAGTTAAAGGGCTGCCAAATCAAGTGTTCACCAAAGAACATATATGCCAGCCATGTCAGGAAGGAAAGCAGATCAAAGCCTCATTCAAAGGAAAACCTGTCATCTCAACTGAGAGAGTCCTTCAACTACTGCATATGGATTTATTTGGGCCAATAATCCCAGTAAGTTTAAATGGAAGAAAATATGCTTTAGTTGTTGTTGATGATTTTTCCAGGTACACTTGGGTAGTATTCTTGCTAAACAAAAAGGAGACCCAAGTCAAACTACCTGAATTGATGATGAGATTGAGCAATGAAAAGGGCCTAAGCATTGTCAAAATCAGATCTGACAAAGGCACTGAGTTCATTAACTCATACATCAATGAGTATTGCAGCAAAAATGGCATCACTCATGAAACTTCAGCAGCAAGAACACCTCAACAAAATGGGGTTGCTGAAAGAAGGAACAGGACCTTGAAGGAGGCAGCAAGAACCTTGATTGCTGAATCTAAATTGCCTAAAAGGTTCTGGGCTGAAGCCATTAGCACTGCATGTCACACTCAAAACAGGTCCTTAATCACCAAAGGACAAGGTAAAACCCCATATCAAATATGGAAAGGTAGATTGCCCACTGTTGCTTATTTTCACATATTTGGTTGTAAGTGTTTCATCCATAATAATGGGAAAGAGCAATTGAAAGCTTTTGATAGCAAAGCTGATGAAGGAATATTTGTTGGATATTCACAAATCAGCAAGGCTTATAGAGTTTACAATTGCAAAACTCTTATTGTGGAAGAAACACCTCATATTGTGTTTGATGAATCTATTAATGAGTTCAGGGATAGAAACCTGAAAATTGATGAGATAACACAAAGAACAACCAGATTAAGGCTTCAAAGCAAGGAAACAGTGTTTGTGGATGTTGCCCAGCCTGAACTTCATGAAAATCAAAAACTGGACAACCTACCTGATAGCAATCAACCAGTAGACAACCAACCCGAAGGAGAGATTGAACTGACTGACCCCATCCCAGTTCAAAACCAGGTAACAACTACCAATGAAGAAGCAGGCAATGCTGAGGTAGTTAATGGATCCACTATTCAAGGGGGAACCAATGAAAATGTCAACTTATCTGACAATGAGGACAACACCCCTGAATATGATCCTGAGCTTGATCCTTCAATTAACTTTCCTGAATTTAATGAATCTAGTGATCCAACTTCAGATGAGGATAATCCTCCTGAAAGGATCAGGTCTAGAAGGACTTGGTTGCAAGACCACCCATCTAGCCTGATACTTGGTAATCCAAGTGAAGGGATCAAAACTAGAAGATTTCATGGAGAAAGTGCTCTGTTTTGTTGTTTTCTTTCAGAACAGGAACCTAAAGACATTGAGGAAGCACTACAAGACACCAACTGGATCATAGCCATGCAAGAAGAGCTGAATCAGTTTACCAGAAATGAAGTTTGGGAGCTAGTAGACAGGCCAACCCATCAAGATGTCATTGGAACTAAATGGGTGTTCAAAAACAAAAAAAATGAAAATGACATCATTGTGAGAAACAAAGCAAGTTTGGTGGCCAAAGGATATTGTCAATCTGAAGGGATTGATTATGATGAGACTTTTGCTCCAGTGGCCAGACTTGAGGCAATCAGACTCTTCCTAGCATATGCAGCTCACATGAGATTCAAGGTGTATCAAATGGATGTGAAGAGTGCATTTCTTAATGGGGTGCTCAAAGAAGAAGTGTATGTGGAACAGCCCCCAGGATTTGAAGAAGGAGACAAAGTGTACAGATTGAAGAAAGCCCTCTATGGCTTAAAACAAGCTCCAAGAGCTTGGTATGATACCTTATCACAGTTTCTTCTAGATCATGGTTTTGTCAAAGGCACTGTTGACAGAACCTTGTTCAGAATCTGTGAAGGAAATGATATTTTGTTAGTCCAAATCTATGTGGATGACATTATATTTGGATCTCCAAATGAGAAGCTATGTGAGAAGTTCTCCAAACTCATGCAAAGCAAGTTTGAGATGTCCATGATGGGATTGATGAATTTCTTCTTAGGACTTCAGGTCACTCAATCAAAGAAGGGAATATTCATCAATCAGGCCAAGTACACAAGGGACATGATCAAAAAATTTGGATGTGCATCAAGCAAGCCAGTCAGAATTCCTATGAATACTAACTGGAAGATGGATCCTGATGAAGGTGGAGAGTCAACAAACTCCACTAATTACAGAGGAATCATAGGATCTTTGCTATATCTCACTGAAGCAGGCCTGGCATCACATTTGCAGTTGGAGTATGTGCAAGATTTCAAGCCAGTCCAAAGAAGAGCCATCTTGATGCTGCCAAGAGAATTCTAAGATATCTCAAGGGATCTGAGAATCTTGGATTGTGGTATCCAGTTGATGACAATATTGAGCTCACTGGATACTCAGATGCTGACTATGGAGGATGTAGAATTGACAGAAAATCCACCTCTGGAACATGTCAATTCTTGGGGAACAAGCTTATCTCATGGTTTTCCAAGAAACAAAATACAGTTGCAACTTCAACAACTGAAGCTGAGTATGTAGCAGCTGGAAGTTGCTGTGCTCAGATACTTTGGCTCAGGCAACAATTAAGAGATTACAAATTAATCACAAATGAAGTGCCAATATTCTGTGACAACAATAGTGCAATTGCCATCTCACAGAATCCAGTGCTCCACACCAGATGCAAGCATGTGGACATCAAGCATCATTTCATAAGGGATCATGTGGAGAAGAAAGATATCAAGCTTGTCAAAATTCACACTGATAAGCAAAAAGCTGATATTCTGACCAAGCCTCTAGCTGAAGCAAGGTTCTTGGAATTGTCAGCTGAATTAGGGTTACTTGATCCAGGCAAGATGGACAAATGAGGAAAGTAAAGCTCATATGAAGGGGGAAGTTCATCAAAGTTGAACTTCAGCAAAGTTGACTGTTGGGATATGAATCCTAGAACAAGTCCTAAATGATGAATAAAAGATAAAAAATAAAGTTTTGATAAGCCAAAAGAAGACTTGAATATTTTCTAAGTATTGACTGATCTAGTCTAGTTGAGTTGAAGTTATCTTATACAGATCAGTAGAGTTCACAAGGCAAGTAATAGTTTCAGAAGATAAGTATGAAAGAAAAAGACAAGTACAGTGTATAAGTACTTTGTTTACGTTGATTAGGTTGTTACTGAGCTATTTGAGTGTTGTATAGAGCTCATGTTTTGATATGTAATAAATAGATTCATTGTATAGTTATAAGTTGACTAAGCTTGTATTATAAAAGCTTAATGTAATGTAATAGTCTTGTTAGGATTAGATGATAGGACTAGATTAGTTCTATTGGAAGCTACTGCACAAGTCAAGATTGAAGACGCAGACTACTACTACTGGACAAGACAGGTGCGCAACTACACAAGACAGGTCAACTTAAAGTTAGTTAAAGAAATGCGTATTGAAGATGAAGTTGAAGAATTAGTTATGGAATAACTAATTAACTGAAGAAACGCATGGAAGGATAAGAAGAATCAGTTAGAAGTTAGTTTTCAAGAAAGGTTGTTACACAACTGAAAGTTCTTGAATTTGAAGTCTATAAATACCCCAAGGTATTCATTGGTTAAAGACTACTGAAAGATTGAGAATTACTACTTACGAAAGTTTATTGAAGTTTACTCTCAGAGTTGATTGAAGTTCAGAAAGTAAAGCCAGAAGACAAGTGAAGAATCAAGAAGGCTACTACTGAAAATCAGAGAAGTTTTTAGTTTTTGTTTTGTTACTTTTCAAGGTGCTAGATACTTGTAAAATTTCTAGTAAGATCGTAGACATATCTGGAGGTATAGTCTGTTGAAGATCTAAGTCTTCTTCTTGGGACTTTAAAGACAGGATCATACACTTGTACTCGATTGGAAGAGTTTAGTGGAAACATCACAACTGGGTTTGTGAGAGTGGATGTAGACAAGTTGTCGAACCACTATAAATCTTGTGTTTGATTTTACTTTACAGTTTTGATTGTTTAAATTGCTTAATTGGTTTAACTACTTAACTAAACTAGACTAGTTGAAGTATAAAACAGAGTTCTCGAATCTAAGTTGAGTATAATTTTGAATTGGGCTCATTGTTAATTTCGTATTCCGCACAGTGTAATTCTGATATATCGAAAGATTTTAGAAAAGTCTATTCACCCCCCTCTAGACATTTTCTTTAGCTTCCCTCGATATTAACTCAACTTGGGACCAACAAGTGGTATCAGAGCAGTAGTTTACGAACTGCTGTTTCTTGATAACCGACTCAAGACTTAGGGTGAAGTCTTGATCCTTGATTGTTCTTGTATACGTGTTCTTGATCATATTCTCGTATCATCTGTTTTTCGTGCTCACTGTTCTTGACTTATCTGTTGTTCTTGATCATAACTCTACTTAGCACTTATTTCTTGAAATCATGTCTCTTGAGATCAGCCCCAACAAACTACCTAAGTTCCAGGTACAGGATTACGACTATTGGAAGCTAAGGATGGAAGCCATCTTCAGCTCCACTCACGACTTAATGATCTCCGTCGTCACTGAAGGTCCAATTGTGACCATGATCCCCAATACTGCTGCTCTTGATCCTAATCAACCAGTGGGTACTCTCGTCAAGAAACCAAGGTCAGAACTTACCTCTGAAGAAATGAGACAGAATAATTTGGATAGCTTGGCCAAGAATTACATCTTACACACTCTTCCTAACGAGTATCTGGGAAAAGTGTTAAAATGTAAAACTGCCAAAGAAATGTGGGATCGCTTAGCTATCATTTGTGAAGGGACATCCCTAATCAAAGAAAGCAAGCTTTCCACTGCAGTCCAAAGATTCGAATCATTTCATATGAAAGCTGGTGAAACAATAGACCAGTTGGATACTCGTTTTACTAAAATCATGAATGACTTGGAAGTCCTTGGTAAATCTTATACTCCACGTGAAATCAATCTTAGAATTCTCAAAAGCCTTGATAGTCGATGGAAGATGGTAAAAATGCTTGTTAAGAATACCCAAGATATAGACGTATGGACAGCAGAGACTATGTTTCAAACTCTAAAGGCTCATGAGTTTGATCTAGACGAAGATGAACCCATAGTAAGTAGTGACAGAGAACATGCTGTATCTAAGAATGTTGCTTTTAAGGCTAGTTCGTCTAAGATAGACATGTCTAAGACTAAGACTAGGTCTGCTTCTGTTAAAGACGAGATAGATACTGATCTTAGTCTGAAGGATCAGGTAAGCCTCATGGTTAGAAAGTTTTATAGGCTGAATAAACGTTTCGGAAAATATAAGAAGTTCTATAGAGAGCATAGAGGGTCTGCTTCTAAGAACTCGTCTGAGACCAGACGAGACCGAAACTCGTCCGAAAGGAGAGACGAAGTCTCGAAAGGTAACAGACAAGATAGAGAGTCTGATGGTAGGAAGATTACTCGTTCTGATAGACGTGATAAACGAAGGAACAACTCTCCTATTAAAAAGGCTACTAATGATCTTGTGTGCTATAACTGTGAGAAACCAGGTCACTACATATATGAATGTCCAGACCTGAGTACTGATGATCGAGAAGAACGCAAAGCACGAAGGGAAAGAAGATACAACCGTGGTAAAAAGGCAATGATGGCCAATGATGACTCTGACTCAGACGAGTTGCCATCATCCTCATCTAGCTACCCGTCTGAACGAGATCAAGATAAAGCATTTATAGTAGATGATGGTCTATGCTTCATGGCTAAAATCGACCAAGAGGTATCATCTGCTACTTCTTTTCAATCCTGTGATGAATCAGAATCTGATGAAAGTGACACTGCCAATAGCAAAGTAGGGAGTAGCCTTCAGCACTCTACTAGTGCAGTTGAAGACGACCTCCTACTTGCCAACAAGGCATTCATTGAAGTCAGTGACGAAAACATCACCTTAAGACAAGAAATCATTGATCTTAAGGAAGCTCAGTCTAAAGTAGATCCTAATATAACAGTCCTAAATGAACGCTTGCAAGAAGAGTTGAGACAACTCAGAGAGAAGTGTGCATTGACAGACAAGTTGTATCAAGACCTACTTAAGACACACGCTACTGAGAAACATGAATTCAATGTTTTACAAAGTAAGCTCAAAAAGCTTGAAGAACGTAATAAGTTCTTAGAAACCGAGGTTGTCACATTAGACCTTAAACTTACTGACCTGGCTAACTCATCTAAAGTTAACCTTGAATTGTCAGATAGGTATAGGGCTCCTGCTGACAAGACAGGCATAGGTGCTGAGACACCCAGCTCGTCTACTCAAGTTCCTAAGAACCCTACTATTTTCATCTCAAGCTCTTTGACTAATGATAAAGGAAAAGAACCATTGATATACGATATTGACATTCCATCAAAAGGTACTGTACCAAAACAAGCTCAAGTTAACATTCCAATTACCAAAGGTGGTAAAAAGAAAGTTAACAACAAGCCTGTTCCGTTTAAGACAAGTCAACAAAGGACTAGGAATCGTGGACGACCAAATCAGGTCAGATACGAGGACTGGTATCCTGAGGAGACTAGTACTAGACAATTACAGACTAGACGACAAGAGTCTAGACCTCCGTTCATAAGGCAGTCTCAACTCTACTCGTCTAGACCTAGACAGGAAGGTCCAAAATATCGTATACAACCTGTTCTATATCCTCCACCCTTGTCATATGATATCGAAGGAGAAGAAAGACCTAAACATGTCTATAAACCGTATGGACCTAATGCATACAAACCTTACTCTGACTATCATAGACAAGTGCCTGCTCAAGTAGAGATTAAGTCAAAAGGCTATCTCCAAAGAGTAGACCCGAACTCAACTGATAGGCCAGATAAGGACAACAAGGTCTTATTTTGCAACAAATATGGTCGAAAACTTAGAAGGTCAAACTTGTTCAGGACTCCAATGTACATTTGGATTCCATTGAACTCGACTAACCCCCAAGGACCCCAATAAACAAGGAGGGTACCTAAATTATGTATTACCATCTATTGCAGGGTCGACTCGATCTATACAAGAAAGGTGGCTCAACTGGAGAAACTTGGTACATAGACAGTGGCTGTTCGCACCACATGACTGGTACCAAGACTCTCTTATCAAGCTACCATGAGCAAGAAGGACCAAAAGTGATATTTGGTGATAGCTCCATTGCTGTTACTAAAGGATTTGGTTACATTCGAAATGGAGACATAGAGATTCAAGATGTGTCTTATGTTGAAGGCTTGAAATACAATTTACTCTCTGTTTCACAATTTTGTGATCGTGGATACAAGGTGCAGTTCAAGAGTCAGAAATGTGAAATCATTGACGAAAGAACTCACACAGTCTTACTGGTCGGCATTAGACAAGGAAGTGTGTACATAGTAAACTGGAACAGTTGCCCGAGGGACACCTGTCTACTTACTAAGAATCCTAAAGAACTTGGCTGGCTCTGGCATAGACGCCTTTGCCATCTAAACTTTAAGGTTCTTAATAAGATAGCCAGAGACTACCTTGTGGAAGGTATTCCCAATGAAGTCTACTATAAGTCACATGTATGCACATCCTGTCAAAAAGGTAAACAGGTAAAGGGTTCTTTTAAATCTATTCCATCCCTCTCAACCAGTAGAGTTCTTGAACTTCTACATATGGACTTACATGGCCCAATAACTCCTCCAACTTTGAACGGTAGAAGGTACACACTTGTTGTGGTAGACGACTATTCTAAGTTCACTTGGGTAGTCTTCTTACACAAGAAGAGTGATACACAAACACTTTTGCCTGATCTATTGAAGAAGTTACAGGTTGAGAAGAATCAGTCAATTGTCAAGATCCGTAGTGACAAGGGCACTGAATTCATTAACTGCTATATTAAAGAATTTTGTTCTAAGCGTGGCATCCAGCACCTTACTAGTGCAGCAAGGACACCACAACAAAATGGAGTAGCAGAACGAAGGAACAGAACTCTTAAGGAGGCCTGCAGGACCATGCTGACAGAGTATAATACGCCTCAGAAATTTTGGGCAGAAGCTATCAACACTGCATGCCACTCACAAAATAGAAGTGCTATCAATAAAGCACTTGGTAAGACGCCCTATGAGGTATGGAAAGGTAGAAAACCCAGAGTTTCATATTTTCATATATTTGGATGCAAGTGTTTCATCCATAACAATGGGAAAAACAAGTTGAATGCATTCGATGCTAAAGCAGACGAGGGGATATTCTTAGGATACTCCTCGACTAGCAAAGCATTTAGGGTATTCAACTACTCAACCCTTTGTGTGGAAGAAACACCACATGTGGTTTTCGAAGAATCTCAACAGGACGCGTCTGCCAACAAGATCAGTGAGAAAGCTACTGAGCTAACTGTCGAATCTGACAAAGACTCAGAGGTATATGAATCCGTTCAAGCTTACAATCCATTTATAAAAGCTCTCGAGTCAGATGACCAGAAGAACGTAAGTGGTCAAGGTAACCCTACTAGACCAGTTGACATGCCTAGACTAGTCGACTCGTCTACTCCTATTAAATCTTCTGATGATAATGATGTTGACATGCATGATGCTGTACATAATATAGATGACAGTACTATTGTTAAGAATAGAAATACATGGAAATCAGCGCATAATACTGAAAATATTATTGGTGACTCTACTGTTGGTGTTAAGACTAGACGACAACTCTTTGAGTCGCAAGAACAATCTAGTCCATCTCTGTTTTGCTGGTGTTGTTTCCTCTCATCTATCGAGCCAAAAACCATTAATGAGGCATTGGCTGATAGTAATTGGATCATTGCTCTGCAAGACGAGTTGAATCAGTTTGTTCAAAACGACGTCTGGGAACTTGTCGATAGACCGAAACATCATAATGTAGTTGGCACTCGATGGATTTTCAAGAATAAGAAAGATGAGAATGATGTAGTTGTTCGCAATAAGGCTAGACTAGTTGCCCAAGGCTATTCACAAGCTGAAGGCATAGACTACGATGAAACATATGCTCCTGTTGCTAGACTAGAAGCCATTCGATTGTTTCTTGCATATGCTGCTTACATGAAATTTACTGTATATCAAATGGATGTTAAAAGTGCATTTCTTAACGGTATTCTTGGGGAAGAAGTATATGTTGAACAACCCCCAGGTTTCGAAGTCAAAGGTAATCAGGTATACAAATTAAAGAAGGCCTTATATGGACTAAAGCAAGCTCCAAGAGCCTGGTACGATACTCTTTCTCAATTTCTATTAGTAAATGGTTTTACTAAAGGCAAGGTAGACAAAACCTTGTTTAGAAGACAAGAAGGGAAAGACATTTTACTCGTCCAAATTTACGTAGATGACATCATTTTTGGTTCACCTAACAAAGAGCTGAGTGAAAGTTTCTCAACACTCATGCAAAGTAAATTTGAGATGTCTATGATGGGTGAAATGAATTACTTTCTTGGACTTCAAGTAAAACAGACCCCTGAAGGGATTTTCATAAATCAAGCAAAGTATACTAGAAATCTTCTAGACAAGTATGGTATTAAGACATGCAAGTCTGCTGGTGTACCTATGCTACCCACATACAGAATGGACCCAGACGAACAAGGTAAGTGTACTGATCAAACTCATTACCGAGGTCTAATTGGCTCATTACTCTACTTAACTGCTAGTAGACCTGATATTGCATTTTCTGTTGGAGTATGTGCTCGTTTTCAAGCTAACCCAAAAGAGAGTCATATGGAAACCACTAAAAGGATTTTGAAATATTTGAAAGGAACCATCAATCGTGGTATATGGTATCCTTCGAATGATGATTTATCTCTAAGTGGCTACTCTGATTCGGATTTTGGTGGTTGTAGAATAGATAGGAAATCTACATCTGGTTCTTGTCAATTCTTAGGCACAAAACTTATTTCATGGTTTTCGAAAAAGCAGACAAGTGTTGCTACCTCTACTACTGAAGCCGAGTACATGGCTGCAGGAAGTTGTTGTAGTCAATTATTATGGCTTATACAACAGCTTAGAGATTATAATATTTGTGAATCAAATGTTCCTATATTCTGTGATAGTAATAGTGCCATTGCCATTACACAAAATCCTGTTCTGCACACACGTTGTAAGCATGTTGATGTGAAACACCATTTCATACGTGATCATGTAGAAAAGAAGGATATTCGCATGGAAAAGATTCATACTGATTTTCAAAGAGCTGATATTTTCACAAAACCATTAGCTGAGACTCGATTTCATGAATTATGCATTAATCTAGGACTAATTGATCTTGATCCTACTAGTATGTAGAAATGTACTAACCAGACAGGTACAGTTCTAAGAAGAAAGGAGAAAATAGACAAGTTACCGCAAAAGAACAGAGCACTCGTCTACTCACGCAACAGACAGGTATACAAGGTCAGACAATTTGACCATCCAACCCGATGAGGAAGCTGGTAAAGCTGAGGGTAATACTAAGGGAATACACATTTAAGGGGGAATTCTTGATTTCTTAAAGATCCTTATGTTGACTCTTTAGTTTGGTAAAAGTCATCTTGTTTGAACCTTGATCATTGACTTAGATTGATATTCATTATTATTTATCCTACTCGACTATCTGTAATACATCTAATCTGTAGTGCAAGAATAGACAGGTACAGATAGTCACTTGATGTTTAAAGTAGACAAGCATAGTCGAAGGGGGAACTCGTCTCGTGCACCAGTCTACTCGTCTGTTCTGGATAGACTCGAACATATAAGACAAGTATTCTCATGATTTACATATTCTAAGTGTTTAATCAATTTGAATTACGGATATATATGTAGTTTGAAGTATTGAAATTTTGGAAAACCTAGAATTGGATTTATACACTCCATTTAATGAGGTGTATATAACCAGTTCGCGCCAAAACTCTACTGAGCTAGGTCAGAGGAATACACACCTCTATCCTACCAATAGAAGAGGCGGATTTCAAATCTTACAATACTAAATCACATAATTTTCTCGATTCCGTAAAACTGAATTTCTAAAGCCTTTCATATCTGTCCATTGGATCAATACTTCCAATCTCAACCATTGAACTCAAAGGTTTAAAACTCATTTTACTCGGTCTTAACTGCTCACGATTTCAGTTTCTCTTGATATCATAACTTCTCAAGCACTCAAACATCTTCGAAATTTCTCGATTTTCATAAACCATTTTACTATGTCTATCGTGTCAATGTTCGATGCTCGTACTAACATGCAAGCTAGGTTTGATCTCGGTAAGTACATTACTGAAGGAAGAGTGCATACAGAAGGATCGGTATTTTTCAAAGGGAATCACACTGAAGACAACAAGGAAATCTTGATAAAATGCTTCAGATGCGGTTTGAGACCCTATTTGGAGGCATTTCCTGAGGTTGTTCTTGAAGAAGAAGTGTTGGAGTTTTATGCTACTGCAACTCGACAGGGCGACTCGATTGAAGCTTTTATTGGAAGAAGGCGAGTGGAGATCACTCGAGAATTTCTGACCGAATCGCTGAAACTACCATCCGGATCGATAGATATCGAGAGATATGCTGAAGGCCGAGAGTTGAGGTACTTAAGTATTTTTTGTGGAAGAAGGCTGAAGTTGAAAAGCGATGGAAAGGTTCCTGTGGTGAAGAAGAAGGAGCTTCTTGAAAAATACAAGACTCTTCTTGATATTGCATCTAAAATGTTGCTAGGAGTCACTGGGAGTTTTGACTCTGTGACGCCCCAGAAAGCAAGAATTATGGCTGTGATTTATGATGGAATCACGGAAGGAAACTGGACTAAACTCTTCTTGGATAGATTGATGTACTACAAGAAGTTTGTGCAAGTTGATACCAGTTCAGCCAACTGGGTTGTTTCTGCAAATGTTAGTTTTGGAAACAAGTTAAGTATCATCCTACCCGTTCTATTGCCAAACAAGACGAGTTGGAGTAAAGGCAAGCCGTTTCATCCTCTAAAGCATTACTTGAAGAAGGAAGCTCTGGCTAAGCAAGCTGCTGCTAGGCCATCTGCTCCTAGGCAAGTTGAGGTAAATCCTATGGATGTGATGCCTTATGGTAGGTCATCTAGTTCCTCAGAAGACAAGTCTAATGATGAAGAATCGGAAGAGGTTGAAAAAGGAGAGTCCGGTGCAGATGACTCAGAAAAGACTCAGTCAGATGGAGAGTCGCAACAAGAGAAAGAGTGGAGTGAACAAATTCCTGAAATGTACACTCTTGTAAGGGTCGGATCGCCTACTCGTCCAGACGAGTTGAGTACACAGGTTGGTACTTCTACTCAATCTGTTTCATTTCCTCTCTCTCTCCCTTCTACTTCCATTCGAACCAAGGCTAGGTCACGTCGATCTAGGCCTCGACTTGTACCCCCAACCTCACAAGTGCTGCCAGTATATCCACTGAGGGTCAGCCTACCCGAAAACACTCCCAAATTAGATACAACTGATACTCCTACAGTTGTCATACCAAACCAAGCCACATCAAAGCCCATTGAAACCATTGCTTTCACTCCCTCTCCCTCACCAGAATATGGTGAACCCCCCAACCCATCTACTGCAGACAAGACGCCAGTTGCCACTGCAACAACTGAGTTAGAGACCCCATCTACTCAGGACCCGTCTGCTGTTAGATTTGATTCCCTGGTTTACTATCCTATGTGTTTGAGAGAGAAGCGTATTCGATCCCGAATGACCAAGAATCTGAAGAGGACGCTCTCAACTATCGAAGTCGACTATGAGTCAGAGCAGTTTGAAATTCTTGTAAGGATATGCACCTGGTTTGCACTTAAGAAGTCTTCAACAGATGACCTATTCGAAGTTATTCAAGGAATGGGAGGAATCTCCAATTTTATGGATTGGGAGATGGAACAAAAGGAGAATAGTGGTGTAAAGGATCATTCCGAATTATTTCCACCAAGAGCCTTGGTTGATCTTGTAAAAAGGCTATTGAAAATTCCTGATGGAATTCTGGTTGAAGAGTTCTCTTCTGATATTGGAACTCAGACTGATCTACTGGAAGAGGAGTTGAGAGCTGTAACTGTAGAAGCTGGAATTCAAACTTCAGATCAGTCAGAAGTTGAGTCTGAAAACTCTGATGATGATGCTTTCAATTTTGGAGTAGAGGATGATGAGTTCATGGATGCCGAAATGTTTACAGAAGATGAACTTGTTGAGAAAATTCAAGTAAAGGGTGTTACTGAAGCTCAGACATCTACTCAAGGTTTTTCTGAAGGATATCTCACTGAGTTGAAGTCAGACTTGAAAGATGTTGTTCATTCTGCAATAGACGAGTTTTTGCACTAGAAAATGAAAGATGTTTTGATAGAACAGAATAAATCACTCGTTGACAGTTCCAGAGACTTATTTGTTGGAGAGGTCAACAAGATGGACTCGACTTTCAGAGCGGAGTTGTCTGCAGAAGTTGAAAGATTTTTGCAAAAGCAAGTTGATGAATCTGAGAAACGATCTATTTCATTTGCGAGATCATTGGCTGAAGAATCCAGCAAGATGGAACATTTATATCGTGTGAAGATTGAGATAGCTGATGAACAAAGGCGAGAAGCACAAGATCAGTTGGTGCGTTCTCAAGCTGTTCTCACTGAGCTGACAAATCAAAATACTCTACTACGTCAGACAGCTACTCAGTTCAAAGATGAGTTGGTCATTAACTCACAGAAGTTAGAATCTACTGCTGATCGCCTGGACAAGATGAGTCGGGATAAAACACATCAAAGGCAGATAGAGCTAGCTGCTGAAGCTATGAAGGAAGCACTAAAGGAAGAAATGACTCGATTCACTAGTCTATTCACTCTTAAGGCACATGATGAAGCCAAAAAGGGGGAAGGGAAGACAAGCAGAGTTGAAGGGAAGTCAAGTGCTGAACCAGAAGAAAAGGATGCTGCTACTACTATGCAAGAGCTAAGGAGGCCTAAAAGGAGGCTAGTTAAAACTGCAGAGCTAGAGCAAGCTGAAGCTGATGAACTAAAAATATTGGAGAAAGGAAAGAATGTTGCATCTCCAGAAACTGAAATTCAGACTAGAATGTCTAAAAGGAAGATAATGTTTGAAGAAACAGAAGGAGTTGCTGCAGTTGAGAAGAAGCAGAAGATTGTTGATCCTAATGATGAAAGTCGTTATGCAAGCAAGAAGAAAATAGAAAAACATATTGAAAGACTGCAAAAGCTAAAGGTGAATGAAGAAGAGATGGAAGATCAGTTCATTGACTACTTCATTGACAAAGAGCATCGACAAGAATGGCTCAAAGTGAAGAGGCAATGGGAACTTGATCATTGGATTGTTCGAAAATATGGTGAGTCTGAAAGTCCAGATGAGTTGTATGCCATGTTTGACAAATTCATGGAAGGACAGAATAAATTGCTTTGGAATTTGGTCATGAGGATATCAGCCGCTGCAAATTTCAACATCTTGATACCGACCTTTCCAAAATGGAAGACTCCCATGACAAGTTCAGGAAAAAGAGTTGATGTTAATCAAATCAAGAAGTTTGAAGAAGAGCTGCTAGATAAAGAAAGGATTGAAGATGAAGATCAGGTCAGTCTAATTCACAAGAGACTCCTAGATGCATTCTGTGTTCCAAACCCGGAAGGAGGTACTCTTTCAGATTAGTTTTTGTTTGATTAGTTTTTTTTGCTCTAATATTTTGTTATTCAAGTATGTGTAATCTACTGATCTATTTTGAATGAATAAAAGATAAGTACTATTTGATGTTTAAGACAAGGTAACTACTTAACTAGTCTACTTATGAGAAAAGATTCAAGTAGTTTTGGCTTCATCAAAAAGGGAGAAATTGTTGGGATATGAATCCTAGAACAAGTCCTAAATGATGAATAAAAGATAAAAAATAAAGTTTTGATAAGCCAAAAGAAGACTTGAATATTTTCTAAGTATTGACTGATCTAGTCTAGTTGAGTTGAAGTTATCTTATACAGATCAGTAGAGTTCACAAGGCAAGTAATAGTTTCAGAAGATAAGTATGAAAGAAAAAGACAAGTACAGTGTATAAGTACTTTGTTTACGTTGATTAGGTTGTTACTGAGCTATTTGAGTGTTGTATAGAGCTCATGTTTTGATATGTAATAAATAGATTCATTGTATAGTTATAAGTTGACTAAGCTTGTATTATAAAAGCTTAATGTAATGTAATAGTCTTGTTAGGATTAGATGATAGGACTAGATTAGTTCTATTGGAAGCTACTGCACAAGTCAAGATTGAAGACGCAGACTACTACTACTGGACAAGACAGGTGCGCAACTACACAAGACAGGTCAACTTAAAGTTAGTTAAAGAAATGCGTATTGAAGATGAAGTTGAAGAATTAGTTATGGAATAACTAATTAACTGAAGAAACGCATGGAAGGATAAGAAGAATCAGTTAGAAGTTAGTTTTCAAGAAAGGTTGTTACACAACTGAAAGTTCTTGAATTTGAAGTCTATAAATACCCCAAGGTATTCATTGGTTAAAGACTACTGAAAGATTGAGAATTACTACTTACGAAAGTTTATTGAAGTTTACTCTCAGAGTTGATTGAAGTTCAGAAAGTAAAGCCAGAAGACAAGTGAAGAATCAAGAAGGCTACTACTGAAAATCAGAGAAGTTTTTAGTTTTTGTTTTGTTACTTTTCAAGGTGCTAGATACTTGTAAAATTTCTAGTAAGATCGTAGACATATCTGGAGGTATAGTCTGTTGAAGATCTAAGTCTTCTTCTTGGGACTTTAAAGACAGGATCATACACTTGTACTCGATTGGAAGAGTTTAGTGGAAACATCACAACTGGGTTTGTGAGAGTGGATGTAGACAAGTTGTCGAACCACTATAAATCTTGTGTTTGATTTTACTTTACAGTTTTGATTGTTTAAATTGCTTAATTGGTTTAACTACTTAACTAAACTAGACTAGTTGAAGTATAAAACAGAGTTCTCGAATCTAAGTTGAGTATAATTTTGAATTGGGCTCATTGTTAATTTCGTATTCCGCACAGTGTAATTCTGATATATCGAAAGATTTTAGAAAAGTCTATTCACCCCCCTCTAGACATTTTCTTTAGCTTCCCTCGATATTAACTCAACTTGGGACCAACATTGACCAACCTCACTGAAGCTGTCAGCCACAGAGTGAAACTCAGCAAGGTTGTCCCTGTAGTACTCAGCAATGTTGGTCAGGGGATTTGTCCAAGTGGGACCCAGTCAGCAACTTTGGGACCCACTCAGGCAAAGCAATCAGGCAATTTGGTCCACACAGAAACCAAAGCACATCTCAGGATGTTTGTCCTAATTAATTGGATAATTATTGCTATTATTAGCATTGATTAGACATTTAAGAGGTTTCTTGGTCTAAGAGTAGGCCATTTTAGGATGGAGTGTGATGGAGTGTGCTATAAAGATTTTTACCCCCAAAAAGGCAAATCAGCATTTAATGCAGAAATCTTAATAAGATTGCATGAATTCTTGAGCCTTCATCCAAACCATTAAATTACATTCAAAACTCCATCGAACCATTGAAAGTCCACTACCCCACTATATTCAAACGGTTTTTCAAATTACCCACTGTTACATTCCATTAACCAACAGTTAATAAATTCCTTCCATATATAAACCTCTCAATTTTCACCACCATCCTTACGCACTCATAATTCCCAAAACCTTTGAAGTCTCAAAACCTCTAAACCTGCAATTTTTCTCCGAAAAACTTTCTATTTCTCATATTATCCATGGCACCTAAGATCAAAAGAGAAGAGCTTGTAGACTTCAATGATTCCTCCTTGGACATTGATTTCTCTTATCTTAGCAACCCAAATTCCCTTTGGTTTGAAAAGCTGGTAGCCTTTGATATCCCAGACTCAGAAGTTCAACAAGTCCTCCAATGGCTGAGGGAGGCAGGGCTAGAAAAATTCCTAGGCACCAAGCCTGATTCCTGCCTGAATCCATTTATGGCAGAATTCTTTGCCTATCTCAGGTGGAAGGGCAAGAAGGGGGATGTGTGCACAAAGCTCACATATGCTGAGGAAGATGAAGAAGAAGAAACTCAACACACAATCATCTTCACTACAGAGGATTTAGAAGCTAGCTTTGGGCTACCTTCTGAAGGTATGAACCCAGAAATGTACAAGGAAGAAGATGATCAGGAGTTCTATTATTCTTGGATGATAGAACCTAAAAAGGTTGTGAGTGCTCAAAACAAAAACACTTTAAAGCCAGTGTTTAGGCATTTGTTTGATTGTGTTGTAAAGAGCCTGTTGAGCCACTCAGGGAGTGTTGAACAAATGAGTATGCCTAAATTGAGAGTGATGGCTGCTGTGATTGACTCTGCTGAGAAGAGAGTCAAGTTCAACTGGAAGAAATTCATTCTTGACAAGATGATGAATGAAAAATTTAAGTTTAAGGAAGTGAAGCACCACAAAGTGGTGGTTGAAGGAAAACTCCAATTCTGCACAAGAGCCAGCCTGCTCTTGGAAAGATTTGCTCACTACACACACCTCCAAGCAAAGCCAAAACCCTTCCCTGCACAAAAGGTGATGTTTAGGAAGCTGTCTTCTAAGACAGAGAAAAGAAAGCAGGATGCAGTTTCTAAGAAGGCCATCACAATTGTACCAGCAACAAGAGCCTCTCCAAGAAAGAGGAAAGCCCAGCCACCAAAAGCTCAACCAAAAATGAAGAAGATGAAGAAGATTTTGCATGAATCTTCACCAGAAAGTCAGTCAAGAAGTGGAGGAGCCACTTCTGAGGAAATAGAGAAGGTTGCTGAGGAAGGAGTCAACCCTCCTGAAGAAGGTGAAGAAGTCAGAGAGGTTGTCCCCTTACAGCCTGAGAGTATAACTGAATTCAGAGACCTTGACCAACCAATAAGGTATGAAAGAAAAAGAAGAATCATCAAGACTTCTGAGAAGCAGAGGTTGATGGAGGAAGAAAAGAAGAAGAAAGAGTTCTTCAAGGAGATTAGACAGGCAAGCAAGTCTAACTCCAAATCCAAGTCAAAACCCAACAGCCCTGAAGCCAACTCTCCTGATATTCAATCTAGAAGAATATCTCCAAGGCAAGAAGAAGAGGAGTGCAAGACTCCTGAAGATGCACCAATCATTGCCAAGAAAGTATACTCCCCTGAAGGTGCACCTGATAGATCAGGTATTGATGTGCTGGCAGATTTGGTCAATCTTGAAGATAGACCCTTTTCCCCACTTGATCCAAGACTTCTCTCATATACCAAACTTCTTGAAACTGCTCTTCAAGAAGGTGATCAAGTTGTTTTCCCACCCATTCCAGCTATTCCAATTACCTCTTCAGGCACAATGCTCTCAAAAGCACCTGAATCCCAACTTGCTTTGACCTCTCCTGACCCCAACCCTTCTGAACCCAACTTACCTGAATCCCAGCCAAGCTTACTTGAATCCCATTCCAACCCTCCTGAATCCAACTCTTCTGGAGATGATAGTGGTGAAGAATATACCTATGAGGGGATGTTGAGGCAGATTGCAAGAGCCAATGTGGATGAACTATATCCAGGATTGAAGGCTTATCCCAGACTGCAACAACAATTCTATGATCTCAGAGCACTTGTTGAGATCAAAGATAGAACCATTGTAGAAATAGCTCAGGCTATTCAGGATAAGGGTGCCAACTGGTGGCAGGTTGAGGAAAATAGGCTGCTACATTTTGCAAATGTAAAGAAGACCAGTGTATTAACCACTGAAGCCCTATTTTGCACCATTGTCCATGAAAAGGTGCTTGCTGAAAGAGAGAGGATAGCACAAGGAATCAAGCATCCTGACAGCCCATCTGATGATGATGATCATACCAATCCCAATCCCCCTGGTATCAACTCAGCTCAGGTACATTACTTGACTTTTCATTCTGTAAAGGACTCTGATCATTCAGAGGAGTTGACCAAAGATGGTGACTCAGTCCAAGATGCATTGGCCAAGGATGGTTCTTTTGAACCTGAGGCACAGCTTGACAATGCTGAGACTTCCATAGGAGAAGCTGGTTTGGCTAAAGCCTCATCAATGTCAGGCAAGTTGGACATTGACCAGCCTTTAGTCATTCAGGATGACTCAGTGGACTTGGGATGCCCAAGCACTGTGATCTCCCAACAACTGCCCTCTGTGGATCCTATTGAGGATATAGAGGTGTCAGGTTTAGAAATTGAAGGAGTTGAAAAGGCTGTGAGTGCTGAAAAATCAGAGGGAGATGATGGTGAGGAGTGTGTGATCACTGGTTCCTTGAGTGCACCACAAATAGAGGGAGAGGAAGTAGAAATATTGGGTGCAGCCCAATATGAGAGTCAGGCTATTCTTCAAGTCAAATCTGAACTTGATGAATCCCTTGGTGAAAGGAGGCCTGATTCTCCAGTGAATGTGAGTTTATCTCTTGACAAAGAAGAAGAAAAGAATAAAGTTGAAAATGAGAGAAAAGGTGCTGATGTATCAGACCTTATGGGAGAAAAAGAAATAGAGGGTGATGAGGGAGTTTTTACTAACACTATCAGTTTTGCAGATTCAGTTGCTGTCACTCTTGAGCAAATTTTTGCAGATGCCTCCCTGACAGATATACCAGTTGATGCTGACACTAATCTTGAAGCAGTATCAGCAAATGTGTCCACACTCAACCAGATCTACTTTGAACAAGCCAACACTTCTGAGGCTCACTTTCAGATGGCTACTCAGACTGGATCCATCATTGAAGAGCAGTCAGAGAAGTTGGACACACTGGTCAGGGAAGTTGAGAAGGCCCATGCAACCACTGCTGATACCTTAGATGGCCAAGGCAAGACTCTAGCCTCTGTGGAGATGAGGCTCACAGGGTCAGAAGAAGTGATCTTGCCTACTCTTGATGCAAGAATATGCGGAGTTGAAACTGGACTTCAAACAGTTTCAACTGAAGTAACAAAGGCCAAGGATGCTATGGTAAAATTCACAAGATCTGTGAAGAAAGAGCAACATGGTCTCAAAAATTTATACAAGCACAATGTAAAAGCCTTGAGAAAGACCATCAAGGATGCTTTAAGGAAGAGGACAGCAGCACAGAGAAAGAAGGCAGAAGAGTTGAAAGCTGCTATGGTGAAGGAAGCTGCTGAAAAGTTCACTATTGAACTCATGGCCAAAGTGTCTGACCAAGTTGTGGCCAATCTCACTGAACAGCTTCAGGCCAAACTTGATCAATCACTGAAAGCCACATTGGATGCCATAGTTTCCCAAAAGATGAAGCCTGTTCACACCTTTTTGAGCATGGCAGATGATAAAATGCAAAACATTCATGATGAGAATGTTTACCTACTGCAGGAATTGAAGTCCCTCACTCATTCCCACTCACATCTCTCTATCACTATAAGTGAATTGAAGCCCCAATGTTTTGATAATGCCAAAAAGGGGGAAAGACAGAGAGCAAGGGCAAAGGGGACCTTGGTAATTGGTGAATCCAAGGGAAAGGAGAAAGTCCCTGAAGTTGAGGAGGAAGCAGTAGAAGACATTGGGAAAGGCAAAGGCCCAATGAATGTTGAAGATTTAACTGAGGAAGAGCAGATTCAAATAGTTGTCAAGGAGTCCATGGTGTCAGCTATGGAAAGTCAGGCAAGAAAGCTTCAAAGGCCAGGTGGTGAGTCTACAGGACTTGAACCTCAAGAGAAGGTTGCTGAAGTGAGGGGGAAGGTGACAAGGTCATCTGAAAGAAAGAGGAAGGAACTGCAAGCCTTCAATGAATTCCCAACCAACCTGACTTTGCCATCAGAATTTCAATCTGAAGAATCTACTCCAGCAAGGAAATCAAAGAGAATGAAGAAAGCAGTCCTGATGCCTGCTATTGAAGAAATTGAAGAGGAAGTACAGGACAGAGAGCCTGAAGAAGTAGTGCCCAAGCTTGCTGATGATCCTTCCAAATTGTTTGAAGAAGGATTTGGGAAAGATGCAGAAACTCAGGAAAAGCTAGCTCTCCTAAGAGCTAAAGAAAGAATGGATCAGTTGGTTGAGGCCAACAAAGCAAGAGATGGGAGAAGGGCAAACTTCAAAGCTCCAAGAAGGAGGGCTTCATACAAAAGGCTCAAACCTCAAATGCTGCAAAGATGGGACACTCAGGACCCTCACCATGATAAGTGGTTTCCAATCTCACTGAATGATGCATGGGAGGAGGCCAAGAGAAGTTTTGTCTATGACTTCTATGTCATTGGAAAGTGGCTTGGTGAGAGTGTGGATGAAGTCTTTGTTCAGTTCATGTTTGAGAACCACAGGGATCTCTACCAAAAGCTGTTTGCAGCAGCTGAGATGGCAAGAGTTGAATTCAAGGCCCCTGGTCCTATTCAGTACATGCCTCCCAAGTTCAATGGGAACTTGATTGATGAAGGGAAGATTCTGGAGGAGTTCATCAACATCATGAAGATGGAGAAGGTGAAGATAGGCCCTAGAGGCTCCAACAAGGATGTTTGGGAGCTGAAGAAGAGGGTCTGGGCTCAGTATGGCATTGCTCCTCAAGATGATGGAACTCTGTGAAGGATAAGCTCATTCTTTTCCCTATTTTGCTGTTATGATTTCTGTTGTTATTTTTGCTATTCTAGATTAGTGAGTCCTTTTGATTTTCAGCCCTGTAATGGTTTATCACATCTATAAAAGGATCACTATGTTTCTATCAAAGAGATAACAACTCATTATCTCAACTAACCTATCCTGACATATATTACTTGATTTATTGTGCTAACAGTTTCTTTTCAGGCAAGTTGACCAGTTCACTCTCCCTGAAGGTAATATTTAGTTTAAGTCAAAGTCCCTTTGTAATAGGTTTTGGCATCATCAAAAAGGGGGAAATTGTTGGGAATAAAATGATTTTGATCTAGATACCAAAACCCCTGATTGATGATGTACAAGTTAGTTGAGATATGCTCAAGTTATTGTTCAGGCAAGTTGTCCCAGAACACTTAATGTGTAGTATGCTTAAGATAAAATCTCAGAAATGTTATGAGATATTAGTAATCAGGATAGTTGTCCAAAGCTGAAATGTTAGGCAGCTTGATAGGTCTATAGGACAAAGTTGCTGATCTATTCAAGACAAACTGATCAAATGGACAACCTGGCTGAAGAGTTCAAGTATACTGAAGCTGTGCTCATAAATGCAAAAGATCTAGGCAGTTGAAGTACAAATGATCAAGAGAATTAAATGTCAAAAGCTTACAGAAGATACATTCAATGAAGCATTTATTGCCAATCATGCCTGAACCAAGCATTAAAGACTTAGAACATTAAAGAGTGAAGCATTGAATGAATGTTGGAACATTCTAAAACTGCAGCAGGAATGTTCAGGGAGCTTGTCCCATCTGACCGTTGGTTGTGTGTAAAGTTTGCCACAAATCAACCTAGGACAATGTGCAAAATTGGAAACTGACACAAGTCTTCTCAGCCGCATTTGTCAGAAGTCAACACACTCATTCAAGCAACCATTGAAGACCTCTTTTACACAGTGGATAAAAGGATGTCAAGCTTCATAGTCGTTTCAATGGTGCTGCAAATAGACATATTTGAATTGCTAATCCCTCCAACGGTTAGTTGTTCAAATTGCCTATAAATACAGAAGTGATCAAAGGAATTTAGAATCCAACTACAAGCTATCAAACTATCATCAAGCTTTCAAAAGGAAACCAAGCTGTTCTCTAGAATTCCAAGTTTCCTGAATCACTTCAAGTCAGCTAAGCCAATCTTTGTAAACATCCTAGCTTAGCATTGAGATATCCTAAGCCTTTACACTGTTCTTATTGTAAAGGATATCTCTATTAGTTGGAACCAAACCTCAAACCTTATCTCATTTAGTGAAGAGAGTGTTTGTTGTAGAAATGAGGAGTTAAGGACTGTTAGTGTAAAACACAGTCTTAACTCAGAGAGATTGAGCACTAGGACTCAAGTTATCCTAGGGATCAAAACACTAAGAGAGTGTTGTTGATCAGTGCACCTTGGCACTATAAAACAAGCTAATTCCATTGAGAAGGAATTATCCTGTTCAATCAGGGAAAGTGGATGTAGGAGCTTGAGTCTCTGAACCACTATAAATTTGTGTCTCATTTACTTACTGCATTCTTAACTTCACTCCATTCAATCATATTTCAAAGATTCATAACTCAGTAAGTAAGAAAATCTGTTTTGGACAAAGTCCCTGATAACCTGTATTTTCAGAAATCAACTTGGAGTATTTCTTTGAGTAAAGGCCAACCACATTCCGCACTTAGCAACTCTTTTAGATATTTAGCCAACTGATCACTTAATAGTAATCAGTAGGACAAGTATCTATCAAAGTTCACACTCAGGCCAGTTGTGAGACAACTTGCCTGATAAGACCAGTTCATCAAAAAGAAAAGAATTTGCATACACAAGTGCATTCCCCCCCCCCCCCCCCATACACTTGTGTTATACTCCACCAAGGACCAACAAAAACAAAATCATATTGAGCCAAAATTATTCATACAAGTATGTTGAAAAAATATGAGACCATGTATAGAACCATATGCCAGCCACGAACCTATAAAATATTATGAAGAATTAATTAGTATATATAAATAATGACTACTAAGAAAATATCACTATAATTATAATAAATATTTGCATTATTATTATTGATGTAGCTAAAAAAGAAGAGTTCAACTTCATTAAAATTGTAAAATTGATTATCCGTCAAGAAATACGCGACAATTGCGTTTGTCATTTGATTGCCCACGAAGTCAGCATCCACGACATATTGAGTTCTTTTGATACATCCATGACACAATCTTTTATGGTGGACATACTGAGTTCTTTTGATGATTCTAATCTTTTTTCACATCCTCTGCCTTCAATTTGCCATCACTTTCGAGGGGTCACAAATAAGACATACTTTTATGGTGGACATAATGAGTTCTTTTGATGATTACAATCTTTTTCCACATCCTTTGCCTTCACTTTGCCCTCACTTTCGAGGGGTCACAAATAATTTGATGTTCCTCATCTGAAAGTCGTGGATTCACCTCTTGACTACTATTAATTTCTCTTACTTTAGCGTGCAACTCTTCAAGAGATTCCAGTATAAGATTTGTGTCAGCATTAGTTAAGGATGCATCATCACCACTTATCAACTAATTCAAGGACTTGTTTGACTTGAAAATATATCAGCAAGTGTCTACATTGGTATTCCTTCAAACTCAAACATTTAGCTGTACTTATCAGCTAATTCAAGGACTTGTTTGACTCAAAAATATATCAGCAAGTGTCTACATGGTATTCCTTCAAACTCAAACATTTTACAGCGGCATGAAATGTGATCCATTTGGCTTCCATCAGTTGTGTGAGGCCTTCGTACAATGTAAATCTCATTCACAAATTGGTCCTTTGTCTTTCTATTAGCCACATTGACTTACATTTTGGTGCTCATTTATGTCAACATGATCAGCTGCTAACTCATTATGTCGTTGATTTCTAAGAACACTACATATTTCCTCATTTACTACATATTTCTCTTTTGAATGTCCCAAATTATAGGTACATTTCCTCATTTAATTTAGTATTAAATGCTTTATTGTCAATTTTATCCCTAATTAATAAGAGTAATTAAGGCTTAGCCGATTTTGATGAATGTGATTCCAAGGGCAAAATTGGTACATTAGCTAAATTTGACTACATTTATTGTTTTTTCTTAATTTGTGTGTAAAGTCAAATGTAGATATCTTTGTGGGACGGAGTGAGTATTAAATTGAGTAAAAAAATCCATTAATGAGTTTTGACTTTGTGAGACGTACCTTTTGAAAAAAGTATGAGCACTCTCTGCTCGTTGACTGCTTGATATTTCGAAAAAAATAAATCGTAAATCAGAAAAAATAAATTGTTGGTGGTGGGCAGATGAAATATTTGATTTGCTTTTTAGAGATGTTTTCTTATTTTTACTAACGGTTAAGTGGGAAATTAAATATTAAAAAATTAAAATATATTTTAATGGATAATATTTATTTTAAATTATATTTAAAATATATTAATAAGAATTAGGTGATTGATGATGTGGTGTGACACCAGTAATGGTTACATAAAAAACCCTTGGTTCTATATCACTACTTTTCTGGACACTTTTTTTTTTTTGAGTAAAATTACTAAAATAATTCTGACTTATTCGGGTACGACATAAATAAAACAATGTTAATACAAGACCAACATTTTATCGTTACAAGGTCAAAAGTGTATTACTACATGTTCAAAAATATCCTATACACTTAATTTTTTGGGTGAATTTATCAGAATGTTTTGACATGTAGGAGGGTGTATTCAATTGAGATTTTGTTGGATTTTTTTGGACTTTAAAAAGTCAGTGGATTTAGAAAATCCAAAGACTCTATGCAGATTTTGACTGACTTTTTTATTGATTTATATGGATTTTCATAGATTTGACGGGATTCTGAAATACACATTATTTTATTGATTTACATGGATTTCCATTGAGTCTATAGACTACGCCCATAAAACTATTGATGCAAACGTATATCGAACACACTTGTATATAGAAAAAAATTATCTAAATTATTTAGAAAAAATACCAAAAATATATTAGTTCAAAAAAAAATTATTATTCATCATTATTATTCTCATCTTCACTTCCATCACGGTTATACTTGGGTCTCATTTTCCTCTTCCATGTCGAGATGTGGTGAATCTTGATCTTCTTCCTATTCGACTGAAATATACATAATATATTATAAAGATGTATACAAATCATGTTACTATTATATTCCTAAAAATCTTTGTACAATAATTAATGCTATAAATTAGGTGACGATCGAGAATATATTATTGCTAATCTAACGGTGTCAACTGTGCCGATATACTATAATTTTTAAAGAGAGAACATAATTTTGAAATACAGATATGTAATCTTTTTCACGATAATAATGGTGGTGAGGAATCTGTGATGCTTATCCAATAACATAGTTACGTTTGAAGAAGAGCAGGTAGATGGATAACTTTTCGATTTTGTAAACTGTGAGGCTGTGTAGGATTTTGTGGTTCGAAATACAGTAAGAATGTCTGTTTTTTAAGGCTGTGATAGCCATGAACCAGTTTTATAGTGTAAAATTCTGAAATAACAAAAACTTTTATAATGTTTTTGTGTTGTATATCTTTTTGTTTCAAATAACAAGTGCTTTTTCGAAGGAGACTAATGCAGTAGGTTAGTAGTTGAAATTTTGTTAGAAGAACAACAAAGTTTTTTTTTTCTTCTCTTTCAGAGTCTTCTGAGAGAATCCGTTGAAATCTCTGGTTTTTAGAAGAGATTTTGAATAGTGAAATTTATTTATATTTTTGAAGAAGAATCCAACGAAATCCATTGAGTATTAAAATCTATAAATTGTTGAATACCTAAAGATTTCTAAAGACTTTTTAAAATCCGTATTGAATACCTCAAAATTTTGAAAGACTTTTAAAAATCCGGATTGAATACCTTCAGATTTTAAAAGTCCAAAAAAATCCAACATAATCTCAATTGAATACACCCCCTGTAGTGTTGGTCCTGAAAGGAGTATATAACAAGTGTCGGGGGGGGGGGGAATACACTTATATGCAAATCTTTTTTAAACTTTAACCAAAACAGACTTCAGCAAGGTTGTCCTAGACAACTCTTCTGAGATGAATAACTCTTTAGAGATAATCAAACTACTAAGTACTATTGAGTACTTATTTGAATAACTATCTAAGGGAGTTATATGTGCGGAATTAGTGGTTGATCCTTTGGTTTAAACTCCTTTTAAGTTCTGAAATCTCCTTAACAGTTACACAGTTTCAAGGAACTCGTCCAAATCAGTTTAATCACAGTCTTAGGTGTATGTCTTGAATTATTTCTTTGTGTGCTGTGTATGAATGTGTTGTTTGTATGAAAAGTGCTTGAATGTAAATCAACACAAGATTTATAGTGGTTCAGAGACTCAAGCTCCTACATCCACTTTCCCTGATTTAACAGGATAATTCCTTATCTCTTGGAATTATTTGTTTTATAGTGCCAAGGTGCACTTGATCAACCACACCACTCCTTGGTGCCTTGATACCTAGGATATCAGAGTCCTAGTACCCTCTTCACAACTCAGAATTGAGATGTTCTTCTCTCAACAGTCAATTCCTACCACTTCTACTACAACAACCTTCTATCCCTCTTTTGGAAAGGTATAAGGATTGATGTTGTTTCCAACTAAGGTTGAGATATCCTTTACAATGAGCTCAGTGTGAAAGGATAAGATATCTCTCTAAGCTTGTATGGATATACAATGAGGTTCAGCTTAGAAGAAGTGTTTGAAGACTAAGAAAGTCTCTTGAGAGCTTTGAAAGGCTTGTGAGCTTCGTAGCTTCAGAATTGTTGATACTAGTTGGATGCCTTCAAATGGTCTCCACACTTCTGTATTTATAGACAAAATTGGGGATTTGCCCGTTGGAAAGACAGCCTCAATTGTCTATAAATGTCTTCCTTGAACTCTGCAACTGGAAGACAGTTTCTTGATAGTGACATGTCCTTAATTTGGGAAGTAAACGGCTGTAAGTACTTTGTCTTGACTTTGAAGCACTCTTCCCAATGTCTGACTTTAAGATTCACTTGATCAAACATAGACACCACTTCTGATGATTGGTCCTATGATAAGGACAACCTTCCTTACCACTTGGACAATTCTGCTTATCACAATCAGCAGTGTTTGCTTATCAGCAATGTTGGTTTGCTCTTCAGATGCTTTGGCTCTTTCTCTTTCTATGCATGTGACTTGATGGTCTATGATCATTCAAAGGTTTGATTCAGTAGCCTTGACCTTATCAGCACAGTTGGGCTTGTTCTTCAAACTGTTCTGGTTCAATTGTACTGAGACAACTCTGCTGTTCACATCTTCTGATCCTTGACATATTCATCAGTAGACTTGGTCTTGATGATACATTAAATCCATATGATCTTCAGATAGGTTACTATATAACTGAGCTGACTTGATCAGCACAGTTGTTCATTGAGTGCATTCAGTAGACTTTAAGGTCATGTTTTGACTTTTTGAGCCTTGAGGGGACATAATTCATGTGATCTTCTAGGCATGTGTTCCCCCTTAACTTGTGCATCTATTGTTCTAAGAGTTTCCTAATATTCCAGCTTCTCAACTAGCCTTAATCTACATGTTCCAACATTCCTTGATCATGTTCATTCAAATCTGACTTATCTATTTGGCATGTCTCAAGGGGTTTTGGTATTTTAATCAAAACTTCTCATTTTATTCCCAACAATATGTCTTTGAAAGGTTACTTTGTGTGCTGTGTATGTATGTGTTGTTTGTATGAAAGCACTTTGAAAGTAAATTAACACTAGAGTTATAGTAGTTCAGAGACTCAAGCTCCTACATCCACTTTCCCTAATTTAACAGGATAATTACTTTACCCTTGGAATTACTTGTTTTATAGTGCCAAGGTGCACTTGATCAACCACACCACTCCTTGGTGCCTTGATCCCTAGGATATCAGAGTCCTAGTACTCTCTCTCAAATCAGAATTGAACTGTTCTTCTCTCAACAATCAATTCCTATCACTTCTACTACAACAACCTTCTTTCTCTCTTTTGGAAAGGTATAAGGGTTGATGTTGGTTCCAACTAGGTTGAGATATCCTTTACAATGAGCTCAGTGTAAAAGGATAGGATATCTCTCTAAGCTTGTATGGATATACAATGATGAATAGCTTAGAAGAAGTGTTCTAGAAACTATGAATGTCTTATAAATGCTTGAAAATTTTGAGCTTGTAGTTTCCTGTAGAATGCAGGATAGTTGGATGTCTTCAAATGGTCTCCACACTTCTGTATTTATAGAACAATTTGAGGATTTTCCCGTTGGAAAGACAGCCTCAATTGTCTATATTTGTCTTCCTTGAACTCTGTAACTGGAAGACAGTTTCTTTGAAAGTGACATGTCCTTAATTTGGGAAGTAAACGGCTGTGAGCATTTTATCTTGACTTTGAAGCACTCTTCCCAATGTCTGACTTCAAGATTCACTTGATCAAACATGGACATAACTTCTGATGATTGGTCCTATGATAAGGACAACATTCCTTATCACTTGGATAGTTCTGCTTATCAGTATCAGCAGAGTATACTTATCAGCAATGTTGGTTTTGCTCTTCAGATGACTTGACTCTTCCTCTTTCCATGAATATATCTTGATGGTCTTTGAGTATTCATGATCAGTAGCCTTGGCCTTATCAGCACAGTTGGGCTTGTCTTGAACCTGTTCTGGTTCAATTGTGCTGAGACATTTCTGCTGTTCAAACCTTCTGAACTTTGATATGCTTCAGCAGACTTGGTCTTGATGATGCATTCAAGTCAATTGATCTTCAGATAGGTTGTACCATCACTAAGCTGATTTGATCAGCATAATTGTCCATCGGCAGATTTAAGGCCAATTTGATTCTGAGCCTTGAGGGGACTTGATTCTTGTGATCTTCTAGGCATGTGTTCCCCCTCAACTTGTGCATCTATTATAGTAAGAGCTGCCTAACATTCCAGCTTCTCAACTAACCTTAAGCTACATGTTCCAACATTCCTGAAACATGTTCATTTAAATCTGACTTATCCATTTGGCATGTCTTAAGTGGGTTTTGGTATCTTAATCAAAACTTCTCATTTTATTCCCAACAATTTCCCCCTTTTTAATGATGCCAAAACCTATATAGTTTATGCAAAGGTGACTTGACTACATTTATTATATTTATCTTTAGTAGATGTGACTTAGGTCAAATTTCCTGAAAGAATTATGTTAGTGTAATCATTGTTTGATTGCATATAGGTATATGTCAGGCAAGTTGAGACAATGAGATGTTATCTCTTGATTCACATAAATATTCAATTATCATTCATAAGATCATTAGCATTACAAGTATGATGATAGTCAAATGTACTTATCGGAGCATGAATTAGAGCAATTACATATTGTTGGGAATAAAATGATACATGTTTTGATTAAATACCAAAACCCCCTGAGACATGCCTAAGTCAAGATGATTGTGTTCAAAATGTGTTAGAACACATAGCATAAGGCTAGATGAGAAGCTGATATGTTAGGCAGCTCCTAGATGCTTAGATGCACAATGTAAGGGGGAACCTATGCTTTGAAAATGATCAAGATCAAGTCCCCTCAAGGCTCAAAATCTGGAACAAA
Source organism: Galeopsis tetrahit (assembly GCA_963675135.1). NCBI lineage: Eukaryota > Viridiplantae > Streptophyta > Magnoliopsida > Lamiales > Lamiaceae > Galeopsis > Galeopsis tetrahit. The sequence goes on along the minus strand of OY776126.1, from coordinate 48,482,145 downwards.
CACTAAGGACAAGAAAACTCCATAAGAAACCAAATGCTCTAATCAGGAGAGTTGTCCAGAAGAGTTACTTCTATGCAAGAAGAAGATTGCAAAGCTCAAAAGGACAAGATTAGTCAAAAGCTCTGATCAGGAGAGTTGTCCAGAGAAGTTAACTCTGTAAAATCAACAGCTCTGAAGCTAAAAGGCCAAACATGATGATCAGGAAAGTTGTCCCAGAAGAGTTGTCTCAGCAAGTTTGAACCAGAACAAAGATTCTAATGTCTGAAGGTCAACCATGCTGAAGAGTTAGAGACAACCATACTCTAAAGAATCTCAATACAACATGCTAAGATCACCTTGAAGTGAAGGAAAGGGAAAGAGCCAAGTCATCTGAAAAGGAGCAAGCCAACCTTGCTGATAAGCAAAACTGCTGATAGTGATAAGGAGAGTTGTCCAGTTAATAAGGAATGTTGTCCTATCATTGGATCAACCTTCAGAAGCCATGTCCAAGTCCTAACAAGAAGTCAAACATTGGGAAAAGTGCTGCAGAATAAAGACAAAGTCTTATAAGCCGTTTATTACCCAATTGAGGACATGTCACTATCAAGAAACTGTCTTCCAGTTTGAAGAACTCAAGGAAGACATTTATAGCAATTTGGGACTGCCTCTACAACGGGCAAATCCTCATTTTGTCTATAAATACAAGGAGTGTGAAGACCATTTGAAGCACCAACTAAGCACCTCAACCTTGACAAGAATATCCAACTATCCTACAAGTCAAAGTGCTTTCAAAGCTGTCAAAGACTATCTTAGTCTTCAAACACTTCTTCTAAGCTGAACCTATTGTATATCCATACACAAGCTTAGAGAGATATCCTATCCTTATACACTGATCTTCATTGTAAAGAATATCTCATTAGTTGGAACCTTACCTCAACCCTTACCTCTTTCAAGAGAGAAAGTGAGAAGGTTGTAGTAGTAGAAGTGGTAGGAGCTGACTGTTGAGAGAAGAACAGTTCAGTTCTGAGTTGAGAAGAGGGTACTAGGACTCTAGACATCCTAGGGATCAATTCACCAAGGAGTGGTGTTCTTGATCAAGTGCACCTTGACACTATAAAACAAGTTAATTCCAAGAGTGAAGGAATTATCCTGTTAAATCAGGGAAAGTGGATGTAGGAGCTTGAGTCTCTGAACCACTATAACCTCCTGTGTTGATTTGCTTTACAAGCACTTACATTCATTCAACACTGTACACAAAACTGATCTTTCAAAGATACATACCCAAAGATTGTGCAAAAACTGTTTTGGACAAGTTCCCTGAAAACTGGACTGTATTGTATTAACCAAGTGATTTCAGAAACTAAAGGAGTCTAAACATAAAGGGCCAACCACTATTCCGCACATATAACTCCCCTAGATAGTTGTTCAACTAAGTACTCAATAGTACTTAGTAGTTTGATTATCTTAGTTGAGTTATTCATCTTCAGCAGAGTTGTCCAAGACAACCTTGCTGAGCTCTGGTTTGATCAAAAGTTGAAAAGAATTGCATATAAGTGTATTCCCCCCCCCCCATACACTTGTTATATACTCCTTTCAGGACCAACAAATATCATTTGATCAGAGCAAACATAACTAAGAAAACATATGATCAGAGCAGTAAAGTAATCATGTGATCAGAGCAAAAATCATGGATTGGCAGGTTTTGAACACTTTCAGCAAAGATGACCATGTCAACATATCAGTAGTCAGAAGCAAGTACTTCATCCAATTCAGCACTTATGGCAATTAAGGGTCAAGAAGACTTAGCCAATTTTAGAGATTATGTTGGTCCCTGAACGAGTAGTGAATGGGATTAAAGTCTATAGGGGAGGGGTGAATAGACTTTAAAACTTTTTCAATAGAGTTGGGAACCTCTTCTGATTGCTATGTCAACTGGACTACAAGTCTGCTGGTCCAGATGACTATAGTGATCTGATAGAGGAGGTTATATGCGGAATTATGGTAGGCCTTGATTAGACTCGTTCTTATAGTTTCTTAAGAAAGTGTTAACTTGTTTTCTTTAATGAAAGTCCTCAGCTGATGCTGGTTTGAAAGTTGTGGCCTTGTTTTGAAGAATGTTGAAATCACAGTATGCACTAGATAATAATATGTGTAAATACAGAAATGTAAAGTGCAGTAAGTAAATAACACCAGGTTTATAGTGGTTCGGATATACGATCCTACGTCCACTCTCACGTCCTAACGTGATGTTTAATCCCTTTAATTTACCACAAATTACAAGGGTCTTGACCTTTATAGTCCCAAGGATAGGATTTTGAGATCTGAGCCGTCCTAACAGCTACGGTCTCCACAAGTGATTGTAAGCACTTGCACTTTGAGGGTTTCAAAAACTTTAACCTTTCGGAGAGGGTTTGGGGTTTTTGAAGTGTATCCAACTAATGGTTCAAGCTTATAATTTGCTTAACCACTTTGCCTAAAACAAATGATATACAATATGAACAGGTTTCAGGTTCTTATGGATTGGATAGAAATCACTTAAGAGCTATGGATAATCTAATGGATTCTGGCTCTTTGAGAACTCTTGGAACAATATGGCTTTAGCTTGATTGCTTGCTTAGCTTGTTGAATTCTCTCGTTGTGACTTCGTACTTGTGATTTCTCATCCTCTTGTATTTATAGTGGTGATTGCTTGCAACTAGCCGTTGGAGTTGACTAGCCGTTGGGGCAATCTTTCCATAATGGCTTGATTCCTTGATTCCAGCAGCTTGATTGCTTCAATCCTGAGATCATGTCAATCTTCTAAATAAGGTAGGTCTTCATTTGAATTGCAAGATGACTTTGGGAATCAGCCGAGTATTGGAAGAGAACATAGTCTTCTGATCCGTACTACTAGTCTTCTGACTACTCTTCTGGCCTTAGGTCTTCTGTCTTCTGATATCAGTCGAGTAAAACTCTTCTGATCTGGCAATTCTTTGTCCTGCTTTAGGCCATCTTCAATCTTTGACTCCATCAGATAGGTAGGTATACAAGCACCTTAACTTATCTGGTTTTCAAGGATCTTCTAGTCTTCATGTCTTCTACTATTCTCATCTTGAGGGAGCGCATGTAACCCGGGACTGTGCTAATCAGCTGATATCAATACAGTTGATCACACAAGACTAGTCTAAGCTGTTCTATACAAAGTCAGTTGATCCTATTACATTTATAAACTCTAAGTGTTTTGGCCATCAAAACTATTCTAACATCAAGTGGGGCTTAGGGTGAATTTATATCCCAACAATTTCCCCCTTTTTGATGAAGCCAAAACTATATATGATAAATGCTCTTAATAAAATAAGATAGGAGTTTATAAACTTCATAAAAACTGAAGTATCTGATGAAGACAATGAGAGTTTGTCTTGAAAGCAAAGAGAACTAAACTTGATTATATATAAAGCTTTTACAGATTACAAGTAATAGTTTCTTTAAAGCTTTGAAAGTAGTCTTCATCAGGTCTTCTGATCTTCAGATGCGGAAAGCAAGGTACAGACGAGTTCGAACTTCTTCCATATGCTGCAGGTCTGTAACATTCTCCTCTTCATAGATCTTCTCTAGGATCCTTTTGACTTCAATCAAGTCTGTTCTTCCAGAATCCAGAGTGGGAGGATCCCATTTGGGTTCTTCAGGAGTTAGGATTCTGCAGTTGTCAAGTTCTTTGGCTGTCTTGACTACTTCTTTCCAGAACTCTTGATCTTCAATGTTCATGAATTGATTGAACTGGAAGAATTCATCTTCATAGGTTGGGAGAGGGCCAAATTTTCTTACAATGTGGTGTTGAATTTGCCACTTCTTCTTCAGAGGGTACCACCTTGGTAGCTCATCTTGAAGGGCTAAATAATCCACATAGTTGCTATCAAACACCGGGACTTTATCTTTCTGTGCCAGAGCATTTTCTTTCAATGCTTTGTCCTTGAGAGCTTTCCTGAGTTTGGCTATCTTCCTGTCAAATTTGGCTTTGACTGCTTTCGTATCTTTTAGCTTTTTCTGCTTAAGCTCTTGAGCTTCAAGCTCTTTTCTTTTCTTCAGCTCTAAAGCTTCTTTCTCTTCTGCAGTAGGCTCTGCTGGAGTTGACTTCTTGCTTGACTTCTGAGCTTGGTCATCTGCCTGCTCATCTGCCTTCCTTTTCCTTGTCATCCTCTTCTCAGGAACTTGATCTATAGAGGCAGTGATCTGTAGACTTTTGGCAGGAGCTTGAGAGGGAGCTTGGGTGTCTTCTTGAGCAATTTCTTTGCCTTTGCCTTTGCCTTGCTTGCTCTTGATTTTGCTTTTTAAACCACCCAAAGTTTCATTCAGCTCATCTTGAGATACTACCATCACAGCTTGCTGTGCAGTAGTCTTCTCTAGAGCTTTTATCAATACATCTTCCCCCTTTTTGGCTTCAGCAAGTGCAGCCGCAAAAGGCTTCATGGAATTCAGAATCTCCGCTCTGAGAGTCTGTTGAAGAGCCATGGCATTGACTCTGCCAACCTGGGTCAGATGAGTGATGTTGTGGTCTAGAATCTGAGCATGAGAGTTCGAGGAGGAGGCAGCTTCAAGTTTAGCTGTAAGTGCTTCCAATTTGGTTGCTGTCTCCTTCAGCTGAGTCTGCAGTTTCTCATTTTCTGCTGCAGCTGACTTGAGAAGGGTTTGACCTTCATTTGTTCTTGCTTCAGCATCATCTAGCCTGTTTTTGTAGAAGCTTTCTAAGCAGTTGATCTCATTGGAATAAAGATCAGTAAACTTCTGGGTTCTGTCCGCTGATTTCTTCATTTCTAAGTTGAGATACTCCTCTAGCTGATTGTGAAGTGCTTCACCGAACTTGTCATCTATGTCAAGAATTTGTTCGGTGAGACGAGCCTTCTGTTCACGAATAGCTTTTTCTACCAATCTGCCCAGCTGCATACCTAGTCCTTTGGCGAAATGTGTGTCAATTGCTTCCTTGATCTGAGCACACACATCTGCTCGAATATCGACAGATGAAGTGGAGGGAGAGGCAATACTTTGAGCATCCTTGGGAGGTGCAGGAATGGGAGTCTGATTGTAGACAACTATGGCCATTCCTTTTTCTTCCGCAGTGAGATAACCTTCTTGAAGAAAGTCTGATGTAACATCTACCAGACGAGCAAATAATCGTCCATTCCTTTGATGAGGTTGATAGATGAAGTGATCAAGTTCATGTTTAGGAAAGAAGTGATGTAATTGGAGATATTTATTTTCCCCCTTGACAAGCCAAACAATTCCTGAAGGATTTCCCTTGTAACCTTGACCTTGTGTCCACCCATGACACTTTCAACATGAGAACCCTTCATCACAGCGTTTGCATAGAATGCCAGCACGTCTTGTTCATAAACATTAGTTGGTGCTGCTTCCAAGAAGTCTCTGAGTTTAAGATTGACGCACCTAAGCAATATCTCCTTGTTCTCATTTGTGTGCTTGCCTTTGAAAAACAGAGTGTTCTCCGTAAAAATCTTCCCTTCCTTGGACCACTTTGCAGCATCCAAGGTGCCAGTGCTCTTGGTCTTCTCGTCGTAAATTTCAATGATTGCCATAGTAGAGTTTGAGTGTTAGGGTTTGAGAGTTTGAAAGAAATTTGCAGAACGAGAGAGAGTATTGAGAGTAATTGAGTAATGTGAGCGAAATGGTTTGGAAGAGGTTTTAAGGGTGTGTATATATACTCCAACAATTTTTGATCTAACGGTCAGACTTGGGTTTAATTTTGGAGTAGAGCCCAAGATTTCCTTCTTTGATTTCTGGTCATTCCTTAAATTTGCCGGCTGATTTTGCCATGTGACAATTGTTGATTTGCTGGCAATATGGTACTTGAGTATTAATGACATCATTACCAAAAATAGCCGTTGTGACTAATTTATGGTAAGAATTGATCATCAAGGCCGTTTTTTATAAGAGAATTGCATTCCTTATATAAGCCAATTTTTTTAATTACATTCAGGAATAAATCTAGAATGAATTACATGATCAAAGCTAGTCATTATACTCTAAATTGAAGTGATCTGATCTGCAGAGTGAGGTCTTCTGATTTCTTCAAGATGTCTGCTGATTTTCCTTGAAAGTCTTCTGATCAGCTGAGTAGAGGATTGAGATTTGCTGAGAAGATCTTCTGTGCTTTGAAGGTTCGACCTGGTTTGATGTATCCTTCACTGTTGCTGTGATGATCCAACCTGGATGATGGATCTTCCAGCTTTATTGTGAGTGGTGATCCAACCTGGTTTGATGGATCTTCCAGCTCTACCTCTGAACCATGTAGGACCATCAAATCAATTTGATGATCAGCCTGGATGATATCCCACTGGTTCAGGTTGCCCTCACCATCGGATGTTCTTCATCATCAGATGGGATGTAGCATCTAATGTGTCCTTGTTGAATTTCTTCGCTTCTCTTGAAGGGGAATGAAGATTGAAGGGGGCTTCTATGGAGTCGAAGAGAGGGCCATGGACTCAACCTTCATGTTCTGTTTAGACACAGTAGCTTTTGATAACAAGCTCTCCATGTAGAACTTCCCCCTGGAGAAGAAGCTCTGCTTGCTTGCTACTTTGTCCTCTGCATCTCTTCCTCCTTTAGATTTCAAAAAGAACGTCTCTTCTTCCTTTAGCTTTCATGGGCATACTCATGTTGAGTAAGCCAAGTGTGTTGATCTGCATCATCTTCATTTTCAGGACAAATCTTCATCTCCTTCACCCAAAACTTTGGTTGAAGAATGATCTCCATTCCATCTCTTCTTTCAATTGTCTCCATACCTGAAACAAGAATAATGTTAAGTGATTTGTGTTCTTAGGTGTTCTCATAACTTCCTCCTTTTATAGGGGAAGAAATGAGGTAGTGGAGTGAAAGATGACAAAACTATAGAGTTGATAGGTCTGAATTTCTGAAAAGTGATTTCTTAAGATCAACAGTGAGATTCTTGATCTAAGGATTCACATTTAAAGATATTCAGACTTTATCTAATGGAATGCAGAAATTATAAATTTTGACCATGAGTTATTTGGAATCCGTACAGTGCATGCATACTGTTGAGTCGGTGAGGATGGTGTATTAATCCAACCAAGTATGACTCAATAGTATACTGTATGTATGTATATAAATAAAGTATTTTATGAAGAATAGTTTATTAATATACATAGTTATACATTGCTTAGAGTAAAGAATTCAAATAACTTTGTTCAAGTCTGCTATATATATATATACTATGCAATGCAGATTTTAGAGTATTTCATCAAGGATTCTTAAGGTATCATTGATTCCCCCTTGATTAGACAACTCTATGTTTTCCCTCAGCTTTATTTGTCTTCATTGGGAAAGAACTTACCTGAAGATGAGGGTGTCTATTCACCTCATCTGATCCTCCTAGTCTGCTGCAAATGTATCAGCTGAGGTCTTCAGCTGATCTTGTGCTCTTCATGTGCTTGGATCTAAGAGTCCTAAGCTATAACATAGGGTCTTGAATCTTTCTTCAGCTAGGGGCTTAGTCAAGATGTCTGCTCTTTGGATATCTGTGTGAATTTTCTCCATCTTGATGTCCTTCTTTTCAAGGTGATCTCTTATGAAGTGGTGTCGAATGTCGACATGCTTGCACCTTGTGTGGAGGACTGGATTTTGAGTGATGGCAATGGCACTGCTGCTGTCACAATAGATAGGGACTTCTCTTGCCTCTACATTGTAATCTTTGAGTTGTTGAACTAGCCAGAGCAGCTGACTACAATAACTTCCAGCTGCCATATATTCTGCTTCAGTGGTGGAGGTTGCAACTGAAGTTTGTTTCTTAGAGAACCATGATATCAACTTGTTGCCTAGAAATTGACAGGTTCCTGATGTGGATTTCCTATCAATTCTGCATCCTCCATAGTCTGAGTCAGAATAGCCACTCAATTTTAGATTGTCATCAGCAGGGTACCATAGTCCTAAGTTGACTGATCCTTTTAGGTACTTGAGGATTTTCCTTGCTGCTTCTAGATGACTTTATTTTGGGTTTGCTTGAAACCTAGCACATACTCCTACAGCAAATGTTATGTCTGGTCTGCTAGCTGTAAGGTATAGTAGAGATCCAATCAGTGCTCTATATTCAGCTTGATCAGCTGCCTTTCCAGACTCATCTGGTTCCATTTTGAAAGATGTCATCATAGGAATCCTTGCAGTCTTGCTTTGTAGAGCTTTGAATCTTTCTAGTAGACTCTTGGTATACTTGGACTGGTTGATGAAGATCCCTTCTGGACTCTGCTTGACTTGAAGTCCTAGGAAATAGTTCATCTCACCCATCATACTCATTTCGAATTTTCCTTGCATAAGTTCAAAGAACTTCTTGCACATCTCTTGATTTGGTGATCCAAATATAATGTCATCTACATATATTTGTACCATTAGAATGCCTTCTCCTTCTTGTATTCTGAAAAGTGTTCTGTCAATTTTGCCTTTTGTGTATCCATTGTCAAGTAGGAATTGTGACAATGTGTCATACCAAGCTCTAGGGGCATGTTTTAGACCATAGAGAGCCTTCTTCAGTCGATATACTTGATCACCTTTTTCAAATCCTGGAGGCTGCTCTACATATACTTCTTCTACCAGAATACCATTCAGAAAAGCACTCTTGACATCCATTTGGTATACTTTGAAGCCCATATGTGATGCATACGCTAGAAACAGTCGAATGGCTTCTAATCTGGCTACTGGAGCAAAGGTTTCATCATAGTCAATTCCTTCAGATTGTGAGTATCCTTTTGCAACTAGCCTTGCTTTATTTCTAGTTATCACATCATTTTCGTCCTTTTTATTCTTGAATACCCACTTTGTTCCTATTACATTGTGGTTTTCAGGACGATCTACCAATTCCCAGACTTCATTTCTTTCGAATTGGTTTAGTTCCTCTTGCATAGCAGTGATCCAATTGCTATCAGTCATTGCTTTTTCTATGTCAGCTGGTTCAATGTTGGAGAGGAAAGCACACCAGCAGAACATAGATGTTTGGGGGTTCTGATTCAGTTGTCTTCTGGTCTTGACACCTGAGTCTGGTCCTCCTAAGATGGTTGTTTCTCCATGTATGTCTCACAGGAGTATCTATATTAGATGAGCTTGGATTCTCATCTGTTCTATTGCCATCAGGAGGGTTGACTTGATTAGGTCGATCATCATCTGTGTCTTGTGTGTCAAAGAGATCATTCCCCCTTGCATTTGGGATTGTTGCATCTTGATTGTGGATAACTTGTTCAGCTTGAGTTTGAGATCTAGTGACTGGTCTGTGTGGTTTATCTTCCTCTGGTTCTTCAGGAAATGGTTCATTGACTTCAATAAACTCATCAGACCTCGTCTTGATCACTAGTTTCTTCATCTGTTCTGCAACTGAGGTTGTTTCTACTGCACTCTTTTCACAAGATTCATCAAAAACAACATGTGGTGTTTCTTCCACAAGAAGGGTACGTTTGTTGAATATCCTAAATGCTTTGCTAGTTGAGGAGTATCCCAAGAATATCCCCTCATCTGCTTTGGCATCAAAAGCATTCAACTTACTTTTCCCATTGTTGTGAATGAAACACTTACAACCAAATATATGAAAGTAAGATACTCTAGGTTTTCTTCCTTTCCACAGTTCATATGGGGTTTTGTTGGGATATGAATCCTAGAACAAGTCCTAAATGATGAATAAAAGATAAAAAAAATAAAGTTTTGATAAGCCAAAAGAAGACTTGAATATTTTCTAAGTGTTGACTGATCTAGTCTAGTTGAGTTGAAGTTATCTTATACAGATCAGTAGAGTTCACAAGACAAGTAATAGTTTCAGAAGATAAGTATGAAAGAAAAAGACAAGTACAGTGTATAAGTACTTTGTTTACGTTGATTAGGTTGTTACTGAGCTATTTGAGTGTTGTATAGAGCTCATGTTTTTATATGTAATAGATAGATTCATTGTATAGTTATAAGTTGACTAAGCTTGTATTATAAAAGCTTAATGTAATGTAATAGTCTTGTTAGGATTAGATGATAGGACTAGATTAGTTCTATTGGAAGCTACTGCACAAGTCAAGTAGAAGACGCAGACTACTACTACTGGACAAGACAGGTGCGCAACTACACAAGACAGGTCAACTTAAAGTTAGTTAAAGAAACGCGTATTGAAGATGAAGTTGAAGAATTAGTTATGGAATAACTAATTAACTGAAGAAACGCATGGAAAGATATAAAGAATCAGTTACAAGTTAGTTTTCAAGAAAGGTTGTTACACAACTGAAAGTTCTTGGATTTGAAGTCTATAAATACCCCAAGGTATTCATTGGTTAAAGACGACTGAAAGATTGAGAATTACTACTTACGAAAGTTTATATTGAAGTTTACTCTCAGAGTTGATTTGAAGTTCAGAAAGTAAAGCCAGAAGACAAGTGAAGAATCAAGAAGGCTACTACTGAAGATCAGAGAAGTTTTTAGTTTTTGTTTTGTTACTTTTCAAGGTGCTAGATACTTGTAAAATTTCTAGTAAGATCGTAGACATATCTGGAGGTATAGTCTGTTGAAGATCTAAGTCTTCTTCTTGGGACTTTAAAGACAGGATCATACACTTGTACTCGATTGGAAGAGTTTAGTGGAAACATCACAACTGGGTTTGTGAGAGTGGATGTAGACAAGTTGTCGAACCACTATAAATCTCGTGTTTGATTTACTTTACTGTTTTGTTTGTTGTTTAATTGATTAATTGTTTAGTTAATTGAATTACATAACTAAACTAGACTAGTTGAAGTATAAAACAGAGTTCTCAAAAATAAGTTGAGTATAATCTTGAATTGGGCTCATTGTTAATTTCGTATTCCGCATATTGTACTTTGATATTTCGAAAGATTTTTGAAAAGTCTATTCACCCCCCTCTAGACATTTTCACTAGCTTACTCGTTATTAACTCAACTTGGGACCAACAGGTTTTCTCATGGATTTTGTGAATACCTGACCTGTTTTGAGTGTGACAAGCTGTGTTGATAGCTTCTGCCCAAAGCTTCTTAGGAGTGGAGAATTCAGCAAGGAGTGTTCTTGCAGCTTCTTTGAGTGTTCTGACTCTTCTTTCAGCTACACCATTCTGCTGTGGTGTTCTTGCTGCACTTGTCTCATGCTGAATACCATTAGAAGTACAATATGCAATAATATAGGAGTTAATAAATTCAGTGCCTTTGTCACTTCTAATTTTCACAATAGGCTATCATTTCTCTACTTGGATCCTCTTTAATAGTTCAGGAAGCTTCTGCTGAGTTTCACTCTTCTTGTATAAGAAGATAACCCAAGTAAACTTGGAGTAGTCATCTACAGAAATAAGAGTGTACTTCCTTCCTGTTAGTGTGGTTGGAGTGATTGGTCCAAAAAGATCCATGTGAAGCAGTTCAAGAACTCTGCTGGTTGATGCTGTCTTCTTGGTCTTGAAGGAGACCTTTGTTTGCTTTCCTTGTTGACATGCATCACAGACCTGATCTTTACAGTAGAGTTCATTAGGCAAACCATCAACTAAGGATTCCCTTGCTAACTTGTTCATAGTCTTAAAGTTCAGATGACTAAGACGTTTGTGCCATAGCCAGCTGACATCTTTAGGGCTTTTCACAAGCAGACATGTATCCTTAGGACAGCTGTTCCAATTTGCAAGATACATACTTCCCTTTCTAGATCCTGTTAGAAGGTTTTGTTTTGTTCTTTTATCACTTATGAGACACTCATCTTTAGAGAATTTAACTAAATAACCAGTGTCACAAAAATGAGAAACAGATAATAAATTAAACTTAAGGCCTTCTACATATGATACATCATGTACCTCAATGTCACCATTTCTAAGGGTGCCATATCCTTTTGTGTTACCGTGCGCGTTATCACCAAAGAAGACTTTTTGACCTTTCTTCTCTATGTAGTTGGTCAGCAGGGCTTTGGTTCCTGTCATGTGGGTTGAGCATCCACTATCTATGTACCATATCTCTCCTGCTAGACCTCTTTTTCTGTATAGGTCCCTCCTTTCCTGCAAGAAAGGTTAAGTCTTAGGTACCCATTTTGTTTTGGGTCCTTGGGTGTTAGTACTACCCTTGGGAACCCACATATACATTGGTCGTTTGAACAACCTTGAGCACTTGAGTTGTTTCCCTCGGGCATCACAGAACCAAATCTTACCAGTTAACACCTTGGACTGATCTGATTTGTTGTTTGTGTCAGCTAAGTAATAGTCAAATGGTTTTCCTTTATAGGAGTGAACATACATTATCTTTTGACTAATTACATTCGGCCTGGGTGCATTAGCTGGTCGATGCACACGATTATATGGACCATACTCTTCTGTTCTTACAATATCATAAGAGATAGGGGGTGCAAAGAGAACAGATTTGTTTGAAGAAGATTTCTTCTTCTTGGCTGGAGCAGCATACAGCTGAGACTGTCTCAGACGAGATGGTCTAGGCTGTTTGCTGTTCCTCTGTATAGGTTTGGGGTTAACTTTTCTTTTACCATTTTTGGTGTTGGAATAGTTAGCCTTAGTTGGTACAGATGCCTTTTGGTTCATATTGAGTTCATTGTGTTTAGAACACTCACCCTGTTCATGTGTCTGAGTAGTGCACTTGTTAGGTGTACTACCCCCAGCTGGAGAGGATACTTTCAATAGTAGTCGAAGCTTTATTGAACTCTGATATCTTTTGATTTAGGCATTCCTTCTCCTTTTCTAAGAGCTTGTGTGCTTGGAAGAGGTCATCGAACTTAGATTGTAGTATTAGAAATTCCTTGGTTTCTAAGGCTTGAGTTTCTAACATCCCCTCATACAACTGAGTTGTTGTGGTATTTTCTTCCTTAAGAAGTTCCACTTCTTTGGTCAACCTTTCATTCATGGTGACTAACTCAGGGGTGTTATCAAACTTAACCTTTTTCAACCTAGCAATTTCTTTCCTTAAATCCTTATTCTCCTCTTCCACTTCTATAAAGGCTCTAGTGGCAATATCCAGATCACCTTTTACCTTTCTTAACGATTGATAATAGGTGTCTTCTGATTCGCCTTCAGATGAGTTTATGTCATCTGTTTGTGAGAAAATAGGTGAATGGAAAGTAGTAGTGTAGGAATTTACCTCATTTTCTCCTATGGCCATCATAGCTAGATCATCTGAATCATCTGAGTAGATTTGACAGTCTGGTGATGTAGGAAGTTCATCACTTTGATATTCAGATTCTTCAGTCAGCATTACTTGCTTATCTGAATTTCTTCTGTCTCTCCTTGGCCTTCTTTCTTCTTTGTCATCCAGCTCAGGGCTGTTGGGATATGAATATCCTTAGTTTAGTTTTGATAAACCAAATCAAACATGTAATAGGATAAGTTGTATTGTATAGACAACTTTATTATACATCTTGTAATAGATAGGACTCTGGTTAGAAGAGAAGACTTGTCAATGCTCAAGAAGAGAAGAGAAGACCAAGACCAGAAGTCTCCTGATAAGATGAGTTGAACTCATCTTATAGGATAAGAAGAGTAAGAGTAAGATGAGTAGAAGTCTTCTTACCAGCAGAGTAGAAGTCATCTTACAACCAGCTGAGTAAAGACAGCAGAGTTAAGACAGCAGCTGAGAAGAAACAGCAGCTGAGTAAAGACAGCAGCTGAGAAGAAACACCAGCTGAGTACAGACAGCAGAGTAAAGACAGCAGCTGAGAAGAGACAGCAGCTGAGTAAAGACAGCTGAGTAAAAACAGCTGAGTAAAGACAGCTGAGTAAAAGGCAGCTGAGTATAGACAGCAGCAGGGTAAAGACAGCAGCTGAATAAAAGACAGCAGAAGCCTAAAAGAAAGATCAGATGAGTACCCAATTAAAGGAAGGCCAATCAGAGTTGAAGTCAAGGATTGACAAGATACGCACAAGAAAGGAAAGTCAAAGATATGATTGAAATTACATGACAATGGTAATATTCAATCATATCATATCAAGAGATTGTCAATTCCTCAATTAGTGGAGTTTTGAATGCCATCATCCAACGGTAACATTCAAACTCAACACTATATAAATGAGTTCAGTTCTTACATCATTTGGAGAGAAGAGGTGTGAGATGCAAAGGTCGAGCAAAGGTCATAAACTCCTGAAATAAGAAGAGCTCAAGAAGATCATTAAAGAAGATTCAACACGCATCACCTCATCCCTAGTGAGTGAACTCATACCATCTAAGCCAGTGCAACAACTCATATATATCCATAGCTTAGAGAGAATTTCCCAATCCTAGCATGAGGCTAAAACAGATTGTAAGGGAAATTCTCACCTAGTTCATATACACAAAACCCACCTTCTACCATAAAACCTTAGAATTCAAGTTGAGTGTTTATCACTGTAAAGAGTCCAAGTGCTCTATAATCACTTGTGGAGTTCAAGTTCAAGTGCTTACAATCACTTGTGGAGACCGTAGCTGTTAGGACGGCTCAGATCTCAAAGTCCTACCCTTGGGACTATAAAGGTCAAGGCCCTTGTAATTTGTGGTAAATTAAAGGGATTAAACATCACGTTAGGACGTGAGAGTGGATGTAGGAACGTATATCCGAACCACTATAAATTAATGTGTTATTTACATTTCTGCACTTTACATTTCAAGTCTTTTCATACATATTTGTGCATAAACGGTTTTACACACTGTATTTATTAAATAGACGAGTATAATATTTATGGGCACACTACAATTCCGCACTTAACTCCGATAAGTAATTAATCAGTCGACTAACTAGTCCTAGGCCCCTAGTGAAATCAGCAGACTAGTTACTTTGAAGAGTTAGTTTATTTTCCACACAATCAGCAGACATCAAGTCAGCTGATCTTACACTCGTCTTACGGACCAACAAGTGGTATCAGAGCCGTGTGTTCAAAAGACCATTGCTTTGATTTTTTGATTTTCGAAAATCTGCACTTTTCTGTTATTTTCAGAATTTAGCGTGTGAGTACACTTTTTAAAGTGGAATTGATGTTTCAAATCGAACTCACTGCTTTGCAGTGATGTGTAACGTGTTTTGGCCAAATTCCATCGTTTGAGCCATCAAAAACACGTTTTACTGTTTTCAATGGTCACCTGAATAGATCCATTTTTGAAAAACTGTTTTACATGCATTCTTTTTTCATAAAAATCATACTTGCATGTATTTGGATAATTGTGTGTAAAGAACAGGTCAACAACTAAGGGGGAACTTCAGCTCAACTGAGTTATAGCCCTACTTGGATTTACACGCGTATGAGCAAGAAGAGGAGATCAAGATGATCAAGTTGTTAGACGACCTGAAGGAAAGAAGAGCTTAATTGGAAGTCGTCTGATTTGCAACATATCAGCTGAAGAGTAGATAAGAAGACCTTTGTAATTGTTGATTAGGTGAGTCCGTGCTTGTAAAGTGCAATATTAATAAAACTCATCTTTTTAGCTTTTGGAGATAACATCTAGTTATCTCATCTGATGACAACTTCTCATTGTCCTCATACAAAAGCCTTCTGTTTTTACTCTTCTGCACTATTATATGGACTCTAGCACTGTCTGTTCTTTATTGCTTCAGTTAGTGTTAGATGATTTGGTTATATCAAAAAGGGGGAAATTGTTGGGATATGAATATCCTTAGTTTAGTTTTGATAAACCAAATCAAACATGTAATAGGATAAGTTGTATTGTATAGACAACTTTATTATACATCTTGTAATAGATAGGACTCTGGTTAGAAGAGAAGACTTGTCAATGCTCAAGAAGAGAAGAGAAGACCAAGACCAGAAGTCTCCTGATAAGATGAGTTGAACTCATCTTATAGGATAAGAAGAGTAAGAGTAAGATGAGTAGAAGTCTTCTTACCAGCAGAGTAGAAGTCATCTTACAACCAGCTGAGTAAAGACAGCAGAGTTAAGACAGCAGCTGAGAAGAAACAGCAGCTGAGTAAAGACAGCAGCTGAGAAGAAACACCAGCTGAGTAAAGACAGCAGAGTAAAGACAGCAGCTGAGAAGAGACAGCAGCTGAGTAAAGACAGCTGAGTAAAAACAGCCGAGTAAAGATAGTTGAGTAAAAGGCAGCTGAGTATAGACAGCAGCAGGGTAAAGACAACAGCTGAATAAAAGACAGCAGAAGCCTAAAAGAAAGATCAGATGAGTACCCAATTAAAGGAAGGCCAATCAGAGTTGAAGTCAAGGATTGACAAGATACGCACAAGAAAGGAAAGTCAAAGATATGATTGAAATTACATGACAATGGTAATATTCAATCATATCATATCAAGAGATTGCCAATTCCTCAATTAGTGGAGTTTTGAATGCCATCATCCAACGGTAACATTCAAACTCAACACTATATAAATGAGTTCAGTTCTTACATCATTTGGAGAGAAGAGGTGTGAGATGCAAAGGTCGAGCAAAGGTCATAAACTCCAGAAATAAGAAGAGCTCAAGAAGATCATTAAAGAAGATTCAACACGCATCACCTCATCCCCAGTGAGTGAACTCATACCATCTAAGCCAGTGCAACCACTCATATATATCCATAGCTTAGAGAGAATTTCCCAATCCTAGTATGAGGCTAAAACAGATTGTAAGGGAAATTCTCACCTAGTTCATATACACAAAACCCACCTTCTACCATAAAACCTTAGAAGTCAAGTTGAGTGTTTATCACTGTAAAGAGTCCAAGTGCTCTATAATCACTTGTGGAGTTCAAGTGCAAGTGCTTACAATCACTTGTGGGGAAGTGCAAGTGCTTACAATCACTTGTGGAGACCGTAGCTGTTAGGACGGCTCAGATCTCAAAGTCCTACCCTTGGGACTATAAAGGTAAATTAAAGGGATTAAACATCACGTTAGGACGTGAGAGTGGATGTAGGAACGTATATCCGAACCACTATAAATTAATGTGTTATTTACATTTCTGCATTTTACATTTCAAGTATTTTCATACATATTTGTGCATAAACTGTTTTACACACTGTATTTATTAAATAGACGAGTATAATATTTATAGGCACACTACAATTCCGCACTTAACTCCGATAAGTAATTAATCAGTCGACTAACTAGTCCTAGGCCCCTAGTGAAATCAGCAGACTAGTTACTTTGAAGAGTTAGTTTATTTTCCACACAATCAGCAGACATCAAGTCAGCTGATCTTACACTCGTCTCAGGGACCAACAAGGGCATTCATAGACATAGTGTCCTGGTTTACGACAATTGAAGCATGCTCCAGGTTTTTGATTTGAACTGCCTTTCCTTGGAGGAGTGGCATCTCTTTTTCTGGAGCCCCGGCTGTCAGATGACTCCACATCCTTTCTAGGATACCTTTCTGGTGTTCTTTTTCTGGAACCTCTAGAGGGTGAACTGGCTCTTCTATCTTTGTAGTCTCTATAGAATTTTCTATATTTGCTGTTGAGAGTGTTCATCCTTTCGAATCTTTTGATCATAAGGGCCATTTGCTCTTTCAGACTCATGTCTGATCCTTCAAAGTCTTCTGTTTTTAGAGAGGTCTTGCCAGATGAGGTGCTTGCAGCTTTTGTATTTGCTGCCTTGAAAGCTACAGTCTTGGAAGTAGATGGAGTTGTAGTAGGTTCATCATTTTCTGAGTTTTCTTCTCTTTCAAGATCATATTCATGGGCTTTCAAATTTTGAAATAGAGTTTGTGCAGACCATTCCTTGATGTCTTGAGTATCTTTGATGATGGTCTTCTTGAGTCTCCATTTCTTGGTTAGAGAGTCTAAGATCTTTAGATTTTTCTCTCTGTTTGTGTATTTCTTGCCCAGAGATTCTATCTCATTGATGATCTTGGTAAATCTATTGTCTAGTTGATCAATTGACTCTTCTGGTTGCATTTTGAAATGTTCAAACTTCTTGACTGCTGTTGTCAACTTGCTATCCTTAATCAGCTCGGTTCCTTCACAGAGGAGTGCTAGAGCATCCCACATTTCCTTAGCTGTTTCACAGTTGATTACTTTTGCAATGTACTCATTTGGAAGAGTTTGCATGATGTAATCTTGAGCAATGCTGTCAAGATTTGACTGTTTCATCTCTTCTGGTGTGAGATCCTTCATCGTCTTGGGGGCCAGTTCTCCAACTGGAACTTCTGGATCACCATTTGCAGTGTTGACTGCCATGATGGTGATTGGGCCTTCGGTGATTACTGACCACATCTTGTAGTGAACTGATGTGAGATTCTTCCTCATCCTGATCTTCCAGTAATCATAATCCTCCACTGAAAACTTAGGCAACTTACGCATATTAGCACTCATGCTGTATGAGTTTTTGAAAACAAGTTTTTCAAAAGAGAAAGATCTGTTCAAGAGGACTATAGAGAGACTCCCTCAAGTCTTTTGATAATCTAGAGACAGTAGTCCGTTAGAACCACTGCTCTGATACCACTTGTTGGTCCCTGAACGAGTAGTGAATGGGATTAAAGTCTAGAGGGGAGGGGTGAATAGACTTTAAAACTTTTTCAATAGAGTTGGGAACCTCTTCTGATTGCTATGGCAACTGGACTACAAGTCTGCTGGTCCAGATGACTATAGTGATCTGATAGAGGAGGTTATATGCGGAATTATGGTAGGCCTTGATTAGACTCGTTCTTATAGTTTCTTAAGAAAGTGTTAACTTGTTTTCTTTAATGAAAGTCCTCAGCTGATGCTGGTTTGAAAGTTGTGGCCTTGTTTTGAAGAATGTTGAAATCACAGTATGCACTAGATAATAATATGTGTAAATACAGAAATGTAAAGTGCAGTAAGTAAATAACACCAGGTTTATAGTGGTTCGGATATACGATCCTACGTCCACTCTCACGTCCTAACGTGATGTTTAATCCCTTTAATTTACCACAAATTACAAGGGTCTTGACCTTTATAGTCCCAAGGATAGGACTTTGAGATCTGAGCCGTCCTAACAGCTACGGTCTCCACAAGTGATTGTAAGCACTTGCACTTTGAGGGTTTCAAAAACTTTAACCTTTCGGAGAGGGTTTGGGGTTTTTGAAGTGTATCCAACTAATGGTTCAAGCTTATAATTTGCTTAACCACTTTGCCTAAAACAAATGATATACAATATGAACAGGTTTCACGTTCTTATGGGTTGTATAGAAATCACTTAAGAGCTATGGATAATCTAATGGATTCTGGCTCTTTGAGAACTCTTGGAACAATATGGCTTTAGCTTGATTGCTTGCTTAGCTTGTTGAATTCTCTCGTTGTGACTTCGTACTTGTGATTTCTCATCCTCTTGTATTTATAGTGGTGATTGCTTGCAACTAGCCGTTGGAGTTGACTAGCCGTTGGGAAAATCTTTCCATAATGGCTTGATTCCTTGATTCCAGCAGCTTGATTGCTTCAATCCTGAGATCATGTCAATCTTCTAAATAAGGTAGGTCTTCATTTGAATTGCAAGATGACTTTGGGAATCAGCCGAGTATTGGAAGAGAACATAGTCTTCTGATCTGTACTAGTAGTCTTCTAACTACTCTTCTGGCCTTAGGTCTTCTGTCTTCTGATATCAGTCGAGTAAAACTCTTCTGATCTGGCAATTCTTTGTCCTGCTTTAGGCCTTCTTCAATCTTTGACTCCATCAGATAGGTAGGTATACAAGCACCTTAACTTATCTGGTTTTCAAGGATCTTCTAGTCTTCATGTCTTCTACTCTTCTCATCTTGAGGGAGCGCATGTAAGCCGGGACTGTGCTAATCAGCTGATATCAATACAGTTGATCACACAAGACTAGTCTAAGCTGTTCTATACAAAGTCAGTTGATCCTATTACATTTATAAACTCTAAGTGTTTTGGCCATCAAAACTATTCTAACATCAAGTGGGGCTTAGGGTGAATTTATATCCCAACAGATTATCTTCAGGAGGTGGCACCATCCCATACTGTGCCCAAACCCACTTCTTCAGCTCCATAGCCTCTTGATTTGTTCCCTTAGGCCCAAGCACCATCCTGTTTAGCTTCAGGATCTCAAAGAACTCTTGAAATATCCTTGATTGGTCAATGAAGCCATCTTTCTTGGGAGGCATGTAGATGATTGGCTTGGGGGCATTGAACTCAATTCTTGCCATGTCTGCTGCAGCAAGAAGCTGTTGATATAGTTTTGTTGGGAATAAAATGAGTTTTGATGAATATACCAAAACCCCTTTTGACATGCCAAATAGAAAAGTCTTTTATAATGAACATGTTTTCAGGAATGTTGGAACATGTAGTCTAAGACAAGGAGAGAAGTTGGAGTGTTAGGCAGCTCTTAGAAGTATAGATGCATTAGTTGAGGGGGAACACTTGCTTAGTAGTTTAAACATATATTCAGTCCCCTCAAGGCTCAGTTATGAAATGATCTCAAGTCTGCTGAAGGACAAGTATGCTGATCAAGTGGAATCAGTCAAAAGGCAACCTAGTGAATGCCAACATGAGTTAAGATGCATCATCAAAGCATCAATCTACTGCATCTTACAAAGCTCAGAAGAGTTGTCCACAAAATATTTCAGAAGAGTTGTCTCAGAACACTTGAACTGGAATCTGTCAACAAGACAACTATGTTGAAGAGATCAAGTCCATCTTTTCAAGTCATGTATGCTTAAATGACAACTCAAAGAAGAAGTGGAAAGAGAAAGAACCAAAATAACTAAAGAACTGAAGAGCCAACACTGCTGATGAATGAACTCTGCTGAATCTGATAAGCAGAGTTGTCCAAGTGATAAGGAAACTTGTCCTTATCTCAGGAATGTTGATAAGAAGAGATGTCCATGTTTGATCAAGTGAATCTTGAAGTCAGACCTTGGGAAAAGTGCTCAGAATGAAGACAAAGTTGTTACAGCCGTTTATTTCCCAAAACAAGGACATGTCAGTATCAGAATCTGTCTTCCAAGTTGAAGAACTCAAGGAAGACATTTATAGCAATTTGGGACTGCCTTTCCAACGGGCAAATCCTCAAATTTGTCTATAAATACAGAAGTGTGAAGACCATTTGAAGCACCAACTACTAATCCAATCTACATCCAATTGAACATGTACTCTGAAGCTTCAAAAGTCCTCAAAAGACATTCTTAGTCTTCAAACACTTCATCTAAGCTGAACTTCATTGTACATCCATACAAAGCTTAGAAGAGATATCCTATCCTTATACACTGATCTCCATTGTAAAGGATATCTCATTAGTTGGAACCTTACCTCAACCCTTACCCCTTTCAAGTGAGAAAGTGAGAAGGTTGTAGTAGTAGAAGTGGAAGGAACTAACTGTTGAGAGAAGAACAGTTCAGTTCTGAGTTGAGAAGAGGGTACTAGGACTCTAGACATCCTAGGGATCGATTCACCAAGGAGTGGTGTTCTTGATCAAGTGCACCTTGGCACTATAAAACAAGTTAATTCCAAGAGTGAAGGAATTATCCTGTTAAATCAGGGAAAGTAGATGTAGGATCTTGAGTCTCTGAACCACTATAAACTACTGTGTTGATTTACTTTAAAAGCACTTTACATACATTCAACACTGCACACAAACTGAACTTTCAAAGATACATATCACAATCTGTGCAAAACCTGATTTGGACAACTTCCCTGATAGACTGTGATAAACTGCTTAAGTGATTTCAGAATATAAAAGGAGTTTAAACTAAAGGGCCAACCACTAATTCCGCACATATAACTCCCCTAGATAGTTATTCAACTAAGTACTCAATAGTACTTAGTAGTTTGATTATCTTAGAAGAGTTAATCATATCAGCAGAGTTGTCCAAGACAACCTTGCTGAACTCTGGTTTAATCAATGTTTGAAAAGAAATTGCATACAAGTGTATTCCCCCCCCCCCCCATACACTTGTTGTATACTCCTTTCTGGACCAACAAGTTCCCTATGATAGTCAATCATGAACTGAGTGAAGGTGGAGTTGGGATCTTCTTCATTCCATCTGCCTATGACATAGAAATCATAGACAAATTCCCTCTTGGCCTCCTCCCAGTTGTCATTCAGCTGGATTGGAACCCATTTATCCATGTGTGGATATTTGGTGTCCATTGGGATCAGCAGCTGAGGTTTCAACTTGTTGTATGTAGCCCTCTTCCTTCTTGGCTTCTGAAAGTCTGCTCTTCTCTTGTCTCTGACCCTGTTTGCTTCCATTATCTGATCCATTCTCTCTTGAGCTCTCATCATGGCTAGCTTCTGCTGAGTTTCTGCATCTTTTCCATATCCTTACACAAACAGCTTGGAAGGATCATTTGCCAGCACTTGAGCTTTCTTCTTTGGTTCAGGTCCAAAGCCTTCCTCAAACAGTATCTCAACATTTTCTTGAACTTCAATAGCTTTGGGACCTTCAGCAATTTCAGTCTCAGTGGACTTCTCAGCTTCGACAGTCTTGACTTGTTCAGCAGCTTTGGCCTTTTCAGCAGTTTTGACTTTCTTGGAAGTTGGCACTTCTTCTTCTATTCTGAAGTCAGCAAGGAGTTCTAGGCTGTTGGGAAAATCAGTGAATGTTTCAGCCTTCCTTTTCTTTCCCTTTGCCTTCTTCATTTGCCCTCTGGTTTGGACACCTTAAGCAGTCTTGTCCAAACCTGATACTTCTCCTCCAGGCCTTTGTTGAAGTCTTGCTCCTTCTTCTTGAGTTGATGCCATGGAATTCTTCAGAGCTATAGCCAGTTTTTCATCTTCATCCAAATCTTCCAAATTTTGAACAACTTTTCCTTTCCCTTTTGCTTTAGATATTTTGTCCTGTCCCTTGTTCCCTCCTCCAATGGTCAAGGCACCTTTTGCCCTTGCTCTTTCTCTTTCCCCTTTTTGGCAGCATCAAAACAATGGGGTTTGAGCTCACTCATGGTGGTAGCCATCAGGGACTGAGCTAAGTTTAAAGACTTCATCTCCTCAAGCAGATACACATTCTCATCATGAATGTTGTGCATCCTGTCACTGCTCAAGCTTAAGAAAGCAAGAACAGGCTTCATTTTCAGTTTAACAACCTCTTCCATGGTTGACTTGAGGGATGCATCAAGGTTGGCCTAGAGAAGTTCAGTGAGGTTGGCCACTGCAGATTCAGCAATCTTGGCCATCACCTCCTGAGTAAACTTTGTTGAGCCATTGCAAGCCTCATCTCCTCTGCTCTTTTCTTCTGAATGGCACTTTTCTTGCCAATAGCTTGCTTGACAACCAATTTCAGGGCCTTCACATTCTTATTGTGATTGGTTATCTGCAGCTTCTGATCCTTTTTTACTTCCTTAGTAAAGGATTCCATGTTGTCCTTTGCTTTCTGAATTTCAGTTGAGATGGTTTGCAAACCAGATTCAACTCCACTGATCCTTGCCTCAATGGTGGGGAGCACCACCTCTTCTGAGCCAGTTAACCTCATTTCTACTGAAGCAAGAGTCTTTCCTTGCTCATCTAAAGCTTCTGAGGTTTCAGCATGGGCAGATTCAAGTTGATGGGTCAAGATGTCCAACTTTGCTGACTGCTCTCCAAGGATGGCTTGAGCTGAACTTGAGTCAACATGAATATGGGCATCTGTAAGAAAGTCATCTATAAAAATCTGATCAAATGTAACACCCAAAATAGGTGCTTATCAGACCAAAAATTGGTTTGATAGCCAGGACAACTTATCTGACCCCACATGGACAAGTGTCCTGAACTCTTGTGGACAAGTGTCCTGAACTTCCATAGACAAGTGTCCTGAAGTGAGCTCTGCTCAACTTCTCTGATGAAGTTTGGATCATCTCTTCTGAATTTCAGTATACTTAACCAAGTCTGCTGAAGATCACTTTCAGTTCCCCCTTGATTATTGAACTCCATTGGGCTTACTTGTCCAACTTCCCTGGATCAAGAAGTCTCAATTCTGCTGATAGTTCCATGAATCTTGTTTCAGCAAGTGGCTTTGTCAAAATATCAGCCTTTTTGTGATCTATGTGAATTTTCACCAACTTGATGTCCTTCTTCTCCACATGGTCTCTAATAAAGTGATGTTTGATATCCACATGCTTGAATCTTGTGTGTAACACTAGATTTTGTGAGATTGCAATGGCACTGTTGTTATCACAGAAGATGGGGACTTCAGTAGAGTTGACATTGTAATCTCTTAGTTGTTGTCTCAACCAAAGGATCTGAGCATAACAACTTCCATCTGCAACATATTCAGCTTCAATAGTGCAAATGGCCACAGTGTTTTGCTTCTTTGAGAACCAAGAAATGAGCTTGTTTCCCAAGAATTGGCATGTTCATGAAGTGGACTTCCTATCAATTTTGCATCCTCCATAATCAGCATCTGAGTAGCCAGTTAGCTCAATGTTGTCATCAGCAGGGTACCAAAGGCCTAAGTTCTCAGTGCCTTTGAGATACCTCGAAATCCTCTTAGCAGCCTCCAGATGGCTTTTCTTAGTGTAGATGTTGTTAACTCTTAAATGCTTTAACATTATCAATAACATCTTAATTTGACCTTCCTTGATTTATTCTAAGTCCTTTCTGAAATGTTACATTAAATGTTGTACTAAATGCTCTCACATTCAGGTACGATTCTAGAAGCTTCTACAAGAGTCTGGAACCTGGAAGATTCCAGAATGTTGGAGAACGCGATAGAAGAGTCTGGAGCAGTTTAAAATGACCTGGAAGATGGAAGAAGGATCTAGAGAGATCATGGAAGTTGAGGCCCTAAAAAATAGGATCTCATAATGGAAGGATCTAGAACTCGGCTATCGCTCTATAAATACTGTTGGAGACTTTCATTTCAAAGCATGCACTATTCGAGTAACACCTATTCTGAGCGTTCATCCCTGGTTAGGAGTTAGGGTCAGTAGTTGTATCGTTTAATGTACACCGAGGGATACCACACCTTCCCGTGTATTTAGTTCTAGTCTTGTATCGATTGAGAGTGAATCATAGATCAGATTAGTTCTTTAGACAGTGTTCTTACACGTTAGTCTATTTGCGGATTCAGGCACCTGCCTCGATTGTAGTTTTCGGTTGTGGAATGTTGAAGTAATTGCTGAGACATTTCACACGACATTTTCGTAACTTAGGAACTAAGTTAATATTTTCACCGTAAGGCTTAGCATAGATTTTGTTATTAATAAAATCTATGTTAAAAATTATTCCATTGTGTTCTTATTGTGTTTTAGTGTTTTAGACTTCCGCTGCATACTGTGTTTACGTTTTGTATTATGTTAGAGTTAATGCTACACTAATTGTCTCAACATTAAGTGTAACAGTGTTCTGTTTTTCACTTAAGCACTAGATACAACCCCACGCATACTTTCAGTTGGTATCTGAGCCAACACCTGACGACACTAGGTTTAGATCCTTGCTTAAAGTGTGTTTTAGTTTATGTTAGCAATGGAAACACATCACATATCCACTGCACTTAGGCGTCCTGTTTTAGATGGTTCAAATTATGCTTATTGGAAGCCTAAGATGCGAATGTACATCAAGTCAATTGATGAACGTGCTTGGAGGACTGTTCTTACAGGTTGGGACGTACCAAAGAATCCAGCAGATGCCGATGGTGAAATTCAACTCAAGAAAGAGGTTGATTGGACAGCCGATGAGATAACAACAGCAGGATACAATTCTAAAGCTTTAAATGCTATTTTTACCTCTATTGATACATCTATGTTTAAATTATATCTAACTGTTCTACTACTAAAGATGCATGGGACAAGTTACAAGAGCATTGTGAAGGTTCTGATAGTGTTCGAAGGACAAAGCTTCGAATGTTGGGGACAAAGTTTGAGAATCTCCGAATGAGGGAAGATGAAACAATTTCATCCTACAACGAAAGGTTAAGTGAGATTATTAATGAATCACATTCTCTTGGTGACCCTATTTCTAATGTTAGAGTAGTACATAAGATATTAAGGTTTGTTCCTAAAAGATTTGATGCTAAGATTTGTGCTATTGAAGAGGCAAAAGATACTGATAAGATGAGTCAAAATGAATTAGTGAGTACTCTTAGAACTTATGAAATAAACACTATTCAGATTGATGAAACTAAAGATGATAAGAAAGTTGTTGTTTTTAAAGGAGAGACATCAAACAAATCTGAGATTCAGCCTATCATTACTGAGGTTGATTCAGATGAAGAATTGATTGATGAATGCCTTAACAATCCTGACAACATTGCCCTTCTTACAAAGCATTTTAATAAATTTCTTAAGAAGTTTATGCATAAATCTAAAGGAAACATTCAGCCGAAGATCCAAATCAACACATCAACACCACAACCAGAAAGGAGGAAGAGTCAATTCACACCAAGACCATCAAAGAGTGAAGGTAAACCAAGGTATGATCCTGGATTTATAAAATCAGTTCAATGCAATGCATGTTCTGGTATGGCTGCAAATGAGTGTGCCAATACCAGACTGAAGCAAAAACTAAATTTTAGTGCTACCTTGAGTGATGAATCTGATAATGATGATCTTGATGAGTTTAATGAAAAAGAAAGTGCTCATTTTATCAGAATTGATTATAATGATTCCTTAGATGATGATCTGGATGATACAGATTCTGATGTTGCACCTGATGTCTTCACATCTACAGTAACATCAAAACAGAGTCACCTAGATTTGAACTGTTTTAATTGTTTTGTTGATGATGTAGGAAAAAGGATTGATGATGAGACATATCAGAAATTGTTAGATGATTGGAACTCTCATAAACTCACTCTGAATTCTTTGAATAAAGAGAATGAGGATCTGAAAGACACAATCACTAAGCTAGAAGTCTTACTTACCAGAAGAGATTTTGAAGTTTGTAAACTGAAGGAGAAATTGATCACCTCTACTTTAAGTTTCAGAAAATTTTCTAAGAGTGCTTCTGATGTGAATGATGCTATAGCTGTAGGTAAATCTAATAATTATGGTTTAGGTTATGATGGTGAAACTGCTTCTATTTCTGAAATTTTTAGAAAACCTGTAAAATTTGTGAAGGCAAATGTTAACACATCTGATGTAACATCTACACAAACATATTCTAACAAGGTTAAAAGGAAGTATATTTATCATTATTGTCTTAAATATGGCCATATTCGTCCCTTCTGCTTGCAAATGGTTAAAGATATGAAAATTGAGTTTATGTTATCCAGAATGTCTTCACATCCTAGGAAACATTCTATGAAATCTGTATGGAAACCAAAAGTTACCTGTAATGTTGTTCACACATCCTTGAAAGCATGTTTACCTGGTCTATGGTATTTTGATAGTGGTTGTTCTAGACTGAATAGACATATGACAGGACAAATAGACTACTTATCTGATTATGTGACCTTGAATGGTGGTAATGTTACATATGGTGGTGGATCAAAAGGAAAGATAATAGGAAAAGGAACTTTGAATGTTGAAGGTTTTCCTAAGCTTAAAAATGTCTTACATGTTGATGGCTTACTTGCTAATTTGATTAGTATTAGTCAACTTTGTGATGATAATTTGCATGTAAAATTTGACAGAGAGTCTTGCTATGTTCTTAATGAAGATGATGATTTTTTAATGACTGGTACTAGGTCTGCAGATAATTGTTATCTTATTGGAACTAATGTATGTAATTTGTCAAAACATGATGAGAATGTCTTATGACACCAAAGATTAGGGCATGCAAATTACAGGGCAATGAAGAAACTAATAAAATCAGATGGAGCTAAAGGATTACCAAGACTGAATTTCCAGAAAACCAATGTATGTGGATCATGCCAAAAAGGCATGCAGGTAAGAATGCCACACAAAGTGCTGTCACATTGTTCTACACATCGATGCTTTGAATTGTTGCACATGGATTTAATGGGTCCTATGGAAACTGAAAGCATTGGAGGTAAAATATATTCCTTAGTTGTGGTAGATGATTTTTCTAGATATACCTGGATTGAGTTTTTAAGAGATAAATCTGAAACATTTGCTGCTTTTAAAGTTCTCTATAAAAGGTTCGAAAATGTGTATAACTTGAAAGTTAGTCGTATTATAACTGATCATGGCAGGGAATTTGAGAATAGCATGTTTAATGATTTTTGTGATAAGAAAGGTATCTTGCAAGAATATTCATCTCCTAAAACTCCACAACAGAATGGAATTGTTGAAAGAAAGAATAGAACTTTACAAGAAATGGCAAGAGTCATGCTTTTATCTAAAAGTCTTTCTAAAAGATTTTGGGTTGAAGCATTGAATACAGCATGTCATATTATTAATAGAGTTTATATTCGATCTGGCACTAATCAAACACCTTATGAGATTCTGAATGTTAGAAAACCAAGTGTGAAATATTTTCATGTATTTGGTTGTGTGTGTTATATTCTGAATGATAGGGATCAACTTCACAAGTTTGATTCTAAAAGTGATAAAGGTTTCTTTTTAGGCTATTCTTGAAATAGTAAAGCTTGTAGAGTTTATAACTTTAGGACTAACACTGTTCAAGAATCTGTTAATGTTGTGTTTTGTGATAGGAAATGTCTTACAGATGACAAGATGAAGAAGATGTATCACAAGTCACTGACAATTCTGAGAATACACTGAAACCTGAAAATGTTGCACCAAATGCTAACACATCTGGAGCAACATCTACAGATCAGTCAATTGTAATCTCACAAAATGATCAGTATGTTCCCAAAACAAATCCTTCTTCAAGAATAGGGAAAATGCATCCTTCTGACCAGATCATAGGCGATGCTACAGTTGGAGTGCAGACAAGAGGAAGAATAAGATCGAATAAGGTAGATGTGGTAGGAACAATATGCATGTCTTTTATTTGCATTGTTGTGAATGCAGAGTGTTACTATTCTGAAATTGAACCTAAAAGTGTGAATGAAGCATTAACTTTTGAAAATTGGATAAATGCTATGCATGAGGAACTTAATCAGTTTGAAAGAAATGAAGTTTGGACACTTGTTCCAAGACCTAGTCATACTAATGTCATTGGAACAAAGTGGATTTATAAGAATAAAACTGATGAGTCTGGAAACATTGTTAGGAACAAAGCTAGGTTAGTTGCACAAGGTTACACCCAAGTTGAAGGTGTTGATTTCGATGAAACTTTTGCACCCGTTGCTAGGATAGAATCTATTAGATTATTGCTAGCAATTGCATGTTTTATTGACATTAAACTTCATCAAATGGATGTAAAAGCTGCATTTTTAAATGGCATATTGAATGAAGAAACATATGTAGAACAGCCTAAAGGTTTTGAAGACCCACAATACCCGGATCATGTGTACAAACTAAAGAAATCATTGTATGGTCTAAAACAAGCTCCTAGAGCATGGTATGGTAGGCTTACGGACATTCTTTTAGAGTATGGATTTATTAGAGGAGAAGCCGATAGGACTTTGTTTATTAAGCACACTGGAGAAGATTTACTTATTGCTCAAATATATGTTGATGACATTGTGTTTGGTTCAACCTGTGATAAAATGCTGAACAAATTTGTTGAAGCAATGATAGCAACATTCGAGATGAGTATGGTTGGAGACTTGAACTATTTTTTAGGTTTTCAAATCAAGCAATGTAAGGATGATATTTTCTTCTCTCAAGGTAAGTATGCTAAAAACTTGGTCAAGCAGTTTGGTCTTGAAAGCTCTAAAGTAATGAAAACTCCTATGGGTTCTACTTTGAAACTTTGCAAAGACAATGGTGGAAAGGATGTTGATACAACATTGTATAGATCCATGATAGGTAGTTTACTTTATCTAACCTCTAGTAGACCTGACATTATGTATAGTGTGTGTATTTGGGCTAGGTACCATGATAATCCAAAGGAATCTCACCTGAATGCAGTGAAAAGGATTCTCAAGTATGTTTCAAGTACAAGTGAAATAGGGATATGGTACACTAAAGACACCAACAACACATTGATTGGATACAGTGATGCGGATTGGGCTAGAGATATAGATGACAGAAAGAGTACGAGTGGAGGATGTTTCTACATGGGAAACAATCTTGTGTCTTGGCATAGCAAGAAACAAAATTGTGTTTCTCAATCCACTGCCGAATCTGAATACATAGCTGCAGGAAGTTGTTGCACACAACTATTGTGGTTGAGTAAGATGTTTCATGACTATGGAATTGAAAATAATATCCTCACAATTTTCTGTAATAACACAAGTGCTATAAACATATCTAAGAATCCAGTACAACACTCACTCACTAAGCACATTAGCATTAGACATCATTTTATGAGAGATTTAGAGGAGAAGAATATAGTTAAGTTGGAATATGTGCTTACTGAAAATAAAAAAGCTGATATTTTTACTAAGGCTCTTGACCTTGAGAGATTCTCATTTTTGAGGAAATCTCTTGGTATGGGTAATATCTGAATAATTCTTGAGAGGATGTTGCCACAAATGCGGTAGCATTTGGGACAACAGCCTAAGGTGGTATAGTTATTTTAGATTTGATTTATTTCCTATTTTCGTTGAATAATTCCTTTGTAAAATATTCTGGAATCTGAAATTTGTTTGTGCAAAAATAGGCATGTACTACACCTCTCAAAAGCTTGAAAAAATGAGAATGTTACAGCATACAAAAAGATGTACCAATTCACTGAGTAACTATGGAGCACGAAGTTCGCTACTACGATGCCTTCTTTTCAAAAGGTGAATTTTGGTAAAAACATCAAGAGGTTCGTAATCCATTAAGTAAGTATGGGGCATGGAGTTCGCTACTACGATGTACTCTACAGGAACAATGGATCAATACGAATTAGATGTTGTAGCACAAAAAGAAGAAATGAAATAAAAAGAAAAAAATGCTGAAAAAATTGGCTACATTGGATAGGTAAAACCTGTGAAAAACCAATGTTAATGTGTATGTCAAATCCTTGAGCACAACATTACATAATTCGATTATATTTTTATAAGTTGTAATTATTTAATTAATTGTGGGAATTTATTTTATTTATTTATAATTATACTAACCACATTCTTTTATTATTTCAGATTATACGCATTTTTAATTTTAATTCATTCTAGAATATTCTTAATTTAATTAATTTATTCATTAAGATTTTACCCCACTAACTCACCCATGATTTTACTTGTGGCTGAATTTGTGGAGCATTATCGATTTAGTCTAGAAGTTTCTTTAAGGCAAGCCTTAATCCCACGTACAATATTCCAACTACTAAGCTCTCTCTATAAATACTCTCATTTTGTGATTTTCTAAGCTTTGTAATTTAATTGAGTAAGTGAAGTATTGTTTTTGCAGATTTTTTATAAGCTATTGTGTGTTTCGATTTTTTTGTTGATTCTTTTCAGATTCTTGTGTTAAATGGTTGGCAAAAGAGAAACCAACTCACAAAATTCAAACTCACCGAACTCAAATCCACAACCGTCATCTCCATCCCTCTCGAACCTGAATACTCTAGCTCCCATGGCTGCTTCGCACGAGATTTCACCCCCAACTGCCGCAACCGTCACACCCTTTCCAGCTACTCCGACAACAATCCACATTCCAAACCAAGCTACACTCTCCGAGCTGAATCAGGCGGTTGAGAATTTTTCTCAATCGATAAGGTCTTCTAATCCACCCATCCTCACGATTGGAGATATGTCCATAGATATCTCGCACTACTTGCGCACCAAAAAGTTATCACTACTGCACCTTCTTCATCCACAACTGAAAAGCCCCAAAATCCGAGCCCTAATGTTGAAACAGAGGCCCCGACTGCTGCCTGTATGGGGGAGAACGAGAAGGAGATTGAAGAATCCCCTGTTGCTGAGTCAAAGGATCCGTCGAATGCGGAGACATCCGAAAATGAGGACACTCATATGGAGGATGCTGAAGAATCCGACAAAACTGACTCTGACATCTCAAAATTGGACTCTGAACCGATTCCGTTCAAGAAGAATGCTGAAAAAGGGAAAAGGAAGAGGAGCCCAGTACTAAGAAGACGATCAAACTGAGTTTTCACTCGAGTTGATTACTCAGAATCTTTGAGGAAGAAGAAGAAGCTAGGTGGTGATGTTGCTGAACCGATTCAGGTATTTTCTGAATCCGATGAAGAACAGGTGGTGCTTGAGAGACCGACCAAGCAAAAGGATGATCCAAAGGGGAAAGGGAAGGAAAAGGTTGATGTTGTTCGAACTATGCCTGTAGAACCAGAACCTGATTCTGATTCTGAAATGGATGTCTGCCTCAGGGAAGTTCAGCAAGCCCTGAAGAGGAATTATGCCTCACATGCTGAATCAAGTGCTCCAGCACCAGAACCTGATGATGGAGATGATTCGAGCAGTGCAGCTTCTGACAAAAGCTCTAGAAAGGAAGCTGAATCCAGTTCTGAGGAGGACAAAGAATCAAGCTCTGAAGGAGGAGATTCTGTGGAAGGTAATTATGAACCTGATGATTCTGATCTTGATGGTTTAATGGATAAAATTACTAGGTTGTCTAGGAGAAAACTGTTGATGGAAAGGAGAATTCATTTTTTTTATTTTGAGAGTAAGAATTTGATTCAATTCTTAGAGGATATAAAACTGATGAAAGCTCTGACTTTGTATGATACTTTTGTTTTTGATTGGGTGTATGAATTCTATACTTGTCTGAGGAAGAGTAGTGGTAGGAGGAGTTCCCGTTGGTATGGGAATGTACAGTTTAGGAGGAGTACAGTTCCATTTACCCCAGAGTTGATTAATGATTTCTTAGGCATAGAACCAGTACTTGATGATGATGAACCTGATTTGGATGTTGTTACTGTTTCTATGACTGGTGGTTTATTGATTAAGTGGAAGAATGGAATATTGGCTAAGGACCTTACATCTCTTTACTCTGTATTACATAAGCTGATTGTTTATAACTGGATACCCTCTACCAACTCAACCAAAGTGACAAATGATCAAGCAATCTTGCTTTATAGGATAGTGGTTTTGAAGAAGTTTAATTTGGGATTGACTATTTTCCCCACATGATGAAGTTTAGTGGTGACATTTCTTATAAAGGCAACCTTCCATACCTTGTGCTTATATGTTCATACTTGAAGATGCATGGTTTTAGCCCTAAGAAGACTAATGTTCTTAGAGGTAAGGTTCCTTTATACACCATTTCACCTGCTTTACTCATTGGTGAAAGAGTGAAAGATCTACCCTTGCACAATCCTGGAAGTTCTTCTCAAAGACCAGCTCCTGCTCAACCTCAACCTCAACCCACACCAGCACAAGGACCTGCACAGAGACCAGCTGCACCTAATGTTGCACCAGATGTTGAGAATCTTGGTGGTAATTCTGATACCACATTCTCTGTTCCCAGATCTTTTATATTATTGCAGTTACAGCACTTACAGGACCAGATTGATGAGCTCCAATTCATCAAAGATAAGTGGACCAGGCTACTTTCCACTACAACAGGGGGAGTACCACCTTCCACTTCAGCTAGAGCTTCTGGAGTTGTTATTGAAGAGTTGGATCTTGAAGCTGGAGGTGTACCTGATGCTAATGCTACAGAGAATGGAGGAACTGCTGCTGCTAACAATGTTGTTGTACTCTTTGCTACAACTTGTTTTATTGAGGAACCAGAGGCTGATGAAGACAAGTTTGCAGATGCTACTGAAGATGATGAGGATATGGAAATCCTCTATGGTGATATCTAGAACAGATGCTGCATGACAGGGGGAATACTGAAGTACAAATGGCACATGTGCAGGACCTTGATGTTGCTGCTATTGTCATAGCAATTCATGTCATTTTCAGTCCTACTTTTGTTTTGTTATTCTGTCATGTTTAAGTTAAATTCTGGACATTCAGGATTACTGGCATTACTGAGGGCTCACTTCCCTTCACATACTTCTGGGTTCCAATCTTCCGCGGCAGTCCAAGGAAAGTGCATTTACAACAAGTTGCAGATTCTGTCATAGCTAACTTTAGTAGGTGGAAGGGTAGCACTTTGTCCCTTGCCGATCGTCGTTGCCTGATTAACTCAGTCATCACAGCCTCTTTGGTACATTCGATGATGGTCTACAAATGGCCCAGTTCTTTACTACGACAGGTGGAGGCGGTTATGAGGAACTTCCTTTGGAAAGGGGATGTGAACCGCAAGAATGGGGCTTGTTCGGTTTCTTGGCAGCGGGTCTGTGCCCCTTTGGGGGAAGGAGGGCTTGGGGTTCGTTCTATCCGACTAGCGAATGCCTCATTTCTCTGTAAGTTGAGTTGGGATATTCTTCAGAACAAATCGCAAGATACGGAACTCCTGCATCGAAGGCACTTTAATTCAGAGCACAGGCTGAGACCTTATGGTAGAGTCTCTTTTATTGCACCGAGCCTTCGTCCACATGATACAAGACTTAGAGATGGTTCGAGGTGGCTGATCGGCAGTGAATCCCGTGTCAGCTTTTGGCACGACAATTGGCTCGGTTATACTATCTTTGAGAGGATGGGTTTGCCTGACTGGTTCGCTTCTACCCTCACTTCCACAGTTGGGGATATCTTCTATGATGATTGTTGGCATTTCCCGAGGTGTTTTATCATGAGGTTTACGGAGATTGTAAGGGATATCCTACAAATCACGGTGCTTAGGGAACCTGACAAATGTATTTGGGAGGGTTCTCTTTCAGGGGAACTCTCCTCCAGCATGGCATATGATTTGCTCAGGTCACCCCTGCCCAGGCTTGGTTGGGCATCATGGATTTGGGACACCTTTATGACCATGTGTCGCTCCACTGCGATTTGGAGAGCGGTTTGGGGCAAGCTGCCCACGGCGGATTGGCTCTCGACTTTTGGGATTCAGGGTCCGTCGATCTGTATGTTATGCCACAGGGATTCTGAGTCGCTGGACCATCTGCTTGCCCATTGTCCGTTCACATTGGAGATTCTACGCAGCTTGACTCACATGTTTGGGGTCACGATTCACACAGGGGTCAGCTTCCTAGACATCTTTCTTCAGGCCACTAGAGTTCGATTGGGTCCGCAGTCTTTGGAGTTGTGGAGGGCGGGCTTCGTCACTGCTATTTGGGCCATTTGGACTCTGCGGAACAGGGTGATATTCGATGGAGTTTCGCCCTCTATTAAGAGATGTATGGCTCAGATCATTTCAGGCATCAGGGAGGCCAACAGCATAGCTAGGGGATATTCGGACGGCACGGTTCGGGATCTACTAATTGCTAGGACTCTTAGTGTTTCGAGTAGATACAGGTCAACGAGACATGATTCATCAGTGATTTGGTTGCCGCCTGATCCAGGTTGGTACAAGGTTAACACGGACGGTAGTGCCTCTTCTTCCCCGGGTAGTCTGCATGCGGGGGCGGTCTTCAGGACCTTTAGGGGTTTCTTCGTGGCTGCGGTCGCTACTAAGGTGGGTTGGGGCCTCCCTCTTGAGGCTGAGTTGGCAGCGGTACTTATGGCTATCAAGTATGCACATGATCAGGGATGGCACTTCCTTTGGATTTAGTCAGACTCGACACTCACGATTGACACTTTTAGGAGCACAAATCCCTCTATTCCTTGGCCTCTGCAAGGACTTTGGAGCCAGATCCACCCTCTTACGCATGACATGCACATCAAATACTCACACGTCTTTAGAGAGGCCAACCAGGCGGCGGATGCTGTGGCCAAGACTGGCCTTGATTGTGTCTGGAGAGGCTACCCCCCGGACTTTTTACTCTCATTTCTACATAATGATTTACATACTGTTTTCTATAGATATTGACTTTTAGAGAAGTGTACATTTTTTCTTGATCTGGGTTTTATCCCTAAGGAGGGTTTTCCCAGGCAAGGTTTTAATGGCACTCCGGCCTCTAGCTCGACTTGTGAGCTTATGGTCCTAGGTTTTCTTTTCTTTTATATATCTATCTTTTATTGTCTGTTTATTCAATATTTATTATTTCTAGTTGATAGGATGTTTATATTTATCTTGCTTAAATTAGTTTGCATTAATGATATTTGATTACTGCTTCTTGCTTAATTTGTTTTCTTATCATTAAATGGTTACTGCATGATGAATATGCCTTGTTCATTTTATCTTTTTATTTTTGTTTGTTTTTCTGTTTAACTCTGATCTATGTCCTACATGCTTAAAACTGTTTGCATTAAAATATATTCTTAATTTACTTACTGCTTTTTAAAAGCTTAAAATTGTTTGCTCTAAAGAATAAATTTTAATTGCCTACTGCATAAGGATTAGTCATGTTAAGTATTTTTTTTTTTTTTTTGCTCTGATTATTCTTTTTAGCCCTTGTACTGTTTTTTTGTTTTCGAGTCTTACATAAGTCTTAGAATTAATCTGGTATATACTCTTATGCTCTGATTTAATATTTGATTTTTGTAAAGTTATATGTTTTGTAAACAAGTGTACTGTTTATACTTGTTTTGGTTTTGAATAAGATTACCTTAATCTTATGACACGGATCTTAGTAAAATTATTCTTGATCTCTTTTTGATTTGATCCAACGGTTACAACAGGTATTGTCTTGACTAGTATTTAGACTTGATGTCAACCTCACCTAAATACATAATACTGAGTATGTATAGAAATATATGTGCATCAGGTGTGTTGTAGTCGAAAGGTCAAATTGGGGGAGATTGTAGATGTTGTTAGCTCTTAAATGCTTTAACATTATCAACAACATCTTAATTTGACCTTCCTTGATTTATTCTAAGTCTTTTCTGAAATGTTACATTAAATGTTGTACTAAATGCTCTCACATTCAGGTACGATTCTAGAAGCTTCTACAAGAGTCTGGAACCTGGAAGATTCCAGAATGTTGGAGAACGTGATAGAAGAGTCTGGAGCAGTTTAGAACGACCTGGAAGATGGAAGAAGGATCTATAGAGATCATGGAAGTTGAGGTCCTAAAAAATAGGATCTCATAATGGAAGGATCTAGAACTTGGCTATTGCTCTATAAATACCGCTGGAGACTTTCATTTCAAAGCATGCACTATTCGAGTAACACCTATTCTGAGCGTTCATCCCTGGTTAGGAGTTAGGGTCAGTAGTTGTATCGTTTAATGTACACCGAGGGATACCACACCTTCCTGTGTATTTAGTTCTAGTCTTGCATCGAGTGAGAGTGAATCATAAATCAGATTAGTTCTTTAGACAGTGTTCTTACACTTCAGTCTATTTGCGGATTCAGGCACATGCCTCGATTGTAGTTTCTGTTTGTGGAATGTTGAAGTAATTGCTGAGACATTTCACACGACATTTGCGTAACTTAGGAACTAAGTTATTGTTTTCGCCGTAAGGCTTAGCATATGTTTTGTTATTAATAAAATCTATGTTAAAAATTATTCCATTGTGTTCTTATTGTGTTTTAGTGTTTTAGAATTCCGCTGTGTACTGTGTTTACGTTTTGTATTCTGTTAGAGTTAATGCTACCCTAATAGTCTCAACATTCAGTGTAACATATTTCTTTTTTTTACTTAAACACTAGATACAACCCCACGCACACTTTCACTTAGGATTTGCTTGAAACCTTGCATATACACCTACTGCAAAGGTGATGTCAGGCCTGCTAGCAGTGAGATAGATGAGGGAACCAATGATTCATCTATACTCAGTAGAGTTGGTTGGAACACCACTCTCATCAGGATCCATCTTCCAATTAGTGTTCATTGGGATCCTCACTGGCTTGCTAGTAGTAGCACACCCAAATTTCTTGATCATTTCTCTGGTGTACTTAGCTTGATTGATGAAGATTCCTTCTTTTGATTGCTTGACTTGAAGACCCAAGAAGAAATTCATCATTCCCATCATTGACATCTCAAACTTGCTTTGCATGAGCTTTGAGAACTTTTCACATAGCTTCTCATTGGGGGATCCAAATATGATGTCATCTCCTTCACAAATTCTGAACAAGGTTCTGTCTACTGTCCCCTTGACAAAACCATGATCCAATAAGAACTGTGACAGTGTATCGTACCAAGCTCTTGGAGCTTGCTTGAGTCCATAGAGAGCTTTCTTCAATCTGTAGACTTGGTTTCCAATCTCAAAACCAGGTGGTTGCTCTACATAGATTTCTTCCTTTAATACTTCATTCAAGAAAGCACTCTTGACATCCATTTGATAGACTTTGAATCTTGTGTGGGCAGCATAGGCTAAGAACAGCCTTATTGCTTCAAGCCTTGCTACTGGAGCAAAAGTTTCATCACAGTCAATGCCTTCTGATTAAGGGTAACCCTTGGCCACTAATCTGGCCTTGTTTCTGACTATCACATCATTCTCATTCTTTTTGTTCCTGAACACCCATTTGGTTCCAATAACATCTTGATGTGATGGTCTGTCAACCAGCTCCCATACATCATTCCTTGTAAACTGGTTCAGCTCTTCTTGCATGGTTGTAATCCAATTTGTATCTTGAAGTGCTTCATCAATATCCTTTAGTTCCTGTTCTGATAGGAAATAAAAAAACAAAGCACTTTCACCATGAAACCTTCTAGTTTTGACTACTATACTTGGATCACCAAGTATCTGGTCAGTAGGATGATCAGATAACCAAGTCTTTCTTTTCCTGATCCCTTCAGTAGAGTTGTCCTCTACTAAGGTTGAGTCATTAGGATTATAGAATTCAGAAAAATTTAAATACAGGATCTAATTCAGGATCATATTCAGGGGTGTTGTCCTCAATGTCAGGGACATTGGCATTTTCAACATTAATGTTTCCCCCTTGAATATTGGATCCATTAACTACCTCAGCAGGGCCTGCTTTTTCATTGGTAGTTGTTACCTGATTATGAACTGGGATTGGGTCATTCAGTTCATCATTTCCTTCAGTGGGGTTTGCCTCAGGAGTATTGCCTTCAGGAGTGTTGTCTAGTCTAGTGATTTCAGGAGGATTGTCCTAGACAACATCTATGAACATGGTATCTTTGTCCTTTAAGCTCAGTCTGGTTGTCCTTTGTGTGATTTCATCAGTATCCAGGTTCTTGTTCCTACTCTCAAGGATAGATTCATCAAACACAACATGGGGTGTTTCTTCCACAATTAGGGTTTTATAGTTGTAGACTCTGAAAGCTCTACTGATTTGGGAATATCCAAGAAATATCCCTTCATGAGCTTTGTTGTCAAAAGCTTTCAACTGCTCTTTCCCATTGTTGTGAATGAAACACTTACAACCAAATATGTGAAAACAAGACACCTTAAGCAATCTTCCTTTCCAGAGTTCATACGGGTTTTGCCTTGGCCCTTAGTAATCAAGCATCTATTCTGAGTATAGCATGCAGTGTTTATAGCTTCAGCCCAAAATCTCTTAGGTAAATTTGAATCAGCAATCAAAGTTCTAGCAGCTTCCTTGAGAGTTCTATTTCTTCTTTCTGCTACCCCATTCTGCTGAGGGGTTCTAGCTGCTGAAGTTTCACGGGCTATTCCATTTACAGTGCAATACTCATTGATGTATGAATTAATGAACTCAGTGCCTTTATTAGATCTTATTTTGATAATATTAAGGCTTTTCTCATTTGACAGTCTCTTTAACAGTTCAGGGAGTTTGACTTGAGTTTCCTTCTTATTTAGGAGAAATACTACCCATGGTACAATTAATATTATTTAATGGAAATAATTAATACTCCTTTCTATTTAATTTAAATATCGTTTTGACTTTTTATTTTCAATTTAAATATCGTTTTGCATTTTTTAATGTTAATTAAATGTATTTCTTTACAATTTACCCTTAAATTCATTAATTATTACTTGTAATAGTAATATTTTTCAAAATTCTACCAGAATCATAAAATAATTAATTAAGAAAGTGTGATCGGTCATATCGCTCTATTAAGAAATGAACTAGAATATAACTTGGTAACTAGTTCTACCAGGCGATGGGGCTAGAGAGAGAGAGTAGTATAATGAGAGGGGGGAGTGGACAAGAGTCGGCAGGAGGGGGCACAGAAGTTTGGCAGCAACGGAGCAAGGCAGGCGCGAGGAGGGGAGATAGGCAGGCCACCGGGGAGATAGACCTAGTTCTATCCCTTCGGCAAACATATGGAGAGAAGCAATGGAGAGAAAAGGGTTGCTCGCAAAATCAGATATAAATTTCTTCTTCTACAACTTCCCCGACAACTGCAGCAAAGGCACACTTGTAGAGCTCTTCAACATGATCGAGAAAGTGAAAGACTATTACTTAGCAGAAAAGAAATACAGAAGAGGCGCAAGGTTCGGTTTCGTGAGGTTCGACGGCAACGCCGATGTAGGGAAGGTGGAAGCCGGGCTAAACGTTACTTGGGTAGGCTCATATAAGATTAGGGCGAACCTATCAAAGTTCAGCAGGGATACAATGGGCGAGAAGTCGAACAAGGCAAAAACAGGGAAGAGTCATAGCAAAGAGCACAAAATTGAGGGAAATCGAAATGGGCTCAGGAGGGAAAACATATCGTACAAAGAAACCATCGGGGCAAGAAGGCAACCCCAGGCACAGCAAGACGGCAATGGTAGAGTCACACAACCCTGGGGCGGCCAAGATGGCCCTCGTAAGTCCAACAAGGGAAACACAGGGTTGGAGGAGTTCAGAGGTCTGAGGTACGAGTCGACAAAAGAAGATAGAAGGTGGCTGGAAGGTTGTCTCCTAGGTAAAATCAGAGACATATACTCATGGTCAAAATCCGGCGAAGATATGGTTAGGGAGAGCGAAGGCGGATGGAGAGTATACACTTTAGGCGGAGATTCGATACTCATTAGCCCTAGTAACGGCGTACCACTACTTGGTGAAGAGTTTGAGAAACTCGAGTGGTCCACACACTGGCTGGATGGAGTGTACCGGTGGGACCCTGGATTAGCACGCAGCCAGAGAGTTGTATGGACTAATTGGTACGATGTACCTCTCCAGGCCTGGAACGTAAGATTATTTAACTTGATCGCATCCCGCTTCGGAAGCATCATTAAGGTTGATGAAGAGACAGTCAACAGGGAGAATCTCCAGTTCGCACGGGTACTAGTTCGAACATCCCTACCGGAAATACCAAGGACCCCCTTCGGGGTTTAGATAGACGGTCTAATCCACAATATTCGCATCAAAGAGGAAGATGAGGACCTAGAGAGCGACCCCTGGGAGGAAGAATCGAAAGGGGTAGTAGCGGAGGACGTGGAGGACACCTGGAGGCTGGACATGTTACCGGCGCCGGAAGAAGTCACGGAACCAGCGAAGGAGGGATTCCCAAGTATGGATGACGTCAGTATAATTAAGAGCAATACATTAAGAGCGGCCCCCAAGGCAGTGGGCAATGGGAACTTGAATGATATTGATGGCTCTGACGGGACCCCCAAGACATCTAACGACTGTATTAATAATTATAGTAATAGTGGGGGAGAGGGAAAGGCGAGTAAGGAATTATACCTGGGCCCACAGTACGGAAAGTCGACGGATGGGCCTAAAAGCAACTTTAGTAAAAGCCCAATCGTGGATATCCTGTCGAAAGACGCAGAACCAACCAACGAAGGCGGACGCGGCCCGGTGCGTCTGGACCTAAACTCTCTTTTCCAAGAAAGCGAGTCAGACGAGACACGTAAAGAAGGTTCATCCAACGACAACACATACAAGTCCAAGTGCACTATTACATACGAGGAGGAACCATGGAAGGGAGGGTCAAGTACAGAGTACATAGATGAAAGGAACATCAAGGGGCAAGCCGTTAGAAGAAAGGTAAGAATTGAGGAGACAGACCTGAACCCAGTAATCACGGATACCTCTCAAGAAAAGATGAATGAGAAAGGAGCACGTGGCAAGGAGATAGTAATCGAAGAGGAAAAGGCTTTGATAGAAAAGGGTGCAGGAATGAGAGATCAGCACAATGAGACGGAAGGGGAGATTCTGATAGAGGCAAAGAGAACTTGGGAGATGGGAAAAAGGATAGGGATCAGCAGCAGAGAGGCAGAGGAAAGAACGATAAATAGACTAGAAAGAATGGAGAGAAAAGTGAAAAGAAAGG
The DNA here is from genome assembly GCA_963675135.1 of Galeopsis tetrahit. Lineage (NCBI taxonomy): Eukaryota > Viridiplantae > Streptophyta > Magnoliopsida > Lamiales > Lamiaceae > Galeopsis > Galeopsis tetrahit. Next base: position 48,440,416 of record OY776126.1, on the reverse strand, counting down.
CTATCAAAGTGGCAGAAAAGTTGAAAGGTGGGGAGAGCAGAGTAGATCAATGAGAATTTTTAGCTTTAACGTTAGGGGGATGGGGGGAAAGGAGAAAAGAAAATAGGTGAAAGAGATGGTGAGAAAGAACAACATTGAAATATGCTTCATTCAGGAAACAAAGATAGAAAAGATGAACAAATTCATATGCAAATCAATATGGGGAGACAACGGGTTCGGATGGGAGTTCAGAGCAGTGGAGGGGAGATCACGAGGCATTCTCACAATCTGGGACGAAGGGGCATTCACTCAAACGAGTGTGTGGCATAGAAAAGGGTTTCTAGTAGTGAACGGTATTTGGAAACAGGACGGAAGGATTTGCTGCCTGATCAATGTTTATGCTCTATGCAATGGAATCGAGAAGAGAGGGATCTGGGACATTCTTAATGGGGTCATTCAACAGAACCGGGAGGCGTACATTTGTATTGCAGACGACTTCAACGCAGTAAGATGCAGCGAAGAAAAAATAGGCACAGGCGAACGGGAAGACAGAATCGATATGGCGGCCTTCGACGAGTTCATTATCCGGTCGAACCTGGTGGACATCCCATTGTTAGGAAGGAAATTCACCTGGTATAGACCAGACGGGTCGTGCAAGAGTCGCTTGGACAGAATCCTGGTTAACGATATCTGGCTGGAAAGGTGGCCGGACACTCAATTGAAAGGCCTCGGGAGATCAATTTCGGACCATTGCCCAATCTATGTGGTCTCTCAGAGGAAAGATTGGGGGCCAAAGTCGTTCAGACTATTTAACGCTTGGCTGAAACATCCAAGCTTCAAGGAATTCGTGGAAAATAAATGGAAGAACTACAACATTAGAGGATGGAGTGGTTTCGCACTAAAGGAAAAATTAAAACTGCTTAAAGAGGACCTCAGAAGGTGGAATAAAGAAGTATTTGGGGACGTCGAACAAAGAATATCGAACTACAGAACCGAAATCATAAAGCTTGACATTATTGACGACGCGTTCGGGCTTGGGAAGAGTGAAGTACAGGTACGAAGGGAACACATAGCAGGCCTTCAAAACGATTTGAGGATTAAAGAAGAACAAATGCAGCAAAGGGCCAAATTGAGATGGTTCAGGGAAGGGGATATTAATTCAAAACTCTTCCACAGGATCATAAACGGAAGGAAAAAAAGCAACAAAATTAGTGGACTTTTTATAAGCGGGCGATGGACTGAATCGGTCAACGAGGTGAAATGCGAGATACACAAACATTACAGGAACTATTTCAAGGCAGACTCGTTCGACCGCCCCACGCTAAATTCTGAAATGTTCGTTCACAAGCTGGGAGTTTGCGACAAGGCATTTTTAACAGCTGAGTTCTCCGAGTTAGAGGTAAAAACAGCGATTTGGGAGTGTGATCCAAACAAGAGCCCGGGCCCAGACGGATTTACGCTCGGCTCTTTCAAGAACAATTAGGAAATGCTAAGAACTGAAATTCTCGCTTTGTTCTCGGAGTTCTACAGATTCGGCAAATTAGTGAAGGGTCTGAACCCTTTATTTATCGTCCTTATTCCCAAGAAACAGGGGGCACAACAATTGGATGAATTCCGACCCATTTCGCTGATTGGACGTATCTATAAGATAATAGCAAAGGTCCTTGCCAAGCGCCTCTCAAAGGTTCTGGAATAGGTGATTTCCGATAGCTAATCGGCCTTCATCAGCGGAAGACATATTCTTGACGGAATTTTAGTGGAACACGAGGTCATTGATGAAGTAAAAACGAAGAGGAAGAAAAGAGCGCTATTCAAAGTGGACTTCACCAAAGCATACGACTCTGTCAATTGTCGATTTCTGGATGACATGATGAAAGGCATGGAGTTTCCTACAAAATGGAGAAAATGGATGAGGGAGTGCATTTCAACAGCAAGCGCAGCGGTTCTAGTAAATGGGAGCTCTGGTGAGTTCAGGCTCGAGAAAGGGCTTCGACAAGGGGACCCCTTGTCACCCTTCTTGTTCTTAATCGCTGCGGAGGGCCTGAAATTGAAGGTCAACAAGGTTGTTGAACTCAACGAACTCAACCCTGTTTGCATCGGTAGGGACAAAGTCCAGGTCCCATTATTACAATACGTAGATGATACTTTGTTCATGTGCAACGGGAAGTGGGGGGACATTAAAGCCATTAAGAGAATTCTGAAACTTTTCGAGCTAATCTCGGGACTCGGGGTTAACTTTGAAAAATGTAGGCTGGTAGGCATACTTTTAAGTGATGAAGATAAATAAGGAATGGCATCATACCTGGGGTGTAAAATTGAAAAGTTGCCTCTGGACTTTCTGGGTTTCAATGTTGGTTTAAACCATCATAAGACAAAGTCATGGGCAGGAATGATAAAAAGAATTGACGAGAAACTTATGGCGTGGAAAGAGAATAATATCTCAATGGGAGGGAGAGTCACATTGGTACAAGCGGTATAGGTCATGGGGAGGAGGCACGGGTCATAATAGGACAAAGTTATACCAACCTATTATCTATCGGTCTTCAAGCTTCCGAATGCGGTGACAAAGGAAATCAGAAAGACCCAACGAAACTTCCTTTGGGGAGGAGGCACGGGTCATAATAGGAAGGTCCCATGGGAGAGCTGTGACGCGGTGTGCAAAGATAAAAAGAAGGGAGGCCTAGGGATCAGGGATATTGGCATCTTTAATATCGCATTAATGGGAAAATGGATATGGCGGATACTAACGGAGAGAAACAATTTGTGGGTGAAGATACTGGAGTCAAAATATGGAGGAATAAATAGGGAGGAGGAGAGTAATAATAGACGTGGGAGGGGACGAAACAATAGGTCAAGCTGGTGGAACGAATTGAAAATTATCTTCGAAAGGATAGGGGGGAAGAGGCCACACAAAAAATTCGTAGAGTGGTGGGAAATGGAGCAGATACTAGGTTCTGGTTAGAATTATGGACTGAGGGTGATAAAAAACTAAGTGAGAGATTCTCGAGCCTCTTCCGAATAAGTAAACAGAAAGAGCATTGCATTAGGAGTATGGGCTGCTGGGAAGGGGACGAATGGCAGTGGTCATGGGAGTGGGACAGAGAGCTTAACGCTGATGAAAACACGTTATTAATGGATCTTATTATTTGTCTGGACAGGTGCAGATTATCGCGAGAAGGGGAGGACTCCTGGAGCTGGGACCTTGCGCCGACTGGAATGTATTCGACGAGCACGACGTACAGGTTGCTGATGGAAGAAAAGAAGAGCGAGGAGGATGGCACAAGAGCTAGACCGGAGTTCGTGAACCTGTGGAATAACCTGGCACCGAGAAGAATTCAGACGATAGTGTGGAAGGCGATTAAGGAGTGATTGGCAACGGCGGACAACCTCAGATCTAGAGAAATTCCCATAACAGAGGCAGAAGCTAGATGCACAATGTGTGAGCAGCACATGGAAACAAACAGGCACCTAATAGTGGAGTGTGAATTTGCAACGGCTCTATGGAATGAGTGCTACAAGTGGTGCAACATCACGATGGTTCCTCATATAAACATTGGCACACACTCTCTTCTACATTCGGTGGCGCTCGGACACGGGAAGGCGAGGACAAAAATACTCTCAAGCCTGTGGACGGGCGTCGTATGGGAAATCTGGAACAACAGAAATGCTAAAAGATTTAATGGGGAAAGGCAAGAGACAAAAAAGACGATAGAGAAGATCAAAATTAATTTGTGGACTTGGTTGGGTGGTAAGGGAATGCTGAAATCCGACGCGGCGTTAGCGGCTTGGTATTGCAATCATTTTCTTTGCATAAACGATTAAGATGAAAGGTGACTAGCAGCAATATGTAATTTATGTAAAGAGAAGAAGTGTATACAATTATGGGTTGAGGCCCCTATGGCTCATTAGTGAAATATAAATATTTCCTTTACTGTTCAAAAAAAAAAAAAAGAGTAGAAAGTTAATATTTTTCTTAATATGTGTACAAACATATGTTTTGAAGAGAAGAGAGTATTATTTATTTAATAAAGTAATACTGGTCAGTTACCCATAATTGCATCAAGCGCTTGAAATAAAGAAAAGTTAGATTTTCAGCATATTTAATGACATTAAATTAGTAAAATCAAAGTATGGGTGATTACGTAGTAAATTCCAGATTGAAAATAAAGTGAATAAATATAAAATGTGGCATTTAATTTCTATCCCTATCTCCAACTCCTATATTTACATAAATAACCCCCTCAAACGGCACCATAATTTGGTGGGTCATATTTCAGTATTTCACAACCACTCGTTGTCAGGGGCAGTTTAGTAAAAACGGTTGTTGCGTGGTTGATGTGGCATTTGCAATTGCAGGTACAAGACCCTATGATCCGTACACAGACAGGTTTAGTCAAGAAATGAGGATTTTTTTAAGGATGACAGCGTCACCTAATATTAATGATATAAAACACTATCATATGTATAATGTATAAAAGTTACATTAATGTGCGTTCAATTGCAATTGAGTCACAATTTTAATTTAATTCTAATTTAATTGCTCAAAATTTTAATTAGACAATTAAGGATACATTCAAACTAGTTAAAATTCAATTGCATCATGTATACACAAATTTGTCTAATTATAATATTTATGTATATATATTTACATCAAAATTTATTAATATTAATTATTAAATTTCTCAAATACATTTAATATGTCTTTAATTTGTTTGACTAACTAATTGAATATATATACAAATACATACACATATATATTATAAATGATGATGTTGATTTGCAAGAAAAAATATATTAGTATACTTTTTTTTTTTTTTGAAAAGGTAAAAAATGTATTCACACGAGTACAAGGGGTACTCAACCCGTAATGTTTACACATATATTAGTATACTTTTGATGGACAAACAAATAAGAAAAGTGAGCATATTTTTAGTGGATGGAGGAAGTATATATATGGGGTTGAGTGATGGGGCAAGGCCACCCTTGACTACACTGTCCACCACTGGTTTCACGATTATTTGTACGTGTGCAATGACACAAAATTAAAAAAAAATGAATTGAATAAGGTGTGAAGTCAAATAAATGAAGAGTAATTGAGTGGAGTGGAAAGGGAATTAAGTGGTGTATAAAGAGAATTTAGTGATTTTTTAGGTAAAATATGGATCTAAAATGAGTGACAGTTTTAAAATTAAAATGTTGTTGTAATGATATTAATTTTGTGTGTTTTATTTTTCATATTAAGAGATTGCAAATAATTTTAGGATAGATATAAAGGAAAATACGCAAATAATCGTGGTACGAATATATACTAATAGAGAATTTTTGGTTGAGTACTTCGAGTACTCATGGTTATATGAAATACATTTTACTGTTAAAAAAATATAATTTTTTTTTATTGTTTATTTGTTGAATTTTAGTAAGTTTTGATGATGTATATGAGTAAGTGTTAAATTTATTGAGAATTTAATGTATTATTAATAATGATGGATCATGTGTGTATTAATATTTTGAGTAACCCAATAAAAATGAATGGTTGACCCATTCAATTTAATATATTACTACTACTATATATTTTTATTGAACACTATGTGTAGTAATTGTGGTTAGGTGTGACGTTTATATTTTTTTAAATAAATAATAGAAAATATGTTATTTATAATTCGTATTATCATTAGTTAAATTATATAATCGAAATATAAATGCAATGACATATTATGGAGTATATTGGTATGATTATATATAGTATTTTGATATAGTTATCTGTGGTTAATTTAGTATATGTATCATTATTATATATAATTGAATTTTAAGGTTTTTATATGATGGCCAATTAATTTATTGTAAAATTAAATTTTACAGACTCAGCGTAATACGCGGAATAATACATGAATATTTTTTAAGTGGAATAAAATTTTATACTCCCTTCGTTCAACACATTTTTTTTTATTAAGACGTTTCAACATTACTTGCCCACTTTCAATAGATAAATAATTTACAAAATAATATTTTAACATCATTTATTTTTAATGGAAATAACTTGGGTGCATTTAAATACACCACCATACTTGATAAATCCATCCCACTCTTCAGCATACACTAAATACACCACCTGCACCCCCAAAACCACTAAATTCACACATAAATCTCCTGATCCACTAAATATCCCACATACACTTCCATAATCACTAAATTCACTCATACATATACTGATCGACCAAATACATCTCATGATCCACTAAATATCCCACATGCACTCCCAGAATCACTAAATTCACCCATACACATACTGGTCCTCTAAATACACCGCCTGCACCCCCAAAACCACTAAATTCACTCATACACCTACTGATCCACTAAATACACCGCCTGCACCTCCAAAACCACTAAATTCACACATACACCTCCTGATCCACTAAATATACAACATGCACTCTCATAATTACTAAATTCACCCATACACCTACTGATCCACTAAATACATCGTCTGCACCCCCAAAACCATTAAATTCACTCATACACCTCCTGATCCACTAAATACACCCCCAGCACCCCAAGACCACAAAATTCACCCATGCACCTCCTGATCGACTAAATACATCACCTGCACCCAGAAAATCACTAAATTCACCCATACACCTCCTGATTCACTAAATACACCATCTGCACCCCCAAAACCACTAAATTCACCCATGCACCGCCTATCCCCAACCAACCCCTCCACTATTTCATCATTTTTTTAAATTTAAAATTCGCATAATTTAATTTTAAATTATTTAAGTATTATTAATTATTTAATACTCATTATCATACACTCTAACGAGCATTTCATCATTTTTCTCATTTAAAATTCACATAATTTAATTCTGCATTTCATTTTTTTCCATTTATCATTTTTTATTATTTAAAATTTCAAATTCACATAATTTAATTTCAAATTGCCATCATTTTATTCCTCTTTCACATTTTTTTTCCAGTGAAAATTTCATCATTTTTTATTATTTAAAATTCATATAATTTAATTTAAAATTATTAAAAAAAATTCACCGAGCATTTCATCATTTTTTATTTAAAATTCAAATAATTTAATTCCAAATATGTAAACAATATTACACAATTACACTTGACAATATTATATTATTGCACTTGTTAGTATTACAAAGTGAAAAACTAAATTTTATCATCATTCTCTTATTCTCTAACCACATTCAACTTTGTCATTATCTTATTTCTCTTTCATATTTTTTCCATCACGGTTGCACATTCTTTTATTAATATCACACCTGAAAGACATACAGTATAACGACATTACTTGACAATATTACACAATTACACTTAACGGTATTACGCAATTACACTTAACAGTTTTGAACAAATACCAAACAAAATATCAAATACATTAACACAAATTAAAACATGACAATATATTAATGGCAGTATCATATAAAAAAACAAGACAATATCATAAAAAAAGAAAAAAAAGACAGTATCACACAAAATATCAAAACAGTAACACACATTAATGCATATCAAAAACCCTAGTTGTAATTCTTTTGAAAATTAGAAACATAAGCTCTTAAATTCTTCTCTCTACCTATCTTAAATATATAATAGTATAACAATTCATATGTGATAGTACTACACTATCACACTTAGCAATATTATGTTATTACACTTGACACTATTACATTCAACATGTAATATTATTTACCTGTACCATAATACTATTTAGCAAATATAGTAATGCAGTCAAACTCTAAGACAAATATTTGAATCAAGAAAACCCCCAAAGTGTAGAAAGTAATTTTTTTTAGTTCCATAGCTTTCATTTTTCATATACAGTTTCAAAAAAAAATCAATACAAATAACCTAGAACACCAATTTCTCCACAATTAACATCAAAAAATTCGTACAACAGTAAAACGATTTTTTTTTCTAACAAAGCACTGAGATGCGTGCATATCTAACACCAAAAAATAAATCCATAAGATCAACCGTAGAAATCAAAAAGAAAAACTCATTCTCATAAGTAACAATATTGATAAATTACTTAAAAATTGGTACAAAAACTTTACAAAGCTCATACATATTTATTAGGCAAGAGTCTCGAAGTTCGAAGCTCAGACAACAAATACACAGAATGTTTGAGTGCTTTCTCAAATTATGTGAGTCATGAATTTTTCACACTCAAAAAATAAATTGAATCACAATCGAATTGTTTAATTTGAGAATTTAGGGTTGTGTTTCTCCCTCGTTATTGATTTGATAAAATAATTATTGAATTAAAGAGAATAGATTGGAATATACCAAAGCTCGATGCAAGTAGAATGAGAGGGGAGAGGAGTGACGACGAGTTTTCTCTAATTGTGGACTGTGGAGGTGAGGATTGTTATCTCGATACCTTGACAAAGGACGAGAGGAGTGTTGATTAGGGTTTTGGCTTTAGTTACTATTTTATAGAGAGGAATTGATAAAAGTAAATCTAAATGAATTGCGAAAAAAAATATTAAATGAAGCGGGTACCGATTTATAAAATGGAGTGCGTACCACTAAATGGGCATTTTACACCATTTGTATGGGTGAATTTAGTGATTCTAGGGTGCAGGTGGTGTATTTAGTGGATCAAGAGGTGTATGTTGTGGAGTGTGGGTGGATTTATCAAGTCATGTGGTGTATTTAGATTGAGGTATGGGTGAATTTAGTGGATCAGGAGGTGTATGGGTGAAATTATTGGTCCTGGGGGTGCAGATGGTGTATTTAGTGGATCAGGAGGTGTATGAGTGAATGGTGTATTTAGTGGATCAGGAGGTGCATGGGTAAATTTAGTGATTTTGGGGGTGCATGTGGTGTATTTAGTGGATCGGAATGTGTATGATGCGGAGTGGGGTGGATCTAACAAATCGGGTGGTGTATTTGAATTGAGATATGTTTTACACCATTTGACACATAAATGATTTGCATATAAGTTTTTGTAATTTTTAAAATTGTCACTTATTTTGGATTTGGATTCACATTTAATTTAGCTGATATCTCACTAAATTTCTTTAACACATCATTAAATTACTCCAAATGTCTTTTATTTATTGACCACATAGCCTACTAAATTCTATTTTCTTAAAATGTGTGTCGGTTTTTGTATGTAAGTCATCACATGACGGAAACTTCATATTTTCATTATGGTGCAGTTTCTCATAAGACCATTTCACATATACAAAAAACATAGAAAGACAAGTTTTATTTTTAATTCAAATAAGGTCAAAATGGGTGATAAATTTACTAAACTGCCCTTCTAATTAATAAATTCGAAAATATTTTTTTAACTAAGTAAGCAGCCACCCATTTTTAAAACTAATTCTGTAAATCAAACATTTAATTCCGCGAATTAATGACGTTTCTATATTTGAAATAATAATTGACACATTTAAGCTGAGAGGAGAATCCCATTAATTTCGGAATTCTGAAATTGCATTTTGAATTTGAAATTAATAGTCAGAACTTCAACTTTATTATAACATTATTATTTAAAAGTCAACTAATCAAATTATTTATGCATTCGAATATGCGCATCTATTTAAAATTCAAATATCATTATTATTTATAAGTTAACTAATCAAATTATTTCTTCATCCAAATTATTTCTTCATCCAAATGCGGTAATCTTAAACAAAAAAATGCGTATGCAATTATTTTTATATTTAATAAATTCTGATCTCCAATTTAAATATGAATAATAAAAAAATGCGTATGCAATTAAAAATACATTTATAATATATATGCAAAATATTTATTGCATATACAATAAAAATTGTTACATATTTTCAATGATATTTAAAAATATTCATATTGTTAATAATATTTTCAATGATATGCAAAATATTTATTGCATATACATTAAAATTGTTGCATATTCTTAGTGAAATGCAAAAATATGTTGCATATAACTTAAAATACTTCATAATATGCAATAGAATAATATATTTGTAATAAGATGTTCTAAAATATTAATTTTTTAAAAAAAAATCAGAATATGCATTATACATACAAATATATACTTAAAATTGATTATATTAGGCTCTTTCTCGACTATGAGCTCCTCAAACATGTCCTGATCACCTCCAGGCCTTTCTGTGTTGAATTGCCTCCCGACTTCGTTTATGTCTTCGGGCCACATCGAAGACAGGACGACGTCCATCTCCTTCGATTGGTGATTCGTCTCCATTTCACATCCCATTTTTTCCCCAACACGTCCTTCACCCCTTGAAAATGAAACAAAAACCAAAGAAACATACACTAACATGCAATCACTACAAAATGATGTAAAACATAGCCTGTAAATGGAGGTTCACCACAGAACATATTCGTAGAAGTTAAGTAGCCGGCATGTCTTCCTTCCTCAAACAAAAAAGAAGAACAACTCTTATCATGATAAAACATATTATCACATTAATAGATTGGGTTTAATTATTAGGAAGGACAGTCCTATAGATTCTTCAAACATGCCAATAATTCATCTATGAAGTGCCAAACTAAAGCAATATCCTTTCTCTCAATCCCAGAATTGTAATGCTTAGCATTTACCACATTTTTGCAAATACCGAAGTAAACATTACCAGATAATAGATATAATAGAAAACTACATCAATTTTTTGATCAAGAAGATAACAAAATGGAGAAAGGAGAATACACTCTCCAGGAGACAGATAAATTTTGTAAGGTGGCTTGAATGGCCGTGTCTCATACAGGCAATATATGCAATAGGTTTAATCATGCAGAAATCATGCAATAGGTTTATTCCTGCAGTGTGAGTGGGTTGTGCAAACTCTTTGTCTATAATTAGTTTTAGTTGTTCCAAATTAAAAGACAACATAATATATTTTAAAGTGTGTTTTTCAATGGAGAGAAGACAACAAATATTCTTAGAGACATTCTATAAACAACTGAGTTGAACTACAAAGGTTAATTGTATGCTCAAGCATACTTCAGAAACTATCCAATTTCATTCCCTAAACACAACAAGAAAAAACAATAAAAAGAAAAAACACAACAATAAATAATATAGCAGCTAATCTGCAAACAAAAGCACACACACCCACTGAAGAAGTTCATCATATGCATCACTCTTTCTTTTTTATTTTTGAAAAATAGATCATCAATACATTCAATTATCTCCATTTTTACTTATCCACTTTAAGAAAGAAAAAACACCATTTTGTAATACTTCAACACAATACATTGTGCAACACCAAATGGCAACACAATGAACAGAGTAGGATTATTGCATAAAATGTAATTAAAAAAAAAAGTTTCAAAAGACACAATAAAGAGAAAGTAAATATCTAACTTAACATTAATTTTCAATCACCTTGATGTAGATGCCTGCATTTTTTAATGTCTCAAGAGCCGACCAAGATGTAGCGAAGATGTTCACGGAGGCCCACACAACCCACGACCCTGCAATATTTACAGAGGAAATTCAGTAAGATATGGATATATAAACAATAGCCAAAGATAACTTTTATGGAGAAACCAACCACTAATGCATATGAAATCGAATCGATAAACAAAACTAAGAAATGAACAAACTATATAATGCCTGAGGGAAGTCATGGCCGGCCCGAGAACGGTGGTGTAGTGCGAGCGATGGAGTATATGTGTTCTACGACTATAATGGATCTCAACAACTGAAATTCCAGAATGAATTAATAAACTCAAAATTAAAAACTCAACAACTTAAATTCCAGAATGAATTAATAAACTAAGGATCTCACATCTTCAAGAAAAACACTGAAGCATCTAGAGTTGTGCCCGAGGGTAGGAGACGTTGAATAGCCCCCGAGATAACAGATCACGGCCAAGCGCTGCCTTCCGCTCCGGCCGATAGGGGCTCGTTGTCCAGCCACCCCAAAGACGCATCTTTGTCTTGATACAGATTGGCTTCGCCATTGGCGGCGACTGGGAGAGGTCGTCGGAGTGGGCGTCGGCCTGATGGAAATCATGGTCGGGTGCGCCGGCCCGAGAATAGTGGTGTAGTGCGAGCGGTGTAAATGGAAGAATTTCCCAAAAACTGATGGTCAACCTCATCTATACACCAAAAAACGACGGATCTGGAGCGGCGGAGGTCGCTGCCCAAAGAGGAGGAGGGAGAGACGCATGAACAGGGGTGAAATTTGCAGCAATTGAGACAGAGTTATCGAGCCGATCGCGGAGGCAGGTTGGGCAGATACCGTCGTTGCGGCGCCGCTGCCGCGGTGGGGAGGGGAAGAGTTGTTGCACTTCTTAGATAATAGATTTAGGGTTTTAATTATCATTAATGCGTGGAAAATTGTATTTCAATTTCGAAATTAATTATATTAATGAATTAATATTGTTTTCTAAGACCAATGGACATAATTGGGTATTAACACATCAATTTGACTTTAATTGAATTGTTTTAATTTGTTTCCTTTGTTTGAAAATGTGTGTATATGATTGTCCTTTCTAATAATTAAACTCTTTCATTATTTTAAGAAAGAGCTGATCTTGGGAAAGACCGACTCACAAATCTCAATCCGTGAGACGGGTGTTTCTTTACCTGATGTAAAAAAATGATAATAAAAGAATATTTCAATAATTTTTTATTTTTAAAAAAAATACTCCCTCCGTCCAATTTTATTATGCCCGCTTCTCCGGGCACATGTTTTAATGAATATTGATTAGTTTATGTATAAAGTAGATAAGTTGGGGGTATGATTGGATGTTGTAGGGTCCATTTATAGGTAAAGTGATTGTTTATGAATAAAGTTAGTGGCAATTTGAGTAAATAAGTGATGGTTGGAGGGTGGAGATAAAGTAGTGTGAATAGTATTATTTCCAGAAAATGAATGAGTATAATAAAATTGGACAACCAAAAAAGGAAAGTGGAAATAATGAAATTGGACGAAGGGAGTATATATTTTATCTATTGGCAAAGTACGATCGCTAGAGATGTTTATCCTGGTCGGGCTAACCAAATTGGCTCATTTAACCTTAAAAATGTAGGGTTAGGGTTCATGAATCGTAGACCCGTTTAAATTCAGGCTTTTTTTACCCGGGCCGGTTAGCCCGCGGGCTAAACCGGGCCAACAAGCTGGTCTACCTGGCCAGCCCGCTAGCCCAAGTTGTTACTAATTTTTTTTTAATAAATAACTTGTGAACAAATTTTGGATCATTTTGCCCATAACCATACGTACTATAAGCATTAAGCAGCTCATTATCATTTATCATCCATTAGTCATTAATACTATTTACCAGTATAATACTATCTAATTAGGTTTCTCTCAACAACCACAATTGTTAAAGATTTGAAGCAACAATGACTTTGCGAACTTTTTGTACGAAGAATGAAGAAAAGTAATTATTTTAATATGCATATTTTGCTATGTTATTGAAATATGTGTAATGTATATATTAATAGGTATAGTTTGCTATGTTTTTTAAATATGTATGCTATATTAATAATTTGATACGTGCAATTAGTTTACTTATTGCAAAAAAAAAAAAAAAAAATATCACAACCTTTAATTCAATTGCAATTTAATCTAAATATTTGGAATATTGCAATTAAATCACAACTTTTAATTCAATTGCAATTTAATCTAAACGTTTGGAATATTGCAATTAAATCACAACCTTTAACATTTTTTTACAAATTTGACTTCCGGGCAGCTCTCCTTCTGCCCGATGTTGACATGGCAGTCCTAATTGGATTTTTATACCCAAAATGACGTAGTTTCAAGTTAATTTAAAAATTACTCTCTCCGTCCCACATAACTTTCACACTTTCCTTTTCGGGATGTCCCACAATAACTTTCACATCTTTAAAATCGAAAACCCTTTATAAACTCCACCCTCACAATATCTTCAATATTACACAAATGTCATTATTTTTTTCTCCACACATACACAAAAGTCAACTCATTCTTTACTTTATACATCAAGTTTTACAAAATTACCACGCAAAACTCCACTCATTATTACACTTTCTTAATTTACGTGCCCACCTACCTATGAAAGTTAATACAGGACGGAGGGAGTATATATTAAAATTCTAAATCCTAAATGGAATGTCGATTAAAAACCTAAATAAATAATAAATTAAAATAAACAAAGGATAAGGATTAAAATTATAAATCCTAAAACAAATCTTGAATTTAAAATTCAAGATTTATACCGTCCATGCTTTCTTCCACGCTAAGGACGAAAGAACTAGAATTCGTCATCTTCATCAATCAGAAGAACCAGAAATCGCTAAGGACAGGATAAACTTAAGAAATCATAGATCTTGGAATAACATAGAAAAGAAACGCGATCTTGGAAAATGAAACGCGATCTAAAAGTTGAAATATATACACTCAAGTTTGAGATGAAACGAGAATTTTATTTCTTTTTTCTGCAGGGATGTGGGGTTCAAATAAAAATTTGAGCACATCTCTCACCTTATAGAAACCAGAACTCCAGGTTCTCATCAGTCACAGACATCAATGATTCGTCATTGAATGAACGCGTTCTTTCTATTACTGAGAATTAATTTACAACCGGTTTTCTCTTTAGGTTTCGATTTGGGGAAAATGAAATCGAGGTCATATTTAAATGGGGAAAACGAAATTTGGGTCGTAATAGAAAATATCGGTGATGAAGATCACGATTTTAAGAACCTTCTGAGTAATTGCTGAAGAAATTACGTGGAAGGAGTGGAAGAAAAGTTGGTCGAATAAATCTGAAGTTTGTTTCTTTGTTGTTGTTACAGGATTTAGAATTTTAATACTTTATTATTCTAATTTATTGTTTAGTTGGGGTTTTTAATAGAAAGGGGGCATTCCATTTAATGAGGAATAATTTAATGTTTTTTTAAGTTTTTTTTTTTTGTTTTTTTTTTAAATTAACTTGAAACTACGTCGTTTTGAGTATAAGAATCCAACTAGGAACGCCACGTCAACATCGGGCAGAAGGAAAGTTGTCCAGTAGTCAAATTTGTCAAAAATGTTAAAGGTTGTGATTTAATTGCAATATTCCAAATGTTTAGATTAAATTGCAACTCCCGTAAAAAAAAATTAATTGCGACTGAATTAAAATTTTGTGTTTTTTTTTTTTTGCAATTAACCCATGTTTAAATCATACTTTGATTTTCTCATTTACCGATCATTAATTAATTAATTATTTTTCTATTTTATTTGTTTGTTAATTGGACGTGTCAATTGTGTCTTTTAATTTAAAAAAAAATAAAATTATTGTAGCCCGCCCATTTAGCCCGTGGTCCGCTAGAGTTAGTGGCCCGTTTAAATCAAAATATCTTCATCAAAGAGAAAGTGAGCTTGGTATAAATAAGAGTATTGATGTCATTCGTAATAAATTTAAAACTCTCATATAATCAATCATTTTCATCAAATAGATTTTTTAATAAAAAAATTAAATGATTTGCTTCAAAAAAAAAAATTCAATGATTATATAATGTTACAGGGTATATCATCAAAAAGTAATTCACCAAAAAAAAAAAATCAAAGAACATACCGAAGGAAAAAGGTGTGGCCCATCTAATTTAATGTCAAGAGATTACTTACTTATTTAATTCAATATTCATTTTTTTTTTCATATAATATCATATTTAGGTGGGAATATTTATGATGTGCATCAAATCACAAAATAATACACTATTTAAAACAAATAATTCATATAACCAAATCAAAATGAAAAAATACATTTTAAGTAATATATGCTAATAGAATTTAAGAAAACTATAAATCAAAATGAACAAAATAAATGATGTAGGATACATCTTTTCCAAATGATGTTCCAATTCTTATCATTTTCATCCTAATTGGATTAATTAATTTGATTACATCTTAACATGCATTGTGGCGTTAATGGTAGAGTTACATATTGGGCATGTTTGGACTTGGTTGGACCCACTCCCACAGTCATTGCAAAGACAGAGATGTCGACAAGGCAATAGTAGTACACACACCTCCCTCTCACCACACAGCTTGCACCGCCTAACATCGTAGCCACTCTTCTCAATTTTGTTGTTATAATCCACCTTATCGTTGTTGTCGCAATATGATTCTGCATCGTCGACCACAGGGGCAATGTCGTTGCCCCCGTGGTTGAACATGTGTTCTGCACTTCCAAATTGTGTGAGGGCATGCTTGAAGTACGTGTGAAGCGAAATAACTGTAGCTTCTGTTTTTTTCGTCAAGTCTTTCCATAACTGATTTTCAAAGTAAAGATTGCGTACTTTATCTTGAAGAAGCGTATTTAATTTAAGCATTGTTTCAATTTGCTCATCATTTTCATTCAATTTTTTTGCCATTCCTTTTTCGATCGTTTCAATTAATTGTTTTTGCCTTTCTTGTATCTCCGATTTCATTCTCTTGACCTGCAATTTAAAATCAAAACTTCGTTGTGAATTTTCATTCCGGCATTTTCACAAACACATTTGTACACATAATTGATCTAATGATCAGAAAAGGAAAATATATGATAAAAAGTTACATGTTGAGAAATGATGTCGTCCATCTCCAACTCGTATGATTGCATTAGAATGTTGCTTTTTTGGGCCATCGGAAAATCAGCTCCGACATACAAAGGCTTGTTTGAAATTGGAGTTGCCGGAAAATAAATTTGTTGTCCGTTGTACGTAGAATTTAGATTTTCAAACAATTCATCAAATCTCTGCAAAATTTACCAAACAAGCATCTATATAAAAAATAAATAAGAGAAAAACTAAAAGATTAAATTGAAAATGCAAATTCACCTCTCTTGTCCACTAAAGATTGAAATGCTTCATTCTTAGAAAACAAGTAATGGAATGTGTGTTTTATACACCCAGGAGAGAGAAAAAGTCTAGAGGGTTGGTGCAATATAGAAAGACTTTTGTATAAAATAATCTGAAACGGATCTCCAATTTAATATTCGATCATAAAAGTGTAAATTTAAAATTAATTTCGATAAGACTTTATAAATTTACAGATCATATATAACATGAGTAATAGATTTTTTTACATGTGATTCTCTCATAGTATACATGTAATTATAAAAATAAGAGCTAAAACTTTTATGTCATATTTTACACATGAGATATGTCTAATTAAAACAATTTTAAAAAAAATATGCGTTACTACAAGGCTAAAATATTGTATGTCATAAATTTACTATATGATCAATATATTGTTACTACAAAGCTAAAATATTATCATTACAAGACTAAAAGTGTACTACTAAATGTCAAAAAATATTCTGAAGATTTAAATTCGCCCAAAAAATTAATTCTTCAGAATATTTTTGAATTTGCAATAAGCACACTTTTGATCTTGTAGTGACAATAATTTGACATTATAGTAACATAGTTTTGATCTTGTAGTACGTAGTAGAATATTTTTGGCCTTATAATAACATATTTTGGTTTTGTAGTAGCATAAAATATTTTATTACTACAAGTCAAAAAATATGATACTATATAAAGTTCAAAAAATTCTGACAAATTCAACTAAAAACCTAATTGTCCAGAATTTGGTCTTGTTGTAACAATATTTTGATCATGTAGTTAAATAATACTTAAAGACGAAAAATGTATTTTCATTAAAATTGACCCGCATTGACTTAATTTTAACCCATATTTTTTGTTCTATATTTACTTTAATTAAATATATTTCATGTTTAAATATTTGATATAAGTTTTATATTACACAATTTAATGAAAAATTGTTATTTGGGCCATGTTATGATTAAGAGGAAACTTATTATTGATATAGGTCATGTTTTAATTTAAATTGAACTCGTATGCATCAGTTGATTATGGTACAATTAATATTATTTATTTAATAAAGTAATACCCTCTCTGTCTCAAAAATTCAAAAAAAAGATAGTCCACTTTCTTTCTTCACACAAATCAATTCAAACATTTTTGACATATAAATTTTACTCTTACATTATTGTTATGTCCTTATTTAATGTTAATTAAAATATTATTAATTAATTCCAACAATCATAAAATAAGGGTATTTTAGATAAAATTACCCTTATTAAAAGGAAAGTGGAATATAATTTGAGACAAACCAAAAAAGTAATACTCCATCCTAAAAAAGATAGTCTATTTTCTTTTTTTATACAAATCAATGCAAACATTTTTGACATATAATTATACTCTTACATTCTTGTTATGTCCTTATTTAATGTTTATAATTCCAACAATCATCAAATGATGGTATTTTAAACAAAATTACCCTTATTAAAAAGAAATTTCACTATAATTTGAGATTAAAAATAAATAATAGTGGACTATTTTTTTAAATTGGGGGAGTATTGATCAGTTACACATAATTGCATCAAGCGGTTGAAATAAAGAAAAGTTAGATTTGCAGCGTATTTAATGAAATTAAATTAGCAAAATCAAAGTATGGGTGATTACGTAGTAAATTCCAGAAAGAAAATAAAGTGTAAATAAAGTGAATAAATACAAAATGTGGCATTTAATTTTTGTCCCTATCTCCAACTACTATATTTACATAAATAACCCCCTCAAACGCACCATAATTCGGTGTGTCCTATTTCACAACCACTCATTGTCGGGGTCAGTTTAGTAAAACCAGTTGATGTGTGGTTGACGTGGCGTTTGCAATTGCAGGTACATGTGGCCGTACAGTAAAAAAGAAAATGTGACTATAATTTGAGACATAAAAAAAAAGAAATATGTGACTATCTTTGTGTAACAGAGGTAGTATATATTTACATCAAAATACATTAATATTAATTATCAAATTTCTCAAATACATTTAATATGTATTTAATTTGTTTGACTAACTAATTGAATATATATACAAATACATATATATATATATATTATAAATGGGCAAAAACTTGTGTGAGACCGTCTCATGGATCTCTCTTTGTGAGACGGATTCTTTTAGATCCATTTCCAAAAATTTGGACTAGACATCCAATTATATTTTTCCAGCGGCCAAGTACAAATTAGGCCCGCACTTACCTTGTCCATTCCATTTTATTTTCAAATTTTATTAACCAAACAAGGCCCAGTGTGTAATTTTGGCCCAAATCCTTTTCTTTTTCAGCCCGTTTCTTCTTCTCATCTATCAGAGAACAATGAACAAGTAGATCGCCATTATGGCCCAAATTTTGATAATACACACACATGTCTTGATAATAGTTTTTAATAATGACTTCTTTCAATATATAAATATATTTAGCTCAGAATATTGATAAAATTAGTAAAGATACACATGTTCATTAACATATAATACATTAAGTGCTAGTCTTGGGACGGATTGAGATCCGTGAGATGAGTCTCCCTTGACCCCATATAAAAAGTGACAGTGTTTAAGTCAAAAGTGATAATATTTAAGTAAAAAGTGATAGTCACTTTTATTAAAAACATTATCACTTTTTACTTAAACATTATCACTTATTTTAAAATATGAGTTATCCAACCGAAAAATCTAAAGTATGAGTCAGAGGTGTGATTGTCACATTTTATATAAACATTATCAATTTTTAAAGATGTGAATGAGACTCAAAAATTAAAATATAACACAATCACACATAAAAAAAGTAGTTGAATGTGCTTAGTGTGATGGACATAATATTATCACTTTTTACTTAAATATGATTACTTTTTAATAATGACATTCTTTCAAAATATAAATATATTTAGCTCAAAATATTAATAAACTTAGTAAAGATATTCGGTTCTAGTAATATATAATACATTCAGTGCTAGTCTTGGGACGGATTGAGATCCGTGAGATGGGTCTCCATTGATCCCATATAAAAAGTGACAATGTTTATTTTAAAAGTGATAATATTTAAGTAAAAAGTGATAGTCACTTTTATTAAAAATATTATCACTTTTTACTTAAATATTATCACTTATTTTAAAATATGAGTTGTCCAACCAAAAAATCTAAAATATGAGTCAAAGGTGTGATAGTCACATTTTATATAAACATTATCAAATTTTTAAGATGTGAATGAGACTCAAAAATTAAAATATAACACCATCACACATAAAAAAAAAAGTAGTTGAATGTGCTTGGTGTGATGGATATAATATTATCTCTCTTTACTTAAATATCATTACGACTTTCTTTCAAAATATAAATATATTTAGCTTAGAATATTGATAAAATTAGTAAACATATTCGTGTTCATTAACATATAATACATTTAGTGCTAGTCTTGGGACGAATTGAGATCCGTGAGATAGTCCCCTTGACTCCATATAAAAAGTGACAATGTTTAATTCAAAAGTGATAATATTTAAGTAAAAAATGATATTCACTTTTATTAAAAATATTATCACTTTTTAAAAGAGTTCTTGACTTTTTGAGGCCATTAGAAGAACACACAAAGTACTTCTCTGTAACGCCTTCTTTGGCAGACTATCGAGTGGTTGATTTGCGTACACTAAAGTCAATTGCTTTACTGTGTCTACAATATAAATCATACATTTTTTCAAATGTCTTTCCAGTCATGCCAAGTAGAGATCCAGACATTTCTTCAATATTTTCTCCTACATAAATTTTAATAAATTACATATGAACAAATTATTAATTTCATTAATTAACTTAGATTTTCAAATGTGATATTGTTTTAAGTATAAAAATAATAGTCACTTTTGACAAAAACATTATCACTTTTTAAAATAAACTTGTCACTATTAAATTTTAAATAGAGATTACTTTGTGTATCATCCACATTAACTTCAACACTATCAACTTAACTGAAGTTCTCTCAATAGTGTCTACATCGCCTAAAATTGGCGATTCATTTGTAATAACATATACTCCATATTTATATCAATTCTTTATTTGAAATTTAAAAAGTAACTAATTCCACTAACATATAATCTCATTAATTAACTCATAATTAAAAAGTGACTATATTTATGTAAAAAGTGTAATATTTTAACTAAAATGTGATAGTCACTTTTAATTCAAACATTATCACTTTTAGATAAAACGTTGTCACTTTTTTAAGTTCTCGACATTCATTAAAAAATTCAAATCCTATTATTCATCAAATTCGATTTTAATAGTCATAATATGGAAAATGGGGCAAATACTCAATCCACTAATTTAAGTTAAAGGGATAGGGTCACTTGTTGCTTCCAATACTCTACACGATAAAACAACTGTTTCTATTTTTTAATAATGTCTTTCTCTTCCTTTTTTGCTTTCTTTGCTTAGCATTTTCCACTTTTATGCCTATTTTATTCTATCAATTCTATTATATCCTATGAACATGGATTTCATTTTACATATATGCATAGCATGCCCTATCCTATTTCAGACAACAATACATATTCTAGAATATGCAACCCTATGTATGTTCTACCCTCTACTACCTCTGCTAAGCTATTTAAATAACTAATTTTTAGTGTATTTTTTTTATAACAATGGATGGTATGTTCTGTTTTAATATTAAGACTTTATTTGTATCCACTCACCCATACCACCAACTACGCAAATTCATTATATCCATGTTCATGTATGCATTAAAAGCTTGAAAGAAGTGAAGTAAATTAAATGTATGCAGAAACAGAGCTAATGTTTCCTTATTTCAGTAACTTATTGCAAGAAGTTCAACAATATGAAGAGTTTGGCTGCTCCTACAAGACCAATTCTTCAATGGTAAACAATCTCTTCATTATTAAAAGAAAAGGAACAAAGTCAATTATTGTAGGAAGAATCTATTTTAAGGAAATTTGGCCACTCACCAGGCTCCTGCACAACGAAACAGTTCTCAAATGTCTTCACAATCCATATAATTTTGTCTTCACACCCCTCATTCACCCACTACTGGAGAAAACCAGATGCATCCCTCGAAAATAGCACCCAGTAACTAAACAATGCCTTCGTTTTTCTTCTCTCAATGCCTCTAAATTCTTCTACTGCACTGTCCCATTATATAACTAAACAATTTTTTTTTGAGATAAATGTAATCAATCATTTCAACAAACATTTTATCTGCAATTCATCTTAGCATTTTAACAAAATGCATACCATCTCCGTCAAGAGAAGAAATATGCGAAATAAAAAAGTATGAGAACTCGACAGATAGTTATTTATTTAACGAGACTACATTAATACTAATTCAATTTTCCACGGATTCACAATAGAGAAATGCAGTTGCATATCCATCAAAAGCAAATGAATCAAAAAACAATCACCAAATTCTGTCTCTCTTCCTTCCCCAATTGTCTCGCAGTTGACCCGATGAGAAGCACCTCTACAGTTTTTTCCATATTCTCCACCACGCCGTGAATGAGAGTCACTGCGAACGTGATGATCGCGAATCTTCCATTGGAGTAGACTTGCAGGTTGGGTTTGTTTGATTGTGTCGTGATGATCGCGAATCTTCCATTGGAGAAGACTTGCAGGTTGGGCTTGTTTGATTGTGTTGGGCTAGTTTGAAGATTGGATCTTAAGATGTTCACCATGCGAATTTTGTGTCTGAGGGCTTGATTAGATTTTGGATTGGTTTGGACAGATTCTGGACTGATTAGTTTTTGGATTGGGCTCAGGTTCTGTTTGGGCTAGTTTTTTTTAAAGTAATTTGATTAATGTATCCGGGTTAAGAAAGATCCGTCTCAGAGAAAAAGATCCGTGAGACGGTCTCACCCAAGACCTTCCCTTATAAATGATAATGTTGATTTGCAAGAAAAAATATATTAGTATACTTTTGATGGACAAACAAATAAGAAAAATGAGCATGCTTTTAGTAGACATAAGAAGTATATATATGTAGGGGTGGGCATCGGTTGGTTTGGTTCGGTTTTGACCTTTTTTCAACCGAACCGAAATAACCGAAGTTTTAAAAAATGAATCGAACCGAAATTATATAAAAACCGAACCGAATTACAATTCGGTTGGTTCGGTTCGTTTCGGTTCAAACCGAATTTTTCCTGCCTAAAATAAAAAAAAAAAATTATTTAAACAAATAAACATTTTAAGAAATTCAATTCTACATAATAATTCAGTAACATAATCTACAATATCATAAAGAATTCTACATAAAAAATTCTATAAATTATAAACAAATAAAATATAAAATATAAATATATTACTTTTTTTCAATTTCTTCAATATCCTCAACACTTCCTTCAATCTCAACTGGAAAAGTCTTTTTTTTTTGCGAAACCAATCTTGAACACAAATGAGACACTACACTATACTTAATTAACTCCTAAATGCATCAAACACTCGTCCTTCCCGTGCTAAACCCGTGCTAAAGGCAGATTCTGAAGCTACTGTTGAGATAGGAACAACAAAAATATCCCGAGCAATTTCTGAGAGAACAGTTTCTTCATGGGGGGATCGAAAGAAATGGGAAGAAACGACAAAAATGGAAATGAATGTTTAATTGTTTATGGTTAGATTAGATCTAGGGTTTTATTTATTTATTTATATATATATTTATTAATTATATTTATTTTTATTTATAATTCGGTTGGTTCGATTTATTCGATTTTTGGAAAATATAAATCGAACCGAACCGAAAAAACTGAAATTTTAAAAAATTTCAATCGAACCGAATCGAACAACCGAATAAACCGAAAATCGTCGATTCGGTTCGATTTTTCGGTTTTCTCGGGGATGGGTGATGTGGCAAGGCCACCCTTGACTACACTGTCCACCACTGGTTTCACGATTATTTGTACGTGTACAATGATCCAAATTAAAAAAAGTGAATTTAGTAAAGTTTGAAGTCAAATAAATGAAGAGTTTTTTTTTTTTATCAGTAAAAAATTCTTATTGCATATAAATGGGTTGGCTATAAGGTGTAGCCTAGTTAGTTTACACATGTAATATACTCATCATTAAAACAATCATTAAAACAATCATTAAAACAATCATCATTACATGAACGATCAAATACACATGTAATATAGTCATCATTAAAACAATCATCTCTCCAACATATTATTTAATTCTAAGCACTACATTATTATCATCATCCTTATTCCCTCCCCCCCAAATTCTTGTATATATGTAGTTGGTGGCATGTAAAATTTATTCAATTGAATTTTGATCCGTTATTTTAAAATTAAATTAAAATTGTAACGTAATTACATCAATTATACTGTACAACTGGATTCACACAAGTATGACTCTTCCTTTCAAATATTGATAAAAACAAATAAAATTTGTGGATTCAACTGGCTAATACAATGCAATAATATTACATGAAAGTAGGGGTGAAAATGGGTAAGAACTAGCTAGACTTAAAAAAAAAAAGACTGGTCTGGTATATAATTTTTAGGCCTATGGCCTGTTGTAGACTTTTTTAAAGGCTTGACGTGACTTTTTTATTAAATAGTTCTGACCCGAAAGTTTTTTAAAGTTTTTTTTTAGTCCTATTAGCGCATCAAAAAAATTTAGACGGTAGACCGTCATTGTTGTAGTTGCACCGTCATCGGAGGAATGTTGGTATGATTGCTAGCCAACGGTACTTGAGGCGCCACACATTTGGTGAGATTGTCAGATAGTTGGTGAAGAAATAGAGGGGAAGATTTTAGGGTTTTCAAAAGAGGGCGGGATAATTTGTGAGGGAAGAATGTTTCTTTCATAAAGGGTATTATGAGTATTTTAACACCTAATAGTAATGTTTTAAAAAATTTGAACTTAAATGCTTTACACACTAGTGAAATGCACATATGGATAAACAAACTCTTTTTTTAAATGCACTTATAGGACTAAAGAAGTCTTTAAAAGGCTTTCGGGCCAAACCTACTCCCTCCGTCCCGTAATTACTTGCACACTTTCTTTATTGGGACGTCCCAATATTATTTGTACACTCTTAATATGGAAATACCCAACAAAATTGAAAGTGTGGTATCTAGTGTTCAAGTAAAAACAGAATAATGTTGCACTGAATGTTGAGACAAATAGTGTAACACCGACTCTAATAAAATATAATAAATATAAAGACACAGAGCAGAAGACTAAAACACTAAAAACAAAATAAAGTCAATGAACACAATGGAATACTTTTTTAAATAGATTTTATTTAATAAAATCTATGCGAGCTTTATGGCGAAAATCATTACTTAACTTGTAAGTACAAAATGTTGTGTGAAATGTTATATCAATAACCTTTGTTGGGAAATAAAATGATTTTGATTAAGATACCAAAACCCCTGATTGATGATGATCAGATTAGTTGAGATACAGTCTTGAAAAGTATCAGTCTAGTTGTCTCAGGATAGTTGAGACAGTAAAAATGCCTAAGTCTAAATCTCAGAAATGTTGTGAGATTTATAGTTCAGGGTAGTTGTCCAAAGCTGAAATGTTAGGCAGCTTGTTAAGTGTTAAACTTTTAGGACAAGTCTGCTGAAGGATACATCATTGATAAGCCTGCTAAAGAGGACTACCTTGCTGAGTGACCAATGGCATGAAGTAAAGCTGCACTGAAATGATAAGAGCTAAATCAGATCAGCTGGTAAATGATTGAAGATCGCAACATTGAATGCTGCCTATTCAGAAGACATATTTAATGAAGCATTCATTACTATCAAGCCTGAACTTAGCATTGAAGACTTAGAAGCATTAAAGACTGGAGCATTGAATGAATGTTGGAACATTCTAGTTTGCAGCAGAAATGCTCAGGGGAGTTGTCCCATCTGACCATTGGTTGAGTGTAGAGTCTACCACAAATCAACCTTGGGAAATATGCAAATTTGGAAACAGACACTAGTCATCTCAGCCGCATTTTTCAGAAGTCAACACATTCATTCAAACAACCATTGAAGAAGCTTTTACACAATGGGTAATAGGATGTCAAGCTTCACAACCGTTTCAATGGTGCTGCAAATAGACAAGTTTGAAATGCTATCTCTCCAACGGATAGTTGATCAAATTTGCCTATAAATTCAGAGGTGATCAAAGGATTCAAACATCCAACTACTTGCTATCAAACTATCATCAAGCATTCAAAGGAAACCAAAGCTGTTTTTAAGAATCCCAAGTTTCCTGATCACTTCAAATAGCTAAGCCAATTCTTATCCCAAGCTTAGCATTGAGATATCCTAATCCTTTTCACTATTCTTATTGTAAAGGATATCTCTACTAGTTGGAACCAAACCTCAAACCCTTACCACATTTAGTGAAGGAGTGTTTGTTGTAGAAGTGAGGAGTTAAGGACTGTTATTGAGAAACACAGTCTTAACTCAGAGAGATTGAGCACTAGGACTCCGATTATCCTAGGGATCAAAGCACTAAGAGAGTGTTGTTGATCAGTGCACCTTGGCACTATAAAACAAGCTAATTCAATTGTTAAGGAATTATCCTGTTCAATCAGGGAAAGTGGATGTAGGAGTATTGAGACTCTGAACCACTATAAACTACTGTGCCATTTACTTACTGCTTTCATTCTATTGTTTGCATTGCTTTTCTCTCAATCATTCATTTTCAAAGGAGACAATTCAGTAAGATAAGAAAAAAAACTGTTTTGGACAAAGTCCCTGATTAATTGTTTGTTTTTCAGAAATTAACTTGGAGTATTTCTTCAAAGAAAAGGCCAACCACATTCCGCACTTAGAAAATATCTTAGATATTTATCCAACTGATCACTGTCTAGTTTTCAGTAGGACAGGTATCTTTAGAAGATCTCTCAGGCTAGTTGTCAGACGACCTTCCTGATCAAACCACTCTACTGTTTTTAAAAAAGAAAAAGGAAGAATTTGCATACACAAGTGCATTCCCCCCCCCCCCCATACACTTGTGTCATACTCCATCAAGGACCAACAAACCTTCACAACTGAAACTACAATCGAGGCAGGTTCCTAAATCTGAAGACGGTCAAGTGTAGAAACACTGTCAAAAGACTAATCCCTATATATGATTACACTCTCGATAGATAATAGAGAAGTATTGTCAGCTTTATGATAAGTTGGTATACTTCGTACAAACTAAAAGGTATAACTACTGACCACAATTCCTAACAGGGATGAACGTTCGATCTAAGAGATTGATCGAATAGCACACACTGAATTGTGAAGCCTTCCTTCGGTATTTATAGAGGTAAAACCAAGTTCTATAGACTTCCTTCTGGTCGAGTTAGGTTGGGTTGGGTCCGGTTCGAGTTGGGCTCGGATTGGATCGAGTTTTCTCTCGGGCCTCGAGATCTATGACCCAGCCTAACTCGAAAAAAAAACTCTTAGGATATTTGTTACTGTAATATTTTTTTTAAATAATAAAAGGATATTTCAGTAATTTTATATATTTTTTTAAAAAAATATTTTATCTAATGGTGAAGTGTGATTGCACATGTCAAAGTCAAATGATGTGTGGGCATTTAATTGGACGTCTATTGTAAAATAGAGTGAACCCCATGTCTCACGTTAGAAAAGCCCATATAGAAAATCATTAAAGATTCTAGATAATCTTAATCTTATATATTTGCAAACCTATTGAGTGCCATGTGTTACAACCACACCCATTCTACCTTAAATCTTTCTTCTAAAATCTCTCTATTTCAAAAATCCTCAATTCTCATTCATTTTAACTTTATCTTCTAATCTTAACCATTCATTTTAAGTTTTAATCTCAACCCTTAATCCTTAGTTTTTACTCCTATATAAACCCCAAACCCTTTCTTTCATGTCTACCACTCAATGTTTACATAATTTTTTAGGGTTTCTTTACACTTTTTTTTCCTAATGTAGTTTGATTGATTTTTATTTTTTATGTATTGTTCTACAATATAATTGTAGAAATTTTTATTATAATCTATAATGTATGTTTGTTCTACCAGATGTGTAGTTTAGTTATTGAGATTTAGTTTTGTTTGTCAATTTAAAGATTTCATCAGATTCATGAAGATTTTCAAGATTTCATCATATTCACCCGAAGATTTATGAAGGTTTTCAAGATTTAATCAGATTCAAATGAAGATTTATGAAGGTTTTCAAGATTTAATCAGATTCAAATGAAGATTTATGAAGGTTATGAAGACACCTCAAAATGTCATCCATTTACACTAATTGTTTCAAGGCAAGGTGGTTGCACTGATTATAAGTTTAGGCATCCATTTACGATAATTGTTTAAGGGTAAAGTCAGTATGCACTCGAGTGCATGTTGTGCACCCTAGTCCATGTGCACTTTTCAGTTTTACTGATTTACACTTTTTGGTAAATGGTGTTGCACTTTTCAATTATTACTAAAAATATTATTATACTGTTTAATAATTGAAAAGTGCAACACCATTTACCAAAAAGTGTAAGTCAGTAAACTGAAAAGTGCAACATGGACTAGGGTGCAGAACATGCACTCGAGTCCATAGCAGACCAACCCTTGTTTAAGATGGTTGCACTAATTATAAGTTTAGGTGTCAATTTCATTATTTCCAAGTCTGTAAATTATCCTTGATGATCCATAACAATATTCGATTGATTATATTTTTAGATAATTTCCTTAAACTTTGCATGTGTAATTATGTGTAAATCTCATTATTTTTTGCTAATGTATTACACTGTTAAGAATAAAACATGTGACATAAATTATCGGTATGATTTACAAGAAATTACTCAATTAAATCTCTTTAATCTTGTCATTGTTATACTGATTTTCAAAATACTTAATTAAGAAATAGATTAGATTGTGTATAATATAATATTTAGAATAAAGAAATTACATTAAATGAAGGATTTCCCTAATTAAACTATAATACTAGATTTTTTGGAAATAAATTTCTATATACATTTGAATTTTTGCCAATATTAAGAATGGACTATACACATGAAAGGATATTTTGTGTGCTTCTTGGCAGTGAAAATTTAAGGAAATAATTATCTATTTTTAACTTTGATCAAATTTTATATTTTAGAAATTAAAATATATGATATGATATGAAAAATTCTATTGCATAGGACATGTGTATGATATGATATTCAAAATTTTGTTAATAAATTTAACCAATTTTAGAAACGTTTAATTAAAATGTGTTGATTGTATTTTTCTAAATTATAAATGATTTAGTCATTAATTATTTTCGATATAATAGGTATAATTGTGCACATTCAATATTAATTTATTAATACAAAACTCTTAGATTGTTTGAAATACTTTAAAATTAATTACTTAGCGAAATTTAAGGAAAACTTTAAAATTGCTATCTAATTTCTTCAATTAATTTATTAATTGATTTAGTACAACATTATTTCAGCAATCATCAATAACATCTTATGAAATGAAGTAATTAGTTGTAAAATCAATACATAAGAGTTCTAATTATTATTGTATAAACACATTTTTTTTTAATCTTATCATTTGATAATTAATTTTTCTTAAATTATTTATGCATATATTTAAAGTAAATTGAAGATTTGCGGAGAATTAGCCTTAATGATCGAATGGCAAAGACTTATATATAATGCAAATATGATAAAAATGTAATTTAAATTGATTGGTGCATAATTTACTCACTTAATTTACAATTATAATATTAGTTTGACAAGTGCATGGTTTGTGCACATGCAATTTATTAAGTTTAATTATATTGTTTTGAATATCGTTACCTTCCACAAAATCTCTTAATTGAATTTAATTAGAGATTTGTACCCATTTTACAATGTACCCTCTATAAAATACATTACTTTTATATGTATTAGAACATAATTGACAAATCTAGAGTGGAGATTCACTTATATGACTTATTCGTTTTTTTTTTCTTTTTGAATCCATATGAATTATTAGTTAAAATTGAGTATTATTTTAAATTTCGCTAATTAATTCTGTTAACTTAAACTTATTCGTATTCCTAAACTTAGTTAGATTTTGAAATTAAATTAATGCAATTAATTATACTATTTGTTATTCTAAGTACACCTATAACATTGATATGACTCTTATTATTCAAGTACGTTACATAATAATTGTCCATCATTATTTATGTTATTAATTTATATAATTATTGAATAAAGAAAATATTTAATGGATTATCACTTTAATAACTTAACATAAAAGAAAATGATGTATCTAAGGGTGTGCATCGGTCCAAAATCGGACCGGATCGGGACCGAAATCTTCACTATTGCATGGACCGGAGATCGGACCATAATTAATCCGGTCTAGACCGGAATTTTCCGGTCCGGGTTTGGACCGGATTTTTTGTTTTTAAGTTTTTTTTTCAAGTTTATGGAAGCAAGAAAAATATTGATGAATCTGTGTATGAAAATCAAAGTGTTGCTCTTTATTTTAAATCAATCTACGCCAATGTTAATTTTATTTATATTATTATTAATGATCTTTTGACCCTAAAAATAAATTAAATATGTTCGTTAAATTATATATTTGAAAAAATGTAATAGATCTCAACAATTTTACATCACATCCTCACCAATTACTTGGTTTTGAAAAATAAGTGAGAGTATATTAGTAAAAAAAATATAAAAAAAATAAAAATTCCGGTCAAAACCGGACCGAACCGGAAAATCGGAATCTAAAATTTGAAGGACCGGAGACCGAACCGGAAACTACCGGTCCGATTCCGATCTTTTTTCCGATCCGATCTTATTTTGTGCACTCCTAGATGTATCGATCAAATCTTTATATTTTAACCAGCTAAATCCCGTACCTAACTAAATTAAATTTATAATTCATCTTTAATGAATAACACTAATTAGGTATTCTTTCATGAACAACCCTAATTAATAATGACATTATTACAAATAATTTCAATTCAACATATAATTATGAATGCCATCATGATGGTAATATTATTATTTTATTAATTAAAAATGCCATATTCCTTCCATATTTATTTTTTATATTTTTTCATGTAATTTGTATATATACCCAAAAATTTGTAAATTGAATGATTATATTAAATCAATTATTGTGTTAAAATATTAAAGATAATATTTTATTTTATAGTAATAATTATAAAATTTATACAAAAACTTATTTGTGTATTATTTTGTGCTTCATCTGTCCCATAATAATTTGGGTTAATTGCAAATTAATAAATAGTCACCTTTAGGTTCAATTACACCATATATTTTTTTTTCCAATTAGATACACCGCCTTTTTAAGTTGTGTAATTTGATACTCCTGTCTATTTTTCTGCAACACATAAATGATGTGAATATCGAAGCTGCATTGAAGTCCACGTAAATGTCATAACTGATATATAAACATTTTTTTTTCTAAAACGTATTTAAGTAAAAACAATATTCAAAATTTTAGATTGTTTTTTGTGGACTATGATTTGGAGGACACAATTCAATTCTTTTGAGTTTTAGAAAAATATTATAATAATTTTCAAAAATCGGGTTATAATTTTTTTTAAAAACTATTTTTTAGGTAGAGTATTATTTTTTATTTAAAAATTATTTTTTAATATTGTTTTTAATTGGAAACATTTTATATTGTTACAATTACATTTTAGTTTTTATCTTTTAATAGATTAAAAAAAATTCAAAATCTATACATATGTTTCAAAGATTATTTTTTAATTAATAAATTAAAATATATTATAAATTTATTTTAATCCCTCGTAAAACGCGGGTCTTACGTTAGTTTCTAATAAACGTTAAATCAAAATATCTTTATCAATGAGAGAGCGCGCGAACTTGATATAAATATGAGAATTGATGTCATTCGAAAGAAATTTAAAAATTCTCACATAATCAATCATTTTCATCACATAGATTTTTTAATAAAAAATTCAATGATTATATAATGTTATATTGTATATAATCAAAATGTAATTCACCAAAAAAAAACATCAAAGAAGATACTAAAGAAAAAAGGCATGGCTCACCTATTTTAATGTCAAGAGATTACTTATTTAGTTCAATATTTTGTATATAATCTTTTCTTCATATAATATCATATTATTTAGGTGAGGATATTTATGATGTGCATTAATAGAATATAAAAAGTACTTTCTTCGAATCACAAAATAATACACTATTTAAAAAAAAAAATCATATAACCAAATCTGAAAGGGGAAATACATTTTAAGTAATATATGCCAATAGAAATTTAAGAAAACTATAAATCAAAATGAACAAAATAAATAAATGATGTAGGTTCTATATCTTTTTCCAATCATGTGCTAATTCTTATCATTTTCATCCTAATTGGATTAATTTGATTACATCTTAACATGCACCGTGACGTTCATGGTAGAGTTACATATTGGGCATGTTTAGACTTGGTCCCACTCCCGCAGTCATTGCAAAGACAGAGATGTCGACAAGGCAATATTAGTACACATACCTCCCTCTCACCACACAGCTTGCACCGCTTAACACCGTAGTCACTCTTCTCAATTTCGTTGTTATAATCCACTTTTTCGCTGTTGTCGCAACATGATTCTGCATCGTCGACCAAGGGGGTAACGCCATGGACTCTGTTGAACATGCGTTCTACACCACCAAATTGTGTGAGGGCATACTTGAAGTTCGTGTGAAGCGAAATAACTATGGCTTCTGTTTTTTTTTTGTCATGTCTTTCCATAACTGATTTTCAAAGTAAAGATTACGTACTTTATCTTGAAGAAGCGTATTTAATTTAAACATTGCTTGAATTTGCTCATCATTTTCATTCAATATTTTCGCCACTCCTTTTTCGATCGTGGCAATTAATTGCTTTTGCCTTTCTTGTATCTTCGATTTCATTCTCTTGACCTGCAATTTAAAAACAAAACATTTTTGTGAATTTTCATTCCGGCATTTTCACAAACACATTTGTACACGTAATTGACTAATGATCGGAAAAGGAAAATACATGTTGAGAAATGATGTCGTCCACCTCCAACTCGTATGACTTTATTTGAATGTTGCTCTTTTGGGTTGTCGGAAAACCAGCTCCGACATAGAACTCGTCGATGGAATCTATGCATCTCTTTCTCGAAGCAAAAATGTTTCCATTCTACGGGTTGATAGGAGTTTTGAGTAGGGTGAAATTACAAATCACGTTCAGAAAAAGGCTTGTTTGAAATTGGAGTTGTCGGAAAATACATTTGTTGTTCGTTGTACGCAGAATTTAGACTTCTCGAACAATTCATCAAATCTCTACAAAATTTACCAAACAAGCATCTATATAAAAAATAAATAAGAGGAAAACTAAAAGATTCAATTGCAAATGCAAATTCACCTCTCTTGTTCAATGAAGATTGAAATGCTTTCTTCTCAGAAAATAAGTAATGAAGTGTGTGTTTTATACACCTAGGAGAGAGAAAAAGTATGGTGGGTTGGTGCAATACAAAAAGACTTTTGTATAAAATGATCTGAAACGAATCTCAAATTTAATATTCGGTCATAAAAGTGTAAATTTAAAATTAATTTAGATAAGACTTTATAAATTTACGGATCATATATAATATGAGAATGAGATTTTTTTGTACATGTGATTCTCTCATAGTATACATGCAATTATAAAATAAGAGCTAACACTTATGTGACAAATTTTACACATGAAATATGCTTAATTAAAATAATTTTAAAAAAGTTAGACGTTATAAGCCTAGATCCGTATTGTTCAAAAAAATTGCAGGTCGAAAGCAGGTGCTTTACTATATGATCAATATATTGTTACTACAAGACTAAAATATTATCATTACAAGACTAAAAGTATGCTACTATATGTCAAAAAATATTCTGAAAATTTAAGTTCACCCAAAAAATTAAGTCT
Organism: Galeopsis tetrahit; assembly: GCA_963675135.1. Lineage (NCBI taxonomy): Eukaryota > Viridiplantae > Streptophyta > Magnoliopsida > Lamiales > Lamiaceae > Galeopsis > Galeopsis tetrahit. The sequence continues at coordinate 48,406,771 of OY776126.1, read as the reverse complement.
CCATAATATTTTTGAATTTATAGTAGCATACTCTTGGCCTTGTAGTGACAAAAAATTGACATTACAGTAACATAGTTTTGATCTTATAGTAGGAGAATATTTTTGGCCTTATAATAACATATTTTGACTTTGTAGTAACACAAAATATTTTACTACTACAAGTCAAAAAATATGTTACTATATAAAGTTCAAAAAAATTCTGGTAAATTCAACCAAAAAATTAAGCATTCAGAATATTTTTGAATTTATAGTAATATATCTCTGATATTGTAATAACAATATTTTAATCATGTAGTTAAACAATAAATAAAGGCGAAAAAATGTATTTTATTTTTAAGATTGAACCACGCTTGACTTAGGTTTGACCCACCATTTTTGTCCTAAATTTACTTATTTGATATAAGTTTTATATTACACAATTTCATGAAAAATTGTTATTTGGGCCATGTTATGATTAAGAGGAAAACTTATTATTGATATATATTAGGTCGTGTTTTAATTTAAATTAAATCACCCTTAATTCATAAATGATCTAATATATATAGTAATGAGATTCGAGATTATACATTTTGAGTAACAATTGTAATGTACATACAAAGCGCAAAACTCTAACTTTAAACGAGATCCTTGTAAGTGGGAGATGGAATTAATTGGTCCACGAAATTAGTCGGTCCTTGGAACGGATACTCGAGACTTTTTTTTTGACAGGTAAAAGTGGTGCATATATACCATAACCGAGTAAAGGTACTCGAATCCCGTTACAAGAATGACGTATCGTATACTCTAATATACATTTAGACTGTTGTTTATGGGGAACACATCCAAGGAGCTAGATCCCAATCGTGAAAAGAATTCTCAATTATTTTGTGTGCCTTAAGCCATTTTTAGGTACTAAACTTGATGCTCTCCGAAATTTCATCCGTAGTCCAAACTTGACCATTGAAAATAAGATCGTTTCGGGCTCTCCATATCCTCCGTATAGTGCACTGCCAGATAAGTCCCATAATCTTTCTCTTTTTTGGGCTTCTACCCTTACTGCAAAGTTCCTCCATGTGGTTACCAATTGAGTTGGAATAGACAAGTGGGATTTCCAGCCAACTATGAACATCATTCCACGCCAGTGACGGAGCCGGAAAATCTAGATAGGAGGGGTCCGATTAACATTACTTTAAAAATAAAATAATATGTACTTATTATACTCATCGATCAAATTTTTACATGATAAAATTGTTAATACATTTCATTAAATTTAATTGAACAAGCTAACTTTTATTTTATTTTGAAGTTTTAATTTGATAGTTCGATTCAAAATAAGCGAAACAATTTAAAAATTGTTAAAATATTAAATTCAAAAAACATTTTATTTCTTCGATTGTAAATGTCTTTTAATTAATACATTAATATTGATGCGGCCTAAAAATGTCATCCGATAAGAAGTCGACACGTGTATAAAGGATAAGATAAAAGAGAAGATATGGGATTGTGGAAGGGGCTCTGCATAAAGAATTCCTTCTGGAAGTCCCTCCAGAGGGAGCTCCTGGAGCCCCTCTGGGAGAGACTTATCTGGAGGACTCGATCTTGATATGAATTGGTGAACCGAGAATATAGGAGATCTCCACATAAATCGGACTAAGACTGACCAAGGAAAGATTCTTCTCTCCTTCATTTTAGTGGAAAGAGTCCACTAGGGGGAGTGGCCCCGGTCTTTCCGGAAGTAGAGGAGAAGTGGTGACCTTGTCAACATAGCAAGGCTGGGTCCAAAGGTAGCTCCGAAATATAAGGAAGCTGTAACCTCCCCTTAAAGGGAGATTCTCTATAAATAAGTAAATTTGAGTATATTTCCGGGTTAGACTTTCTTACCTTTATAAAACTTGATACATTTCGTATAAAACGTACTTTTGATATTATTTGAGAGCCTGATTTGATAAAACAAGGATCTCGAGGTCCTTGTGATATATTAAAAGCCCTATACTGACTTAGGCATCGGAGTGTCCGCACCGGAGCTCCCTCCGGTGTGTCTTTTGCAGGTTCCTGGAGGATCATTCCAGAGGAAGCAGTGTACCTGAATTATTTCTAAAACATTCGGGAACTTAGATATCCGACTCCGAGGACATCTAATCCGATCGTGCAATTTTTGGCACATCAACCGACGCCGTCTGTGGGAAACGATTTAAAAGATTTTCTCACGAATTTATATCTGTTCGAGTGATGGAATTGGAGATGGACCATTGCTTGGTAAATTCTACGGGCAGTCCTTTGCCTAGATTTGACACAGGTTCCTCCTTAAGTTCTCTTATATATGCTGCAAATAATTTTACATGTTGGAATATAATTGCTTAATGATGCAAAGAAGCCAGATGCAATAAATGATTAATATGGACCATTGAGTGAGATTTGAGAGCAGAATTCTCAATTGTGATATCTGATGTCATTATTAATGTCTTGATTGAGAAAGAATTGAAGGTTATATTAATGTCTTGATTTAAATGTCCATAATCAATATAGTTCTGCTAGCAGTGTGAACTTGTTCGTTTGCGAAAATTCCTTTATTGTGGAAAATGTTCATTTCTGGAATTGAAAAATAAAACAAGAAATCAAACAAGGTAGAAAGCTATTAGCATCTTGCTAAGCCCCGACTGGAGATTAATGGTGATTGTGTTGATTATGATGGGAGTAGGGTAAATTTGAATTATCTCAGGATGATATTATTAAACATATCCTAATATATGTTAAAATGAGAGATGAATGCTACGGTGATGCCTGAAATAAATTCATTGTGTTATTTTAATGAAGTGGTTTTACTGTTAATACGATTTATGATGCTATTGAAATTTCCTCTCACTCTGATTTCTCTAACATCCAAACATTGGATTTCCGCTAGTGATGAGATTTAAACTGAAATAACAAAAATGAGAATTAAAATGATTGGTATTGATAACTCTTGTCCTTGGCTCAAAGTCTAAGGGGATATGACATTACGTAAGGACTGTGCTGATCAGGTTGATTTTGCTCTAAATAATATTTGATTGATAAAACTTCACACAGTGATGTATTATTATTATGGAATTATGAGTATAAGGATTGTCGAACATATATGTGGAGTGTGCAATTGCCTGCTCCAAGACTCCAGGAAGAGGCTCGAGGCACCCCTATCTCTATAGGGGGTGATATCATTGGCACGTCTGGAGCCCTCGGGAGTGGACCTGGCAAGGAGATACCTCCAGGCACTGCAGAGGACGACAACATTCGTGCCCCTCCACGAGCAGCAGAGTATTTAGGGCCTCGAGGTCCAAAATCTAAACATGGGAGTACGAGGCAAAGATATGATAAGTGCATCGGTGCTACAGGTTAGTACAGGTGTTTGATAGAGCCTAAAGTATTAGATCTTTTATAGTAATTTGATATTGCTATGAGCATATTTTAATGATATTGACATATATGACACGAACTTATTTTTTCCATTGAATTAAGCATGATTCTCCTAAGCTTACATGATTGATACTCTAGAAGCAATCTTAGAATTAAGAATTACTTGAAATCGTAGAAGCATGGGTAAGCAATTCACATGTTGAGTCTTGTGATTACTTTACGTGGTAGAATTAATGATTAGACGCTGATGATGATTATGATTTTGCACACGATTAACATGTTTCCATATTTTAGATATAATTTCATATTACAGACCGAGTCTACCCAAGTTCTGGAGGACCTTTGGGTAGGTTCAGAAGATTTCAGATTGTAGATTAAGTCTACCCAAGTTCTGGAGGACCTCTGGGTAGGTTCAGAAGATTTTAGATTACAGATTAAGTCTATCCAAGCTCTAGAGGATCTCTGGATAGGTTCAGAAGATTTCAGATTATAGGTTGATTCTATCCAAGTCCTGGAGGATTTCGGGATAAGCTCGGAAATGGAAAGTGAAGATTGAGCCTATTTAGGTCCCTGAGATCAAGGCCAATAGCCCTAAACAGACAAAACGATAAGTCCGAAAACTAGAGTGGGTGAGAGGATGATTGATTACGTGAAGCGGGTAGAGAACTTAAGAATCTTCAGAGCTGAAAAGTATCTCACCCTCGAAGAGGTGAGGCAAGCCAAGAGGCTGGAGGTGAAACCAGCTAGTGGAGAGAGGAAGAGAGAATCTACAGCAAGGAGGTCCAGCCCAGAAGCTCCCCGAAACTCCGGAGGAACAGGAAACCGCAATGCTGCGGGAGGATCCCGATCTGGGCCTCGAGGGACGTTTTAGAAATATACCCAACTGAGATTGGAACCTACAGAGGTCTTGGAGGTTGCTGGAGATCATCAGAATCTGAAATTCCCTTATTTCATATTTAAATTATATAATTGAGGCTTATGGAGCTTATCTGAGCACTTGAGAGCCTGTGTGGGAGGCCCCTTTTTTGGTGTATCTTTACAGGATCAATTCGGGATTGATATACAAGTAAACCTGGAGAACCTAGAGGTTCTGGAGGAGCTCGAAAGAGCAGAGAACTATGGAGAACCAAACGAGTAGCTGGATTATGATATTTAGCCTGCTATGGTGCTGATCCCCAAATAACGAGTATATCGATACCACCGGTTAGTACAAAATTTGATAAAGCTAAAAAAGGTTAGATCTTTTATGCTAACATGATTTTATAATGAGTATGTCATGATGAGTGTGACATGAATAAGCTATGATATTCGTTGATTCGATATTGTTATAAGTATGTCATTATGAGATTGATATGCGTATCATACTTTATTTTCCCTAAATCAAGTACGACCCTCCTACTTTTACGTGATTATTATGTCTAGATGCTCTAGATGTGATGTTAAAATTTGAAAATTGACTTGAGATACTAGAGAGCATGAGTAGCACGTTGAGTTTATGTGGTTACTATATGCTCTAGAATCCATGACTATGGACTAATAATGATTCGTGACTTCAGAATGTGGGGCTAACATACTTATCTATGAATTTTGTATGATTGACATGCCTCGATATTCTAGAAGTGACTTCAGATTTCAGATTAAGCTTGTATGATTGAAGCTCCACCGAGCCTAGCTGCTGAAGCTGACCAAACCCTCCCCAGGGTGCTGAAATTTGATATTCAAAAGTTGAGAAGAGCTGAATAAAGGACCAGCCCCCGCAGCTTCTGGAGAAGCTCGAGCTTTGCGGTTAAGATACTACATCTTGGGTGGCCAATTATACAAACGATCGTTGACCCATCCCTATCTAAGATGTCTCCCGAAGGAGATTACGTGATAAAAGAAACCCATGAAGGATGAGCAGGTAGTCATGAGGGCTACAAGGCTACTGTAAAGAAGGATATACCCAAGAGTCGATCTATTAGGTGATTAAGATCATCTAGGGTGTTGAGATGCGATATTCGGAGACGAGCATGATGACGGACCTTGCAAATGCCTTACAGTTCGATGTTTAAAGGGGGTGATGAAGGGTCTAGGCCTACTACCTCCGAGATGCTGATATGAAGCCACGTAAGTGAAAAGTGTATACTTTACTTTTTTACTTTAGATTTTACTTTGTAAAATGATATGAGTTACCTAGACGTAGTTGTTTAGAGCATAAAACCTCGAAACATATGAGCATTTGCTAAAGCTTCAGAAATGATTGATTTGAGAAATGCTAAGGTAATTACTTAGGAGAATTTCGTGATTGAATCGAGAGAATGATTGAGAATTTAGGCATGGTTAAGAACGTGTTTTTGATTAGTGATGAGTCTAATTTTTTCTAAATTATGTTAAAAGGTATGTTTATCTTTGATGAATATTTGAAGATTTTATGAGATGTGATGAAAACATTTGGAGATTTTTGGAAACGTGTATGAGCACATATTTCCTAACAATTTAAGATATGATTCATAAGCATACTTTGAGCATCCTGAAACGCGTGAGGGCTAACCACCCTGAGTAGCCGGATGGCTAAGTTTGAAAATTAGGAGTGATGAAATGATGAAGGATCTGTAGATCACTGAGCATATATGAGATATGAGAATTCAAAAGTGAGAAACAATTAAAGGCCACGAGGTCGAGGGAAGCTAGAAAGTTCCTCACCCTACTCTAAATCCAAGCGGATTACTTGAACTTGAAAGGTCTTGATATGATCAACACCTTGAATTAAGAGTGAGAAACACTCAGAGGCCTAGAGGCCGAGGTGCTCCAAAGAGCCCTCACAATATTCGAGACCCAAAAGGGTTAATCAATGAAATGAGAAGATTTTTTGAATTAAAATCTTGTAAGAATAAGAGTGAGAAACACTCAGAGGCCTAGAGGCCGAGGTGCTCCAGAGAACCCCCATCCTACTTGAAACCCAAAAGGGTTAGTCAATGAAATGAGAAGATTTTATGAATCAAAATCTTTTAAGAACGAGAGTGAGAAACACTCAGAGGCCTAGAGGCCGAAGAGCTCCAGAGAGCCCTCACCATGTATGAAACCCAAAAGGGTTAATCAATAAAATGAGAAGATTTTATGAATCAAAATCTTTTAAACGAAAGTAAGAGACAAGTAGAGGCTCAGAGGCCAAGGAGAACTGGGGAGCATCCCCCCATAACCAAGACCCAAGATGGATACTTATAAATTTCGCTAAAGTCAAGGAAAACCTCCTCGAGCCACCTGAAACCAGAGGTGATTCCGTGAAAGGGGGAGAGATTCCCTAAAGTTCTTGACAAAATTCTTTGAAGATTATGAAACCAAGAGTCAGGCCATTGCCAAATTACATGCGGCCAAGGCGGGAAAAATCTCCGAAGGGGAGCACTTTTGAAATTCCTCTCCGAAGCAAGAATAATACACGTCTCTCCAGAAACGCCTCTGTACTAGGCTCACTGGAATTTTCTACTCTCACAAAAGATATACCCCTTTTACGAGAGTAGGGGAGAGTAGATGATGCGGCCTAAAAATGTCATCCGATAAGAAGTCGACACGTGTATAAAGGATAAGATAAAAGAGAAGATATGGGATTGTGGAAGGGGCTCTGGATAAAGAATCCCTTCTGGAAGTCCCTCCAGAGGGAGCTCCTGGAGCCCCTCTGGGAGAGACTTATCTGGAGGACTCGATCTTGATATGAATTGGTGAACCGAGAATATAGGAGATCTCCACATAAATCGGACTAAGACTGACCAAGGAAAGATTCTTCTCTCCTTCATTTTAGTGGAAAGAGTCCACTAGGGGGAGTGGCCCCGGTCTTTCCGGAAGTAGAGGAGAAGTGGTGACCTTGTCAACACAGCAAGGCTGGGTCCAAAGGTAGCTCCGAAATATAAGGAAGTTGTAACCTCCCCTTAAGGGGAGATTCTCTATAAATAGGTAAATTTGAGTATATTTCCGGGTTAGACTTTCTTACCTTTATAAAACTTGATACATTTCGTACAAAATGTACTTTTGATATTATTTGAGAGCCTAATTTGATAAAACAAGGATCTCGAGGTCCTTGTGATATATTAAAAGCCCTATACTGACTTAGGCATCGGAGTGTCCGCACCGGAGCTCCCTCCGGTGTGTCTTTTGCAGGTTCCTGAAGGATCATTCCAGAGGAAGCAGTGTACCTGAATTATTTTTAAAACATTCGGGAACTTAGATATCCGACTCCGAGGACATCTAATCCGATCGTGCAATTTTTGGCACATCAAATATGTTCCAATATTCTATTATTTGCACGATTTGATCGACACAATTTTTAAAATAAGTGGATTTAGTGGTTGGTGAATAAAGTATGAATATTTTGGATGATTTGGTGAGGTGTAAACTAAAATGTATGCAAAAAATGAGTGACAATTGTGAAAATAAAGTTATGTTGAGAGGGTATTAATTTTGTTGGGTGTTTTCATATTAAGAGTGTGCAAATAATCCTTTGACGTCCTAATAAAAAAAATGTACAAATAATTACGGAACAAATGGAGTATATATATATATATATAAAAAAAAAAAATTGGTGGGGGCCACTGGGCCCCCTGGCCCCAATGTGGCTCCGCCCCTGTTCCACGCCATCAGCGATTTGGATACTCGAGACTTAAAAAAAAATCGTATGCATAATTAATATTATTTAATATAAGCAATTAATATAATTTATTTAATAAAGTAATACTGATTAGTTACACATAATTGCATCAAGCGGTTGAAATAAAGAAAAGTTAGATTTTCAGCGTATTTATGGACATTAAACTAGGAAAGTCAAAGTATGGGTGATTACAAAATAAAGTGTAAATAAAGTGAATAAATACAAATTGTGGCATTTAATTTCTGTCCCTATCTCCAACTCCTATAATTACATAAATAACCCCCTCAAACACACCATAATTCCTATTTCACAACCACACGTTGTCAGGGGTAGTTTAGTAAAAGCAGTTGTGGCGTGCTTGACGTGGCATTTGCAAGTGCAGGTACATGACCCCATACACGGACAGTTTTAGTCAAGACATGAGGATCTTTTTTTTAATATGAGTTGTGTACAAATTATAAAAGTTATGCTCATGTGCATTTAATTATATGGTATAATTGTGTTAGTGATGTTACATTATGGAGCACGTCTAGAAGGAATAAGCTACTGTCGGAAGTTAGAACAAAAACTGATCACTTCCTTTTGGGATCAGGATCAGAAAGGTCTCTACCCATGACACGGATCATGATCTGATCAGATTCCTCCAAGATCTGATCTGATATTAATACCCTCATCCAGGACCAGGACGATAAATGGTCTTGGTTAATAAGGAGAAGCAAAGAATCTTGGTGTGTCAGAATATCTCTGAATATCCCTACAAATGTATGCGCGGTATCAGAACAATTGGTTATGTGTCAGGTAGTACAGTGACGTGGCATTGCTTACAACAAACCCTAGAGGTAAATTTACTTCTTTACCCCTCCAGAATAAGGTATAAAAGCATTCCCTTTTTCCTTTCATAAAAGGTTAAGTCATTCTTTCCATTACAACACATACAAAATACAAAACACTCTTATTATCTTCATCGAACTCGACTGACTTGAGCGTCGGAGGTCCGTCGCCGGACACCCCTCCGGCCCGGTTTGTGTGCAGGTCCTCAGCTCATCAAGGACGTGTATCATTATTCAACATCCAAGGATTTGCAAAGGCCTCGTTTAGGTATTTCTTGTTTCTATCTCTTTTTGATTGTGTTCCTTATCATTCACCACTGTGAATTCGATAAGGTCACATCAAATGGCGCCGTCTGTGGGAAAAATCTGACTGAGACGTGAGGTTTTTCATTTATTCAAGCTTTTTCCGAAAATCAGTCTCTCAATCTGTAGTTGGAAATCCATAATCATGGGATTTGTTCATGTGTGTTTGTGAAGATATTAAACTAGTCATAAGATTTTACTCGTTTAGTGATGGAGAACCAAGTGCAAAAGAACTTGAGTAAGGATTTTGAGGGCGTGGCCACTGATCCAGCCCGTATCATGGACCCAACTCGGGTCACTGAATTGGCCAATGATACGAGGAGGGAAAACGCTGCTATGGGTCAGAAAGAAGGAGTACCAGATCCGTTTCCTTCCTCTGGGCATGTTGTTACCCTCCCTCTGGAAAGTTTAAGGGATCTAATCACTGCTGCTGTGGATCAGGCCTTAGCTCGAAGAGGAGTGCCAGCCCAGGATACTCCTATAACTCCCTCGACAGTAAACATACGAGAACAGCTCCCTCCAAGAGATGTTCCTCCTCTCCTAGTCCAGAAAGATCCGGTGTTGGATGAACCAACGGAGGTGGTAGCCGCAGCCACTGAAAGGGGCACGAGGAAAAGAAATGAGAGGGTAGTGCTTCCGAGAAGTGAAGAGGAGGACAGTTCAGGGGAAGAATATGTTCAATCCTCAGCTCGAGAGAGCATCGATACTGAGATTGTGGCGTTAAGAAGAGAAATGGAGGAGATGAGAGAAATGTATGAGAAGAATGCTATGAGTGGAAATAGGGCAGTGGGATCTCCTTTTGTCTCTGAGATTCTAATGGATCCGCTCCCTACGAATTTTAAAACACTCTCTTATGAGTATGATGGTACTACTGATCCTCAGGAGCACCTCCTTCGCTTCCAGAATGGAGCTCTCCTCCATCAATACACTGATGGAGTCAAGTGTCGAGTGTTCGTGATAACTTTGACCAAAGCGGCTCAACAATGGTTCGCACAACTACCTCCTAATTATATAAGTTTCTTTACGGAGATGAGCTCTCTTTTCTTGTAACAATTTGCGAGCGCTAAAAGGCAGCTCAGGACGTCCTTGTCATTGATGAGCCTTAAGCAAAGAACAGGAGAAAGCTTGAGGACCTTTCTTGGCAGATTCAACAAGGCCACCCTGGAAGTGCCTAATGCAACGGGGGAGGTGAAAATTAATGCTCTTACTCAGGGTTTAGTAGAGGGAGATCTGTTTAAGTCTTTGGCTAAGCGCCCTCCACTGACGTTCGACAAGCTCCTGGCCAGAGCCGAGAATTATATCAATTTAGAAGAGATCCAGTACACTAAAAAAGGAGAAATAAGGAATTCTTACCCAAAAGGAGAAAATGATGGAGACAAGAAGCGTAAATATGAGGAAAAGGATGCCAAGGAGGAGATCAGGCAGTTCTGAAACCACACACCTCTGAACAAACGTCCCTCGGAACTGTTGGAGGTGATGCATAATCAACCGGGTTTTAAGCTCCCCTATTCGGCCAGAGGTGGTCCTAAAAATCCCAGATCTGATCAATATTGCAGATACCACAATGAGTATGGTCATGATACAGACCAATGTCGCCATCTAAAAAATGCAATTGAGAAGATGATACGAGAGGGGCAATTGGCCGAGTATGTGAGGGCTGAAAGGGATAAGAACTATGGTTGGAGAGAGGATAAAGGCAAAGAAAAAGAGCAGCAGGAGCTACATACGGGAGAAGGAGGAATACCGCAGAAAAGGGGCAACATCTTCATGATTGCAAGAGGACCTACTGATGGCGATTCAGACGGAGCACGAAAAGCCTTCGTGAGAGAGGCAATAACTTGGGGATCCGAAGTACACAGTGTGTCAGACCCTAGTTTAGGGGAAAGGAAGTAGCACGTCCATGGAACGCAAACAAACTCAAGAGGCACTACTGTTGATGTTGGTCCCAAGTTGAGTTAAGATTGAGTAAGCTAAGAAAGTCTAGAGGGGAGGGGTGAATAGACTTTCAAAAATCTTTCAAAATATCAGAGTTTATAATGCGGAATATTGTTCTGAATAATACTGTTCTTACTGAGTCAGATCAGTACTTCCAGTTTTAGTTTTATACTCAACTTTTAATCAGATCTTTACTTAGTAAATTCTACTGTTCTTGTTTAAACAAATATCAAACAAATATCAAACAGAAAACAAAGAACACAGAATTTTATAGTGGTTCGACCAATAAGTCTACATCCACTCTCACAATCCCAGTTGTGATGTTTTATTAACTCTTCCTTGAGTTTCTTGTGGCTTAAAGTCCCAAGATTAAGACTGTGATCTATTCGATTACACTTCCAAGTGTATCTTCGATCTACTAGTAATTCTACAAGTAACTAGCACACTTGTTTACAACAATACAAACTTTAAAATGAAAAGTAAAACTTCTCTTGAGTAGCCTTTGATTTCTTCTCTTCAATTCAGTGGCTTCTTCTCAGATTTCTTGATCTCTTCAACTCTGTGAGTTCTTCAATGCTCTGTAGACTTAGATTGCTTTTGAATGCTTTATGATCAGTAAATGTTCAGTAGTCTCAGCAGTCTTTCAGTAGTCTTAGCAATAGGAGATCACACAGTATTTATAGAACTTAGTATGACAGTTAGCAGTTTGTGAACTAACTCTAAAACTGTTTTTGTAACTTCTTCTTGTAACCGACTTTTTAACTTCCTTCTTATTCCAAGTCAGCATATCTTCAATATATCTTCAGTTACGCCTTAAATAAGTTTTCCAAACTTATTCAACAAATTCACCAAATCAGCACAGTAACTTACTGTTCTGATTTTTACTCTTCTGATTTTTACTGTTCTGAGCCAGTCAGCACAGTAACTTAAAACTGTTCTGTACTTCTCCAGAATTCTTCTAAGCTTCTCTTCAACTCTTCTTTGAAGTCTTCTTATTCTGAAGTAGTCTTCTTAGTCTTCAATAGTCTTCTGATCTTCTTCTAATCTAGTGTTCTAAACTTACTGTTCTAAAATTATTACAATGCTGAATACAATACAACTTTACAAATATAAAACCTATCTATACATCAACTGAACTATATACAGATGAGTATATCTAAATTCTATTCTATAAGCTGTCTATACAATATAAAACATCAGCTTAGTTCCTAACAGTTCATATATCAGATCAGTAAACACAATAAGATCAGTAATCATATAAGATCAGTAAACTCAGATAAGATCAGTAACTTAGATTTCAAATATCTCATTAAAATCAGTAAACTTATTTCATATGACTCAGTTAAGATGACTTAGAAACACATATATTACTAACTTTAAGTTGCTTTTGGCCATCAAAACATACTTTCATCATCTAGAACATTGTTTCAAGGGTTCATATCCCAACAATTTCCCCCTTTTTGATGAAGCCAAAACTACTTAAATGTTAATAAATCAGTAGTTAAGTATGTAGTCTATCATAACAGTTCATCATTTCGAAACGTCATATCATATTTATAATCAGATCAGATATTTCACATATTACACATACTAACAGAATATGCAATAAACACAAAATATAGAAATAAAGATTAAGGTTAGAAATGTTATCTTGTGAGCTTATTCCTTCATCTTCTTTCTGTATCTTCAGATTCTGAATGCAACATAAAGCCTTGCTTTGATATCCATCATATGTTGATGATCAGTGATACCTTCTTCTTTGATAATCTCAGCAATTATGTTACCAATCTCTTTGTAATCAGGTTCTCCATTCTCAAGTCTTGGAGGTTCCCAACTTGGTTCTTCAGGACATAATATCTTCACTTCAGCACGAGCAGCAACTTGTGCTATATCTTCCCAAAAATCTTTATCTATGTTCAGCATGAACTCTTCAAAGTTAGCAAATTCAGCTTCTTTGCTCGAATGATCACCAAACTTTCTCACAATAAAGTTTGCAATCTGCCACTTCTTCTTCAGATTTTTCCAATATTCCATATTTTCAGTTAGAAAAATAAAATCCACAAAGTTCTCATCTTGGAAATTTTTGTCAAACTCTCTTCCTTCAGCTTTTCTCTGAGCATTCAATTTCCTTCTCAAGGCTGCAACTCTATTATCAAATCTCGTTTTCAAAAACTTAACATCCTTATCTTTCTTCTTTTTCAATTCTGCTTCTTCAGCTTTCTTTTTCTTCAACACTTCAAGTTTTTCTTGTTCTTCACTTGAAACACCAATTTTCAACTTACTTCTAGATCTGGTAACTCTACCAGTTTCCCCTTCTTCTTCATTAGACAAAATCAATTTTCTTTTCTTCTGAACATAACTTTCAGCAATATCAGATTTCTTCTTCTCAACAACTTCTTCAGCTTGTTGTTTCTGTTGCTTTCTGATCTTGATTTTCTCATTCAGACTTGCAATTTCATCTTTCAACTCATCTTGACTCACAACTAGTTGAGCTTGTTGTGACTGAGTTTGCTCCATTATTCTTCTTATCTTGTCTTTCCCCTTTTTGGCTTCATCATGCCACTCTTTCAAGGGAGTCAAGTGTTGTTCCATCTTTGCATGCAACACCTGAGATAGGTTCTTCTCTTGAAGTCTATGGAGATCATAAATTTTAGACATTGTATGCTCCATAATTCTTTCATAAGAATTTTCAGAATTCATCTTATTCATTCTTTCAGTAGCTTCTTGGAACATTTTCACAGCATCTTCCAATTTAGCTTGAAGCTCTGCATTCTACTTTTTCAACATTTCAAAGCTAGCATTTTCAGATTCCTTCTCAATAGGAACTGTTCTGACATGTTCCTGCACATCTTCAGGAATGATAGGTTCAGCAGACTGAAATGGAATGCTTTCCATCTCTTCAACATCCAAAACTTGATTTCCAACAACTTCTGTATCTTCAATCACAACAGTGTTCTCAAACACCTCTGTTGTATTGTCAACAACTTCATCAACTTCCATAAAATCCTCTTCAACAGCTTTCTCAGCTTCATCAGCAACCTTCTCTTCACTTACCATAATAACATCATCATTTTCATCAGCAGTAGTAGTAGCAACATTTTCCACAGAATATTTAAATCATGTCAACCTTTCAACAAGTTGTACCACTGACTCTGGGGTTACTAGCTCAAGAAATGAGTTAACACCAGCTGCATGCATCTGCTCTGCTTCCCAATCATCAAAGATTGAAGCACCACCCATACCTTCCATAACAGCTAAATTCTCTTTGAGAGTACTCCTCTTAAGATACACCCATGTGCCAATCCTAAGGAGTTTCTCAAACTCAACTGAACTTTCATCTAATCCAGGAAACTGCTTCAACAAAGCCAATCTCAGATCTATCCTGATTCTATCTTCCTTATCACAAATAGGATAATCCATTAAACCAGCAGGTTTAGGGGCTATAAATTCAGGTTCAGGAGATGATGAAATGTCAATTGGTACAGAAGAAGGCTCAAATTCATGTTCAGTAGAGTGATCATGAACTTGCATTGGGGAATGATGTGGTGTAGATTGGTGTTGAGGACTTGAAATAGAAGTAGGATCAAAAGTAGTGTTCTGAGGGGATGAATGGGGAGTGTTCTGAGACATTGGGAAGTAGTGAGCTGATTCTCCAGAACATGAAGGTTGAGGGTTAATGGGATCAGCTGGGCTTGGATCAGAATTTGAAGGGGTAGGAGAGACATCAACAAGCTTCCTCCTAGCACTTCTCCTCTTGGTTCTTTTATGTAAAGCAACAGGACTTGAATCACTAACCTCTTGCTCTTCAGAGCTTGCTTGCACCACAGTCTCAATAAACCGGACTGTTGACTCTGAGGCGGCTGTAGCAGACCTCCCTCTCCTTGGTCTAGTACTGCTCGGATCATGCCTCGCTTTCAATCTTATTTCTGGTTGATTATCAACAGATCTGTATGAAAGTGTGTGTGGGGTGGTATCTAGTGTTTAAGTAAAAAACAGAACAATGTTACACTGAATGTTGTGACAATTAGTGTAGCATTAACTCTAACAGAATGTGAATAACTAAACACAGTACACAGCGGAAGTCTAAAACACTAAAACACAATACGAACTACAATCGAGGCAGGTGCCTGAATCTGTAAATAGACTTAAGTGTAAGACACTGTCTAAAGAACTAATCTGATCTATGATTCACTCTCACTCGATACAAGACTAGAACTAAGTACACTGGAAGGTGTGGTATCCCTCGGCGTACGTTAAATGATACAACTACTGGCCATAACTCCGAACTAGGGTTGAACACTCAAGAAGGTGTTACTCGAATAGTGCATACTTTGAAATGAAAGATTCTGGCGGTATTTATAGAGAAATACTCAGCTTCTAGATCCTTCCATTATGAGATCCTATTTTTTAGGACCTCAACCTCCATGATCTCTCTAGATCTTTCTGCCATGTTCCAGGTCATTCTACAATGCTCTAAACTCTTCTATCACGTTCTGCAACCTTCTGGACTCTTCCATGTTCCAGACTCTTGTAGAACCTTCTGGAATCATTCCTGAATGTGAGAGCATTTAGTACAACATTTAATGTAACATTTCAGAAAAGACTTAGAATAAATCAAGGAAGGTCAAATTAAGATGTTGTTGATAATGTTAAAGCATTTAAGAGTTAACAACATCTACAATCTCCCCCAATTTGACCTTTCGACTACAACACACCTGATGCACATATATTTCTATACATACTCAGTATTATGTATTTAGGTGAGTTGAACTCCAAAGCTAAATACTAGTCAAGACAATACCTGTTGTAACCGTTGGATCAAATCAAAAAGAGATCAAGAATAATTTTACTAAGATCCATGCCATAAGATCAAAGTAATCTTATTCAAAACCAAAACAAGTATAAACAGTACACTTGTTTACAAAACAATATAACTTTTACAAAAACTCAAAGATTAAATCAGAGCATATAAGGGTATATACCAGATTAGTTCTAAGACTTATGTAAGACTAAAAAACAAACAAACAAGGACTAAACAATATAATCAGAGCTAACAAAACAAACAAAAAAATAAATAAACTAAATAAGGTATATTTATCATGCAGTAAGAAATTAATGATAGGAAAACAAATTAGGCAATAAGCAGTAATCAAATATCATTAGTGCAAACTAATTTAAGCAAGACAAATATAAACAACCTATCAACTAGAAATAGTAAATATTGTATCAGAATAAACAAAATTTTAACTTAAACATAACAGAATAACAAAAACAAAAGTAGGACTGAAAATGGCATGAATTGCTATAACAATAGCAGCAGCATCAAGGTCCTTCACATGTGCCATCTGTACTTCAGTACTCCCCCTGTCTTGCATCATCTGTTCTAGATATCAGCATAGAGGATTTCCATATCCTCATCATCTTCAGCAGCATCTGCAAACTTGTCTTCATCAGCCTCCTTTGGTTCCTCAATAAAACAAGTTGATGCAAAGAGTGCAACAACATTGTTAGTAGCAGCAGTTCCTCCATTCTCTGTAGCAGCATCATGTACACCTCCAACTTCAGGATTCAGCTCTTCAATAATAACTCCAGAAGCTCTAGCTGAAGTGGAAGGTGGTACTCCCCCTGTTGTAGTGGGAAGTAGCCTGGTCCACTTGTCTTTGATGAATTGGAGTTCATCAATTTGGTCCTGTAAGTGTTGTAACTGCAATAATATAAAAGATCTGGGAACAGAGAACATGGTATCAAAATTACCACCAAAGTTCTCAGCATCTGGTGCAGCATTAGGTGCAGCTGTGTTCTGTTCAGGTCTCTGTGCTGATGTGGGTTGAGGTTGAGGTTGAGCAGGAGCTAGTCTTTGAGAAGAACTTCCAGGATTGTGTAAGGGCAGATCTTTCACTCTTTCACCAATGAGTAAAGCAGGTGAAATGGTGTATAAAGGAACCTTACCTCTAAGAACTTCAGTCTTCTTAGGGCTAAAACCATGCATCTTCAAGTATGAACAAATAAGCACAGGGTATGGAAGGTTGCCTTTATCAGAAATGTCACCACTAAACTTTATCATGTGGTGGAAAATAGTCAATCCCAAGTTAAACTTCTTCAAAGCCACTATCCTATAGAGCAAGATTGCTTGATCCTTTGTCACTTTGGTTGAGTTGGTAGAAGGTATCCAATTATAAACTATCAATTTATGCAACACAGAATAAAGAGATGTAAGGTCCTTGGCCAACATTCCATTTTTCCATCTAGTCAACAAACCACCAGTCATAGAAGCAGTAACAACATCCAAATCAGGTTCATCATCATCAAGTACTGGTTCTATGCCTAAGAAATCATTAATTAACTCTGGTGTAAATGGAACTGTACTCCCCCTAAACTGTATATTTCCATACCAACGGGAACTCCTCCTACCATTACTCTTCCTCAAACATGCATAAAATTCATACACCCAACCAGAAACAAATGTATCACACAAGTTCAGAGCTTTCATCAACTTTCTATCCTCTAAGAATTGAATCAAATTCTTACTCTCAAAATCAGAAATATGAATTCTCCTTTCCATCAACAATTTCCTCCTAGACAACCTAGTTATCTTATCAACCAATCCATCAATATCAGATTCTACTTCAGTTTCAGAATTACCTTCCTCAGAAGTAGTGTCCTTTGAGCTTGGTTCTTTCACCTCTTCAGAGCTTGATTCAGAGCTTGATTCAGAGCTTGATTCCCCTTCCTTTTCAGAGCTTTTGTCAGAAGCTGCACTGCTTGAATCACCTCCATCATCAGGTTCTGGCGCTGGAGCACTTGATTCAGCATGTGAGGCAGCATTCTTCTTCAGGGCTTGCTGCATATCCCTGAGACAAATCTCCATTTCAGAATCAGAATCATGTTCTGGTTCTTCAGGCACTGTTCGAACAGCATCAACCTTTGCCTTTCCCTTTCCTTTTGGATCAGCTTTCTTCTTAGTTGGCTTCCCAATCACCACTTCTTCTTCAGATTCAGAGAATACCTGAATTGGTTCAGCAACATCACCACCTAGCTTCTTCTTCTTCCTCAAAGAGTCTGAGTAATCAACTCGAGTAAAAACTCGACCTGATCGTCTTCTTGGAACTGGGCTCCTCTTTCTCTTCTTCTCTTCAGCATTCCTCTTGAAAGGAATAGGTTCAGAGTCGGATTTCGAGATGTCAGAGTCGATTTTGTCGGATTCTTCAGCATCCTCCATTTGAGCGTCCTCATTGTCGGAGTAGCTGGAGTGGGTGCGACGGTTGCGGCAGTTGGGGGTGAATTTTCATGTGAAGCAGCCATGGAAGCAAGAGTGTGAAGATTCGAGAGAGATGAAGATGACGGTTGTGAGTTGGGAGAGTTTGGTTTCTGTGAGTGGGTTTTCTTGTTTCTTGCCATTTATACTCAAGAATTTGAAAGGATAATTATCACAAGAATCGAGACACACAGTAGGCTTATAACAAATCTGCAAAATTAATACTCAACTTACTCAATTAATTACAAAGCTTAGAAAAACATGAAATGGGAGTGTTTATGTAGAGAGAGCTTAGTAGTTAGAATAATGTACGTGTGATTAAGGCTTGACTTAAAGAAAATTCTAGATTAAATGGATAATGCTCCACAAATTCAGCCACAAGTAATATCATGGGTGGGTGAGTTAGTGGGGTAAAATCCTAATTAATAAATTAAGTTAATTAATTAATTAAATTAAGAAAGTTCCAGAATTAATCAAAAAATAAAAATGCGTAAAATCTGAAATAAAACAAGTGGTTAGTATAATTATAAATAAATAAAATAAATTCCCACAATTAATTAAATAATTACAACTTATAAAAATATAATTGAATCATGTAATGTTGTGCTCAAGGATTTGACATACACCTCAACATTGGTTTTTCACAGGCTTTACCTATCCAATGTAGCCAATTTTTCAGCATTTTTCTTTTCATTGCATTTCTTCTTTTTGTGCTACAGCATCTAATTCGTATTGATCCATTGTTCCTGTAGAGTACATCGTAGTAGTGAACTCCGTGCCCCATACTTACTTAATGGATTACGAACCTCTTGATGTTTTTACCAAATTCACCTTTTGAAAAGAAGGCATCGTAGTAGCGAACTCCGTGCTCCATAGTTACTCAGTGAATTGGTACATCTTTTAGTATGCTGTAACATTCTCAATTTTTTCAAGCTTTTGAGAGGTGTAGTAAATGTCTATTTTTGCACAAACAAACTTCAGATTCAAGAATATTTTACAAAGGAATTATTCAACGAAAATAAGAAATAAATCAAATCTATAATAACTATACCACCTTAGGCTGTTGTCCCAAATGCTACCGCATTTGTGACAACATCCTCTCAATAATTATTCAGATATTACACATACCAAGAGATTTCCTCAAAAATGAGAATCTCTCATGGTCAAGAGCCTTAGTAAATATATCAGCATTTTGATTTTCAGTAGGCACATATTCCAACTTAACTATGTTCTTCTCCACTAAATCTCTCATAAAATGATGTATAATGCTAATGTGCTTAGTGAGTGAGTGTTGTACCGGATTCTTAGATATGTTAATAGCACTTGTGTTATCACAGAAAATTGTGAGAATATTGTTTTCAATTCCATAGTCATGAAACATCTTACTTAACCACAATAGCTGTGTGCAACAACTTCCTGCAGCTATGTATTCAGACTCGACAGTGGATTGAGAAACACAATTTTATTTCTTGCTATGCCAAGACACAAGATTGTTTCCCATGTAGTTCATCCTCCACTTGTACTCTTTCTGTCATCAATATCTCCAGCCCAATCCGCATCATTGTATCCAATCAATGTGTTGTTGGTGTCCTTAGTGTACCATATCCCTAGTTCACTTGTACCTGAAACATATCTGATAATTATTTTCACTGCATTCAGGTGAGATTCATTTGGATTAGCTTGGTACCTAGCACAAACACACACACTATACATAATGTCAAGTCTACTAGAGGTTAGATAAAGTAAACTACATATCATGGATCTATACAATGTTGGATCAACAACCTTTCCACCATTGTCTTTGCAAAGTTTCAAAGTAAAACCCATAGGTGTTTTCATTACTTTTGAGTTTTCAAGACCAAACCGTTTGACTAAGTTTTTAGCATAATTACCTTGAGAGAAGAAAATACCATCCTTACATTGCTTGATTTGAAGACCTAAAAAATAATTCAAGTCTCCAACCATACTCATCTCAAATGTGGCTGTCATTGCTTCAACAAATCTGTTCAGCATTTTATCACAGGTTGAACCAAACACAATGTCATCAACATATATTTGAGCAATTAGTAAACCTTCTCCAGTGTGCTTAATAAACAAAGTTCTATCGGCTTCTCCTCTAATAAATCCATACTCTAAAAGAAAGTCCGTAAGCCTACCATACCATGCTCTAGGAGCTTGTTTTAGACCATACAATGCTTTCTTTAGTTTGTACACATGATCCGGGTATTGTGGATCTTCAAAACCTTTAGGTTGTTCTACATATGCTTCTTCATTTAATATGCCATTTAAGAATGCAGCTTTTACATCCATTTGATGTAGTTTAATATCAATAAAACATGCAATTGCTAGCAATAATCTAATAGATTCTATCCTAGCAACGGGTGCAAAAGTTTCATCAAAATCAACTCCTTCAACTTGGGTGTAACCTTGTGCAACTAACCTAGCTTTGTTCCTAACAATGTTTCCAGACTCATCAGTTTTATTCTTATAAATCCACTTTGTTCCAATGACATTAGTATGACTAGGTCTTGGAACAAGTGTCCAAACTTCATTTCTTTCAAACTGATTAAGTTCCTCATGCATAGCATTTATCCAATATTCATCAGTTAATGCTTCATTCACACTTTTAGGTTCAATTTCAGAATAGTAACACTCAGCATTCACAACATTGCAAATAGAAGACATACATATTGTTCTTACCACATCTACCTTATTCGATCTTATTCTTCCTCTTATTTGCACTCCAACTGTAGCATCGCCTATGATCTGGTCAGTAGGATGACTTTTCCCCATTCTTGGAGAAGGATTCGTTTTGGGAACATACTAATCATTCTGTGGAATTACAACTGATTGTTCTGTAGATGTTGCTCCAGACGTGTTAGCATTTGGTGCAGCATTATCAGACTTCAGTGTATTCTCAGAATTGTCAGTGACTTGTGATATATCTTCTTCATCTTTATCATCTGTGAGACCTTTATCATCATCAAACACAACATTAACAGATTCTTGAACAGTGTTAGTCCTAAGGTTATAAACTCTATAAGCTTTACTATTTCTAGAATAGCCTAAAAAGAAACCTTTATCACTTTTAGAATCAAACTTGTGAAGTTGATCCCTATCATTCAAAATATAACACACACAACCAAATACATGAAAATATTTCACACTTGGTTTTCTAACATTCAGAATCTCATAAGGTGTTTGATTAGTACCAGATCGAATATAAACTCTATTAATAATATGACATGTTGTATTCAATGCTTCAGCCCAAAATCTTTTAGAAAGACTTTTAGATAAAAGCATGACTCTTGCCATTTCTTGTAAAGTTCTATTCTTTCTTTCAACAATTCCATTTTGTTGTGGAGTTTTAGGAGATGAATATTCTTGCAAGATACCTTTCTTATCACAGAAATCATTAAACATGCTATTCTCAAATTCCCTACCATGATCAGTTCTAATACGGCCAACTTTCAAGTTAAACACATTTTTGAACCTTTTATAGAGAACTTTAAAAGCAGCAAATGTTTCAGATTTATCTCTTAAAAACTCAATCCAAGTATATCTAGAAAAATCATCTACCACAACTAAAGAATATCTCTTACCTCCAATGCTTTCAGTTTCCATAGGACCCATCAAATCCATGTGCAACAATTCAAAACATCGATGTGTAGAACAATGTGACAGCATTCTATGCGGCACTCTTACCTGTTTACCTTTGTGGCATGATCCACATACAGTGGTATTCAGGAAGCTCAGTTTAGGTATTCCTTTGATTGCATCTGATATGATTAGTTTCTTCATTGCCCTGTAATTTACATGTCCTAATCTTTGGTGCCATAAGACATTCTCATCATGTTTTAACAAATTGCATACATTAGTTCCAATAAGATAACAGTTATCTGCAGACCTAGTACCAGCCATTACACAATCATCATCTTCATTAAGAACATAGCAAGACTCTTTGTCAAATTTTACATGCAAATTATCATCACAAAGTTGACTAATACTAATCGGATTAGCAAGTAAGCCATCAACATGCAAAACATTTTTAAGCTTAGGAAAACCTTTAACATTCAAAGTTCCTTTTCCTATTATCTTTCCTTTTGATCCACCACCATATGTAACATTACCACCATTCAAGGTCACATAATCAGATCAGTAGTCTATTTGTCCTGTCATATGTCTAGAACAACCACTATCAAAATACCATAGACCAGGTAAACATGCTTTCAAGGATGTGTGAACAACATTACAGGTAACTTTTGGTTTCCATGCAGATTTCATAGAATGTTTCCTAGGATGTGAAGATATTCTAGATGGCATAAACTCAGTTCTTAACTCTTTAAACATTTTCAAGCAGAAGGGACGAATGTGACCATATTTAAAGCAATAATGACAAATATACTTCCTTTCAACCTTGTGAGAATCTGTTTGTGCAGATGTTACACCAGATGTGCTAGCATTTGCCTTCACAAATTTCACAGGTTTTCTAAAATTTTCAGAAATAGAAGCAGTTTCACCATCATAACCTAAACCATAATTATTAGATTTACCTACAGCTATAGCATCATTCACATCAGAAGCACTCTTGGAAAACTTTTTGAAACTTAAAGTAGAGTTGATCAATTTCTCCTTTAGTTTACAAACTTCAAGATCTCTTCTGGTAAGTAAGACTTCTAGCTTAGTGATTGTGTCTTTCAGATCCTCATTCTCTTTATTCAAAGAATTCAGAGTGAGTTTCTGAGAGTTCCAATCATCTAACAATTTCTGATATGTCTCATCATCAATCATTTTTCCTGCATCATCAACAAAACCATTAAAACAGTTCAGATCTGGGTGACTCTGTTTTGATGTTACTGTAGATGTGAAGACATCTGGTGCAACATCAGAATCTGTATCATCCAGATCATCATCTGAGGAATCATTATAATCAATTCTAGTAAAATGAGCACTTTCTCTTTCATTAAACTCATCAAGATCATCATTATCAGATTCATCACTCAAGGTAGCACTAAAATTCAGTTTTTGCTTCAGTCTGGTATTGGCACACTCATTTGCATAGTGACCATATCCAGAACATGCATTGCATTGAACTGATTTTCTAAATTCAGGATCATACCATGGTTTACCTTCAGTCTTTGATGGTCTTGGTGTGAATTGAATCTTCCTCCTTTCTGGTTGTGGTGTTGATGTGTTGATTTGGATCTTAGGCTGTATATTTCCTTTAGACTTATGCATAGACTTCTTAAGAAATTTATTAAAATGCTTTGTAAGAAGGGCAATGTTGTCAGGATTGTTAAGGCATTCATCAATCAATTCTTCATCCGAATCAACCTCAGTAATGATAGGCTGAATCTCAGATTTGTTTGATGTCTCTCCTTTAAAAATAACAACTTTCTTATCATCTTTAGTTTCATCAATTTGATTAGTGTTTATTTCATAAGTTCTAAGAATACTCACTAATTCATTTTGACTCATCTTATCAGTATCTTTTGCCTCTTCAATAGCACAAATTTTAGCATCAAATCTTTTAGGAACAGACCTTAATATCTTATGTACTACTCTAACATTAGAAATAGGGTCGCCAAGAGAATGTGATTCGTTAATAATCTCACTTAACCTTTCGTTGTAGGATGAAATTGTTTCATCTTCCCTCATTCGGAGATTCTCAAACTTTGTCCCCAACATTCGAAGCTTTGTCCTTCGAACACTATCGGAACCTTCACAATGCTCTTGTAACCTGTCCCATGCATCCTTAAAAGTAGAACAGTTAGATATAATTTTAAACATAGAGGTATCAACAGAAGTAAAAATAGCATTTAAGGCTTTAGAATTATATCCTGCTGTTGTTATCTCATCGGCTGTCCAATCAACCTCTTTCTTGAGTTGAATTTCACCATCGGCATTTGCTGGATTCTTTGGTACGTCCCAACCTGTAAGAACAGTCCTCCAAGCACGTTCATCAATTGACTTGATGTACATACGCATCTTAGGCTTCCAATAAGCATAATTTGAACCATCTAAAACGGGTGGCCTAAGTGCTGTGGATATGTGATGTGTTTCCATTGCTAACATAAACTAAAACACACTTTAAGCAAGGATCTAAACCTAGTGTCGTCAGGTATCGGCTCTGATACCAACTGAAAGTGTGTGTGGGGTGGTATCTAGTGTTTAAGTAAAAAAACAGAACAATGTTACACTGAATGTTGTGACAATTAGTGTAGCATTAACTCTAACAGAATGTGAATAACTAAACACAGTACACAGCGGAAGTCTAAAACACTAAAACACAATACGAACACAATGGAATAATTTTTAACATAGATTTTATTAATAACAAAACCTATGCTAAGCCTTACGGCGAAACAGTAACTTAGTTCCTAAGTTATACAAAAATGTCGTGTGAAATGTCTCAGCAATTACTTCAACATTCCACAAACAGAAACTACAATCGAGGCAGGTGCCTGAATCTGTAAATAGACTTAAGTGTAAGACACTGTCTAAAGAACTAATCTGATCTATGATTCACTCTCACTCGATACAAGACTAGAACTAAGTACACTGGAAGGTGTGGTATCCCTCGGCATACGTTAAATGATACAACTACTGGCCATAACTCCGAACTAGGGTTGAACTCTCAAGAAGGTGTTACTCGAATAGTGCATACTTTGAAATGAAAGATTCTGGCGGTATTTATAGAGAAATACTCAGCTTCTAGATCCTTCCATTATTAGATCCTATTTTTTAGGACCTCAACCTCCATGATCTCTCTAGATCTTTCTGCCATGTTCCAGGTCATTCTACAATGCTCTAAACTCTTCTATCACGTTCTGCAACCTTCTGGACTCTTCCATGTTCCAGACTCTTGTAGAACCTTCTGGAATCGTTCCTGAATGTGAGAGCATTTAGTACAACATTTAATGTAACATTTCAGAAAAGACTTAGAATAAATCAAGGAAGGTCAAATTAAGATGTTGTTGATAATGTTAAAGCATTTAAGAGTTAACAACATCTACATTGTACATTGAAGCTCCAGACTCTTGTGCTTCAGGTTCTTGAGATTGCTCCAAAGGATGTTCTTGTTCAAATCGAACAGACTCCTTCTTCATCAAGAATTTTCCATGATGGAATTTCTTGGGATTACTCCAGTATGCCTTCTTGACAACCAACTGAGGCAACAAGATACTCAGTTTGTTTCCGAACCCTAATTTCGATTTAATCGAAAATTCCAATGTATCCTCATCGAACAAGACTTTGTCTTTCTCATTTAACAGTCTTTCTAAGAAAAATCCTTGCCAATCACCTTGTACTCTGTCAATGATTGCTGCCATAATTCAGATTTTTGAACTTGATAGAGCATCCTGACTGTGATGTTGCCCTAACAAGCATTTTCCAACTATGTCCATTAGAAACTGCAAACCAGTAGGAAGAACATCTTTCTTAAGATGGCTTAGAGACTCAGGTTCTTCACCAGACCATCTGCTTACACATTCTTTCTCTTCCCCTGCTTTGTAGGTCAAAATATCTACAGGGCCATGAGGTAAATCCAACATAACTTCCAGGATTTCCCTTGTAATCGCTACCTTGTGCCCTGAAAGCATGGAGTGAACACCATTGCTATCACCTTTAAGCTGTAAATAAAATTCCATCGCCTCTGGTTCAAATACATTCATCGGAGAAGATTCAAGAAACTTCCTCAGCCCGCACACTTCGCACATCGTCAGAATAGCTTGATTTTCAGCACTGTGTCGTCCATTGAAGTAAACAACATTTTCTACAAAAATGCCCTTTTCACGAACCCAGAAATCCGAATCAAAAGTTCCTGCAACTTCGTTAGATTCATTGATAATATTGATAATTGCCATTGTAGGATTTTCGTAGAAAATAGATTATTGAGATTTTGCAGTAGATTTTGAGTTATGAGCTTTCCAGAAATGAACTCGTAAGAAAGAAGAAGATGAAGAGTGATCGTGTTTGTCAAATTCAAAACCAATCTAGGGCTAGGATTGAATTTGATTATCACAAAGAATGGTTGAGATTAAGTCTCGAAATTCGTGTTTAACAAGAGCTGTTCATATTCTAGTACCATTCTTAATTTTGGAGCCAATTTGTGTTTGACAAATACACCACAGTAATTAGGTTAGAAATAGAGGAGTGTACTCATCTTCTCTATTAGTAATCTAAACTTTGAGTAGTTTTTGACTTAGAGTATTCTAATCCAAAAGACTGTTCTGATGCAAATCAGCACAGTAGTTTCCAAAACTATTTCACTTCATCCTCTTACTTGTATATAAAGAAAATTTAACTGATCTGGATCAGCTGAGTACTGTAATCAGCTGAGTAAACTTTTTCAGAAATCAGATCAGTAGATGAATCAGCACAGTAGTTTTCAGATAAGTAGATGGGTCAGCACAGTAGTGTTCAGATCAGTACCCAATTTTCCTGATTTCACCTTTTTGATATCAGCACAGTAATCCTCAGATCAGTACTGTGTCAGATTAGTAGAATTCTGTAAACAGATTAGTAGTAATCAAATCTTTCTGTAGACAGTTTAGTCAGTAATCAGATTAGTTCTGTAGAATAATTGAATTGTAATCAGATCAGTACTGTAGACAAAGAAACTTTGTAATCAGTACAGTTCTATAGACAGGTCAATTTATTAATCAGAATATATCTGTAGACTGATATAGCCTGTAATCAGATCAGATTAGTAGACTTTTCAAATCTGTAATCAGATTAGTTCCCCCTTCAGTGGAGAATTCCTCTTCTGTGCCTGTTTCACCTTGGTAGAAGTGTTAGTACATTATATATAAATGTAAAACAGTACAGATTAGTAAAAATATGTTTAATTTAATGATCATATCAAGGTTTATGCTAAAGTGACTTAGTGTTCTGAGTCAACAAAAGGATCTTTAAGAAATCACAGATTCCCCCTTAATGTGTGTTCTCAGTGTCCCTCAGCTTTACCAGCTTCCTCATCGGGATTAAGGTCACTTTAGTAACCTTGTTACCTGTTTTAAATGTAGTGGTCTGACATGGGATTGTCTCTTCTGAGTTTTAGGCATTTGATGTACTGCTCTTAGTTTCAGCTTTATCTTCCTCTTGGTATAAGATCAGTACCTGAAATATTAGTACTGATAAAAAAAAAGTACCTGAAATATTAGTACAGTTCTATATACATATAGAATCCATATCTATCAACCCTAAACTAATGCATAACTCTCTGAATCTCACTTCAGCCAATGGTTTTGTAAAAATGTCAGCTCTTTGAATATCAGTATGAATCTTTTCCATCCTAATATTTTTCTTTTCCACATGATCCCTAATAAAATGATGTTTAATGTCAACATGCTTGCATCTAGTATGTAGAACGGGATTTTGTGTGATGGCAATGGCACTATTACTGTCACAATATATAGGTACATTAGATTCTACAATATTGTAGTCTCTGAGTTGTTGTATTAGCCAAAGAAGTTGACTACAACAACTACCTACAGCCATATATTCTGCTTCAGTAGTAGAAGTTGCCACACTTGTTTGTTTCTTTGAAAACCATGAAATGAGCTTAGTTCCTAAGAATTGACATGATCCTGAAGTAGATTTTCTATCTATTTTAAAACCTCCAAAGTCCGAGTCTGAATAACCACTTAAAGATATATCATCATCTGCAGGATACCATAATCCTCGATTAATGGTCCCCTTTAGATATTTCAATATCCTTTTGGCAGCTTCCAGATGACTTTCTTTGGGGTTTTCTTGAAATCTTGCACATACTCCAACAGAAAAAGCAATATCAGGTCTGCTGGCAGTTAGATAGAGTAGAGAGCCAATTAAAGCACGATAGTGAGGTTGGTCAGAAGACTTACCTCCTTCATCAGGATCCATTCTGTATGTAGGTTGCATGGGCACACCAACTGTCTTACAGGTTTTAATACCAAATTTATCTAGCAAATTCTTAGTGAAAGTGTATCATACCAGGCTCTTGGGGCTTGTTTCAATCCATAGAGTGCTTTCTTTAACCTGTATACTTGGTGACTATTCACTTCAAAACCAGGTGGTTGTTCCACATAAACTTCTTCAGCAAGTATACCATTCAAAAATGCACTTTTCACATCCATTTGATACACAGTGAATTTCATATGTGCAGCATAAGCAAGGAACAATCTTATAGCTTCTAGTCTAGCTACAGGAGCAAAAGTTTCATCATAATCAATACCCTCAGCTTGAGAGTAGCCCTGAGCAACTAATCTAGCCTTATTTCTAACTACAAGATCATTTTCATCCTTTTTGTTCTTGAAAATCCACTTAGTGCCTACAACATTATGATCACTAGGTCTATCAACAAGTTCCCAAACTTCATTTCTAGTGAACTGATTAAGTTCTTCTTGCATGGCTATAATCCAGTTACTATCACTTAAAGCTTCAATCACAGTTTTAGGCTCAATAGATGATAGAAAACAACACCAGCAAAATAGAGACTTACTAGGTTCTTCATGGGAATCAAACAATTGTTTTCTAGTTTTAACACCTTTGCTAGAATCACCTAGAATCAGATCAGTAGAATGAGCAGACTTCCATGTCCTTCTATTCTTAACAGAAATGCTATCATAATTTATATTATGCAAATCATCATGCAGATCACTATCATTTATATCAGCAGATTTGTTCATAGGAGAGCAGTCATTCAATTCTGGTATATCAGAAGTTTTAGATGACTCACCTTTGTCTTTTACCTTTTCTTTATCAGAATCTTGATCTAGGACATCCAGGAAAGGATTATATGCTTGTACAGATTCATATATTTCTGCATCATCATCTTCATTGTTGTTTTGAAGCTTTAAATTGTCAATTTTCTTACTGAGCTGATGATCAGCAGAGTCCTGCACATTCTCATCAAAGACTACATGGGGTGTTTCATCCACACATAGGGTAGAGTAATTAAACACTCTAAATGCTTTGCTTACTGAAGAGTATCCTAAGAATATCCCTTCATCAGCTTTTGCATCAAAGGCATTTAGCTTACTTTTGTCATTGTTATGAATGAAACACTTACATCCAAAGATATGAAAATAAGAAACTCTAGGTCTTCTGCCTTTCCATACCTCATAAGGTGTTTTACCATGCACCTTATTAAGAGAACTTCGATTTTGGGAGTGGCAAGCTGTGTTAATAGCTTCTGCCCAAAACTTCTGAGGTGTGTTGAATTCTGCAATCATGGCTCTGCATGCTTCTTTTAGTGTTCTGTTTCTTCTTTTTGCAACACCATTTTGTTGAGGGGTTCTGGCTGCACTTGTCAAATGCTGTATGCCAGACTTAGAACAATAGTCAGAGATGTAACAGTTAATAAACTCAGTCCCCTTGTCACTTCTTATCTTGACAATGGGTTGACCCTTTTCAACCTGCAACCTCTTTAATAGATCTAGAAGTAGTGTTTGTGTATCACTTTTTTTGTGTAGAAAGACTACCCAAGTAAACTTAGAATAATCATATACTACAACCATAGTATACCTTCTTCCATTCAATGTAGGAGGTTTGATAGGACCATGAAGATCCATATGCAAGAGTTCTAAGACTCTGCTTGTTGAAAGAGTTGTAATGGACTTAAATGAAACCTTTACCTGTTTACCTTTTTGACAGGAGTCACACATTTGTGATTTGGAATAGATTTCATTGGGAATGCCCTCAACAAGATGTTCTCTAGCAATCTTGTTGATTATCTTAAAGTTCAGATGGCAGAGGCGTTTATGCCAGAGCCAACTGTTTTCTTTGGGACTCTTAGTAATAAGACAAGCATTCTTAGGACAACTATTCCAATTCACAATGTATACACTTCCTTGTCTTGTTCCAACAAGTAGAACATTGTGAGTCCTTTTGTCTATTATTTCACATCTTCTGGTCTTGAACTGAAGTTTGTATCCCCTGTCACAGAATTGAGATACAGATAACAAATTATATTTCACACCTTCAACATAGGAGACATCTTGGATTTCAACATCTCCATTCTTGGTGAATCCAAATCCTTTTGTGATTGCCATAGAGCTGTCTCCAAAGATGACTTTTGGTCCTTCTTTCTCATGATAGTCAGTAAGCAAGGCCTTGGTACCAGTCATGTGGTGTGAACACCCACTGTCTATGTACCAGGTCTCACCAATTGAACCACCTTTCTTGTACAAGTCCAGTCGATCCTGCAAGGTAGTGATCTTAATAATTTAGGTACCCTAGTTTATTGGGGTCCTTGGGGGTTAGTAGTGAGAGGTACCCAAATGAACATTGAGGATTTGAATAAATGGGACCTCTTCAGTTTCCTTCGAAATATATCACAAAACAGTACTTTGTTAACCAATTCAGAATTATCAGCAGACTTAGGATCTATTTTTCTGAGATAGCCTTTCCTTGGTTCTATCCCTTTTTCAGTAAGATCAGTATGTCTGTAATAGTTTGAATATGGTCTGAAAGCATGTGGACCATACGGCTTATAGATGCGTTTTGGTCTTTCCTCTCCAATGATATCATAAGATAAAGGTGGAGGATAAAGAACAGGTTTGTTATGATAATGAGGCACACATCTCCTAGGTTTAGTTGAATACAGCTGAGACTGCCTTATGAAAAGAGGTCTAGGCTATTCCCAACTTGCCTGTGCTTGTCTTGACCTACTGTTCTGAGTTTATCTCTTCTGATACCAGGACTGATCTAATCTGGTCAGAGGAGTATAACTCTTCTGGTATGGTCTTGACTGTACTGGTCTTAATACATTCTTCATTTTACCATTCTTGGTAGTAGGAGGGATGTATTTAGACTGTACTTTGAGATTTGGATCATCATCATAAGTCATAGGTTCTTTTCCTTTATCTAGTTGCAAAGAACTTGAACTAGCTCCATTATTGTTCTTAAATTCTGAAGTAGAGGAACTAGGCAGATCAGTACCTATCCCACTTTTATCATTTGGAGCTCTATATCTGTCTGAGATAGTTTGATTAATCTTAGTAGAGTTAATTATCCTAGATAGCTTTCGATCTAGGCTCACTACTTCAGATTCTAAGAATCTATTGCGCTCTTCAAGTTTTTCACATTTAATCTTTAATTCATTGAATTCATTAGTCTCTTTGGCTTGAGTTTTAAGCATACCCTGATATAGTTTGTCAATGGATGCATACTTTTCTTGGAGTTGGTACAACTCTTCTGATAGTCTTGCATTTGTGACAACTATATTAGGATCCACTTTCAACTGAGCTTCTTTCAGATTAATGATTTCTTGCTTTAAAGATATATTCTCACCACTAATTTCAATGAATGCTTTGTTAGCTTGTAGAAGGTCTTTTTCAGTCACTCCTTGGGAATGATGAAGACTACTTCCTACACTGCTATCAGCAGCATCACTTTCATCAGTGTCAGAATTTTTGCAAGATTGAAAAGAGTTAGCAGATGATACCTCATCATTTATTTTGGCCATCATTAGCAGTCCATCATCTACTATGAAGGCTTCATTTTCATTGCTAGAGGGGTATTCAGATGAAGACGATGGCAACTCTTCTGATTCCGAATCAGAACCATTGTATACCATCATTGCCTTCTTACCCTTGGCATATTTTCGATCTCTTCGGGCTTTCCTTTCTTCTCGATCTTCAGAACTCAGATCAGGACATTCATAAGCATAATGATATGGCTTATCAAAATTATAGCAAACAGGATTGTTAGAAGTTCTCTTAGGAGGTGAATAATTTCGGTTCCTGTCATGCTTGTCAATAGAGTTCCTATCTTTCTTGTCAGAATACTTTCTATCCCTCTTATCAGATGAGTTCCTATCTCTCCTGTTCTCATTGGAGATCTCATCCCTTCTTTCAGAAGAGTTTTGATCCCTTCTGTTCACAGAAGAGTCCTTGTTACTAGAACCCTTGGTTTCCTTATAGAATCTCTTGTATCTACCATACCTCTTATTTAGTCTATCAAATCTTTTGATCATAAGGCTCATCCGATCTTTCAGACTAAGATCAGAACTATCTAGTTCATCTTTTATGCTTGAGGCCTTAGACTTAGATGATCTAGACCCCTTAGAGGTGGAGGTTTTAAAAGCTATGTCCTTAGAGGCATCCTTATCCTTATGATTTTCAATAATAGGATCTTCTTCATCTAACTCAAACTCATGTGCCTTAAGTGTTTGGAACATAGTATCTGCTGGCCAAGAATCAATGTCTTGTGTGGTCTTAATGATCATCTTGACCATTTTCCACCTTTCATCCAAAGCTTTCAAGATTCTCAGGTTAACTTCTCTTTCAGTATAAGTCTTTCCTAACACATCAAGATCATTCATAATCTTAGTAAATCGAGTATCCAATTCATCAATTGTTTCTCCTGGCTTCATCTTAAATGTTTCAAACCTTTGGACAGCTGTGGATAATTTGCTTTCTTTGATCAGTGTAGTACCTTCACAAAGAATAGCCAATTTGTCCCACATTTGCTTTGCAGTCTTACATTTTAACACTTTGCCAAGATACTCATTTGGCAAGGTGTGTAAAATATAATTCTTAGCAAGACTATCCAAATTGTTTTGTCTCATTTCTTCAGAAGTCAGTTCTGACCTTGGTTTAGGGACCAGTGCTCCAACTTGTTTAGAAGGATCCAGAACAACAGTGTTTTCCACCATGGTGACAATTGATCCTTCAGTCACCACAGACACCATCAGATCATGTGTTGAGCTAAAGATGGCCTCCATCCTAAGCTTCCAGTAGTCATAATCTGCAATCTTGAACTTAGGAAGTTTGTTCACATTAGTGTCATCCATGTTTGATTAGACAAATAGGATCAGTAGTATAGCAGATAAATTTTAAGTATTCAGATAGTGACGGATATCAAGAAATAGTAGCAAGATAAGTGAGACTTCCCTCAAGATCTACAAGGTTATCAAGAAACAGGAGTCCAAAGAACTACTGCTCTGATACCACTTGTTGGTCCCAAGTTGAGTTAAGATTGAGTAAGCTAAGAAAGTCTAGAGGGGAGGGGTGAATAGACTTTCAAAAATCTTTCAAAATATCAGAGTTTATAATGCGGAATAGTGTTCTGAATAGTACTTTTCTTACTGAGTCAGATCAGTACTTCCAGTTTTAGTTTTATACTCAACTTTTAATCAGATCTTTACTTAGTAAATTCTACTGTTCTTGTTTAAACAAATATCAAACAAATATCAAACAGAAAACAAAGAACACAGAATTTTATAGTGGTTCGACCAATAAGTCTACATCCACTCTCACAATCCCAGTTGTGATGTTTTATTAACTCTTCCTTGAGTTTCTTGTGGCTTAAAGTCCCAAGATTAAGACTGTGATCTTATCTATTACACTTCCAAGTGTATCTTCGATCTACTAGTAATTCTACAAGTAACTAGCACACTTGTTTACAACAATACAAACTTTAAAATGAAAAGTAAAGCTTCTCTTGAGTAGCCTTTGATTTCTTCTCTTCAATTCAGTGGCTTCTTTTCAGATTTCTTGATCTCTTCAACTCTGTGAGTTCTTCAATGCTCTGTAGACTTAGATTGCTTTTGAATGCTTTATGATCAGTAAATGTTCAGTAGTCTCAGCAGTCTTTCAGTTGTCTTAGCAATAGGAGATCACACAGTATTTATAGAACTTAGTATGACAGTTAGCAGTTTGTGAACTAACTCTCAACTAACTCTAAAACTATTTTTGTAACTTCTTCTTGTAACCGACTTTTTAACTTCCTTCTTATTCCAAGTCAGCATATCTTCAATATATCTTCAGTTACGCCTTAAATAAGTTTTCCAAACTTATTCAACAAATTCACCAAATCAGCACAGTAACTTACTGTTCTGATTTTTACTCTTCTGATTTTTACTGTTCTGAGCCAGTCAGCACAGTAACTTAAAACTGTTCTGTACTTCTCCAGAATTCTTCTAAGCTTCTCTTCATCTCTTATTTGAAGTCTTCTTATTCTGAAGTAGTCTTCTTAGTCTTCAATAGTCTTCTGATCTTCTTCTAATCTAGTGTTCTAAACTTACTGTTCTAAAATTATTACAATGCTGAATACAATACAACTTTACAAATATAAAACCTATCTATACATCAACTGAACTATATACAGATGAGTATATCTAAATTCTATTCTATAAGTTGTCTATACAATATAAAACATCAGCTTAGTTCCTAACAGTTCATATATCAGATCAGTAAACACAATAAGATCAGTAATCATATAAGATCAGTAAACACAGATAAGATCAGTAACTTAGATTTCAAATATCTCATTAATTAAAATCAGTAAACTTATTTCATATGACTCAGTTAAGATGACTTAGAACCACATATATTACTAACTTTAAGTTGCTTTTGGCCATCAAAACATACTTTCATCATCTAGAACATTGTTTCAAGGATTCATATCCCTACAGTTGAGAAACAGGCAAGATCTGAAAAACTTTATTTTTGTCATTTTTCTTTATTTTAATGAATTGGATGATGTAACCAAATATGAAAGAACTTTGTAAGTACTTGCACTTTGAAAATTTCAATGAAACATGGAGCTGGTGAGAGCAGTCTCCTTTTCTTATCAACATGAGAGTATCCAAAGTTGAATAAACTCCCCAAAGAGTATAAACCACTCATATAAGAGTATAAAATAGGACTCTGAATGAGCAAGTGCTGCTCCTCATATTCGGAGTATAAACAAGAAACGATCTCAGGACCTAAGTCCGAGACCAGAAGCACATATTTTACTTGGAAAAAATTTCAATTTTTTCCAAGGATAAGAAACGATCTCAGGACCTAAGTCCGAGACCAGAAGCACATATTTTACTTGGAAAAAATTTCAATTTTTTCCGAGGATAAGAAACGATCTCAGGACCTAAGTCCGAGACCAGAAGCACATATTTTACTTGAAATTTTTTTTTAATTTTTTTTGAGGATGAGAAGCGATCTCAGGACCTAAGTCCAAGATCAGAAATATTTATTTATTTGGAAAAAATTTCAATTTTTCCTGAGGATGAGAAGCGATCTCAGGACCTAAGTCCGAGATCAGAAATATTTATTTATTTGGAAAAAATTCAAATTTTTCTAAAGATGAGAAGAGATCTCAGGACCTGAGTCCGAGATCAGAAATTCTTACTTTACTTGGAAAAAATTCAAATTTTTCTGAAGATGAGAAGAGATCTCAGGACCTGAGTCCGAGATCAGAAATTCTTACTTTACTTGGAAAAAAATCAATTTTTTCTGAAAATGAGAAGCGATCTCGGACCTGAGTCCGAGATCAGAAACAAAGATTTTATAAAACAACACAAGCATAAAAATACTAAGAACAGAAGTAGTTCTAAAAGATAAGAGTGCATATCAATAAGAAGACCACATCCATAAGCAAAAAGAAAAGCACTAAGTACGGGCATTAGTAGTCGGAGCAGCTTCCTCCTCAGAATTGGTGAGCCCAAGATCTGGAGTAGTGGATCCTTCGAACGGAGGAAGGTTGGGTAAAGGATCAGAAGAAGACGAAGGGCCCTGGCAAGGAGGAAAAACATCAGAAATCAAGGGAAAAACAGTAGGCATTTCAGGGCCTAACTCTTTTTCAAAAGCCAATTTCAAAGCTGCCTTCTGAAAAACAGGAAGCCACCATTCATTGTCAGGTCCAGCATTGAGATCCCCACGGAAGAAAGGAGAAGGTGTTAAACTCTGGATAATTGGAGCAGTATCGATGGAAGGTTTGAAACCTTGTTCTTTCACTTGAGCTATAGTACACTTAACCCCATGGGTTATGAAGTGACCAATGTGGGGGTTCATATCCCTAAGATAGTGAGGGCTAAGTTGATAGGCTTCAAGCAGTCCTGAATGAAGATCCCGAAGGAATTCCTGGCTGATGTGCCAAAATTTGCACGGATGGATTAGATATCCTTGGAGTCGGATATCCGGATTCCCGAACGTGTATGAATGATCCGGGTATGCTACTTCCTTTGAAATGATCCTCCAGAACCTACAAAAGACACGCCGGAGGGGAGTCCGGCGCGGACACTCCGATGCCTAAGTCAGTATAGGGATCTCAGTATATCGCAGGGACTTAAGAGTCCTCGATTTCTCAATCAGGTTCTTGAAGGATATCAAAAGTATTTAATAAGGAGCGTAATAAGTCTTGTAAAAATTAGAGACCGTAACCTCAAAATGTACCTCAGTTTACCTATTTATAGAGAGTTCCACATAAGAGGAAGTTAGGGTTTCTTTCTATTTCGGAGCTGCACTTTGGACTCAGCCCTGCTGTGTTGACAGGGTCTTCCACTCTCTCACTTCCTGAAGAACCGGAACCACTCCCCCTAGTGGACTTCGCCCACTGGGATAAAGAAAGAATGAGCCTTCCTTTACCCAGTGTCGGGCCGTTTCGTACGGGACTCCTCCTAGATCTTCGGATTACTAATTCTTATCAAGATTAGGTCTTCCTGATATCTCTCCCCAGGTTGAGCTCCCTCCGGAGGGACCTCCGGAAGAGATTCTTTATTCAGAGAGTATTCATTAATCCCATATCTCCTCTTTTATCTTATCCTCTATACACGTGTCGACTTCTTGTGCCATGAAAATTTTAGGCCGCATCATCTACTCCCCCCTACTCTCATAAAGTGATTATATCTTTTGTGAGAGTAAGAAGTTCAAGTGAATTTAGCACAGGGGCGTTTCTGGAGAGACGTGTATTATTCTTGATTCGGAGAGGAATTTCAAAAGTGCTTCCCTTCGGAGATTTTTCCCGCCCTCGGTTCCGAAAAGACGCTTCGATTTCTGCGCCTGGGTCCCACACAATCACAATTTTCTCTCTTTTGCTAGTTTCTCGAGGAGAAGCCTCGATTCTAACCCCCTTTCTCTTACTCACTTCAAATTTCATCTTCTCGGGAATTCTCCCATTACTTTCTCTTTTCTTACTCAGGCGTCTTCTTCCCCAAGCCTCCTCATCGCCGATCGCCTAGTCCGACTTCTTATTTCTCTCAACAAGGTAACCTAGCTACCTTCTTCTCTCTTTTTTAATCACTAATTAGTCAATATCTCACCCTGAATCTTCCGAACCCACTCCTTCCGGGTTGACTCCGTTTCCGATGGGGAGTCCTGAAAATAGGATTTCAACTTCTTCATTAATCACGGACACCCATCTAGCCAGTCTTGTTCGGGCCCAAATCTTCCCGCCGGAGTACACCCTCTGAATTCCTCGCTCAGATGAACGCCCCGATTTTCCTGAGCCCCGAACCATAGCCTTTTTCGAAGCTCAAATTAGGGCGGGTCTTCGATTTCCTGTTCACCCCTATTTGGCCTCCATATCTACTCGCATACAAATCCTTCTCAATCAGTTCACTCCTAATGCTATCCGTACTATGATAGGGTTTTTCATTTTGGTGAAGGGGAATGGCGGTGAGCCTTCTGCCGAATTATTTCTGAGTCAACATTCTTGCAAGTTGAACGACGGCTTCATTTATGTTTGTGGGAGAAGGTCTCGTGTTTGCAAGTTCATGACAAAATTCCATGAAGAAGAGTCATCTTGGAGGGATTATTATATTTTCGTTACTAACCCCACCGATTGGCCGTTTCCCCACGAAAGTTGGATACAGTAAAACCTCTCTATAGTCATATCCTTGGGACCACAAAAAAAAATCCTAAATGGGGGTTATTCCTAAATAGAGTTATAAGGTTTTTTTTTTTTTTTTTAAATGCATGTATATTATATAATGGTATAATTAGTAGATACATGTACATGATGTAATGTGTTGAACTTAATTGAACTAATTTACTCACGTAATATGAAAAGACAATACTCAAGAGTCACCCACCATAGATGCATGTACTTGCTTTTGATTGCTTTAATTTTTTCATCTATAAATACTATGTATAATACATTTGTTTTTATCAATTACATCAAATCAACATTTTCTTCACGCATATAATGGCACCAAAAATAGAAAAGAGAACTCAAATGAGTGAAAAAATTCGTGTGGAGATGTGCAAAATGAAAGAACTATTGTAAAATTATATATATTATTGTGATTTATTCCTAAATGGAGGTGTATTTCTTTATGTTGGGACTTGAAAAAATATGAATTATGACAATATGGAGTTTATTCCAAATTATAACTGGTCCCAAGTTGGGACCATGAATTTTTATTCCTAAAGAGAGTTTATTCCTTAATAGAGTATTCTTTTTTAGAGGTTTTACTGTATATCATAATCCGGGAATACCTCCCCCTCCTCTGAAAACTTATTCTGTCTCAAACCACACTGTTATGACTAATCTCAATGCTCATGTCCGTCAACACGATTTTTTTGATGTTCTTGGTATCTGCAAAAATCCTCGCATCCTCTCCCATTTTGGATTATGTCCTCAAGATTTCCCTTTAGAACCTCGAGATGGTAAAAAATTCCCTGTTTTTGTATTTCGTTTTTTGCATGTGGCTATTTCTCTAAATTCTGAAAATCTTCTTGGTTATCTGCAGCAATGAGTTGGTTGACTCATATCTCGTGGGATGCCCCTGCGCTTGGAATGGTGAAGGCCCCTGCATCGGCTGCCCCCGAAGACCTTCCAAAAGCTCCTCAATCTCCGGCTCTAGAAAGTTCAGCAAAGACCCCGGCTTCAGAGAGTTCTACAAAGGCTCCTCCTTTCCCCAACTCTTCTACCAAAGTCCCGGGCTCTGTCGCTAGGAGGACTCGCTCAGCTGCCAATGCTTTCTTTTCTGACTGCGGCACTTCTAAAAAGAAGAAGGGAAAGACTACTCGGGCTTCTGCTGAGAAAGGAGTCCCCCTTTCTACCTCCTACGAGCCTCTTCAGCGCCTCATCAGCCAATGTCCTCCTCCTTCCAACACCGAGCTCTCCGACAAGCTTCTCCCTGAAGATCAACTGCTTCGCGGGGCTCATCTTTTTTCTAAGGTATTTCCCCTTATCTTTATGGCATCTAACTTCTCTATCTCTTAAACATTATTTCTTCTTGTCATGCAGTTCGACCTTGTTTACACTAATATATTTGACCAAGGTGTTGAAATGGTTGCTGAGATTGAACTTCTTCGAGCTGAGGCATCCTCTTTTCAGTCAACTCTTAAGGGTGTCACCGCGGAGAAGGACAAAGCTCAAAAGCGGGCTCAAGCTCTGGCTGAGGAATTGCCTCTTCTTCGGGCTCAAAGCAAGCAGGAGGCAGCTAAGATTAAGCATCTGGAAGAGGAGGTGGAACGAATGGGAGTAGAGATGAAGCGGATGGAGCGCGAACTGCCGGATGTTGGAGTGCAAGCTTGTATCAAATCCCTGTTTACCTCTTCCTTGGGGACTCTCCATACTCAGTGGCTGTCCAGCTTTTTAAAGAGCTCAAGATTCCTATGCGCCATGGGGCCACATATTCCTCATTTCATCGATCACGGCTTCAGCAATGCCGTGGCCGAGCATTCAGCCCCAGGGTTCGATGGGACCTACTCTCGCGCTTTCAGTCTGGACCAGCTTGCTACTCCTCCCAAATTCTTAGGGGATCCGGCGGAGAGTGTCGATAATCCTTGGTGGTTGCCCGAAATGAATCAGGCCATTGCCCAATTACAGGCGGCCAAGGTGGGTATGGCTGAGCTAGAGCCTCTAGAGCAGTTGGTCTATCCTTATGTCTCTGTCCCCAAGACTGTAACAGGAGCAGATGGAGAAAAGGGTGTTGAGGCTACCTTAGGAGATGAGGAGGGCCCAGAAGAGGGCGGAGGGTCTAGTAGTCATGCTACTGTTGAGGAGGCTGCCATCGAAGGAACTGTGGTCGAGGGAGGAGCTGTTGCTGAGGGGGCTGCTGTTGAAAAAGCAGTTTAAAACTCATATTTCCATGGTCATAACAAACATTTTACCTTTCTTTTGTTTTGCTACACTCTTTTAATTTCTGTTCATGATACTTGCTTTCTTATACTCTGTAGGGGACCCCACACTCCTGGATATGTGGGGGCTTTTTGTAGTAATCGTGTTAGCTTCATACTACTTGTTTGTTGGCATGTCTTTTCTTTTCTACTTACATGGGCAACCTATGTTGGGATATGAATCCTAGAGCAAATCCTAAAAGATGAATAAAAGATAAAAGATGAAGTTTTGATAAGCCAAAAGTAGACTTGAATATTTTCTAAGTGTTGACTGATCTAGTCTAGTTAAGTTGAAGTCATATTGTACAGATCAGTAGAGTTCACAAGACAAGTACAAGTTCACAAGACAAATATTATTAAAAAAAAATTAAGTGCGATTTATAAGTACTTCATGTTTACTATTATATGAATTGTTAGGATGTTATTTGAGCTATTCGAATTGTATAGAGCTCATATTATTTCATATGTAATCGTATATAAACAATGTATAGTTTTGTAAGTTGACTAAGCTTTTATAAAAGAGAGCTTAAAGTAATATAATAGTCTTGTTAGGATTAGTTGATAGACTAGATTAGTTCTATGTTGTAATCTGAAGAAGCCTACTGCACAAGTCAAGTAGAAGACGCAGTCTACTACTACTGGACAAGACAGGTGCGCAACTACACAAAGACAGGTCAACTTGAAGTTAGTTACAGAAACGCGTATTGAAGATGAAATTGAAGAATTAGTTATGGAATAACTAATTAACTGAAGAAACGCATAGAAGGATAAAAAGAATCCGTTTGAAGTTAGTTTTCAAGAAAGGTTGGTTACAACTACCTAGAGTTCTTGGAATTGGAAAATCTATAAATACCTCATGGTATTGAACGATAAGAGACTACTGATACAACTGAGACTAATATACTAAAGCTACATTCCGAAAGTTTATTGAAGTTTACTCTCAGAGTTGATTGAAGTTCAGAAAGTGAAGCCAGAAGACAAGTGAAGAATCAAGAAGGCTACTACTGAAGATCAGAGAAGTTTTTAAGTTTTTGTTTGTTACTTTTCAAGGTGCTAGATACTTGTAAAATTTCTAGTAAGATCGTAGACATATCTGGAGGTATAGTCTGTTGAAGATCTAAGTCTTATTTCTTGGGACTTAAAGCCACAAGAACATATTACTCCATTGGACGAGTTAATAAGAATTTCACAACTGGGTTTGTGAGAGTGGATGTAGACAAGTTGTCGAACCACTATAAATCTCGTGTTTGATCTAGTTACTGTTTTAATTGTTTATATTGCTTAATTGGTTTAACTACTTAACTGAATAAGACTAGTTGAGTATAGAACAGAGTTCTCGAATCTAAGTTGAGTATAATCTTGAATTGGGCTCATTGTTAATTTCGTATTCCGCATATTGTACTTTGATATTTCGAAAGATTTTTGAAAAGTCTATTCACCCCCCTCTAGACATTTTCACTAGCTTACTCGTTATTAACTCAACTTGGGACCAACAAGTGGTATCAGAGCAGTAGTTTACGAACTGCTGTTTCTTGATAACCAACACAAGACTTGGGTGAAAGTCTTGGTCCAAAATCATATCTGCTTTCGCATTCTTGATCAATATTCTTGATATATTTGTTTCTTGTCCCCCGTTCTTGACTTATCTGTTATTCTTGATCATAACTCTACTTAGCACTTATTTCTTGAAATCATGTCTCTTGAGATCAGCGCTAACAAGCTACCTAAGTTCCAGGTACAAGACTACGACTATTGGAAGCTAAGGATGGAAGCCATCTTCAGCTCCACTCACGACTTAATGATCTCCGTCGTCACTGAAGGTCCAATTGTGACCATGATCCCCAATACTGCTGCCCTTGACCCAAATCAACCAGTGGGCACTCTCGTCAAGAAACCAAGGTCAGAACTAACCTCTGAAGAAATGAGACAGAATAATTTGGATAGCTTGGCCAAGAATTACATCTTACACACTCTTCCTAACGAGTATCTGGGAAAAGTGTTAAAATGTAAAACTGCCAAAGAAATGTGGGATCGCTTAGCTATCATTTGTGAAGGGACATCCCTAATCAAAGAAAGCAAGCTTTCTACTGCAGTCCAAAGATTCGAATCATTTCATATGAAAGCTGGTGAAACAATAGACCAGTTGGATACTCGTTTTACTAAAATCATGAATGACTTGGAAGTCCTTGGTAATTCTTATACTCCACGTGAAATCAATCTTAGGATTCTCAAAAGCCTTGATAGTCGTTGGAAAATGGTAAAAATGCTTGTTAAGAATACCCAAGATATAGACGTATGGACAGCAGAGACTATGTTTCAAACTCTAAAGGCTCATGAGTTTGATCTAGACGAAGATGAACCCATAGTGAGTAGTGACAGAGAACATGCTGTATCTAAGAACGTTGCTTTTAAGGCTAGTTCGTCTAAGATAGACAAGTCTAAGACTAAGACTAGATCTGCTTCTGTGAAAGACGAGTTAGATACTGATCTTAGTCTGAAGGATCAGGTAAGCCTCATGGTTAGAAAGTTTGATAGGCTGAATAAACGTTTCGGAAGATATAAGAAGTTCTATAGAGAGCATAGAGGGTCTGCTTCTAAGAACTCGTCTGAGACCAGACGAGACCGAAACTCGTCCGTAAGGAGAGACGAAGTCTCGAAAGGTAACAGACAAGATAGAGAGTCTGATGGTAGGAAGATTACT
This sequence comes from Galeopsis tetrahit, assembly GCA_963675135.1. Lineage (NCBI taxonomy): Eukaryota > Viridiplantae > Streptophyta > Magnoliopsida > Lamiales > Lamiaceae > Galeopsis > Galeopsis tetrahit. The sequence continues at coordinate 48,363,930 of OY776126.1, read as the reverse complement.
CGTTCTGATAGACGTGATAAACGAAGGAACAACTCTCCTATTAAAAAGGCTACTAATGATCTCGTGTGCTATAACTGTGAGAAACCAGGTCACTACATATATGAATGTCCAGACCTGAGTACTGATGATCGAGAAGAACGCAAAGCACGAAGGGAAAGAAGATACAACCGTGGTAAGAAGGCAATGATGGCCAATGATGACTCTGACTCCGACTCAGACGAGTTGCCATCATCCTCATCTAGCTACCCGTCTGAACCAAATCACGATGAAGCTTTCATAGTAGACGATGGTCTGAGCTTCATGGCTAAAATCGACCAAGAGGTATCATCTGCTACATCCTTTCAATCTTGTGATGAATCAGAAACTGATGAAAGTGACACTGCCAGTAGCCATGTAGGGAGTAGTCTTCAGCACTCTACTAGTGCAGTTGAAGACGACCTCCTACTTGCCAACAAGGCATTCATTGAAGTCAGTGACGAAAACATCATCTTAAGACAAGAAATCATTGATCTTAAGGAAGCTCAGTCTAAAGTAGATCCTAATATAACAGTCCTAAATGAACGCTTGCAAGAAGAGTTGAGATAACTCAGAGAGAAGTGTGCATTGACAGACAAGTTGTATCAAGACCTACTTAAGACACACGCTACTGAGAAACATGAATTCAATGTTTTACAAAGTAAGCTCAAAAAGCTTGAAGAACGTAATAAGTTCTTAGAAACCGAGGTTGTCACATTAGACCTTAAACTTACTGACCTGGTTAACTCATCTAAGGTTAACCTTGAACTGTCAGATAGGTATAGGGCTCCTGCTGACAAGACAGGCATAGGTGCTGAGACACCCAGCTCGTCTACTCAAGTTCCTAAGAACCCTACTATTTTCATCTCAAGTTCTTTGACTAATGATAAAGGAAAAGAACCATTGATATACGATATTGACACTCCATCAAAAGGTACTGTACCAAAACAAGCTCAAGTTAACATTCCAATTACCAAAGGTGGTAAAAAGAAAGTTAACAACAAGCCTGTTCCGTTTAAGACAAGTCAACAAAGGACTAGGAATCGTGGACGACCAAATCAGGTCAGATACGAGGACTGGTATCCTGAGGAGACTAGTACTAGACAAGTACAGACTAGACGACAAGAGTCTAGACCTCCTTTCATAACGCAGTCTCAACTCTACTCGTCTAGACCTAGACAGGAAGGTCCAAAATATCGTACACAACCTGTTCTATATCCTCCACCTTTGTCATATGATATCAAAGGAGAAGAAAGACCTAAACATGTCTATAAACCGTATGGACCTAATGCATACAAACCTTACTCTGACTATCATAGACAAGTGCCTACTCAAGTAGAGATTAAGTCAAAAGGCTATCTCCAAAGAATAGACCCGAACTCGACTGATAGGCCAGATAAGGACAACAAGGTCTTATTTTGCAACAAATATGGTCGAAAGCTTAGAAGGTCAAACTTGTTCAGGACTCCAATGTACATTTGGATTCCATTGAACTCGACTAACCCCCAAGGACCCCAATAAATAAGGAGGGTACCTAAATTATGTAATATCATCTATTGCAGGGTTGACTCGATCTATACAAGAAGGGTGGCTCAACAGGAGAAACTTGGTACATAGACAGTGGTTGTTCACACCACATGACTGGTACCAAGACTCTCTTATCAAGCTACCATGAGCAAGAAGGACCAAAAGTGATTTTTGGTGATAGCTCCACTGCTGTTACTAAAGGATTTGGTTACATTCGGAATGGAGACATAGAGATTCAAGATGTTTCTTATGTTGAAGGCTTGAAATACAATTTACTCTCTGTTTCACCATTTTGTGATCGTGGATACAAGGTGCAGTTCAAGAGTCAGAAATGTGAAATCATTGACAAAAGAACTCACACAGTCTTACTGGTCGACATTAGACAAGGAAGTGTGTACATAGTAAACTGGAACAGTTGTCCGAGGGACACTTGTCTACTTACTAAGAATCCTAAAGAACTTGGCTGGCTCTGGCATAGACGCCTTTGTCATCTAAACTTTAAGGTTCTTAATAAGATAGCCAGAGACTACCTTGTGGAAGGTATTCCCAATGAAGTCTACTATAAGTCACATGTATGCACGTCCTGTCAAAAAGGTAAACAGGTAAAGGGTTCTTTTAAATCTATTCCATCCCTCTCAACTAGTAGAGTTCTTGAACTTCTACATATGGACCTACATGGCCCAATAACTCCTCCAACTTTGAACGGTAGAAGGTACACACTTGTTGTGGTAGACGACTATTCTAAGTTCACTTGGGTAGTCTTCTTACACAAGAAGAGTGATACACAAACACTTTTGCCTGATCTGTTGAAGAAGTTACAGGTTGAGAAGAATCAGTCAATTGTCAAGATCCATAGTGACAAGGGTACTGAATTCATTAACTGCTATATTAAAGAATTTTGTTCTAAGCGTGGCATCCAGCACCTTACTAGTGCAGCAAGGACACCACAACAAAATGGAGTAGCAGAGCGAAGGAACAGAACTCTTAAGGAGGCCTGCAGGACCATGCTGACAGAGTATAATACGCCTCAGAAATTTTGGGCAGAAGCTATCAACACTGCATGCCACTCACAAAACAGAAGTGCTATCAATAAAGCACTAGGTAAGACACCCTATGAGGTATGGAAAGGTAGAAAACCCAGAGTTTCATATTTTCATATATTTGGATGCAAGTGTTTCATCCATAATAATGGGAAAAGCAAGTTGAATGCATTCGATGCTAAAGCAGACGAGGGGATATTCTTAGGATACTCCTCGACTAGCAAAGCATTTAGAGTATTCAACTACTCAACCCTTTGTGTGGAAGAAACACCACATGTGGTTTTCGAAGAATCTCAACAGGACCCGTCTGCCAACAAGATCAGTGAGAAAGCTACTGAGCTAACTGTCGAATCTGACAAAGACTCAGAGGTATATGAATCCGTTCAAGCATACAATCCATTCATGAAAGCTCTCGAGTCAGATGACCAGAAGAAGGTGAGTGCTCAAGGTAACTCTACTAGACCAGTTGACATACCTAAACTAGTCGACTCGTCTACTCCCATTAAAACTTCTGATGATAATGATGTTGACATGCATGATGCTGTACATGATATAGATGACAGTACTATTGTTAAGAATAGAAATACATGGAAATCAGCGCATAATACTGAAAATATTATTGGTGACTCTACTGTTGGTGTGAAGACTAGACGACAACTCTTTGAGTCGCAAGAACAATCTAGTCCATCTCTGTTTTGCTGGTGTTGTTTCCTCTCATCTATCGAGCCTAAAACCATTAATGAGGCATTGGCTGATAGTAATTGGATCATTGCTATGCAAGACGAGTTGAATCAGTTTATTCGAAACGACGTCTGGGAACTTGTCGATAGACCGAAACATCATAATGTAGTTGGGACTCGATGGATTTTCAAGAATAAGAAAGATGAGAATGATGTAGTTGTTCGTAATAAGGCTAGACTAGTTGCCCAAGGCTACTCAAAAGCTGAAGGCATAGATTATGATGAAACATATGCTCCTGTTGCTAGACTAGAAGCCATTCGATTGTTCCTTGCATATGCTGCTTACATGAAATTTACTGTATATCAAATGGATATTAAAAGTGCATTTCTTAACGGTATTCTTGCGGAAGAAGTGTATGTTGAACAACCCCCAGGTTTCGAAGTCAAAGGTAACCAGGTATACAAATTAAAGAAGGCCTTATATGGACTAAAGCAAGCTCCAAGAGCCTGGTATGATACTCTTTCTCAATTTCTATTAGAAAATGGTTTTACTAAAGGCAAGGTAGACAGAACCTTGTTTAGAAGACAAGAAGGGAAAGACATTTTACTCGTCCAAATTTACGTAGATGACATCATTTTTGGTTCACCTAACAAAGAGCTGAGTGAAAGTTTCTCAACACTCATGCAAAGTAAATTTGAGATGTCTATGATGGGTGAAATGAATTACTTTCTTGGACTTCAAGTAAAACAGACCCCAGAAGGGATTTTTAAAAATCAAGCAAAGTATACTAGAAATCTTCTAGACAAGTATGGTATTAAGACATGTGTTGGTCCCTGAACGAGTAGTGAATGGGATTAAAGTCTAGAGGGGAGGGGTGAATAGACTTTAAAACTTTTTCAAGAGAGTTGGGAACCTCTTCTGATTGCTATGTCAGCTGGACTACAAGTCTGCTGGTCCAGATGACTATAGTGATCTGATAGAGGAGGTTATATGCGGAATTATGGTAGGCCTTGTTTAGACTCGTTCTCTTAGTTTCTTTTGAAAGTGCCAAGTTATTTAGTTAATAGAAATACTCAGCTGATGCTGGTTTGAGAGTTGTGGCCTTGTTTTGAATACAGTTAAAACACAGTATGCACTATATAAGATAAATGAAATGACAGTAAAGTAAAGTGCAGAAAGTAAATAACACCAGGTTTATAGTGGTTCGGATATACGATCCTACGTCCACTCTCACGTCCTAACGTGAAGTTTAATCCCTTTAATTTACCGCAAATTACAAGGGTCTTGACCTTTATAGTCCCAAGGATAGGACTTTGAGATCTGAGCCGTCCTAACAGCTACGGTCTCCACAAGTGATTGTAAGCACTTGCACTTTGAGGGTTTCAAAAACTTTAACCTTTCGGAGAGGGTTTGGGGTTTTTGAAGAGTATCCAACTAGTGATTCAAGCTTATAATTTGCTTAATCACTTTGCCTAAAACAAATGATAAACAATGTGAAATAGGTTTCAGGTTCTTAAGGGTTGGATAGAAATCACTTAAGAGCTATGGATAATCTAATGGATTCTGGCTCTTTGAGAATTCTTGAGACAATACTACGTTAGCTTAATTGCTTGCTGGAAATGTTGAATTCTCTTGTTGTGACTTCGTTTTCTTGTGATTTCTCATCCTCATGTATTTATAGTGGTGATTGCTTGCAACTAGCCGTTGGAGTTGACTAGCCGTTGGGGCAATCTTTCCATAATGGCTTGATTCCTTGATTCCAGCCGCTTGATTGCTTCAATCCTGGGATCATGTCAATCTTCTAAATAAGGTAGGTCTCTGTTTGAATTGCAAGATGACTTTGGAATCAGCCGAGTCCTGAAAGATCACATAGTCGTCTGATCTGAGCTTCTAGTCTTCTGACTACTCTTCTGGCCTTGAGTCTTTTGTCTTCTGATATCAGCAGAGTAAAACTCTTCTGATCTGGCAGTTCTTATGTCCTGCTTTAGGCCATCTTCAATCTGGGACTCCATCAGTTAAGTAGATATACAAGCACCTTTCTTAACTGGTCTTCAAGGATCTCCTAGTCTTCATGTCTTCTACTCTTCTCATCTTGAGGGAGCGCATGTAAGCCGGGACTGTGCTGATCAACTGATATCTATACAGTCAATCACACAAGACTAGTCTAAGCTGTTCTATACAAAGTCAGCTGATCCTATTACATTTATAAACTCTAAGTGTTTTGGCCATCAAAACTATACTAACATCAAGTGGGGCTTAGGGTGAATTTATATCCCAACAATTTCCCCCTTTTTGATGAAGCCAAAACTATATATGATAAATGCTCTTAATAAGATAAGATAGGAGTTTATAAACTTCATAGAAACTGAAGTATCTGATGAAGACAATGAGAGTTTGTCTTGAAAGCAAAGAGAACTAAAGTTGAATATATAGAACTTTTAAAGATTACAAGTAATAGTTTCTTAAGGCTTTGAAAGTGGTCTTCATCAGGTCTTCTGATCTTCAGATGCGGAAGGCAAGGTACAGACGAGATCGAACTTCTTCCATGTGCTGCAGGTCTGTAACATTCTCCTCTTCATAGATCTTCTCTAGGATCCTTTTGACTTCAATGAAGTCTGTTCTTCCAGAATCCAGAGTGGGAGGATCCCATTTGGGTTCTTCAGGAGTTAGGATTCTGCAGTTGTCAAGTTCTTTGGCTGTCTTGACTACTTCTTTCCAGAACTCTGGATCTTCAATGTTCATGAATTGATTGAACTGGAAGAATTCATCTTCATAGGTTGGGAGAGGGCCAAATTTTCTTACAATGTGGTGTTGAATTTGCCATTTCTTCTTTAGAGGGTACCACCTTGATAGCTCATCTTGAAGGGCTAGATAATCCACATAGTTGCTATCAAACACCAGAACTTTATCTTTCTGTGCTAGAGCATTTTCTTTCAGTGCTTTCTCCTTGAGAGCTTTCCTGAGTTTGGCTATCTTCCTGTCAAATTTGGCTTTGACTGCTTTCGCATCTTTTAGCTTCTTTTGTTTAAGCTCTTGAGCTTCAAGCTCTTTTCTTTTCTTCAACTCTAAAGCCTCTTTCTCTTCTGCAGTAGGCTCTGCTGGAGTTGACTTCTTGCTTGACTTCTGAGCTTGCTCATCTGCTTGCTCATCTGCCTTTCTTTTCCTAGTCATCCTTTTCTCGGAAACTTGTTCTTCTGTAGGGGCAGTGATCTGCAGACTTTTGGCAGTTGCTTGAGTGGGAGCTTGAATGTCTTCTTGAGCAATTTCTTTGCCTTTGCCTTTCTTGCTCTTAATTTTGCTTGATAAACCACCCAAGGTTTCATTCAGCTCATCTTGAGATACTACCATTACAGCTTGCTGTGCAGTAGTCTTCTCTAGAGCTTTTATCAATACATCTTCCCCCTTTTTGGCTTCAGCAAGTGCAGCCGCAAAAGGCTTCATGGCATTCAGAATCTCCACTCTAAGAGTTTGTTGAAGAGCCATGGCGTTGACTCTGCCAACATGAGTCAGATGAGTGATGCTATGTTCTAGAATCTGAGCATGAGAGTTGGAGGAGGAGGCAGCTTCTAGTCTAGCTGTAATTGCTTCCAATTTGGTTGTTGTCTCCTTCAGCTGAATCTGAAGTTTTTCATTCTCTGCTGTAGCTGATTGGAGAAGAGCTCGACCTTCAGTAGCTCTTGCTTCAGCATCTTCAATTCTTTTCTTGTAGGTGTTTTCCATGCGGTTGACCTCATTGGTGTAGAGATCAGCAAACCTGGTGGAATAGTCACCTGCCTTCTTCAGAATGCTGGTCAGATACTCACTTATCTGATTGTGAAGAGATTCTCCAAACTTGTCTTCAATGTCAATGATCTGGTCATGAAGACGAGTTCTCTGCTCCTTAACAGCCTTTTCAACATATCTTCCAAGCTGTAGGCCTAAACCCTTCTCAAAGTGTAGGTCTATTGCAGCCTTGACCTGTGAGCATATGTCTGCTGTATAGTCAGCTGTTGAAGTAGAAGTTGAGGCAGTACCTTGAGGCTTTGGATGAACAATCAGGGCTTTGCCTCTTCCTTCAGCTGAAAGGTACTCTTCATTGAGAAATGAGGTAGCGCCTTAACCAGGTGGGACATGATGGTGTCTCCTTTGTCAATGAAGTGAGTTAGAGTATCCTTAGGCATGAAGTGATCAGGAATAGTGATTACTTCTCTTTCAATCTCGGTTCTGTCAGCTGGTTCAGCTGAGTCTTCCGCAGGAACGGACGCAGCTGAGTCATTCATTTTTGCTGTGTCAGCTGTCGGCTGACATGATATGCCTTCTGGGATAGAGGTACCATTAGTTGGAATTCCTAGAATCCTGTGGCATACTGCTGTAAAGGCTTCTTCGGGCAGCAGTTGAGCAAAAGATTTAACTTGAGCAACTTCTTTTTGCTCCATTTTCCAGTCGAGGAAATTAACTTTTCCTCCCATTCCTTCCATGACCTCAATAAGGTCATCCACATCATCTCTCCTGAGTTCAATCCAGGTGCAGATTCTGAGAACTTGTTCAAACTGAACTGATTCCTCATCAATACCAGGAATAGTAGACTTGAGCAGGTTTGCTATCTTCATCCTCATTATCTTCTCCCTTGTGCACATAGGATAGTGTACCATTCCGTACTGAGGTTGAGAGGGACCAGCTTGAGCCAGGTCTGCTGGTGCCATGTCTTCTGGAACAGAAGAAACAATGATGGTAGGAGTTTGAGTATTTGGGGTAGTTTCCTCTGCTGTGTGAGTATCAGCAGGGATTTGGGAAGTGATATGTTCTTGATCTTCAGTGGTCTGTTCATCAGCAGGGTTTTGAGTCTGCTGGTCTGGTATAGTATCTTCATGAAGATCAGTAGAAGGTTGAACCTGTAGATCTTGGACATCTGCTGTGTGAATGTCAGCAGGGGTGTTGGATGGAATCTGAGTTTGATCAACAGAGATCTGTGATTGGGTGTCTGTTGTTTGAATATCAGCAGGGGTAGGCAATAGTGATTCAGGGGTTGAAGTAGGTTGAGCTTGTTCCTCTGCTGTGTGAGTATCAGCAGGGATTTGGATATCAGTGTTTGAGTGGTCAGATGGGTTGGAATCATCAGAGGGGTTGAAGGATGCAATCGGGGCTATTAGCATGGGAGTAGGAAGCCTCGATTTCTTGGACTTTTTGTTGAAAGAAGAATTATTCTTCTTTCTCTTCTGACCCTTCGACAAATTAGAAGGAGTAAAAGAGGGAGAGGATTTAGAGGTACCTGCCTTCTTCAAGGGAGAGGCAGTGGGAGTGGCATCTGAATCAGATGGGGAGATGAGCCCAGATCTGATTAGATATCGTCTTTGTGCTAAGGTCTGATTGTCATCATCATCATCCTCAGCAACCTTCTTCTGAACCTCTTCTTTGGTTGGCTCCTCTTCTTCTTCGGCAGAGTTATGATCAGACTCTTGTGCTGCCTTCTCAGCCAACAGCTTCCTCTTCTCTTCTTTTAACCTTTCTGCCTCAGCAAGAGCTTCCTTTCTCAAATAATATTTGGAGATGTGAAAGGTCTTATGAGGTCCCATCTTATACTTCTTTGGGAGAATATCTGGAAGGATGATGCTCAGCTTGTTGACAAAGCTGACTGTAGCTGCTACCTTCCATACCTTCAATTGTAAGTCCAAAGTGACTTTCTTTGCCTCAAGAGCAATTCTTTCTAAGAATAGTCCTTGCCAGTCTCCATCGATCTGATCCCAGATTGCAGCCATTACTCGAACCTTTAAAGTAGTAACAGCATCATGACTGAATGTGTTACCAAGTAACATCTTTCCTGCAATATCCAACAAGGTTTGGAATTTTGGTTCAAGTTGGGATTTCTTTAGCCCAGTTGCATCAGTAGCCTTGATTCTTCCACCAGTAAACATCTCCATATACTCCTTTTCTCTATTCATGATGTAGTTGGAAATATTTATTTTCCCCCTTGACAGGCCAAACAATTCCTGAAGGATTTCCCTTGTAACCTTGACTTTGTGTCCATTCATGACACTTTCAACATGAGAACCCTTCATCACGGCGTTTGCATAGAATGTCAGTAGACATTAGTTGGAGCTGCTTCCAGAAAGTCTCTGAGTTTAAGATTGACGCACCGAAGCAATATCTCCTTGTTCTCATCTGAGTGTTTGCCTTTGAAGAACAGAGCATTCTCCGTAAAAATCTTCCGTAAAAATCTTTGCAGCATCCAAGGTGCCAGTGTTCTTGGTCTTCTCGTCGTAAATTTCAATGATTGCCATAGTAGAGTCTGGGTGTTAGAGTTTGAAGGCTTGAAAGAAATTTGCAGAACGAGAGAGAGTAATGTGATTAATTGAGTAATATGAGCGACAGGGATTGGAAGAGGTTTTAGGGGTGTGAATATATACTCCAGAAAATCTTGATCTAACGGTCAGATTTGGGTTTGAATTTGGAGTAGAGCCCAAGATTTCCTTCTTTGATTTCTTAAATTTGCCGGCTAGTTATGCCATTTGGCAATATTTGATTTGCGGGCAATATGGTACTTGAGTATTAATGACATCATTACCAAAAATAGCCGTTGAGACTAATTTATGGTAAGAATTGATCATCAAGGCCGTTTTCTATAAGAAAATTGCATTCCTTATATAAGCCAATTTGTTTAATTACATTCAGGAATAAATCTAGAATGAATTACATGATCAAGACTAGTCATTATACTCTAAATTTGTGTGATTTGATCAGCAGAGTGAGGTCTTCTGAGTTCTTCAAGATGTCTGTTGATTGTCTTTGAAAAGTCTTCTGGTCAGCTGAGTTGGTCTTCTGATCAGCTGAGTAGAGGAAACGGTGTTTGCTGTGATGATCCAACCTGGATGGATCCTTCCAGCTTTATTGTGAGTGATGATCCAACCTGGTTTGATGGATCTTTCATCTCCTTCTTTAAATCAAGTGGAGCTAGTCTAGACATAGTCCCACTGATTTAAATGTTTCTCACCATCGGATGTTCCTCATCATCAGATGGGATGTATCATCTAATGTGCTCTTGTTGAATTTCTTCGCTTCTCTTGAAGGGGAAGGAAGGTTGAGGGGTGCTTCAATGGAGTTGAAGAAAGGGCCATGGACGCAGCCTTCATGTTCTGTTTAGACACAGTAGCTTTTGATAACAAGCTCTTCATGTAGAACTTCTCTCTGGAGAAGAAGCTCTGCTTGCTTGCTACTTTGTCCTCTGCATCTCTTCCTCCTTTAGCTTTCAACAAGAACGTCTCTTCTTCCTTTAGCTTTCATGAACATACTCATGTTGAGTAAGCCACGTATATGGATCTGCATCATCTTCATTTTCTGGACAAATCTTCATCTCCTTCACCCAACATTTTGGTTGAAGAATGATCTCCGTTCCATCTCTTCTTTCAATTGTCTCCATACCTGAAACAAGAAAAGTGTTAGATGTTTTGTGTTGTTAGGTGTTCTCATAACTTCTCCTTTTATAGGGGTAGAAATGAGGTAGTGGAGAGAAAGATGACAAAACTATAGAGGTGATAGGTCTGAATTTCTGAAAAGTGATTTCTTAAGATTAGCAGTGAGTTTCTTGATCCAAGGGTGCACATTTAAAGATATTCAGACTTTATCTAATGGAATGCAGAAATTATAAATTTTGTCCATGAGTTATTTGAAATCCGTACTGTGCATGCATACTGTTGAGTCGGTGAGGATGGTGTATTAATCCAGCCAAGTATGACTCAGTTAGTATACTGTATTTATGTATATGAATAAAGTATTTTATGAAGAATAGTTTATTAATATACATAGTTATACATTGCTTAGAGTAAAGAGATCAAATAGCTTTGTTCAAGTCTGCTATATATATATGTATATGTATACTATGCAATGCAGATTTTAGAGTATTTCATCAAGGATTCTTAAGGTATCATTGATTCCCCCTTGATTAGATAACTCTATGTTTTCCCTCAGCTCTATCTGTCTTCATTGGGAAAGAACTTACCTGAAGATGAGGGTGTCTATTCACCTCATCTGATCCTCCTAGTCTGCTGCAAAATGTATCAGCTGAGGTCTTCAGCTGATCTTGTGCTCTTCATGTGCTTGGGTCCAAGAGTCCTAAGCTATAGCATAGGGTCTTGAATCTTTCTTCAGCTAGGGGCTTAGTCAAGATGTCTGCTCTTTGGATATCTGTGTGAATTTTCTCCATCTTGATGTCCTTCTTTTCAAGGTGGTCTCTTATAAAATGGTGTCGAATGTCGACATGCTTGCACCTTGTGTGGAGGACTGGATTTTGAGTGATGGCAATGGCACTGCTGCTGTCACAAAAGATAGGGACTTCTTTTGCCTCTACATTGTAATCTTTGAGTTGTTGAGCTAGCCAGAGTAGCTGGCTACAACAACTTCCAGCTGCCATATATTCTGCTTCAGTGGTGGATGTTGCAACTGAGGTTTGTTTCTTAGAGAACCATGATATCAGCTTGCTGCCTAGAAATTGACAGGTTCCTGATGTGGATTTCCTATCAATTCTGCATCCTCCAAAGTCTGAGTCAGAATAGCCACTTAATTCTAGATTGTCATCAGCAGGGTACCATAGACCTAGGTTGACTGATCCTTTTAGGTACTTGAGAATCTTCCTCGCTGCTTCTAGATGACTTTGCTTTGGGTTTGCTTGAAACCTAGCACATACTCCTACAGCGAATGTTATATCTGGTCTGCTGGCTGTAAGGTATAGTAGAGATCCAATCAGTGCTCTATATTCAGCTTGATCAACTGCCTTTCCGGACTCATCTGGTTCCATTTTGAAAGATGTCATCATAGGAATTCTTGCAGTCTTGCTTTGTAGAGCTTTGAATCTTTCTAGCAGACTCTTGGTATACTTGGACTGGTTGATGAAGATCCCTTCTGGACTCTGCTTGACTTGAAGTCCTAGGAAATAATTCATCTCACCCATCATGCTCATTTCGAATTTTCCTTGCATGAGTTCAGAGAACTTCTTGCACATTTCTTGGTTAGGTGATCCAAATATAATGTCATCTACATATATTTGTACCATCAAAATGTCTTCTCCTTCTTGTATTCTGAAGAGAGTTCTATCAACTTTGCCTTTTGTATATCCATTGTCAAGTAAGAATTGTGACAATGTGTCATACCAAGCTCTAGGGGCTTGTTTTAGACCATAAAGAGCCTTCTTCAGTCGATATACTTGATCACCTTTTTCAAATCCTGGAGGCTGCTCTACATATACTTCTTCTACCAGAATACCATTTTGAAAAGCACTTTTGACATCCATCTGGTATACTTTGAAGCCCATAAATGATGCATAGGCTAGAAATAGTCGAATGGCTTCTAATCTGGCTACTGGAGCAAAGGTTTCATCGTAGTCAATTCCTTCAGATTGTGAATATCCTTTTGCAACTAGCCTTGCTTTATTTCTAGTTATTACATCATGTTCGTCCTTCTTGTTCTTGAATACCCACTTTGTTCCTATTACATTGTGGTTTTCAGGTCGATCTACCAATTCCCAGACTTCATTTCTTTCGAATTGGTTTAGTTCCTCTTGCATAGCAGTGATCCAATTGCTATTGGTCATTGTTTCTTCTATGTCAGCTGGTTCAATGTTGGAGAGGAAAGCACACCAGCAGAACATAGATGATTGAGAATTCTGATTCAGCTGTCTTCTTGTCTTGACACCTGATTCTGCTCCTCCTAAGATGAGATTTGATGGATGATTGTTCCTCCATGTATGTCTTACAGGAGTACCTGCATTAGATGAACTTGGATTCTCATATGTTCTATTGTCATCAGGAGGGTTGACTTGATTTGGTCGATCATCATCTGTATCTTGAGTATCAAAGAGATCATTCCCCCTTGCATTTGGGATTGTTGCATGTTGATTGTGGATAGCTTGTTCAGCTTGAGTTTGAGATCTAGTGACTGGTCTGTGTGTTTTATCTTCCTCTGGTTCTTCAGGGAATGGTTCATTGACTTCAATAAATTCATCAGACTTCTTCTTGATCACTAGTTTCTTCATCTGTTCTGCAGCTGAGGTTGTTTCTACTGCATTCTTTTCACAAGATTCATCAAAAACAACATGTGGTGTTTCTTCCACAAAAAGGGTGCGTTTGTTGAATACTCTAAATACTTTGCTAGTTGAGGAGTATCCCAAGAATATCCCCTCATCTGCTTTGGCATCAAAAGCATTCAACTTACTTTTCCCATTGTTGTGAATGAAACACTTACAACCAAATATATGAAAGTAAGATACTCTAGGTTTTCTTCCTTTCCACAGTTGATATGGGGTTTTCTCATGGATTTTGTGAATACCTGACCTGTTTTGAGTGTGACAAGCTGTGTTAATAGCTTCTGCCCAAAGTTTCTTAGGAGTAGAGAATTCAGCAAGGAGTGTTCTTGCAGCTTCTTTGAGTGTTCTGACTCTTCTTTCAGCTACACCATTTTGTTGTGGTGTTCTTGCTGCACTTGTTTCATGCTGAATACCATTAGAAGTACAATATGCAATAATATAAGAGTTAATAAATTCAGTGCCTTTGTCACTTCTAATTTTCACAATAGGTTCTCCTTTCTCTACTTGGATCTTCTTTAACAGTTCAGGAAGCTTCTGCTGAGTTTCACTCTTCTTGTATAAGAAGATAACCCAAGTAAACTTGGAGTAGTCATCTACAACAATAAGAGTGTATTTTCTTCCTGTTAAAGTGGTTGGAGTGATTGGTCCAAAGAGATCCATGTGTAACAGTTCAAGAGCTCTGCTGGTTGATGCTGTCTTCTTGGTCTTGAAAGAGACCTTTGTTTGCTTTCCTTGTTGACATGCATCACAGACCTGATCTTTACAGTAGAGTTCATTAGGCAGACCATCAACTAAGGATTCCCTTGCTAACTTGTTCAAAGTCTTAAAGTTCAGATGACTAAGACGTTTGTGCCATAGCCAGCTGACATCTTTAGGGCTTTTCACAAGCAGACATGTATCCTTAGGACAGCTGTTCCAATTTGCAAGGTACATACTTCCCTTTCTAGATCCTGTTAGAAGGTTTTGTTTTGTTCTTTTATCACTTATGAGACATTCATCTTTAGAGAATTTAACTGAATAACCAGTGTCACAAAAATGAGAAACAGATAATAGATTAAACTTAAGACCTTCTACATATGATACGTCATGTACCTCAATGTCACCATTTCTAAGGGTGCCATATCCTTTTGTGTTACCGTGCGCGTTATCACCAAAGAAGACTTTTGGACCTTTCTTTTCTGTGTAGTTGGTCAGCAGGTTTTTGGTTCCAGTCATATGTGTTGAGCAACCACTGTCTATGTACCATATCTCTCCTGCTAGGCCTCCTTTTCTGTATAGGTCCTTCCTTTCCTGCAAGAAGGGTTAAGTCTTAGGTACCCATTTTGTTTTGGGTCCTTGGGTGTTAGTACTACCCTTGGGAACCCACATATACATTGGTCGTTTGAACAACCTTGAGCACTTGAGTTGTTTCCCTCGGGCATCACAGAACCAAATCTTACCAGTTAACACCTTAGACTGATTTGATTTGTTGTTTGTGTCAGCTAAGTAATAGTCAAATGGTTTTCCTTTATAGGAGTGAACATACAATATCTTTTGACTAGTTACATTCGGCTTGGGTGCATTAGTTGGTCGATGCACACGATTATATGGACCATACTCTTCTGTTCTCACAATATCATAAGAGATAGGGGGTGCAAAGAGAACAGATTTGTTTGAAGAAGATTTCTTCTTCTTGGCTGGAGCAGCATACAGCTGAGACTGTCTCAGACGAGATGGTCTAGGCTGTTTGCTGTTCCTCTGTATAGGTTTGGGGTTAACTTTTCTTTTACCATTTTTGGTATTGGAATAGTTAGCCTTAGTTGGTACAGATGCCTTTTGGTTCATATTGAGTTCATTGTGTTTAGAACACTCACCCTGTTCATGTGTCTGAGTAGTGCACTGGTTAGGTGTACTACCCCCAGCTGGAGAGGATGTTGATGGATTAAGTTCATAGCCTAAACCCATCTTATTGCCATTTGATCTATAATATTCAGAGATACTTTCAATAGTAGTCGAGGCTTTATTGAATTCTGATATCTTTTGATCTAGGCATTCCTTCTCCTTTTCTAAGAGCTTATGTGATTGGAAGAGATCATCGAACTTAGATTGAAGTATACGAAATTCTTTGGTTTCTAAGGCCTGAGTTTCTAACATCCCCTCATACAACTGAGTTGTTGTGGTATTTTCTTCCTTAAGAAGTTCCACTTCTTTGGTCAACCTTTCATTCATGGTGACTAACTCAGGGGTGTTATCAAACTTAACCTTTTTCAACCGAGCAATTTCTTTCCTTAAATCCTTATTCTCCTCTTCCACTTCTATAAAGGCTCTAGTGGCAATATCCAGATCACCTTTTACCTTTCTTAAAGATTGATAATAGGTGTCTTCTGATTCGCCTTCAGATGAGTTTATGTCATCTGTTTGTGAGAAAATAGGTGAATGGAAAGTAGTAGTATAAGAGTTTACCTCATTTTCTCCTATGGCCATCATAGCTAGATCGTCTGAATCATCTGAGTAGATTTGACAGTCTGGTGATGTAGGAAGTTCATCACTTTGATATTCAGATTCTTCAGTCAGCATTGCTTGCTTATCTGAATTTCTTCTCCTAGGCCTTCTTTCTTCTTTGTCATCCAGCTCAGGGCATTCATAGACATAGTGTCCTGGTTTACGGCAATTGAAGCATGCTCCAGGCTTTTGATTTGAATTGCCTTTCCTTGGAGGTGTGGCATCTCTTTTTCTGGAGCCTCGGCTGTCAGATGACTCCACATCCTTTCTAGGATGTCTTTCTGGTGTTCTTTCTCTGGAACCTCTGGAGGGTGATCTTGCTCTTCTATCTTTGTAGTTTCTATAGAACTTTCTATATTTGCTGTTGAGGGTGTTCATCCTTTCGAATCTCTTGATCATAAGAGCCATTTGTTCCTTCAGACTCATGTCTGATCCTTCACAGTCTTCTGTTTTCAGAGTGGTCTTGCCAGATGAGGTGCTTGCAGCTTTTGTATTTGCTGCCTTGAAAGCTACAGTCTTGGAAGTGGATGGAATAGCAATAGGTTCATCATTTTCTGAGTTTTCTTCTCTTTCAAGATCATATTCATGGGCTTTTAGATTCTGAAATAGAGTCTGTGCAAACCACTCCTTGATATCTTGAGTATCTTTGATGATGGTCTTCTTGAGTCTCCATTTCTTGGTTAGAGAGTCTAATATCTTTAGATTTTTCTCTCTATTTGTATATTTCTTGCCCAGAGATTCTATCTCATTGATGATCTTGGTAAATCTATTGTCTAATTGATCAATAGACTCTTCTGGTTGCATTTTGAAATGCTCAAAATTCTTGACTGTTGTTGTCAGCTTGCTCTCCTTGATCAGCTCGGTTCCTTCACAGAGGAGTGCTAGAGCATCCCACATTTCCTTAGCTGTTTCACAATTGATTACTTTTGCAATGTACTCATTTGGAAGAGTTTGCATGATGTAATCTTGAGCAATGCTGTCAAGATTTGACTGCTTCATCTCTTCTGGTGTGAGATCCTTCATCGGCTTGGGGGCTAGTTCTCCAACTGGAACTTCTGGATCACCATTTGCAGTGTTGACTGCCATGATGGTGATTGGGCCTTCAGTGATTACTGACCACATCTTGTAATGGACTGATGTGAGATTCTTCCTCATCCTGATCTTCCAGTAATCATAATCCTCCACTGAAAACTTAGGCAACTTACGCATATTAGCACTCATGCTGTATGAGTTTTCGAAAACAAGTTTTTCAAAAAGGAAAAGATCTGTTCAAGAGGACTATAGAGAGACTCCCTCAAGTCTTCTGATAATCTAGAGACAGTAGTCCGTTAGAACCACTGCTCTGATACCACTTGTTGGTCCCTGAACGAGTAGTGAATGGGATTAAAGTCTAGAGGGGAGGGGTGAATAGACTTTAAAACTTTTTCAAGAGAGTTGGGAACCTCTTCTGATTGCTATGTCAGCTGGACTACAAGTCTGCTGGTCCAGATGACTATAGTGATCTGATAGAGGAGGTTATATGCGGAATTATGGTAGGCCTTGTTTAGACTCGTTCTCTTAGTTTCTTTTGAAAGTGCCAAGTTATTTAGTTAATAGAAATACTCAGCTGATGCTGGTTTGAGAGTTGTGGCCTTGTTTTGAATACAGTTAAAACACAGTATGCACTATATAAGATAAATGAAATGACAGTAAAGTAAAGTGCAGAAAGTAAATAACACCAGGTTTATAGTGGTTCGGATATACGATCCTACGTCCACTCTCACGTCCTAACGTGAAGTTTAATCCCTTTAATTTACCGCAAATTACAAGGGTCTTGACCTTTATAGTCCCAAGGATAGGACTTTGAGATCTGAGCCGTCCTAACAGCTACGGTCTCCACAAGTGATTGTAAGCACTTGCACTTTGAGGGTTTCAAAAACTTTAACCTTTCGGAGAGGGTTTGGGGTTTTTGAAGAGTATCCAACTAGTGATTCAAGCTTATAATTTGCTTAATCACTTTGCCTAAAACAAATGATAAACAATGTGAAATAGGTTTCAGGTTCTTAAGGGTTGGATAGAAATCACTTAAGAGCTATGGATAATCTAATGGATTCTGGCTCTTTGAGAATTCTTGAGACAATACTACGTTAGCTTAATTGCTTGCTGGAAATGTTGAATTCTCTTGTTGTGACTTCGTTTTCTTGTGATTTCTCATCCTCTTGTATTTATAGTGGTGATTGCTTGCAACTAGCCGTTGGAGTTGACTAGCCGTTGGGGCAATCTTTCCATAATGGCTTGATTCCTTGATTCCAGCCGCTTGATTGCTTCAATCCTGGGATCATGTCAATCTTCTAAATAAGGTAGGTCTCTGTTTGAATTGCAAGATGACTTTGGAATCAGCCGAGTCCTGAAAGATCACATAGTCGTCTGATCTGAGCTTCTAGTCTTCTGACTACTCTTCTGGCCTTGAGTCTTTTGTCTTCTGATATCAGCAGAGTAAAACTCTTCTGATCTGGCAGTTCTTATGTCCTGCTTTAGGCCATCTTCAATCTGGGACTCCATCAGTTAAGTAGGTATACAAGCACCTTTCTTAACTGGTCTTCAAGGATCTCCTAGTCTTCATGTCTTCTACTCTTCTCATCTTGAGAGAGCGCATGTAAGCCGGGACTGTGCTGATCAACTGATATCTATACAGTCAATCACACAAGACTAGTCTAAGCTGTTCTATACAAAGTCAGCTGATCCTATTACATTTATAAACTCTAAGTGTTTTGGCCATCAAAACTATACTAACATCAAGTGGGGCTTAGGGTGAATTTATATCCCAACAACATGCAAGTCTGCTGGCGTACCTATGCTACCTACATACAGAATGGACCCAGACGAACAAGGTAAGTGTACTGATCAAACTCATTACCGTGGTCTAATTGGTTCATTACTGTACTTGACTGCTAGTAGACCTGATATTGCATTTTCTGTTGGAGTATGTGCTCGTTTTCAAGCTAATCCAAAAGAGAGTCATATGGAAACCACTAAAAGGATTCTGAAATATTTGAAAGGAACCATCAATCGTGGTATATGGTATCCCTCAAATGATGATCTATCTCTAAGTGGCTACTCTGATTCTGATTTTGGTGGTTGTAGAATAGATAGGAAATCTACATCTGGTTCTTGTCAATTCTTAGGCACAAAACTCATCTCATGGTTTTCGAAAAAGCAGACAAGTGTTGCCACCTCTACTACTGAAGCCGAGTACATGGCTGCAGGTAGTTGTTGTAGTCAATTATTATGGCTTATTCAACAGCTTAGAGATTATAATATTTGTGAATCAAATGTTCCTATATTCTGTGATAGTAATAGTGCCATTGCCATTACACAAAATCCTGTTCTGCACACACGTTGTAAGCATGTTGATGTGAAACACCATTTCATACGTGATCATGTAGAAAAGAAGGATATTCGCATGGAAAAGATTCATACTGATTTTCAAAGAGCTGGTATTTTTACAAAACCATTAGCTGAGGCTCGATTTCATGAATTATGCATTAGTCTAGGACTTATTGATCTTGATCCTACTAGTATATAGCAATGTACTAACCAGACAGGTACAATCCTAAGAAGAAAGGAGAAATAGACAAGTTACCACAAAAGAGCAGAGCACTCGTCTACTCACTCAACAGACAGGTATACAAGGTCAGACAATTTGACCATCCAACCCGATGAGGAAGCTGGTAAAGCTGAGGGTAATACTAAGGGAATACACATTTAAGGGGGAATTCTTGATTTCTTAAAGATCCTTATGTTGACTCTTTAGTTTGGTAAAAGTCATCTTGTTTGAACCTTGATCATTGACTTAGATTGATATTCATTATTATTTATCCTACTCGACTACCTGTAATACATCTAATCTGTAGTGCAAGAACAGACAGGTACATATAGTCACTTGATGTTTAAAGTAGACAAGCATAGTCGAAGGGGGAACTCGTCTCGAGCGCCAGTCTACTCGTCTGTTCTGGATAGACTCGAACAGATAAGACAAGTATTCTCATGATTTACATATTCTAAGTGTTTAATCAATTTGAATTAAGGATATATATGTAGTTTGAAGTATTGAAATTTTGAAAAACCTAGAATTGGATTTATACACTCCATTTAATGAGGTGTATATAACTAGTTCGCGCTAAAACTCTACTGAGCTAGGTCAGAGGAATACACCCCTCTATCCTACCAATAGAAGAGGCGGATTTCAAATTTTACGATACTAAATCACGTAATTTTCTCGATTCCGTAAAACTGAATTTCTAAAGCCTTTCATATCTGTCCATTGGATTAATACTTCCAATCTCAACCATTGAACTCAAAGGTTTAAAACCCATTTTACTCGTTCTTAACTGCTCACGATTTCATTTTCTCTTGATCTCATAACTTCTCAAGCACTCAAACATCTTCGAAATTCCTCGATTTTCATAAACCATTTTACTATGTCTATCGTTTCAATGTTCGATGCTCGTACTAACATGCAAGCTAGGTTTGATCTCGATAAGTACATTAACGAAGGAAGAGTGCATACAGAAGGATCGGTATTTTTCAAAGGGAATCACACTGAAGACAACAAGGAAATCTTGATAAAATGCTTCAGATGCGGTTTGAGACCCTATTTGGAGGCATTTCCTGAGGTTGTTCTTGAAGAAGAAGTGTTGGAGTTTTATGCTACTGCAACTCGACAAGGCGACTCGATTGAAGCCTTTGTTGGAAGGAGGCGAGTGGAGATCACTCGAGAATTTCTGACCGAATCGCTGAAACTACCTTCCGGATCGATAGATATCGAGAGATATGCTGAAGGCCGAGAGTTGAGGTACTTAAGTATTTTCTGTGGAAAAAGGCTGAAGTTGAAAAGCGATGGAAAGGTTCCTGTGGTGAAGAAGAAGGAGCTTCTTGAAAAATACAAGACTCTTCTTGATATCGCATCTAAAATGTTGCTAGGAGTCACTGGGAGTTTTGACTCTGTGACGCCCCAGAAAGCAAGAATTATGGCTGTGATTTATGATGGAATCACTGAAGGAAACTAGACTAAACTCTTCTTGGATAGATTGATGTACTACAAGAAGTTTGTGCAAGTTGACACCAGTTCAGCCAACTGGGTTGTTTCTGCAAATGTTAGCTTTGGAAACAAGTTAAGTATCATTTTACCCATTCTATTGCCAAACAAGACGAGTTGGAGTAAAGGCAAGCCATTTCATCCTCTAAAGAATTACTTGAAGAAGGAAGCTCTGGCTAAGCAAGCTGCTGCTAGATTGGCTGCCACCAGACAAGTTCAAATCAATCCTGATGATGCCATGATTGAAGCTGCCTCGTCTAGTGCTGGAGAAGACGAGTCGGGCAGTGCAGGTTCTGAAGAGGCTGAAGCTGGAACTAGTGGAAGACTAGTTCGGTATGTGGAAGAGGAAGCTATGATTGAAGCTGAAGGAGACTCAGAAGAGACTCACTCAGATAAAGAGCCTGAGAAGAAAGAGGAAGAGCTATATGAGTATCGACTAGTGAGAGTCGAGTCGAGTCCATCACCAGACAAGTTGACTGAAGAAAAGGTTGGTACTTCTTCTCGAACTTTGTCAATTCCTCTCTCTCTCCCCGTTAAAACCAAGGCCAGATCACTTCGATCTCGTGCTAAAGCTGTACCCAAAACCTCATCAGTGTTGGCAGTGCAACCACTTCGAGCCAACATAACCCCACACACTACTATATTTGATACAGTTGATACTTCTACAACTGTCGAACCAAACCAAGCCACATCAAAGCCCCAAGAAACCACCATCCAAATCCCTCTTACCTCAACAGAATATGTTGAACCCCTTAACCCATCTACTTCAGACAAGATAACAGTTGCCACTGCAACAACTGAGACAGGGACCCCACCTGCTCAGACCCCGTCTGTTGTTAGATTCGAATCTCTTGTTTATTATCCGATGTGCTTAAGGGAGAAGAGGATTCGTGCTAAAGTTAGCAACAATCTGAAGAAGAGGCTCGCATCTATTGAGATAGACACCTCGTCCGAACAGTATGAGAGACTCATTCGAATTTGCACATGGGTTGCATTGAAGAAATCTTCTACTGATGATTTGTTTGAAGTCATTCAAGGCATGGGAGGAATCTCAAATTTTATGGATTGGGAGATGGAGCAAAGGGAGAATAGTGGAGTTCAAGATTATTCAGAACTACTCCCACCTCATGTTCTTACAGCCCTGGAAAAGCGAATGCTAGATATTCCAGATGATATATTGCCTACATCGCATAAGTTTGATATTGGTGTTCAGACTGATCTACTGGAAGAGGAGTTGAGAGCTGTAACTGTTGAAGCGGGAATTCAAACTTCAGATCAGTCAGAAGATGAGTCTGAAAACTGTGATGATGATTCTTTCAATTTTGGAGTGGAAGATGATGAGTTCATGGACGCCGAAATGTTTACAGAAGATGAACTTGTTGAGAAAGTTCAAGAAAAGGGTGTTACTGAAGCTCAGTCATCTACTCAAGGTTTTTCTGAAAGATATCTTACAGAGTTGAAGTCTGATTTAAGAGATGCTGTTCACTCTGCTGTTGATGAGTTCTTGAATTCAAAAGTGAAAGATGTGCTAGTTGAGCAAAATCAGTTGCTTGTTGATTCCTCTAGAGAATTAATTGTTGGAGAGGTCAACAAGATGGACTCAACTTTCAGAGCGGAGTTGTATGCAGAAGTTGAAAGATTTTTGCAAAAGCAAGTTGATGAATCTGAGAAACGATCTATTTCATTTGCTAGATCATTGGCTGAAGAATCCAGCAAGATGGAACGTTTATATCGTGTGAAGATTGAGATAGCTGATGAACAAAGGCGAGAAGCACAAGATCAGTTGGTGTGTTCTCAAGCTATTCTCACTGAGCTGACAAAGCAAAATACTCTACTGCGTCAGACAGCTACTCATTTCAAAGATGAGTTGGCTATTAATTCGAAGAAATTGGAGTCTACTGTTGATCGACTGGACAAGATGAGTCGTGACCAGACGCATCAAAAACAGATAGAGCTCACTGCAGAAGCTATGAAGGAAGCACTAAAGGAAGAAATGACTCGATTCACTAGTCTATTCACTCTTAAGGCAAGTGATGAAGCCAAAAAGGGGGAAGAGACAAGTAGAGTTGAAGAGAAGTCAAGTGCTGAACCAGAAATGAAGGAAGCTGCAACTGCTATACAAGATCTTAAAAGACCAAAGAGAGGCAAGTTGGTGAAGACAGTAGATCTTGAGGAAGCAAGAATAAAAAGATTGGAGAAAGGAAAAAGCATTGCGTCTCCTGAAGGTGAAGTTCAGACTAGACAAGTCAAGAGGAAACTTGTTCTAGAAAAGAAGAAAGAAGAACTAGGAGATATTCTAGCTGATATTGGTGATGAAGAGGTTGAAGCTCTTCATAAGAAGCAGAAGCTGGAAGAAGCTCATTATGCTAACAAGAAGTTGCTGGGAAAGCATATCAAGAATTTGCTGAAATTGAAGACTGATCCAGAACAAGTTGAAGATGCATACATTGATAATTTCAAGCCCATTATGCTAACAAGAAGTTGCTGGGAAAGCATATCAAGAATTTGCTGAAATTGAAGACTGATCCAGAACAAGTTGAAGATGCATACATTGATAATTTCATTGATGATGAACATAAAGATGCATGGTTCAAAGTCAAGCTAAATTGGGAATTGGATCACTGGATTATTCGCAAGTTTGGAGATCCAGAGAGCAAAGAAGAGTTATATGCAATTTTTGACAAGTTCATGGAAAATCAAGACAGGAATCTATGGAACTTGATCATGAGAATTGCTACTGCTGTAAGTTTTAATATCCTTTTTCCTATTTTTCCTAAGTGGATTACTCCGATGTTAAGTTCAGGAAAAAGGATCGATCTCAATCATATTAAGAAGTTTGAAGAAGACCTACTGGAGAAGGAGAAGATCGAAACTGAAGAACACATGGATGTCATTCACAGAAGACTACTAGATGCTTTTGGTGTTCCAAGTTCTTAAGAAGGTAGTATATCAGATTAATTGTTTTTTGTTCTGATTACTTAGTTTTTTTTGTAAGTATGTGTAATCTACTGATCTATTTTGAATGAATGAAAGATAAGTACTATTTGATGTTTAAGACAAGGTAACTACTTAACTAGTCTACTTATGAGAAAAGATTCAAGTAATTTTGGCTTCATCAAAAAGGGGGAAATTGTTGGGATATGAATCCTAGAGCAAATCCTAAAAGATGAATAAAAGATAAAAGATGAAGTTTTGATAAGCCAAAAGTAGACTTGAATATTTTCTAAGTGTTGACTGATCTAGTCTAGTTAAGTTGAAGTCATCTTGTACAGATCAGTAGAGTTCACAAGACAAGTACAAGTTCACAAGACAAATATTATTAAAAAAAAATTAAGTGCGATTTATAAGTACTTCATGTTTACTATTATATGAATTGTTAGGATGTTATTTGAGCTATTCGAATTGTATAGAGCTCATATTATTTCATATGTAATCGTATATAAACAATGTATAGTTTTGTAAGTTGACTAAGCTTTTATAAAAGAGAGCTTAAAGTAATATAATAGTCTTGTTAGGATTAGTTGATAGACTAGATTAGTTCTATGTTGTAATCTGAAGAAGCCTACTGCACAAGTCAAGTAGAAGACGCAGTCTACTACTACTGGACAAGACAGGTGCGCAACTACACAAAGACAGGTCAACTTGAAGTTAGTTACAGAAACGCGTATTGAAGATGAAATTGAAGAATTAGTTATGGAATAACTAATTAACTGAAGAAACGCATAGAAGGATAAAAAGAATCAGTTAGAAGTTAGTTTTCAAGAAAGGTTGGTTACAACTACCTAGAGTTCTTGGAATTGGAAAATCTATAAATACCTCATGGTATTGAACGATAAGAGACTACTGATACAACTGAGACTAATATACTAAAGCTACATTCCGAAAGTTTATTGAAGTTTACTCTCAGAGTTGATTGAAGTTCAGAAAGTGAAGCCAGAAGACAAGTGAAGAATCAAGAAGGCTACTACTGAAGATCAGAGAAGTTTTTAAGTTTTTGTTTGTTACTTTTCAAGGTGCTAGATACTTGTAAAATTTCTAGTAAGATCGTAGACATATCTGGAGGTATAGTCTGTTGAAGATCTAAGTCTTATTTCTTGGGACTTAAAGCCACAAGAACATATTACTCCATTGGACGAGTTAATAAGAATTTCACAACTGGGTTTGTGAGAGTGGATGTAGACAAGTTGTCGAACCACTATAAATCTCGTGTTTGATCTAGTTACTGTTTTAATTGTTTATATTGCTTAATTGGTTTAACTACTTAACTGAATAAGACTAGTTTAGTATAGAACAGAGTTCTCGAATCTAAGTTGAGTATAATCTTGAATTGGGCTCATTGTTAATTTCGTATTCCGCATATTGTACTTTGATATTTCGAAAGATTTTTGAAAAGTCTATTCACCCCCCTCTAGACATTTTCACTAGCTTACTCGTTATTAACTCAACTTGGGACCAACAACCTATAAGACCAGTAAAGAATATGTTGGAGGTGTGCTCTTTTTCTTCCCCCTTATTGGTCTTGTAGGTTGCACCATAATCGTCTCTTGGTTTCATAACCTTCAAAGAATTTTCTCAAGAATTTTAGGGATCACCTCTGGTTTCAGGTGACTCGAGGAGGTTTTCCTTGACTTTAGCAAAAATTTTGTTTTCTAAGTACCCATCTTGGGTCTTGGTTATGGGGAGATGCTCCCCCGTTCTCCTTGGCCTCTGAGCCTCTACTTGTCTCTCATTTTCGTTTAAAAGATTTTGATTCATAAAACCTTTCTTTTCGTTGAGTAACCCTTTTGGGTCTCAAGTATG
Source organism: Galeopsis tetrahit (assembly GCA_963675135.1). Classification (NCBI taxonomy): domain Eukaryota; kingdom Viridiplantae; phylum Streptophyta; class Magnoliopsida; order Lamiales; family Lamiaceae; genus Galeopsis; species Galeopsis tetrahit. The sequence continues at coordinate 48,338,258 of OY776126.1, read as the reverse complement.
GTGAGGGCTCTCCGGAGCTCCTCGGCCTCTAGGCCTCTGAGTGTCTCTCACTCTCATTCTTAAAAGATTTTGATTTATAAAATCTTTCTTTTCATTGAGTAACCCTTTTGGGTCTCAAGTATGGCAAGGACTCTCCGGAGCTCCTCGGCCTCTAGGCCTCTGAGTGTCTCTCACTCTCATTCTTAAAAGATTTTGATTCATTAAATCTTTCTTTTCGTTGAGTATGCTGGAACGCGCCGGCGAAGGCGGTCCATCACCGGGATCGTTGTCGGATGCTAAACGTATAAATAACGAATTAAAACCTAAACATGCATCTAAAGCAGAATTTAGATTTGTTACCCTTGAAGATCGAGACGTTGATTCCAATCTACGGATCTTCTAGCCTGTCTCCCAACCTCGCTCGAACACCGGGTGGACGGCGCGCTATCAAACGTGGAGAAGGAGCCTCAGTTTCGTCTCCTTGAAACCCTAGCTGTTTTTCTCAATTTACTGTGTGCTAGGGTTTCAAAACTATTTTGAGGCTCCTATTTATAATCTCCATAAGTTCATGGGCCAGGCTAGGGATCCATTAGAAGGTATAGGGTTTGGGCTTCTTACAGGCCCAAATACTCTTATGTTCAGCCCAAAACATATAATTTGGCCCGAGAACATTAATTCATTCCACTAGAGAATTAATGTTGCACTCCCGTCCTATCCCGAACTAAATCAGGGCTTCAATTAGACTTTATAATTCCCCGTGTTTAAGATATCGCACGTCCATTAATTATTAAAGCTTCTGACTTATTTAAATAATTAATTTCTATAATTCCTTAAGTAGTACCACTCAACCTTGTTGTCGTACAGATTAAATCCACCTGCAGGGTTTAATACGACAATCCTTTATGAGTTTCCTCAAGGGGACATCATCAGCCTGGAAGTACAGGACACGGTGCCCTAATGCCAATAAGTAGATATCATGCGAGCGATGCCACTATCCAAAATACGGAGCGTGAAGAATCTACCAAGATTCTTACCTATGGTACATCAAAGTAGTGAACAAGCACCCCACACATCTAAATATCACACTTAGGGTTAAGAATCATAAAAGTCACCAAGACCTCTAGTTCTTCATAACAATCAGAACAGAAGAACATGTCTTATCTATGATCCATTCAATACGCCACAGCGCACTAGTATAAACTAATGGCCAAGACAAACCACTAACAAGTTTACACTACAACTTAAACCAATAGTTTTGTCCATAACTATCTCAGTTGTGAATACTGTTTATATCTTACAAGGAACTGACAATGTGATCTTCTGTGTGACTACAAACCCACCACGTCGTCTACAATGCAAGATAAGCAGACATACAAGTAATCACAAAGAATGCAATAATGTGAAAAACCATTTATTTCAGATAAAAGGAAATCGAATATACGTTACAAAAGCCCACTAAAAGTTTACTTTACAGTATACACCAACAGAGTAACCCTTTTGGGTCTCAAGTATGGTGAGGGCTCTCCGGAGCTCCTCGGCCTCTAGGCCTCTGAGTGTCTCTCACTCTCATTCTTAAAAGATTTTGATTCATAAAATCTTTCTTTTCATTGAGTAACCCTTTTGGGTCTCAAGTATGGTGAGGGCTCTCCGGAGCTCCTCGGCCTCTAGGCCTCTGAGTGTCTCTCACTCTCATTCTTAAAAGATTTTGATTCATAAAATCTTTCTTTTCATTGAGTAACCCTTTTGGGTCTCAAGTATGGTGAGCGCTCTCCGGAGCTCCTCGGCCTCTAGGCCTCTGAGTGTCTCTCACTCTCATTTTATTATATTCATACATCATATATTCCAATAAGGTAAAGATAATCAAAACGTGGTAACTCTGTATAATTCTTTTTCAAAAGGGATAAAGCTTCATTGATTAATATCAGTTTTCAACATAAGCCATAGATAACCTACGCCGGTCTCATTAAAAACCTCTTTACGGAAAAACCCAAAAGGGGAAACCCATAAAGAGGGAAAAAGAGCTCCGGTGAAGCTACTAAATACATTAAATAGAATACGAATTAATGCAAAAATCACAAATGGTCTCAAGACCTTACATTTTCTTCAAACGAAGAACCTCTTCAAATGGCAAACATTCCAAGGTCTGGCTATATCGACTCCTTCCATGCTTTGCAGTCTATAGGCTCCTCCCTTCAGTACCTGTGTGATTTTATAAGGCCCCTCCCAGTTGGGCTCTAGTTTTCCGGTATTCTTTAGAGCATCGGCTCTCCTTAATACCATGTCCCCCACTCTGAAGGACCTCGGGATCACCCTTCGGTCATATGCAACTTTAATTCTGCTCTTGTATCTCTCCGCACGTACTCGAACCATCTCTCTTTCTTCTTCCATTAAATCCAGGGCCTCTCTCATCAACCTCTCATTTTGATGTTCTTCAAATTGGGCAATTCGGTGGGATTGCAACACAGCCTCTGGAGGTATCACCGCCGCGACTCCATAGACCAGCTGGAAAGGGGATTCTCCAGTTGCTGTCTTTGGGCTAGTTCTGTAGGACCATAGCACATTGTCTAATTCGTTCACCAATCCTCCACATATTTTCGTCAACCTCGTCTGAATGCCATCTATTATCGTTCGATTAGTAACTTCCACCTGTCCATTAGCTTGAGGATGAGCTACGGAGGTAAATCTTTGTATTATGTTTAGTCTTGCGCACCATCCTCGTACATTTTCTCCATTGAACTGTGTCCCATTGTCAGAGACCAGTATCCTGGGTACTCCGAATCTGCAACAAATCAGTTTTTCCAGGAACTTGATCACATTCTCCTCATCTATTGTAGCCAGAGGGGCAGCTTCAACCCATTTGCTAAAATAATCTACTGCTACTATCAAAAAATTTCTTCCTCCCGAGGCTGGGGGGAAGGGCCCCACCAAATCGATTCCCCACTTAGCGAAAGGACACGGAGAGTGCATAGCTCCCATCTCTTCCGTAGGAATCCTTATCAAGGGACCATTTTTCTGACATTTAGCACATTTCTTTACGAACTCTTTGGCATCCTTCGTCATGGAGGGCCAATATAATCCAGCCCTTAAGGCTTTCTTCACCACTGTTTTATATCCCTCATGACCAGCCGCATCTCCTTCGTGAATTTCCTTGACTGTGTACATCGCTTCTCGGGTTGATATGCACCTCAAGTATGGTTGGGTAAATGACCTTTTGTATAACTGCCCTCCGATAATACAGTATTTGACCCTAAGAGCTCGAGCCTCTCGGGTGGTAGGGGCATCTGCTTTCTTGGTGAGTTCCGTCCAAATATCCTTCCTCCAATCATCTCCTCCCTCGATGGAACCAATGGGGTTTCCAAGAGTCTCTCTTTCTGCTACCACCAAGGTCACTGTTCCTTGTCCATCAAATTCTGTGGAGCTGGCAAGTTTGGAAAGGCCATCAGCCTGCATGTTCTCCTCTCGAGGTACTTGAATCACCTTACAATCTTGGAACTTTCCCATCATTTCTTTAGCCCGTTCCAAGTAAGCAGCCATTCTGTTATCTTTAGCTGCATATTCTGCATTTACCTGTTGAACAACTAATTGGGAATCGGAGTATAGGATTACCATCAGAGCTTCATATTCTGCTCCATTATTTGAAGTTATGAATTGAAACCTCACTGCAAATTGTAGGTCCTCTCCTTGGGGGCTCACTAGCACTATCCCTGCTCCACACCCATTCAAAGTCACTGAGCCATCCACATATATCTTCCATCCCTCTGCTTCTTCTGGTTTGGTAGATTCTTGGATGAAATCAGACAAAGCTTGGGCTTTTATGGCCCTCCGTGGCTCGAAGTGCACATCATACTCTTGGAGCTCTATTGCCCATCTCACCATCCTTCCCGTGAGGTCTGCTCGGCCAATAACCTGTTTCAACAAGTAGTTAGTGCGGACCAGTATTTTATAAGAGAGGAAATATGGGCGCAATCTCCGCGCCGTAAATACCACGGCCAGAGCGGCCTTCTCGATTTCCGAGTATCGAGCTTCAGCTCCTTGAATGACTTTACTGACGTAATAGATAGGATGTTGGATCGATCCTTCTTCTTTAACTAAGGCTGAGCTCAGTGAGAATTCCCCTACAGAGAGGTACAGGATGAGGGTATCTCCCGAAGAGGGTTTAATCAGCTTCGGCAGCTGGGACAAGTGATGTTTCAGGTCCTCAAAGGCCCTCTGGCATGTTTCATTCCATTCGAACTTGGCCCCTTTCTTGAGAATTTTGAAGAAGGGGTGGCTTTTCTCGGCGGACCTGGCTATGAATCTACTCAACGCTGTGATCCTCCTATTGAGCGTCTGGAGCTCTTTCACGTTCCTCGGTGGCTGCATGTCCAGTACAACCTTCACCTTAGCTGGATTCATTTATATCCCTCTTTGAGTAACCATGTATCCAAGGAATTTCTACGTCTTCACTCCAAAAGAGCACTTGGCCGAGTTCAATTTGATACCATTTTCTCGAATTACCTGGAAAATCTCCTCCAGGTTCTCCACGTGCTGATCTGCTCTCACACTCTTGGCCAGCATATCGTCCACATAGATTTCCATATTTCTCCCTATTTGCCCTCGAAAGATGGCGTCGACCATTCTTTGGTATGTTTCACCGGCATTGATTAACCCGAATGGCATTCGGATATAGCCAAACGTTCCGCACGCTGCTATGAAGCACACTTTGGGAACATCTGAGGGGTTTAGCTGGATCTGGTGGTATCCTTGATATGCATCCATCATACTCAGTAGCTCGAAGCCAGAAGTCGCGTCCACCAACTGGTCTATCCTCGGCAGCGGATAGTGGTCTTTAGGGTATGCCTTGTTGAGGTCTCTGAAGTCAATACACATTCTCCATTTCCCTCCCCCCTTCGGTACTAACACTGCATTGGAGAGCCATTCAGGGAATTGTACTTTCACAACATGTCGTGCCTTTAATAATTTCTCGACTTCCTCCTTCACAATACTATTCTTCTCGACTCCAAAGTTTCGTAACTTTTGTTTCACTGGCTTTGCCCTTGGGTCAACGTTAAGACAATGTATGGCTATCTCCGGAGGGACACCTGTCATGTCAGCTGGAGAAAATGCAAATATATCGGAATTTCAACGTAATGTAGAGATTACCTTCTTTGTAAGTTCAGGTCCCAGCTGGGTGCCTATCTTAGTGGCAAAGCCGAGTTTCCCTGGGAAGAGCTCCACGTTCATCAGCTCCTCATCTGTTTTAACATTTATCTGTTCAGGTACTACTCCTTCCACTTTCTTTTTCTTTAACTCAGGGTCGTCACCTCTCGTCCTCTCCAGGCCCCTGGTTAAAGCTCTGTCCGCCATCTTTACGGATTCTACGTAGCACTTCCGTGCTTGATAGTGATCTCCTCTTACTTCTCCTACTCCTTCAGCCGTAGGGAATTTCATATGAAATGTGGAGATAACCGCTTGGAAGAGATTCAGGCTGGGTCTTCCCATTACTACATTGTATGATGAGGGAATATCCACAATGAGGAATTCCACCAAGTGGATCTTCCGAGTTGGAGCGTCCCCCAATCCTACCTGTAACACCACAGATCCTAAGGGCTGGATGGCCCCTCCAGAGAAAGCATACAGGGAGGTATCTACAGGTCGCAGCTTCACACTTAGCTCCATCCTTTTGAAGCAATCAAAAAACATAATATCAGCCGAGCTTCCCGTGTCTACAAAGATTCGAGCGACATCAAACCCAGCTATGTCTGTAGTGATCACCAAGGCGTCATTGTGATCCTCCTTAATTTCCTTCCTATCCTCCGGCCCAAATTTGATATTGGACGTCTCTGTCATGCGTCCTACTTCTTTTAGTTGACTTTCCTGTTCAGCTTTTAGAGCTCGAACACTCTGTTTTCTCTTTCGGAAGGAATCTCCATTTGCTGGTCCCCCCACAATTATGTGGATTACCCCTATTTTTGGCGGTGGAGGAGGCATATCTTCGGCCACCTCCTTGGACTCCTTTTCTTCCGACTTCCTTTCATGTTCCTTTCGCTTCTGGCCCCGAGGGCCCTGCCTGTCTTTAAATATAAATTCCTTCAGATGCCCCGCCTGGATCATCCTTTCAATCTCGTCTTTCAAGTGATAACATTGGTTTGTGTCATGTCCATACTCATTGTGGAATCTGCAAAATCGATCGGACTTGGGCTTCTGAGGGCCCCGATTTCTGGAATAAGGGAATTTCAAGTCGGGATGATCTCCTGCTACTTCCAGTACTTCGGCAGGTTCTATTCTCAAGGGTGTGTACTTCTCAAACCTTCCGCGAGGGCCGGACCGGGAACCTCCAGATGGATTGTTGTCTCTTGTTGGACCGGGGGTCCGAGAGACCTCTGGACTGCAACGTCTGGAGGGGCCCTCTCTTCTTCTCTCTCGATCTTGTGGCCTAGCTTCCAGTCTTTTGGCTTTACGAACCTCCTCCAAGGTGAGGTATTTCTCTACTCTGTGTAGTAACTCATCAAAGTTCTTGACTGACTTCTTAGCCAAGGAGGAGAAGAAGTCTCCGTCACGCAATCCGTTAGTAAGAGCATTGATCTTCACCTCCAGAGAGGCTGTAGGGACCTCCAGGGCTGCTTGATTGAACCTCCGGAGAAAACTCTCAAACTCTCGTTCTCCCCTTGCCTCAGATTGAAGAGGGTCAAAGTGGCCCACGGCTGCCTTCGGGAACTTGCAAATTGATGGAGAAATAACTCACTGAATTCCTCCCAGGATCGAATGGTATTGGGTTCCAGTTGGGTGAACCACTGTTGTGCTTCATTTGCCAAGGTAGTCAGAAACACTCAACACTTGATTCCCTCTCCATATCGATGCAATAGCGCAGCATTCTCGAATCTTACTAGGTGTTCGTACGGATCCGCCGTACCATCATATTCAAAATTGAGGGGCTTGAAGTTGAATGGCAGTTCATCCTGTAATATGTTAGGAGAGAACTGACATCCAGAAACATAAGCAGATCTACTTGCTCGGCTAGTCATCTGTTTTCTCATATCCCTCATTTCCTTCTGTAGGGCCTGTAGTTGGTAGCTGACTGGTCCCGGGTATGTATCATCTGTACTTTCTTCTACTTCGGGGAGCTCCATCTCTCGGGACGCCAAATCTGCATTCCTCCTTGTGTTCCGAGGGGGGATGCTTCTTTCTGCTCGGGAAGGCGTTTTCTCATCTCCTTCTGCCTGCATTCCTACATCCTTGGATAGCGCTTGGGAGGCCCCTAGCGCCTCCTCCTGGAGTCTCGGAGTAGGTTTCTCCACATTCACCGGTGTAGTTCTAGGGACTTGACTTTCGTGAGCCGCGAAGGCTCTTTCTACAGCCTGTTTGATAAGGGCATTCAATTGATCTGGAGAAACCGGGCATAGTTCCGAGTTTAGAGTACCTCCCTGCTGGGGATTTGAAGTTCGGATCACTAGGGCTTCCCTGATCGCTGTTACCCCTTCTCCAACTGGCAGGGGATGGTTTTCGTCGCCCAAGCCTGGAGTTGGTGTCAGTGGCAGATTTGATCCAGAAGAGGCATGAACTGGATCCTTCCCTCGGCCTCCCTTCGGTGTGGGATCAGTCGGCAAAGGGGAATTTTCCCCTGGAAGGGTTTTCTTTCCTAAAGTAGGCGTGACTGTGTTATTTCCCCCACCCATCGCTCGAACAAATAAAAATTCGTGAGGAGATCTCTCAAATCTTCCCACAGACGGCCCCAGTTGATGTGCCAAAATTTGCACGGATGGATTAGATATCCTTAGAGTCGAATATCCGGATTCCCGAACGTGTATGAATGATCCGGGTATGCTACTTCCTTTAAAATGATCCTCCAGAACCTACAAAAGCACGCCGGAGGGGAGTCCGGCGCGGACACTCCGATGCCTAAGTCAGTATAGGGATCTCAGTATATCGCAGGGACTTTAGAGTCCTCGATTTCTCAATCAGGTTCCTGAAGGATATCAAAAGTATTTAATAAGGAGCGTAATAAGTCTTGTAAAAATTAGAGATCGTAACCTCAAAATGTACCTCAGTTTACCTATTTATAGAGAGTTCCCACCTAAGAGGAAGTTAGGGTTTCCTTCTATTTCGGAGCTGCACTTTGGACTCAGCCCTGCTGTGTTGACAGGGTCTTCCACTCTCTCACTTCCTGAAGAATCGGAACCACTCCCCCTAGTGGACTTCGCCCACTGGGATAAAGGAAGAATGAGCCTTCCTTTACCCAGTCTCGGGCCGTTTCGTACGGGACTCTTCCTAGATCTTCGGATTACTAATTCTTATCAAGATTAGGTCTTCCTAATATCTCTCCCCAGGTGGAGCTCCCTCCGGAGGGACCTCCGGAAGAGATTCTTTATTCAGAGAGTATTCCTTAATCCCATATCTCCTATTTTATCTTATCCTCTATACACGTGTCGACTTCTTGTGCCATGACAATTTTAGGCCGCATCACTGGCCAACAGAGGTCGTCAACAATTTACGACGACATTCATCAACACCCCACTTTTACCCCTGAGTGAAAGCTTCTTCCACGACCTTCTCTTGCTGAATTTTCAGATCAGATTGAACCCTTTCAATCGACTCCCAGCTCTCCTCAACCTTCTTCTTGAGCTCTGCATTTTTAGTTGTGAGCAAACTAAGATCTGCAGTTGCTTTCTGAATTTCCTCATCCTTTGCTGACAATTCTAAGCGAAGTCGCCCAAGGTCCTTATTAGCCTGTTCTTTCTCAGTTTTTTCCAACAAGATTCCCTGAATAGTCATAAGCTGAAGAAAAGAAGATCTCTTATAAAATAGAAAGGAAGGGACAATTAGAAATACAAACACATATGAGAAAGCAAACTACCTGAGTACACAACTCAGAGGAAATTCCCCAAAGTTGAGGAATTGAGTGCTCAAAGAATCGATGTTTATCATCTGTGGTAGGAACTAGCTTGAGAAAGGTACTGCTTTCCTCACCCCTTAATTCAGAGACAGATTTGGGGATCTCTAGAGTCAACATCGAGGAACAGTCACATCGGAGCGAACGTGATGTGACTTGGAATTCTTGGAAGAAACCTTTTCACCATCTCCAGGAGCAGGTCGCTTATGAGCAAAAGGAGGTACACCTAAAGTTGTACTCCTGGAAGCTAACGGCGATCGCACCGGAGCAGAAAAAATCGTCGGAAAAGAGAAGCCTTCCACCGGAATTTTGGAAAAGATGATTTCTGGAGAAGATGAATTTTTTTACTCAAACTAGAAGTAAAAGAAGGGAAAAAGAAAGGTAGATTTCTCTTTTTATGAGAAAAGGCGATGGGACAGTTGCCATTCCAAATGGGCGACGCGTGTAAGGCTTTGAAAAAAAAAGATGATGGGCCAAATCTTGAAGAACGGTCCAGATTAAAAGTAAGAAATTCCCTAGAAAATGAGCGGGAAAAGTAAAAATTTGAAAAGACTCTATTCTTAACTATTCCTGCAAAAGCTGTCATAGCCAAGAATAGGGGGGAGTGGATGATGTGACATTATGGAGCACGTCTAGATAGAATAAGCTACTGTCGGAAGCTAGAACAAAAGCTGATCACTTCCTTTTGGGATCAGGATCAGAAAGGTCTCTACCCATGACACAGATCATGATCTGATCAGATCCCTCCAAGATCTGATCTGATATTAATACCCTCATCCAGGACCAGGACGATAAATGGTCTTGGTCAATAAGGAGAAGCAAAGAATCTTGGTGTGTCAGAATATCTCTGAATATCCCTACAAATGTATGCGCGGTATCAGAACAATTGGTTATGTGTCAGGTAGTACAGTGACGTGGCATTTCTTACAACAAACCCTAGAGGTAAATTTACTTCTTTACCCCTCCAGAATAAGGTATAAAAGCATTCCCTTTTTCCTTTCATAAAAGGTTAAATCATTCTTTCCATTACAACACATACAAAATACAAAACACTCTTATTATCTTCATCGAACTCGACTGACTTGAGCGTCGGAGGTCCGTCGCCGGACACCCCTCCGGCCCGGTTTGTGTGCAGGTCCTCAGCTCATCAAGGACGTGTATCATTATTCAACATCCAAGGATTTGCAAAGGCCTCGTTTAGGTATTTCTTGTTTATATCTGTTTTTTATTGTGTTCCTTATCATTCACCCCTGTGAATTCGATAAGGTGACATCAGTTAGTATAATTATAAAAGTTATATTTATGTGTATTCAATTATATGGTACAATTTTTTTTTATCGATAAATGGTAATTATATTAATTTTGGGTAAAAGAATTACCCAAAAAATCAGTACGTTGCAACAAGGATCCGTAAAGGGATTACAAAGTTCCTATACTAGCAGGTCTCAGCACCACATCAGTGCACCAATGCTTTATGTGTTAAAATTTTTTATGGTACGGTTAATGCAATTGAATCACAATTTTAATTTAATTCTAATTCAATTGTTTAAAAATTTAATTAGACAATTAAGAATATATTCAAATGGAGGATGTAGGATAGACAGAAAATCAACTACTGGCACTTGTCAATTCTTAGGAAACAAATTGATTTCATGGTTTTCTAAGAAGCAAACTTCTGTAGCTACTTCAACCACAGAGGCTGAATACATGGCTGCTGGAAGCTGTTGTGCACAAATCCTATGGCTCAAGCAACAGCTAAGGGATTATAAAGTTGTCACAAAAGATGTACCCATCTACTGTGATAATAATAGTGCCATTGCTATTACCCAAAATCATGTGTTACACACAAGGTGTAAACATGTGGTTATCAGACATCACTTCATAAGAGATCATGTTGAGAAAAAGGATATCAGAATGGAAAAGATTCATACTGATAAGCAAAAGGCTGATATTCTCACAAAACCTCTAGCTGAAACAAGATTAAAGGAACTTTCAATGGAACTTGGTTTATTAGATCTTGGAGAGAATGTTTAAAGTATAAGGAATTACTCTAATCATGCCAGAGATACTAGTATTAATCCAAGGGGGAACTTAGAATGATTTATAGGACAATCTAGATGAAGGATAAGATAAACTCAAGGTTCATTAAATTATGGTTAATTTATTCTTCACATACTGATATTATTTTCAAGCATTTTCATGCAGGAAACTTGGATAAAGCACATGACATTCTTGAATAAAATTCCCGAGTAAAGATACTCGATAAGTACGAGGAAAACTACGAAGGACAACGTAGAGGATGACAAAGTACATGAGAAACTTCAATAGAAGTTGTCAATGGTTATTCAGTCAAATTGTCACTTGACTGTAGATAAGTTTTTTTTTTTCATATAAGTTAAACTCTGTTCATCATTATAGTGCGCATTTAATGCTCATAATCGACAAACAAGAGATTTTTGCTAAAAGACGATCAATTGCACGATTTTCTGAAAAAGTAACTTACTGTGCACTGGACACGACATTTGCGTCCTTTGGCATAACAAAATTGATCTAAACCGTTGATTTCAATTAATTTAATCTCAGCCCTACACCTAACATTTTTCAAAACGTACAGCTGAGGAGATATAAAAGCAAGACTTAGATTTTTTCACCATTTACGTTTCAAAAACTTTCTGAAAAAGCCCTAAGCTAAATTTCTCAAGAATCCTCAAGCTCATCTTCAAGTTTTTGCTCAAAGCTCTACTATCTTAACAAAAATGTCTTTGGAAATGGGTTAGTATTTCTTATGTTCATCTTTTGAAAACATGCATATACATCAAGATTTCAAGAACTAACAACATGCTTGTTGGGATATGAATCCTAGAACAAGTCCTAAATGATGATTGAAAGATAAAAGATGAAGTTTTGATAAGCCAAAAGTAGTTTGAATTTTTCTAAGTGTTGACTAATCTAGTCTAGTTAAGTTGAAGTCATCTTAAACAAGATTAGTAGAGTTCACATGAGTTAACATATGAAAAGACAAGTACTTATAAATTAATATCGTATTATTACTTCATATGTGTTTATATTAACTGTTAGATTGTTATTGAGCTGTGGATAATCATTGTATAGAGCTCATAATTTTGAATGTAATATATATAGAATCATTGTATAGTTTTAAGTTGACTAAGCTGTGAGCTTAAAGTAATGTAATAGTCTTGTTAAGATAGAATAGTCTACTGTTGAAGATCGCAAGAGAAGGCTAGACAAGAAGAGTTAAAGTCTACTACACAAGACAGGTGGACTACAAGACAAGTGCTTACATGACTCCACAAGACAAGTTAACTAGAAGTCAACTTGAAGATACTTAAAAGTAAAGCGCGTACAAAAGATAAGGATTACAAAGTTAGTTAGAAATAACTACTTAAACAAGAAACGCGTGGAAGGATAAGAAGATTCAGTTGGAAGTTAGTTTTGAAGAAGAGTTGGTTACAACTAACTAAGTTCTTGATTTTTAAAGCCTATAAATACCTCCAAGTGTTTATAATTTGAGGACTACTGGAAATACAGATATTGAAGCTACATACTGAAGAATTGTTCGAAGTTACTCTCAGAGTTTACTGAAGTTCAGAAAGGAAGTCAGAAGTCAATTGAAGAATCAGAAGACTACTACTGAATAAGTTTTTTTTTGTATTGTGTTTTTATCAAGTTGCTAGATACTTCTTAAATTTCTAGTAAGATCGTAGACATATCTGGTGGTATAGTCTTAGAAGATCTAAGTCTTTTTCTTGGGACTCTAAATCACAAGATTTCACTTTGTACTCGATTGGAAGAGTTAGTGAAATATCACAACTGGGTTGTGAGAGTGGATGTAGACAAATTGTCGAACCACTATAAAATTGTTTGTGTTGTTTACGTTACTCTTTTGTTAGTTTTAATTGATTAATTGTTTAATTGCCTAAATACATATCTAAACTAGACTAGTTGAGTATAGAACAGAGTTCTCGAATTTTGAAGATTGAGTATAAACTCTAATTGGGCTCATTGTTTAATTTCGTATTCTGCATATTGTATTCTGATATATCGAAAGATTTTAGAAAAGTCTATTCACCCCCCTCAAGACATTTTCTTTAGCTTCCCTCGATATTAACTCATCTTCGGGACCTACAAGTGGTATCAGAGCAGTAGTTTACGAACTGCTGTTTCTTGATAACTGACTTAAGACTTAGGGTGAAGTTGTGGTTCTTGATCATACTTGCTTACGAGTTCTTGATCAATATTCCTGATATATCTGTTTCTTGTTCCTTGTTCTTGACTTATTTGCTTCTTGATCATAAAACTGATTAGCACGAATTCACTCGTTTAACATGTCTCTTGAAATCAGCGCTAACAAGTTACCTAAGTTCCAGGTTCAAGATTATGACTATTGGAAGCTAAGGATGGAAGCTATCTTCTGTTCCACTCATGACTTAATGATCTCCGTCATCACTGAAGGTCCGATAGTGACCATGATCCCCAATACTGCTGCCCTTGACATAAATCAACCCGTGGGTACACTCGTCAAGAAACCAAGGTCAGAACTAACCTCAGAAGAAATGAGACAAAATAATTTGGATAGCTTGGCCAAGAATTACATCTTACACACTCTTCCTAACGAGTATCTGGAAAAAGTGCTAAAATGTAAAACTGCCAAAGAAATGTGGGATCTCTTAGCTATCATTTGTGGAGGGACATCCCTAATCAAAGAAAGCAAGCTTTCTACAGCAGTCCAAAGATTTGAATCATTTCATATGAAAGCTGGCGAAATAATAGATCGACCAGTTGGATACTCGTTTTACCAAAATCATGAATGACTTGGAAGTCCTTGGTAAATCTTATACTCCGCGTGAAATCAATCTTAGGATTCTCAAAAGCCTTGATAGTCGATGGAAAATGGTAAAAATGCTTGTTAAGAATACCCAAGATATAGATGTATGGACAGCAGAGACCATGTTTCAAACTCTAAAGGCCCATGAGTTTGATTTAGACGAAGATGAACCCATAGCAAGTAGTGACAGAGAACATGTTGTATCTAAGAACGTTGCTTTTAAGGCTAGTTCGTCTAAGGTAGACAGGTCAAAGTCTAAGTCTAGGTCTGCTTCTGTGAAAGACGAGTTAGACACTGATCTTAGTCTGAAGGATCAGGTAAGCCTCATGGTTAGAAAGTTTGATAGGCTGAATAAACGTTTCGGAAGATATAAGAAGTTCAATAGAGATCATAGAGGGTCTGCTTTTAAGAACTCATCTGAGACTAGACGAGACCGAAACTCATCCGAAAGGAGAGACGAAGTCTCGAATGGTAACAAACAAGATAGAGAGTCTGATGGTAGGAAGATTACTCGTTCTGATAGACGTGATAAACGAAGGAATAACTCTCCTATTAAAAAGGCTACTAATGATCTCTTGTGCTATAATTGTGAAAAGCCAGGTCATTACATATATGAATGTTGTTGGGATATGAATCCTTGAAACAATGTTCTAGTTGATGAAAGTATGTTTTGATGGCCAAAAGCAACTTAAAGTTAGTGATATATGTGGTTCTAAGTCATCTTAACTAAGTCATCTGAATATAAGCTTACTAATCTGATGAGAAACTTAAATTGAGATTACTGATCTTAATGCTAACTTAAGTAAGTTTACTGATCTTATGAAGTAATATTGAGAATAAAATTACTGATCTTAACTGAGTTATTTGAAATAAGATTACTGATCTGAGTATGGAAACTGAGAACAATTTTAGTGATCTTATATGAGATATTTGAAATCTGAGTTACTGATCTGATATACTTACTGATCTTATATGCTTACTGGTCTTATATGTAAGTTACTGATCTTAGTATTTACTGATCGTATATGGAAGTTATTGAACTTACATGAGTTACTGATCTTATTGGTTACTGATCTGATATATGAACTGTTAGGAACTAAGCTGATGTTTTGTATTGTATAGACAGCTTATAGTATAGGACTTAGAAATACTCATCTGTATATAGTTCAGTTGATGTATAGATAGGTTTTATATATGTAAAGTTGTATTCTAGTTGTATTCAGCATTGTAAAAGTTCAGAACAGTAGATTAGAACTAGACTATAAGAAGATCAGAAGACTAAAGAAGACTTAGAGGACTACTTCAGAGTAAGAAGACTTCAAAAAAGAGTTGAAGATAAGCTCAGAAGAAATCTGGAGAAGTTTTGAAAGGTTTTAAGTTACTGTGCTGATTGAATCAGCAGAGTAAAAATCCGAAGAGTAAAAATCAGAACAGTAAGTTACTGTGCTGATTTGGTGAAATTGAAGAATAAGTTTGGAAAGCTTATTTAAAGAGTAACTGAAGATATATTGAAGAAATGCTAACTGTCATACTAAATTCTATAAAGTTGAAGGAAGTTACAAAGTCGGTTACAAGAAGAAGTTACAAAAACAGTTTTAGAGTTAGTTGAGAGTTAGTTCACAAACTGCTAACTGTCATACTAAATTCTATAAATACTGTGTGATCTCCTACTGCTGAAGACTACTAAACAACTACTGATCTTAAAAGCGTTTACAAGCAATCTAAGTCTACAGAGCACAAGGAAAAACTCTCAGAGTTGAAGGAGATTGAAGAAGAAGAAGCCACTGAATTGAAGAGAAGAAATCAAAGGCTATTCAAAGAGAAGTTTTACTTTTCAAGTTTAAGTTTGTATTTTGTAAAACAAGTGTGCTAGTTACTTGTAGAATTACTAGTAGATCGAAGATATACCTGGAGGTATAATCGAAAAGATCAAAGTCTTAATCTTGGGACTCTAAGCCACAAGAAGCTCAAGAAGAGTAATAAAACTTCACAACTGGGATTGTGAGAGTAGATGTAGACATTTGTCGAACCACTATAAAATTTTGTGTTCTTTACATTTACTGTTTGATATTTGTTTGAATTGTTTAATCAAGAACATTAAGAATTAACAAAGATAAAGATCTATAGAAAAGTTGACAATAAACTAGTAAGGCCCATATTATTCTGAAAGTACTGATCTGAGCTGAGTAAGCACAGTACAGTACATAAGAAGACTAAATTCCGCACTGCATATTCTGATATTTTGAAAGATTTTTGAAAGTCTATTCACCCCTCCCCTCTAGACTTTCTTAGCTTACTCAATCTTAACTCAACTTTGGGACCAACAAATGTCCAGACCTAAGCACTGATGATCGAGAAGAACGCAAAACACGAAGGGAAAGAAGATACAACCGTGGCAAGAAGGCAATGATGGCCAATGATGACTCTGATTCTGACTCAGAGGAGTTGCCATCAGCCTCATCTAGCTACCCATCTGAACCAGATCACGATGAAGTATTCATAGTAGATGATGGCTTATGCTGCATGGCTAAAATCGACCAAGAGGTATCATCTGCTACATCTTTTCAATCTTGTGATGAATCAGAATCTGATGAAAGTGATACTGCCAGTAGCAAAGTAGGGAGTAGCCTTCAGCACTCTACTAGTGTAGTTGAAGACGACCTCCTACTTGCCAACCAGGCATTCATTGAAGTCAGCGATGAAAACATTATTTTAAAACAAGAAATCATTGATCTTAAGGAAGCTCAGTCTAAAGTAGATCCTAATATAACAGTCCTAAATGAACGCTTGCAAGAAGAGTTGAGACAACTCAAAGACAAGTGTGCATTAACAGACAAGTTGTATCAAGACTTACTTAAGACACATGCTACTGAGAAACATGAATTCAATGTTTTAAAAAGCAAGTGCAAAAAGCTTGAAGAACGTAATAAGTTCTTAGAAACTGAGGTTGTCACTCTAGACCTTAAACTTACTGACCTGGTTAACTCTTCTAAGGTTAATCTTGAACTGTCAGATAGGTATAGGGCTCCTGCTGACAAGACAGGCATAGGTGCTGAGACATCCAGCTCGTCTACTCAAGTTCCTAAGAACCCTACTATTTTCATCTCAAGCTCCTTGACTAATGATAAAGGAAAAGGACCAATTATATACGATGTTGATACTCCATCTAAAGGTACTGTACCAAAACAAGCTCGAGTGAACATTCCAATTACCAAAGTAGGTAAAAAGAATGGTAACAACAAGCCTGTTCAACCTAGAACTAATCTTCAGCGAACCACTAATCGTAGATGACCCAACCAGGTCAGATACGAGGATTGGTATCCTGAGGAGACGAGTACTGGACAGGTACAGACTAGACGACAAGAGCCTAGACCTCCTTTCATAAGGCAGTCTCAGCTCTACTCGTCTAGACCTAGACAGGTAGGTCCAAAATATCGTACACAAGCTGACCTATATCCTCCACCCTTGTCATATGATATCAAAGGAGAAGAAAGACCTAAACATGTCTATAAACCGTATGGACCTAATGCATATAAACCCTACTCTGACTATCATAAACAAGTGCCTGCTCAAGTAGAGATTAAGTCGAAAGGCTATCTGTTAGGATATGAATCCTTAAAACAATGTTCTAATTGATGATTGTATGTTTTGATGGCCAAAAGCAACTTAAAGTTAGTAATATATGTGGTTCTAAGTCATCTTAACTAAGTCATCTGAAAACAAGATTACTGATCTTAATGGAATCTGAGAATAAGAATATTGATCTTAAGAAATATTGAAAACTGAGTTTACTGATCTTATTGTGTTTACTGATCTGATATATGAACTGTTAGGAACTAAGCTGATGTTTTGTATTGTATAGACAACTTATAGTATAGGACTTAGATATACTTATCTGTATATAGTTCAGTTGATGTATGGATAGGTTTTATATATGTATGTTTGTATTCTATTGTATTCAGCATTGTAAAAGTTTAGAACAGTAAGTCTAGAACACTAGATTAGAAGAAGATCAGAAGACTAAATGAAGACTCAGAAGACTACTTCAGAATAAGAAGACTTCAAGAAGAGTTGAAGAGAAGCTTAGAAGAATTCTGGATAAGTACAGAACAGTTTTTAAGTTACTGTGCTGACTGGCTCATAACAGTAAAAATCAGAAGAGTAAAAATCAGAACAGTAAGTTACTATGCTGATTTGGTGAAGTTGAAGGATAAGTTTGGATAACTTATTTAAAGAGTAACTGAAGATATATTTGAAGATATGCTGACTTGGAATAAGAAGGAAGTTACAAAGTCGGTTACAAGAAGAAGTTACAAAAACAGTTTTAGAGTTAGTTGAGAGTTAGTTCACAAACTGCTAACTATCATACTAAATTCTATAAATACTGTGTGATCTCCTACTGCTAAGATTACTGAAAGGCTACCACTACTGATCATAAAGCATTCAAAAGCAATCTAAAGTCTACATAGCATTGAAGAACTCACAGAGTTGAAGAGATCAAGAAATGTGAGAAGAGCCACTGAATTGAAGAGAAGAAATCAAAGGCTATTCAAAGAGAAGTTTTACTTTTCAGTTTTAAGTTTGTGTTTTGTAAACAAGTGTGCTAGTTACTTGTAGAATTACTAGTAGATCGAAGATACACTTGGGAGTGTAATCGAAAAGATCAAAGTCTTAGTCTTGGGACTTTAAGCCACAAGAAACTCAAGGAAGAGTAATAAAACATCACAACTAGGATTGCGAGAGTGGATGTAGACTTATTGGTCGAACCACTATAAAATTCTGTGTTTTATATTTTCTGTTTGATATCTGTTTGATATTTGTTTAAACAAGAACAGTAGAATTTACTAAGTAAAGATCTGATTAAAAGTTGAGTATAAACTGAAACTGGAAGTACTGATCTGACTCAGTAAGAACAGTACTATTTAGAACACTATTCCGCATTATAAACTCTGATATTTTGAAAGATTTTTGAAAGTCTATTCACCCCTCCCCTCTAGACTTTCTTAGCTTACTCAATCTTAACTCAACTTGGGACCAACAAGTGGTATCAGAGCAGTAGTTCTTTGGACCGCTGTTTCTTGATAAACCTTGTAGATCTTGAGGGAATCTCACTGATCTTGCTACTATTTCTTGATATCTGTCACTATCTGAATACTTGAAATTTTTCTGCTATACTACTGGTCCTACTTGTCTAATTAAACATGGATGACACTAATGTGAACAAACTTCCTAAGTTCAAGATTGCAGATTATGACTACTGGAAGCTAAGGATGGAGGCCATCTTTAGCTCAACACATGATCTAATGGTGTCTGTGGTGACTGAAGGACCAATTGTCACCATGGTGGAGAACACTGCTGTTCTGGATCCTTCTAAACCAGTTGGAGCACTGGTCCCTAAACCAAGGTCAGAACTGACTTCTGAAGAAATGAGACAAAACAATTTGGATAGTCTTGCTAAGAATTATATTTTACACACCTTGCCAAATGAGTATCTTGGCAAAGTGTTAAAATGTAAGACTGCAAAGTAAATGTGGGATAAATTGGCTATTCTTTGTGAAGGTACTACACTGATCAAAGAAAGCAAATTATCCACAGTTGTCCAAAGGTTTGAAACATTTAAGATGAAGCCAGGTGAATCAATTGATGAATTGGATACTCGATTTACCAAAATCATGAATGATCTTGATGTGTTAGGAAAGACTTATACTAAAAGAGAAGTTAACTTGAGAATCTTGAAAGCTTTGGATGAAAGGTGGAAAATGGTCAAGATGATCATTAAAACCACACAAGACATTGATTCTTGGCCAGCATAAACTATGTTCCAAACCCTTAAGGCACATGAGTTTGAGTTAGATGAGGAAGATCCTATTACTGTGATTCATAAGGATAAGGATGCCTCTAAGGACATAGCTTTTAAAGCCTCTACCTCTAAGGGGTCTAGATCATCTAAGTCTAAGACCTCAAGCATAAAAGATGAATTAGATAGTTCTGATCTTAATCTGAAAGATCAGATGAGCCTTATGATCAAAAGATTTGATAGACTAAATAAGAGGTATGGTAGATATAAGAGATTCTATAAGGAAACCAAGGGTTCTAGTAACAGGGACTCTTCTGTGAATAGAAGGGATCAAAACTCTACTGAAAGAAGGGATGAGATCTCTAATGAGAACAGGAGAGATAGGAACTCATCTGATAAGAGGGATAGAAAGTATTCTGATAAGAAACACAGGAACTCAATTGACAAGCATGACAGGAACCGAAATCATTCACCTCCTAAGAGAACTTCTAACAATCCTGTTTGCTATAATTGTGATAAGCCAGGTCATTATGCTTATGAATGTCCTGATCTGAGTTCTGAAGATCGAGAAGAAAGGAAAGCCCGAAGAGATCGAAAATATGCCAAGGGTAAGAAGGCAATGATGGCATACAATGATTCTGATTCGGAATCAGAAGAGTTGCCATCGTCTTCATCTGAATACCCCTCTAGCAATGAAAATGAAGCCTTCATAGTAGATGATGGACTGGTAATGATGGCCAAAATAAATGATGAGGTATCATCTGCTAACTCTTTTCAATCTTGTAAAAATTCTGACACTGATGAAAGTGATGCTGCTGATAGTAGTGTAGGAAGTAGTCTTCATCATTCCCAAGGAGTGACTGAAGAAGACCTTCTACAAGCTAACAAAGCATTCATTGAAATTAGTGATGAGAATATATCTTTAAAGCAAGAAATCATTAATCTGAAAGAAGCTCGGTTGAAAGTGGATCCTAATGTAGTTTCTCAAAATGCACGACTATCAGAAGAGTTGTCTCAACTCCAAGAAAAGTATGCATCTATTGATAAACTATATCAGGGTATGCTTAAAACCCAAGCCAAAGAGACTAATGAATTCAATGATTTAAAGATTAAATGTGAAAAACTTGAAGAGCGCAATAGATTCTTAGAATCTGAAGTAGTGAGCCTAGATCGAAAGCTATCTGGGATGATTAACTCTACCAAGATTAATCAAACAATCTCAGACAGGTATAGAGCTCCAAATGATAAAAGTGGAATACGTACTGATCTGCCTAGTTCCTCTACTTCAGGAATTAAGAACACTAATGAAGCTAGTACAAGTTATTTGCAACTAGATAAAGGAAAAGAACCTATGACTTATGATAATGATCCAAAACCTAAAGTACAGTCTAAATACATTCCTCCTACTACTAAGAATGGTAAAATGAAGAATGCATTAAGACCAGTACAGTCAAGACCATACCAGAAGAGTTATAGTCCTCTGACCAGAACAGATCAGTCCTGGTATCAGAAGAGACAAACTCAGAACAGTAGGTCAAGACAAGCACAGGCAAGTTGGGAACAGCCTAGACCTCCTTTTATAAGGCAGTCTCAGCTGTATTCAACTAAACCTAGGAGATTTGTGCCTCATTATAATAACAAACCTGTTCTTTATCCTCCACCTTTATCTTATGATATCATTGGAGAGGAAAGACCAAAACGCATTTATAAGCCGTATGGTCCACATGCTTTCAGACCTTATTCAAACTATTACAGACATACTGATCTTACTGAAATAGGGATAGAACCAAGGAAAGGCTATCTCAAAAAAATAGATCCTAAGTCTGCTAATAATTCTGAAATGGTTAATAAAGTACTGTTTTGTGATAAATATGGAAGGAAACTGAAGAGGTCTCATTTATTCAAAACTTCAATGTTTATTTGGGTGCCTCTTACTGCTGCTAACACTCAAGGACCCCAATAAATAGTGGGTACCTAAATTACATGTGTATAGAACTGTACTAACATTTCAGGTACTGATCTTATACCAAGAGAAAGACAAAGCAGAAACTAAGAGCAGTACATCAAATGCCTAAAACTCAGAAGAGACAATCCCATGTCAGACCACTATATTTAAAACAGGTAACAAGGTTACTAAAGTGACCTTAATCCCGATGAGGAAGCTGGTAAAGCTGAGGGATACTGAGAACATACATTAAGGGGAAATATGTGATTTCTTAAAGATCCTTTTGTTGACTCAGAACACTAAGTCACTTTAGCATAAACCTTGATGTGATCATTAAATTAAACATATTTTTACTCCTCTGTACTTTTTTACACTTATATATGATGAACTAACACTTCTACCAAGGTGAAACAGGCACAGAAGAGGAATTCTCCACTGAAGGGGGAACTGATCTGATTACAGATTTGAAAAGTCTACTAATCTGATCTGATTACAGGCTATATCAGTCTACAAATATATTCTGATTAATAAATTGACTTGTCTACAGAACTGTACTGATTACAAAGCTTCTTTGTCTACAGTACTGATCTGATTACAATTCAGTTATTCTACAGAACTTATCTGATTACTGACTAATCTGTCTACAGAAAGATTTGATTACTACTAATCTGTTTACAGAATTCTACTAATCTGACACAGTACTGATCTGAGGATTACTGTGCTGATATCAAAAAGGTGAAATCAGGAAAATTGGGTACTGATCTAAACACTACTGTGCTGATCCATCTACTGATCTGAAAACTACTGTGCTGATTCATCTACTGATCTGATTTCGAAAAAGTTTACTCAGCTGATCACAGTACTCAGCTGATCCAGATAAGTGAAATTTTCCTTATATACAAGTAAGAAAATGAAGTGAAATAGTTTTGGAAACTACTGTGCTAATTTGCATCAGAACAGTCTTTTGGATTAGAATACTCGAAGTCAAAAACTGCTCAAAGTTTAGATTACTAATAGAGAAGATGAGTACAATCCTCTATTTCTAACCTAAAAACTGTGGTGTATTTATCAAACACAAATTGGCTCCAAAATTAAGAATGGTACTAGAATATGAACAGTTCTTGTTAAACACGAATTTCGAGACTTAATCTCAACCATTCTTTGTGATAAACAAATTCAATCCTAGCCCTAGATTGGTTTTGAATTTGACAAAAACGATCACTCTTCATCTTCTTCTTTCTTACGAGTTCATTTCTGGAAAGCTTATAACTCAAAATTACTGCGAAATCTCCATAATCTATCTTCTACAAAAATCTACAATGGCAACTATCAATATTATCAGTGAATCTAATGAAGTTGCAGGAACTTTTGATTCGGATTTCTGGGTTCGTGAAAAGGGCATTTTTGTAGAAAATGTTGTATATTTCAATGGCCGACACAATGCTGAAAATCAAGCAATTCTGACGATGTGCGAAGAGTGTGGGCCGAGGAAGTTTCTTGAATCTTCTCCGATGAATGTATTTGAACCAGAGGCGATGGAATTTTATTTACAGCTTAAAGGTGATAGCAATGGTGTTCACTCCATGCTGTCAGGGCACAAGGTAGCAATTACAAGGGAAATCCTGGAAGTTATGTTGGATTTACCTCAAGGCCCTGTAAATATTTTGACCTACAAAGCAGGGGAAGAGAAAGAATGTGTAGGCAGATGGACTGGTGAAGAACCTGAGTCTCTAAGCCATCTTAAGAAAGATGTTCTTCCTACTGGTCTGCAGTTTCTAATGGACATAGCCGGAAAATGTTTGTTAGGGCAACATCACAGTCAGGATGCTCTATCAAGTTCAAAAATCCGAATTATGGCAGCAATCATTGACAGAGTTCAAGGTGATTGGCAAGGATTTTTCTTAGAAAGACTGTTAAGTGAGAAAGAAAAAGTCTTGTTCGATGAGGATACAATGGAATTTTCGATTAAATTGAAATTAGGGTTCAGAAACAAACTGAGTATCTTGTTGCCTCAGTTGGTTGTCAAAAAGGCGTACTGGAGTAATCCCAAGAAATTCCATCATGGAAAATTCTTGATGAAGAAGGAGTCTGTTCGATTTGAACAAGAACACCCTTTGGAGCAACCTCAACAAACTGAAGCACAAGAGTCTGGAGCTTCTATGTATCGATCTGATGATAATCAACCAGAGATTAGATCGAAGGCGAGGCATGATCCGAGCAGTATTAGACCAAGGAGAGGGAGGTCTGCTACAGCTGCCTCAGAGCCAACAGTCAGGTTTGTTGAGACTGTAGTGCAAGCAAGCTCTGAAGAGCAAGAGGTTAGTAATTCAAGTCCTGTTGCTTTACATAAGAGAACCAAGAGGAGAAGTGCTAGGAGGAAACTTGTTGCTGTCTCTCCTACCCCTTCAAATTCTGATTCAAGCCCAGCTGAACCCCTTAACCCTCAACCTTCATGTTCTAGGCAATCAGCTCACTACTTTTCAATGTCTCAAAACACTCCCCATTCATCCCCTCAGAACACCCCTTTTAATCCTACTCCTATCTCAAGTCCTCAACACCAACCTACTCCACATCATTCCCCAATACAGGTTCATGATCACTCTACTAAACATGAATTTGAGCCTTCTACTGTACCAATTGACATTTCATCATCCCCTGAACCTGAATTTATAGCCCCTAAACCTGCTGGTTTAATGGATTATCCCATCTGTGATAAGGAAGATAGAATCAGGATAGATCTGAGATTGGCTTTGTTGAAGCAGTTTCCTGGATTGGATGAAAGTTCAGTTGAGTTTGAGAAACTCCTTAGGATAGGCACATGGGTGTATCTTAAGAGGAGTACTCTTAAAGAAAATTTAGCTGTTATGGAAGGTATGGGCGGTGCTTCAATCTTTGATGATTGGAAAGCAGAGCAGATGCATGCAGCTGGTGTTAACTCATTTCTTGAACTAGTAACTCCAGAGTCAGTGGTACAACTTGTTGAAAGATTGACAGGATTTAAATATTCTGTAGAGAATGTTGCCACTACTGCTGCAGATGAAAATGATGATGTTATTATGGTAAGTGAAGAGAAGGTTGTTGATGA
This sequence comes from Galeopsis tetrahit, assembly GCA_963675135.1. NCBI lineage: Eukaryota > Viridiplantae > Streptophyta > Magnoliopsida > Lamiales > Lamiaceae > Galeopsis > Galeopsis tetrahit. Next base: position 48,313,737 of record OY776126.1, on the reverse strand, counting down.
AGCTGAGAATGCTGTTGAAGAGGATTTTATGGAAGTTGATGAAGTTGTTGACAACACAACAGAGGTGTTTGAGAACACTGTTGTGATTGAAGATACAGAAGTTGTTGGAAATCAAGTTTTGGATACTGAAGAGATGGAAAGCATTCCATTTCAGTCTGCTGATCCTATCATTCCTGAAGATGTGCAGGAACAGGTCAGAACAGTTCCTATTGAGAAGGAATCTGAAAATGCTAGCTTTGAAATGTTGAAAAAGCAGAATGCAGAGCTTCAAGCAAAGTTGGAAGATGTTGTGAAGATGTTCCAAGAAGCTACTGAGAGAATGAATAAGATGAATTCTGAAATTTCTTATGAAAGAGTTATGGAGCATACGATGTCTAAAATTTATGATCTTCATAGGTTGCAAGAGAAGAACCTATCTCAGGTGTTGCATAAGAAGTTGGAGCAACACATATCTTCCTTGAAAGAGTGGCATGATGAAGCCAAAAAGGGGGAAGATAAGACAAGAAAAGTGATGGAACAAACTCAGTCACAACAAGCTCAACTAGTTATGAGTCAAGATGAGTTGAAAGAAGAAATTGCAAGTTTGAATGAGAAAATCAAACTCAGGAAGCAACAGAAATAACAAGCTGAAGAAATTTTTGAGAAGAAGAAAACTGATGTTGCTGGAAGTTCTAGTCAGAAAAAGAGGAAATTAATATTGTGTGATGAAGAAGAACAAGAAGAGGAAACTGGTAGAGTTACCAGATGTTGGTCCCAAAGTTGAGTTAAAATTGAGTAAGCTAGTAAAACTCTAGAGGGGAGGGGTGAATAGACTTTTTAAAATTCTTTCAAAATATCAGAGTTTATAATGCGGAATAGAGCTCTGAATAGTACCTTTCTTACTGAGTCAGATCAGTACTTTCAGTTTCAGATTTATACTCAACTTTTCTCTAGATCTTTATCTTTGTATATTCTACTGTTCTTAGTTAAACAAATATCAACCAAATATTAAACAGTAAAGTAAAGAACACAGAATTTTATAGTGGTTCGACAAATGTCTACATCCACTCTCACAATCCCAGTTGTGATGTTTTATTACTCTTCTTGAGTTTCTTGTGGCTTAAAGTCCCAAGATTAAGACTTTGATCTTATCGATTATACCTCCAGGTATATCTTCGATCTACTAGTAATTCTACAAGTAACTAGCACACTTGTTTTACAAAACACAAACTTAAACTGAAAAGTAAAACTTCTCTTTGAATAGCCTTTGATTCTTCTCTTCAATTCAGTGGCTCTTCTCTTCTTCAATCTCCTTCAACTCTGTGAGTAATTGCTTGTAGACTTGCTCTTGAATTCTCTAAGATCAGTATTTGCTCAGTAGTCTTCAGCAGTAGGAGATCATACAGTATTTATAGAATTTAGTATGACAGTTAGCAGTTTGTGAACTAACTTTCAACTAACTCTAAACTGTTTTTGTTGTAACTTCTTCTTGTAACCGACTTTGTAACTTCCTTCTTATTCCAAGCCAGCATATCTTCAATAAATCTTTAGTTACACTTTAAATAAGCTTTCCAAACTTATTCTTCAACTTTACCAAATCAGCACAGTATCTCACTGCTCTGATTTTTACTCTTCTTAGTCAATCAGCACAGTTCTCCAGAAACTGTTCTGTACTTCTTCAGATTTCTTCTAAGCTTCTCTTCAACTCTTCTTGAAGTCTTCTTATTCTGAAGTAGTCCTCTGAGTCTTCATCAGTCTTCTGATCTTCATCTAATCTATTCCTAATCTAGTGTTCTGATTTACTGTTCTGAACTTTACAATGCTGAATACAATAGAAAACAACTTTACATATATAAAACCTATCTATACATCAACTGAACTACATACAGATGAGTATATCTAAGTCCTATACTATAAGCTGTCTATACAATATAAGACATCAGCTTAGTACTTAACAGTTCATATATCCGATCAGTTAACCCATAAGATCAGTAACTTATGTAAGTTCAATAACTTTCATATAAGATCAGTAAACACTAAAATCAGTAAACACTTAAGATCAGTTAAGCATATAAGATCAGTAAGTATATAAGATCAGTAACTCAGATTTCAAATATCTCATATAAGATCACTAAAATTATCCTCAGTTTTCATACTCAGATTAGTAATCTTATTCCAGATAACTCAGTTAAGATCAGTAATTTTACTCTTAATATTACTCAATAAGATCAGTAAACTTACTTCATATACCATTAAGATCAGTAATCTCAATTCAAGTTTCTCATCAGATTAGTAAGTTTATATTTAGATGACTTAGTTAAGATGACTTAGAACCACATATATTACTAACTTTAAGTTGCTATTGGCCATCAAAACATACTTTCATCAACTAGAACATTGTTTATAGGATTCATATCCCAACAATTTCCCCCTTTTTGATGAAGCCAAAACTACTTAAATGTTAATAAATCAGTAGTTAAGTATGTAGTCAATCATAACAGTTCATCAATTCAAAATTCCAGATTCATATTCAAATAAGATCAGATATTACAAATAATCACAGAATATGAAACACAAAAATATAGAAATAAAGACTAAGGATAAGAAATGTTATCTATTTGAGCTTCAGTCCTTCATCTTCAAATCTGGTAAGCAATATACAGCCTTGCTTTGATATCCATCATGTGTTGATGATCAGTGATGCCTTCATCCTTAATGATCTTCTCAATGATGTTTCCAATTTCCTTATAATCAGGTGTTCCATCATCCAGTCTTGGAGGTTCCCAGACCGGTTCTTCAGGACATAAAATCACAAGATTAACAGCAGCAGCCATAGACAACACATCTTCCCAGAAGATTCTATCTACGTTCATCATGAAATCATCAAAGTCAGCATACTCTGCTTCTTTGCTAGCATGATCACCAAATTTCCTCACAATGAAGTTAGTAATCTGCCATCTTATCTTTAATTCATTCCAGTGCTCTTCATTCTCAGGTAAAATCATGAAGTCAACATAGTTTTCATCTTTGAAAGTTTCATCCAGTTTCTTTCCTTCAGCTTTCCTTAGAGCTTTTAACTTCCTTTTCAAGTTAGCAACTCTATTATCATATCTCTTGCTCAAGAACTCTACATCTTTGTTCTTCTTCTTCTTCAGCTCTGCTTCTTCTTTCCTTTTCTTTTCTTGTTCAGTAGATTGACTACTTCCAACAGCCAACTTACTTTTTGATCTAGTAATCCTACCAGATTCTTCTTGTTCTTCATCATCACTAACAATCAATTTCCTTTTCTTCTTTCCTGTTTCAGCAATTTCAATAACACCCTCAGCTTGGTGTTTCTGCTGTTTTCTGCTCTTGAGTTTTCCATTTAGGCTAGCAATTTCATCTCTAAGCTCATCTTGACTCACAACCAACTGAGCTTGTTGTGTCTGAGTCCTTTCCATTAGCTTGCTTAACCTCTCTTCCCCCTTTTTGGCTTCATCCTGCCAAAGGCCTAGAGGAATGAGATGATCTTCCAGTTTCTTGTGAAGAGTAGCTGAAAGATTCTTTTCCTGCAATCTATGCAGATCATAGATTTTTGACATTGTATGATCAATCACTCTTTCAAACATATTTTCAGAAGACAGTTTGTTAATCCTTTCAGTGGCTTCCTGAAACATTTTCACAGCAGCATCTAATTGAACCTTCAGTTCATCATTTTGCTTTTTCAAAGCATCAAAATGAGAATGATCTAGAGTGGCTGTTTGAGGAACAGGGCGAACGGTTTCCTGAACAATAGGATCTGAAACACCAACTTCATCAATAACTCTTGGTGTACTCTGAATTTCCTCAGCACACACATCTTGATCTTCCTCAATAACCTCAGTATTTTCAAGAACATCTGTGTCCTTAAACACTTCAGTATCAGTAGACTCTTTATCATCATGAGCAATTCCTGTCAGCAGAATATCATCTAGCTCTTGATTATCACCAGGTACAACAGTGTGAGCTTGAGTCTCCATTTCCTCAGAAGATTTATGTTGCTGAATTCCAATATCATCATCTGAAATGTTCATATTCACCACATCCTCTGCTTCAGGATCAGCTTGATTCACATTCTTAACAAGATATGAGAAACCAGTTATCCTCTCTACAAGTTGAACTATAGATTCTGTAGTGAACAATTCAGTAACTGAATTAACTCCAGCTGCAATTTTCTGTTCTTGTTCCCACTCATCAAAGACTTTGGAACCACCCATTCCTTCCATAACTGCTAGAGTCTCTTTCAGATCACATTTCTTAAGATAGATCCAAGTGCCTATCCTAAGCAGTCTTTCAAACTCAACAGAGCTCTCATCCAGACCAGGAAACAGTTTCAACAAAGCTATCCTTATATCAACTCTTATTCTATCTTCTTTATCACATATAGAATAATCCATCAAATCAGCAGGTTTAGGGGTTATAAAATCAGTTTCAGATGAGGATGAAATATCAATGGGTTCAGAAGAAGGTTTAAATCCATGTTCAGTAGAGTGTACATGAATCGGGCTTGGAGATTTATGAGGAGATGTCACTTGTTCTGGTTCATGAAAGGAAGTGGTCTGATGTAAAGGAGAATAGTGAACAGACTCACCAGAAAGGGTAGGTTGATTATCAAGGGGTTGAACAGAAATAAATTCAGAGTTTGAAGGAGAAGGGGTAGCAAGAATGGTTTTTCGTCTCTTACTAGAACCAGCAATATCTACACCCTTGGTTCGTTTAAATCTACCAATGAAGCTTGAATAACTTACCTCTTCTTCTAGAGATTGATTCTCAGCAGACTCTGACTGTTTTGATGCACTTAAAAATGCCTTCCTAACTCCTCTTGCTCTGGGTCTGGTCGGATCATTTCTTGCTTTTGATCGAATTTCAGGAGTGTCATCATCTGTTCTATACATAGAACCTCCAGATTCCTGTTGTTGAGTTTCAGGAGTTTGTTGAGATTGCTCAAATTCCAACGACTCCTTCCTGAGTAGAAACTTATTCGGATGAAACCTCTTGGGAGAGCTCCAATTTGAATTTCTCTCAGCCAAGGTGGGTAGCAGTATGCTAAGCTTGTTTCCAAATCCAAGTTTTGACTTGAGAGAGAACTCCTCTGACTCTCTATCAAACAAGATCTTTTCTTTTTCACCCAGAAGTCTTTCAAGGAAGAATCCTTGCCAATCACCATCGACACGATCTATTATTGCAGCCATAACACGAATTTTCAAATTTGTGAGGGCGTCTTGACTGTAGTGTTGCCCTAACAAACATTTTCCTGCAATATCCATCAAGAATTTCATTCCAGAGGATGGAAGAATTGCCTTCTTGAGATTGTGGAGGGATTTTGGCTCAACACCCATCCATTTTCCAACACATTCCTTCTCTCGTCCTTCCATATAGCTTAAAATATGAACTGGGCCTTCAGGTAGGTCAAAAACAAGACCTAAGATTTCTCTCGTAATCGTAACCCTATGACCAGAAAGCATCGAGTGCACACTTTTCTGATCACCGTCGATTTGAAGAAAGAATTCAATAGCCTCCGGTTCGAACACCTTTTTGGGGAATGATTCCAAGAATTTTCGCAGTCCGCATTCCTCGCAGAAGGTGAGAATTGCTTGATTCTCAGCATTTTGAGGTCCGGCAAAGTAAACTGCGTTTTCAACGAAGATGCCTTTCCTTCTTTGCCATTTCGTTACATCAAACGTACCTATTACCTGTTTATCTTGATCAATGATGTTAACAATCGCCATTATAGGTATGTAAGCAATTGAATGTAGAAGAGTTTGAGAGTAAGATGATTGAATTTTCTTTAGATCGTATTTCCAAATATGTAAAGTAAAGAAGTTGAAGTGATGAAGTTCATGGGTTTATGGAATACAAAATCAATCTAGGGCTTGGATTGAATCATTTTTGTGAGTTTAATGGTTTAGATCGAATCTTGAGATTCGTGATTAAAAAAAAACTGTTCAAATTCTAAAACTCATTCTGAAACTTAGAGCCAAATTGTATTTAATAAATGCACCATACAACTTAGGTTAAAGATAGAGGAGTGTACTAATCTTCTCTATTAGTAATCTAAAGTTGAACAATTTTTGAGTTAGAGTATTCTAAACCAAAAGACTGTTCTGATGCAAATCAGCACAGTGGTTTCCAAAACTTTTTCACTTCATTTTCTTACTTATATTTAAAGAAAATTTCACTTATCTGGATCAGCTGAGTACTGTGATCAGCTGAGTGAACTTTTTAGAAATCAGATCAGTAGATGAATCAGCACAGTAGATTTCAGATCAGTAGATGGGTCAGCACAGTAATCCTCAGATCAGTACCCAAATTTCCTGATTTCACCTTTTTGATTTCAGCACAGTGATCCTCAGATCAGTACTGTGTCAGATCAGTAGATTTCTGTAGACAAATTAGTAGTAAACAAATCTTTCTGTAGACAGATTAGTCAGTAATCAGATTAGTTCTATAGAATAACTGAATTGTAATCAGATCAGTACTGTAGACAAAGAAGCTTTGTAATCAGTACAGTTCTGTAGACAAGTCAATTTATTAATCAGAATATCTGTAGACTGCTCTAGTCTGTAATCAGATCAGATTAGTAGACTTTTCAAATCTGTAATCAGATCAGTTCCCCCTTCAATGGAGAATTCCTCTTCTGTGCCTGTTTCACCTTGGTAGAAGTGTTAGTTCATGAGATATAAGTGTAAAACAGTACAGATTAGTAACAATATGCATAATTTAATGATCACATCAAGGTTTATGCTAAAGTGACTTAGTGATCTGAGTCAACAGAAGGATCTTTAAGAAATCACAGATTCCCCCTTAATGTGTGTTCTCAGTGTCCCTCAGCTTTACCAGCTTCCTCATCGGGATTAAGGTCACTTTAGTAACCTTGTTACCTGTTTTAGTGATCTGACATTGGATTGTCTCTTCTGACTTTTGAGTTTTAATGTACTGCTCTTACTTTCTGCTTTATCTTCCTCTTGGTATAAGATCAATACCTGAAATGTTAGCACAGTTCTATATACAAACAGAATCCATATCTATCAATCCTAGACTAATGCACAATTCTCTGAATCTCACTTCAGCCAATGGTTTTGTAAAAATGTCAGCTCTTTGAATATCAGTATGAATCTTTTCCATTCTAATATTCTTCTTTTCAACATGATCCCTAATAAAATGATGCCTAATATCAACATGTTTGCATCTAGTATGTAGAACGGGATTTTGAGTGATGGCAATGGCACTATTACTGTCACAATATATAGGTACATTGGATTCTACAACATTGTAGTCTCTGAGTTGTTGTATTAGCCAAAGAAGCTGACTACAACAACTACCTGCAGCCATATATTCTACTTCAGTAGTAGAAGTTGCCACACTTGTTTGTTTCTTTGAAAACCATGAAATGAGCTTAGTTCCTAAGAATTGACATGAACCTGAAGTAGATTTTCTATCTATTTTGCAACCTCCAAAGTCCGAGTCTGAATAACCACTTAAAGATATATCATCATCTGCAGGATACCATAATCCTCGATTAATGGTCCCCTTTAGATATTTCAATATCCTTTTAGCAGCTTCCAGATGACTTTCCTTGGGGTTTGCTTGAAATCTTGCACATACTCCAACAGAAAAAGCAATATCAGGTCTGCTGGCAGTTAGATAGAGTAAAGAGCCAATTAAAGCACGATAGTGAGGTTGGTCAGAAGACTTACCTCCTTCATCAGGATCCATTCTGTATGTAGGTTGCATGGGCACACCAACTGTCTTACAGGTTTTAATACCAAACTTATCTAGCAAATTCTTAGTGTATTTTGCTTGATTTATAAAGATACCTTCTGAAGTTTGTTTTACTTGAAGACCAAGAAAATATGTCATTTCTCCCATCATAGACATTTCAAATTTACTTTGCATGAGTGTAGAAAAGCTTTCACTCAAGGTTTTGTTGGGTGATCCAAAAATAATATCATCCACATAAATTTGAACAAGTAATATATCATTACCTTCTTGTCTTCTAAACAAAGTTCTATCAACTTTGCCTTTTGTAAAACCATTTTCCAGTAAGAATAAAGAAAGAGTATCATACCAGGCTCTTGGGGCTTGTTTCAATGCATATAGTGCTTTCTTTAACCTGTATACTTGGTGACTATTCACTTCAAAACCAGGTGGTTGTTCTACATAAACTTCTTCAGCAAGTATACCATTCAAAAATGCACTTTTCACATCCATTCTATATACAGTAAATTTCATATGTGCAGCATAAGCAAGGAACAATCTTATAGCTTCTAGTCTAGCTACAGGAGCAAAAGTTTCATCATAATCAATACCCTCAGCTTGAGAGTAGCCCTGAGCAACTAATCTAGCTTTATTTCTAACTACAAGATCATTTTCATCCCTTTTGTTTTTGAAAATCCACTTAGTGCCTACAACATTATGATTACTAGGTCTATCAACAAGTTCCCAAACTTCATTTCTAGTGAACTGATTAAGTTCTTCTTGCATGGCTATAATCCAATTACTATCACTTAAAGCTTCAATCACAGTTTTAGGCTCAATAGATGATAGAAAACAACACCAGCAAAATAAAGACTTACTAGGTTCTTCCTTTGAATCAAACAATTGTTTTCTAGTTTTAACACCTATACTAGAATCACCTAGAATCAGATCAGTAGAATGAGCAGACTTCCATGTCCTTCTATTCTTAACAGAAATGCTATCATCATTTTCATCATGCAAATTATCATGCAAATCAGTATCTTTCATATCAGCAGTTTTGTTCACAGGAGAGCAGTCATTCAATTTTTGTATTTCAGAAGTTTTAGATGACTCACCTTTGTCTTTTACCTTTTCTTTATCAGAATCTTGATCTAGGACTTTGTTGGGAATAAAATGATTTTGATCTAAGATACCAAAACCCCTGATTGATGATGTACAAGTTAGTTGAGATATGCTCAAGTCATTGTTCAGGCAAGTTGTCCCAGAACACTTAATGTGTAGTTTGCTTAAAGTTAAAATCTCAAAAATGTTATGAGATATTAGTAATCAGGATAGTTGTCCAAAGCTGAAATGTTAGGCAGCTTGATAGGTCTATAGGACAAAGCTGTTGATCTATTCAAGACAAACTGATCAAATGGACAACCTGGCTGAAGAGTTCAAGAATACTAAAGCTGTGGTCTTAAATGCAAATGATCAAGACAGTTGAAGTACAAATAATCAAGTAGATTAAGTGTCAAAAGCTTACAGAAGACATATTCAATGAAGCATTTACTGCCAATCATGCCTGAACCAAGCATTAAAGACTTAGAGCATTAAAGAGTGAAGCATTGAATGAGTGTTGGAACATTCTAAACTGCAGCAGGAATGTTCAGGGAGCTTGTCCCATCTGACCGTTGGCTGTGTGTAAAGTTTGCCACAAATCAACCTAGGACAATGTGCAAAATTGGAAACTGACACAAGTCTTCCCAGCCACCTTTGTCAGAAGTCAACACATTCATTCAAGCAACCATTGAAGACCTCTTTTACACAGTGGATAAAAGGATGTCAAGCTTCTTAGCCGTTTCATTGATGCTGCAAATAGACATATTTGAATTACTAATCCCTCCAACGGTTAGCTGTTCAAATTGTCTATAAATACAGAAGTGATCAAAGGAATTCAGTATCCAACTACAAGCTATCAAACTATCATCAAGCTTACCAAAGGAAACCAAGCTGTTCTCCAGAATTCCAAGTTTCCTGAATCACTTCAAGTTAGCTAAGCCAAACTCTTGTAAAAATCCTAGCTTAGCATTGAGATATCCTATTCCTTTACTCTGTTCTTATTGTAAAGGATATCTCTATTAGTTGGAACCAAACCTCAAACCTTATCTCATTTAGTGAAGAGAGTGTTTGTTGTAGAAGTGAGGAGTTAAGGACTGTTAGTGTGAAACACAGTCTTAACTCAGAGAGATTGAGCACTAGGACTCAAGCTATCCTAGGGATCAAAGCACTAAGAGAGTGTTGTTGATCAGTGCACCTTGGCACTATAAAACAAGCTAATTCCATTGAGAAGGAATTATCCTGTTCAATCAGGGAAAGTGGATGTAGGAGCTTGAGTCTCTGAACCACTATAAATTTGTGTCTCATTTACTTACTACAGTTTTAACTTCATTTCAATCAATCATATTTCAAAGATTCATAACTCAGTAAGTAAGAAAATCTGTTTTGGACAAAGTCCCTGATAACCTGTTTTTCAGAAATCAACTTGGAGTATTCCTTTGAGTAAAGGCCAACCACATTCCGCACTTAGCAACTCCTTTAGATATTTAGCCAACTGATCACTTAATAGTAATCAGTGGGACAAGTATCTATCAAAGTTCACACTCAGGCCAGTTGTGAGACAACCTGCCTGATAGGACCAGTTTATCAAAAAGAAAAGAATTTGCATACACAAGTGCATCCCCCCCCCCATACACTTGTGTTATACTCCACCAAGGACCAACAAGTGGTATCAGAGCAGGGGTTCAAAGACCACTGCTTCTGAAAATCCAACTGATTTTCAAAAATCACATTTACTGTGGTCACTGAACTGATCCAAATTTCTGAAAAACTTATCTGTGTTCATCTTCTATTACATTTGTTGAAATGGCTAACAATGCAGTTCCAGGAGATGCTGTCAACACCATCAACAATATGGGTCCAAACCAAGTCAATCATATTTCTCATCACAAACTGCCAATGTTCTCAATTGAGAACTATGATTTCTGGAAAATCAGGATGAGAGCACATCTTGCTTGCCAGCATGATGAGATGCTTAAAGTCATCACTAGAGGGCCATTCACATTCACTAAAGCAAATCCCAAGCTCACTGATGCTCAAAAAGCTGATCCAAGGGAGTTGCTGCCAAAAGATGAAGATGACCTTACAGCTGAAGAAAGAAAAAGGCACAACCTGAACTACATTGCAATGAACACATTGTACCAGACAATTCCAGATGCAGTGATGGGGAGAGTGTACCACTGCACATCAGCTAAAGAGATTTGGGATACCTTAGCACTTATGTGTGAAGGTACCCAAAAGATCAAGGAGAACAAGCTTCAAGTGGCTATCCAAAAATATGAACAATTCTCTATGGAGGCCAATGAAACTATTGATCATCTTGATGGCAGGTTCACTGACATCATGAATGAAATAAACTCTCTTGGCAAGTTCTATGCCAAAAGAGAGGTTGCTCTGAAGATCTTGAGAAGTCTCACATCCAAGTGGGACATATACTCTGTCATGATGCAAAATACCAGTAATCTTGACAACATGCCAATGCAGCAAGTATTCTCTGAACTCAAAGCATATGAGTTTGATCTCAATAGAAAGAAGGTGCATGAAGAGCCATCCTCTTCAAACAAAGGTGTTGCTTTCAAAGCTGCTGAAACAGAAAAGAAGATTACTCAAAGGTCCTCTCAGTCTGTCTCAAAATCTGAAATAAAGGAAGAGCTGGCACTCATGGCTAGAAGATTTGAGAAGCTCAACTCCAGATTTGGTAGATACAAGAAGTTCTACCAAGATAACAGAACCAGAAGGAGATTCAGTTCTCCTGAACATAAATCAGAGGACAAAGTCTCTGATGAAAAGAAAGAAGACAGATATGCTGATAGGAAGAAATTCAGCAAAGATGAGCCATCATCATCAAGAAGGAAAGAGTCCTCAAAGAAGGATGATGAAGATGTGTGTTACAACTGCCAGAAGAAGGGTCACTTTCAGTATGACTGTCCTGACCTCAGTGCAAAAGAAAGAAAGGAAAGGCAAAACAAAAGAGATAAAAGGCTGAACAACAGGAAGGCTATGGTAGCTGGAGATTCAGCAAGTGAGGAGAGTGTCTACTCTTCTGATGATGGGCTGTTCTCCAACAGTGACAGTGATGAGGACTGTCAAATGGCACTTGAAGATGAAGAGGTATGTTCAACTTCCAACTTGTCAATTAACACACATGAATCTAGTGAAATCCATCTTGACTTTGAAAAGTTGTTGGAAGATTTCACCAGAATGCAAGAAGTATGCAATATGGCTCTGAGAGAAAATGAACAGTTGAAGTCTAAAGTCAAAATGTCCAATCCTCCTGAATCTGAAGTTGACATTAAATCAACTGAGTTGTATCAACAGATTGTGAGAGAACATGAAGAAATGTCTCTCAAAGTCTCTGAACAACAAAAGCTGATTGATGAACAAAATCTGGCTCTAAAGAAAAGGGATTTTGACTCTAGAACTCTACAAGCTAAATTTGACAATCTCTCAAGAGAATTTGATACTCTAAAATTAAGTGAGGGGAGCTTGAAAATGAAAATGTCTGCCTTGAACAAATCTGCTAAGGCAATAGAGGAAATTCAAGGGTTTCAAAGACCATTTGCTCAAAGAGATGGATTAGGCTATAATCCATCTGAACCCTCACCTGGTCTTAGCTTTGCTTCATCAAGCAATTCTAAAATGACTTTTGTAAGGTCAGTGGCACAACAAAATGAAAATGAAGTAAATCAACCACTGATCAAGGATAAGGGAAAAGGAATTTTTATATCAACTCAGGTAAACAATGTACCTAAACCCACACCTTTGGAAAAGGTTAAAGGCATTGCTTACAGGAGGAATGAGGTTCAGAAAGGTAGAGCTAATGGAAGGCCAACCTATCTGAATCATCATCAGAGGAGTTGTCCAAAACCTGTTCAGAAGAGGCCAACTCAAATGAGGCAACCTCAACTAAATGGATTAAGGCCAATACCCTCTGATAGGTATAAAACATTCAGGAAGCCTGGACCTTACTTGCCAAATGGAAAAGGCCATCCAAAAACTTATCCTCAAAAGTCTTACCCAGCTGCACCTAAGCTTAGTAAGTTCAGGAGAAATGTCCCAAAGAAATTTACCAACTCTCCTGAACTCTACAAAGCTAACACTTATACCCAGAAGTCACCCAAGGCATTTAAGGGTCAAACTGTGTATGTAGATGTAAATGGAAACCAAGTCAGTCACTTTGAATCAATCAAAGTTATCAGGCAGATTTGGGTTCCAAAAGGTACAGCTAACCCTCTAGGACCCAACACTCAAAGGGTACCTAAATTTTGACTTTGCAGGACTGCAAGGACCCCAAAAGGAAGAGAAGCATCAACAAGAAAACAGCATGGTACCTGGACAGTGGATGTTCAAGGCACATGACTGGAAACAAGGAGCTTCTCTCAGACTTCATAGAAAAAGATGGTCCTTCAGTAACCTTTGGAGACAGCTCTCAAGGAATCACAAGAGGCTATGGTACATTAAACATTGGTAGTGTTAAAATTACTGATGTCTCATATGTTCTAGGCCTAAAATATAACTTGCTGTCTATAAGTCAAATCTGTGACAAAGGATATTGTGTTGAATTTGCACCAAATGAATGTACTATCAAAAACAAGTCAACACAACAGGTGCTACTAACAGGGGTGAGAAAGGGAAATGTTTATTTTGCAGATTGGAGCAAAACCCCTGAAGCAGTCTGTCTTGTTGCCAAAAGCACAAATGAGCAAAGTTGGCTATGGCACAAGAGACTGAATCACCTGAACTTCAAAACCATCAACAAGATTGCAAGAAACTCTCTAGTTAAGGGGCTGCCAAATCAAGTGTTCACCAAAGAACATATATGCCAGCCATGTCAGGAAGGAAAGCAGATCAAAGCCTCATTCAAAGGAAAACCTGTCATCTCAACTGAGAGAGTCCTTCAACTATTGCATATGGATTTATTTGGGCCAATAATCCCAGTAAGTTTAAATGGAAGAAAATATGCTTTAGTTGTTGTTGATGATTTTTCCAGGTACACTTGGGTAGTATTCTTACTGAACAAAAAGGAGACCCAAGTCAAACTACCTGAATTGATGATGAGATTGAGCAATGAGAAGGGCCTAAGCATTGTCAAGATCAGATCTGACAAAGGCACTGAGTTCATTAACTCATACATCAATGAGTATTGCAGCAAAAATGGCATCACTCATGAAACTTCAGCAGCAAGAACACCTCAACAAAATGGGGTTGCTGAAAGAAGGAACAGGACCTTGAAGGAGGCAGCTAGAACCCTGATTGCTGAATCCAAACTGCCTAAAAGGTTCTGGGCTGAAGCCATTAACACTGCATGTCACACTCAAAACAGGTCCTTAATCACCAAAGGACAAGGTAAAACCCCATATCAAATATGGAAAGGTAGATTGCCCACTGTTGCTTATTTTCACATATTTGGTTGTAAGTGTTTCATCCATAATAATGGGAAAGAGCAATTGAAAGCTTTTGATAGCAAAGCTGATGAAGGAATATTTGTTGGATATTCACAAATCAGCAAGGCTTACAGAGTTTACAATTGCAAAACTCTTATTGTGGAAGAAACACCACATGTTGTGTTTGATGAATCTATTAATGAGTTCAGGGACAGAAACCTGAATATTGATGAGATAACACAAAGAACAACCAGATTAAGGCTTCAAAGCAAGGAAACAGTGTTTGTGGAGGTTGCCCAGCCTGAACTTCATGAAAATCAAAAACTGGTCAACCTACCTGATAGCAATCAACCAGTAGACAACCTACATGAAGGAGAAATTGAACTGACTAACCCCATCCCAGTTCAAAACCAGGTAACAACTACCAATGAAGAAGCAGGCAATGCTGAGGTAGTTAATGGATCCACTATTCAAGGGGGAACCAATGAAAATGTCAACTTATCTGACAATGAGGACAATACCCCTGAATATAATCCTGAACTTGATCCTTCAATTAACTTTCCTGAATTTAATGAATCTAGTGATCCAACTTCAGATGAGGACAATCCTCCTGAAAGGATCAGGTCTAGAAGGACTTGGTTGCATGACCACCCATCTAGCCTGATACTTGGTAATCCAAGTGAAGGGATCAAAACTAGAAGATTTCATGGAGAAAGTGCTCTGTTTTGTTGTTTTCTCTCAGAACAGGAACCTAAAGACATTGAGGAAGCACTACAAGACACCAACTGGATCATAGCCATGCAAGAAGAGCTGAATCAGTTTACCAGAAATGAAGTTTGGGAGCTGGTAGACAGGCCAACTCATCAAGATGTCATTGGGACTAAATGGGTGTTCAAAAACAAGAAAAATGAAAATGACATCATTGTAAGAAACAAAGCAAGACTGGTGGCCAAAGGATATTGTCAATCTGAAGGGATTGATTATGATGAGACTTTTGCTCCAGTGGCCAGACTTGAGGCAATCAGACTCTTCCTAGCATATGCAGCTCACATGAGATTCAAGGTGTATCAAATGGATGTGAAGAGTGCATTTCTCAATGGGGTGCTCAAAGAAGAAGTGTATGTGGAACAGCCCCCAGGCTTTGAAGAAGGAGACAAGGTGTACAGATTAAAGAAAGCCCTCTATGGCTTAAAGCAAGCTCCAAGAGCCTGGTATGACACCTTATCACAGTTTCTTCTAGATCATGGTTTTGTCAAAGGCACTGTTGACAGAACCTTATTCAGAATCTGTGAAGGAGATGATATTTTGTTAGTCCAAATCTATGTGGATGACATTATATTTGGATCTCCAAATGAAAAACTGTGTGAGAAGTTCTCTAAACTCATGCAAAGCAAATTTGAGATGTCCATGATGGGATTGATGAATTTCTTCTTAGGACTTCAAGTCACTCAATCAAAGAAGGGAATATTCATCAATCAGGCCAAGTATACAAGGGACATGATCAAGAAATTTGGATGTGCTACAAGCAAACCAGTCAGAATTCCTATGAATACTAACTGGAAGATGGATCCTGATGAAGGTGGAGAGTCAACAAACTCCACTAACTACAGAGGAATCATAGGATCACTGCTATATCTCACTGCAAGCAGGCCTGATATCACATTTGCAGTTGGAGTGTGTGCAAGATTTCAAGCAAATCCAAAGAAGAGCCATCTTGATGCTGCCAAGAGAATTCTAAGATATCTCAAGGGATCTGAGAATCTTGGATTATGGTATCCAGCTGATGATAACATTGAGCTTACTGGATATTCAGATGCAGACTATGGAGGATGTAGAATAGACAGAAAATCCACCTCAGGAACTTGTCAATTCTTGGGCAGCAAGCTTATCTCATGGTTCTCCAAGAAGCAAAATACAGTTGCAACTTCAACAACTGAAGCTGAGTATGTAGCTGCTGGAAGTTGCTGTGCTCAGATTCTATGGCTCAGGCAACAATTAAGAGATTACAAAGTAATCACAAATGAAGTGCCCATATTCTGTGACAACAATAGTGCAATTGCCATCTCACAGAATCCAGTGCTCCACACCAGATGCAAGCATGTGGACATCAAGCATCATTTCATAAGGGATCATGTGGAGAAGAAAGATATCAAGCTTGTCAAAATTCACACTGATAAGCAAAAAGCTGATATTCTGACCAAACCTCTAGCTGAAGCAAGGTTCTTGGAACTGTCAGCTGAATTAGGGTTACTTGATCCAGGCAAGATGGACAAATAAGGAGAGTAAAGCTCTTATGAAGGGGGAGATTCATCAAAGTGGAACTTCAGCAAAGTTAACCAACCTCATTGAAGCTGTCAGCCACAGAGGGAAACTCAGCAAGGTTGTCCCTGGAGTGATCAGCAACGTTGGTCAGGGGATTTGTCCAAGTGGGACCCAGTCAGTAACTTTGGGACCCACTCAGGCAAAGTAATCAGACAATTTGGTCCACACAGAAACCAAAGCACATCTCAGGATGTTTGTCCAAATTAAATGGATAATTATTGCTATTATTAGCATTGATTAGACATTTAAGAGGTTTCTTGGTCTAAGAGTAGGCCATTTTAGGATGGAGTGTGTTATAAAGATTTTAAACCTCCAAAAGGCAAATCAGCATTTAATGCGAAAATCTTGATAAGATTGCATGAATTCTTGAGCCTTCATCCAAACCATTAAATTTCATTCAAAACTCCATCGAACCATTGAGAGTCCACTACCCCACCATATTCAAACGGTTTTTTCAATTACCCACTGTTACATTCCATTAACCAACGGTTAATAAATTCCTTCCATATATAAACCTCTCAATTTTCACCACCATCCCTACGCATTCATAATTCCCAAATTCCTTGAAGTCTCAAAACCTCTAACCCTGCAACTTTTCTCCAAACCCTTTCTTCTCTCAAATCTATCCATGGCACCAAAACTCAAGAAAGAAGAACTTGTAGATTTCAATGATTCCTCCCTGGACATTGATTTCTCTTATCTCAGTAACCCAAACTCCTTGTGGTTTGAAAAGCTGGTTGCTTTTGACAGCCTAGACAAGGAGGTTGAACCAGTACTCCATTGGCTTAGGGAAGCAGGCCTGGAAAAATTTCTTGGCACCAAGCCTGACTCATGCCTAAATTCATGTATGGCAGAATTCTTTGCCCATCTAAGATGGAAGGGCAAGAAGGGGGATGTGTGCACAAAGCTCACATATGCTGAAGAAGATGAAGAAGAAGAAACTCAGCATACTATCATCTTCACTACAGAAGACCTAGAAGCTAGCTTTGGGCTACCTTCTGAAGGTATGAACCCTGAATTGTACAAGGAAGAAGATGATCAGGAGTTTTATTACTCTTGGATGATAGAGCCCAAAAAGTTTGTGAGTGCTCAAAACAAAAACACCTTAAAACCAGTGTTTAGGCATTTGTTTGATTGTGTTGTAAAAAGCTTATTGAGCCACTCAGGGAGTGTAGAACAAATCAGTATGCCCAAATTAAGAGTGATGGCTGCTGTAATTGACTCTGCTGAGAAGAGAGTCAAGTTCAACTGGAAGAAATTCATTCTTGACAAAATGATGAATGAAAAATTCAAGTTCAAGGAGGTGAAACACCACAAGGTGGTGGTTGAAGGGAAACTACAGTTCTGCACAAGAGCAAGCCTACTCTTGGAAAGATTTGCACATTACACCAACCTCCAAGCTAAGCCAAAGCCTTTTCCAGCTCAAAAGGTTATGTTTAGGAAGCTGTCTTCTAAGACAGAGAAGAGGAAGCAGGATGCAGCTTCAAAGAAGGCCATCACAACAGTACCAGCAACAAGAGCCTCTCCAAGAAAGAGAAAAGCCCAGCCACCAAAAGCTCAACCAAAAATGAAGAAGATGAAGAAGGTTTTGCATGAATCCTCACCAGAGGATCAATCAAGAAGTGGAGGAGCCACTTCTGAGGAAATAGAAAAGGTAGCTGAGGAAGGAGTCAACCCTCCTGAAGAGGGTGAAGTATTCAGAGAAATTGTCCCCCTACAGCCTGAGAGCATAACTGAATTCAGAGACCTTGATCAGCCAACAAGGTATGAAAGAAAAAGAAGAATCATCAAGACCTCTGAGAAGCAAAGGTTGATGGAGGAAGAAAAACAAAAGAAAGAGTTCTTCAAGGAGATTAGACAGGCCAGCAAGTCTAAATCCAAGTCCAAACCCAACAGCCCTGAAGCCAACTCTCCTGATATTCAATCTCAAAGAATATCTCCAAGGCAAGAGGAAGAGGAGTGCAAGACTCCTGAGGATGCACCAATCATTGCCAAGAAGGTGTACTCCCCTGAAGGTGCACCTGATAGATCAGGTATTGATGTGCTGGCTGATTTGGTAAATCTTGAAGACAGACCTTTTTCCCCACTTGATCCTAGACTCCTCTCTTACACCAAACTTCTTGAATCTGCCCTTCAAGAAGGTGATCAAGTTGGTTTCCCACCCATTCCAGCCATTCCAATTACCTCTTCAGGCACAATGCTCTCAAAAGCACCTGAATCTCAACTTGCCTTGATTTCTCCTGACCCCAACCCTTCTGAACCCAGCTTACCTGAATCCCATTCCAACCCTCCTGAATCCAACTCTTCTGAAGATGAAAGTGGTGAAGAATACACTTATGAGGGGATGCTAAGGCAGATTGCCAAGGCTAATGTGGATGCACTTTACCCAGGGTTGAAGGACTATCCTAGACTGCAGCAACAGTTCTATGATCTCAGAGCTCTTGTTGAGATCAAGGATAGAACTATGGTGGAAATAGCTCAAGCTATTCAGGACAAAGGAGCAAGCTGGTGGCAAGTTGAAGAGAACAGGCTCTTAAACTTTGCAAATGTGAAGAAATCCAGTGTGTTAACCACTGAGGCCCTGTTTTGCACAATTGTCTCAGAAAAGGTGCAAGCTGAGAAAGAAAGAATTGCACAAGGACTCAGGCACCCTGATAGTCCATCTGATAATGATGATGATGATGATGATGATCACACCAATCCCAATCCCCCTGGTATCAACTCAGCTCAGGTACATTACTTAACTTTTCATTCTGTACAGGACTCTGATCATTCAGAGGAGTTGACCAAAGATGGTGACTCAGTCCAAGATGCATTGGCCAAGGATGGTTCCTTTGAACCTGAGGCACAGCTTGACAATGCTGAGACTTCTATAGGAGAAGCTGGTTTGACTAAAGCCTCATCAATGTCAGGCAAGTTGGACATTGACCAGCCTTTAGTCATTCAGGATGACTCAGTGGACTTGGGATGCCCAAGCACTGTGATCTCCCAACAACTGCCCTCTGTGGATCCTGTTGAGGATATAGAGGTGTCAGGTTTTGAAGGAGTTGAAAAGGTTGTGAGTGCTGAAAAATCAGAGGGAGGTGATGGTGAGGACTGTGTGATCACTGATTCTTTGAGTGCACCACAAATAGAGGGAGAGGAAGTAGAAATATTGGGTGCAGCCCAATATGAGAGTCAGGCTATTCTTCAAGTCAAATCTGAACTTGATGAATCCCTTGGTGAAAGGAGGCCTGATTCTCCAGTGCATGTGAGTTTATCTCTTGAAAAGGAAGAAGAAAAGAATAAAGTTGAAAATGAGAGAAAAGGTGCTGATGTATCAGACCTTATGGGAGTAAAAGAAATAGAGGGTGATGAGGGAGTTTTTACTAACCCTATTAGTTTTGCAGATTCAGTTGCTGTTACCCTTGAACAGATTTTTGCAGATGCCTCCCTGACAGATATACCAGTTGAAGCTGCCACTGATCTTCAAGCAGTATCAGCAAATGTGTCCACACTTAACCAAATCTACTTTGAACAAGCCAACACCTCTGAAGCTCACTTTCAGATGGCTACTCAGACTGCATCCATCATTGAAGAGCAGTCAGGGAAGTTGGACACACTGGTCAGGGAAGTTGAGAAGGCTCATGCAACCACTGCTGATACCCTAGATGGCCAAGGGAAGACTCTAGCCTCTGTGGAGATGAGGCTCACAGGGTCTGAAGAAGTGATCTTACCTACTATTGATGCAAGACTATGTGGAGTTGAAACTGGACTGCAAACAGTTTCCACTGAAGTCACAAAAGCCAAAGATGCTATGGGTATATTCACTAAATCTGTGAAGAAAGAGCAGCAAGGTCTCAAAACTTTGTACAAGCACAATGTAAAGGCATTGAGAAAGACCATCAAGGATGCTTTGAGGCAGAGAACAGCAGCACAGAGAAAGAAGGCAGCAGAGTTGAAAGCTGCAATGGTGAAGGAAGCTGCTGAGAAGTTCACTGTTGAACTCATGGCCAAAGTATCTGATCAAGTTGTGGCCAACCTCACTGAACAACTTCAGGCCAAACTTGATCAATCACTGAAAGCCACATTGGATGCCATAGTTTCCCAGAAGATGAAGCCTGTTCACACCTTTTTGAGCATGGCAGATGATAAAATGCAAAACATTCATGATGAGAATGTTTATCTACTGCAGGAATTGAAGTCCCTCACCCATTCCCACTCAAATCTCTCTGTCACTATGAGTGAGTTGAAGCCCCAATGTTTTGATAATGCCAAAAAGGGGGAAAGACAGAGAGCAAGGGCAAAGGGAACCTTGGTGATTGGTGAATCCAAGGGAAAGGAGAAGGCCCCTGAAGTTGAGGAGGAAGCAGTAGAAGACATTGGGAAAGGCAAAGGCCCAATGAATGTTGAAGACTTAACTGAGGAAGAGCAGATTCAAATAGCTGTCAAGGAATCCATGATGTCAGCTATGGAAAGTCAGGCAAGAAAGCTTCAAAGGCCAGGTGGTGAGTCTACAGGACTTGAACCTCAAGAGAAGGTTGCTGAAGTAAGGGGGAAGGTGACAAGGTCATCTGAAAGAAAGAGGAAGGAACTGGAAACCTTCAATGAATTCCCATCCAGCCTGACTTTGCCATCAGAATTTCAAACTGAAGAATCTGCTCCAGCAAAGAAATCAAAGAGAATGAAGAAAGCAGTCCTGATGCCTGCTATTGAAGAAGTTGAAGAGGAAGTACAGGACAAAGAGCCTGAAGAAGTAGTGCCCAAGCTTGCTGATGATCCTTCCAAACTGTTTGAAGAAGGATTTGGGAAAGATCCAGAAACTCAGGAAAAGCTAGCTCTCTTGAGAGCTAAAGAAAAAATGGATCAGTTGGTTGAGGCCAACAAAGCAAGAGATGGGAGAAGGGCAAACTTCAAAGCTCCAAGAAGGAGGGCTTCATACAGAAGGCTCAAACCTCAAATGCTGCAAAGATGGAACACTCAGTACCCTCACCATGATAAGTGGGTTCCAATCTCACTAAATGATGCATGGGAGAAGGCCAAGAGAAGTTTTGTTTATGACTTCTATGTCATTGGAAAGTGGCTTGGTGAGAGTGTGGAAGAAATCTTTGTTCAGTTCATGTTTGAGAACTACAGGGACCTCTACCAAAAGCTGTTTGCAGCAGCTGAGATGGCAAGAGTGGAGTTCAAGGCCCCTGGTCCAATTCTGTACATGCCTCCCAAGTTCAATGGGAACTTGATTGATGAAGGGAAAATTCTGGAGGAGTTCATCAAAATCATGAAAATGGAGAAGATGAAGATAGGCCCTAGAGGCTCCAACAAGGATGTTTGGGAGCTGAAGAAGAGGGTCTGGGCTCAATATGGCATTGCTCCCCAAGATGATGGAACTCTTTGATGAATAAGTTTATTCCTTCCCTACTTTTGTTTTTATGATTGCTGATTCTGTTGTTATTTTTTAGATTAGTGAGTCCTTTGATTTTTCAGTCCTGTAATGGTTTATCACATCTATAAAAGGATCACTATGTTTCTGTCAAAGAGATAACAACTCATTATCTCAACTAACCTATCCTGACATATATTACTTGATTTATTGTGCTAACAGTTTCTTTCAGGCAAGTTGACCAGTTCACTCTCCCTGAAGGTAATCTTTAGTTTAAGTCAAGGTCCCTTTGTAATAGGTTTTGGCATCATCAAAAAGGGGGAAATTGTTGGGAATAAAATGATTTTGATCTAAGATACCAAAACCCCTGATTGATGATGTACAAGTTAGTTGAGATATGCTCAAGTCATTGTTCAGGCAAGTTGTCCCAGAACACTTAATGTGTAGTTTGCTTAAAGTTAAAATCTCAAAAATGTTATGAGATATTAGTAATCAGGATAGTTGTCCAAAGCTGAAATGTTAGGCAGCTTGATAGGTCTATAGGACAAAGCTGTTGATCTATTCAAGACAAACTGATCAAATGGACAACCTGGCTGAAGAGTTCAAGAATACTAAAGCTGTGGTCTTAAATGCAAATGATCAAGACAGTTGAAGTACAAATAATCAAGTAGATTAAGTGTCAAAAGCTTACAGAAGACATATTCAATGAAGCATTTACTGCCAATCATGCCTGAACCAAGCATTAAAGACTTAGAGCATTAAAGAGTGAAGCATTGAATGAGTGTTGGAACATTCTAAACTGCAGCAGGAATGTTCAGGGAGCTTGTCCCATCTGACCGTTGGCTGTGTGTAAAGTTTGCCACAAATCAACCTAGGACAATGTGCAAAATTGGAAACTGACACAAGTCTTCCCAGCCACCTTTGTCAGAAGTCAACACATTCATTCAAGCAACCATTGAAGACCTCTTTTACACAGTGGATAAAAGGATGTCAAGCTTCTTAGCCGTTTCATTGATGCTGCAAATAGACATATTTGAATTACTAATCCCTCCAACGGTTAGCTGTTCAAATTGTCTATAAATACAGAAGTGATCAAAGGAATTCAGTATCCAACTACAAGCTATCAAACTATCATCAAGCTTACCAAAGGAAACCAAGTTGTTCTCCAGAATTCCAAGTTTCCTGAATCACTTCAAGTTAGCTAAGCCAAACTCTTGTAAAAATCCTAGCTTAGCATTGAGATATCCTATTCCTTTACTCTGTTCTTATTGTAAAGGATATCTCTATTAGTTGGAACCAAACCTCAAACCTTATCTCATTTAGTGAAGAGAGTGTTTGTTGTAGAAGTGAGGAGTTAAGGACTGTTAGTGTGAAACACAGTCTTAACTCAGAGAGATTGAGCACTAGGACTCAAGCTATTCTAGGGATCAAAGCACTAAGAGAGTGTTGTTGATCAGTGCACCTTGGCACTATAAAACAAGCTAATTCCATTGAGAAGGAATTATCCTGTTCAATCAGGGAAAGTGGATGTAGGAGCTTGAGTCTCTGAACCACTATAAATTTGTGTCTCATTTACTTACTACAGTTTTAACTTCATTTCAATCAATCATATTTCAAAGATTCATAACTCAGTAAGTAAGAAAATCTGTTTTGGACAAAGTCCCTGATAACCTGTTTTTCAGAAATCAACTTGGAGTATTCCTTTGAGTAAAGGCCAACCACATTCCGCACTTAGCAACTCCTTTAGATATTTAGCCAACTGATCACTTAATAGTAATCAGTGGGACAAGTATCTATCAAAGTTCACACTCAGGCCAGTTGTGAGACAACCTGCCTGATAGGACCAGTTTATCAAAAAGAAAAGAATTTGCATACACAAGTGCATCCCCCCCCCCCCCCATACACTTGTGTTATACTCCACCAAGGACCAACAGACTTTTAGGAAAGGATTATATGCTTGTACAGATTCATATATTCCTGTATCATCATCTTCATTGTTGTTTTGGAGCTGTAATTTGTCTATTTTCTTACTGAGCTGATGATCAGCAGAGTCCTGCACATTCTCATCAAAGACAACATGGAGTGTTTCTTCCACACATAGGGTAGAGTAATTAAACACTCTAAATGCTTTGCTTATAGAAGAGCATCCTAAGAATATCCCTTCATCAGCTTTTGCATCAAAAGCATTTAATTTACTTTTGCCATTGTTATGTATAAAACACTTACAACCAAAAATATGAAAATAAGAAACTCTTGGTTTTCTACCTTTCCATACCTCATAAGGTGTTTTACCATGTACCTTATTAAGAGCACTTCGATTTTGGGAGTGGCAAGCTGTGTTAATAGCTTCTGCCCAAAATTTCTGAGGTGTGTTGAATTCTGCAATCATGGCTCTGCAAGCTTCTTTTAGTGTTCTGTTTCTCCTTTCTGCAACACCATTTTGTTGAGGGGTTCTGGCTGCACTTGTCAAATGCTGTATGCCAGACTTAGAACAGTAGTCAGAAATGTAACAATTAATAAATTCAGTCCCCTTGTCACTCCTAATCTTGACAATGGGATGACCTTTTTCAACCTGCAATTTCTTCAATAGATCTGGAAGTAGTGTTTGTGTATCACTCTTTTTGTGTAGAAAGACTACCCAAGTAAACTTAGAATAATCATCTACAACAACCAGAGTATACCTTCTTCCATTCAATGTAGGAGGATTGATAGGACCATGAAGATCCATATGCAAGAGTTCTAAAACTCTGCTTGTTGAAAGAGTTGGAATGGACTTAAATGAAACCTTTACCTGTTTACCTTTTTGGCAGGAATCACATACTTGTGATTTGGAATAGATTTCATTAGGAATGCCCTCAACAAGATGTTCTCTAGCAATCTTGTTGATTATCTTAAAGTTCATATGGCAGAGGCGTTTATGCCAGAGCCAACTGTTTTCTTTAGGACTCTTAGTGATAAGACAAGCATTCTTAGGACAACTATTCCAATTCACAATGTATACACTTCCATGTCTTGTGCCAACAAGTAGGACATTGTGAGTCCTTTTATCTATTATTTCACATCTTCTGGTTTTGAACTGAACTTTGTATCCCCTGTCACAAAATTGAGATACAGATAACAAATTATACTTCAAACCTTCAACATAGGATACATCTTGGATTTCAACATCTCCATTCTTGATGAATCCAAATCCTTTTGTGATTGCTATTGAGCTATCACCAAAGATGACTTTTGGTCCTTCCTTCTCATGATAGTCAGTAAGTAAGGCCTTGGTACCAGTCATGTGGTGTGAGCACCCACTGTCTATGTACCAGGTCTCACCAACTGAACCACCTTTCTTGTATAAGTCCAGTCGATCCTGCAAAGTAGTGATCTTAATAACTTAGGTACCCTTGTTTATTGGGGTCCTTGGGGGTTAGTAGTGAGAGGTACCCAAATGAACATTGAGGATTTGAATAAATGAGACCTCTTCAATTTCCTTCCAAATTTATCACAAAACAGTACTTTATTAACCAATTCAGAATTATCAGCAGACTTAGGATCTATTTTTCTGAGATAGCCTTTCCTTGGTTCTATCCCTTTTTCAGTAAGATTAGTAGGCCTGTGATAGTTTGAATATGGTCTAAAAGCATGTGGACCATAAGGCTTATAGATTTGCTTAGGTCTTTCCTCACCAATGATATTATAAGATAAAGGTGGAGGATAAAGAACAGGTTTGTTATGATAATGAGGCACAAATCTCCTAGGTTTAGTTGAATACAGCTGAGACTGCCTGATAAAAGGAGGTCTAGGCTGTTCCCAACTTGCCTGAGCTTGTCTTGACCTACTGTTCTGAGTTTGTCTCTTCTGATTCCAGGACTGATCTGATCTGGTCAGAGGAATATAACTCTTCTGGTATGGTCTTGACTGTACTGGCCTTAATACATTCTTCATTTTACCATTCTTGGTAGTAGAAGGGATGTATTTAGACTGTACTTTGAGTTTTGGTTCATCATCATAAGTCATAGGTTCTTTTCCTTTATCTAGTTGCAAAGAACTTGTACTAGCTCCATTAGTGTTCTTAAATTCTGAAGTAGATGGACTAGGTAGATCAGTACCTATTCCTCTTTTATCATTTGGAGCTCTATATCTGTCTGAGATAGTTTGATTAATCTTAGTAGAGTTAATCATCCCAGATAGCTTTCGATCTAGGCTCACTACTTCAGATTCTAAGAATCTATTGCGCTCTTCAAGTTTTTCACATTTAATCTTTAAATCATTGAATTCATTAGTGTCTTTGGCTTGAGTTTTAAGCATACCCTGATATAGTTTGTCAATGGATGCATACTTTTCTTGGAGTTGAGACAACTCTTCTGATAGCCTTGCATTTATGACAGTTATATTAGGATCTACTTTTGACTGAGCTTCTTTTAGCCTAATGATTTCTTGCTTTAAAGATATATTCTCATCACTAATTTCAATGAATGCTTTGTTAGCTTGTAGAAGGTCTTCTTCAGTCACTCCTTGGGAATGATGAAGACTACTTCCTACACTGCTAACAGCAACATCACTTTCATCAGTGTCAGAATTGTCACAAGATTGAAATGAGTTAACAGATGATACCTCATCATTTATTTTGGCCATCATTGCCAGTCCATCATCTGCTATGAAAGCTTCATCTTCATTGCTAGAGGGGTAGTCAGATGAAGTCGATGGTAACTCTTCTGATTCCGAATCAGAGTCATTGTAAGCCATCATTGCCTTCTTACCCTTAGCATATTTTCGATCTCTTCTGGCTTTCCTTTCTTCTCGATCTTCAGAACTCAGATCAGGACATTCATAAGCATAATGCCCTGGCTTTTCACAATTATAGCAAACAGGATTGTTAGAAGTTCTTTTAGGAGGAGAATGCTTTCTGTTCCTGTCATGCTTGTCAATTGAGTTCCTGTCTTTCTTATCAGAATACTTTCTGTCTCTCTTTTCAGATGAGTTCCTATCTCTCCTGTTTTCATTGGAGATCTCATCCCTTCTTTCAGAAGAGTTTTGATCCCTTCTGTTCACAGAAGAGTCCCTGTTATTAGAACCCTTAGATTCCTTATAGAATCTTTTGTACCTGCCATACCTCTTGTTCAGTTTATCAAATCTTTTGATCATAAGGCTCATCTGATCTTTCAGACTTAGATCAGAACCATCTAGTTCATCTTTTATGCTTGAAGCCTTAGTCTTAGATGATCTAGACCCCTTTGAAGTAGAGGCTTTGAAAGCTATGTCTTTAGAGACATCCTTATCCTTATGAATCACAGTAATAGGATCTTCTTCATCTAACTCAAACTCATGTGCCTTAAGTGTTTGGAACATAGTTTCTGCTGGCCAAGAATCAATGTCTTGTGTAGTTTTAATGATCATCTTGACCATTTTCCACCTTTCATCCAAGGCTTTCAAGATTCTCAAGTTAACTTCTCTGTCAGTATAAGTCTTTCCTAATACATCCAGATCATTCATAATTTTGGTAAAACGAGTATCCAACTCATCAATTGATTCTCCTGGCTTCATCTTAAATGATTCAAATTTTTGGACAGCAGTGGATAACTTGCTTTCTTTGATCAGAGTAGTACCTTCACAAAGAATAGCCAGTTTGTCCCACATCTGTTTTGCAGTCTTACATTTTAGTACTTTACCAAGATACTCATTTGGTAAGGTATGTAAAATGTAGTTCTTGGCAAGACTGTCCAAATTGTTTTGTTTCATTTCTTCTGAAGTCAGTTCTGACCTTGGTTTGGGGACCAGTGCTCCAACTGGTTTAGATGGATCCAGAACAGCAGTGTTTTCCACCATGATGACAATTGGTCCTTCAGTCACCACAGACACCATAAGATCATGGGTTGAGCTAAAGATGGCCTCCATCCTAAGCTTCCAGTAGTCATAATCTGCAATCTTGAACTTAGGCAACTTGTTCACATTAGTGTCATCCATGTTTGTTTAGACAAATAGGATCAGTAGTATAGTAGATAGATTTCAAGTATTCAGATAGTAACAAGTATCAAGAATTAACAGTAAGATCAGTAAAGATAACCTTCAAGGTTTACAAGATTTATCAAGAAACAGCAGTCCAAAGAACTACTGCTCTGATACCACTTGTTGGTCCCAAAGTTGAGTTAAAATTGAGTAAGCTAGTAAAAGTCTAGAGGGGAGGGGTGAATAGACTTTTTAAAATTCTTTCAAAATATCAGAGTTTATAATGCGGAATAGAGCTCTGAATAGTACCTTTCTTACTGAGTCAGATCAGTACTTTCAGTTTCAGATTTATACTCAACTTTTCTCTAGATCTTTATCTTTGTATATTCTACTGTTCTTAGTTAAACAAATATCAACCAAATATTAAACAGTAAAGTAAAGAACACAAAATTTTATAGTGGTTCGACAAATGTCTACATCCACTCTCACAATCCCAGTTGTGATGTTTTATTACTCTTCTTGAGTTTCTTGTGGCTTAAAGTCCCAAGATTAAGACTTTGATCTTATCGATTATACCTCCAGGTATATCTTCGATCTACTAGTAATTCTACAAGTAACTAGCACACTTGTTTTACAAAACACAAACTTAAACTGAAAAGTAAAACTTCTCTTTGAATAGCCTTTGATTCTTCTCTTCAATTCAGTGGCTCTTCTCTTCTTCAATCTCCTTCAACTCTGTGAGTAATTGCTTGTAGACTTGCTCTTGAATTCTCTAAGATCAGTATTTGCTCAGTAGTCTTCAGCAGTAGGAGATCATACAGTATTTATAGAATTTAGTATGACAGTTAGCAGTTTGTGAACTAACTTTCAACTAACTCTAAACTGTTTTTGTTGTAACTTCTTCTTGTAACCGACTTTGTAACTTCCTTCTTATTCCAAGTCAGCATATCTTCAATAAATCTTTAGTTACACTTTAAATAAGCTTTCCAAACTTATTCTTCAACTTTACCAAATCAGCACAGTATCTCACTGCTCTGATTTTTACTCTTCTTAGTCAATCAGCACAGTTCTCCAGAAACTGTTCTGTACTTCTTCAGATTTCTTCTAAGCTTCTCTTCAACTCTTCTTGAAGTCTTCTTATTCTGAAGTAGTCCTCTGAGTCTTCATCAGTCTTCTGATCTTCATCTAATCTATTCCTAATCTAGTGTTCTGATTTACTGTTCTGAACTTTACAATGCTGAATACAATAGAAAACAACTTTACATATATAAAACCTATCTATACATCAACTGAACTACATACAGATGAGTATATCTAAGTCCTATACTATAAGCTGTCTATACAATATAAGACATCATCTTAGTACTTAACAGTTCATATATCCGATCAGTTAACCCATAAGATCAGTAACTTATGTAAGTTCAATAATTTTCATATAAGATCAGTAAACACTAAAATCAGTAAACACTTAAGATCAGTAAACACTTAAGATCAGTTAAGCATATAAGATCAGTAAGTATATAAGATCAGTAACTCAGATTTCAAATATCTCATATAAGATCACTAAAATTATCCTCAGTTTTCATACTCAAATTAGTAATCTTATTCCAGATAACTCAGTTAAGATCAGTAATTTTACTCTTAATATTACTCAATAAGATCAGTAAACTTACTTCATATACCATTAAGATCAGTAATCTCAATTCAAGTTTCTCATCAGATTAGTAAGTTTATATTTAGATGACTTAGTTAAGATGACTTAGAACCACATATATTACTAACTTTAAGTTGCTATTGGCCATCAAAACATACTTTCATCAACTAGAACATTGTTTATAGGATTCATATCCCAACACCAGATCAAGAAGCAAGTTGAAAATTGGTGTTTCAAGTGAAGAAGCAGAATTGAAAAAGAAGAAAGAAAAGGATGTTAAGTTTTTGAAAACGAGGTTTGATAATCGAGTTGCAGCTTTGAGAAGGAAATTGAATGCTCAGATAAAAGCTGAAGGAAGAGAGTTTGACAAAAAATTTCAAGATGAGAATTTTGTGGATTTTATTGTTCTAACTGAAAATATGGAATATTGGAAAAATCTGAAGAAGAAGTGGCAGATTGCAAACTTCATTGTAAGGAAGTTTGGTGATCATTCAAGCAAAGAAGCTGAATTTGCTGACTTTGAAGAGTTCATGCTGAACATAGATAAAGATTTTTGGGAAGATATAGCACAAGTTGCTGCTCGTGCTGGAACAAAGATCTTATGTCCTGAAGAACCAAATTGGGAACCTCCAAGACTAGAGAATGGAGAACCAGATTACAAAGAGATTAGTAACATAATTGCTGAGATTATCAAAGAAGAAGGAATAACTGATCATCAACATATGATGGATATCAAAGCAAGGCTTTATGTTGCATTCAGAATCTGAAGATACAGAATGAAGATGAAGGACAAGCGCACAAGATAACATTTCTATCCTTAATCTTTATTTCTATATTTTCTGTTCATTTCATATTTTGTTAGTATGTGTAATATGTGCATTATTTGATCTAACTTGAATATGAATCTGGAATTTTGAATTGATGAACTGTTATGATAGACTACATACTTAACTACTGATTTATTAACATTTAAGTAGTTTTGGCTTCATCAAAAAGGGGGAAATTGTTGGGATATGAATCCTTGAAACAATGTTCTGATTGATGATTGTATGTTTTGATGGCCAAAAGCAACTTAAAGTTAGTAATATATGTGGTTCTAAGTCATCTTAACTAAGTCATCTGAAAACAAGATTACTGATCTTAATGGAATCTGAGAATAAGAATACTGATCTTAAGAAATATTGAAAACTGAGTTTACTGATCTTATTGTGTTTACTGATCTGATATATGAACTGTTAGGAACTAAGCTGATGTTTTGTATTGTATAGACAACTTATAGTATAGGACTTAGATATACTCATCTGTATATAGTTCAGTTGATGTATGGATAAGTTTTATATATGTAAGTTTGTATTCTATTGTATTCAGCATTGTAAAAGTTTAGAACAGTAAGTCTAGAACACTAGATTAGAAGAAGATCAGAATACTAAATGAAGACTCAGAAGACTACTTCAGAATAAGAAGACTTCAAGAAGAGTTGAAGAGAAGCTTAGAAGAATTCTGGAGAAGTACAGAACAGTTTTTAAGTTACTGTGCTGACTGGCTCAGAACAGTAAAAATCAGAAGAGTAAAAATCAGAATAGTAAGTTACTGTGCTGATTTGGTGAAGTTGAAGGATTAGCTTATTTAAAGAGTAACTGAAGATATATTTGAAGATATGCTGACTTGGAATAAGAAGGAAGTTACAAAGTCGGTTACAAGAAGAAGTTACAAAAACAGTTTTAGAGTTAGGTGAGAGTTAGTTCACAAACTGCTAACTGTCACACTAAATTCTATAAATACTATGTGATCTCCTACTGCTAAGATTACTGAAAGGCTACTACTACTGATCATAAAGCATTCAAAAGCAATCTAAAGTCTACAGAGCATTGAAGAACTCACCGAGTTGAAGAGATCAAGAAATCTGAGAAGAGCCACTGAATCGAAGAGAAGAAATCAAAGGCTATTCAAAGAGAAGTTTTACTTTTCAGTTTTAAGTTTGTGTTTGGTAAACAAGTGTGCTAGTTACTTGTAGAATTACTAGTAGATCGAAGATACACTTGGGAGTGTAATCGAAAAGATCAAAACTGGGATTGTGAGAGTGGTTGTAGACTTATTGGTCGAACCACTATAAAATTCTTTGTTTTATATTTTCTGTTTGATATATGTTTGATATTTGTTTAAACAAGAACAGTAGAATTTACTAAGTAAAGATCTTATTAAAAGTTGAGTATAAACTGAAACTGGAAGTACTGATCTGACTCAGTAAGAACAGTACTATTCAGAACACTATTCCGCATTATAAACTCTGATATTTTGAAAGATTTTTGAAAGTCTATTCACCCCTCCCCTCTAGACTTTCTTAGTTTACTCAATCTTAACTCAACTTGGGACCAACACTATCTCCAAAGAGTAGACCCGAACTCGACTGATAGGCCAGATAAGGACAACAAGGTCTTATTTTGCAACAAATATGGTCGAAAGCTTAGAAGATCAAACTTGTTCAGGACTCCAATGTACATTTGGATTCCATTGAACTCGACTAACCCCCCAGGACCCCAATAAACAAGGAGGGTACCTAAATTATGAAATATCATCTAATGCAGGGTCGACTCGATCTATAAAAGAAGGGTGGCTCAGTAGGAGAAACCTGGTACATAGACAGTGGTTGTTCGCACCACATGACGGGTACCAAGGCTCTCTTATCAAGCTACCATGAGCAAGAAGGACCAAAAGTGATATTTGGTGATAGCTCCACTGCTGTTACTAAAGGATTTGGTTGCATTCGGAATGGAGACATAGAGATCCAAGATGTCTCATATGTTGAAGGCTTGAAATACAATTTACTCTCTGTCTCACAGTTCTGTGATCGTGGATACAAGGTGCAGTTCAAGAGCCGCAAATGTGAAATCATTGACAAAAGGACACACACAGTCCTACTGGTTGGCATAAGACAAGGAAGTGTGTACATAGTGAACTGGAACAGCTGTCCTACTGGTTGGCATAAGACAAGGAAGTGTGTACATAAGACAAGGAAGTGTGTACATAGTGAACAATCTACTTACTAAGAATCCTAAAGAACTTGGCTGGCTCTGGCATAGACGCCTTTGTCATCTAAACTTTAAAGTTCTTAATAAGATAGCCAGAGACTACCTTGTAGAAGGTATTCCCAATGAAGTCTACTATAAGTCACATGTATGCACGGCTTGTCAACAGGGTAAACAGGTTAAAGGTTCCTTTAAGTCAATTCCATCTCTCTCAACTAGTAGAGTCCTAGAACTTCTACATATGGATCTTCATGGTCCAATAACTCCTCCAACCTTGAATGGTAGAAGGTACACACTAGTTGTTGTAGACGACTATTCTAAGTTTACTTGGGTAGTCTTCCTACACAAGAAGAGTGATACACAAACACTTCTGCCTGATCTGTTGAAGAAATTACAAGTTGAGAAGAACCAGTCCATTGTCAAGATTCGTAGTGACAAGGGTACTGAGTTCATTAATTACTAGTGCAGCCAGGACACCACAACAGAACGGTGTAGCCGAAAGAAGGAATCGAACTCTCAAAGAAGCCTGTAGAACCATGCTAGCTGAGTTCAACACTCCTCAAAAGTTTTGGGCTGAAGCTATCAATACTGCATGCCATTCACAGAATAGAAGCGCGATCAACAAAGCTCTAGGCAAGACACCGTATGAGGTTTGGAAAGGTAGAAAACCCAGAGTTTCATATTTCCATATATATATTTGGTTGTAAGTGTTTCATCCATAACAATGGAAAGAGCAAGTTGAATGCCTTCGATGCTAAAGCAGACGAGGGGATATTCTTAGGATACTCCTCGACTAGCAAAGCATTTAGAGTATTCAACTACTCAACTCTCTGTGTGGAAGAAACACCACATGTGGTTTTCGATGAATCTCAACAGGACTCGTCTACCAACAAGATCAGTGAGAAAGTTACTGAGCTAACAATCGAATCTGACAAGGATTCAGAGGTATATGAATCCGTTCAAGCCTACAATCCATTCATGAAAGCTCTTGAATTTGATGACAAGGAGAAGGTAAGTGCTCAAGGTAAGTCTACTAGACCAGTAGACATGCCTGCTCTAGTTGACTCATCTACTCCAGGTAAATCTGTTGATGATACAAATGATGTTGACATGCATAATACTGAACATAATATAGATGATGGTGCTACTGTTAAGAATAGAAATACATGGAAATCTGCGCATAATACTGAAAATATCATTGGTGACTCTACTGTTGGTGTGAAGACTAGACGACAACTCTTTGAGTCGCAAGAACAGCCGAGTCCAACTATGTTTTGCTAGTGTTGCTTACTCTCTGCTATTGAGCCTACCACGGTTAAAGAGGCATTGGCTGATAGTAATTGGATCGTCGCTATGCAAGACGAGTTGAACCATTTTGTTCGAAACGACGTCTGGGAACTTGTCGATAGGCCGAAACATCATAATGTAGTTGGCACTCGATGGATTTTCAAGAATAAGAAAGATGAGAATGATTTAGTCGTTAGGAATAAGGCTAGACTAGTCGCCCAAGGCTACTCACAAGCTGAAGGCATAGACTATGATGAAACCTATGCTCCTATTGCTAGACTAGAAGCCATTCGATTGTTCCTTGCATATGCTGCTCACATGAAATTTACCGTATATCAAATGGATGTTAAAAGTGCATTCCTTAACGGTATTCTTGCGGAAGAAGTGTATGTTGAACAACCTCAAGGTTTCGAAGTCAAAGGTGACCAAGTTTACAGATTAAAGAAGGCCTTGTATGGACTAAAATAAGCTCCAAGAGCATGGTATGATACACTCTCTCTCTTTCTATTAGAAAATGGTTTTACTAAGGGCAATGTCGATAGAACCTTGTTTAGAAGACAAGAAGGGAAGGACATTTTACTCGTCCAAATTTACGTAGATGACATCATTTTTGGGTCACCTAACAAAAAGCTGAGTGAAAGTTTCTCAACACTCATGCAAAGTAAATTTGAGATGTCTATGATGGGTGAAATGAATTACTTTCTTGGTCTTCAAGTAAAACAGACCCCAGAAGGGATTTTCATAAATCAAGAAAAGTATACTAGAAATCTACTAGACAAGTATGGTATTAAGACATGCAAGTCTACTGGCGTACCTATGCTACCTACTTACAGGATGGATCCAGACGAACAAGGTAAATGTGCTGACCAAACACATTATCGTGGTCTTATTGGTTCATTACTATACTTGACTGCTAGTAGACCTGATATTGCATTCTCTGTTGGTGTATGTGCTCGTTTTCAAGCTAATCCAAAAGAGAGTCATATGGAAACCACTAAAAGGATATTGAAATATTTGAAAGGAACCATCAATCGTGGTATATGGTATCCCTCAAATGATGATCTATCTCTAAGTGGCTACTCTGATTCTGATTTTGGTGGGTGTAGAATAGATAGGAAATCTACATCTGGTTCTTGTCAATTCTTAGGGACAAAACTCATTTCATGGTTTTCTAAAAAGCACACTAGTGTTGCAACTTCA
Organism: Galeopsis tetrahit; assembly: GCA_963675135.1. Lineage (NCBI taxonomy): Eukaryota > Viridiplantae > Streptophyta > Magnoliopsida > Lamiales > Lamiaceae > Galeopsis > Galeopsis tetrahit. Next base: position 48,278,778 of record OY776126.1, on the reverse strand, counting down.
ACTACCGAAGCCGAGTATATGGCTGCCGGTAGCTGTTGTAGTCAAATACTCTGGCTCATGCAACAGCTTAGAGATTACAATATACATGAATCAAATGTTCCTATTTTCTGTGATAGTAACAGTGCAATTGCCATTACACAAAATCCTGTTTTGCACACACGTTGTAAGCATGTTGATGTGAAGCATCATTTTATACGTGATCATGTAGAAAAGAAGGACATTCGCATGGAAAAGATTCATACTGATTTTCAAAGAGCTGACATTTTCATAAAACCATTAGCTGAGGCACATTTTCATGAGTTATGCATTAGTCTAGGGTTAATTGATTTAGACCCTACTTGCCTATAGCTATGCACTAACCAGACAGGTACATCAAAGAAATAAGGAGACAAGATCACTAGAACAGAGCACTCGACTAATCACTAAACAGACAGGTATACAAGGCTAGACTAGATGACCAAACAACCCGATGAGGAAGCTGGTAAAGCTGAGGGTAATACTAAGGGAATAAAACATTTAAGGGGAATCATTGATTTCTTAAATATCCTTATGTTAACTCTTATGTTTGTTAACAGTCATCTTGCTCGAAACCTTGATCATTGCTTTACATTGATATTCATCTTATTTATTTTACCCTACCTGTACCTATGATTACGTGTTACAAATAATAAGATAGGTACATAAAGTTGTTCGACATTCAGAATAGACAAGCACAGTCGAAGGGGGAACTCGACTGGTGTTCATAAGACTACTCGTCTTGTGCACTTAAGCCTACTCGACTTATGAAGCTTAGGCCTACCCATCTGTTCTGGATGGACTCGAACAGACAAGCTAAGTGTTCTTTTGATTAAAATAGGTTAAGTGATTATTCGAAACAAATTAAGGACATTAAAGTAATTTGATATTGCTAAAATTTGAATATTTGAATTGGATTTATACACTCCCATTTAATGAGGTGTATACACTCAGTTCGCACTCATCTATACTAGGTCGGATGAATTCACTCTCCTGTCCAAACTAAGAAGAGGCGGATTTCAAACTTTACAATATCAAATCACATTATATTCTCGATTCCGTAACCGAATACCAAAAGTCCCGACCGTTGGATCTAATCCTTCGATCTTGGCCATTGGATCAGAAATTCTGTTTTGAACAAAACCCAACACTTGCACACATCTTACCCCACGTTTTCATACCTCTACTACTCTCAAAACATTTGATTTCTTGCATATTCAATTCTCTTGTTTATAACAAACCTATCACCATGTCGATTCGATCTATTTTCGATGTGAGCACCAACATACAGGCTCCATTCGATCTAGGCAGATACATCAACTACAACAAAGTGCATGTTGAACCATCTGTGTTCTTCAAAGGAAATCACAAAGAGGGAAATGCAGAAATCTTGACCAAATGCACCAGATGCGGCCTAAAACCTTACTTGGAGGCGTTTCCTCAAGTTGTCTTGGAGGAGGAAGTACTGGAATTCTATGCCAACGCCAACAGACGAGGAGACACAATTGAGTCCTTTATTGGTGGAAGTCGAGTGGAAATCACTCGAGAAGTTCTGTTCGAAAGGTTGAAGTTGCCCATCGGAACGATTGATGTGGAAAAATATGCTGAAGGTCAGGAGATGAGGTATTTGAGCATCTTCTGTGGTAAGAAAATGAGGCTTAAACCAGATGGCAAGGCTCCTGCCGTCAAGAAGTCAGAACTCTTGGAAATGTATCGCACTCTACTGGACATAGCAAGCAAGATGCTACTATGTGCCACTGGCTCGCATGATTCTGTTACTCAGTCCTAGACTAGGGTAATGGCTGCGATATATGATGGAATTACGGAGGGTAATTGGTTTAAACTGATAGCTGACCGGATGATGTATTTCGAAAGAAGTGTTCGGGTGGACATTGATACTCGCAATTGGGTAGTATCGCATGTGGTTGGATATGGTAACAAGCTGAGTATTTTACTCCCTCTACTGATGCCAAACAAGACTGATTGAAGCAAGGGAAAGCCCTTTCATCCCCTTAAGTTCTATCTGAAGATAGAGGCGATGAGGAAACAGGCTGCTGCAAGGCCAGCTGCCCCAAGGCAAGTTCAGATTGATGATTCAGACGTTTTGCCGTATGCTAACTCATCTAGTTCTTTAGAAGATGGGTCCGAAGAGGAAGAATCAGAGGAAGTTGCAAAGGCTGAGTCTAGTGCAGCTGCATCGGAGGAGACTCAATCAGAAGAGCAGTCTGATCAAGAGAAGGAGTCAAGTGCTCAAGTTCCAGAGTTATACAAACTAGTAAGAGTTGGAACACCTCCACCATCAGAAGAGTCGAGTCCTCAGGTTGGTAGCATATCCGCTGAGAGTGCTCAACCTCGCAAGTGCTGGCAGCATATCCGCTGAGAGTCAGCCCATCCCCAAACACTCCCACAATTGATACAACTGATACTCCGACAGTTGTCATACCAAACCTAGACAAGTCAAAGCCCCAAGAAACCACAGACCAAATTATCTCTCTACCCTCAACAGAATATGTTGAACCCCTTAACCCATCTACTTCAGATAAGACGCCAGTTGCCACTGCAACAACTGAGATAGGGACCTCACCTACTTAGACTCCGTCTGAAGTCAGATTTGAATCCTTAGTGTATTATCCTATGTGCTTAAGAGAGAAGAGAGTTCGTTCTAAGATGAGTAGGAATTTGAAGAAGCAGCTCTCGTCTATCGAAGTCGACTACTCTTCAGAGCAGTTTGAAAAACTTCTAAGAATATGCACTTGGGTGGCATTAAAGAAGTCTGGCACAGATGACGTTTTCGAAGTCATCTTAGGAAAAGGTGGCATTTCAAACTTCATGGATTGGGAAATGGAACAAAAGGAGTACAGTGGTGTTCGAGACCACTCAGAGTTGTTTCCAGCCCATGCCATTACCGCTCTTGCAAAGAGATTGCTGAACATTTCTGATGACTTGATGTGTTCAGAATCGAAATTTAATATGGGTGTTCAAGTTTCGGAAGCAGATTTTGTAGAAGATGTGGTTATGTTTGAAGCCACACCAGCTGAGGAAATCCAGTCCACTGATCCTATAGTGGAGGCAAAGGGAAGAAGAAGGACTTCAAGGGCACTGTGTGTTGGAAGTGCGGGAAATCTGGGCATGTAAAGCGAAATTGTCAAGGTGGAGCAGCGGCAAATGACTCCGAAACTGTTGCTAACGTTATGATAGAAGATGATGTCCTCTGATTGAGGATATGAAAATCCTTGTGGCATGTCCAACTGCCATGAACGAGGATGTGATGACGTTAGTTGGACCACATGTGCATTGGTTTGACAAGGATGCAAGGTGTGTGGTGAAAGATGTCGATGGCTGAAGGACTTCTATGAATGCCAAAAGTTAGAAGATGCGCCATAAATTTCAGCAGGTATTTTTTCGACATGTGCCGAAGGAAATTCTTAGAATGGGTAATTCTAAGTGTTCTACTCATATGGTGGAGTAGGTGTTCTCTGTTTTGAGAATGTTGGTTCTTTGGTTTAAAAATCATGTTTGTCGGTGAAGACAATTGAGCTTTCTTTTATTTTATCAAGGTGGAGTTTGTTGAGCTTGGGCTTGTGCTAAAATAAAAGGAGTTTTTTAAATGAGCTTTTATCCCACATCGGATGTGAGGAAATAAGGGAGGAATTCCTAATCCTATATAAGGAGTCCTTAGGTCTTTGTTACAAGTGCACCAATCAATACACTTTAGTCTTGTATTTGATTATAGTTTAAAGTCATTTCTTATATTCTCTTGTAATAGAGTCTTGTGAAAAAGATGAGAGTTATTGTAGATTTGAAAGAGTGTAGGAGGGTTAAGTGTCAAAGGAGAGGAATTATGTGTGATTGTAAAAATTTATCATATAGTGATCTCTTTGGTGGGTCGTGGTTTTTCTCCGATTTTGGAGTTTCCACGTTAAATTCTTGTGTTGTTTCTTCATTTTATTTTATTTTGGAGCTCCCAACACGCCGTACTAACAGTCGAACCAACAAAAAGCTCAAGGTAATTTTTTACTTCATTTCCAAAAGCTTCAGAGCTGCCCATTCATGGTAACCTCGTGGGGATATTCTCTGGGAAAGTGAAAATACTCAAAGACAAATAGGAGCAGATGTTTAATTATAAATTAAATTTTCTTGGGAAAAAATTACGTTAAAATAAATTATTCATATTATCAACGAATAGTAGTTTAAAAAGTATAACTATTGTTATTGAAAATAAAATTTTATAATTGAAAAGTGTAATTCTTGTTATTGAAAAATGGTTTCTTTATTACTTAAAAGTGGTAATTTTGTTACTCAAAATGTAAATTTTGTTATTAAAAAAATGGTAATTTTATTATTGAAAAGTATAACTCTTGTTATTGAAAAATGGTTTTTTTATATTGAAAAGTGATAATTTTGTTATTGAAAAGTGTAATTTTTGTTATTGAAAAGTGGCAATTTGTTGTTATTGAAAAGTATATTTAATAAAAATTTTGATGTAACATGAATATATGGACGGACCTGGTCTCCAAATGTAGATTAGTGTGCATGGTGCATACTAAACATAAGAGACCAACTCCTAAATTACATAGGCGGGATTTTTATGACAGTGAAACTCTCCTTTTTTTTTCTCGAATTTTTCGTTTGTTCTGGAATAGCAGAATCGAATAGGTTTGTAAGACTTTATTTTTCGTAGTAATATTAAGTACGTAAAGAAAATATTCTTAGTAGTTTATTTTCATATCTTCCAAAAAAAAAATTGTACGGAGTATTTTTTTGAGTTTATTTTAATTTTTTGTAATGAAAATTGTTGAAAGAAATTAATGAAAATTGGTGAAATAAAAGTCAATGAGCGGTCACATCAAGCGTAAAGTTTAAAATTCAAATAAAAGGGTATTGTAGTAATTTTAGGTGCCTTTTTACATTTAATAATAACTCAAAAAAAATTAGCACTAAAATGTAAAAGCAAGGAGTAACTCTCCCAATATAAATGAATTGATTCGCCATGTCTTTTAAAGTTGGGACAATAAACTTGGGCAACAAAGGTGAATTTCATTATCTACCGCATATAATGACAAACTTTTCAGATTTAAAAAAAAAAAAACTTCAATAACGACACATTTTCTTTTCACACTTGTTAACTGCCACTGGGAATTTTTGGAGGATGAATTCGACCATAAGCGCTTTGCTTTTGATAAGGTGACTTGGCCATCAACTACAACACTGAAGCTATTCTCCAATAACCACTACTCATTACTTTGCCGAAATGAAGGTCGGGAACATGAGCCAATCTCCAATGAACTCCTCCATTTCTTTTCTCTTGGACAACTTTCTCCACAAATTCATCCCCCATAACAATGAGATTAAGTTTTTTAAGATGTGGCAAGTACTCAATTCCTTGAGGCAGTTGTCTCACCAATTTACACTCCCTCATCAACCATTCCTCAAGTTTAAGCATGGACCCCTTCTCCACTATCACCCATTTCATGCATTTTAGATCTTCTAACTGCAATTTCTTGAGCTTCTTGAATCCTTGGTCTCTGAATCTAAGTCCCTCAACGTATGCACCGTGAATAGAGAGTTGCGCCAGATTTGGCAAATCTTCAAGGCTCTTCAGTGGATCCTCCCTCAATCTGCTCCAACATATAATTAGTCTAGTAAGGGAATTCAAAGAACTTATCCATTCAGGTACTTTCTCTATGCACCCTCTCAAGTCGAGCATTCTAAGAAATGGCAAACTCACTGAATAGTCTAGTTCCAACATTTCACCTTCTTCTAAAGAAGATATTGTTAATGACCGAAGATTGGTTAACTTGGCAATGGAAGAGCAAAGACCCTCCCCATCTTCCCTTCTCAACTTTGAGATACCCAATCTTCGCAATTTTGTAAGCTTCCCTATCTCTCGCACTATTTTCATGCCATCACGTTCACGTTCACCTGCATCGATACAACTTAGTTTTAACAGCAGCGGCAAATTTCTTCCAATGTCGCATGGCACCTTAACACTTTTTGTGTTGTCAAATGAGACATTGTAGTTAAACTTGTAACTGTACACTAAGAGGATCCGAAGTTTGTGGAGCTCTAGGATTTCTTTAGGCAATTCAGTCAAATTGCAGTACTTGAGATCCAATGTCTCTAAATTCACAAGATATTTAATCGACCTTGGAATGAGTTTAATCATTGTGTTCCTTAAGCTCAAATGCTTGAGATAATATAATTTGAAAACTTCATTCGGAATAGTTATCAGTGGAGCTCCCCTCAATTCCAACACCCTTAAAAGCCTGCACCTGCACACCAACTCGTTTATTATGCCAAGTTCCATGTCTCCGGAACACAACAAAACAAGAGAACGAAGACACTCCAAGTTGCACGTGTCTTGAGAGAAGCTGAAAGATTTATGAATTGCAATGCGCCTAACTCTATTAGGCAACTGCACCTCCCCTGCATTGCATATCGTTACAATGTTGAGTTCTCCTGACTTTAAAATAGTATAATCTCGTAGCAGGTCGTGGATACGAAATGCTCTTGCTCTTCCATCGATATGTCTCTTTCCCACTTGAATTAGACTTCTACTGAAAAGATCACCAAGATAGTCGACTGCTACTTCTTCCATGGTCATATCATGTTTGGGCTGGACAAATCCTTCAGCTGTCCATAATCGAATGATTGTCTCCTTCTCCAACAAACTATCTTCCGGAAAGATGCTCAAGTACAAATAGCAATACTTGAGATAGTCTGGCAAGTCATTATAGCTCAAAGAGATAAGTGATTTCCATAATTTCTCTAGGCTGCCACCACCTTTTAATTCATGACCAAGACTCCGTTCAAACATTTCCCATTCTTCAACACGGTTTCCCTTAGTAGCTAAGAGGCCACCAATTACAGAAATTGCTAGTGGTAAACCTTGACATCTCTTTAATATCTTTTTAGCATACTCTCTTATGTAACTAGGACATGGATTTTTGGAAAATGCTTTTTTTTGGAACAACTCCCATGATTCTTTTTCCGGCAATGACTTCAGCTCAAACACGTGATCTGTCTCGCTACAAACAGCATTAGCTATGTTGTGAGAGCGTGTGGTGATGATGACGCAACCGTGGGTACCTCTTTTAGGAAGCGCGGGGCTAATAACATCCCATTTAGATGCATCCCAAACATCATCGAGAACAATTATGTAATTATTTCCCTGAAGAAAATTAAAAATGAACTCTTTCATGTCACCCTCAGTCATGCCTTCCAATTCCAGAGGCAACGATTGCTTGATTTCGCCAACCAGCTTTTTAATAAGGTTTACCAACATATGTTTTTCATCGCTGTACTCTGTGGCAATAATCCAAACATGATGATTAAAATGCGATTTGACTGATTCATCATCATAGACCTTCTTAACCATTGTAGTTTTACCCAATCCTCCCATTCCCACCACTGAAATCACTTCAAGTCCATTAATATTCTTTGAATGGATCCACTGAAGAAGTTGTTTCTTTGGCCATTCGATCCCCACAACGTCGTCATCATCCAGGAATAAGGCATCGCCACGACCACGGAAGCATTCATTTTTCGGAAGGATAGAGTTTGAGCCGTGATCAATGCTAGAATTCATATCTTTGTATCTCTGTTGACTAGTGGAAACACTTTGTATTCTACACTTGATAGCTTGAATTTCAGAAGCAATCTGGTGTCGGACTTGCAAATTTTTAAGTGAAGCGTAAGCTTTCTTGATGTGGCCTCTGACTCCATTTGCACCATGAGGTCGTTGAAATCGGAACATGTATTTGTCAAGAACATCTTCAACATCGTAGACGATTTCTCGAAGTTGTCTAATCCACTCGGGGCTAGGGTTACTATCGTCTCTCTCTATAGAACCTCTGAGGAATTCCTTCATCTGCAGCATCTCGTCTCGAATGGACTGGACTTCTTGTTCAAGACCTCCAAGTAGATGTCGCTCCTCATTCAACAACCCAGAAAGCTTCTCCAAAAGAAATGATATCGCACTATCTGCCATCCTGAATTCCTGATCACCTGCTTGAATAATATATATAAAAGTACATTCTCATTTACTATGAATTACATAATGCATGTATTATTCTTTATGAAATTGTTGTTAGGGAAATTAATATAAATATAAATGAACTGATGGGATAGAAGTTAAATTAGTCTCCTAATTTTCTACTTTTTTTTTTAAATGGTTCAAAAGAAGTTAAATGTATCAATTCAGTTTTTTTTTTTTTTTACAATTGTAGGATGTTACATTTAACTTTTTTAGGATCAAAACAACTTTTATTATTATTCTTCACACAAAAGATAGAATCATGATAAATATGAAGAGAAAATATTAGATTGAATATAGAACTGTGAAATATACTCAAATTTTTAGGGCAGAAAAAAGTAAAGTATATATAGATATTTAAAAATTGGACTAGTCTTTTATGAAATATTGTCATTTCAGTCATTCACACTCACATTCTTTATAAACACACCCAGTGACAGTTCAACCCACATTTTTTATAAATACACCCACTCACAGTTCAATTTACACCCATATTTTTTATAAATACACCCACTAGCAGAAATATTTTTTATAAATACACCCACTAGCATAAATCGTACTTAGTCGTCTTCTCCGAGCAGTTTTCGGCCACCCCAGGCCGCGGCCGAACGCTACAATTTACGACGGCCTTAATCTTTAAATGTTTTCTATTTCTTTAAATATTCTTTAATTATTATTATGAATCGAGGTTATTTTATATTACTACATGCAATAATATATGTTATTATATGTTATAATATGAGTTACTTAATCAATAAAAAATCTAGAAAAAAATACTACATAAAAGAATCGGTATTACTATATAAAAAATTATATGTTACTACATACTTTAGTTTGAATTACTACATTGAATATGTGTTTGTTACTATATGTAACTTTATCAAATGATTTACATTACAACATGGTTATTGTGTTTACTACATGCGATAATATATGTTACTGCGTATTATAATGTGAGTTACTACATTAACAAAAACACTAGAAAAAAACGTGTTACTAAATAAAATAGTTTGTATTATTATATAAACAGTTTGTGTTATTACTACATAAAATAATGTGTGTTACTACATATTACAATTTGAATTACTACATTTAATATCCCGCGTTCGGCAATAAAATAAAAGATAAAATAATCACACAAATTGATAAAATAAACGGTTTAATTTTTTTTGTCAAAATTAGAACACAAACGGATCAGTTGACAAATAAATTAAGAATTAACCAAAATGAATTAATGGTGCCCAATAATATATATTTTCAGTCCATTGACTTAATAAGTCAATATTTTCAGCCCAATTGACTTAATTGATCAATATTTCATGTATGCAATATTGCATATAAGTTTTTGTGTTAAAAATTTGATCGAAGAAGACAATATAATTTAATTCGAATCAAGTTGAAACCAAATCTAAGACTCACGAGCATAGGACCCGCAAATAAATGAGCATAGAACTCGAGAAATTGTAGAAATGAGTATATAACTCAAGAAACTCATTCAAATAGAATTGCAGACACATACCTAGATCGAAATATTTGTTTAATCGATCATAAATTGATCGATTCACTGCTCTTGTATCATGTGAAATTTCATAACAAGAAAAAATTTAATAGAATGCATATTGAAAGAATGTAGAAATATATAAATGAAATTGAATAGTAATTGAATTGAATAAGGAAATGAATTGAACTTAAAATGGAATTAATTAGGTGAACAAAATGAGTTTCATCCCTCCTCTTTTATAGAACGAATCGAATAGCGATTTACAGCTAATAAGACAGAAGTTACAGCTAAAACAACGAATATAACTAATATTTTTATTTGTTATTATTCTTCACAATATGTGATAATTAAATAAATTAAGTAAGGAAGTTTAGTAATATAACTACTCCGTAATTATATTTTTCTTTGTAATAGTTGAAAAAACATTTGAATATTCCCTTCGTCCGTCTATAAATTTTTCACTACTTATGAGCATATAGATTAAGAAAAATAATTAAACAATACATATAATACAAGTGATGTGATTGGGAGAGAAAGAAAAAAATAAAGATATAAAGTGAATTGTAAGGATAAAAATTTAAAATATATTTACCAAAAAAATGTATGAGAAGCTAATAGGCGAACAAACAAAATGAAAAATTGGGAAATTTAATGGCGGACGGAGTGAGTACTTTTTTTTTGGAACATTTGATAAATTTGTTTTCATTTTGAGATTTAATTAAAGAGTCGCCTTTATTATTTTATTATAATAAAGTGTTGTAGAATTTTTTTTAAATGAACCAATAGAACTAAAAAGGTCTTTAAAAGACATTTGTGTTAGACCTATTTATTAAAAAGGTCAGATCAAGTCTTTAAAAAAAATCTATATGACTGACCATGGGCTAGACTTGGGCCTAAGAATTATGTACCATATCATATCCTATTTTTTTTAATTTTTTTTTGTAAAACCTACCTAGATCTGACCCATTCTCACCCCTAATGAGATGAAATAATTATTGGTATCAGACCTTAGACTTGATTTGCCACGCCCTAAGTTTATATTCCCTTAAGCAACTTCACTCGTATTAAATTAGGGATTACAATGGGATGGGTAAATATTAAGTCTCGCATGGACCGAATATGGACCCGGGTCAAGCGGATATGAGACAGGTCGAGATGTTTGTCGACCCCTCTTCGGGTCCGCCATACATAAGCATATATATTTACTTATATAAATTTATATGCATATTAACGTATATATGTTTTTATGTAAAAATATTTTATATTTAGTTTTTTTTATCATAAGATGAATGTGAAATGCAATTTTAAACAATTACATATTTTAAATTGAATTATTTAATTTAAAAATAAAAATATTGTATTTATTAAAATTAATTTTAAAATAATAAAAAAATTAGACGGGACAAGTCTCAAGTTCCTGAATTTTTTGATGGGGCGGATCTTGAAACAAAACGAACTCATATCACTCCGCTACCATTTCTATATTAAATTATTAAAGGGTAGATGTCATAATCCATTTTAATATGAAATATATATGAATTAATTTCATACCTCCATGCTTTTAGATAAAGTGAAGTTTTATTTTTCTAAAAAATGAAGTTTTATTTCAAATTATAATATGTTAAGTACAGACTACATATTTAAAATATACGCAATGCCCTTTTGAAAATAAATTCGTACCTCTATTGGACGTCTTGTTGTAAATCAGGGTTGATACATGGGTCTTGTATATAACAGTATAAGTTCAACTTTTGCTATATTTTGTTATTTTGATCAATTTTTTTTTTTTATCCATGATTTTCTGAACGAGGTGCAAATTTGTTAATTTATAGAATTAGGAAAAGTTTATGTGAGATGTAAATTGACGTGGAAGACATATAAAATGAAATTTAAACTAGTGCGGATAAGTGGACGGGTTCAAACTTAGATTTGCAATAATTCGTCCTATATGGACCGAGTCTGAACCCGGTTAAGCGGGTATGGAAAGGATAGTAACTTTTATTAAACCCGCTTCGTTAACTCGTATTCATACCGTTTAATATGTACGTGTATATTTATATAAATTTATTGTTAATTATTGAGGTGTATGGGTAGACGAAGATTAAATGATGACGCAGACTTAAACACGGAAGTCGAGACTAGAATTTGACTCTATCTCTGTAAGACGTTATTGCCCCGTACACAGGTGCAATATGGATCACTGGCAACCGTCCCCAATATACAACAACTTCAAATTTCACGATTGTTGCACTACAAATCGGAAGCTATCGGCGAATCGCAAAATGGATATCCAGAACTTCCAATAAAACTCTAATGTAAAGACTTAGAATACTAGAATGCTTTGGAGCATAAGAATGAAAGAAAGTTTTTTGGCTTGAGTGATTTTGGAATGCAAATGTGGGGATCTATTTATAGACTTCCAAGAATTTTTATGATAATAGTTGTGACTCTTCATAATAATCTCTTCTTTCTAAAAGTTACAACTTTTGGAAATAAACAATTATTCACCAAAAGGTATGTCTTTTAAATTAATGCAATAATTCTAAAAGACACCACCTTTAAATTAATGAAATAATTCTAAAGGACACAACATTTGGAATATAATCATTTCACCAAAAGACATGACATTTCATATATATATATGTGTGTCACAATCCATTACTATTATCGTATTATAATAAATACATTCAACAATATATTTATTCACTCATTAAATGAGCCACTTTAATATTAATTTCTCATTCACACAAATTTTGGTTTTGAGAAATCAAATCAACTAAATCATCCATTTACGCAAAACAGATTATAAAATTGTCACTTAATATTTTATAAAATGTGGTCAAAACCAACATTTTCCAACAATCCCCCACATGAATGAAATTAATGCATGTGACTCCCTAAGAAAGTTCTGACGAACCGTTACTGCATCGGGATAGGTAGCTTCAGGCTTTGAACCTTCCCTAGTAAAATGCCATCGGATATACTTGCCAATCAGTGAACACGATGTCTTGAACTGGTTGGCGTTTTGTGTAAACCAAGACAATGACATATACACAACAACGACTTTGATACCCTTTGGTTCTCACGTTGTGTCCATTCCGGCCCTGGACCACATCTTGGATTCATAAGTGTGTTTTCTTTCGAAGCGGCCCCACTTCACACTTATATAGGTGATCTCCTATCAAGAGTACCCTGCAATACTCCACCCTTGGGATATAGGAATCATTAAAAGCTGTTAAGCTTAACCTCACCACACGTCAGCAGGTTTTCTGCACCGGAAGGTGTAAGGTTGCACTTGAAGGGAATCGAGAATGGATTTCTTAAGTTTTCTCAAGTGCACATCTGAGTGCTTCATAACTTAGTTGTCTCGTTGAACCAAATTCTTGGGATCCTCCAGTCAGCATGGACGAGTTGCCGCTATGAACACCCTTTAATGTGTGGGTTTTAACCCCATTCCCCTTACCGCACTATACATTTGATCTTGGTTAATGTCTTTTGTAAGCGGATCCGCAATATTTTCTTTTGGCTTCACATAGTCAATGGAGATTACTCCACTTGAGATCAAATGTCTAACGGTGTTGTATCTCCGACGAATGTGTCGAGATTTACCGTTATACATATTACTTTGTGCCCTCCCAATAGCCGACATGATATCACAGTGTATCATCACTGGAGGCACTGGTTTGTTCCAACTGGGAATATCCTCTAAAAAGTTTTGAAGCAATAAACTTTGATTCCAATGCAATAAACTTTGATTCCATTGTAGAACGAGCTATGCAAGTTTGCTTAGAGGATTTCCATGACACTGCTCCTCCACCTATAGTGAATACATATCCACTAGTGGACTTGGAGTCTTTTGAATCAGATATCCAATTGGCATCAGTGTATCCTTCCAACACTGCTGGATATTTTGTATACAAGATTCCAAAACTTAGCGTATGTTTCAAATACCTAAGGACTCTCATTAGAGCCTTCCAATGACTCTTGCTGGGGTTGCTCGTAAATCTACTGAGCTTACTGACTGAGTAGGCTATATCAGGTCGTGTACAATTCGTTAAGTACATCAGACTTCCGATAATTCTAGCATACTTATGTTGATCCACTGGGTCTACCTTATTTTTTGCTAAGTGCACATTTGGATCCACGGGAGTATTAGTCGGGTGAACGTCAAAGACATCAAATTTTCTAAGCACATTCTCAACATAATGAGCTTGTGTTAGGAAAATTCCGTCAGGAGTTCTAGAGATCTTTATCCCTAGTATGACGTCTTCTAGACCCATATCTTTCATGTCAAAATTTCATTTCAACATGTTCTTAGTTTTCATGATTATATCATGATTGTTTCCCGTTATTAGCATGTCATCTACGTAGAGACATACTATCACATATTCTTCGTGTGTGCCCTTAATGTAAACACATTTGTCACACTCATTCGTTTTGAAGCCATTTGATAACATCACTGTATCAAATTTCGCATGCCATTGGAGAGGTGCTTGTTTTAGTCCGTACAAGGACTTAACAAGTTTGCACAACTTGTTCTCTTGGCCAGGTATAACAAACCCTTCAGGTTGTTCCATGTATATCTCCTCATCTAATTCCCCATTTAGGAATGTCATTTTTACATCCATTTGGTGTATCTCAAGGTTGAGCAATGTTGCAATAGCAATGAGCACTCTAATGGATGTAATTCTCGTTATAGGAGAATACGTGTCGAAGAAGTCGTATCCCTCATTTTGTTTGAACCCTTTTGCTACTAAACGAGCTTTGTACTTGTCAATTGATCCATCAGCCTTATACTTTCTCTTTAGGATCCATTTGCATCCTAAAGTTTTACAACCTGGTGGAAGATCAATTATTTCCCAAGTATGATTGTGCATGATAGACAATGCCTCTTGAACTGTCCGAGATTCATTTTCCATCATGTATGATAGAAAATCTGGCACAAATGACTTTTCCTTTCTGGCCCTTTTACTGCGTCTTAGTTCTTCATCAACCTTAGGTTCCGCATTAACCTCTAGTGAACCAATTGCAGTTTCATAAGTTCTCTTATGTGAATTTACTTCCTCCCTTTGAATCTTAGGGAATATGTTCTCGAAGAACACAAAATTTCTTGACTCGATAGTCACTCCTACGTTCATCTTCGGAACGTTTGATTTGTGGACCAGAAACCAATATGCACTACTATTATGTGCATACCCAATGAAGATGCAATCGACCATTTTTTGTCCTATTTTTACTTGTTTTGGCTTAGGTACTTCAACCTTTGCCAGACACCCCCACACTTTAAGGTAATTGTAGGATGGGATTCTACCCTTCCATAATTCATATGGAGTTTTATCCAATTTCTTGTGTGGTAACTTATTAAGAATATAGTTGGCTGAAAGTATGGCGCCCCCCACATGTTCTGGGGTAAGCCTGAACTAATCAACATAGCGTTCATCATCTCTTTCATAGTTCTATTCTTGCGTTCTTCAACGCCATTTGATTGAGGTGAGTATGGAGTCGTTGTTTGATGAATGATACCATTTTGGGAGCAAAATTCTTCAAACGGTGCTACATATTCTCCACCTCTATCACTTCGAATCATTTTGATTCGCTTACTAAGTTGATTTTCAGCCTCATTCTTATAAGCTTTAAAAGCTTCGATTGCTTCGTCTTTGCTCTTCAAGAGGTATACATAACAGTATCTTGTGCAATCATCAATAAACGTTATGAAGTAATTTTTACCACCTCTAGTTTGCACAAACTTTAAATCACATATATCTGTATAGATAAGTTCTAAAGGTGTAGTACTTCTTTCCACCGAATTGAATGCTGATTTGGCCATTTTTGCCTCAACACAGATCTCACACTTTTGTGAATCAAATATCATTTTGGGGAGTAAACCTAAATCCACTTAACGTTTTAGGGCATTTTGATTTACATGTCCTAATCTACCATGCCATAAATTAGAACACACAAGCAAGTAATTAATATCACTATTATTAATACTGCGTTTAATGTCACGCTTGACAGTTAGTACATTCATTTTGAAAAGGCCCTTCTCAAGGTACCCTTTCCCAATAAATTGACCACATTTGGTCAGTACAAATTTATCAGCTTAAAAAATTAATTTAAATCCGGCTTTGTTCAATAATGAGCCGGAGACTAAGTTCTTTCGAATGTCTGGGATATGCAGCACATCGACAAGAGTTAGTTCTTTTCCTGAGGTCATTTTCAGTACCACTCTCCCCAATCCGACCACGTTCGATGTAGCACAGTTTCCCATGAAGAGTTTTCTGCTATTAATCGCTTGGTATGATGAGAACATTTCCTTGTCTGAACATATATGACGGGTAGCCCCAGTGTCTACCCACCATTCCCTCGGGTTATCCACTAAGTTCGCTTCGAACACGACAGCGGAAAGATCTAGTTCAGACATTTCTTCAGGCAGCGATTTGTGTTCCACAATATTTGCCTGATTCTGGTTGGCATTCGCGTTGGCCTTCTTCGGATGGCGACATTCACTTGCCTTGTGTCCGGGCTTATCACAATTATAACAGTTACCTTTAAAAATTTTAGCGTTTTGAGGTTTCTGTTGTTTGTCAACGCGTCTGCGCTTTTTGCCTCTTCTGGACTAATCCAGGTTCACCTTCGCCTCTTCACTACTCTTATCACTTTTACCCTCGGATTTTCGGTTATCTTCCTCAATCCTTAGTCTCACAATCAAGTCCTCAAGGCCCATTTCCTTGCGCTTGTGCTTGAGGTAGTTCTTGAAGACCTTCCACAGAGGCGGTAACTTCTCTATTAGAGCAGCTACTTGAAAGGATTCAGACAGTTGCATATCCTCGGCATGAATCTCATGTAGGATAAACTGCAACTCTCGAACCTGTTCTAAAACAGTTTTCGAGTCAACCATTTTGAAGTCGAGGAACCGTCCGACAATGAATTTCTTCAATCCGACATCCTTCGTTTTGTACTTCTTTTCCAAAGACTGCCACAATACTTTGGCTGTCTTGAAGGTGGCATAAACACTGTACAATGAGTCGTCTAGCTCAATCACAATGTAATTATGACACAGGAAATCACTGTGATTCCATGCGTCAAGAGCAGTAACCTCTGTTGGTCGCTGTCATCCTCCTCTACAGTAGGAGGATCTTCCCTCAAGAACCGTGCAATGTTCAGAGTAGTCGGATAGAACAACATTTTTTGTTGTCATCTTTTGAAATCTTTACCAATAAATTTCGATGGTTTTTTAGAATGAACATGAGAAGTAGGAGCAACAGAAATAGTAGAAGTAGAAATCTTCAAATACAAAAAAAATAACGTCTTACGATTGTTAACTATTGAGGTGTATGTGTAGACGAAGATTAAATGCTGACACAGACTTAAACACGGAAGTCGAGACTAGAGTTTGACTCTATCTCCGTAAGACGTTATTGCCCCGTACATAGGTGCAATACGGATCACTGGCAACCGTCCCCAAGATACAATGACTTCAAACTTCACGACTGTTGCACTACAAATCGAAAGTTATCGGCGAATCGCAAAATGGATATCCGGAACTTCCAATAAAACTCTAATGTAAAGACTTAGAATACTAGAATGCTTTGGAGGATAAGAATGCAAGAAAGCCTTTTGGCTTGAGTGATTTTGGAATGCAAATGTGGGGATCTATTTATATACTTCCAAAAGTTTTTATGATAATAGTTGTGACTCTTCATAATAATATTTTCTTTCTAAAAGTTACAACCTTTGGAAATAAACAATTATTCACCAAAAGGTATGTCTTTTAAATTAATGCAATAATTCTAAAAGACACCACCTTTAAATTAATAAAATAATTCTAAAGGACACAACATTTGGAATATAATCATTTCATTAAAAAACATGATATTTCACACACACATATATATATATGTCACAATCCATTACTATTATCATATAATAATAAATACATTCAACAATATATTTATTCACTCATTAAATGACCAACTTTAATATTAATTTCTCATTCACACAAAATTTGATTTTGAGAAATCAAATCAACTAAATCCATTTACGCAAAACGAATTATAAATTTGTCACTTAATATTTTATAAAATGTGGTCAAACCCAACATTTTCCAAAATTTATATGCATATCTTAATCTTAATATCATATACGGAGTATTAGATTACTATCATATATTTGCAAATATATGAGGTTTTATGTGTCAAAACATGATTGAGTCTATCTCAATCTCTCTCTTCTCCATTCACTTCATTTAAAATCCCTCTTTTCTCATTCAATTCATTTTAACTTTTAATCTTAACTATATAATTTTAATCTCATCCTAGGTTGTGTTTAGATGAGGGAGTTTGATTTGAGGTGGCATTTAAAATGAATGTATTTAAAAAAAAAAAAATTTCAAATGAAATGATTTTAGTGAGTATTTAAAAACCTTTCAATTTTAACTAAGAAGAGATGTTAAGTATTTGAAATCCTTTCATTTACTTTTTATTTCAAACAAGTGGAGTAAATTTAGATTGTGGATTTAAAATCCATAGACTCAAATCCCTCCATCCAGATGGAGTCTTGTATTGTATAATTTACTCTTCATTTCTTTCATTTCAACCACCCAATATTTCATTTTATTCAATGTTTATAGATGTATTTAGAATTTTTTACAAATTTCTATATTTGTACGTTTATAATGTAGTTAGACTTGATTTCAATCTTACACGTATTTTCTGATAGTTATGTAGTTTAATTATTGATATTAATGTTTCTGTCTTCGTCAAGGTTGTAAGATTTCATTAAATTCACCCGAAAATTTATAAAGGTTTTCATGATTTCATCATATTCACATGAATCTTTTTGAAGGATTTGTAGATCATAATATATTTGTTGGAACATCTACAACAATTTCATCAGATTTAAATGTATGTATGTATTATTCTAGAATAGAATTATGTAGATATGTATTATAGTCAATTCTATATTTATATATTTTTGTAGATGTATAGAGTTTAGTTGTAGATTTTTATTTTATTCATCATGAAGATATTTGAAGAATTTTAGTTGTAGATTTTTATTTTATTAAATTTACCATTTAAATCCACTCAATTTGTTTGGATTAAAAGTATATAAATGAATTTTAAATATTTAGATTTGAGTCCATCTTTTTCTAATTAAAATTGAGATAATTTTAAATTCTCACTAAAACCACGTCATCTCAAATCCATGTATTTTTAAATTATTTCATTTTGAAATGTATTCTCAAATCAAATTCCACTATACAAACACAACCTTGAAGTTTTTTGAGTTATTTTGGCTACACGGATCAATAATTGACATGTAGGGGTGTTTACTTTGGGCTTTGGTTGGTTTTTTAAAAACGGGTTTTTGAAATCCTGGTTTTTGAAATCACGATAAATAGTAATACGAGTGTTTCTTTTGGGTTTTGAAATAGTGAAAGATTTAACTTTATGTCAAATCAAGTTATAAGATTGAATGCGTTTGTATTATTATATTATTGTTTGTTGAGATTATAATGAATAGTTAAGTGTATAATGATTAAATGTATTATATTATTGTATTATTATATTATTATAATATTATTGTTGAGAAAAAATATAATGATTGAAGTAATATTATATAGATATAACTTTATGTCAAATTAATATGTTTGATAGGGTTGGTTTTGAGTGGATTTTGAAAATCGATTTTTAAATGCCGAAATAAAACGAGTTTTGAATTTTGAAATCCAAAACCTGATTTTTAACACCATTGGGAAATTTTAGGGCCCGACATTTATGAAGCTGGGATCGAGTGGCTGGATGGAGAGTTCTTCCCGCAGGGCCTGAATGATACGAACGTCACTCTTATTCCCAAGGTGGACTCCCCACAAACGGTAAAAGATCTACGCCCTATCTCACTCTGTAATGTTTTGTATAAGATTGTATCAAAGGTATTATGCAACAGATTGAAGGAGGTACTCCCAGGCCTTGTGGATAGGGCTCAGTCGGCCTTTGTATCGGGCCGGCTAATACAGGACAATATTTTAGTGGCCTTTGAGACGCTGCACGCCATGAAAAATAAAAGAACTGGAAGTCAGGGGGATGTAGCTCTAAAAATTGACATCAGCAAAGCCTACGATAGAGTGAGCTGGACGTATCTTGAAAATATTTTAAGGAGAATGGGCTTCTGTGAGAAATGGATTAGATGGATGATTCTCTGTGTAACCTCAGTTAAATACTCGATACATGTCAACGACGATTCGGTAGGGCCTATCACCCCAGGGCGAGGCCTCCGACAGGGGGACCCTCTATCCCCCTACTTATTTATTCTTTGCTCCGAGGGACTCTCTGCTGCCCTAAATCACGTGATGGAGATGGGGTGTTACATGGAAATCGAGTTTGTAGGAGAGCCCCAGAGATCACTCATCTACTTTTTGCAGATGATAGTCTTTTGTTCTGTCGAGCTACAGAAGAGGAAAGTGCAAGTCTTAAGGGTATTCTTGATGGATACGAAAGGGTGTCTGGCCAAGCAATTAACTACGCAAAATCTGGCATCTTTTTTAGCAAAAACGTGACAGAGGAACGTCGGGCAGCCATAAGACAGATTCTGGGTGTGAACAACCCGATTAACACAGGCAGGTATTTGGGCCTACCGTCTCTCATTGGACGGAAAAATAAGGAAATCTTTGAGTATATTAAAGATAAACTGTGGCAAAAAACTCAAGGGTGGCGCAAACGCAAAATTTCGAAGGCTGGAAAAGAGTTGCTAATCAAGTCTGTAGCACAATCACTTCCTACTTATTGTATGTCTACCTTTTTGCTCCCTACAACCTTGTTAAGTGAGCTTCAGATTATCTTAAATAAATTTTGGTGGGGGAACTCCACTGATGCCACTAAGGGTATTAATTGGATGAAGTGGGAGAAGCTCTGTGTTGAGAAAAAAGGGTGGTGGTCGGGGCTTTCGAGATCTCCAGAAATTTAATTTGGCTCTCCTAGGCAAGATGGGATGGCTATTAGTTACTGATCCGGGTGCCCTTGTTTGTCGTGTTCTAAAGGCGAGGTACTTCCCTCGCAATGATTATACTACTGCACCACTGGGGTGGAGGCCAAGCTACACTTGGGCTAGCATATTTGCGAGTAGGGATTTGATCAGAGCAGGTATGCGTTGGAAGGTTGGGACAGGTAATTCTATTCGGATTTGGGATGATCCTTGGGTGGAGGGACCTGGGAGCAACTATGTAAGTTCTGAAAAAATTGAAGAACTGAATAATATCCATGTTTCTGCTCTTATTGACTCGGATAGTAGAACCTGGGATGAAGAGTTGATGCGCCACCTACTACCGCTGGATGCTGATAATATTGTTAACATGGCTTTACCGCCAGATGACTTGCCCGATACATTAATATGGGGGCCGTCCAACAAAGGAGTCTACACAGTAAAAACAGCCTATAAATTGGCCTGCTCTCAAGGAGAGAACCAAAATCTGGGCGTCGAAGGTCACTGGAATCTGGTTTGGAAAATTTCTGCTCCTCCGCGGGTTAAGGATCTATTGTGGCGTGTGGGAATGGGGTGTTTACCCACCAGAAGCAATTTAGCACAAAAACATGTGGTGACAGATTTGGCATGTGGTATCTGCGGACATGAGGTTGAAGACAGTTGGCATTTGTTCTTTGAATGTGCATATGCTAGACAATGCTGGATAATTGCGGATATATGGCAGAAAATTGATGCTTGTATGCAAGGAAATGACACAGTAAAGGGAATCATCTTTTCATTACTGGATGGTAACAATGAGGCAATTCAATCCAGTTTTGGTATGGTGTTATGGCAAATTTGGAAAGAGCGAAACTCGAAAGTATGGAACGACACGTGCAAGACGCCTACGGAGGCGGTACATGCCTCGGCCGGTTACTGGTTTGAATGGGAGGCAGCCTCGCGGAGGGACATGCGAGTAAATACAGCAGACAGTAGAACTAATCAGTGCACAGCTTGGCACGCACCAGCTGCTGGAATGATGAAGCTCAATACGGATGCTGCCTTCTTTAATGAGACACGACAAACGGGTATCGGATGGGTGCTCCGTGATGAACACGGTGGCTTTTGCATGGCAAAAACAAGGGTCTTGAGAGGCTGTCTTGCGGTGGAAATAGGGGAGATAATGGGCTTCTACGAGGCTCTATCGTGGCTTAAAGATCAAGAGATGGATAACTGTATAATTGAGGGCGACGCGAAACTAGTGATAGACGCTATAAATGGTTCGGAAAGAATGGTGTCCGTCTTTGGTGATTATGTTGTTGCTTGTCGTAGACTATTGGCAAGCTTTCTTAACGTTTCGGTTCGTTATGTCAAACGGGTTGCAAATGTGTTAGCACATAATTTTGCTAAAAAATCCCGCCAATTTAATAATCTGTGTATCTGGTTAGATCCACCCGACTTTGTGGATGGACTACCAAACGCAAATTGTCGCTGCAATAATAGAAGCTAATCTCACTTTGCTTCAAAAAAAAAAAAAAACCAAAAGTAAAAGTAAACATACGTTACATACCCGTAGTGTTCTTAATAAGATGAATGAGCAGTTTTAAAACAGTAACCACTAAGCACGCTTGTACTAACAATTAATTAGCAATATCGATCATAAAAATAATTAGAGAATTATTTAACAAGGCTAGGAATTACAAGATGCATACCTTAAAGATTAATTAGCTTGGAGATGCACAAAGAGTTTATCGATCTTTTGAAGAAATTGATAATTTTAGGAAGAAATCCGAGATTTAAGTCTAATGCAATATACCTCAACTAAAGCCCTCCATACACATTTTATAACACTAAAGTCAGGTCTTTCTGGGGTTGCTTTCTTGCTTTTTTTCTTAAGAAAGAGAAAATTATAGTATATGGTTAATTTCATTGACTCCAATATCGTATCATATGTAATGGTCGGTTTAATTAATCAAAACAATTAAAATAGTAAAACTGAAATATTGACTGAATTCTTTTTGCAAAATTGAAATTTGCACAATACAGAAAAAAAAATCGATTAACCAAAATATTTAGACCGTATTTTCATTTTTAACCAAACTGATTTTTTTTTTCAAAAAACAAAATATATGGACAAAATACAAGTAAACTTTCAAAAAAAAAAAAAAAGAGATTTATAAATAAAATACAAATTTATGATAATTTTTTAAATTGAGGTAACGAGATTAGGGATTTAATAATAAAATTTATATTGATATATATTAATTTGACTATTAGTATTATCAATTGGACAAAAGTGAAAATCCAAATTCTAATTTGAAAAAAAAAAAAAATTCAAAACAAAATTAAATAAAAAAAAAAAACGAATCAAATTTAATAGTTTTTTTTTTTTCACCCCGAACACTGGAAAATCAAGAGTTTAATCTTGGTCCTGCAATAAAGAATATATATAGTGGTAGAATTTTCAAAATGATTAAATGTGGAAAAGTCTAATTTGTACACCTCAATTGGGTTTCATTCGTATTTATTTATTATATATCCAAACTTTGTTTTGGCATATGAACAAAGACTTAGTCTAATTGATGATTTATCAATTGATACAATGGTTATTAATTTATTTCGGTAGGTATGGCTTTTCTAATCATAATGATTTCTTTAAACACATGATAAAGACAATGGCTAATCTGCGATGACTTTGAGTAACACGCTTTCCTTTTACTTTTGACATGAGTAACACGCTTTTCTATGTTTGAGATAATGTTGGAGTGAGGACATGGTATAAAACAGAGAAAATCTGAATTATTGCAATTGGACTATTAGGTATAAATCAAGTGACTTAAGGTATTCAAAGTGTTTTTTTATTTTTTTTCTTAGTTATTTACATTTTTTATAGAGAACTATCAATTGTTTATCTTCGGAGTGATTATTTTTTTCTCAAAGAGTTAATGTAAATTTATTTTCTGTAAAAATTGACGAGGAAATGAAATAGAAGAAAAATCATTGTTTTTTCTATTAATTTTTCTTAGTCATTTGCATTTTTTTATATAGAGAACCAATTGTCTACCTCAAGTGATTATTTTTTCTTAAAAAGCTAGTGTAAATTTATTTTCTGCAAAAATTTATGAGAAAATAGAAATTGAAGAGAAATCATTACTTCTCATGTTCTAATGTGGGAATAAATGTATAGAGATTGCATGCTCACTTTCTAGCCCTTAATTTGGTTCATAGTAACTAAGATTATTTTGTTGTATGTTCATTGTTTCTGTAATGATATCTGATTTTTATCAGTATTTTAAAGTTGTAGATTTTTAAAAAAAAAAATTAATTATTAATATAATTTACTTGAAAATTAAAATTTATATTTAGAAATTTAAATGACTAGAGAATTGGGGAAGAAACTAGCATAATATTACATCAGTTTTGTTATTTTCTTTGTGGTCATCGTATTGATGCATTCATGAGCTTATTGAGCGTCATCGTATCTATTATTTGTGTGCTTAGTGCATTCCTTCTCACTTTTGTTCCTCTTAGTAGTTAGTTAATATTAATATTTCAGTATTGATGTATTAATTTTAGGGCCGGTTCGGTACGGTATACCGATCATACCGTTATCATACCAAAAATTTCGATATTAAAAAAATTCACACCGTTACCGTATATACCGAAATTTTGGTATACCGTAATCTCGGTATACCGAAATTTTCGGTATGTAAAAATTCATACTGATACCGTACCGTAATTTCGGTATACCGAATTTTCGGTACGGTATATCGGTATACCGTACCATATCGGTATACCGATTCATATCGAAAATATTTAACCATCATTTCATATTGAAATATCGGTATACCAATTCATACCGAAAATATTGAAGCATTGTTTTATACCGGAATTAATTATTTAAGGTTTATTTTATTTATTTTTTAATAATTAAAGTTATTTTAATTTAAAAATAATATAAAATTATTATTTTATTAAGGTTTCGGTATATCGATATACCGTTTCATACCGAATATTGAAAAAAATTTGGTATACCGAAATACCGCGGTATGGTCATATTCCATACCGTTACCGTACCGAAAATTTCGGTACGATATCATACCGTACCGAAAATTTCGGTATACCGAAAATTTTGATAATTTTGATATTTTTTCGGTATGAAAAGCTCGGTATACCGAAATTTCAGTATATTTACCCACCCCTAATTAATTTGCATGGTATGCCTAAAATCATGAATATGCTAAGTTATGTATTTTTTGTTAAGTATAGTATTAGTTCAAATATGATATAATATTAGTTCACATATTGTATAGTACTAGAGATTAATGTGGGTATAAGAGATTATTTTATTAGTAATTTTATTTTTTGTTAAGTGTTATTGTTCATCAATCATTAGTGTTTGTTGATCCTTAAAGGAGTATGACACAAGTGTATTGGGGGATGCACTTGTGTATGCACGTTTTTCTTTTTCAAACAGTTTGACCTTTCAGAAGAGTTGTCTGACAACTTCTCTGAGTGATAACTTTGATAGATAATTAACCTATTGAAAACTATGAGGTAATCAATTGGATAACTATCTAAATAAGTTATGTAATGCGAAATGTGGTTGGCCCTTCTTACTTAAGAGAAAAACTCCTTTTTAATTATGAAAACAGTTTTATCAGGAACTTTGTCCAAATACAGTTTTTTGTGATAGAATACACTTTTGAACAACTTTGAGTGCTGTGTAAGAATGTGATCAAATGAAAGCAATGCAAAATGTAAATGGCACAACAATTTATAGTGGTTCAGAGGCTCAAGCTCCTACATCAAATTTCCCTGATTTAACCGGATAATTCTTTAACTCCTGGAATTAACTTGTTTTATAGTGCCAAGGTGTATTGATCAACCACACTATCCTTAGTGCCTTGATCACAATGAATTCAGAGTCCTAGTGCTCAACTTCTCTGAGTTAAAGCTGTGTTTTCTCTTAACAACCTTTAACTCATCACTTCTACAACAAACTCTACTTCTGTATGAAGGGAAGGGTTTGAGGTTTGGTTCCAACTAAGTGAGATGTCCTTTACAATAAGACCAGTGTAAAGGGATAGGATATCTCTTTGCTAAGCTTGGGATAATACAATTGGGCTTAGCTAGAAGTGATCAGGAAACTTGGGATTATTTGCTTGAAGGATTGAAAGCTTTAGTACTTTTGTTTCCTATGATTGCTTGATTGTAGTTGGATACTCATTTCCTTGAATCACTTCAGTATTGATAGAACATTTTGAACATATATATACCCGAACATATACCCGTTGGAGAGGCACATATTCAAAATGTCTATTTTTGCAGCTCCATTGAAACGGCTACTTGAGCTTTCTTCTATTGACCAGTGCGTATGGAAGGTTCTTTAATGGTTGCTTGAATGCTTAGCTTGACTTCTGAAAAATGCGGTTGTGCAGATTTGTGTCAGTCACAAAAGATGCACATTTTCCAAGGCTGATTGTGTCAGAATCTTGTACTTTGCCACGGTCAGATGGGATAAATTCCCTGAACATTCTTGCTGCAGATAGAATGTTCTCAGTGCATTCAAGTCTTCACTTCAGTCTTTAGTGCTTCTAAGTCTTCAATGTTTATTCAGGCTTGATGGCTTTTAATGCTTCATAAATGATGTCCTCTTTAGTAGATGCATTCAATGTTTTGATCTTCAACTCTAGATGATCTTTTGATCTGTAACAACACTTATCATTAATGTCTTCAAAAGATTAGACCATTTGTTTTCAGCTCTTATTCTTTTAGCCGTGTTGTCCACTTCAGGCAACATGTCTTCATATGATCAACTTCTTTGAACTAACTAAGACAAACCCTTTTAAGCTACCTAACATTCCAGTTTGGACAACTAACATGAAACTATGATCTCAACATTCCTGAGATTCTGGACTTAGACATTTTTCTAAAATGTCTCAACTATCGTAAGACAACTAGACTGAACTATAATCTCAACTAAGCTGACTTACATAAATCAGTTGTTTTGGTATCTTAATCAAAATCAATTCATTTCCCAACAATTTCCCCCTTTTTTATTATGCCAAAACCTATATACAGAGGTGACTTAACTATACTAAACTTGTCTTTAGAGAAGATGAGTTGATCAAACTCCCTGAAATGAAATGTTAGCACAATAATAGTTGAAGTACCATAGGTTATGTCAGGTTAGTTGAGATAATGAGATGTTATCTCTAATAGAAAATAGTTATCATTTTCATTCATAATCAAACATTAAAGAGATCCATCATCCCGTGGGGCAAGCCGTATTGAGCCCACACTGTCTTCTTCAATTCCCAGATCTCTTTATTTGTTCCCTCAGGTCCTACTTTCAGCTTTTCCATCTTCTTTATGGTGATGAACTCCTCCAAGATCTTTTGTTCATCAATCAAGTTCCCACTGTTGGGAAGAATGTAAAGGATGGGGCCAGGTGCCTTGAATTCTACCCTTGCAATGTCAGCTACTGCAAACAGCTTCTGACACAACTATTTATAGTTATCAAACATAAACTAGGTAAAAATTTCAACATTCTCATCAAGCCATTTGCCTATGACATAGAAATCATAGACAAATCTCCTCTTGGCCTCTTCCTGTTGATCATTCAGCTGAATGGGGACCAACTTATCATGATGAGGATACTGAGTATCCCATCTGTGTAGCAATTGGGGCTTAAGCTTCCTGTAAGAAGCCCTTCTTCTTGAGGCCTTAAATTGTGATCTTTACAGGTCCCTTGCCTTATTGGCCTCAACCAATTGTTCCATCCTTTCCTTAGCTCTCTGAAGAGCCAACTTCTCTTAGGTTTCAAGGTCTTCTCCAAAACCCTCTTCAAATAACTTAGATGGATCATCAGCAAGGATGGTATTTCTTGCTTTAGGTTGTGTGATCTGAACTTCTTCTTCAGCAACTTTCTCTTCTTCTTCTTCTTCTTGGATTTCAGGCAGTTTGGTTGCCTTCTTGGCCTTCTTTGACTTCTTGGCTTTGGGCTCTTCATCTGTCTGAAATTCTGCAAGCAAGGTCAGACTGTTTAGGAATGAGGTGAAGGTTTGTGTTTTCCTCTTGCTTCCTTTTGAATTAGAAACATTCCCCCTCACTGGAATGTCCTTCTCCTCGGGATCTAATCCTGCTGACTCTCCTCCAGGTCTTTGTTCCCATGTTGCCTGATCTTCATAGATTGAAGCCATGGATTTCTTCATGGCAATCTGAATTTGTTCTTCCTCTGTCAGATTCTCAATGCTCATTGGCTCCTTGCCTTTTCCTTGATCTTCATCTTCAGGCATCTTGTCCTTCCCTTTTGCAGAATCTCCAATCTTCAAGTCACCTCTGGCTCTAGCCCTCTGTCTTTCCCCCTTTTTGGCAATATCAAAACATTAGGGCTTGAGATCACTCATGGTTACTGAAAGTTGAGCTTGTGCTTGATTGAGGGATTTGATTTCCTCCAGAAGGTATATATTCTCATCATGGATGTCCTGCATTTTGTCATTACTCATGCTCACAAAAGCATGAACAGGCTTCATGTTCTGTGCAACAATTGCATCCATGGTGCTCTTCAAAGACTGGTCTAACTTGGCGTGCAGTAATTCAGTGAGGTTGCTCACCACACTTTCAGAGATTTTGGCTATAAGTTCAGTGGTGAACTTCTCTGAAGCCTATTTGACCATAGAAACTCTCAATTCTTCAGTTCTCTTCCTCTATGTTGTTGTTATATGCCTTAGAGCATCCTTAATTGTTATTTTCAGAGCCACAACATTCTTGTTATAGTTTCTCACCAAACCCTGTTGTTCTTTCTTGATTATTTTAGTGAACTTGGACATTTCTTCCTTAGCTTTAGTGACTTCAGTTGAAAATGTTTGCAGTCCAGTTTCAACTCCACTAATTCTAGCATCCAAAGTTGGCAAAATGACCTCTTCTGAACCTGTTAGCCTGATCTCCACTGAGGCAAGAGACCTGCCTTGACCATCCAAGGTTTCAGAAGTTTGAGAATGGGCTTTACCAACCTCTCTAACCACAGAGTCCAACTTGCCTGACTGAGCTTCAATTGTTGTAACAGCTTCTGAAGCAATTTTCAGTCCTTCCTCTGTGGCATTAGCTTGATCAAAATAGATCTTGGACAATGTGGTCATGTTTGCTGAAATGGCCTTAAGATCAATATTAGTATGCACTGGAATGTCAGTCAATGTGTCTGACTCAAAGATTTGATCTAGATTTACTGCCTCAACATCTGTAAAACAGAAAGGGCTAGGTAAAACGCCCTCATCACCCTCATTCTTTTTTACTTCCAACGGTTCTAACTCATCAGCAACCTTACACTCATTTTCAACTTCATTATTTTCTTAAGTTTCATCAAATAGACTCACATATTCAGGAAAGTCAGGCCTCCTTTCACCAATGGATTCATCGTGTTCAGATTTGACTTGAAGAATAACCTGACTCTCATGTTGGGCTTCACCCAACATTTCACACTCTTCTCCCTTTTTTTGTGGTGCACTCACTTCACCTACTATCTCACATTCACCATCATCTCCCTTAGATTTTTCATGACTAATATCCTTTTCAACCCCTTCTAATCCTAAACCTGACTCCTCCACATCCTCAACAGGATTCATAGAGGGCAATTGTTGGGAGATCACAGTGCTTGGGCATCCCAAGTCCACTGAGTCATCCTGAATGATTGAAAGTTGTTCAGTATTCAATTTAGTTGACACTTTAGAGGTTTCAGCCAAACTAGCCTCTCCCATGGAAGCCTCAGCATTGTTCAGTTGTGCCTCAAGCTCAGAAGAACCATCCTTGGCCAATGCATCTTTGAATGTGTCACCAGTTTTGGTCAACACCTCTAATTTCTCAGAGTCCTTAATAGCAACATAAGTTAAATAATGTGCCTCGGCAAATTTGGGGGCAGGAGGTTTAGGATTGGTGTTGTCATCATCATCTGCATCATCTGAGGTGCTATCAGGGTGTTTGATACCCTTAGCAATTCTTTCCTCCTCTTCCCTTACTCTTTCCATGACAGTGGTGCAGAACTGTGGCTCATGGGTCAGCACACTTGTCTTTTTAACATTAGCAAAGTGCAGCAACCTATTCTCTTCAATTTGCCACCATCTTGCTCCTTTGTCTTGAATGGCTTGAGCTATCTCCACAATGGTTCTATCTTTTATTTCAACAAGAGCTCTGAGATTATAAAACTGCTTCTGCAACCTAGGAAAATCCTTCAACCAAGGGTATAGTTGATCAACATTGGCCTTTTCAATTTGCCTCAACATACCCTCATAAGTATACTCTTCTTCATCATCCTCATCATTCTCATTAGAAGAGTTGGCTTGGGATTCAGGGGGGTTGGATTGGGAAGAAATGGGAACAATTTGGGACTCAAGTGCTTTAGAGAGCAACTTTCCTGAGGGGCTTGTGGGGAGATTTATGGGAATTGGCTGGAAGGAAGGTTGGTTAGATTGATCTCCTTCAAGAATGGTATTTTCAAGAAATTTGGTGTATGAGATCAATATAGGATCAAGAGGTGAAAATTGTCTAACCTCCTCATCTGCAAGATCAGCTAACACATATATTGCTCCTCTATCATGAGCACCTTCAGGGGAGTAAGTTTTCTTTGGTTGGATTAGTGCATCTTCAGGATTTTGCACTCTTAAGTTTCAGGTTCTGGAGAGTTATGAGTTGGGGAGATTTTCCGGGATTGAATATCAAGGGAGTTGGCTTCAGGGCTTTTGGATTTCGACATTGTCTTGGAATTAGACCTACTTGCCTGTCTAATCTCCTTGAAGAACTCCTTCTTTTTCTTCTCTTCCTCCAATCTCTTCATCTTTTCTGATGTTTTGATCATCCTTCTCCTTCTCTCAGTCCTAGTGGGTTGATCAACATTTCTGAACTCAGTAAATGGTTAAGGCTGAAGAGGGACAACTTTCCTGACTTCCACACTTTCTTTAGGAGGGTTGACCCTTCTCTTTCAACTCTGTCGAATTCTTCTGAAGTGTTCCCACCACCTTGGGAACCACTTTCTAGTGAAGATTCACTCAAAAATTGCTTCATCCTCTTCATCTTTTGTGGAGGTTTTGCTTGTGCTTTTCTTTTCCTTGGAGAAGACCTTGGGGCAAGTGCAATGATAATGGCTTTCTTGGCTGCAATAGCCTGCTTTCTTTTCTCAGTTTTATCTGAGAGCTTCCTGAACATAATCTTTTGGGCTGGGAGTGGCTTGGGCTTCATCTGCAAATGAGTATAATGGGCACACTTTTCCTAGAGCAAGTTTTCTCTTGTGCAGTATTGTATCCTTCCATCAACCACCATCTTATTAGTTGATCTCACCTTGAATCTGTATTTCTCATTGATTCATGTATTATCTAACACTAAAATACACAACCGCAAGTATAAGGTGTCTATCGTAGCATGATAAGTACAAGGTCGATCCCACAGGGAGGTGTAGTGTAAAAGCGTATTTTGTTGAATGAATTCTAAATAGACGATGATCGAAAGTTTGTAGTATTGATTACTCTAAGTTTGTCTACTAAATGTCACAAATAAACAATAAAGAGTAACAAGGAAATTCGATCAAAGTTCATGCAAATCACGAAAACAAAGTAAATACGAGTGAAGTTCAAATAAGAGAAAATAGGTTCCAAGGCATTTGCAATATTAAGATATTCATCTATGGTTAATGATTCATTCAAATGTCAATTAAGTTTGTCCTCTTATAAGGTTGACCACTAAAGAAGAATTAATCAATCTCTCGATCTAACTAATTCAAAGGAAAATACAATACAAGTTCGTATCTCTACCTCACAAATATTGCATCACCTAAATTAGTCCAAAGGATCATTCAATTCCCTCCCAATAATTAATCCTCTCTCGAGCTCATAATAATATTGGGTTGCATGCTTGTGTACGATTAATGAAATAAATCTCTCGATCTTATCCCAATTAACAATAAATAAAACACATTATCATGGCCACTAATAACATGCTTTCTAAATAATAATTAAGCACACAAATAAGAGACAAACACCATTTAAAGCAAAACACTAATCCATAAACTTCAATCAAAATATTTACAAAGCGTTGAAACCAAGAGTGTTCTAGCCAACAATCAACATAATCAAGGTTTGAAAATTTTAAATCTATATATATAAAAGGAGGATGTGACTCTCCTGGTGTTGACACGTGTCTGCTTTGTTTATACTAGAATCTTGACAAGTGTTGTTCCAAGTGTCATTTTAATGCCAGAATTACGCCACATCATCATTCTAACTCCTATTCCAGTTTCAAGTTTTAATATTTTAACGTTTATTTGTTTCTTTCCGTTTCAAAAATAAAAATTTCAGTTTTAAAATTGATAATTGAAAATAAAGCGAAGTTTTCATTTCTCTCTAACATCAATTGTGACGTTTGGAAGATCGTTCATCCTTGTTGATCGACTGAAGTGAGTCGAAATTCGCGGGCATTGGATTGATGACTGAAGTGATTTTCGAGTAGAGCAACCGACGA
The DNA here is from genome assembly GCA_963675135.1 of Galeopsis tetrahit. Classification (NCBI taxonomy): domain Eukaryota; kingdom Viridiplantae; phylum Streptophyta; class Magnoliopsida; order Lamiales; family Lamiaceae; genus Galeopsis; species Galeopsis tetrahit. The sequence goes on along the minus strand of OY776126.1, from coordinate 48,246,763 downwards.
TAACATACATTGATTCCTCTGTTAGGGAAGAAAAGATGAGACTCACAAGTCTCCGGTCCTGAATGCGCCATGAGAGATACGCTGGATTTGGAGTCGTCAAAACCTCTTCAGTCGGACTTGACTGATGAGAAGATGAAAAATCTGACTCTTCCATATGAGGTAATTCGTTGATGCCGAGGAGATGTATTAGGGTTGCGAATGGAGAGGGGGTGGGTATACATGTTGAGGCAGCCATGTCGTGAGATAGGGTTTCAATTGCTGAAGGCTGATACCATTATAATTAGGTAATATTCGTATATTCCTTGATGAAAAAGAGAGAGAGAATGTAGTAGATAATACTCCAATTTGCATAATCTATACAAGTGAGGTCAACTAAACTAATCCCATAAATTAAGGGCATGAATCAAGGCCATATCACACGGTTATTTAATGTTATTAGTATTGATAGAGTGCATGTCTGAAGAAATTGAATTTTCTAAATAATAGAAAATGTGTTTGATATTTATGAGAATTATACTGATAGAAGAGGCTGAAGCTTCCAATGATACCATACATTGCCATTGTAATTGTAATTGATTTTTCACTCAATCACTTTTACAGGTTTATGTCTAAAGAAATTATGAGGTGCATATATATATGTTTATCCACGGCTGTATATGATGGAAATGTGTATTTTTAGGCAAGAGGCATTTGGCAGGGAAAATGTAAGCCAAGGTAACCGAGCGTGATTTTAATATTTGGTACCAAATTTCTATCATGAGTCTCTACACTATATTTTGGGTTTGCTAATGTTAATACAAAGTTATTTTTTTTTAACTGTAGATGTTATTTTTAGAAAGAACAATGGACTAATGTAATGGAGAACATAAGCTAGAATCCCACCTTCAAGATGATATGGAATAATAAGATTGCTCCAACTAACGCTAATTTACGTAAAAGGAAAATTCTCACAACTATCTCAAATATGAATTGTGCCTATTTTATGGAGATAAAGAAAGAAAATGTCAATTGTTGCTTTTTTAGTGTTTGTTTGCTTACATGATTTGGATGGAGTGCTACAGGTGGCTAGGGATAAATATGGTAATGCATTCAAGACCTCTACCAAATCAGTTAACTCATATATAACCAAATTCTCAGGGGAAAGAACGGCACACACTTGCTGTTATTTGCATTTGGAATGTAGTATTATGGACTATATGGAAATGGTGAAATGCTCACACCTTCAAGAACGAGGACATTTCTTTCAATAAAATTGTGTGTGAAATTAAGCCAACAGTGTGAAGCTGGTTCTACGTTATGGAGGAAGAGTTTCATAAATTCTCATTTAAGGATTGGCAAGCTAACCCAAGGATGGTTTAGTGCTGTTACAAAACTTCAATTGCGTTTTTAATGTTTCTCTACTTTGGTTTGTTTCTTTCACTTCAAGTTAGTATTATTCTGTCAAGGCATCCACATGCATATGTCTCATATTCTGCAAGCTGGAATTTTATTAATTACACTTTTTGCTCGACCAAAAAAAAAATCTTATCTTCAAAACTCAACCCTGCGAGAGTATATTTATGAGGATTGATATGACTATCTTGTGTTTGCGAGAGTGATATGACAAATTTAATACTAATTTTTATTTCCCTTGCAGCCCTGTTCTTATCCTTGTCTCTGTTGTTGTCGGAACTCCAATCCATTGCCAAAATTCCTCAAGCACTTAATCAAGTGAGTTTATGCAATTTTGTAAATTAAGCTTCTTTGTAAGAATAATTAAGATCAGCTCGTAAGACAACTTGTACAATTGAAATTTAAGGGATCAGTTTGTAACAGAAATAATTCGATGAATTAATAGCATAATGTTCATATTTAATTGATTAGGCGAACTTTTATGATTTATATACCGTGTATTTATTTAATACGTGATCTTTAGACTTAAAATGAGATCATTCCTTTTTGTCCTATAAGTTTGGTTGAATCGCAAAAGCTAGAAGTTCCTCACGTTGTATTCCTGGAAAATAAGAAACTAGCAACCCCATTTAGACTACAAAAGCATTATAAAATAATTTAATGCCAATTTTTACAGTTTCCGGGTCACTGTATAGTATTAGAAACCTCTTTAAGTTACATCTTAAACAAAATAATCATGGTATGTAAGTCTCAACTGTGATGACTGATTTCTGCTTATGTTATGATATGAAGGAAATGTAACGAAATTTGACTTCAGCAGTTTCAAGGAAATGAAAAGTAGGAGCAATATTCATGAATCAGAAGTTCCGAAATAAAGAAATGCATATTTAAGCCCTGCTGCCTTAAGGGAGATAATTGTTACGGTGAATTATCAAATGGATTATATATATTCATTTTACTCCAAGTTCGAAATCAATTTGGTTTTTTAGTTTCATCATCTTTACAAGTGGATTTTTTCAGGAAGAATAAAACATATAATCATGAATTTATGTTATTTAATACAAATAATCAACTTGGTTTACTCATCTATTTGTTAATATTTATTTATTATTAATCTTGCATAGTATAGTGTTGTAGAGCTTGGAGAATTGTAGTTCAAACAAGAACTTGAACCTCAAGAACATGATGAAATTATATTTTCGAGGTGAGAGATCTAGGCGATTGTATCAGATGTTGAACACATCTGTTTGAGATATATTAGGTTTAATACAAACTTGCCACTTGCACGTATGATTCATAATATATTATCCCAATGACAATTTGTATTTTTTGGCACTATTTATGAAGCTATTGAAATGTGAAATGAAGATGAGAAGACATATCTTGAAAATAGGGTGAGCAGGGCTGAAGAATATTAAGAAAAAAAGAGCTTTATTAGCACGGATCCAACTCTTCAAGATTAAATTTATCAAGCAATGATATACTTGGACAAGACATGTGAGAATATAACTTTTATTCTATATGTTTGAGTTATTTATTTTTGTCTAGATAATTATTGTTTATATAGGTCATAGGTGTATGTAAGAGATTTAGACTTATATGAATTTTGCAATATACAATGTATCTTTTTCTTTTATAATATCAATTGCAACTATCCTCTACTCATTAAGTTTCTTAGTGTACTTAGTTATATGGTGAACTTGGGGCGAAGACAATTATTGTAGTAGGAAAAGCTTGGAAGGATGGATGAATGTCTTGAATGGTGATATGTGTTGGTCCTTGGTGGAGTATAACACAAGTGTATGGGGGGGGGGGGAATGCACTTGTGTATGCAAATTCTTTTCTTTTTGACAAATTGGTCTTATCAGGCAAGTTGTCTCACAACTGGCCTGAGTGTGAACTTTGATAGATACTTGTCCTACTGATTACTATTGAGTGATCAGTTGGCTAAATATCTAAAAGAGTTTCTAAGTGCGGAATGTGGTTGGCCTTTGACTAAAGAAATACTCCAAGTTAATTTCTGAAAAATACAGGTTATCAGGGACTTTGTCCAAAACAGATTTTCTTGCTTACTGAGTTATGTTTCTTTAAAATATGTTTGAATGAAGTGAAATTAAGAATGCAGTAAGTAAATGGCACACAAGTTTATAGTGGTTCAGAGACTCAAGCTCCTACATCCACTTTCCCTGATTGAACAGGATAATTCCTTCTCAATGGAATTAGCTTATTTTATAGTGCCAAGGTGCACTGATCAACAACACTCTCTTAGTGTTTTGATCCCTAGGATAACTTGAGTCCTAGTGCTCAATCTCTCTAAGTTAAGACTGTGTTTCACACTAACAGTCCTTAACTCCTCACTTCTACAACAAACTCTCTCTTCACTTAATGAGATAAGGGTTTGAGGTTTGGTTCCAACTAGTAGAGATATCCTTTACAATAAGAACAGTGTAAAGGCTTAGGATATCTCAATGCTAAGCTATGGATGTTTACAAAGATTGGCTTAGCTAAAGAAGTGATTCAGGAAACTTGGAATTCTAGAGAACAACTTGGTTTCCTTTTGAAAGCTTCATGATAGTTTGATAGCTTGTAGTTGGATGATGAATCCCTTTGATCACTTCTGTATTTATAGACAAATTTGAACAACTAACCGTTTGAGGGATTAGCAATTCAAATATGTCTATTTGCAGCACCATTGAAACGGCTATGAAGCTTGGCATCCTTTTATCCACTGTGTAAAAGGGCTCTTCAATGGTTGCTTGAATGAATGTGTTGACTTCTGACAAATGCGGTTGAGGAGACTTGTGTCAGTTTCCAATTTTGCACATTGTCCTAGGTTGATTTGTGGCAAACTCTATACACAGCCAATGGTCAGATGGGACAAGCTCCCTGAACATTCCTGCTGCAGTTTAGAATGTTCCAACATTCATTCAATGCCTCACTCTTTAATGCTCTTAGTCTTCAATGCTTGTTTCAGGCATGATTGGCAATAAATGCTTCATTGAATGTGTCTTTTGCATTCAATGCTTTTGATTATTTGTACTTCAACTGTCTTGATCTTTTGCATTTATGAACACAGTTTTATTGTTCTTGATCTCTTCAGCTCAGTTGTCCATTAGATCAGCTTGTCTTGAATTGATCAGCAACTTTGTCCTATAGACCTATCAAGCTGCCTAACATTCCAGCTTTGGACAACTATCCTGATCACTAAAATCTCATAACACTTCTGAGATTTTTACTTATGCATTCTACATACTAAAGTGCACTGAGACAGCTTGCCTGAACTTGACTTGAGCATTTCTCAACTAATCTGATCATCATCAATCAAGGGTTTTGGTATCTAATTCAAAATCATTTTATTCCCAACAATTTCCCCCTTTTTGATGATGCCAAAACCTATTACAAAGGAACCTTGACTTATATTATACATTACCTTCAGGGAGAGTGAACTGGTCAACTTGCCTGAAAGAAACTGTTAGCACAATAAATCAAGTGAAGTATGTCATGTTAGGTTAGTTGAGATAATGAGTTGTTATCTCTTGATAAAAACATAGTGATCCTTATATATATGTGATAAACCATTACAGAGCTGAAAATCAAAAGGACTCACTAATCTAGAATAGCAGAATAACAACAGAAATCATAACAGTAAAATAGGGAAACAGAGAACTTATCCATCACAGAGTTCCATCATCCTGAGGAGCAATGCCATACTGAGCCCATACTCTCTTCTTTAGTTCCCAGATCTCCTTGTTGGTTCCTCTAGGGCCAGGCTTTAGCTTCTCCATCTTCATGATGTTGATAAATTCTTCCAGAATCTTTCCCTCATCAATTAAGTTCCCATTGAACTTAGGAGGCATGTACTGAATAGGACCAGGGGCCTTGAATTCGACTCTTGCCATCTCAGCTGCTGCAAACAGCTTTTGGTAGAGGTCCCTGTGGTTCTCAAACATAAACTGGACAAAGACCTCATCCACACTCTCTCCAAGCCACTTACCAATGACATAAAAGTCATATACAAAACTTCTCTTGGCCTCCTCCCATGCATCATTCAGTGAGATTGGAACCCACTTATCATGGTGAGGGTACTGAGTGTCCCATCTTTGCAGCATTTGAGGTTTGAGTCTTCTGTAAGAAGCCCTTCTTCTTGGAGCTTTGAAGTTTGCCCTTCTTCCATCTCTTGCTTTGTTGGCCTCAACCAACTGATCCATTCTTTCTTTAGCTCTTAGAAGAGCTAGCTTCTCCTGTGTCTCTGGATCTTTCCCAAATCCTTCTTCAAATAACTTAGAAGGATCATCAGCAAGCTTGGGCATAACTACTTCAGGCTCTCTGTCCTGTACTTCCTCTTCAACTTCTTCTTCTTCAATAGCAGGCATCTGGGCTGCTTTCTTCATTCTCTTAGATTTCCTTGCTGGAATAGATTCTTTAGATTGAAATTCTGAAGGCAAAGTCAGGCTGGTTGGGAATTCATTGAAGGCTTCCAATTCCTTCCTCTTTCTTTCAGATGACCTTGTCGCCTTCCCCCTTACTTCAGCAACCTTTTCTTTGGGGTCAAGTCCAGCTGACTCACCACCAGGCCTTTGTTGCCTCCTTGCCTGACTCTCCATTGCTGACATCATGGACTCTTTGACAGCAATTTGAATCTGTTCTTCCTCAGTCAAGTCTTCAATGTTCATTGGGCCTTTGCCTTTCCCAATGTCTTCTACTGCCTCCTCCTCACTTTCAGGAACCTTCTCCTTTCCCTTGGATTCACCAATCACCAAGGTTCCCTTTGCCCTTGCTCTCTCTCTTTCCCCCTTTTTGGCATTATCAAAACACTGGGGCTTCAAGTCACTCATAGTGACAGAGAGATGTGAGTGAGAATGAGTGAGGGACTTCAACTCTTGCAGTAGGTAAACATTCTCATCATGAATGTTTTGCATTTTATCATCTGCCATGCTCAAAAAAGTGTGAACCGGCTTCATCTTTTGAGTAACAATTGCATCCAATGTGGCTTTTAGTGATTGATCAAGTTTGGCCTGAAGTTGTTCAGTGAGATTGGCCACAACTTGATCAGACACTTTGGCCATGAGTTCAACAGTGAACTTTTCAGCAGCCTCTTTCACCATTGCAGCTTTTAATTCTTCTGCCTTCTTCCTCTGAGCTGCTGTCCTTTGCCTTAGAGCATCCTTGATTGTCTTTCTCAAAGCTTTCACATTATGCTTATACATATCTTTGAGACCCTTCTGCTCTTTCTTCACAGATCTTGTGAATTTTACCATAGCATCTTTGGCCTTTGTCACTTCAGTTGAAACTGTTTGTAGTCCAGTTTCAACTCCACATATCCTTGCATCCAATGTGGGCAGGATCACCTCTTCTGAGCCAGTTAGCCTCATCTCCACAGAGGCTAAAGTCTTTCCTTGGCCATCAAGAGTATCAATAGTTGCTGCATGTGCCTTACCAACCTCCTTGACCAGTGTGTCCAACTTCTCTGACTGTTCTCCAATAATGGAAGCAGTCTGAGTAGCAATCTGAAAGTTAGCCTCAGTTGTGTTGGCTTGCTCAAAGTAAATCTGGTTCAGTGTGGACACATTTGCTGAGACTGTTTCAAGGTCAGTGTCAGCAGCAACTGGTATATCTGTCAGGGAGGCATCTGCAAAAATTTGTTCAATTGTGACAGCAACAGAATCTGCAAAACTAAGAGTGTTAGTAAAATCTCCCTCAACACCCTCATTCTTTTTATCTCCCATAGGGCCTGATACATCAGCACCCTCTCTCTCTTTTTCAACTATATTCTTTTCTTCTCTTTCTATAGATAATCTCACATTCTCTGGAGAATCAGGCCTCCTTTCACCAAGGGATTCATCAAGTTCAGATTTGACTTGAAGAATAGCCTGACTCTCATATTGGGCTGCACCCAACATTTCTACTTCATCTCCCTCTATGATTGGTGCACTCAGGGAACCTGTTATCACACAATCCTCACCATCATCTCCCTCTGATTTTTTATCACTAATAGCCTTTTCAACTCCTTCTATTCCTAAACCTGACACCTCTATATCCTCAACAGGATCCACAGAGGGCAGTTGTTGGGAGATCACAGTGCTTGGGCATCCCAAGGCCACTGAGTCATCCTGAATGACTAAAGGCTGGTCAATGTCCAACTGACCTGACATTGATGAGGCTTTAGCCAAACCAGCTTCTCCCATGGAAGTCTCAACATTGTCAAGCTGTGCCTCAGGTTCAAAAGAACCATCCTTGGCCAATGCATCTTGGACTGAGTCACCATCTTTGGTCAACTCCTCTGAATGATCAAAGTCCTTTTCAGAATGATAAGTCAAGTAATGTACCTGAGCAGAGTTGAGGCCTGGAGGGTTGGGATTGGTGTTATCATCATCATCATCATCATCATCATCATCATCATCAGATGGACTATCAGGGTGCCTGAGTCCTTGTGCAATTCTTTCTTTCTCAGCTTGCACCTTCTCTGAGACAATTGTGCAAAACAGGGCCTCAGTGGTTAACACACTGGATTTCTTCACATTTGCAAAGTTTAAGAGCCTGTTCTCTTCAACTTGCCACCAGCTTGCCCCTTTGTCCTGAATAGCTTGAGCTATTTCCACCATAGTTCTATCCTTGATCTCAACAAGAGCTCTGAGATCATAGAACTGTTGCTGCAGTCTAGGATAGTCCTTCAACCCTGGGTAAAGTGCATCCACATTAGCCTTGGCAATCTGCCTTAGCATCCCCTCATAAGTGTATTCTTCACCACTTTCATCTTCAGAGGAGTTGGCTTGGGATTCAGGAGGGTTGGTTTGGGATTCAGGAAGGTTGGGTTCAGAAGGGTTAGAGTTTAAAGCAAGTTGGGATTCAGGTGCTTTTGAGAGCAATGTGCCTGAAGAGGTAATTGGAATGGCTGGAATGGGTGGGAGAGCAACTTGATCACCTTCTTGAAGAACAGTTTCAAGAAGCTTGGTATAGGAAAGAAGTCTTGGATCAAGTGGGGAAAAAGGTCTATCCTCAAGATTAACCAAATCTGCCAGCACATCAATACCTGATCTATCAGGGGCACCTTCAGGGGAGTAAACCTTCTTGGCAATGATTGGGGCATCTTCAGGAGTCTTGCACTCCTCTTCTTCATGCTTTGATGGGGATATTCTTTCTGATTGAATATCAGGGGAGTTGGCTTCAGGGCTGTTGGGCTTTAATTTGGATTTGGAGTTAGATCTGCTAGCTTGCGTGATCTCCCTGGAAAATTCTTTCTTCCTTATCTCCTCCTCCATCAGTCTTTGCTTCTCAGAGGTTTTGATGATTCTTTTTCTTCTTTCTGATCTTGTTGGCAGGTCAAGATCTCTGAATCCAGTTACACTTTCAGGCTGTAAGGGGACAACCTCTCTGACTTCCACACTTTCTTCAGGAAGGTTGACACCTTCTTCAGCAACCTTCTCAATTTCTTCAGAGGTGGCTCCTCCACTTCTTGACAGGCTTTCAGGGGAAGATTCACTCAGAATCTTCTTCATCTTCTTAATTTTTGACTGAGTTTTTGATGGTTGAGCTTTCCTCTTTCTTGGAGAGGCTCTTGTGACTAGGACAATTGCAACAACTTTCTTGGAGGCAGCCTCCTGCTTTCTCTTCTCTGTCTTAGAAGATATTTTTCTAAACATCACCTTTTGTGCAGGAAAAGGCTTTGGCTTTGCTTGTAGATGAGTGTAATGAGCAAATCTTTCCAAGAGCAGGCTGGCTCTTGTGCAGAACTGGAGTTTTCCATCAACCACCACCTTGTGGTGTTTCACCTCTTTGAACTTGTATTTCTCATTCATCATCTTGTCCAAAATAAAACTTTTCCAATCAAATTTGACTCTTTTTTCAGCAGAGTCAATCACAGCAGCCATTACCCTGAGCTTTGGCATGCTGATTTGTTCAACACTCCTAGAGTGACTTAACAAACTTTTCACCACACAATCAAATAAGTGCCTATAAACAGGTTTTAAAGTGTTTTTGTTCTGAGCACTAACAAGCTTTTTGGGTGTAAGCAGCCATGGAAAGTAGAACTCCTGATCATCTCCTTCCTTGTATGATTCAGGATTTTGGCCTTCTGAGGGTAGCCCAAAGCTAGCTTCTAAATCCTCTGCAGTGAAGATGATTGTGTGTTGACTTTCTTCTTCTTCATCTTCATCTTCCTCAGCATATGTGAGCTTAGTGCACACATCACCCTTCTTGCCCTTCCATTTTAGATGGGCAAAGAATTCTGCCATAAATGGATTCAGGCATGAGTCAGGCTTGGTGCCAAGAAACTTTTCCAGGCCTGCTTCCCTAAGCCAATGGAGTACTGGCACAACCTCCTTGTCTAGGCTGTCAAAGGCAACCAGTTTTTCAAACCATAAGGAGTTTGGGTTACTGAGATAAGAGAAATCAATGTCCAAGGAGGAATCATTGAAATCTACAAGTTCTTCTCTCTTGAGTTTTGGTGCCATGGATAGATTTGAGAGAAGGAAGGTTTTGGAGAAATGTTGCAGGTTTAGAGGTTTTGAGAATTCAAAGCTTTGGGAATATGAGTGCGTGAGGAGGACAGTGAAAATTGAGGAGTTTATATATGGATGAAATTTATTAACCGTTGGTTAATGGAATATAACAGTGGCTATTTTTGAAAACCGTTTGGATTTAGAGGGGTAGTGGGCTTTCAATGGTTCGATGGAGTTTTGAATGCAAATCAATGGTCTTGATGGTGGCTCAAGAATTCATGTAATCTTATTTAAGATTTTGCATTTAATGCTGATTTGCTGTTTTGGGGGCAAAGATTTTCATAGTACACGCCATCCTAAAAATGGCCTACTCTAGGATCAAGAATTCTTTTAAATGTCTAATCAATGCCAAAAATAGCAAAAATTATCTGATTAACTCGGACAAACATCCTGAGATGTGCTTTGATTTCTGTGAAGATCAAACTGCCTGATTAGCTTGCCTGAGTGGGTCCCAACATTGCTGACTGGGTCCCACTTGGACAAGGCTCCTGACCAACATTGCTGAACATCATAGGGACAACTTTGCTAAGTTTCCCTGTTTGGCTGACTGCTTCAGTGAGGTTGGTCAACTTTGCTGAAATTCATTTTTAATGAATTTCCCCCTTCTTATGAGCTTCCTTCCTTCATTTCTCCATCTTGCCTGGATCAAGTAAGCCCAATTCAGCTGATAATTCTAAGAACCTTGCTTCAGCCAATGGTTTAGTCAAGATATCAGCTTTTTGCTTATCAGTGTGGATTTTGACAAGCTTGATATCTTTCTTTTCCACATGATCCCTTATGAAGTGATGCTTTATATCCACATGCTTGCATCTGGTGTGGAGCACTGGATTCTGTGAGATAGAAATTGCACTATTGTTGTCACAGAATATTGATACTTCATTTGAGATTACTTTGTAATCTCTCAATTGTTGCCTGAGCCAAAGTATCTGAGCACAGCAACTTCCAGCTGCTACATACTCAGCTTCAGTTGTTGAAGTTGAAACTGTATTTTGCTTCTTGGAGAACCATGAGATAAGCTTGCTGCCCAAGAATTGACAAGTTCCTGAGGTGGATTTTCTGTCAATTCTGCATCCTCCATAGTCTGCATCTGAATATCCAGTGAGCTCAATGTTGTCATCAGCTGGATACCATAATCCAAGATTCTCAGATCCCTTGAGATATCTTAGAATTCTCTTGGCAGCATCAAGACGGCTCTTCTTTGGATTAGCTTGAAATCTTGCACATACTCCAACTGCAAATGTGATATCAGGCCTGCTTGCAGTGAGATATAGCAAGGATCCTATGATTCCCCTGTAATTAGTGGAGTTTGTTGACTCTCCACTTTCATCAGGATCCATTTTCCAGTTAGTATTCATAGGAATTCTGACTGGCTTGCTTGTAGCACATCCAAATTTCTTGATCATGTCTCTTGTATACTTGGCCTGATTGATGAATATTCCCTTCTTTGATTGAGTGACTTGAAGTCCTAAGAAGAAATTCATCAATCCCATCATGGACATCTCAAATTTGCTTTGCATGAGTTTGGAGAACTTCTCACATAACTTCTCATTTGGAGATCCAAATATAATGTCATCCACATAGATTTGGACTAACAAAATATCATCTCCTTCACAGATTCTAAACAAGGTTCTGTCAACAGTGCCTTTGACAAAGCCATGATCTAGAAGGAACTGTGATAAGGTGTCATACCAAGCTCTTGGAGCTTGCTTTATGCCATAGAGAGCTTTCTTCAATCTGTACACCTTGTCTCCTTCTTCAAAACCTGGGGGCTGTTCCACATATACTTCTTCTTTGAGCACCCCATTGAGAAATGCACTCTTCACATCCATTTGATACACCTTGAATCTCTTGTGAGCTGCATATGCTAGGAAGAGTCTGATTGCCTCAAGTCCGGCCACTGGAGCAAAAGTCTCATCATAATCAATCCCTTCAGATTGACAATATCCTTTGGCCACCAGTCTTGCTTTGTTTCTCACAATGATGTCATTTTCATTTTTCTTGTTTTTGAACACCCATTTAGCTCCAATGACATCTTGATGAGTTGGCCTGTCTACCAGCTCCCAAACTTCATTTCTGGTAAACTGATTCAGCTCTTCTTGCATGGTTATGATCCAGTTGGTGTCTTGTAGTGCTTCCTCAATGTCTTTAGGTTCCTGTTCTGAAAGAAAACAACAAAACAGAGCACCTTCTCCATGAAATCTTCTAGTTTTGATCCCTTCACTTGGATTACCAAGTATCAGGCTAGATGGGTGGTCTTGCAACCAAGTCCTTCTAGTCCTGATCCTTTCAGGAGGATTGTCCTCATCTGAAGTTGGATCACTAGTTTCATTAAATTCAGGAAAGTTAATTGAAGGATCAAGTTTAGGATCATATTCAGGGGTGTTGTCCTCATTGTCAGATAAGTTGACATTTTCATTGGTTCCCCCTTGAATAGTGGATCCATTAACTACCTCAGCATTGCCTGCTTCTTCATTGGTAGTTGTTACCTGGTTTTGAACTGGGATGTGGTCACTCAGTTCGATTTCTCCTTCAGGTTGGTTGTCTACTGGTTGATTGCTATCAGGTAGGTTGTCCAGTTTTTGATTTTCATGAAGTTCAGGCTGGGCAACATCCACAAACACTGTTTCCTTGCTTTGAAGCCATAATCTGGTTGTTCTTTGTGTTATCTCATCAATATTCAGGTTTCTATCCCTGAACTCATTAACAGATTCATCAAACACAACATGAGGTGTTTCTTCCACAATAAGAGTTTTGCAATTGTAAACTCTGTAAGCCTTGCTGATTTGTGAATATCCAACAAATATTCCTTCATCAGCTTTGCTATCAAAAGCTTTCAATTGCACTTTCCCATTATTATGGATGAAACACTTACAACCAAATATTTGAAAATAGGCAACAGTGGGCAATCTACCTTTCCATATTTGATATGGGGTTTTACCTTGTCCTTTGGTGATTAAGGACCTGTTTTGAGTGTGACATGCAGTGCTAATGGCTTCAGCCCAGAACCTTTTAGGCAATTTGGATTCAGCAATCAAGGTTCTAGCTGCCTCCTTCAAGGTCCTGTTCCTTCTTTCAGCAACCCCATTTTGTTGAGGTGTTCTTGCTGCTGAAGTTTCATGAGTGATGCCATTCTTGCTGCAATACTCATTGATGTATGAGTTTATGAATTCAGTGCCTTTGTCAGATCTGATCTTGACAATGCTTAGGCCCTTTTCATTGCTCAATCTCATCATCAATTCAGGTAGCTTGACTTGGGTCTCCTTTTTGTTCAGCAAGAATACTACCCAAGTGTACCTGGAAAAATCATCAACAACAACTAAAGCATATTTTCTTCCATTTATACTTACTGGGATTATTGGCCCAAATAAATCCATATGCAGTAGTTGAAGAACTCTCTCAGTTGAGATGACAGGTTTTCCTTTGAATGAGGCTTTGATCTGCTTTCCTTCCTGACATGGCTGGCATATGTGTTCTTTGGTGAACACTTGATTTGGCAGCCCTTTAACTAGAGAGTTTCTTGCAATCTTGTTGATGGTTTTGAAGTTCAGGTGATTCAATCTCTTGTTCCATAGCCAGCTTTGCTCATTTGTGCTTTTGGCAACAAGACAAATTGCTTCAGGGGTTTTGCTCCAATCTGCAAAATAGACATTTCCCTTTCTCACCCCTGTTAGTAGCACCTGTTGTGTTGATTTGTTTTTGATGGTACATTCATTTGGTGCAAATTCAACACAGTATCCTTTATCACAAATTTAACTTATAGACAACAGGTTATATTTTAGGCCTAGGACATATGAGACATCAGTAATTTTAACACTACCAATGTTTAATGTACCATAGCCTCTTGTGATTCCTTGAGAGCTGTCTCCAAAGGTTACTGAAGGACCATCTTTTTCTATGAAGTCTGAGAGAAGCTCCTTGTATCCAGTCATGTGCCTTGAACATCCACTGTCCAGGTACCATGCTGTTTTCTTGTTGATGCTTCTCTTCTTTTTGGGGTCCTTGCAGCCCTGCAAAGTCAAAATTTAGGTACCCTTTGAGTGTTGGGTCCTAGAGGGTTAGCTGTACCTTTTGGAATCCAAATCTGCCTGATTACTCTGATTGACTCAAAGTGACTGACTTGGTTTACATCTACATACACAGTTTGACCCTTAAATGCCTTGGGTGTTTTCTGTGTATAAGTGTTGGTCTTGTAAGGTTCAGGAGGGTTGGTGAATTTTCTTGGGTCATTTCTCCTGAAGTTACTAGACTTAGGTGCAGCTTGGAAAGACCTTTGTGGATAGGAGTTTGGATGGCCTTTTCCTCTTGGCATGTGAGGTTCAGGCTTCCTGAATGTTTTATACCTATCAGAGGGGATTGGCCTTAATCCATTCAGTTGAGGTTGCCTCTTTTGAGTTGGCCTTTTCTGAGCAGATTTTGGACAATCTTTCTGATAAGGATTCAGATAGGTTGGCCTTCCATTGGTTCTACCTTTCTGATCCTCATTTCTCCTGTAAACAATGTCTTTAACCTTTTCCTTAGGTATGGGTTTAGGGACATTGTTCACTTGAGTTGGTATAAAAATTCCTTTTCCCTTATCCTTGATCAGTGGTTGATTTACTTCCATTTCATTTTGTTGTGCCACTGATCTTACAAAAGTCATCTTAGAATTGCTTGAGGAAGCAATACTAAGACCAGGTGAAGGTTCAAATGGATTATAGCCTAATCCATCCTTTTGAGCAAATTGTCTTTGAAACCCTTGAATTTCCTCTATTGCCTTAGCAGATTTGTTCAAGGCAGACATTTTCATTTTTAAGCTCCCTTCACTTAATTTCAGAGTATCAAATTCACTTGAGAGATTGTTAAATTTGGCTTGAAGAGTTCTAAGTTCAAAATCCTTTTTCTTTAGAATCAGAGTTTGTTCATCAATCAACTTTTGTTGTTCAGAGATTCTGAGAGACATTTCTCCATTTTCTCTCACAATCTGCTGATATAACTCAGATGATTTAATGTCAACCTCAGATTCAGGAAGATTGGGCATTTTGATTTTAGATCTCAACTGTTCATTTTCTCTTAGTGTCATATTGCATACTTCTTGCATTCTGGTGAAATCTTCTAACAATTTTTCAAAGTCAAGTTGGATTTCACTAGATTCATGTGTGTTAATTGAAATATTGGAAGATGAACATACCTCTTCATTTTCAAATGCCATTTGGCAGTCCTCATCACTATCACTGTTGGAGAACAGTCCATCATCAGAAGAGTAGACACTCTCTTCACTTGCTGATTCTCCAGCTACCATGGCCTTCCTGTTGTTCATCCTCTTGTCTCTCTTGTTTTGCCTTTCTTTTCTTTCTTTGGCACTTAGGTCAGGACAATCATACTGAAAGTGACCCTTTTTCTGGCAATTGTAACACACATCTTCATCATCATTTTTCTTGTTTGAGGATTCCTTCCTTCTTGATGATGATGGTTCTCCTTTGCTGTATTTCTTCTTATCAGCATATCTGTCTTCTTTCTTTTCATCAGAGACTTTGTCCTCTGATTTGTTATCAGGAGAACTGAATCTCCTTCTGGTTCTGTTATCTTGGTAGAACTTCTTGTATCTACCAAATCTGCAATTCAGCTTCTCAAATCTTCTAGCCATGAGTGCCAGTTCCTCCTTCATTTCTGATTTTGACACAGATTGAGAAGATCTTTGAGTATTTTTCTTCTCTGATTCAGTAGCTTTGAAGGCAACACCTTTGCCTGAGGAGGATGGCTCATCATGCACTTTCTTTCTGTTGAGATCAAACTCATATGCTTTGAGTTCAGAGAATACTTGCTGCATTGGCATGTTGTCAAGATTGCTGGTATTTTGCATCATGACAGAATATATATCCCATTTTGATGTGAGACTTCTCAGAATCTTCAAGGCAACTTCTCTTTTGGCATATAACTTGCCCAAGGAGTTCATCTCATTCATGATGTCAGTGAATCTACCATCAAGATGATCAATGGTTTCATTTGGCTCCATAGTGAATTGCTCATATTTTTGGATAGCCACTTGAAGCTTGTTTTCCTTAATCTTTTGGGTACCTTCACACATGAGTGCAAGGGTATCCCAGATCTCCTTTGTTGTGGTGCAGTGATACACTCTTCCCATCACTGCATCTGGAATGGTCTGGTACAATGTGTTCATGGCAATGTAGTTCAGGTTGTGCCTTTTTCTCTCTTCTGCTGTCAGCTCATCCTCATCTTTTGGCAGCAGCTCCCTTGGATCTGCTTTTTGAGCATCAGTGACCTTGGGATTGAGCTTGGTGAAGGTGAATGGTCCTCTGGTGATGACTTTGAGCATTTCATCATGCTGGCAGACAAGATGTGCTCTCATCCTGATTTTCCAGAAATCATAATTCTCAATTGAGAACATTGGCAGTTTGTGATGAGAAATATGATTGACTTGGTTTAGACCCATGTTGTTGGTGGTGTTGGCAGCATCTCCTGGAACTGCATTGTTAGCCATTCTTATACAGATAGACAAAGGAAGATATAAGTAGATTTTTCAGAAATTTGGATCAGTTCAGTGACCACAGAAAGTGAGATTTTGAAAATCAATGATTCTCAGAAGCAGTGGTCTTTGAACCCCTGCTCTGCTACCACTTGTTGGTCCTTGGTGGAGTATAACACAAGTGTATGGGGGGGGGGGGAATGCACTTGTGTATGCAAATTCTTTTCTTTTTGACAAATTGGTCTTATCAGGCAAGTTGTCTCACAACTGGCCTGAGTGTGAACTTTGATAGATACTTGTCCTACTGATTACTATTGAGTGATCAGTTGGCTAAATATCTAAAAGAGTTGCTAAGTGCGGAATGTGGTTGGCCTTTGACTAAAGAAATACTCCAAGTTAATTTCTGAAAAATACAGGTTATCAGGGACTTTGTCCAAAACAGATTTTCTTGCTTACTGAGTTATGTTTCTTTAAAATATGTTTGAATGAAGTGAAATTAAGAATGCAGTAAGTAAATGGCACACAAGTTTATAGTGGTTCAGAGACTCAAGCTCCTACATCCACTTTCCCTGATTGAACAGGATAATTCCTTCTCAATGGAATTAGCTTGTTTTATAGTGCCAAGGTGCACTGATCAACAACACTCTCTTAGTGTTTTGATCCCTAGGATAACTTGAGTCCTAGTGCTCAATCTCTCTGAGTTAAGACTGTGTTTCACACTAACAGTCCTTAACTCCTCACTTCTACAACAAACTCTCTCTTCACTTAATGAGATAAGGGTTTGAGGTTTGGTTCCAACTAGTAGAGATATCCTTTACAATAAGAACAGTGTAAAGGCTTAGGATATCTCAATGCTAAGCTATGGATGTTTACAAAGATTGGCTTAGCTAAAGAAGTGATTCAGGAAACTTGGAATTCTAGAGAACAGCTTGGTTTCCTTTTGAAAGCTTGATGATAGTTTGATAGCTTGTAGTTGGATGATGAATCCCTTTGATCACTTCTGTATTTATAGACAAATTTGAACAACTAACCGTTGGAGGGATTAGCAATTCAAATATGTCTATTTGCAGCACCATTGAAACGGCTATGAAGCTTGGCATCCTTTTATCCACTGTGTAAAAGGGCTCTTCAATGGTTGCTTGAATGAATGTGTTGACTTCTGACAAATGCGCCTGAGGAGACTTGTGTCAGTTTCCAATTTTGCACATTGTCCTAGGTTGATTTGTGGCAAACTCTATACACAGCCAATGGTCAGATGGGACAAGCTCCCTGAACATTCCTGCTGCAGTTTAGAATGTTCCAACATTCATTCAATGCCTCACTCTTTAATGCTCTTAGTCTTCAATGCTTGTTTCAGGCATGATTGGCAATAAATGCTTCATTGAATGTGTCTTTTGCATTCAATGCTTTTGATCATTTGTACTTCAACTGTCTTGATATTTTGCATTTATGAACACGGCTTTATTGTTCTTGATCTCTTTAGCTCAGTTGTCCATTAGATCAGCTTGTCTTGAATGGATCAGCAACTTTGTCCTATAGACCTATCAAGCTGCCTAACATTCCAGCTTTGGACAACTATCCTGATCACTAAAATCTCATAACACTTCTGAGATTTTTACTTATGCATTCTACATACTAAAGTGCACTGAGACAGCTTGCCTGAACTTGACTTGAGCATTTCTCAACTAATCTGATCATCATCAATCAGGGGTTTTGGTGTCTAATTCAAAATCATTTTATTCCCAACAATATGTATTTTGCTTAGTTATACATTGCGTGTCGTTTATCTTATCAAAGCAAAGATAGTTCCACCTGTTACGGCATGTTTGTTTGATAGCAAAGATGGATTATCTAAGATTAGGATGATATCTAAACTTTATAATTTTTAAAGCATAATCTACCCTTAATCTAAGTTATCAAACAATCAATAAAAAATGATATATAGTTAATCTAAGCTATCAAACATGGCCTTGTGGTTTAATTCGGCTTGAATTTTTGCTATTTTAGATTTGTGCATTTCATATTACTTTATATTCATCAATTCTAGAATAAATTTATAAAAATATTAAGTTGTGGAAGTAAATATCTTTTCAAGATGAATACTATTTCTTACTCCCTCCGTCCCATACTTGAAGCTACAAACCAAATTGGCACGGGTTTTAATAAATGAGTTGTTTATTATTATAGTGTAAGATAAAGTGGGGGTAGTAAAGACTTTTCAACTTTATAAATAGTAATAAAGTTACTTTTTAGTGTAATAAAGTAGTGGCATTTGTTGTAATATTGTGATGTTTTAAGGAGAATGTTTAAAAGTGTTTTTGCTATTTTAGGTAATGTAGCTTCAAGTATGGGACGCTCAAAATGGTAAAATGTAGCTTCAAGTATGGGACGGAGGGAGTATTATTTTTCTTTTCTTTTTAAAAGATGAAATTAACATTAATCAAATAAATTTGAAATCAACATTCTACATTTATAAATCGACAATAAAAATTATCTAATCGAAAAAAGAATTAACAATTTATCAGACTATGAAAAAAACAATACAACAGACCCGTGCATCGCACGGGCAAAAAACTAGTAAAATAAAGGGAAAAAGAAAGTTTAGTCTATTCTCAAGGTGTTCTCCTCGTGAGCGGATTCTCCAAACGTATGCCTCCCTCCTTCTTCTTCTTCTTTTTCTCCCCCCCTTTCAAAGTATGACTAGAGGGTTTATTTATAACTTGAAAATTAGGGCTAAAACTTCTAGAAAAAATTATTTCCAAAAATATAATTTCTTTTTCTCTCTTCAATTTCCAAATCTTCTCTCTTTCCTTTTTCTTCAAATTTTCAAATCTTCTCTCTTTCTTTTTTCTTCAAATTTCCTTTTCTTTTCTCGGTCACTGGCTTGGGGCTCAAGCTACATATTGGCCCAAATTATTTCTTTGAATAAATTTGACTCGTTTTACTCACGAACTCGATTTCTTCCTTCGTTGACTTCACTAAAAATTAGGTATGTATTTTTACCTTCCAAAATACTCATTTTTCCTTCAAAAACGACAAAACACCACCTTTCTCTTATTTTGACCAAAACATCCATAATCGACCAATAAATCAATGAAATCACAATCAAAATGAGCTTCATATGTGCATCAAAAACGTGTAAATTCCACCCGAATTAAACTCCCCCAAACTTAAAATGTTGTTTGTCCTCAAACAACAAAGCACTTAAAGCAATGAGGGTGGAATGATCACAATGGAATATTCAATGCAAATCACACATGCAAAGTAAAGTGTGGTGATGTCTCTTTCTCAAAGTGCTTTCTCAATGGTGGTAATAGGCTCATCATTGCAATTCACACTCATAGATCAAAGAATGCACACGTACAAAACACATTGTGATGGGGAAACATAATCCAAATGCTCAAGTTCTCTACTCACATGATAAAGTGTTTCTCTCAAACACACAAACAAATTGAGGATATGATTGTACTCAACAACCAAGTTATGCTATGCAATCACTATAAGCTTGCCCACATTCTTCTTTTCATACCATTCAAGTGTTTGACAATGTGATCAATAGGGCTTAATCAAGGATGTAACATTGGCTCTTTGGACAAGATGGGATGAATTTGGGAATTGTGACTCTTCTAGTGGAGGACAAAGCTTGTTATTTTACAATTTGTGCTTTTCATTTTCAAAGCATACAAACTTCATCCCCACTTTTTCTTTTCTTTTCTTTTTCAAGCATTCATCACCTCATCTTTTTGAACCAATTTTCTTTCTTTTCAAGTTCTTGAGGCTCTTTGTCCCTCTTTTTTTTTTGCCATTGATTTTTTTTTTTCATCTTTTCTCTTTTTTCCTTTCAACTTTTTCCAATTTCTCCTTTCACCAAATGTATTTAAGCACATGTTTATCCACTTTGTCTCTTATCCCCCACTAGATGTAGGTATCAAAGTCTAAAAAAGGTTAAGTGGTTAACATTGTAGTTTGTCAAGAAAATGAGGAATTAAGCTCAAAGGGGCTAACTACGGAAGATTACTTCGGTTTTAGGAAATTTTGGCTAAGTGACTCTTTAGAACAAGATGGCCTATATCATATCACAAAATCTCACACAGTCATGCTTTCAAAAAAGAACTTGGGCAAGTTCTAGGATCACTAGCAATAACTCCCCCAAACTTTGTCTTCTTGCCCATCTTCAAATCACTTTCTTCCACTTTGGGGTCCTCTTTCACAAAATTTGCCTTCAAATCTTCTCCCACATTCTCTTTCACGGGCATTGGATAGTGATCACTCTTAGAGTATTCATACTCTTCATCCTCATCATCATCATCACAGAATCTAATGGCTTTATAGATGTTAAATGAGATCTTCTCATCACCAACATTTAGTTTGAGCTCTCCATTTCGTACATTGATGATGGCTCCACCCGTTGCTAGGAACGGTCTTCCCAAGATCAAGGGGATTGCCCTATCTTCCTCCATATCAAGCACCACAAAATCCACCGGAAAGTTGAATTTTCCCACTTTCACAAGCACATCATCAACCGTGCCTAAGGGATATACCATGGAGCGGTCCACCAATTGAAGATTCATGGTGGTAGGCGTCAATTCTCCCAAGCCAAGTGATTTGAAGAGTGATAATGGCATGAGGTTAATGCTTGCTCCAAGATCACACAAAGCACGATAAGTTCCCTCCTTGCCAATTACACAAGGCAATGTAAATGAACCGGGATCCCTAAGCTTTGGAGGTAGCTTAGCTTGGATGATGGAACTACATTCCTCGGTGAGATGGACCGTCTCATATTCCACCATTTTTCTCTTCTTGCTCATAATCTCCTTTAAGAACTTGGCATAATGAGGCATTTGCTCAAGGGCCTCCGCAAATGGGATGTTGATGTGTATCTTTTTGAACATCTCCAAGAATTTGACGAACTTTGCACCCAAACTCGTCTTCTTGAGTCGTTGAGGGTATGGGATTGGAGGCTTGTATGGAGATGGAGGCTTGTATGCATCATTCTCTTTCTCACTTGTTTTCTCTTTCTCAACATCTTTCTCTTCAACTTTCCTTCCTTGTTGCTCCTCTTCACCATCTTCCTTTGGTATCAAGGGGCCTTCATAGTTTGTGCCACTTCTCAACTTGATTGACTTGCATTGCTCTTTGGGTTTCAATTCCGTGGTTGAGAGGAATTGACCCGGCTTGTGTTGATTTCCAACCATAGTAGCAATTTGGCCCACTTGCATCTCAATGGCTTTCACATCATTCTTGATTCCAATCACCTCATTTGCCAATTGACCAATTTTCTCATCTTGACTTTCAATCTTTTGCCAAGCCCATGTCATGAAGTTCTTCGTCTCTCCCATGAACTTCTTAGTTTCTCCCATGAATGTTATGAACATTTCTTCCATGGTGAGCTTTGACGAAGGCTCAACAATCATTATGTCTCTCACATGAAAATTTGGTGGAGGTTGAATGGCATTTCTTGGATCGGCATAAGAAAGGTTCTCATAATGCCTTAAACTGGGATGATATTGGTTCGGATTAGGATGACTCTCACGGGGTTGCCTTTCTTTCCAACCCCTCTCTCTAAAATGCTTATCTCTTTGGTTGTTCATATAGTGGGCTTCTTCTTATTGCTCGTCCCTTGGCCCTACTAAAGCTTTAGTCGTCATTAGAGATATCAACTTATCCACCTTGTTGGATAACTTAGCATTTTCCTCTGAATCTTGAGTTGAAGAGACTCTTCGGTTTAGTCTTCTCTCGGATGGCCATTGATTTCCATTTTTCGCCATCTCTTCCAAGAGAATATAACCTTCCTCTGTTGTCTTCCCCAACAACGATCCTCCACCAGCCGAAGCGTCTACCATCCCTCTTGTACGGTGATCCATCCCGTTATAGAAGTAGCAAATAATTTGGTCTCTTGAAAAACCATGTTGTGGGCAACTTCTAATGAGGTCTTTGAAGCGCTCCCATGCTTCTGCCAATGATTCATCATCATCTTGTCGAAATGAAGATATTTCCCCTCGTATTTGGATGGTCTTGCTTGGAGGGAAATACTTCATCAAGAATGCATCAACTAGGTCATTCCAATTCTCAATGGTCCTTAGATCAAGGGAGAGGTACCATTGCTTAGCACGGTCTCGAATAGAGAAGGGGAATAGTTGCAACCGGGTGTAGTCTGAGGCACTCAATTGATCTTAACCGTTCCACTTATCTCGAGGAATTGAGACAAGTGGAGCTTAGGATCCTCCTTGGAAAGTCCACCAAATTGGTTGTTTTGGACCATGACTATCAATGTCGGCTTAAGCTCAAAGTTGTGAGCATCCACGGGTTCTCGACCCGCTCCTCCATATAGCCTTGGAATTGGACGGAAATGATCACAGAGATGTTCATACTTCTCTTTCAAAGTCTTTTTATTCTGGGCACTTTTTATTCTCTATACAACTCTGGATTCCTTCCCTCTAAAGGCAATCCGAAACAAGAATCCAAATCCTCTGAAGAAAACACCACAGTGTGTTGACTTTCTTCTTCTTCATCCTCTCCTGCATATGTAAGCTTTGTGCACACATCACCCTTTTTGCCTTTCCATCTAAGAAGGCAAAGAATTCGGCCATGTAGGGTTCCAAGCAAGAGTCTGGCTTGGTTCCCAAGAACTGCTCAAGGCCTGCATCACTCAACCATTTGAGAACTGGATGGACTGTTGTGTCTGGGCTATCAAAAGTAACAAGTTTTTCAAACCACAGAGACCTTGGATTACTTGGGTAGTCGAAGTCAATGTCCAAAAAGAGGTGTCTTTGAAATCAACCAACTGCTCTATTTTGATTTTGGGTTCCATTGATGGTGTTAGGAAGGTTGGAAAGTGTTTAGGAAAATATGGGTGCAAAGAGAAAGGCTAGAAAGATTTCAGAATATTCTAAGGGTTTGAAAAGTTTTGGAAAGTCTTTGTGCATGAGAAATGAGGGGTTAAAACGCAAAGATTTTATATCAATGGTTGTTTTTTTAACCGTTGGGTAAATGGTCGTGGGAATTGAATAGTGAATGAGCAAGATGGATAAAGTGGGGTAGTGGTAATGGACGGTTAGATGGAGGTAATTTGTTAATCAATGGAATTGATGGTGGGCTCAACAATAAATGCAATTTGAAAAGATTTTAGCATTTAATGCATGAATGACCATTTGGAGGCTGAATTTTAAATTGCACATGACATACTAAATAAAGCCTACACTGTTCCCAAAATTGCTTTATATGTCTAATCATTACTAAAAATAGCCCTTATCAACTTATCACATTAGATAAATGCCCTAATAAGTAAACTACCCTGAATTTAGTCCCACAAGACAAGTGGTCTGACCAAAACACTTGAGTGGGTCCCAATGTTCCTGACTGGGTCCCACATGGACAATTATCCTGACCAAGTATCCTGAAAGGACATGTTGACAAGTGTGCTGATCAACTTGCCTGATTCATTCTTTCAGCTGAGTCGGTTTAGTGAGGTTGGTCAACATTCCTGAAATTCATCAGAATGAATTTCCCCCTCCATCTATTCTTCTCCCTTTACTTTTCCATCTTTCCTAGATCAAGCCCAATTCTGTTGATAGCTCCAAGAATCTTGCTTTAGCTAATGACTTTGTTAAGATATGAGTTTTTTGCTTATTAGTGTGGATTTTTACAAGCTTGATATCTTTCTTTTCAACATGATCTATTATGAAGTGATGTTTGATATCAACATGTTTGCATCTTGTGTGGAGCACTAGATTTTTTAATATGGCAATTGCACTGTTGTTGTCACAGAAGATGGAAACTTCATTTGTGACAACCTTGTAGTCTCTCAATTGTTGTCTTATCCAAAGTATCTGAGCACAACAGCTTCTAGCTGCTACATATTCTGCTTTTGTTGTTGAAGTTGCAATTGTGTTTTGCTTTTTTGAAAACCATGACATCAGCTTGCTTCCCAAGAATTGACATGTCCATGATGTTGACTTTCTGTCAATTCTACATCCTCCATAATTAGCATCTAAATATCCAGTAAGCTCAATGTTGTCATCAGCAGGATACCACAATCCAAGATTTCAGTGCCTTTGAGATATCTTATAATTTTCTTTGCAGCCTCTAGATGACTCTTCTTTGGATTTGCTTGGAATGTTGCACATACTCCAACTGCAAATGTGATATCAGGCCTGCTTGCAGTGAGATATAGAAGAGAACCAATGATTCTTCTATATTCAGTTTTCATCAGGATCCATCTTCCAATTGGTGTTCATTGGAATTCTGACTGGCTTGCTTGTTGAACATCCAAACTTCTTGATCATGTCCCTTGTGTACTTGGTTTGATTGATGAATATTCCTTCTTTTGTTTGTTTGACTTGAAGTCCCAAAAAGAAGTTCATCAATCCCATCATGTACATCTCAAATTTGCTTTACATGAGTTTTGAGAATTTCTCACACAATTTCTCATTTGGAGATCCAAATATAATGTCATCCACATACATTTGGACTAACAAAATATCATCTAAACTTCACATATTCTGAACAAGGTTCTGTCAACAATGCCTTTGACAAAACCATGGTCCAATAGAAACTGTCATAAGGTATCATACCAAGCTCTTGGTGCTTGCTTCAGTCCATAGAGAGCTTTCTTTAATCTGTACACCTTGTCTCCTTCCTCAAAACTCGGGAGTTGTTCAACATATACTTCTTCTTTGAGTACCGCATTGAGAAATGCACTTTTCACATCCATTTGGTAGACCTTGGATCTTTTGTGAGCTGCATAGACTAAGAACAACCTTATTGCTTCAAGCCTAGCCACTGGTGCAAAGGTCTCATCATAGTCAATTCCTTCAGATTAATAGTATCCTTTTGCCACAAATCTTGCTTTGTTTCTCACAATGACGTCATTCTCATTTTTCTTGTTTTGAACACCCATTTGGTTCCAATGACATCTTGATGAGTTGGTCTATCTACTAGCTCCCAAACTTAGTTTCTTATGAACTGGTTCAGCTCATCTTGCATAGCAATGATCCAGTTTGGGTCTTTCAGTGCTTCCTCAATGTCACTTGGTTCTTGTTCAGAAAGGAAATAACAAAACATGACACTTTCACAGTGAAATCTTCTAATTTTGATCCCATCACTTGGATTACCAAGTATCAGGCTAGTTGGGTGGTCAGATAACCATGTCTCTCCGTGCCTGATCCCTTCAGAAGGGTTGTCCTCTTCTGAGGCTGGATCACTAGATTCATTGAATTCAGGAAAATTAATTGAAAGATCATATTCAGGGGAGTTGTCATCAATGTCAGGGACATTGGCATTTTCAGTGAGATTGGTTCCCCCTTGAATATTGGATCCATTAACTACCTCAGCAGTGCTTGCTTCTTCATTGGTAGTTGTTACCTGGTTATGAACAGAGATTGGGTCATTCAGTTCATTTTCTCCTTCAGGTTGGTTGTCTTCAGGTTGATTGCTATCAGGTGAGTTGTCCAGATTTTGATCTGCATTAAGTTATGGCTGGTTAACATCTTTGAACACTGTTTCCTTGCTTTGAAGTCTTAGTCTGGTTATTCTTTGTATTGTCTCATCAATGTTTAGGTTTCTGACCCTAAACTCATTAATAGATTCATCAAACACAACATGAGGTGTTTCTTCCACAATAAGGGTTTTGCAATTGTAAACTTTGTAAGCTTTGCTGACTTGGGAATATCTAATGTATATGCCTTCATCAGCTTTGTTGTCAAAAGCTTTCAATTGTTCTTTCCCATTATTATGAATGAAACATTTGCAACTAAATATATGAAAGTATGGAACAGTGGCATATGGAGTTTTACCTTGAACTTTTGTTATTAATGATTTGTTCTGAGTATGGCATGCAGTGTTAATGGCTTCAGCCCAGAACCTTTTTGGCAATTTAGATTCAGCTATAAAGGTTCTAGCTGCTTCTTTCAAGGTTCTATTCCTTCGTTTTACAACACCATTTTGTTGAGGTGTTCTTGCTGCAGAGGTCTCACGAGTGATGCCATTCTTGCTGCAATACTCATTGATGTATGAGTTAATGAATTCAGTGCCTTTGTCTGATCTGATCTTGACAATGCTTAGGCTCTTTTCATTACTCAATTTCATCAATAGCTCAGGCAGCTTGACTTGGGTCTCCTTCTTGTTTAGTAAAAACACCACCCAAGTGTACCTGAAAAAATCATCAACAACTAAAAGTGTAAATTTTCTGCCATTAATAGTTACAGGGATTATTGGGCCAAATAAATTCATGTGCAGTAGTTGGAGAACTCTCTCAGTGGATATAACATGTTTTCCTTTGATTGAAGCCTTTATTTGCTTGAAGGATTGAAAGCTTGAGTACTTTTATTTCTTGTGATTGCTTTATTGTAGTTGGATACTCGTTTCCTTGAATCATGTATAGAGCATTTTGAACATATACCCGTTGGAGAGACAAATATTCAAAATGTCTATTTGTAGCTCCATTGAAACGGCTACTTGAGCTTTCTTATATTGGCCAGTGGGTATAGAAGGTTCTTCAATGGTTGCTTGAATGCTTAGGTTTACTTCTAAAAAATGCGGTTGTGCAGATTTGTGTTAGTCACATAAGATGTACATTTTCCAAGGCTGATTGTGTCAGAAACTTGTACTTTGCCAACGGTCAGATGGGACGAATTCCCTGAACATTCTTGTTGCAGATAGAATGTTCCTAGTGCATTCAAGTCTTCACTTCAATCTTTAATGCTTCTAAGTCTTCAATGTTTGTTCAGGCTTGATTGCTTTTAATGCTTCATAAATGTTTTCCTCTTGAGTAGATGCATTCAATGTTTTGATCTTCAACTCTAGATGATCTTTTGATCTGTAACAGAACTTATCATTACTGTCTTCAAAAGACCAGACCATTTATTTTCAGCTCTTATGCTTTCAGCCATTTTGTCCACTTCAGGCAACTTGTCTTCATATGATCAGCTTCTTTGAACTAACTAATACAAAACCTTTTAAGCTGCTTAACATTCCAGCTTGGACAACTAACCTGAAACTATGAACTCAACATTCCTGAGATTCTGGACTTAGACATTTTTATAAACTATCTCAACTATCCTAAGACAACTAGACTAAACTATAATCTCAACTAAGCTGACTTACATCAATCAGGGGTTTTGGTAACTTAATCAAAATCAATTCATTTCCCACAGTGTTAGTGTTAATTTATTTGATATGGTCTTATGTAGTGTTGTTTAGTAGGTTTGACTTTTTTGTTAAGTATAATATTAGTTCAAATATTGTATAATATTAGTTCGTATACTAATACTATTCAATTAATATTTAAACTAATACTATACAATATGTGAACAAATATTATACTGTATTTGAACTAGTACCATAGATTATGTGAACTAATATTATATTGTATATAAAATAATACTATATTGTATGTGAACTAATACTATACTTATTTCAAGTTTAGATTTTATAGCATATCATATTATACTTCAAAACTAGAAGATATTAGAGCTTATACATGTATATGAACGAATATTATATTGTATGTGAACTAATATTATATTGTATGTGGACTAATACTATACATTTTTCGAGCTTAGAGCTTATAGCATATCATATTTTATTTTAAAACTGGAAGACATTAAAACTTTTACTTATATATGAACTAATATTATATTGTATGTGAGTTAATATTATACTGTATATAAACTATTATTATACATTATTAGTTTTGATATTATTTGATCTTTTTCTCGTTCGTTTCAAATTGTTTTCTTACTATATGACTTAACAAAATTGTTTTATCACAATCGTTTGCTAGCTAATTTTTTTTTCGAATCATTGTATTTGATTGTTCTCAGGTGAAGTTAAGTTAAAATTTATTTTGTATGTGTCATCTATTGCAACCATTGGGAATGATCACATAGTCAACCCCAAGAAAAAGAATATGTTGGTCTCTTTTGAGAGTTTGATATTGAGATAATATTATATTTTCATGATTTTGATGTTAAAGATTTATTTTAAATATTTATTAGCCGGAGATGTGATTGGAATGAAATATATGAACTAATAATATATTGTATATAACCTAGTATAATATTTTGTGTGAACCAATATTATACATTTTTTTAGTTTAGATTTTAATAATTTTTTTACATTTTTTTAATTTAGATTTTAATAATTATTTTATAGAAATAGTGATGGATATTTTTGTTGAGTTCATGTTGAAGTTTGAGTATTTCGGAGAATTGAGGACTTACGTCAAATTAATAGGGAAAATTTGATCAATTGGTCTCATGTGCTCATGTATGAGAAGAAACTTCACGTAAGTATTACAATTTCATTTTATTTTACAACATGATCCATTAGGATCATAAACCCATAAATCACACAAAATATATATGAGAAAAACTCGTCAAATAATTTTATATAATTAAAATGCATATTAATTTAATGAAATAGAGATTTTTATAATTAATTAGTTAAATTAATGTTGTAAAAACTATACATAAAAAATAAAACTGCAAACAAAATATGTTGGCAACATATTAAAGTTGTAAAAACAAAAATAAAATACAAAATATATGTGACGAAAATAAAATAAAAGTGTGCAAACGAAATAATCATGGCAATAAGTTTTGACCCAAACACCTAAACAATAATAGTTAAAGTCTTTGTCACTAGGCTAAAGGCGTAAACTAGAACAATTCTTCAGTAATATTTATTTAATAATGATAGTTCATTTAAGATTCATATTATGGATCCAGTTATATACATGTAACTGGTACACAAGAGTTATACAGAAATTGGAACATCAATTTTTGACAAATGTTGAATCTAAATTGGTGCCTCATGCTTCTTAGCTTTCTTTCAGCTATTATTACTCTGGTCGGCCACAAATCAAATAGAGAATAAATATTATAATGGATTGTACAACATATTAACCCATATTTGTGTATACACACGAAGGTCACTGTTTTATCTTGTGTCTCTTCCACATTGTCTGCCCAGCTAAGCCTATTGCTAGGAGATCCTCTTGCACAATTGGGCTGGAATCAACCGGTGGAGGCATGTTTGAATCCACTTCCTTCACTAACACTACACTCAAAACATCACCCACTTAACCATTAGAGACCATCCCCCGAATCATGAGCGGACAACTCATTTGCATGTAAGTTAACTCGTGCCTCTTTGTCCTCCTCTAAGAGAATACCAAACTAATCGTGGGTAGTCACAGGATACATAACCATCAAAGCATTAGATGCAATCAACATCTCACCCTCGGTAATCTTATGTACTTATTTTTATGTGAGGATGGAAATCGAGATTTAGAAGGCGTTTAACGTCTGACGGGCTTCATGCTCTTTTGGTGGCCTCTCATGACAACGATAGATAGTCGACCCCGGCCAATAACAACATAGTCCGCACATAAATTTAGTAGTCCCTGGTACTTAATGAGGGCGATAGAATTGTAACCAACCCTTTCTAGCAAGACATGTTCCTGTCTTTCCTTCTTCAAAACTAGCTCCACAAGCACCTTAACAAAGTGACTCATGAACCTTTTCACGGTGCACTCATCGATCATGATCATAGTGTTAAATGGCATGTTGGCTAAAAGAGGTGAGGCCCTAAAGTACTCCATCATTATTTCATGCTAAATGGAGATGTGACCTTGATGTATATTCTATAATTGTTATGTTTTGTCTCAACACAAAACACTCTAAATGATAAACTCAAGCACACTCACAAGAAATCAAATGAAATGAACAAGTAAGGAGCACAACTCAAAGACACATAATTTATGTGGTTCGATCAAATGATCTACGTCCATTGAGGATAGAGGCACACTTTCACTATTATGAATGAGATGATACAGATTACAAGTGTTTTGCTCTCAAGTAAATCTAGCAATCTAATAACACTCTCTCAATGTCTAGCAACTTGTAGAAACCTTTTACTCAAATTAACTAAGGTGTATTTATAGATGTATAACGTCATATTGAACTGCTAATAACCGACTTCTAACTACTATGCAATTGAATTAACTGCTTAGAAACTAATCTTGATAACTACCAAAATCAGACAACTTGTCTTCTCAGCTGATTTGGATATCAGCTGACATGGCCCTCGTATGACTTAGACTTTAACTCTGCTGATAAGATCAGATGACCTAGACTCATATGAGATAACTTCTTATCAGATGACATGGCCTATCAGCAAAGATGTCCAAACTCACTCAACAGATCTGATAAAACCAGGTGACTTGTCCACTCCCAGTGGAGTTGACCATCTAACACGGTTCTCTTCTTCATGCATTATAATCATTATACTTAACATCCAATTTGCATTATACTTAACAACTATCCACCTTAGTGCAAACTTGCCTCCTCTTAGCCTAATGAATTAGTATTTTCATTAATAGCATCTAACCAGCCGGATAACCAGATGCTTTGACCCGCATTGAATGTCGGTCCACTCGTTGAAGAGAAAAGTACCATAGTTTTCGCCTTGACAGGGCGGTTCTCTAACCGATTGGACTACAATTCCGGGAAAAGTAAATAGGAGATCTCGTAGAAAATTGGATTCTTTCTTTTTTTTCTTCGTGGGGTTTTTCTAAAGGACAGAGGGATTTGTACCATCTCATGGTAGATTTGCGGATTATTGGGCCGAACTGAATTTGAACCAGCGTAGACATATTGCCAACGAAGTTACAGTCCGTCCCTATTAACTACTCGGGCATCGACCCAAGAAGAATCCATTTTAGCACTTAGTGAACATCCCAAGACCTAAGGTTTACCAATTTTATGCAATGATTGAACTTATTGCTTGGTAATTCCTTAGTAAGCATATCAGTTTTGTTCTCTTCTGTAGAGAACTTCTTGACTTCTACGAGACCTTTCTGTAAAATGTCTCACAAAATGA
The DNA here is from genome assembly GCA_963675135.1 of Galeopsis tetrahit. NCBI lineage: Eukaryota > Viridiplantae > Streptophyta > Magnoliopsida > Lamiales > Lamiaceae > Galeopsis > Galeopsis tetrahit. The sequence goes on along the minus strand of OY776126.1, from coordinate 48,215,527 downwards.
AGTTTGACGACATCAATGTGTTTTGACCTCTCATGAAACACTTGATGCTTTGCTAAGTGAATTGTGCTCTGATTGTCACAAAGAACTATAACACTCTTCTGATTTATTCTAAAATCTCTCAATATCCCCTTTAACCATATTGCTTCCTTCACAGCTTCAGTCATGGCTATGTATTCAGCTTCAGTAGTGGATAAAGTGAACATTGGTTAAAGTGCAGCCCTCCGAGTAATTGCAGTACTATGGAGGGTGAATATATAACCAGAAAGTGATTTCCTTGTGTCAACATTCCCAGCAAAATCTAAATCTACAAATCCTTGTAGAGGACGCTTTGAATCAACTGACCTTTCAAACATCAATCCCAACTCTTTTGATTTGTTCGGATGTCTTAAGATCCACTTCAATGCCTCCAAATGAAACTCCCCTAGATTCCCCATGTATCTACTCACCATACTAATAACATAGTCCAGGTCAGGCCTACTACAGACCATAGCATACATGAGACTTCCAACACCATTTGCATATGGGACTGTAATCATTTGTTTCTTCTCACTTTCAGTCTGGGGGGAATGCTTCACAAATAATTTTAGTTTTCCAAAGGAAGTGCTCACTGATTTTGATTGATGCATAATAAATATTTTCAGGACTTTTTGAACATAATTTCTTTAGGATATGAACAGCATAATCATCACTTATTTACTCAAATTGGCATCACTTTATTTATAAATGGATCCCACAATATCTCATAATACCCTCAACATGTATGTCTACTTTATACATAAACTAATCAATATTGTTGTGATATTCATCCATATGTGTAATTTAGTTTTAATAATAGCTGCCAAAATAATGTTATTGGTTAAATTAGTATTATGTAATCCGATAGGTCTAGCTAAGTTATGTTTGTGTAGAACAACTTACATATTTCTTAGTGTTAGTCAATGGATTAGTTGTATGTATCTTAGTTGTATCCATATTTGATTAACACGTGCTGCTAAATATGAGAGTAGAAGATAATGCTGAAAACTCGAAGACCTTGAAGATGATAGTTCACGTGAAAAATAAATGACTTAGTCATTGTATACTAAGTCGGATGTGATTCAACTAAGTAATCAGTCGAATGATTAATGTTAGCTGATATGGACTAATTGTTACGAAGTTTGGTCAAGAGACAAAATGAATGAAAATGACTAAGTGTCAAAATATAAATCAGTCGACAAAAGGAATGATAAATCACTATTGATTTGACATTCATTCCTCTAATTTATATCTGTTGACAAAGCTAACAACTCCAGTTGACATGGACCAATGAAAAATCAACATCAAGCCTCGTGAGTTGACCAATCATGCACATAGCAAAACAGTGCAATATTATAGTGCATTAAATGACAATTAATGCATCTTTCCATTTATGGGAACCCTAGTACTATGAACAAACAACTAAGAAGATTTGCACAAAAAATGGGAAGATTTTAGGTCCAATGACTAAATTTTTCAACGACTAGTTCGATTCAAATTTGCATATATAGACAAGACTTCATCCAAGTGAAGAAATTTCAAAAACTATACACAAGAGAATTCAACCAAATGAGTAACCAACTTAACACGCGTTCAAGCAAGATATTTAGAATTCTCAAGAGCCTTTGTTCTAATCTGAATCCTTAATATTCTAAGTTTCCCAATCATTTAAGCCTGTTTATAAATTCATATCTTAAACTTAGAAGAGTGTTTTCTAACTTATTGTTTGAACTACTTTGTTGAAATCTCATACATCAAACTCTACTCTATCTAAACCCTAGATTGATAGATTTGTTGTATCCTTGATGATTGTAAAAGTACTTGTTTTTACAATAACGAGTATGATGATTGTCTCTTGAAAGAGTGAACATCTTAGTTTTATTCTTGGGACTTGTAATTACAAGTCTTTGTTTAAAGGATTAATACCACAAACACTTGTGTTCTTTATTTGTTATATTTCATTATTCAGATGATATTATTATTATTATTATTATTACTATTGTCATAAATGTCATACATTCATATTTTATCATATTAACATATTTGAGTTTTTGATATAATTAAAATCATACGCAAGTTTTCAAAACAGCTGATATCAAGTTAGCTGATAAACATATATATTTTCATTGCACTAGATTTCAAAGGAGTTTTTCATAAACCCACGAGTATAAATATATAGAGTCTACACATTTCCGCACTAACAACTAAGGAGATAGTTGTCCAACTGACCAGCTGAATAAGTGTGAAGGAGTACCAGTCAAGTCAACAAATGAAAGAGTATTAGGTAGAGAAGTAGTCTCTTTGTTAGTTGTAACTTTTATTTTAGTAGTTATAACTTCTATCATGTAAACCGCTATTCGATTCCCTCTTATATAGAGGAAGGATGAAAATCATTTTAATAATTTAATTCTCTTTTTAATTCAATTGGTATTCAATTTCAATTCTATATTTCTCAATTTTCTTAGTGTGCATTATGTTCAATTACTTTTTATTATGAAATTTCACAATAAGCATTTAGTGGGTTGATTATCTATCTAAGTTGTTCTTTTAACTCTCACAGTCTAAAATCAACTCATAGCTACTTGAGAATACTTAATTTCACTAAGTCGTTTATTAGCAAATAACACGAAAAAATGTTTTAAAAGTTAACAAGTTTATTCACCAATTTCCTCTAAAAAAAATTATCTTGCATTACTCGTTTAGGGACCTACAAATATTCATTAAAATTTGGACGGAGAGATCACATTTTTATTCAATCTTACACATTGATTTGACATAAAATTATTCAAAAACTCAAAAGAAACCTGCATATTACTACTATTTATCAAAATTTCAAAACCAGTTTTCAAATCCATCAAAAAACTCAAATTAGAAAACATCACATAAGTGTTGCAAATACAAGATAATTAAATAGCAAAAGGTGGATAATTGCTTTTAAGGTAGAATCTAACAGTTTTTTAGTCCTAAAATGATGAGAAGAAGACCTAGATAATCAAATTTGTAGGCAGATCTGAAGAGCAGCAACTTGTGGTCATTCCATGGAGGACATCTGAACCAAAAGTCTACAAGAAACCCCCTACTCAAAATTACCTTTTCATACGAGAACTCTTTAAATGAGAATTTCCCGTGATATCTACCAAACCCGCTCGCACCCACTTCTCCAAATGGAAGAGTATCTACAACATACTGCAAATGCAAATCAATCATTAGAAAATGCAGACCACTTTTGATTTCTAAATACTCTCCCCATCCATCCAAAGTATGCTCGCTCATACTTTTGAACACAGATTTTAAAAAAAAAAAGTAGATAAATTAAGGATGTTATGGGGTTATTGTGAGATAAAAATAAAGTGATTGTTTTCATAAAAAAAATTAACGAGTATGAGTATACTTTCGATGAACAGACAAATAAGGAAATTAAGCATACTTTTGGTGGACGGAGAAAATAATATTTTTTTATGGGATCCCCTTTAAAGTCCGAACAAAGCTGTGTATAGACTGATCCCTTAAAAGAGATGACACACAAAATAATAACTTGACCTAAAATGTGTTAGAAATGAGGTGTATGTGTAGACGAAGATTAATTATTGACACAGACATAAACACGAAAGTTGACCTTCAAACTTCACGACTGTTGCACTACAAATCGGAAGCTATCGGCGAATCGCAAAATGGATATCCGGAACTTTCGACTCGACTCTAATGTAGAAACTACAATTCTAAAATGCTAAGTATGCATATGTATGTAGTTTTAACTCAAGTTCTCAATTCTTGACTATGAATCAATGGAAATGAATTTCCAAATAAATGAATGAATTGACCAATGTAGGGGATCTATTTATAGACTTCCAATAGTCTTTGGGTAATAGGTGTGACTCTTCACAATAAACTCATTTTCCCAAAAGTTGCAACCTTTAGAAATAAGCAACTATTCACAAAAGGTATGTCTTTTAAATTAACACAATAATTCTAAAAGACACAACCATTGGAATAATCAACTATTCACCAAAAGATATGTCTCTTAAATTAATACAATAATTCTAAAAGACACAACCATTAGAATAATCAACTATTCACCAAAGGACATGACATTTCATGTCAAGTCACTAATCCATCACTATTACCATTATAAATACATTCAACAATGTATTTATTCACACATTAAATGACCAACTTTAATATTAATTTTTCATTCACCCCAAATTTGGTTTTGAGAAATCAAATCAACTAAATCCATTTACGCAAAACGGATTATAAAATTGTCACTTAATATTTTATAAAATGTGGTCAAAACCAACATTTTCCAACAATCCCCCACATGAATGAAATTAATGCATGTGACTCCCTATGAAAGTTTCGACGAATCATTACTGCATCGGGATAGGTAGCTTCAGGCTTTGAACCTTCCCTAGTAAAATGCCATCGGATTTACTTGCCACTCAGTGAACACGATGTCTTGAACTGGTTGGCGTTTTGTGTAACCCAAGACAATGACATATACACAGCAACACCTCTGATACCCTTTCGTTCTCACGTTGTGTCCGTTTTGGCCCTGGACCATATCTTGGATTCATAAGTGTGTTTTCTGTTGAAGCGGCCCCACTTCACACTTATATAGGTAATCTCCTATCAAGAGTACCCTGCAATACTCCGCCCTTGTGATATAGGAATCATTAAAAGTTGTTAAGCTTAACCTCACCTCACGTCAGCAGGTTTTCTGCACCGGAAGGTGTAAGGTTGCACTTGAAGGGAATCGAGAATGGGTTTCTTTAGTTTTCTCAAGTGCATATCTGAGTGCTTCATAACTTAGTTGTCTCGTTGAACCAAGTTCTTGGGATCCTCCAGTCAGCATGGACGAGTTACCGCTATGAACACCCTTTAATGTGTGGGTTTTAACCCCATTCCCCTTACCGCACTATACATTTGATCTCAGTTAATGCCTTTTGTAAGCGGATCCGCAATATTTTCTTTTGACTTCACATAGCCAATGGAGATTACTCCACTTGAGATCAAATGTCTAACAGTGTTGTGTCTCCGACGAATGTGTCGAGATTTACCGTTATACATATTACTTTGTGCCCTCCCAATAGGCGACATGCTATCACAGTGTATCATCACTAGAGGCACTGGTTTGTTTCAACCGGGAATATCCACTAAGAAGTTTCGAAGTCATTCGTCTTCTTCACCAGCCTTGTCCATTGCAATGAACTCCGATTCCATTGTGGAACGAGCTATGCAAGTTTGCTTAGAGGATTTTCATGACACTGCTCCCCCACATTTTCAATGATGGGCTCAGAGTTTGTGTCCAAATATCCAGTTTTCACAACTAGATAAAATTCCACTTCAGGAATTTTCGATTCGTTCATTTCAAATTGATAAGCATTACCACATGCTTCAATCTTTACTAGTCACTCCCGCACTTCGAGATAATCATATAGTTCACATGATTTTATCTCCTTGTGTGGTGACTTTACTCGAATGTGATTTTTCAAGATGAACAAATCTATATAACTTGTGAAAAACATTCTCGGAATTCAAGCGTTTTAGGTTTTTCCATATTTAGGTTTAGGGTCACACATTTGCTAACCCCTTCCATTCGAATATGTCGACGGAGACCTCTTTCCCCCACATTCGAATGTATCCATGTATGGAGACGTATTCCTCCACATTCGAGTTGCTTGTCCCTTTATTTGTGAATTTCTCTTATTCACCAAATTTGGACACAATCTCGAAACATTGGAAAATCGAACGTTGAATTTTTTTTATTGTACTTCATTCCAAATTCCAACTCAAAAATTAATTTAATCTTTGGTCAACATACCAAAATTAAATCCAATTTCAAATGTAGCATTTAATGCCACCCATAACTCGAGCATAATTTTCGATCAAACTATACGAGTCAAAATCTTTTGAATTTAAATTCAAAACACATTTGTGCTCTCACGCACAATTTCAATTTTGAAATTAATTTAATAATAAATTCAAATTCAAATATGGCTTTCAATGCCACCCTTAACTCGAGTATAATCTTCGATCGAATTATACGAGTCGAGGTATTTTTGATCATATCCAAAATATAATTTACGCTCGCAAGCACATATCATTCTTGATCATAATAAAACCTTAATTCGATATTCACAATCAAGAAATGAACTATTATGGAATAATATTTTATAATATTTCACATATTATAAAATAAATTAAACCATAACATTATCTCTTTGGCTCAATACATCAAGATCATATATCAACATGAACATATATGAATTTTACGTACCTTTCTGAACTATTACGCATGTCACTCTTCAATTTTGAAGAAGCGTCGCGTCCGTTTACGCGGAACCCCAACAACGCTGTTATTTGATTCAATTTTCTAAGATAGCGATTAATTCCAACAACATTGGAATTGTATCTCATAAACTATGAAGAGTATTTATTCAATAGACAAGTTATTCATAAATAATCTCAAACAAATAATTTGAATAGTAATCAATTTCAAAGGAATTTAATTTAAAATTCACAAATGATTTTGAAATAAACTTCCTTGAGAATGAGTGAGATCTTTTGCCACTTACAGGCCAATCTTCGAATACACAAGAATAACGTCTTACGCTTGTTAGAAATAAGGTGTATGTGTAGACGAAGATTAATTGCTGACACAGACTTAAACACGAAAGTTGAGGCTAAAGTTTGACTCTATCTCCGTAAGACGTTATTGCCCCGTACACAGGTGCAATACGGATCACTGGCAACCGTCCCCAAGATACAACAACTTCAAACTTCACGACTGTTGCACTACAAATCGGAAGCTATCGGCGAATCGCAAAATGGATATCCGGAACTTTCGACTCGACTCTAATGTAGCAACTACAATTCTAAAATGCTAAGTATGCATATCTATTTATATACTTCCAATAGTCTTTAGGTAATAGGTGTGACTTTTCACAATAAACTCATTTTCCCAAAAGTTGCAACCTTTAGAAATAAGCAACTATTCACAAAAGGTATGTCTTTTAAATTAACACAATAATTTTAAAAGACACAACAACCATTGGAATAATCAACTATTCACCAAAATGTATGTCTCTTAAATTAATACAATAATTCTAAAAAACACAATCATTTGAATAATCAACTATTCACCAAAGGACATGACATTTCATGTCAAGTCACAATCCATCACTATTACCATTATAAATACATTAAACAATGTATTTATTCACACATTAAATGATCAACTTTAATACTAATTTCTCGTTCACCCAAAATTTGATTTTGAGAAATCAAATCAACTAAATCCATTTACACAAAACGAATTATAAAATTGTCCCTTAATATTTTATAAAATGTGGTCAAAACCAACATTTTCCAACAAAATGTAGTCACTCCGTCCAGAAAAAAAGCTTTCATAGGAGGAATGACACCCAAAATAAGAAAGGACACGTATGTTCTTAATATTTCAATTTTTATGAGTCCATTTTTAAATATCTTATACTCCCTCCGCGTGTCCAATTATAGATTACCCACTTTTTTATTTTAGTTATCCCACTATATTTTACCCCTTCTACTCTTGGTAAACATTTATATTTTATTTTTAGTGAAGAAAAATTTGAGAAAAAAAATATAAAGTAAATGGGATTCATTTTAAAAGTTTGATTTTTAGGGATAATTTTATAAATTTTTATATAAAATAAAAAAATTAATTAAATTGTGTGTATATGTAAATTAAAAGTAATGGTATTTTATATAAATTTATAAATATTTTAATTGTGGAGCTTATTGAATATTTTTTCTTTATAGTTATAAAAATTGGAGTATTATGGAACATTAAAAAATAAAGTTACCTGGATGATGGCATCATTAAAAACGATGCTTCCGGAAGATGTTTGAGATGATAACTTCTTGAATTCCTCATTATTTGTGAATGCATATATTGCAAGTCCTCTAGGCTTTGAATTAATGAATTCAATGCTATCTTCAATCTTCTCTAACTGCCAAAACCAAACTTTAATTTAGTAATTTAAAATTACGTTTCAGAAATGTTTGCACTAAAAAGTGGACATACAAATTAAAAAAAATGTAATGAAAAAAATTAAAATGTGCAAATAATTGTGAAACTTATAGAGTATTATTTATACTAGATATTTATAAAACAGTACTCACAGTGATTATAGGAATTAGTAATGGACCAAAAATTTCTTCATTCATTATTGTAGCATTAACCGGAGGATCTAGTAATAGAGTTGGTTCAATGAATCTGCAAGTCAAAAAATTATATATATGTTATTTACATGTTTACCTAAATTAAAAAAAAAATACAAAATCTTATACTTCCTTCGTCTATTAAAAGTATGCTCAATCCTGTTATTTTATCCACAAAAAATATATTCATTGTATTTAAACAGTTAACTTTTAAGTATACTTTATTAACAAAGTTGACGAGTTACCAACAATATTATTTACTCGTTACCTCACATATCTACTGTATAATTAAAATATGAAATATTTTAAAAACATGTGTAAAAAAAAGTGAGCACACTTTTGATGGATAGAGTGAGTATGAAATATAGACAATTAAGGTAAATTTAGAACAATAATTCGTGGGTTAAATCTAGGTCATTACAAGTCAATACCGGTCAAACTTAATTAAAATATATTTTTCGTTTTCAAGTACTGTTTTACTACATGATCAAAATAGTATTACTAAATGACCAAAATATTGTTACTATAAGGCCAAAACTGTATTACTACAAGTCCAAAAATATTCTAGACACTTTATTTTTTGGGCGAATTCTCCAAAATATTTTTGACATGTAGTAGTACACTTTTGATCTTGTCGTAATAATACTTTGACCTTGTCGTAACAATATATTGGTCATATAGTAAACCACCTACTTGAGACCAGCAAATATTTTGGGCAACCCAGATCCAAACTTTTAATCCGCGAATTTTTAAAAAAATGTCTTAATTAGACATATTTCATGTGTGAAATATTTCACATAAGTGTTGCTCAAAAAAATTATGATCGCGGGATTTTATCAAGTATCACTAATTTGAAATTTAGAATATTTTTTAAATTGTGATATTTTGTATGCAGAACAGTAACAATAATAAAAGTGAGTTTACGTGAACCCAACCGTTCACACAATCGTTACTCTTAAATCTTACAGGTTATCTTCATCGATTGAACCACCATAGATAATGGAAGCTTTGACCATGGGATCGTCAAGGAGACTCTTTAAACGTGAAACATGAGTTTTGTTGATTACTTTTACAATGTTGTTCCTTTCTTTAGGATTTTCACCAAACGTTCTCTCTATCCCATCCTTAAGTAGTTCTACCTGCACATGTATTTATATAATCAACAAAAGGGATGATGGACGGGATGGAAATGCAACAGGTTACTCGACAACGACGTATAACTTGGTTTACTAAAATTTGACTGGACTCGTTTAATAAAGTCAAATTCAATTTTTTTAAAAGCTCATTTACTTGAACAAGTTGGACTTGACCTCTTCGTAGACCTTTTAAGTTCAAAATACCCACTTATTTAACCCTCCTTATATATAAATATAAAATATATATAATGTAATAACAATATATAAACAATAAACATGGAGTATAATATATAATGGTAATACATTATTGTTTAAGTACTCAATATATATTATACTTCATAATACATAATTTCTTACTTAGTAAATTCCATAAAAAAAAAAGGAGGGGGGGGGGGAAATATCAATTTGATCACTCAAGTTTACCTCTTTTCATATTTTGTTACCCACGTTTAGTCACTATCGAAATTTGGTCACCCAATTATTATATTCTATCAAAATTGATCATTCGTTAGTCAATTTGTCATTGACTAACTTAGAAAGAGACGTAGAAAGAGGTTTGAGTGCCAAATTTCTCAAAACATAGGTTAAAAAATTCTCATGCATCTTCTAAAACTAATTAAACAAACGCAGTAGCAAGAATGAAACATGTGAAACATACGGAGCGTACGTGAAGAAATATCCAGGAAGAATCTCAGTCAATCACAAAAATTAGTACATTTACATTATATTTATCTGTAATATGTCACAGAAGAATCTCAGTCAATTATATTTATCTGTAATAGGTCACAGAAGAATGAATTCTGATGCATCTTCAACATGTTGTTTGTTGGTTTACTTTTTATTTTACAGTAATCAGGAAATGAGAAACTCAGGAGATAGAAACTTATTTCAATTCATTTCAAATGCCCAATTGTTTGACTAACATTTCAAGAAATTTGCAATAATGATCTTAATAGAAAAATATTTAGAATGAAAAACAAGTTTATGAAATTTTCTTAGAATTTTTTTTACAATTAATCTTCACCACAAATTATGCTCCAATAATTATAAATAAAGAAATGAATTGAAATAAGTTTCTATCTCTCATTATTATACAAATTCAATATAAAACAGGAATTGGAAACCCATAATTATAAAAACAGAGTACATCAAACTCATACTGTTGACCATTTGACTAATTTGGCTTGCCACCTTGTCACTTTCACTCATTTTTCTTTTGGTATTTTCTTTGGTTCAGTGATATTTTTCACTCTTCCTTTCATAATAATTGGACTGTGTACCATTGATGATTGTCCAATTTATAAAATAAGAAATTAGTCACATAACATTACAAAAATTATAAAATGAGATTGTAAATCAAGACACACACGATTTCTCATTTCCTTGTAAATAAAAAAGTAAATCAACAACAACCGTGTTGATGAATTCATAATTGAGTTAAATACGGAGTAATTATTAAAAGCTTACTGAAATTTTTTTGCTACCCTAAATTTTGAGAAATTTTTCTCAAACATGTTTCTTGCTACTGCGTTTGTTTAATTAGTTATAGAAGATGCATGAGAATTTTTTAACCTAGATTTTGAGAAATTTTGCGCTCAAAATTCTTTCTCCGTTAGTCAATGACAAATTAACTAACAGAATGATCAATTTTGATAGAATATAATAATTGGGTGACAATTTTGATAGTGACTAGGGTGACCAAATATGAAAAGAGATAAACTTGGATGACCAAATCTGATATTTTCTCAAAAAAAAAAAAAAAAACTAACTAAGAAATGATAAGAACAGAGTCATAAGAGATTATTTTGAAAAAAATATGCTCCTCTTTTTTGATTTATTTTTATTTGTAATAGTTAAAGATAATTAATAGAAACATTTACATTTGTGTATTGTTTTATAAATTATTTGATGAATTTGTTGTTGCTCTCCTGGCCTATTTAAAGAGTTTTTACTTTCTCATTTTAAAATTTAAAGAATTATGTTATCATTCGATGATAATACAAGTGTTTTAAGAATTTATTTAGTAAGTAAAACTAAAAAAAATCGATAATAGACGTTCGGGTTATATCTATTTATTATAAAAGTTAGGTTAAATCTCTTAAAATTTTATGATAGGTAATAAGTCATTTTATAAAAAAAATAACCTAGTTTTATATACACAAATGTTGATCCTAAAAGGAGTATATAACAAGTGTATGGGGAATACACTTGTATGCAAATTTATTCAAACTTTGATCAAACCAGACTTAGCAAGGTTGTCCTGGACAACTATGCTGGTATGATTAACTCTTTATAGATAATCAAACTACTAAGTACTATTGAGTACTTAGTTGAATAACTATCTAAGGGAGTTATATGTGCGGAATTAGTGGTTAGCCCTTTAGTTTAAAGTCCTTTTTAAATCTGAAATCTCCTTAACAGTTTATCCAGTTCAAGAAACTTGTCCAAATCTTGTTTTGCACAGTCTTGTGAATATGTCTTTGAAAGTTCAGTTTGTGCAGTGTTGAATGAATGTTTAAAGCTTGAAAGTAAATCAACACAAGAATTTATAGTGGTTCAGAGACTCAAGCTCCTACATCCACTTTCCCTGATTTAACAGGATAATTCCTTCACTCTTGGAATTAACTTGTTTTATAGTGCCAAGGTGCACTTGATCAACCGCACCACTCCTTGGTGCCTTGATCCCTAAGATGTCAAGAGTCATAGTACCCTTTCTCAACTCAGAACTGAACTTTTCTTCTTTCAACAATCAGCTCCTTCCACTTCTACTACTATAACCTTCTAACTTTCTCTCTTGAAAGGTATAAGGGTTGAAGTATGGTTCCAACTAATGAGATATCATTTACAATGAAGTTCAGTGTATAAGGATAGGATATCTCTCTAAGCTTTGTATGGATATACAATGTGGTTTAGCTTAGATGAAGTGTTTGAAGACTAAGATAGTCTCTTCGAAAGCTTGAAAGCACTTGAGCTTTGTAGGATAGTTGGATAGATAATGGATGCTCAAATTGTTGAATTCAAAGGTCTTCACACTTCTGTATTTATAGACAAATTTGAGGATTTGCCCGTTGGAGAGGCAGTCTCAAATGTCCATAAATGTCTTCCTTGAATTCTTCAAACTGGAAGACAGATTCTTGATAGTGACATGTCCTTAATTTGGGAAATAAACGACTGTAACAACTTTGTCTTGACTCTGCAGCACTTTTCCCAATGTCTGACTTTAAGATTCCCTTGGTCAAACATGAACATCTCTTCTTATCAATGATCCTGAGATAAGGACAACATTCCTTATCACTAGGACAGTTCTGCTTATCAACTTCAACAGATTTTGCTTATCAACAGTGTTGGCTCTTTAGCTCCTCAGATGACTTGGCTCATTGCTTTGCATGGATGTCTTCATGCATGACTCTTGATGATCTTTAAGCATTTATGACCGGATTCAGTAACATTGATCATCTCAGCATAGTTGTCCTTGAAACACTTCTGGTTCATGTATGCTGGGACAACTCTGCTTGGTCAGTCTTGCTGAACAATCAGGCTGGACAATCCTTCTGAATTTGTATACTTCAATAGATTAGATCTATTGATGTTGCTTTCACCATGTTTGATCTTCAGAAGACTTGATCTGAAGATGTCTTAACTTGATTAGCACATTTGTCCTTCAGCAGACTTGGGATGAACTAAATTTTTGAGCCTTGAGGGGATTTGATCCATGTAGTCTTCTAAGCATATATTCCCCCTCAACTAGTGCATCTAATTTTTTAAGAGCTGCCTAACATATCAACTTCTCTACTTGTCTTAAACTACATATTCCAACAATCCTGAAATATGTTCATGTATTTTGACTTATCTACTTGGCATGTCTTAAGGGGGTTTTGGTATCATAATCAAAACTCATTTTATTCCCAACAATTTCCCCCTTTTTGATGATGCCAAAACCTATTACAAACTATGCAAAGGTGACTTGACTATACTTTGATACAATTTCCTTCAGTGAGGATGACATAGGTCAAGTTTCCTGAGATAAAAATGTGTTAGTGTATTCACTGTTTTTCATTGCATATAGGTTGATAAGTCAGGTACGTTGAGATCATATAATGTTATTTCTTGATTCATAAAGATGTTCAACTATCATTAATAAAATCATGGATCATTACAGGCATGTTGATAGTTGAATAAACATATCAGAGCATGAATCAAACAACATTACATCATAGCATAAACTGATTAACAGTATGATCAGAGCAAAAATCATCAGAGCAAACTTCACATATCAGCAGACTTGAGCAATTTTCAGCATAGATAAGCATATTATCAAGTCAGCAACCAGAACAAGCATTTATCCATTTTAGCACATAAGGGTCAAGAGGACTTAGCCAATTCAGAGGCTATTTCAGGAGGTGGCACCATCCCATATTGTGCCCATACTCTATTCTTCAGTTCCATGGCCTCTTGATTTGTGCCCTTTGGTCCTAGCACCATTCTGTTCAATTTCGGGATCTCAAAGAACTCCTGAAAGATTTTGGATTGATCAATGAAGCTTTCCTTCTTGGGAGGCATGTAGATGATAGGCTTAAGGGTTGTGAGTTCAAGTCTTGCAATATCAGCAGCTGCAAGCAATTGTTGATACAATTCCCTGTAAAATTCAATCCTGAACTCAGTGAAGGTGGAGTTGACATCCCTTCCATTCCACCTGTCAATGACATAGTAGTCATAGACAAATTCCCTCTTTGCATCTTCCCAAGCATCATTCAGCTGTTTTGGTACCCATTTATCCAAGTGAGGATATTTGGTGTCCATTGGAATCAGCAGATGTGGCTTCATTTTGTTGTATGTTGCTCTCCTTCTTCTAGGCTTCTGAAAGTCAACCCTTCTCTTATCTCTTGCTCTGTTAGCTTCTTCCATCAGATCCATCTTTTCTTGGGCTCTCATCATAGCTAGCTTCTGCTGTGTTTCAGGATCCTTGCCATAGCCTTCCTGAAACAGCTTAGATGGATCATTTAACAGCATTGTTGTCTTCTTCTTTGGTTGAGGTCCAAAGCCTTCTTCATACAGTACTTCAATATTCTCAGCTGCTTTGGGACCTTCAGTGGACTTAGTCTCAGAAGACTTGTCAGTCTCAAAAGACTTGACTTTTTCAGTAGTTTTGGTCACTTCAGCAGTTTTGACCTTTTCAGCATTCTTGGCCTTCTTGGAGGTAGGCTCTTCTTCTTCAATTCTGAATTCAGGTGGCAAAACAAGACTGTTAGGAAAGTCTGTAAAAGTTTCAGCTTTCCTCTTGTTTCCTTTTGCCTTCTTGATTTGGCCTCTTGTCTGAACTCCTTCAGTGGACTTGTCAAGTCCTGATGCTTCTCCTCCTGGCCTTTGCTGAAGCCTTGCTCTTTCTTCTTGTGCTGATGCCATTGAATTCTTCATTGCTATGGCCAGTTGTTCTTCTTCATCAAGTTCCTCCAAATTTAACACTGCTTGCTTCTTTCCCTTGTCTTCAGCAGCCTTTTCCTTTCCCTTGTCTGAACCACCAATTATTAAGGCACCTTTGACCCTTGCTCTTTCCTTTTCCCCCTTTTTGGCAGCATCAAAATATTGAGGTTTGTTCTTAATCTGTGTGTAAAGTCAAATGTGGTTATCTTTGTGAGACGGAGGGAGTATATAATTATAAAATGACATATATATCTAGAATTGTCAAATAGGTCGGACTAGAATGGGTTGGGCCCGCTGGCCTGACCCATGACCCGTTGGGAATGTATGTTTTATTCGAATTGGGTTAGGCCTAGACTGGGCCGGACCGGGCATGAGTCAGGGACGAGTCGAACCAAGCTGGGTCATGTTGGACCTGGGTTCGGGCTAGGTAAGTCGGGTCGAGTTGGGTTGGGTCCGGTTCGGGTTGTGCTCAGATTGGGCCGGGCTTTCTCTCGGGCTTTGAGATCTATGGCGCAGCCTAACTTGGAAAAAAACTCTTAGGATATTATTAATATATTTTTTTAAATAATAAAAGGATATTTTAGTAATTTTATATATATTTTTTTTAAAATTATCTAATGGCGAAGTGCAATCGCACATGACAGAGTCAAATGATGTGTCAACTTTTAATTTTACGCATATTGTAAGATAGGGCGAACCCCTCTGTCTCATGTTAGAAAATCCCATATAGAGATTTATTAAAAATTCTAGATAATTTCTAATAAACGTTAAATCAAAATATTTATAAATAAGAGAATTGATGTCAATCGTAAAAAATTTAAAAATTCTCACATAATCAATCATTTTCATCACATAGATTTTTTAATTAAAAAGTTCATGTTATATTGTATATCATCAAAAAGTAATTTACCTAAAAACATCAAATAAAATACAAAAAAACATCAAAAGAAAAAAGGTGTGGTCCACCTATTTTAATGTCAAGAGATTACTTATTTAATTCAGTATTTTGTATGTCATCTTTTTTTCATATAATATTATATTTAGGTGGGGATATTTTTGATGTACATTGATAGAATATTAAAATACTTCCTTCAAATCACAAAATAATACACTATTTAAAAAAAAAATTCATATAACCAAATCAAAAGGGGAAAATACATTTTAAGTAATATATGCTAATAGCAATTCAAGAAAACTATAAATCAAAATGAACAAAATAAATAAATGATGTAGGAGCTACATCTTTTTCCAATCGATCATGTGCTAGTTCTTATCATTTTGATCCTAATTGGATTAATTTGATTACATCTTAACATGCATTGTAGCGTTCATGGTAGAGTTACATATTGGGCATGTTTGGACTTGGTTGGTCCCACTCCCGCAGTCATTGCAAAGACAGAGATGTCGACAAGGCAATAGTAGTACACACACCTCACTCTCACCACACAACTTGCACCACTTTACACCGTAGCCACTCTTCTCAGTTTCGTTGTTATAATCCACCTTATCGTTGTTGTCGCAACATGATTCTGCATCGTCGACCACGGGGGCAACGCCACTAACTCCGTCGAACATTCGTTCTACACAACCAAATTGTGTGAGGGCATGCTTGAAGTTCGTGCGAAGCGAAATAACTGTGGCTTCTGTTTTTTTTGTCATGTCTTTCCATAACTGATTTTCAAAGTAAAGATTGCGTACTTTATCTTGAAGAAGCGTATTTGATTTAAGCATTGCTTGAATTTGCTCATCATTTTCATTCAATTTTTTCGCTACTCCTTTTTCGATCGTGGCAATTAATTGCTTTTACCTTTCTTGTATCTCCGATTTCATTCTCTTGACCTGCAATTTAAAACCAAAACTTTGTTGTGAATTTTCATTCCGGCATTTTCACAAACACATTTGTACACGTAATTGATCCAATGATCGGAAAAGGAAAATATATGATAAAAAATTACATGTTGTGAAATGATGTCGTCAATCTCCAAGTCGTATGATTGCATTTGAATGTAGCTTTTTTCGGCCGTCGAAAAATTAGCTCCGATATGGAACTCATCGATGGAATTGGAATCTACGTATCTCTTTCTCGAAGCAAAAATGTTTCTATTCTCCGGGTTGATAGGAGTTTTGAGTATGGTGGAATTACAAATCGCTCGTTCATAAAAAAGCTTGTTTGAAATTGGAGTTGTCGGAAAATACATTTATTGTCCGTTGTACGCAGAATTTAGACTTCTCGAACAATTCATCAAATCTCTACAAAATTTACCAAACAAGTATCTATATAAAAAATAAATAAGAGGAAAACTAAAAGATTCAATTGAAAATTCAAATTCACCTCTCTTGTCCAATGAAGATTGAAATGCTTCCTTCTTAGAAAGCAAGTAATGGAGTGTGTTTTATACACCCGGGAGAGAGAAAGTTTAGAGGGTTGGTAGCTTGGTGCAATACAGAAAGACTTTTGTATAAAATGATTTGAAACAGATCTCCAATTTAATACTCGATCATAAAAGTGTAAATTTAAAATTAATTTCAATAAGACTTTATAAATTACAGATCATGTATAACATGAGTAAATGATTTTTTTTACATGTGATTCTCTCATAGTATACATGTAATTATAAAAATAAGAGCTAAAACTTGTATGACATATTTTACACATGAGATATTTTACACATGAGATATGTCTAACTAAAATAATTTTAAAAAAGTCATGCGTTATAAGCCTAGATTCGGATTGTTCAAAAAAAATGTGGGTTGAAAGCAGGTGGTTTACTATATGATCAATATATTGTTACTACGTACAAGGCTAAAATATTATCACTACAAAACTAAAAGTGTACTACTACATGTCAAAAAATATTCTGAAAATTTAAATTCACCCAACAAATTAAGTCTCCAGAATATTTTTAAATTTGTAGTAGCACACTTTTGGTCTTGTAGTGACAATAATTTAACATTATAGTAACATAGTTTTGGTCTTGTAGTACGTAGTAGAATATTTTTGGCCTTGTAATAACATATTTTGGTTTTGTAGTAGCATAAAATATTTTACTACTACAAGTCAAAAAAATATAATACTATATAAAGTTCAAAAAATTCTGGCAAATTCAACTAAAAAATTAAGTGTCCAGAATTTGATCTTGTTGTGACAATATTTTGACTATGTAGATAAATAGGCGAAAAAATGTATTTTAATTAAAATTGACCCGCGTTGACTTAGGTTTGACCCATCATTTTTATTCTAAATTTACTTTAATTAAATATATTTCATGTATAAATATTTGATATAAGTTTTATATTACACAATTTCATGAAAATTTGTTATTTGGGCCATGCTATGATTAAAAGGAAACTTATTATTAATATAGGTCATGTTTTAAATTAAATTAAATTGAATCACCCTAAATTCATAAATAATCTAATATAGTAATGAGAGTCGAGATTATACATTTTGAGGAACACTAGTATGCATTTGAGGAACACTAGTATGCATCAGTTGATTATGGTACAATTAATATTATTTATTTAATAAAGTAATACTTTCTCTGTCTAAAAAAGATAGTTCACTTATTTTTTTCAAAATAAATCAATGCAAACGTTTTTTACATGTAAATTATACTTTTACATTCTTGTTATGCCCTTATTTAATGTTAATGAGCATATTATTAACTAATCGCAACAATCATTAAATAAGGGTATTTTAGATAAAATTACCCTTATTAAAAAGAAAGTGGACTATAATTTGAGACAAATAAATAAAACAATACTCCCTTTAACTCAGGCCACCCCTGTCATCCATCGGTCTAAAAAAGATAGTTCACTTTCTTTTTTCACATAAACAAACATTTTTGGCATATAAATTTTACTCTTACATTCTTGTTATGCCCTTATTTAATGTTAATGACCATATTATCAACTAATTTCAACAATCATTAAATAAAAGTATTTAAAATTACCTTATTAAAATGAAAGTGGGCTATAATTTGACATTTGAGACAAACCAATAAAATAATACTCCAACTATCTCCAAAAGATAGTTCACTTTCTTTTTTCACACAAACCAATGCAAACATTTTTTCCATATAAATTCTACTCTTACATTCTTGTTATATCCTTATTTAATGTTAATGAGCATATTATTAATTAATTTCAACAATTATTAAATAGGGTATTTTAGATAAAATTACCTTATTAAAAAGAAAGTGGACTATAATTTGAGACAAACCAAAAAAGTAATATTCTCTGTGTCTTAAAAAGATAATTCACTTTCTTTTTTCACACAAATCAATGCAAACATTTTTGACATATAAATTCTACTCTTACGTTCTTGTTATGTTCTTATTTAATGTTAATGAGCATATTATTAATTGATCCCAACAATTATTAAATAAGGGTATTTTAGATAAAATTACCCTTATTAAAAAGGAAGGTGGACTATAATTTGAGACAAAAAAAAAAAAAAAGAATAGTGAACTATATATATATATATATTTTTTTAGATAAAGGGAGTACCGAAGGATTATGACTATGTGTGTATGGTCTATTTAAACTTATTGAGTATCCCTGATTAATACCATTTTACCTTTAAAAAAAATTGCATCAAGCGGTTGAAATAAAGAAAAGTCAGATTTCCAGTATAATTATGGACATTAAATTAGTAAAATCAAAGTATGGGTGATTACGTAGTAAATTCCAAAAAGAAAATAAATTGAATAAATACAAAATGTGACATTTAATTTTTGTCCCTATCTCCAACTCCTATATTTACATAAATAACCCCCTCAAACGCACCATAATTCGGGGGACGATGCACCGTCCGCCGGCGACATATCGGTGGTGGAGGAGACCCAGGTGGAATGCATGGGGAGGGGCAAAAACGCATTAATCAGAGCATTAATCAACAGCCGTTATTTCCCGTTATCGAGGCGTTGGAAAGGGGACAAATGCATGCAGAATCTGTCAAGGCCCCACATTCCAAATCACACGCTTACTTGGAAAATTGGGAAAGGGCGGTGGAAATTAATTCCCCAGATCAGATGCGTGAATCCTCAAAGGTGGACCCCAGGCCAAGTTTTGGTGTAGTGGGCCATGAGAGTATGATGAGGCCCATCAACTATAGCATTAGAAGCCTGGATCTAAATAAACCAGCTCAAAGGCCACGGATAAATTCCCCCCATTTATTATGTGTTCACCCTTCACTCCAATTTAGTTTTTAAACTAATTGGTAAAATGACCATTCTACTCCATAGGTGTTGAGTTCACTCCACTTTAAACAAAAAAAGCTTTGCAATCCTCAATTCCTTCCAAGACTATCGTCCCTCCCTGTAAAAAAAAAAATTAAAACCTTTTAATCTTAATCTATAAAGCTAACTTGAAGAAACTTGATAATAATGGTTGAAAAACGAAGTGTTCGTTACATACATTTCGTTTTCATTTTTTTTCTTCCAAAAAATCGTTTTTTTTTTCAAAATTCAATACTGGTTCACCGGGAATTGCACTATAACTCGGCCAACCCTACCGAGTTTTAAGCTCTTTAGACAACGAAAGATTTCACGAGTTTTCTCAATTTTCGAAAAAACTTACCACATAATGTATCAAATATCTTAACAAATTTCCACATAATGTCTCAAATTTCGAAAAACAGTTCCACATAATGTCTGAATTGTCGAAAAAAACTTTCACATTATGTGTCAATTTTCGAACAATAGTTCCACATTATGTCTCAATTTTCGGAAAATAGTTCCACATTATGTCTCAATTTTCTGATTTTTTTTTCCAAACAGTAGCAAATTAAGATTTTTATTTTATTTTTGTTTAACAGAGGTTGGTTGATGGTATTGAAGATTGCATAGAGCAATAATATGATGAAGATGAGCATGGAAAATCTGCGAATGAGGGAGTTTGTCACCGAGTTTTGTGCAAAAATGTGGAAGTTTGTCACCGAGTTTTGTGCAAAAATGTGGAAGTTTGTCACCGAGTTTTGTGTGAAAATGTGGAAGTTTGTCATTGAGTTTTGTGCAAAAACGTGTAAGTTTGTCACCGAGTTTTGTGCAATAATGTGGAAGTTTGTCACCAATTAAGTTTTATGCAAAAATGTGGAAGTCTTGGCCGAGTTTTGTTACCTAACTCAACAAACCAGACTCGAGAAGGAATAGAAAAATCCATTTTCGACTTTCGTCTCCTAATGCCCCATTTTGTGCAAAAACCAAGTTTATTCAACAACTAAAAGTCTAAATCATTCTCAATAACAACTATTAAACAACAAAAACTAATCTATATATGAAAATCAAATTTTAGAATGTAGAAATTTGAAAAAAAACTATCATAAACTCTAACTTACTTTTGTCCATGGAAGAGCAAGGAGTTGGGGCTGTAGGCGGCGGACGGCACGGTGGTGGAGCTGCAAGCGGCGACGGTCGATGGCAGACGGCGACGGTCGACGCAGACAACGGGAATTGCACGATTTCGCTTCAAGATGAGTTGTTTTTAATTGTGGGTGAACTCAAAACATTTTTTATTGTATATTAATTATGGGTGAAGGGGAAAAGGTTATATGTGGTATTTCATAAGGGGGTGAACTCATATTTTGGGGGGTGAAGTTATCTGGAGGGTGAACACATAATAAATAGGGGGCATTTATCCGTGGCCCAGCTCAAATCTCTAAAGGCCCAGTTAATACCAGCCCAAGTTTATCCAAATCAAAAGAGTCGGTGAATGGGGACCCACCAGACCCAGCCCTACACTTTAGTGAAAACATAGAAACTTCTGAGGAAAATGACAACTTTTCTGGCAACAGTGGTAATGCGCTGGCGGAGAGTGCGAATTCACCCATGCCCAGAGGAAGTCGAAAACTGAATAAACATGAGAAAAAGAAACGAAAGGAAAGACGAAACATAGCGGAGGACAAGCAGAACGACTCAGATACGGAGGCTCAGATCATGGAGGAGGTGAACGAAGCCTGGAAATTGGGGGAAAAACTAGGGCTCGCAGAAGGAGGAACCGAGGCTGGAATCAAAAAACAACTAACGCTACTCGTTCGCAAGGACCGGGAAACAAGTAGGGCAGAACAAGAAATAAGGAGGGGGAGCATGCACAAGGTTAGTAAATGAAGATCTTGAGCTTTAACACAAGGGGAGTAGGGGGGAAAGAGAAGAGAAGGGAAATTAAAGAAATGGGTAACAAATTAAGGGTGGACTTCTTGTGTATTCAAGAATCGAAGGTAGAAAAAGTGGAAAGGGGTCTATGTAGAAGCTTATAGGGGAGAGGAGATAATTTTGAGTGGGCCTATAGAGGAGCCGAAGGTAGGTCAGGCGGCCTGATTTCCATTTGGGACTCTAATGCGTTCAAAGCAAGTAGTCACTGGCACTCAAGAGGGGTATTGGTGGTCAATGGCAGAGAGACGGAAAACGGAAATAAAACATCAATTCTGAATGTATATGGGCCGTCTGCGATGGAGGCAAAAAAAGAGTTATGGGAATTGATCTCAAGTATAGCTGAACAAGCTGATGAAGTGTGTTTATGTGTGATAGGTACTTCAACTCCATCAAAACCAGTAGCGAGAGAATAGGAAAGGGGACAGGAAACGATAAGAGAGAGGTGGAACTCTTCAACGAATTCCTGACCAAAAGCAAACTTATGGATCTCCCACTAGTGGGCCGTTAATATACATGGTATCGGTCGGACGGAACGTGCAAAAATCACCTCGATAGGATGCTAATCAACATTGAATGGCTGGATAAATGGCAAGAGACGAAGCTTCGAGGGCTAAGTCGGTCGGTGTCAGACCATTGCCCACTGTTTGTAGAAACTGGGAGTATAAATTGGGGTCCAAGGCCCTTTCGATTTCTCAACTGCTGGCTGGAACATGACACCTTCAAGAGACTAGTGAAAAATAAATGGCAACAATACGAGGTATCTGGATGGGGAGGCTTCATCTTGAAGGAGAAACTGAAACTTCTGAAGGCGGATTTAAAAGAGTGGAACCTCTCAGTTTTCGGGTTAATCGACACAAGAATCACAACCAAAAAGCAGAAAATAGAGGAACTAGATATTATCGATGAGGTGTTCGGACTAGAAGAGGAGGAGGTTGAACAAAGAGCTCGTACATTCATTGAACTACAAGAGGATTTGAAGGCACGTGACTCGATACTCTTCCAAAAAGCAAACGCGAAATGGGTAGTGTGATGTGAACTCAAAGGCATTTCATGCCATGATTAAGAGTAGAGCTCAAAAGAACAGTATAGCAGGGCTGTGGATAGATGGGGAGTGGGTGGAATCACCCACAAGGATCAAAAGAGGAGTGTTTAAATTCTTTAGTAAACATTTCGAGGCAACATCGGGCCAGAGTCTAAGGCTGCCCTACCATATGTTCGACCGACGACTTGACGAGGTTGACAATACAGTACTCATTGCTCCTTTCTCTATGGAGGAAGTAAAGGAAGCAATCTGGGAATGTGACGGAAACAGTAGCCCGGGACCAGACGGCTTCTCTTTTGCTTTCATCAAGAAGTCGTGGGAGACATTACAGCCGGATATAATGAAAATGATGGAGGAATTTCACAGAAATGGAAAAATTGTCAAAGGCCTAAACCCATCTTTCATAGTTCTAATCCCAAAAAAGGAACAGGCACAGAGACTGGAAGAATTTAGGCCTATCTCATTAATTGGAAGCGCATACAAAATCATGTCAAAAGTTTTAGCAAAAAGATTGAGTAAGGTAATTGAGAAGGTAATCTCGGACAATCAGTCGGCTTTTATCGGGGGCAGACAAATCATGGATGGCATTTTGATCTTAAATGAAGCAATAGAAGAGGCGAAGCGTAAAAATATTTCGAGACTACTCTTCAAGGTCGACTTTGCAAAGGCATATGATTCGGTTTCGTGGAAATTCCTAGACGATATGCTAGAGGGGATGAATTTCAGTGAGAAGTGGAGAGTCTGGATTAAAGAGTGCGTCTCAACTGCAACAACGTCAGTATTAGTCAATGGCAGCCCCTCGGGCGAGTTCCAGCTCAAGAGGGGGCTAAGACAAGGTGACCCGCTGTCCCCGTTCCTATATCTAGTGGTAGCCGAAGGTCTAAGTTTGTTGATACAGAAGGCGGAGGAGAAGAATCTAATCAAAGGAGCACGCATAGGTAAGAATCAGATCCAAGTGTCTCATTTACAGTATGCCGATGACACAGTATTCTTATGCATGGGTGATCAACAGAACGTCAAATCGATAAAAGCTCTCCTGCGGAATTTTGAGTTGATGTCAGGCCTGAAAGTAAATTTCAGCAAATGCTCTCTTTCTGGGGTGCACATCTCCGAAACCGAGCTAAATCAATGGACTGCAAGTCTAGGATGTACAGCAACCTCAAGTACATTCTCATATTTGGGAATAAAGGTCGGTTGTAATCACAGGCTGCAAAGCTAATGGAGGGGCCTAACGCAAAGAATTAAACATCGCCTCGAGTCCTGGAAATCGAAGCACATATCCATGGGGGGAAATGCGACATTAATCCAATCCGTTTTGTCCGCAATGCCTATTTACTGTCTATCCTTCTTTAAGCTTCCGAAGAAAACCATTAGTGAGATTAGGAAACTCCAACGAAATTTCTTGTGGGGTGGGAATGATAATAAAACTAAAATCTCATGGGTGAGTTGGGAGGAGGCGTGTAAGAAGAAGGAAGAGGGGGGGGGCTGGGAATTAGAGAGCTAGAATCTTTTAATTTAGCTTTGTTAGGGAAATGGGTGTGGCGTTTTCTAGAAGAGGGAGACAGGCTGTGGGTGAGGGTCTTAAAATCACTGTATGGGGATTTGGGAACGGTGGGCTCCTCGGGAGAACTTAGAGGGGGTCGAGGGAGAAACAACATGTCTGGATGGTGGAGAGATATACTGTCACTTTATGAGGGAGGGGAGCAGGATAATATGAGGGAAGAATTAGAGGTGTTAGTTGGGAATGGAAAAAATGTGTACTTCTGGTATGATCTGTGGGCAGGGAATTTGAGTTTAAAAGAGAGATTTAAGAAGCTTTATCAGTTGAGTGTACAGAAACATAGGATGGTGCGTGAGATGGGCGGGTGGGAGGGGGAATCGGAGTGGAGATGGAAGTGGGTGTGGAGGAGAAGATTGTCGGATAGGGAACGTTTAATGCTTAACGAGTTGATTGCTCTTATTGACAGGAAGGCTCCGGATCAACACACACGCGATTCATGGAGATGGATACATTCACCACAAGGTATCTACTGCACGAAGATAGCATACGAAAAGAGAATGCAGGCCAAAATGGGCATCAATGGATTGACCGAAACAAAGGTAATATTCAAAAAACTCTGGCGAAATTGGGCTCCCCGAAAAGCGACGATTACAGCATGGAGGGAATTACGACATAGACTCCCGACAACAGACAAGCTAGGCGAGAGAGGAGTTAAACTTACGGCTGAAGAATCGAAGTGTCAATTCTGCAAAGCAGCAGAGGAGATAATCTCACACGCTCTGTTCACCTGTGCCGAGAGTCGAGAAATTTGGAACGAAATCAACCGTTGGCTGCACCAACAAGCGATCATTCACATGGATCCAGGTACGAATTATTTGCAATTTAATAGGCTACTGGGAAGAGGAACACTCGGAACTGTAGCAACAACAATTTGGATTGGAGTTGGGTGGAGTATTTGGAATGTAAGAAATGAAATTTGTTTCAAGGAAGGCAAATTAGATAGACGAAAAGTAGTGGAAATGGTCAAACTCAGATTGAAAGTATGGATGGGGAACAAAAATAGTAAAGTAAAGGAATGCTCAATTGAAAAATGGAGATCAGACCCTGCTTCCTGCTGGTAGGGTGTGAAAAGGGCAATGAGGAGGACAGGGAGCAACAGTAGAAATAAAGAGGATTCTTCTATTTTTCTACTATTAGGATAATGTAACAATTGAATCTGGTTCTTTTTCTTGTAAAGGGTGGTGTACCCCTTGTACCCATTTAATACAAATAAAAACTCTTTTTACTGATAAAAAAAAAAACAACAACTCGTTGTCAAGGTCAGTTTAGTAAAATCCGTTTTTTTTAGTCAAGACATGAGGATCTTTTTTTTAGTATGAGCTGTGTAGTGGACCCCACAGGCTAAGGTTGACTGCATCATGTTACAATGATTTAAAACACTAACATATGTATAATTATAAGGTTACCGCTAGTAACACCCCAAAATGTTTTATTCACACCCCATAATTTTAAAAAGAAAAATAGGTATATATAAAATGACTAAGTAACCCTTATATAAATATGGAATAAAAAAAATTGGAAAAAATATAATTAAAATTTGAAAATTATTAAAAAAAAAAACTGAATCTTTAACAATAATCAATTTAAATAAATAAATTTTTTTAATTCTGAAAAAATTTAATAAAGTAGGAAAATTTAATAAAAAAATAAATTAATCAAATAAAAAAATTAAATTAAATTAAATAACATCATAAAAATTCTTATAAATTTTAATAAATCATCAAAAAATAATTAAATAAAAAAAAGTAAGAAAACGAATTTTGAAAAAGATAAATAAAATCTTTTTTTTAAAACAACTAAATCTTCAAAAATATATTAAAGCTAAAAAATTTAATTATTTTTGAAGATTTAAATGATTTTTTTTAATATTTTAAATTTTTATTTAACTTTATTTTATTTTTGAAGATTTAATATTTATTTAAGATTTAGTTGATTTTTTTTTATATTTTACATATTTTATTTTTTTCGTTTTTTTTTTCGTTTTTTTTATTTATTTAATATTTTTCAGTTTTTATTTAAATTTAATTGATTTTATTTTTTTAATTAAAATTTTTCGACCCAATTATTTTAATAGTTGATTTTTCTTAATGTTTTATATTTTGTAATTGATTTTTCCTTTAAAATAGTATTTTTTAATATTTAGTTGATTTTTTAAAAATATTTTTAATTTTTATTTAATTTTTTTATGTTATTGAATTTTTTTTGTTAATTGATTTTTAAAATTTATATATTTTTAAAGACTTAATTAATTTTTATAATATTTTTTTAGTTTTTATTTAATTTATATTTGTTTTGAGGGATTAAGGGTAAATAGGAAAGAATTGGGGTGTATATAGTAATAAAAATTGATTTTTAAATTTTAATGGGGTGTATTTAACATTTGGGGTATGTATAACATTTTTTGGGGGGTTAATAGCCCCACCCTTAATATAATGAAACAACATTGTTTTTTAATTCGATCTAACTTCAAAACGTTAAATTCGAGTACAGAGGAGGTTGAAAAAAGTCTATATTGCAACGACATTGAAAATTGGCGATTTGTTTGCAATTATCTAAAAGTTTAGATTAGATTGCAAATTTACGAAAGATGGTGATTTAATTTGCAATTAAATCTATTCAATATATATTTGTTTGCCTTAATTATTACATTCTGCTATAAGGGCTGATTTGGTTTGAGGGAAAAGGTGAGTTAGACTTAATTGTCCCAACTTTTTCTATGTTTGATTTGATAGATTCTGCTATAAGGGCTGATTTGGTTTGAGGGAAAAGGTGAGTTAGATTTAATTGCCCCAACTTTTTCTATGTTTGATTTGATAGATTAAAGTCCGAGAAAAAACATGAGTGTGATTTGTAGTCCAGGGTTTGAGGTTAAATTTATTTGTCCAACATGGTAGAAAGTCCGGTTTACCCTTCAATTTTTTAAGCTTCATCAGATTTTTTTTAATTATAAAGGGTATTTCGGAAAAAATAAAATAAAATTCAATTTATCCCACAATTCAAACTACTTTAGTATAAACTATCATGAAAATTGTAAAATTCAATCAATTCAAACATACAAATTAATTCCAAAATCTTGGATTGAACATTAGTATCCTACTAAAATCAATCCAAACATATATATCCTATTTATCAAACCAAACGAGCTTATCTCACACCCCTATCGAGCTTTTCTATCCTCTTCTCAGGAACATCGATTGGACTACTCATCTCTCAACCGTGCTGGAATAAGGCGTGCAGGCTTGCCCCTTTTTTGAGTTTGAGTAGGTGATTCATTACCAAAGCGAAGAAAAGCGTCTTGGTATTGGATCTGTTCTTCTGTGAACATGAATTCGATTCTATTCGTTTTCTTTATTCTTAATAGAATCCCCCACCCGAACCATTTTTAAGACCCCCAAGCCCTCTCGAATGAGTTCGACTATAGAAACTTTCAACGGAGCCAACCTAGTGTCCGCTGGTCTCGGAATTAGAAAGAGTGATGAGGTCCAATCAGATCACAAGGAAAAAAAAGGACAAGAAATGGAATGAAAATCCAATGGAATCTATCGCTTAGATGCCCGATTCTAACTAGGAAAAACAATAGTGTTTACTCTACTTTATGACCATGCTCTGATTTGATTTGGATTAAGACTTCCAGGCAGGCTATTTTCCACATTCCTTGCATGAAGATTGATAAGTTAAGATAGTTACCTATTTCCTTTGTTGTCGATGCAGACGAGTTGGTTAAAGCCTATTCTCATCTCGAATAAGCTCGGTTAAAGCCTATTCTCATCTCGAATAAGCTCGGCCGGTGATTCGGTTAAGGCCCTTGACCCGGTAGGATCGAAATCAATTCCTTCATCTTACAATTCAATTTAAAGAAGTACCCCATCGGACCTTTAACATAGAGGGGAAATTGTGTGCGCCTGTTAGTTGGACACCTTTTTTTCCATGTCTTTCTCCGATCCGGGGGCGCTCGGGAAAACAACCTCAGGACGCTCTAATGAAGAGAAAGAAAACTCTAGAGTTCATCCAGGTTGAAAGAGTGAACTCTCCGACTTTTGTGTGGAAGATGCCCCATCTTCTCTCTTTGACTTTCTCCCGCCCGATCGGTAGAATCTGCTGCTCTATCCAGTTTGTCGTACAATAGGTGGGGGTTTACCCAATATTTGGGTTTTCCGTTCGAGTAATGTTCTTGTGGACAAAGTCTCGTTTCTGTCAGAGCAAATTATTATTGTTGACGATATTTGACACAAATGAAGTTCATAGGATATATATGAGAAATTCAAATGTAAAATAGAACTAATTAATTTTTATATAAGAACTCGTTATTTTTATTTGTTACTCCTACATGATAGCAAATAAATAATATGTTTTGAGTTCAACAATGTAGATCAACTTTTTTATATAATTGCAAGCCATTATTTCTGCACAAATTAAAAGGCCCTACACGAGTAATATTCTCCACCATTAATAATATAAGACTTGCAATTTTCTTCCTTCAAAGGAAACTTTAAGAAGTATATATATTAATTTTTTACTGCAAATCTCAATTCAATCTAAAAATTTTGTTCATAACCTAGTGGTACAAATAACTTAGTTTGAGTTATTTTTTATTTTCAATTATTAAAAAGTACGATCACTAATTAATTAATTTATTCTAATAAATAATTTCAAAACATGTATTCAATATTCAACTCATAGAATGAGTTTTGTTTTTTTGAGGCAGAACCTTTCAAAAGAAGCACGTGGAAAGAAATTCCAAGAAAACTAAGGTTCTACATTCACTTGATCTCCAAATCTATCATGAGAGTTGGTAGAGTAAACAACATCTTGAGCTAACGAGTGAGCTTTTCTATTGACTTCCCGAGATAGGTAGGTGATCAATTTGCACACTACAAATTCATCTCTAATTAAAACGATCCGACGGGCAATGTTAACCTCCGACCCCCTTTAAGCTCCCAAGTTTTCTTCGAGCATAGCGAAACAACATGTTTGGAATCGCTTTTAATTTCATGCTATATTCCCCTATGTTTCTGGCCATATTAATTGCTTCTTCAATAGCCATCAGTTCAGCCCCGAGAGGGCTTCTTTGGGGGAAAATTCTTTTGGAGAATGTAGTAATGATCTCACCGCTCTGTGTACACATGACTCCCCCAACCCCATATTTTCTAAGATCCATATTAAAGGCTCCATCCACCTCAATGTACCTATGGTTGGCTACCTGCACATGCTCCGCGTCTGCAATAGTTGGTAAGTTTTTCATCGTCGAGCTTGACTGCATATGGTTTATATCTTGAAAGTTCATCAAGTATCAAAGCACCTGATTAGCCACATTTCTCTTTACCTCATATTTCTTGTGCTTATGATCTTGTAGTGCTTGACATCTTTCATTCCAAATCCCCAATGCAACCATAAGCATTTGTTCCAACTCATCTTAAGAATGATTTTCCTTGATATTCCACATGAAATCAAGGGTATCGAGGTGCCTTGCTTGCCTTAAAAATTTCCACTAACCCAATTCTTTCCAAATTCTTTTCACTCCTTCACATTGAAAAATGACGTGAATGGTTGTTGGCATGAATTTGCCACACAGACCACAACAAGGGTTAATAGGAATGTGCCTTCTTGCTAGATTTCCTTTAGCAGCTATTAAATCTCGACTCCTTCTCCATACAAATATACGTACCTTAGGAGGAAGGTGCATCTTCCAAATAACAGACCACCACAGACTAGCCTGGTCTCCATTGGAACATCCCTCCATATCTTTTTTTTTCCTGTTAAGGACATCATTGGCCACTTTGTATCCCGATTTAATCGTGTATTTTCCAAATGTATTGTATTTCCAGAATCTGGCGTCATCCTCATCAGCCTTGCCAACAGTGGTTCTAAGAATTGCCTCCGCTTCAAATGAGAGGAAAGCCATCCTGACCAAGTCTTCCTTCCTGTTTCGGGATTCATCAAGGAAAACCGAAACATTATTGCCTGCAGCGATACGAGATTTAATAAAGCCACCCTCTAATCCTTGTACCCAAGCATGATTGAATAGTGAGATCGTCTGCCCGTTGCCTAATGTCCATCGAATTCCACCTTGGATAAATCGCAAGCTTGAGATCAAGGACCTCAAAGTAAAAGACGGGTTATTAAATTTCCTACTTCAACTTCCATAATATCCACATGTTTGAAGTATTTGGCTTTCAGGACTCTTGTGATCAAAGAATGAGGATTATCCACGATTCTCCATAATTGTTTAGCTAATAAAGCTTGATTGAATCTATCAATTCTTCTAAGACCCATCCTCCTTCAACCTTTGGCCTAAACAATTCTTTCCATTTCAGCCGGTGCATTTTATTCTTGTCTTTATCATGTCCCCACCAGAAATTTGCTATTGCTGCCTCAATTTCTCCATATAACTGGGTAAGTAGTTTGAAGCACGTCATCGCGTAGGCCAGGATCGCTTCTAGCACTGCTTTAATCAAAACTTCTTTTCCACCAACTGAATTTTTTTTTGTTCTTCCATTATCAATTTTTCCCTTCATAGAATGAGTTAAGTATATGATAAACTAGACTATAAATACGAGACACTCGTTTCATACAATATTATAGAGTTTGTTATTTATAGAGTGATAGATAAGTTGGGTATTCACAATAATATACTCCCTTCGTCCCAATTTTATTTAATCATTTATTGTTTAAGTGTAGTTTAATGCGATAATTGTTTATTATTATTAAGGAGATAAAATATAGGATAGGAAATTAAGTCTTTTAAAGTAATAAAATATTTGTAAATAATAAAGTAGAGTAACACCACTAGCTTCAAATTTTCCCCTCATTCAAGAAGATCAAACAAAGTCACCAAATTACAAGCAATTACAGCCCCCACTTCAAAGCATTAGTAGCAATAAATCAACTGACTAATATATTAACATCAATCTAGTTAACAATCAAGAAGCAAAACTCACAAATTCCAACATATTTAACAAAAATCCAACAACTAAAAACATAGACAAAAAAAACTCAACATGCTCAAAAAACACTACAAGTACGTAGCACAACACCCCTATCACAAAAGTAAGATTGCACCGTAATAATTCTCCAACCCCCCACTTAAACTCGTGCTAGTCCCCAAGCACAAAAAGTACTGGGCACAATAACAAGTAAATGCTATAAAAGAGAAAAATATAGTGGAATGGCCGGTTACCCTATTTTATATATAATCGAGGGTATTCCTATGACGTGAGTTGTCGGTGATCATGGAAATTTAAGCTCGTTTCTTTATTACTAAATTAAGCTTCATCGGGACCTGGTAAAAGAAAGCAGGGGACTCATTGAAACTAAAATAAACAAAAATGAAACTATAATTTTTTTTTGGTTTTAGTGATTTATTTATTAATAGCACCTATTTTTTGCATTAAATATTTTTTTTCATTTGTATATAACATTAACGTTAATTTTATAGCTTTACTATTATTTTGATATTAGTAATTTATTAATTG
Organism: Galeopsis tetrahit; assembly: GCA_963675135.1. Classification (NCBI taxonomy): domain Eukaryota; kingdom Viridiplantae; phylum Streptophyta; class Magnoliopsida; order Lamiales; family Lamiaceae; genus Galeopsis; species Galeopsis tetrahit. The sequence goes on along the minus strand of OY776126.1, from coordinate 48,183,527 downwards.
ATACTATCACTCTTTTTTTTTTTTTTTTGGATACTAATTATGTGGTTTCGGAAAACTCCTCCTTTTAAAAAGATAAAAGTTTGATTATCTAATAAGTACCATGCACCTTTTGTTACCGGACTAATTCGTCAACTACACTTGTCTGACAGTATACTCAAGAAAGGAAGAGGAAATGGGAGAATTAGTTGGAGCAGCTATACAAGTCGGAAGATGCATTGCTGGGCCGATCAAACGTCAGTTCAACTATCTCTGTTGCTTCAATGCTAACATTCGGAATCTAAGGGACGAAGCTAGGAAAATGGATGATGCTAAGGAAGGGCTACAAAGAAGAGTAGAATTGGCCAAGAGGAATGCTGAAGATGTTGTTCCTGCAGTTGTGACATGGCTAGGCAATGCTGATAAGATTCACGAAAATTACATAAAAGAAATCGAGCCTGAAATTCTAAACGTGAAAAGTGGTTGTTTGGCAATCAAGTCGCGTTATTCACTAAGTAGAAAAGCTACAAAGATGGTTGAGGCTATTGAAAAGCTGCTTCAAGTGAACATATAGCGATTCCTGCTCTCCCAGCATCGATGTCGTCATTAATTCCTCATGGACAGACTGACGAGCTTCAATCTAGAAAACATTTTGAAGATGACATCATGGCCACTTTGAGAGAGAAGAAGGTGAGTATGATGGGGAAGACAACTATGGCCAAAAATATCATGAGCAGAGCCAGGGAAGAAGCTGGTTTATTTAATGAAATCGTGATAGCGGTTGTCAGTCAACCAGTTGACATGTTTAGAATTCAGAGAGAAATTGCTGAATTACTGGGTTTAAAATTGGAGGTTGAAGGCGTAGTAGCTAGAGCACATCTATTGCGCACTAGACTAATGAATACGAAGAGCCTCCTCATAATCTTGGACGATCTTTGGAAAGGACTCAATTTGGAGGATTTGGGAATACCTCATCAAAGGGAATGCACGATTCTTTTAACATCTCGTGATAGGGATGTTTTCACTGCAATGAATGTTGAAAAGAGTTTTCAGATGGAAATTTTGGAGGATGTAGAAGCATGGTCTCTCTTCAAGGAAAAAGTTGGTGCTTGTGCTGAGGATGAACAAAGTTTGATTCCTACAGCACAAGAGATTGTACGTGAGTGCAAAGGTCTGCCGATTGCCCTTGAAACTGTTGGTGCAGCGCTCAAAGATAAGACAAATAAATCTATTTGGGAAGATGCATTGGAAGATTTAAGAAGTAGTAACCCACAAGACATCCCAGATTTTCTTGCACAAGTTTATAATCCTCTTAAACTAAGCTACGACTTGAGTCTTTATGCTTGGGGATTAGGCATGTTTGAAGGAATAAGAAGTCTGCAAGTTGCAAGGAATAAAGTGCAAACATTAGTCGAAATGCTCAAAAGTTGTTTTTTGCTTATGGACAGTCCTAAATATGGAGGCCATGTGAAAATGCACGATGTTATTCGTGATGTTGGTATTTTCATCGCGGCAAAACAAGGGTTGATGGATCCGAATGCTAGTTGGAATAGTTGGCTAAGAGAAGAGAATAATTGCAGCATTGGTTTCACTTGGATTTCTTTATTTCATCACGGTAATACAAGTGTAAACCAAATCACGCTTCCTGGAGGGTCGGTTTTTCCAAAACTTAGTTTCTTATTGATTGAGGGAGTACATTCACTCTCTGATGATTTTTCTGAAAGCTCTACAAAGCTCCATGTGTTGTCCATCAGTAAATATACTTCGAGATCCCTACCGTACACAATACAATTGCTAAATACTCTCTGAACGTTGATCTTAGTAAAATGTAAATCCTTGAAGGACTTATCAGTTGTGGGTGAGTTGGTAAGTCTTGAAATCCTCTATTGTCAAAGGTGTCCCTTGATCAAGGAGTTACCTATAGAGATAGGAAGACTAAATCGGCTGAAGTTGTTACACATTTCGGATTGTGAAGATCTCAAGACAATAGCAGCAGGAGTAATATCAAGGCTGGTTAAATTGGAGGAGTTGACGTTACTCGACAGCTTTAGTGAATGGGAATCGGGGGCTTCAGAAGGGAAAAATGCAGGTGTGTGTGAGATTAATTCCTTATCCAATCTAACTTCATTGAGAATTCAAATAAAAGATTCTTCTTTAGCTGAGGAACAGATCCATCTACCAAATGTAGTTGAATTCAGCATAACAATTGGGGAACCACAACATTTTTTGACATCTGAGTTACTAGAAAAAAGTTGCGAGAGAGAGATGAATCTGGAGTTGGGAAAAGAGGTTATTGTAGGAGATTGGATTCACCAACTTCTAAGGACCGCTCAAACATTACGTCTACGCGGACACGGTTCAAGCAAACTGCTCCCAATTGACTTGTTCACTGGACTTGTTAATTTGAGTGTATCCAATTGTGGCAACATCAAGAGCTTATTTTCAGCTTTCAATAGCCATAAATCTTGTCAATCTCAGAGCACTAAGTATTGTAAGGTGTCGTGAGATGGTAAAAGTGATCGAAAACAAAGACGATGAGGTTGAAAGGTCACCATTTATCAACTTGGAAGTGCTAAGGCTCGAAGATCTACCAAAGTTGAAAGTTTTTTGTGCTCTTGAATTTCCATCACTGAGACATGTGGTTATTTCAAAGCTCCCACTGATGGAAAGACTTCCATTTGGCATCTTTACCTCACAAATTTCTTCGGATTCTTTCATGCATCTCTTGGCGAGTTTAGTAACTGCAAGAATTTCATCCTTCTCATCTTCATCTGCCATGCATATCCAGAAATTAGAATACCAACAGAAATGTCAACTAGTGTTAGCAGAAATGTTGATGATGAAATTGAAAGGTGAAAACAAGAGGGCAAGTGTACAAACAATTAGCTATGTTTATCAACAAGCAGATGGTTTTGCATAGGACAGTGCTTATATTTCTGAATGTCTACAGATGTATATAACATGTTGTTATGAAAATGTATCAGACAAGATTGCAATTGTCCTTCAAGGAGATATACACATTTGTCAATCACACAAATATTATGGCCACAGACATGCATTGCTCTCTTGCAGCTTGAATTCCCAACAAAGATTACTGGGACAGTGTATTCAGAGGAATGTCCATCGCGACCTGCTAGCTGTAAGTCTTTTGTTTCACCAACTTAGTTGTCAAACACACTTACTCCTGATCTATTGAATAAATAGTTGAGTGATTGCATGAGATTTCAAATGATCTATTGTTCTGCATTTTGTATTGCTGCAAATATTTGCTTCTTATTCATGCAATTTGTTAATTGTGAATATCATCACATATATATATATATATATATATTTAAGTAGTACAATTTTTCGATCAAGTTTGTCGAACATGCATAGTTAGTATGATTATATATAATATCAGACGTTTATTATTGTTAAAGAAATGAAAACTCATATCCTTGCTTCTCAACACTCTTATTACAATTGTGTCAAGTCTTAACTATATTTCTAGGTCTAGCTCGTTTGGTTTGTCTGATGGGAAACATAAAACATGATAAGATTTATTGATATTACATAAGGGTCGATCGATCAGCTACTTGATTACATTGCATAATACAAGATTTGTGAAGAATTAATTAGATTGAAGGGGGATAAGAAATGTTTGAACCAGATAGCAGAGTGTTTAGGGTATCTTGTCAATAACTTATCGCTGTAATCAACAAAATTAATCCCAAATCGAACTGAAAATCCAGCAGACCACTCAAAATTATCCATCAACGACCACACAAAATATCCCTTCACATTCACACCTTCTTCCCTGCAGCAATTCATTCCCAAACAACATTATTCATATACAAACAAAACTTCTAAAGGAAAATTAAAGTGAGGGAGGGCCTCACTCAATGGATTTATGCAGACAACAAAGATGATCATAAATGTAGTCCTTCCTCATGTTGTCTTTTATGGCCTCGGATACTCCCAACGTCTCGTTTGCTGCCTCATCCAGACCTGAAATTGACATAATTTTTAGGAAGCACAAGGTATATATATATGGAGCATATATGTGTACGTTGTTGTACCATTCTCAGTGATGTAAATCACTGGATCATTGTATCTTTCTTTAAAGTGTTTGAGAATCTGATATAGCCCCTTAGGGTAAATGTAGATCCGGCTCGTGTTTCGTCCTTGTTCGCCTATCGCCTTTCCATCTCTCGTCCCTACTCAAACCATACACAAAAAGTTGATGATTCATGAAACCGTTTGTGATTCTTAAGTTTCACTACTGGAAATCTATCTTTTAATGACAAAATCCTTTGATTGTAACGTCTCTAGCTGAAAGTCTTTAATGACTGAAAAATGACTTTTAATGATAGTCTTGTCATTATTTTTTTTTCTATTAAAGACTTTTAGATAGAGACTTGTAGTATTTGATTCTAAAGACGTTTATTACCGGTGATTTTGGTTTCTGAATCAGTGACATAGCTGAAGCTAGACGAGTTAGGTTTGTTGAATGCATAAATAGCGCCATAATAGTTGAATCCTATGAAATCAAAGGACCCTTTTATCATCTTCCTTTCCTTTTCACTAAATTCTGGCAATCTATTCCCTACTCTCATCCTCATACTTTCTGGATAATTACCACCTGTTAATGGTTCCATAAACCTGGAAACATATATGCATGTAACAATTAATTAATATTCAGTAATCACAAAATTAAATTTACACTCACCATCCAAGCATGAAATCCAGGGCCCGATCCTTCGCCTCCAGATTCTCACTCGTCTCGTCCAATGGCACGAACCAATACGAAGCAAATGTTATTCCAATCTTCCCCTTTTGCAATGCCTGCAACATTTCTTGTAATGATCAGTTTTGCAATTAAAATAAACACAAAATGATCATTTTCGAGCATAAGCACCAAAAGTAAATATGAGACCTGATATTTGTTTCTGTAGAGATTTACAACAGCAGAGTGAGCGAGAAGTTGGTTGTGAGCTACAATGTACGGTTCCGTGGCTGAGTCGCCGCCTGTGCAACCGAGTTGCTGCCATTCTGAACAGCGACCCGGTGCAAAAACGCCGTTTGCATAACCATACACACTGAATGTCCACGGCTCGTTTATTGTGATCCACTTCTTGACACGATCGCCAAACTGATGAAACAGAATGTTTGCCAAATCCAGAAAATCAGCCCTGTTTTGCACACATGTTAATTATTCAGTTGGTGGAGGAAGTGGAACACAAAAGACAATAATGCTATTGCACCAATTGTTAAAAAGTCAAAAATACCCTGAAATGACCAAATTCTGTTCTCAAAATTGCAATTTTCCAAACATAAAAAAGTCGGAAAAATTTTAAAGGCTTACACAATTTGAGAATGAAGAAATCCACCATATGCATCTTGCAAAGCTTGTGGAATATCAAGATGGAGTAGGGTTACAAAAGGCTCTATACCTGCGACTTTTATCAAAAAAATGAGAACAAAACATGTTTGGAAATTAAGTAAGTAATTGTGAAATATTTAAACAAACCATTAGCTAAGAGTTCATTGATGAGATTGTTGTAGTAATCTATCCCCTCCTGATTCACACCTGCCTCAATCTTTCCCCCTAAATCCCATCCAAATGAATTAGTCAGTTTACTGTGCACCATATAACTGGGCACACATGTTTTTTTTTTTTTTTTTGGAAATGATAAAATATTATTAACGGGTATCACGAATACCCAAGAAAACAATTACAATCAAATCATAAATGTAGACCTAAACCATAATAAAAAAAACATAGTACTAGCAAATACACAATATCGGTTCCCGTCTCCATTCGTTAAAACTATTCCAAACGTTGAGCATTTCTTTATAACTGAAATGTGGGGTGAAATGTGCAGTCTAGTATAACTGAAATATGCATTTGATTTGATTGAAAAACGTAAAACTAAAACTGAAATGTGCAACCTAGTGTAACTGAAAAGTGCAATCAGTGCACTTTGCACGGGGTGCATTTGACATTACACATCATACTCCCTTTGTCCACACAAGCGTTCTTGTTTCCTATTTTGAAAAATATACTGAACCACACTTACTTTATCTCGTATCTACTTTATAGTTTGTACATAAGCAAAGACGGAGGGACGTTGGGCCCAGGGGGTCACTGGCCCCACCAAAATTTCAACTATAATATATACTATAGCTTTATAATTCTTAAAGTCATATTAGCCCAGTGGCCTTTCTCAGCAAAGGTCTCACTTTAATCTATGGTTGGATTCCTTCCAATAGCATTATAGCATTAGTTCTTTATTAATGTATTTTTTTGTCTTTATGTTAATTATATTTTAACAATTTTGACATATAATTATTATTAATTTATTTTTTGGTTTTTATCGCAATAATTCTATGGTTTTTTCTTGGAAGAATTGTGAGAAGTTTTTATATAATAATTATTAATTTATGTTTTGGTTTTTATGATAATCATATTTTAACAATTTTGATTTGTTTCGTCTTTTTTTGAACTAAAACAATTAATGTTTCTTCCAAATATAAAGAAGGGTTAATTCTAAATAAATACACTACATTTAATCTCAATATCAATTTAATCACGAATTTTATGATTTTTTTTTAAAACCCCAACCTTTCATCATGTTGCAATTAGATACACATTTTTTTTCTCCGGTCAACCATTGATAATGGGGCTTGCCGGAGCTCGCCACGTCATATTACACATATTTTTTTTATCTTCCACATAAAGATTACACTTTATAGAAATAAAAATATAAAATTTTATAAAAATAAAAATAAAATTTCATCCGTCTCCTCTGCTTCTCAAAGTTTTTCTTCTACCATTCTCAAACTAAATCAAGTTAATTATTCTCTTCTAAAAAAAAATCATACAAAAGCAAAAAAAAAAAAATCACGCATCTAAGAGATTTGATGGTTTATTTCTTCAGGAATTCTTAAATTATTTAATAATTTTGTTGTTTTTTTCGACTAGTTCGAGAACTATAATTTTTTTCGGTGGACCTCAATTAATTATTGTATTTGGGTGTATGCTGAACATAACCTTGTTGGTGGTTTTTTATTATTTTGTTCAACTAGTTCGAGGATTACAATTTATATGTTTTATTATGAGAGAGGAAAATATTCTAGGAATTAATGTGTTTAACACTAATGATTATTGCAAAAAAAATGTTCTAACAAAAATGTTCTATCCTTATGATTTTGATTTTTAGGATTTAAAGGGAAGAACTTGATTGACTGAGTTTGAATTTGAGAAGTGAGAGAGACGCGCATAACAAGAACTCTGTTGAGTTTGAGAAGCAAAGAAGACGCGAAGATGCCGAGAGTTTTATTTTTATTTCTACAAAGTGTAATTTTTATTGATTTAGTTTGAGAATGGTAGAAGAAAACTTGATTTAGTTTGAGAAGCGGAGAGACGCATGAAATTTTATTTTATTTTTATAAAATTTTATATTTTTATTTTTATAAAGTGTAATATTTATGTGGAAAATAAAAAAAATATGTGTAATATGACGTGGCGAGCTCCGGCAAGCCACATCATCAATTGTTGACCAGAGAAAAAAAATGTGTATCTAATTGCAACACAGGTTGGGGTTTAAAAAAAAACCGTAAAGGTCGTGATTAAATTGATACTGAGAGGTGTATTTATTTAGAATTAATCCTACTATAAAGAAAGTTAATTTGTTCAATTTAAATTAATAGAATTAAATTATTGACAATGTTATAAGAAAATTGTTTAATAAGTATAATATTATTATTTTGAGTAACACTTATGACATGTGTAAACGTGAAACTTTTATATATTACGTTTTTTTAGTAATGATAATCGGGTCCCCAACTCTAAATTTCTGGCTCCGTCACTGTACATAAGTAACAATATTTTTCAGAACTTGTACAAAAAGAAACATAAACGTTACCTGGCAATATCCTTGGCCACGATATTGATACTCTGTACGCGTCCAGACCCAAATCTCTTGCAATCTTCACATCTTCCTGAAAAAAAAAAAAAAAGAGTACCCTTTGGAAACGCTCATCATATGGAATTAGTGAGTTAAAATTCAATTTTGTCCCACTTGTTAGAAACGATCAATGTCATATGGTCTATAGCCGAAAAAAAAAAAAATTAACGACGTCGATCGTATGGTGAAAAAACGTGAGACTATACAATGTCGTTTCTAATTTTCTGATGAAAAAATTATTAATATGGGACCAATTGATAAGTTATCAAAATATTTCGGGAACCTTTTACGAAAAAATCCTAAATTGTGGGACAAAATTGAATGTTAACTCGGGAATTAATTAAACAAACTTGAAAACGAGATAGAGACATTTTTAATTACCTTGTAGAGATGGTAGAAATCAATTGCTATGTCTCCATTACTATAATCCTTTATCTTTTCTGGTAATAATTTATACAAGATAAACAGGAAATAAAATAAAAAATAAAGTCATGAAAATCAAAAGATCACAATCCAAGAGAATTGGATAAAAACCTGGATACATGTGTGTGAAATTATCCCATAAACTCAGGCCTTTTCCATTTTCCTTAAACGCACCTTCGAACTGAAAATTTAAATAAAAAATCAACGAATTAAATACCATATAAACCTTGTATTTCTCATTATTCGATCCACTTTGATGTTCCATCTTGTGTTTCACTAACATTTTAATACATGAAAAGTGTAATAAATGACAACAAAAATCATAGTCTTATATATTGACACATGTCACATGTTAAGGTCTAGTTTGGTATATAGGTAGATTATCTCAAAATATATGGATAATCGTCGGTCTCATGATCTAGAGGTTTAATCAGTCATAAAATTAAATTTCAACGCAAAAATACATTCGATTGTATGAATACCAAATGATAAAAAAGACATAACATCTGCGATTCAATTTAAACAAGTTGAGATGAATATTGAAAAAACCTGATAAGCCGACGATGCTGCACCAAAGACGAAATCGGGTGGAAAGATTTGACGAGTGATAAAGGATGAATTGAAGCAACCACATTTAGATTCGGAAGCAGCGGTAGCTACGATATGAGTTATTACAAGAAAAAGAAAGTAATAAGTTTGAGTAGTCATTGCTGTTATATTCCTTTATTAATTAGCTTGGCCTCCTACTTATAAGTTATACGCCCTCCGTCGCTGATGAAAGTTATTCATGAACTTTGAGCACGAAGGTTAAATAAATGTATTAGTGGTAATGTGATTGAGAGAGAAGAATATATTAAAATGTGATAGACTAATTTATATAAAAAAATGGATAGAATATGAAAAAAAGTTGAGTAGTTTTCACGGTATAAGAATTATATAAGAAGATAATTTCCTGAAATTAAGCCGATTAATGACAATATTTTGTCATGATTAAGCATAGATTCTGCTTTGAATCTGATGCTAAAGCAGTGTTTGGCAGTGGAGGTAATAGATTATGGTTTGAATTGAAATCTTTAGATTCTCCAATATAATACTTTTTTCTAATTATAATATAACCACTAGGTGTATTTGTGCACGTGATAAAAGACAAGATTAATTGGAGATGGACATTGGACAGAATGAATCATTAATTAGTAATTAAATAATTATTCTCTTCATTCCAATAAACTTTTCCTAGTTGTTAGACATTAAAATTAAAAAAATATAATAGAATAAGTACACATGTATTAAAAATGATATACTGTAATTGAGATAAAAAAATAATATAATTAAATATAAGAAAACATATTTTACTAAAAAAATGTGATTTTTATTAAAAAAGATGAAAAATGAAAATTGAAAAGCTTCTACTGGAATGAAAAGAGTATCTAATTTGATGTCGGAATATGATGATGAGGTATAATTTATATTAAATTAACTAATTACATTCAAATGAAAATAAAGCGTTTTGTTAATTTTTTTAGAAAAATTGGAGAATGTAAAAGCAAAACATATACTCAGTTTCATACTTATTTGAATATCTGTCAAAAATGGTAAAGTCTAGTATCCACTCGAGTGCATGATGTGCACCTTAGTCCATGTGCACTTTTCAGTTTACTGACTTACACTTTTTGGTAAATGGTATTGTACTTTTCAATTATTACTAAAAATATTATTATACAGTTTAATAATTAAAAAGTGCAACACCATTTACCAAAAAGTGCAACATGGACTAGGGTGCACAACATGCACTCGAGTCCATAGCAGACCAATCCGTCAAAAATACATCTTTCATACTTGATTGAATATTTCTTTATTTGAAAAAAACTTTTTACCTTTGGAAAAAAAATTACTCCTTACCTCTTTAAATATAACTCTCAAACATCTCTTATTTACATTATATAATGACATTACTTTTTATACACTAACAAAAAAAATCTGTCTTCAATAAATAAACTTGAAAGACCAATATTATTCATACGAAAAAAATAATTTAAACTGTAAATATTCAAATAAAATAGAATGAGTGAACCAAAAAACGAGAATAAAACAAGGCCCTGGCTATATACCTTAGATGTACTCCCCCGATTAATGTACTCCCCCTAAAATGTCATATGTTAGACGTACTCCCCTATAAAACACCTAATCTACCCTTATAAATACACTCTCCCTATTAAATCATAAACCCTACTTCTTCTTCCTACCAACACTCCAAACGTCGCCACCTCCAAGCACCGCCGCCCTCTTCCTCATCGCGTGCCGCCAAAGGTGATTTTTCTTCTTCTTCCTACCAACACTCCAAGCGCCGCTGCCTCCAAGCACCGCCGCCTCCTTCCTCGCCGCGCGCCGCTGTAGGTGATTTTTTTTTCTTATTTTCTGTTCAGGCGACGCGGCGGCGCCGCCCCCTTGCCCAGCGCGCGCGCCGCTCGCTGCTCGCCGGTCGTCGCCATCCTTCCGCGCGAGCAGGTAAGTTTAGGTTTTTTTTTTTTTTTTTTTTTAAATTGTTGTGCGGCGCGGCTCCCTCCCTCCCACGACAACCTTCTTCCGAAACCTGAATCGGCCATGTAGCACTGTCTCCTCCCCCTCTTTCGTTGTGCCACGCTCTCCCTCTCCACACGACAGTCCGCGTAGGTAATTCCTCTTTTTTTTTTTTAACTTTCAACGAACCAGTGTCGACGGAATGCATTCTCGTCGGCAAATTGTTGTCGACGGAATGCATTGTCGTTGGCAAATTGTTGTCGACGATAATGCATTTCTTCAACACTGGTTCGTCGAAAATTTTAAGTTTTTTTTTTCAACAAACTAGTGTCGACGGAATGCATTATCGTCGACGACAATTTTTCGACGATAATGCATTCCGTCGACCCTGGTTTGTCGAAAATATATTTTTGATTTTTATTTTATGTTTTAAAATTTATGTGTTGAAAATGAGTTGGTGTTGGTCGCCGGAGGAGGCGGCGGCGAAGACAACTATTAGGGTTAGGATTTTAAAAGTGGGGGAGTGTATTTATCATAATTATTTTAGTTTATTTTAATATAAGGGTAGTTTAGATATTTTACATTAATATTAAATTAATAAATGTAGATGGTGGGTATACTTAACATAGCTGGAGGGGTATATAGCCAACGCCTAAAACAAGTCAGTAATAAAGTCCAAGGAAAAGTTAAATTAGTAATATTAAAGCCCAAAGGCAGGTCCGTTTCGTCAATAGGCAGCAGCCCGACCCAGGCAACAATATTGGATACACTCCCCTGAAAAAAAATTGGTCTCCTTTTCTATTTAAAAGGCCGCCTACCACGCCTCCTTAGCCCCTACGTCGGCCGCCCCTCCCCACGTTGTTGCCCGTCCCGCCTCACCATCCCTCATTTCCCCTTTTTATTTTTTCTTTACACGCCTAAAACCCAATATTTTTCTATTCAATCAACTCACTTTACAATGTTCTTGAGACTCGTATTTATAATAGATAAGCGGAAACACGATACACACGTAAATCCGTTGATTCTACGAATACCCGGAAGATACGTAAACGAGATTAAAAATGATAATCCATTGATTCAAAATGAATACCGGAAGAACACAAATATAACACGTCAAAATGGATAAAACCCAATATTTTTCTATTCAATCAACTCCCTTTACATTGTTCTTGAGACTCGTATTATAATAGATAAACTAGGGTTTTAGGCGTGTAAGCCCTAAAAACCCGACCCACTAATAATTAATCAAAACCTAAACAAAGCTCTAACACTATATAAAATATAAATAACACTAAATAATTAAAATACAATCTTATCTGTTGGGAATAAAATGAGATATGTTTTGATTAAATACCAAAACCCCCTGAGACATGCCTAAGTCAAATTGATTGTGTTCTAAGAGTGTTAGAACACATAGCATAAGGCTAGATGAGAAACTGATATGTTAGGCAGCTCTTAGATGATTAGATGCACAATGTGAGGGGGAACCTATGCTTTGAAGATTATCAAGATCAAGTCCCCTCAAGGCTCAAATTCTGGAACAAACACTAAGGCCAAGCATACTCTATTGAAAACCAAATGCCTTGATCAGGAGAGTTGTCTAGAGAAGTTATCTCTATGCAAGAACAAGGTTGTAAAGCTCAAAAGGACAAGCCTACTCAAATGCTCTGATCAGAAGAGTTGTCCAAAGAGGTTAACTCTGTGCAAAAACAAAAGCTCTGAAGCTCAAAGGCCAAATATGCTGATCAGGAGAGTTGTCCAGAAGAGTTGTCTCAGCAAAAGTGAACCATAACAAATGTTCTAGTGCTTGAAGGTCAACTATGCTGAAGAGAAGAAGACAACTACACCCTAAAAGACTTCATTATATCATGATGAGATCATTTCCAAGTGAAGCAAAGGGAAAGAGCCAAGTCATCTGAATAAGAGCAAGCCAACCATGCTGATAAGCAAAGTCTGCTGATAGTGATAAGCAGAGTTGTCCATTTGATAAGGAATGTTGTCCTATCATTGGATCAACCTTCAGAAGCCATGTCCAAGTCCTAACAAGAAGTCAAACATTGGGAAAGGTGCTGCAGAAAGAAGACAAAGTCTCACAAGCCGTTTATTACCCAAATGAGGACATGTCACTATCAAGAAACTGTCTTCCAGGTTGAAGAACAAAAGGAAGACATTTATAGCAATTTGGGGCTGCCTCTCCAACGGGCAAATCCTCAAATTTGTCTATAAATACAAGAAGTGTGAAGACCATTTGAAGCACCTCAACCTTGACAAGAATATCCAACTATCTTATAAGTCATAGTGCTTCAAAGCTTTCAAAGACTATCTTAGTCTTCAAACACTTCTTCTAAGCTGAACTTACTGTATATCCATACAAAGCTTAGAGAGATATCCTATCCTTATACACTGAACTTCATTGTAAAGGATATCTCATTAGTTGGAACCTTACTTCAACCCTTACTCCTTTCAAGTGAGAAAGTGAGAAGGTTGTAGTAGTAGAAGTGGTAGGAGCTGACTGTTGAGAGAAGAACAGTTCAGTTCTGAGTTGAGAAGAGGGTACTAGGACTCTAGACATCCTAGGGATCAATTCACCAAGGAGTGGTGTTCTTGATCAAGTGCACCTTGGCACTATAAAACAAGTTAATTCCAAGAGTGAAGGAATTATCCTGTTAAATCAGGGAAAGTGGATGTAGGAGCTTGAGTCTCTGAACCACTATAAACCTCTTGTGTTGATTTGCTTTACAAGTACTTACATTCATTCAACACTGCACACAAAACTGATCTTTCAAAGATACATATTCAAAGACTGTGCAAAATCTGTATTGGACAAGTTCCCTGAAACTAAACTGAATTGCATTGCATTGACTAAGTGATTTCAGAAACTAAAGGAGTCTAAACTTAAAGGGCCAACCACTATTCCGCACATATAACTCCCCTAGATAGTTATTCAACTAAGTACTCAATAGTACTTAGTAGTTTGATTATCTTAGAAGAGTTAATCATCTTCAACAGAGTTGTCCAAGACAACCTTGCTGAGCTCTGGTTTGATCAAAAGTTGAAAAGAATTGCATACAAGTGTATTCCCCCCATACACTTGTTATATACTCCTTTCAGGACCAACATTATCTCCATCATCCTCCCTTTTCTCCTTTCTTATTATTCATGCACGCAAATATGCTTTTTTAATATTATTTTTTTTCGATAAATCTAGTTCTACCAAATCTATAATTTTCGAAAAACGTCAATTTTTATGATATTTTTTTCGATATATCAGTGTCGAAAATATGTCTTTTTTTTCCACAGATTTCAAAGTTTTTTTGTTTTTTGAATTTTTTATGAAATCGATGTTGACACTGTTCGAATGGAGTTGGCGGAGCAAAGGTGGTGGGTGGCGGCAGTGACGGCTGCAGTAACAAATTAGGATTTAAATAGAGTTGGCAACGGGGTGGGTATGGGACGGATATGGCTTGTCCCAGGACCCGCCCCGCCAAAAAAATTATACCCGTTACCCGTCCCGCCTCAAAACCAGCCCCGTCCCATCCCGCGAACCCGGCGGGTAAACCCGCCCCGCCCTCCATCACTTTTATTTTAATAAAAAAAACTGTTATTTAAATAAAATAACACATTTAAAATTGGCTCTTATAATCACAATAAAACATTAATTCCAACATCAAATAGAACATAAAATCTTAAAAAACATACATATTGTTTTTTTTTTTTTGAAGTCTCGGGTATCCGGTCTTGGACTGACTAATCTCGGGGGAAAACATACATATTGTTCAATTCAAAATTATCCTAATAAAATCAAATGCATAACACAATTAATATCTCAATTCTCAACACTCGTTGATAGATAATTATTCATGTACGTCTTCTTCCTCGAATTAGAAAAGCAGAGAGCATATGTGCGTGTGTATTTTATGTTAATGTGTAAACCCTAAAATTAGAATTTATAAAGTTTTTTTAATATATATTTATTATATTAATATATATATATATATATTAATTATTATATATATGCTGGTCGGGTTCGAGTTGGGTATATACAATTCCATTACCTGTTCCATACCCGGCGGATATTCGTTGACCGGGTATTTACCCGCTCTGGAACCTGTTTAACCGGGTATTTACCCACCCGTACGGGCCGATTTTATGCGGGTCCGAATTTTTACCCGTCCCATTGTCAACCCAAGATTTGAATGTGGAGAATGAATGTAGTTTACTAAAAGAGTATTATAGGTATTTTACAACATTTTTAAAATAATAAATTAAAAGGGAGAGTGTATCTAACATAGTTGGAGTTGGAGTCCCTTGGATATATAATCCACGCATTGAATTAATCGGGCATAAGTGAATTTTGCGAAATTTCTGAACGACATAAGTCAACTTACGTATAATTTTACTACACATTTAAGCTTGGAGAGCTTTTAGAAGAGCTTTCCAAGTGGGAGCTCTCCAAGCTAAATTGCACTTGGAGAGCCCTTAATTGCACTTGGAGAGCCCTTAAGCTTGGACAGCTCCCACTTGGAGAGCTCTCCAAGCTTAAATGTGTAGTATACACTACAAAAAACGCGAAATTTTGCGACGAATTGACAAATCTGGCAAAGTTAACAAATTTTGCGACTGAAATAAAGCTCGTCACAATTTTCAATGG
The DNA here is from genome assembly GCA_963675135.1 of Galeopsis tetrahit. Lineage (NCBI taxonomy): Eukaryota > Viridiplantae > Streptophyta > Magnoliopsida > Lamiales > Lamiaceae > Galeopsis > Galeopsis tetrahit. Next base: position 48,168,011 of record OY776126.1, on the reverse strand, counting down.
TTCTGCCATAGTTTTCAAATCGTCTCAAATTTGTGATGATTTTTTTTTTTAAATTATGCACAGTTATATAATTTATATAACTAATTAAACAAAAGGTCTTCAATTCCAGCCCTGGTTAAAGATCACACTAAACACCTGAAGACCGTACCCAACACCCAATTTTAAAAACTAATTTGCAACGTAAAAAAAAAACCATCGGCAATTTTTGCGACAACCAAACAGTTGCAAGTGGTCTCGGTCGGGTCGGGTCTGGTTTGGATTAGGCCGGGCTAAGCTAATTTTAAAAATTAAATAATTAAAAAAATAAAATGATAATTAAATTCGTTGCAAATTTTGTGATGAAAAAAATTCCCCTGCAAACACGATTTTTGTTGCGTTTTAAATCAGGACATTTTTTGTAGTGTGACTCTCTTTCACTTGATTTGTATCTTCACACATGAGTGTTAGGGTATCCTACATTTCTTTGGTTAATTGTTTTGCAATTGATACGCTTTTTTGTTCTTCAGGTCCCTCAGATGAGATCTTTAATTTGGCGATGCGGTTTAGTTTGTTCTGCTTGATCTTATCGGCTGTCAACTCTGATATGGGCTTGGGGATGGCAGCCCAGTGGGTAGATTAAGAAGCGTTGACAGCTATATATGTTTTGACACACAAGGATAATCAAATCTTCCTCAATGATGCTCGATCCACATGGGGTTGTAGATTGATTCTAAATGAACTTCCATCCCGAACTTCCAAAAATCATAAAATTCCACATAAAACGTAGGAAGTTGACGATTGTTAGTTTTCATGAATTAAAACAAATGAGTTTTGGAAAAGATTTTTTTAAGCAACCACAAAAGTTTTTCCCGGTGATAATCAAAGTCATAACCTTGTGAACCACTTCTCTGATACCACTTATAGATCTTGAAACGAGCTAATCAGGGAAGGAGTGAATATATACTTTTTAACAAAATCTTTTTGTGAACATAGTTGGAATGCTAACTTAGTGAGGTTAAGCTAGCTGACATATAAAGTTTTTGTGTGCCAAGTGTTTCAGTTAGGACGGATAACTAACTTATTGACTGTTCATAAGTTGATCAGTTAGATAACTGACGCAGGGATAGCGTATACGATAAACTGAATTATACAGCACTCGTTGATTCTATGAATACCCGAATGTGTAGAGAATGGAGAAAACCCCAATTTAATTCTTCAAAACTTCAATAATCTTCTGGGAGCAAAACATCCCATTAATATCACTTTTACAAGGAAAGATACGGCAATTAACAATATACCTTATTCAAACTTGGAAATAATTAAAGGCATAAATAAAGGGTCAACTTAATTAAATTGTCTTCTTCTTCCTTGATTTGTCGAGTTTTTCCATAAATGCCAATGCAGTTTCATCGCCATCATTCTCCCCTTCTGAGAAGCGATTCGCCCTCGAATCGACATGAGTTTCATCGCCAGAGGAGTTATCACCTGTATATGGGATCAAGTGCTTCACGTTGAATACGTCGGACGTTCGAACATGGCTTGGCAACTTGAGCTTGTAGGCATTGGGGTTTATCTTGGCTATAATCTCCACCGGGCCTATTTTCCGAGCTGATAATTTGTTATACTCGTGGGCTGGATATCGGTCTTTTGTGAGCACCGCCCAAACGAAGTCTCCCACCTCAAACTCCACATTTTTGCGTTTTGAATCTGCAGCTGTTTTGTACCGAGAATTTGCCTCATGCAGCCGATCACGTGTAGTTGCATGGACCAGTTTCAGGTCGTCAACCAGATCCTAGGCGCGGCGCTCCACAAGTTGGCGAGATGGCAAGGCGAGGAGGTCTGTTGGACCCCGAGGTTGGACAGCATATACAACCTGGAATGGTGAGAAACCTGTGCTCCTATTAATGGCTGAATTATGAGCAAATTCAGCAAGATTAAGCTTGGAATCCCATGACTTGAGTTGGGTCCCCACCAAGCAACGCAGCATATTACCGAGTGACCTGTTTACGACCTCAGTTTGGCCATCCGTTTGAGGGTGGTAGGCACTACTAAAATCCAAAGATGTGTTGCACATATTCCCAAACTCTTCGAAAAGTAACTCAAAAACCTTGTGTCTCGGTCTGAAACGATGGAGTTCGGCAAACCATGAAGGCGATATATCTCGCGAAAAAATATTTGAGCCACGTGCACTGCATCCGTGGTGCGCTTACAAGGCAAGAAATGAGCCATCTTCGAGAAGCGATCGACCACCACAAGTATTGAATCGTATCCGCGCTGCGTCCGGGGAAGACCAACGACAAAATCCATGCTTATCCCCACCCATGGGAGCTGAGGAACAGGGAGAGGACGGTAGAGGCCCGCATTTGTAGCCGACCCCTTTGAAATTTGGCAAACTCTACAACGGGCAACAAAGCGCGCAACATCACGTCCCAATGCAAGCCAAAAATAGAAACGCCGCAATAAAGATAGCGTACGGTCACGACCCACGTGCCCCGTGTTGTGGAGTTCCTCAAGTAATTTTTGTCGCAGGCTAGAGGACGGGATGCACAATAATAGGCCCTTAGAAATCCATCCAACAACACAAAATCTCCAACTGTACCATGTTGCAGCTGCTGTATAATTGGAGCAAAATAAGGATCAGTGGTATAGAGCTCAGAAAATGTATCAAATCCCACCACTTGATTACGCATGTCAGACAACAAGAGATGGCGCCGACTTAGAGCATCAGCCATACGATTGGTGGCACCAGATTTGTGTTTCAAAACAAAATTAAATTGCTGCAAGTACGCAGCCCAAGAGGCATGACGAGTCGATATGGAATCCTGAGTGTTGATGTGTTTGAGGGCATCATGATCGGTAAATAGAACGAACTCCCTCTGATAGAGATAATGCCGCCAGTAGCGGACAGCCCGGAAAACTGCGTAGAATTCAACGTCGTACGCGCTGTATCGAACTCGAGCTCCATTCAACTTTTCACTGAAGTAGGCAATGGGACGGCCATGTTGACTGAGAACAACCCCAATGCCAACACGGGAAGTATCGCACGTCAATTCAAAAGGGGCCGAAAAATCTGGAAGGAGCAATAGAGGGGCCGACGTGAGCCGTTCTTTAATGATAGCAAAGGCGGAGTCGGCCTCGGGTGTCCAGTGAAACACTTTGCCTTTCATACAATCAGTTATAGGTGCCATTATCGAACTAAAATGGGGAATAAATCTTTTGTAAAATGATGCCAAACCATGGAAGCTGCGCACGGCTGTAATTGTCGTTGGTGTCGGCCAAGAAATAATAGCCTCTATTTTGTTGCTGTCCATTCCAATACCAGAAGAAGAAATTTGATAACCCAAAAAAAGAATACTTTCCACCATGAATGTACATTTATTAGGCGCTGCATAAAAGTGCTCTGCACGTAAAATAAGAAGGACAGCCCGTAAATGCTGCATATGATCGGCTAAATTGTGGCTATACACGAGTATGTCGTCGAAATAAACGACGACACAAGTTCCAATCAGGGCACGAAGGGCTTGGTTCATCACCCTCATAAATGTGCTCGGGGCATTCGAGAGACCAAAAGGCATGACAAGCCACTCGAAAAGTCCTTCCCTTGTCTTGAAAGCCGTTTTCCACTCATCCCCTGACCTGATTCTAATTTGATGATACCCGCTCCGGAGATCCAATTTTGTGAAAATAGTTGCACCACTGAGTTGATCAAGGAGATCGTCTAAACGGGGAATGGGAAAACGATACCGCACTGTTATTTTATTGATAGCTCGGCTGTCCACACACATGCGCCATGAACCATCTTTCTTGGGCACTAGAAGGGCTGGAACGGCGCACGGACTTAAACTCTCTTTAACATGACCCCGTTGCAATAACTCTTCAACCTGTTTGCGTAATTCCTCATGCTCGGAAGGACTCATCCTGTAATGAGGACGATTAGGCAAAGAAGCTCCAGGGATGAGGTCAATATGGTGCTGAATGTCCCTCAATGGGGGTAACCCAACAGGAAGGGTATCGGGAAATACATCGGCAAACTCCCGTAATAAAGGGAGAACGGCATGAGGGATAACACCTGCAATAACATCATGCTGCCACAACAAGAAAACATGACCTGCATCTCTCATTTCAGTTTCAAAGTCACTACGTGACAACAACAACACATGTCCAACCGACGACACCGAAGGTGTAGGGGGTGGAGTCGGGGCAGACGGGTGTAAAGCAATTTTTCTTCCCTCATAAACAAAACTATAAGTATTCAATCTGCCATCATGGGTCACTCCTCTGTCAAACTGCCACGGTCTACCAAACAATATATGACAAGCATCCATCGGAACTACGTCACACCAAACAAAATCACAATATTTATCACCAATTGAAAATGTAAGTAAAACACGACGGTCAACTTTCACAGTGTTGCCGCGCTGCAGCCAAGCTAAAGAGTAAGGGGAAGGGTGCACTTCAGATGGTAAATCTAACTTACGCACAGCATCAGAGGAAATCACATTTTCACATGCACTAGAGTCAATAATAAACTTGCATACCTTGCCCGTGACGGTGCACTTAGACGTGAAAATGTTGGTGCGTTGGACAGGAATATCACCCGCTTGTGGTGATAGAAAAGTACGACGGAGGACCAAGGCTGGTCCCACGTCACCCAAAAGATGTTCCTCAAGGATCTCATATGCAGGATCAGTGTCAAAAATGGGTGGGCTAGAATTAATAGTCCTTATCATTTCTTTCATCCATGAGTAGAGAGCGTGCAGAGGCCTTAGGACAAGTAGAGGCACGATGGCCAAAATCACCACAAGAGAAGCATTTAATACCGGATGTCGGACGCGCTTGAGAAGCAATATGAGGAGGAGGAGCAGGCCGGTTAGCGGATGGCGTAGCAGCAGTGGGAGAGGCAGTAGGTCGGGATTGGCTCTATAGAGGACGATGATTAAATTGGCGTTCGAGGAGAAGGGCACGTTGATGGGCAGCAGAAACAGAATCTGGAGCAAACAAATTTAGCATGTCTTGGAATTGAATCCGCAGGCCGCCAATATACCGAGATACAAGTTGTTCCGTGGTCTCTCGCATGTCATTCTGAGCGAGAAGGGAATAGAACTCCTCAGAATATTCATCAACTGAACGAGTGCCCTGCCTAAGATTCTGGAGTTGTTGATAAACAGTCCGAGAGTAGTTAAATGGAAGAAACTTACGTTCCATATGTTTCCTCAATTTCTCCCAAGAATTGATTTTAGGTTTTCCTTGACGAAGGCGCAATGATTTTGTTTGTTGCCACCATGAAGAAGCACGTCCCCGAAAACGTGTAACAACAAGCGCAACCCGACGATGATGTGGGACATATTTAAAATCAAGGATATCCTCGACGGTATGAATCCAGTCAATGAGATCTGACCCTTGCAATCCACCATGAAACTCTGGGATCTCAACACGAAAACCATGTGCCCACCGATTGTCTTCGTGATCTTGGTCGCCAAATTGAGGGCGACCAAAAGGGTTATCCATCGACACAGTGTCTTCATTATCGGAGGCGTGCAGAGAAGGGCCGGGGGGAACATGGCCACGCCCCCCTCTCCCACGCCCACCACGATCGCCACGCCCTCCGTGAAAAGCAGCATCATGGCCACGACCCGCGGGAGGCGGTGCAGCAAAGTTCTCCATGAACTCAGTTTGTTGAAGGCGCATGGCCTCAACGGTGTTAGCCAGAGTTTCGATCTGGAGTCGCATGTCTTCCATTTCCAGCGCTTGATCAAGTGCCTGTTGACGACGAGGCGGCATGAGTAGGAGCGTTCCCGTGACTCGTGATACCAACTGACGCAGGGATAGCGTATACGATAAACTGAATTATACAGCACTCGTTGCATTGATTCTATGAATACCCGAATGTGTAGAGAATGGAGAAAACCCCAATTTAATTCTTCAAAACTTCAATAATCTTCTGGGAGCAAAACATCCCATTAATATCACTTTTACAAGGAAAGATACGGCAATTAACAATATACCTTATTCAAACTTGGAAATAATTAAAGGCATAAATAAAGGGTCAACTTAATTAAATTATCTTCTTCTTCCTTGATTTGTCGAGTTTTTCCATAAATGTCAATGCAGTTTCATCGCCATCAATAACTATTAAAATAAGTTGAGTGCATAAAAAAATCATCTTTTACACTTGGGAAAACTCTTGATTAAGGAGTATATTTTATGCAGTTAAATTGATATCAATTGTGCTTGGTGCTCAACTGATTTGATGTGTTATGCAATTTGATAAAATAAATGTATAAATAACATATATCAAAGCAATTTTTTTTTTTGACAGGGATATCAAAGCAATTAGAAAGGCAAAAAAATATAGTACAACAACATGCCGTAATTTCTTGGACTCGAGTAGACATTTTTCTTAATTAATGAACATATAATTAAACACCTCAACTTTATTATTCCTTGTCAAAACAGAGAATAAAAAATAATTTAAAATAAAATAAGGAAACAATATATAAAACCAGCAACCAAATCCCATTATTGCAAAAATCAATCCTAGCTAGTCTAGAATTTGGACTGTATCAAATCCACTGTCTTAACATCAACTTGAAACGCCTTTGCAAGAATATCATCAGGAATTTCCGGATCCGACCCGAAAACCGAGTTTGCCATACTAATAACACCCGGGCTTTGGCTACTTAGCCCGGCAAGGGCGACCGCATTAGAATTCCCAACGTTGCGCTGAAAATGCACGAGACCCTCGGGGAACACGAAAACATCGCCCTGTTCTAATGTTTTCGTGATCAGACGGTTCTCAGGGTTTGATGTAACGAACCCTACTTCAAGCGAACCATTGAGAACCGTCAGAATCTCAGTTGCTCGAGGGTGAGTGTGCGGAGGATTGACTCCCCATGGTGCGAAATCCAGACGCACCATGGAAATTCCGAGGGTGTTGAGCCCTGGAATTTGGGACACCGTCACGGGTGTCACTTTTGACCCGACAGAATTATTCGTATTGCCTGGCGACTGAAGGCCGCTGAACGTGAAATCGCTCGCCTGGACGAGTTTCGGGTTCTTGCATAGGTAACCATTAAGAAGCACTGGATCTTTCGAGAAAGAAAACAGCTTTGCAGCCGAGCTATGCAGTACTGGTGGATTGAAAATATATAGAAAATGTTGAAAAATTGTTCATAACCATTGTCTAATATTTAAAGTCATACATTTAACATATACAAATAAGTAAGATATTACCTAAAATCCATTAAAATTTACAATTACAAACTAGAACTAGGTCCGAGTCTTTATTTTTTGAAAACGATTCATTATATCATCATTTTTTTTGATGGAAAGTTAAATACCCATCCCTTTTTTTTTCCCTCCCCATGACTCGAACCCAGGACCTAAGACCTAGGTAGTGGTGCTCTAACCACTTTTGAGCTATCCCACTTTGTCTTCATTATATCATCATTGCATTATAGAAAATAATAAGAATAAATCATGCATACTAGAAAAAAAATAGCTTCAATTCTATAACAAATTCATAATTGCAATAACAATAGATGACAACATTTTAAAAAAGAACTCCCTGAGTCCCAAATGATTTCTTACATTGGCCAAAAAAACATCATTTATTGCACGCGTCTTAAATTTTACATAAAACTTCTAAATGTACCCTTATTTATTGAACATTAAAATAATTAATAACAATAATTCCTTAATAGATACTAGTACTTAAAAAAAAAATCACATTTCCAAAAAAAGTTAATAATAACCACAGACAATGACACACACATGCATTTATAACCACAAATTCTATTTTATCAACAAACGATATGAAAAGGAGAAAACAATAACAAAGAATAAAAATTAGTTGAAGTTAGAATTTGTGGTGTACTTATTCAATTATCAGATAATGATCGATAAAAACTTGTATGCGACTTATATATCGATCATATATATGATTTGTGGAATAAAAATAATACCTGGAGGAGCACTAGAAATTGCAACGCAGAAATCCTGGAGAGGACTTGGATCAGATGCAAAAGCAACAAAATTACAATTAGTTGCAATAAAAAGTAGTCCTAAAATCAGAATATAGGTTTCCATTAAATCCAGCTGTCTGAAATTAATACAAATTAAAGCTAGATAATGCAGGATAATTAGTTACAAGATTATTAATTTGGAGGTGCAAAATAGATTTCATTTTATAGTGTGGAGAAAGAAACAGTAGCTGAACCTCGTGCCGTCCTTACAAGACCAAGGCAAGTACGTGTCGTATTATTTGTTGTTCACAATAAAGAATTATGTAATCATCGACCTCATTAATTATAATATGATCTTATTAATTATTTTATTATAATTTTATTTTTCTTGTTTAACACCTGTTATACCCAGTCAAAGAAGTCAATCTTTGACAAGTCAATCCTAGTCACCAGCTAGCGTGGCGACGACTAGTCAACATGTGAAGAAAATGTAATTGTGTGTTCGCCCAAAGATGTTAGCGAGCACATGTAGAGTTAGCTAGATTAAGAACACAAGTATTGAAGCCTTGGGAGAGTATGGAGAGTGCTCGCCCAAAGACTGTTTGGCGACCACCATCCATGAAGATGATCGGACGACCAGTTCCTCCGGCGAACACCGTGGCCCAGCTCCTCGTTTCCGGCGAGGATGACCACCAAAGAGGCGGTTTAGCATTTAATGCAGGTCCCGTCACCTTTATGTGGTGGGATTTCAGGTCCAATGTCAGCTCGCCACGTGTAAAGGGCGGGCAGACCTAAAAATTAGTATATAAAGCCCAAAAATGCTCATTTGTAAGATAAGTTGAAAATTTCCTACACACCCCCAAACCTAAAGCAATACACCTCCCAAAGCTCTAAGCTTTTAGCTTCTCAACGAAGCTATTTCTTGTGTTCCTGCTTATTTCTTCATATGATTCATAAAAAAAACACGTAATAAACCCCGATCATCATATATGTTTGTTTAGTGCTATCGAAAAGCCCACATCCAAATCAACTCTATAAAAGCACGTACAACATTTGGCGCTAGAAGGAGGGGTCCTTTTACGTGTTCTTCATCAAAGTTTCGACCGATCATCGAACGATCGGTTCGTAAACTCCTTATTTCAGGTTTTAATCCGTCGAAAGGTTTTAGAACATAATCTACGTATTTCATACGTATTTTCGTTATTTTTCGTGTTCTTAAATATTTGTAATATTTAGGCTTATTTTGGAGTTTGATCTCTTTGATTTTCTGTTTCTAGCACTTCTTTGTGACTGTTTTTCACAAATTCGAAGTTTTAGCACGTTCTTCTGCGTAAGAACTCGGATCTTGTGTTTTTAAGCATTTTAGTCTAGAACAGTTATCTTTGTAACCGATTCCCAGTAAACACTCTAAAGATGTCTCATCACACCCATCGTGATGAAATTCCGCCTCCCGGAGGGAACGATCCCCCTCCACCAATAGCTCCGGCGGCCAAACCTTTGGCAAATATCAACCTTGGGGACATCTTGAAGGATCCCCAGCATCTAAGAGATTTTATTGACTACCTCAACGAGAAGAGGAGGAAAAACGAGGCTGAGGAACTTGAAAAAGCCAAGGATCAAGCTTTCGACAAAGCTCGAAAGGCGAGAGCCAACGCCAATGACGAGGACGAGCACTCCTATCACTCGTACTCGGTCCAACCCCGCGATAAGGGGAAAAACAAGGTGTACTCCCACAACAGTCATACTGGAGACTCACGTGGTGGTAAAAATTCTATTTTCGATCGCGTGGGCGATAAAAACCCTAAAGCTCCTCGCCCAATACCACTCAATTTGGGGGGCCGACCAGAGAGAGATGGTTGACCAGAGAAATCCGACCACAGAGACCGTGGCGGGAGGAAAGATCAAGGAGACAAAATCTCTACCCTCGATCAAGTAGGGCCAAATGTGCGAGCACCGAGGAGAAGCTATCATAGCCGCCAGCCAGAGCGATCACGCCATCATTCCCCCGGGCGATCACACCGGGATGATCGTCCGGTCGCATCACACGGGAGTCGACGAGACGAGATCGTCGCCCCCTACCACAGACTGTCGAGGAAGGGCAGATCGCCCAGTTCATCGAGACTCAGAAACAGATGAAGCTGGAAATGGAGAATCTACGAGCAGAGGTGGTCGCCTCCAAGAGGGGTACTGTCCCACCAGTCACTCTTCCCGCTCCACCTCTAAGTATTATGATCCTCACCGCCCCCATTCAAAGGAAAATTCAGATGCCTTCAATGGCAGCATACGATGGAATGTCCGACCCCAGGGTACACTTGTCTAAGTACTCGAACTACATGGCCTCAATCGGGGCAACGGACGCCACTCAGTGTAGAAACTTCTCCCTAACTTTGGGAGACCGGGCTCATCGTTGGTATACAACTTTGGGGGCCGGGTCCATCACCTCTTTCCTCGAGCTGGGGCAGCAGTTCCTAACATTTTACTGATCCATTGCTGCTCGCCCAGCATCTAAGCAACGTTTGGCTAACGTTCGACAGACCCCGACCGAATCAGCAAAAGACTTCATCGAGCATTTCGATAGGTTGGTGATCGACGGGGAGGCAGTGAATGACGAGACAAAGCTGATCTCACCTGTTTCCGGCCTGAGAATAGGTTCTAAACTCTGGGAATCTATGCATACCACATTTCCGGAATCTTATGCGGATTTCCGAAATAGGGCCGGAAGTCTCATTCAGATGGAAGAAATAATGGACGTCGCCAAGGCTAACGAGCAGCCTGAAGCGACCAAAAAAGTATGGCCAAAGAAATTTTTTACCACTGGGGAGCCGTCCCAGCAAAAGAAGGCGATCAGCCAAGGAAGTAGTGCTCGCCCAGCGAACTTCAGGCCTTTCGAAGAGGCTCCGGAGATCACCCAGTTCAGAGAAACCCTTATTGTTGACCCTAGGTTCATCCTCGATGCACTGAAAGGGAGACATCTGCTACCCCCGGCGAGGGCAATACACATGAACGAGAACAATCTGGATGGAAATAAGTTCTGCAACTATCACAACTCAATCGGCCACCACACTAATGGGTGCCGAGATCTAATGAAGAACTTGTTCAAATTGTACAATGAGGGCAAGCTTGTCGAGTTCATGAAGCCCAGGGGTGGAAATGATGACCACCGTGGAAAGAAGCGTCGTGACGACGACGAGGGCGACCCGGATCTGCGTAAACAGATAAATCGCCAAAAACTACTCCCCCCAATGCCGAGTGGCCCGCCAGGCGACGTCGACTTCGTAGGCGGAGGTCACTTTGTGTTAGAAGGCCCCTTGGGGGGTACTGAATCTGGTACTGCTTTGTCTGTTCGCCGACAGTAGAGTGAGATGCGAGCACTCAATAATGTACATCAAGTGTGCGTCGCCCCGGCTGCCGAGAAGCCCCCATCTCACCAAGTCCTGTTCTCAGAAGATGATCTTAATGGAGTGGTACAACCAAACAACGATGCCTTGGTTGTTTCCGGAAAAATCATGGGAACCAATGTCCATCGCTTGATGGTCGACAACGGGGCATAGACCAATGTCCTTTTCAAGCATACTCTGGATGCTCTTAGTGGATATGTTGAATACATCGAGCCATGCGACGACATCATAGTGGGTTTCGGAGACACCCGCTCCCATCCACTGGGAAGGATTAGACTATCCTTGGAGCTGGCATCGACGAAAGAGCCAGCAATGCATTACACTAGACAGCTCGACTTCATGATCGTCGACATGCCATCGTCATATAATGCTTTCCTCGGCCGACATTTCTTCGACGAGTTTAAGGCGGCCGCCTCTACTTATTACTATTGTATTAAGTTTCCAACCCCGGCGGGAGTTATAACCGTCAAGGGCGACCAGACGCGGGCGAGGGAGTGTCTCGTCCGTTTTTCTAAGCGTCATTCTAAAGAAACTCCTATGATTGGAAAGTATATCATGTGTCCTAACGAAGAAACCAAATTGAACTACTTGGAGGGATTTCCCAACAAGTATGAAAAGATAGAAATTGGGGAGTCAAGTCAGATTTTTGACGACCACCAAGCAGAGATGGGCGAGCACACCCCAATGGAGATCAACGAGCACGATCAAATAGAAATTAGCGATCAGCCTCCTGAGGTGATCGACGACCAGGTTCCAGAACTGGACATTCCAGATCTAGAACCTAGGTTAGGTTTCGAGCCAGAATTTGGAATTGAGGATCCTCGTTGGAAAGAGCCCAAAGAACGAGCAATTCCAGCCGAGGACCTTGAAACCATCCACCTAAATGATGCTCATCCAGAACATGAAGTGTTCATAGGATCGAATTTGCCAGAGCAGTTGCGCGCAGAAATGATCGCCTTTTTAAAAACAAACATAGGGGCATTTGCCTGGTCGCACGAAGATATGGTGGGCATCGATATGAATCATGCCTGCCACAGATTAAACATTAATCCAACAAGAAGACCCATCACTCAAAAGCGAATAAAGTTTGGGCCTGATAAATATGCGGCTATGGCAGTTGAAGTAAAAAAGTTGATCGATAACTAGTTAATCGAGAAAACAGGAACTGACCCTGAGTGGTTGGCAGTGCTCGTCCGAAAGACGACCGGGTCATGGCGACTGTGTATAGACTTCACAGATCTAAACGATGCTTGTCTCAAAGATCATTTTCCAATGCCCCATATCGATCATCCATGGATAACACGGCGGGGCATGAAATGTTAACTTTTATGGATGCTTTCGCGGGATACCATCAGATCGCGATGCATCCCGACGACCAGAGACACACATCATTCATGACATCGACATACATTTATAGCTGAAAAAGAATGCCTTTCGGTTTGAAAAATGCGGGGGCAACTTACCAAAGGCTGGTAAATAAAATGTTTGAGAAACATATCGGGGAGATGGTGGAGGTCTATATCGATGACATTGTCGTCAAAAGCTTGCGGAAAGAAGATCACCCACACCACCTCGCCATGACTTTTGACATTTTGAAAGAGTATAACATGAAGCTGAATCCAAAGAAGTGCAGTTTCAGAGTTGGCTCCGGAAAATTTCTGGGGCGCACTTGGTTAGCCAGAGGGGCATTGAGGCGAATCCAACAAAAATTCAAGCAGTCATCGACATGCAAAGCCCAAGAAATGTAAAAGAAGTACAAAGACTGACAGGATGCCTAGCATCGCTGAACAGATTCATTGCACGAACGGGTGATCGTTGCAAACCTTTTTTCGACGCTTTGAAAAAGGGAAGGTTCGAATGGACCGATGAGTGCGAGAAAGCTTTCGAGAAGCTGAAAGAATATCTATCGGATCCGAAGGTCCTATCTAAGCCAGTCCCGGGAGAAATTTTATATTTGTACCTGGCGGCCACTGACTGTGCAATCAGTTCAGTGCTCGTCCGAGCAGAAGGGAGCACTCATTTGCCAATATACTATGTGAGTCAGTCGCTGAGAGATGCCGAGTTGAGATACACTCCGATGGAAAAATTGGCCTATGTTTTGGTCATGAGCGTGAGAAAGCTAAGGTAATACCTGTTCGACCATGAGCACTACACCGGCCGGACACCACTAGAAGACTTTTGAAATGGTCGGTGGAAATCGGGCAGTTCGGGCTCACCTACGCACCTAGAACGACGATCAAGGGACAAGTGTTGGCAGAATTTATAGTAGAGCTCACTTTCCCAAATGATTTAGACAATGAAATTGAACATCCTTGGTCTCTGTTCGTCGACGACTCATCGACGAGCACCAAAGCAGGGGCAGGAATTGTCCTCACAAGCCCATCCGGATAAACTTTTGCTTCGGCGATTGAATTCGAGTACCGGGCGACCAACAACGAAGCAGAGTACGAGGCTTTGGTCGCTGGAATCAAGATGGCAATGGCCGTGGGCGTCAGAAAGCTGAAATTTTTTTCAGACTCTCAGCTAGTGGTATGTCAAATTACGGGTGAGTACGAGGCTCGCGGCGACCACATGTTGAAGTATCAAGACTTGGTGAAAGGATTGCTCGAGCAATTTGATCAAATCCACATCGAACAAATCCCTAAGAAGGAGAATACGCAAGTAGACACTTTAGCTCGATTGGCCACTTCAGAGGGGGAAGCAATATTTTCAGAAGCGTCGATCACTAAACTTTCCTCCCCGTCAATGAGTAGAAGTCAAATTTTACAGGTTGAAGCGACCAGCGATGAGGACTGGATGTCGCCGATCATGAAGTACATCAAGACCGGCGAGCTCCCGGAAGATAAGGTAAGGGCGACCAGACTGCAGCCCAGGTCCGCCAGATACACCATTATTGGCAACCAGCTCTACAAACGAGGATTTTCAATGCCTTTATTAAAATGCCTCGGAGAAGACCAAGCGAAGATCGTCATGCACGAAATCCACGATGGAGTTTGTGGAAATCATACAGGGGGCAAGCACTCGCTTTGAAGATTATGAGGCAAGGCTACTTTTGGCCTACCCTAAAAAAGGACGCAATCCACTACGCGCAGACATGCAGGAGATGTCAAGCCTTCGCTCCCGCCATACACTCAGGGGTGGCCCTGAGGCAGGGCGGGAAGGGCGACCGCCCCGGGCCCCAAATTTTTGGGGGCCTACTTTTTATATATAATATATATATATATATAATATTATAATTAATATTTTTAAAAGAAAATAAATTTTTAAAAGATAAATATAATAATTGATCTGAGTGCATAAACGGTAAAAAAATTAATAAGCTAGCATTAATTAATTGTATTCTTGAAAATGATCATGAGTTTAATACTAAACACAATTATTTATTCCTAATTAGTAATTAATTATTAATATCTAATTAATAAGCTTGCATACTACCGTTAGTTAGTGTTCCTATAAATTAGGATGTGCATTTCACTTATGTATTCCATTCCATTTCAATCTATTTTTGATTTATTTACTCTGTATAATATATTATTGCATCCAAGTGGTTTATCTCATTTGGACATTTGATCGCATTGGTGATTACGTTTGGGATTCGACATTCGACTTTCTCCAGTGTTTCACGGTCTACAATCACGGTTATATTTTTGTTATTTTTATTTATTTATTGAATATTGATTATTTGACTTGTTATTTCTTTTTCATTTACTTTTTGTTGAATTATTATTTACTTTCATTTAGTTATCAATTTTTACTTATTAATATAAATATGTTTTCTAAAAAACATGAATCTGGTAGTGAGAAAAGAAAAAAAAGAAAGAGATCTGAACAACTAATTGAATCACAAAAAGGAGCATTAGATAAATTCTTTCCAAAAAATTTAGCACAATCGAGTCGTTTAGAAGACTTGAATGATAATGTTAATAGTGGACAAGAACTAAACATAGATGTAAATAATTTGAATGGACAAACTAGTCTTCCAGTGGATGTAGATATAAATAATTTAAATGAGAATATAAATGAAAATGAGTCTAATATTGTTGATGAAGAATATCCAACTCTGATGCTTGAATTAAATATTTATGATCCTCCAATTTGGGATAGACTTGATGATAAAACAAGAGATATATTAGTTGAGAAAGGTCCAAAAAGAGAAAATTGTCATAACTTACCCCGAGATAGTAACTTTAGACATTTTTCACAAATTCATTACACTCGAATATTACCAAATGGGGAGAGTCGTAACTTAAGTCATTGTCGAATACACGTTGGGAGAGTCGTGTCGAAAGTGTGAAAGCCATTAGATATCAGACTCCCCAAATACGAGAAGCTTTGTTAGAATTATTTGAAATAACTGATGATCCTAAAACAAAAAGTGAAGCTCAAAGTTTAGCAAATGAACTAGAACATTTTGAATTTTTGTTAAGTATGATTATTTGGCATGACATTTTAGTTAAAATTAACATGGTTAGCAAAATATTACAACATAAAGATATGCATATTGATAATGCGATAACACAATTAAAGGGGTTAATTTGTTTTTTGAAGACTATAGAGAAAATGGATTTATTTTAGCTATGACTTCCGCTACAAGTCTTGCACTTGAAATGGATATTGAACCTATTTTTCCAAAAAAATGAAAAATTAGAAGAAAGAAGCAATTTGATGAAAATATACAAGATGAAGATGATACACAATCTGGTGAAGATTCTTTTAGAATTAATTACTTTTTTGTTGTTGTTGATGTTGCTATTACTGCCTTAAAAAATAGATTTGAACAATTGCAAACATATGATAATATTTTTGGATTTTTATTTGAATCAAATAAATTAAAATCTTTGGATGATAATAAATTAAAAGAATGTTGTCAGAATCTAGAGAACACTTTGAAGCATGACAACTCTTTAGATATTGATTCAAATGATTTATTTTCCGAACTAAAAGTGTTGCAAGTAACTTTATCAACAGAAAAAAAATCTGCCCTAGAAATTCTTGAGTTTGTAAATGCTTTGGGTTGTTATCCTAATGCCTTAATTGCGTATAGAATATTGTTGACTATTCCTGTGACTGTGGCATCTGCCGAAAGAAGTTTCTCTAAATTAAAATTGCTAAAAACATACCTACGATCCACTATGTCACAAGAAAGATTAAATGGACTAACAACTTTATGTATTGAAAAAGATATGCTAGAAAAAATTAATTATGAAGATATTATTGAAGAATTTGCTTCTCAAAATGCTAGAAGAAGTCATTTTAAATGATTTATTTTATAACATTCATTCATTTTTAATATGTGCATACATATTTCACTTATTTTATTTGATATTTTTTTTTAGAAAAGGGGCCCATTTTTTTTTTTCGCCCCAGGCCTACAAAATCTCAGGACCGGCACTGCATACACTCACCACCAGACGAGCTCACCTCGGTGTATAGTTCTTGGCCTTTCGTGAAGTGGGGGATCGACATCATAGGACCTTTCCCACCAGCTGCGGGGGGAGTAACGTTCGTCGTTGTAGCAGTCGACTACTTCACCAAATGGACGGATGCAAAGACACTGAAGACCATCACGTCAGCTCAAATGACAAACTTCATCTGGAAAAATATCATTTGCAGGTTCGGCCTACCACGAGCTATCGTGACGGACAACGGACGCCAATTCACCAGTTAAGACATGCTGGATTTCTGCGCAAAATGGAACATCAAGAAGCTTTTCTCAACGCCCTATCATCCACAATCAAATGGTCAGGTAGAAGCGATAAAAAAAATTATCAAACACACTCTGAAGGCTAAACTGGAAGGATTGAAGGGCAAATGGGCCGACGAGCTGCACATGGTGCTATGGGCATATCGGACGACCACGAGAAATTCTACGGGTGAAACTCCGTTCGCACTCGCGTTTGGAACAGAGGCTGTCATACCAGCAGAAGGACAGGTCGCCACCTTCCGAGTGGCAAATTATGACGAGCAGCTAAACAACGATGCACAACTCGCCGATTTGAACTTTCTTGAAGAGCGAAGACTAACAGCGGACGAGAAGAACGTGGTCTACAAACAAAGTTCAGAACATTTTTACAACACCAAAGTATGTGCTCGGCAATTTACTATTGGCCAAGTCGTACTTCGACGGGCGACGGAACAGTCCATAGGCATACTTGGCCCGACTTGGGAGGGTCCGTACCGCATAACGCGCACACTCTCAAACGGATCGTACGAATTGGAAGATCTCGAGGGCAAGCCGAGCAAGTACCCATGGAACGCGGTCAAGCTAAAGAAATATTATCAGTAAGTTTTTATTTTCGTACATTTTTATAGTTTGTATCTAGTATCGTTTAATTGTAGGTCAAGTTTTTAAATTTCATCAAGTGTTAGATAAATTTTAGAATTTTTAGATCAAGGCTTTGCGAAGCCAACTAGAAACGAGTTCAACCGACGAATGGTTAACTCTAAACACATACGAACGTAAAACCGCCGAATGGTAGAGGTCCGGAAACGAGTTCAACCGATGAATGGTTAACTCTAAAAGACAAGTACTCGTTTTAAAAGATACTTGCAAAACAGTGACGAGGACGATCACTATTTAAAACAAATGAGTTCAACCGATAAATGGTTAACTCTAAAAGATAAGTACTCGTTTTAAAAGATACTTGCAAAACAGTGACGAGGACGATAACTATTTAAAAACAAACGAGTTCAAATGATGGATGGTTAACTCTAAAAGACAAGTACTCGTTTTAAAAGATACTTGCAAAACAGTGACGAGGACGATCAATATAAAATATAAACGAGCACAAACCAATGAAAGGTTTACATAAACGAGCACATAATAACATAAATTGAAAGAAAGTGACAAAGACGATCACTACAAAATAAACACAAGTCATAGCAAAAAAAGTTCATTCATTTGAAGCCTTATAGGCTGAGATTACAAAAAGGCCTTTGAGGCCGAACACTACATAAAGGCCCTAGCGGCCGAACAGTTACAAGCTTTATGGGCCGAGCGAACACTAAGCTTACTCAACATCAACAACCTCCTCCCCGGCCGGAGCATCTTGCTCGCCAGCAGTCACCTCCCCGGCCGGAGCATCCTGCCCGCCAGCAGCCACCTCCTCGGTCGGGGCACCCTGCCCGCCAGCAGCCACCTCCTCGACCGGTGGACTCTAAAATAAAACTTTTTTCGCCAGAAGACGAGGAAACATGAGACCCATCTTCACCAGGTCGAGCAGGGGGAGGATAGATCCTTCTTCAGGTTCCTCTTCAATAAGATGATTATCGATAAAAGCGCCGAAGAGGGACACATCCACCTCCGGATGAGTCTCCTTGAAATGGCGAACAAGCTCGTGCGCAGTAAAGGCTGCCGAGTAGCAAGCTCCAAACTCAGCGAGATAAGCTTTGTTATCTCGATCTTTCTTAATAGTAGTCAGCTCTCGACCAAGAAAAGCCAACTCGTCCTCGGCAGTTGTGAGACGGGCTTGTAGTACGGCCGCCTCCTCGCGAGCAGCGGCGAGCTCATTGGACTTCGCTGCCTTCTCTTCCTCGGTAGACTTGAGGCGAGCACGGAGATCCTCAATCAGTTGATGATCCTCTTGATCGTTTTTCTAGATAGCAGCAAGTTGGGCCATCAAGTCGGACACCTTTTTCTCAAAGCCATTGTTGGCTTTCATCAGACGGGCAATTGCCACGTCCTTCTCTTCGCCGCCCTTCCGGAGTTCGTGGATTTGAAGGGAAAGCTGCTCGGCCGCATAAGCTTGGCGACAGGCGCTAAGGGCGATCAGCCGAGCGTTCTCGGCAGTATTGTGACAATCAACCTCCTCGACGAAGGTTTTAGTAAACGACCGGGGCACGTTCTTCATTGTCCGGATCGTGAGCTGGTTTAGCTCATCGTCGTCGGTCAGGTCCCGCGACCGGTAGTAATTGAGAAGGTCCTCGCTGAAGGGACCGGAACATGGGTGCTCGGCGACCCTGAAAAAGAACAGATAGCGATCAGTTGAAGGTACTAAAAATTATTCAAAGGCATTTTTTGAGGAAAGCTTACTTGGCAACCCGAGCGGGATTCCAGCCGAGCAAAGTGTTGTCAGCGGGGTCCCTCTGCCCTGCCGACGAGGTCGCGACGATCTCCTGCGGCCGTTTAGATCTGCGAACAGGCAATGACTTTTTGAGAGGAGGTGAATTCCCCCTCGGCGGGGATCTCCTCGGAGAAGGTCTCCGATCGGCAGCAGGAGGGCGATGACCCCCTCGGGCCGTTTTTGCGGTTTTCTTGGGAGGAGCCTCCGTGGTCTCTGCCCGTTCTTTCTCTTGTTAGAGCCCTCGACTATGTCGCGCTCGCGGTTCACCTGCGCAAATCGGAGGGATCGATTCACCATCACGTCTTGTAGCTCGACGGTTGGAGAAAGATAGGTGATGACCTTCGTAGGAACCACTATTAAAAACAAAGTGTCAACTCCTTTACAAAGAAAAGAAGAGCAAAGGCAATGAAAAGAAATTACTCGTTACCTGGAGGAAATTCTCTAGTGATGTGATGAGGAGGTACTCGAAGACGTGCTCGCTCCCTTATGCACTCGCGGTTCAAGAAGCGACAAGATCTCTCCAAGTAGCGACGACGAGCGATGCAACAAGTATGATATTGTAATAAGGGTGACAGACGGTGCTCGGCGGTCTTCGCGCGAACAGTTTCACCTACAAAAGCGAGGAGTTATTCAGTTTAGACAAGAACGAGCACAAAATAAAAGGACTTACCACGAATTCTTTGGTAATCGGTCGGAATGGAAATGCGATCAGAGGACCCATCGGGTTTCACAACACTTTTCCAGTCCCCGGCGACCCACCACCAGTTGGTTTTCCAGTCCCGAATTTTGTTGGGAATGCCCTCGACCAATTTGATGCGATCGCGACCCTTCACATAATACTAGCCCTTTCCCACCTTCCTTCCGGTTTCGGCCACCTGAAGGAGATAATTGATCTCTCGAGGAGTGAGGCAGGTATGGCGACAACTGTTCTCGACGGCCTCCAAACCGAACACTGTAAGGAGTCCGATTATGTTCCACCACCCGTTCGGCGTCACTTGAGAAGGTGCAACCCCAAGAAAGAATAAGAAGTTAGAAATTCCGGGGTGCAGGGGGAACCTCAGTCTGGCCTCCATCATGCCAATGTTTACGGCGACCATCCCTTTAGGAGGCTGGTCGGCCCTTTCGTCTTCTCGCGGGACGAAGAAGCAAACGTCTTGAGGCACTTGGTATTTTTTCCGAGAGTTTGCTAGCTGGGCTGGGGAGACGGTGCTCGCATATTCGCTAGCCGCATACCCCGATTCGTATGCTTCTCGGTATGGGTGAGGAATCTCTCTGATTGGATATTCAGAGATATATTAGTAATATGTCTCCCTCGAGAGCTCGTCCCCGTCCAGCTCTTCCCGCCCGCTCAAAATATCCTTAATGCTCGCCGCGTAGCAAGCAATCTCCTCATACTCCTCGCGGAGAGTGTTCGTCAGAGTGTCTTCCACTCGGGCCAGATCAATCTGGTCGCCCACCTCCACATTCAAAATCGGTTCGCCCAAATCTGAGTCGACCTCCTCGTCATCGTCCTCGGCATCATTGCCGACATCTTCCCTTGCAGACTCGTCGGTCTTATTGGCGACCGCAACGCCGACCACCTCTAGCATCTCATCCCAAATGTCAGCCGAAAGGTTAGAGAATCCTACGCTCAGGGGGTTAGGCGAATGCACGCTAGAATCCGAGGAGACCACCCTCTCTACTAGGTCCAGACGAGGACTCTCGCCGGAAGGTCCAGCACCACCGTCCAACGACGGCGAGCCACCACCAGAAGTCTCGATAACCACCATTTTATCCGATAAAAAGAGGGGAAAGTGGAAGAACAAAAAGAAAATGTAAGTTGTTTACCTTTCACGCCGGTCGGAAACACCTTAAGTCGCCGGAAAAGCTTGAAGAAACTTGCTCGAGAAGAAGTTCGTAAATTGCAAAGTGAAGAAAAGTGATTTATGAAGGTGGGAACTCCTATTTATAAGCAAAAGTATCCGAGGACCAAAGTGCAAAAAACGGGGTCAAATTTGCAATTTTCCCAAAAATCAGGGGTCGTCCCCGAAATCGAGGCGAGAAAGTGGGCGTCACGCGCCCACGCGCAAAAATTCAAATTTTCGTGTTTCCCCACGCGCCTGACATTGGCGGCTGTTGACGTCGTCAAAATGTTTCGGAAAGCGTGCTCAGTGCGAGAAACGAGGTGACCGCCGACAAATCTCATCATCAAGATTTTATATATGATTCGATTCTCCGAACACGAAGAAAGGCGACCAGGGGGCAAATGTTATACCTAGTCAAAGAACTCAATCTTTGACAAGTCAATCCTAGTCACCAGCTAGCGTGGCGACGACTAGTCAACCAAGTCAAGCGACGACTAGTCACCCAAGTCTAGCGACGACTAGTCAACATGTGAAGAAAATGTAATTGTGTGTTCTCCCAAAGATGTTGGCGAGCACATGTAGAGTTAGGTAGATTAAGAACACAAGTATTGAAGCCTTGGGAGAGTATGGAGAGTGCTCGCCCAAAGACTATTTGGCGACCACCATCCATGAAGATGATCGGACGACCAGTTCCTCCGGCGACCACCGTGGCCCAGCTCCTCGTTTCCGGCGAGGACGACCACCAAAGAAGCGGTTTAGCATTTAATGCAGGTCCCATCACCTTTATGTGGTGGGATTTCAGGTCCAATGTCAGCCCGCCACGTGTAAAGGGCGGGCAGACCTAAAAATTAGTATATAAAGCCTAAAAAGGCTCATTTGTAAGATAAGTTGAAAATTTCCTACACTCCACCAAACCTAAAGCAATACACCTCCCAAAGCTCTAAGCTTTTAGCTTCTCAATGAAGCTATTTCTTGTGTTCTTGCTTATTTCTTCATACGATTCATCAAAAAAACATGTAATAAACCCCGATCATCATATATGTTTGTTTAGTGCTATCGAAAAGCCCACATCCGAATCAACTCTACAAAAGCACATACAACAGCACCCAAACTCAGAAGTATATACTTATGACTTACTCCGTACCATGAAAGTTACCAACTTTTTTTTTTCATCCGTCTCAATGACAATGAAATTAAGCTATCAATTTCATTTTTAACAAACAAATTTAATTCTCTCACATTTCATTATATTATTCTCTCTCAATTACATCACCTCTAATATCATCTATTTATTTTATTATATTTCTTAACCTTCGTGCCCAAAACTCATGTGTAGCTTTCACCGGACGGAGGGAGTATGATATTACGTAAATACCCATCAGATTTGATTTATACAAAATTCTCTTGTAACTTTAAAGCTCTTGCTAAAATTGAGAAAGAGAGAGACTGACGGGTCAATTTAAAAATAAGTCACCCAAACAAAAAAATTAGCAAAAATGTTTAATATATAACTTGATACAACCTGGACATTTGGACATTTTTACCAACCCTTTAAAGCTACTACACCACTACTCCCATTGTCCGAATTTCTGAAACTAAAACAAAAAGTAAGATCCTCCTTCAAACTATTGCCCGTAAAATCTCGTCCATTTCTGAAACCTAAAGATATTTTGTAGAAGAAACCAGAGAAAATAACCTAATTTAAGCTTGAAATCAAACTCATCTCATGTACCCATCGATAATAGTATATTGAAAATGGGATTAGCGGTGGTACAGTTGTATCCCTGTCCATTTATTAGGTCTATTCATTAGGTCTGTCTCTAAATAGTACAAATATTGTTTTTAGTTATTAGTCAATTTTTAATATTTAATTCATAAATTTCAAAAAATATTTACTCAATATAATTTAGTGTATTTTGTTTTATTTTTATTTTTATTTTTTGATCGGTCAAGGTATAATTTTTATTAACGGTTGGGAATAGTAGTATTTAGTTCTTTTATTAAACTTGCTTTATTAAAATTTGGGCTTGTATTATTTGGCCCACTTCCTTCTTTTAGTTAGATATATATCTTGATGCATATCGGATATATTTAGTTAGGCCCATACATATAGGACTTAGATTGATACATATCTGGAGAGTGCGAATATATATATAAACCGCATGTAACCAACAAAGAGAGTAATGCAGTTATATTTTTCCTAACCAATTCAAGAAGTAGTTTTGATGATTCACTGCGTTTATTAGTTTTATCATGGTACCAGAGCAACCATTCTGGTTGATTTTCTCACATCAGTAACACACTATTTCCGCTGCAATCGAACATGGCCGACGACGACAAGACGACCGAGAAAGAAGTCGGTGGAGGCTCCAAGTCGACGCCCGTCGTGATAGATTCAATGTCCCCGTATTACTTACATGCCTCTGATAAACCTGGAGACACATTCGTCGGGTCGATGCTAAAAGATTACAACTATGGTGATTGGGTCGATGATATGACCAATTCTCTTTATGCCAAGAACAAGTTCGGGTTCGTCGATGGAAGTATTCCCATGCCGACGGCAGACGATCCGTACTTATTGCATTGGACGAGGGCTAACGCAATGGTTAAGGGGTGGCTGCTTAACAGCATGGCGCCGGAGATACGACGGTCCGTAAAATTCAGAACGACTCAAGAGATATGGGAGGATTTAAAAGAACGGTTCGGTAAATAAAGTGCCCCTAGGGCGTATGAATTACGACGAGCAATCAGTCAAATCCGCCAAGAAGGTACCTCTGTTGCTACGTATTATAGCAACCTCCGTAGAATATGGGACGAAGCAAGTTCAGCTTCTCCGGTTCCCACATGTTCGTGCCATGGATGCTCGTGCAATATAGCGAAACTGTTAGCCGAAGCGAGGGATCGAGATCGACTATACGATTTTCTCATGGGATTGGACGATGTGTATTGCCCCATACGAACACAGATTCTTGGTTCGCGGCCCGTCCCGACACTTAGTTCGGCATACCACCTTGTCTCGGAGGATGAACAACACCGATCGATTTCATCTGCGCGAAGATCCGGCGCTGAAGCTGCTGCGTTTCAGACTCAGGCCAAGAAGGATGCCGATCATAGACAGTCGGCTGCCAAGGAGGGTCGATTTTGCACCCATTGCAAGAAAACTAATCACAACGTCGACACCTGCTTTGAGAAGATCGGTTATCCACCAACATGGAACCGCCGCGGACAAGAAGGGAGGCGTGACGGACGAGGCTAGAACTCCAAGCGAACTGGGCAATCGTTGGCCGCACAGGTGGCCCCTGAGGGAGCTGCAATTCCTGGATTAAGCGCCGAACAGATGGCGCGGCTCACAGAGTTTGTTCGGACTGAGTTCCACGGCAGTTCAGATGGACCATCAACACCAGCTGCTCATATGGCAGGTACGGTACTAAACTTTGACCAGTCTTGGATCATAGATTCGGGTGCAAGTGAACACATCGCGTGTCAAGATGAGGCGTTAATTGATAAAAGGCTTGCGACATTCGAACCACCCGTAAAAATTCCTAATGGAGAAGTAATCCCCATTCACTCAATCGGGCAGATCAGTTTAGGACATGAACTGAACCTAAGTCGCGTTCTATTTATTCCACAGTTCCATTGTAACTTGATTTCCGTTAGTCGACTCATCACTGAGCTAAACTGCACCTTCATATTTTTTCGTGATTTCTGCGTTATACAGGACTCACACTCGAAGAGGCTGATTGGAGTGGGTAGATGTCGCAATGGCCTGTATTATCTCGAACCATCGAAGTGTAACAGGGCTGTTTTAGTTGTTTTTGGAGACTCGAATTTGTGGCATCGTCGCTTAGACCATACGTTATATAGAAAATTAAAACATGTTAGTGTTTTGGATTCATGTATAAAAGAACCTGATTTCTGCGATTCTTGTATTCGTGCAAAGCAAACTCGCCTACCTTTCCCGGTTAGCCATATTAAAACTTCTGCATGTTTTGAGTTAATTCACTGCGACGTATGGGGTCCCTATAGATGTGATTCGCTGTCAGGTGCTCGTTATTTCTTATCTATTGTGGATGATTATAGCAGGGGTGTGTGGGTCTTTCTCATTCACAGAAAGTCAGAAGTCTCAAAATATTTAATTCAATTCTGCAACATGATTAACACTCAATTCAAGTTGCACGTCCAACGAGTACGCTCCGATAACGGAGTAGAATTTCAGACAGCCTCCTTACTTGATTATTACAGCAACCATGGAATATTAGTTGAGAGTTCTTGCACATACACACCACAGCAGAATGGAGTTGTAGAACGGAAGCATAGACATATATTAGAAGTTGCGCGGGCTCTCCGCTTTGAATCAGGATTACCAATTGATTTCTGGGGTGAATGTATTTTGACGGCCGTTTACATAATTAATCGTCTGCCCTCACAGACACTTGACAACAAAACACCCTTCGAAATTTTGTTCAACAAAGGTCCTGACTATACGCACCTTCAAACCTTTGGCTGCTTAGTCTATGCTCACGAGAATCGGCGCAAGGATAAATTTGACGAAAGGGGGAGCGCATGTGTTTTTGTTGGTTATCCGAGTGGACATAAAGCATATCGAGTCTACGATTTGGGCACCCACACATTTTACAGCTCTAGAGACGTCACATTCTTCGAACATATATTCCCGTTCAAAGGATGCAACGACATGGATCTCGTTGATGCCACGCATACAACACAAATCAACGTCCGAGGGCAACACTCACATACCAAGGGTCCTGAGCGTGAGACGATCTCCCCCCGTCCCTACATCCGCGAGGCAGCAGCACCTATGGTCGACAACACTGCTGTTCAACCCACTAGGACTGAGGAGGACGTCTTGTATATTGGAGATAGCGTGCCCTTACCGGCCAGCTCCACACATTCACGCTCAGACGCTGCCCCAATCCAAGCCCCTGCGGGAGATGTTGTTCCGCGCACCAGTGGTCGAACCAGAGCGCAGCCAAAGCGCCTAGAAGCTTATGAAGTAAATCTGCCGCCTTCCATTGATCATGGACAGCCTACCCGATCGACAATTTCGACGGTGTATCCGCTTTCCAGTTATGTTTCTTACAAGAAATTTTCCAAAGCTCACACTGCGTTTCTAGCGGCCATCACCTCCTACGATGAGCCCAAATATTTCTCCCAGGCGATCAAGGATCCTCTATGGCGTGAAGCAATGGCCAAAGAGATCAGTGCATTAGAGAGTAACGGAACTTGGGTTTTGGCACCACTCCCTCCCGGAAAGAAAGTGGTGGGATCAAAATGGGTTTATAAGATCAAATATAAACCCAATGGTGACATTGAGAGGTACAAAGCACGACTTGTCGCGAAAGGTTTCACTCAGATTGAAGGTGTGGACTTTCATGAGACCTTTGCTCCGGTCGCCAAGCTGGTTACGGTCCGATGCCTACTATCGGTTGCTGTGAAACGAGATTGGGAGGTTCACCAATTGGACGTAAACAATGCATTCCTCCATGGTGACCTTCATGAAGATGTGTACATGAGCATCCCACAGGGCTTTGCTAAAAATGGCGACACAAGAGTTTGCAAACTTCAAAAGTCTCTATACGGTCTTCGCCAAGCGTCGCGTAATTGGTATGAGAAATTTACCCAAGCACTAAATGCCATCGGATTTAGCCAATCACGTGCGGATCATTCTTTGTTCACATTCCGACGAAAGACCACTTTTGTCGCTGCCTTGATCTATGTAGACGACGTAATACTTGCTGGGAACGATTCCTCACAAATTGCTTTTGTGAAGCGTTACCTAGACAATAAATTTAGCATCAAGGATTTGGGCCCCTTGAAATACTTCTTGGGAATCGAAGTCGCTCGCTCGCCCGAAGGCTTCATCTTGAGTCAACGAAAATACGCCTTGGACATCTTAGAAGAAAGTGGGCTCCAAGGATGTCGCCCGAGTTTCTTTCCGATGGAACAAAACCTGAAATTGGATCATGACGATTCCAGTCCTTTAGTAGATGCATCACAGTACAGACGTCTCATCGGGCGCCTCCTCTATTTAACCGTCACACGCCCAGATATCGTCTATGCAGTGAGTCAGTTAAGTCAATTCCTTGGCCATCCTCGTCTAACACATATGAACGCTGCACAACGTGTTCTTCGATATTTGAAACACGCCCCTGGACAAGGTTTATTTCTCCCAGCGGCAGGAGGTTTCTCTCTTAAGGGACATTGCGATGCCGACTGGGTAGGCTGCCCGTTCACTCGAAGATCATCCATCGGATACTTCATAACACTTGGAGACGCTCCGGTGTCTTGGCGCACCAAGAAACAATCCGTGGTGGCGCGTTCGTCAGCCGAGGCCGAGTATCGAGCAATGGCTACGACCACCTGCGAGATTGTATGGCTTAGATGGATGTTGAGGGATCTTGGTGTCTCGCAAGATGGTCCCACGCCTCTTTTTTGTGACAATCAAGCGGCTCGTCATATTGCGATGAATCCGGTGTTCCATGAACGAACCAAACACGTTGAAATGGATTGTCATTTTGTTCGTGAAAGAGTAGCCAATGGTGATATCCATCCCACTGAAGTTTCGACTACAAACCAAGTGGCGGACATTTTCACAAAGGCGCTGGGGACTGATCAATTCGTTTTTCTTCGGGGCAAGTTGAGCGTTCGAAATCTTCACACTTCAACTTGAGGGGGAGTGTTGGGAATAGTAGTATTTAGTTCTTTTATTAAACTTGCTTTATTAAAACTTGGGCTTGTATTATTTGGCCCACTTCCTTCTTTTAGTTAGATATATATCTTGATGCATATCGGATATATTTAGTTAGGCCCATACATATAGGACTTAGATTGATACATATCTGGAGAGTGTGAATATATATATAAACCGCATGTAACGAACAAAACGAGTAATGCAGTTATATTTTTCCTAACCAATTCAAGAAGTAGTTTTGATGATTCACTGCGTTTATTAGTTTTATCAAACTAGGTATACGATATACCCATTACCCACAATGAAAATTACAGTGCGAGCTAGAGATTACATAAATAGGAAATTTGCCTAACCTGTCACACTAATCCAGTTTAGCAGAAATTAAGCAGTAATGAAAATAAATGGATTCTGCACCCTGTCTCTAAACGGGATTGAGCTTTGTTCCGTATACTTGGTTGTGAACCAACTCCAGAGTCTGGTCTTCAGTTCCCCCATGAATTTTGGGATTGAGAGTTCCACGTTTTTGAAAATTATTGCATTCCTCCATTTCCAATTAGCCAAACTACCCCTAGCCAAATGCAGTCGCCATCTTCTTGCTTGATTTCGACTTGAGATTTCCTCCAAAGCTGAGAAGATTTTTAACGGTTTTGGAGTGTAATGCTGCTGTTTGTTGTGTCCAGGCGATGCATTTCATCTATATGTTGTACGATATTGGGCACTCGAAGAATAGGTGTTTCTCCGTCTCCTCTTGATCCTTGCAAAATACACATTTCGAGTCTTCACTGCTATTAATTATGCCTCTTCGTCGTAGATTCGCTCGTGTTGGGAGTCTCCCCCAGATCATCCTCCACGCGTGTGCCAGCACCTTTCGAGGTGCAAAATTCTTCCATACCAAGCTGAAGCCTAGTCGGGTCTCCTCATCCATTTGGGTTGGTCGAGCATCGTTGATTACCTTGGCATAAGTTTCTTTTGTTGAAAAAAATCCAGCTTGTGAGTATCTTCACTTCCAAGTATCCTCCACTCCATCTATGGGTTTGAACCTGTCAATAAGAGTTAACAACTCATTAAAAGATGATAGTTCTCTGTCTAATAGTGGTCTTCTCCAATTCCATTGCCATACCCAATCTTGTCCTACCCTAAACCCCATTTCTCCTATGTTCTTCCCCTTATCTAAGTTTAACCTAAAAAGCCTTTGAAATAGGTCCCTTAAACTCCCCTCTCCCAGCCAATTTTCTTCCCAGAATCTGGTGTTATTGCCCTCCCCAAGCACTTTTATTAAACCCCCCTCAAACCATCCTACTGACCCTGAGGTTGTTGTTTTAAGGATGTCCCCCCACCATGTTGACACCTTACTCTGTCTACCTATAGGCAGCCTACCTAAACCCGTGCTCCAATTCTCCCCATATCTAGATTTAATCACTTTTACCCAAAGACTATGACTCTCATTCAAGAACCTCCACCCCCATTTTCCTAGCAACACCTCGTTAAAAAAACTCACATCTCTAACCCCAAGACCCCCCCAATAATTTTGAATTGCAAATCTTTTTCCACTCAACCCACGCAATCTTTTTAGTGTTCTCACCACCCCCCACAAGAAGTTTCGTTGAATGCTCTCTATCTCTCTTGCTGATTTTTTTGGTAAACGGAAAAAGGAGAGGTACTACGTAGGTATAGAGGAAAGAACTGAGTTAATCAAGGTGATTCTGCCTCCCATTGAAATTTGTTTGTCATCCCATCTTTTGAGCCGATTTTTGATCTTGTCCGTTAGTGCTGCCCAATCTGCAATCCTTTTGTGGTTTGATCCCACCATCATTCTAAGGTACGAGAAGGGTACATTTCCGACTCTACAACCCAGAATTTTTGCCATGCTCCCAAGTAATTCTGGTTCCACATTGATCCCCACCATCGGACACTTCTCGTAATTAACTTTTAAGCCCGACATGGCCTCCATGATACGTAGGATCCTTCTCATTGCTACTGCATTTTCAATACTGGTTTGACCCATTAGAATTGTATCGTCGGCATATTGTAAATGTGATACCTTAATTTTTCCCGACCTACTTCAGCTGCTTTATAGTGGCCCAGTTCTGTTGCTCTTTCAAGTAATATGCTTAGCCCCTCTGCTGCGATTTTATTTTTGGTAATTTGATTTAATTTTTTAAATTTACGCTACAAGAAAAAACGTTTTTTTTCAATAAGGATATTGGTCGGAATATGTTACAACCGATCTGAAATGTTGTCTTACCGATGATCCATCTCTAGCTATAGCCCGTCGCAACAAGCCTCCTCGGTATTGTATTTGTCGTCTGGAAGAAATTTCAAATAATATTTTTATAGAAAAATGCTAAAGTCGGCTATTTTATTTCAAGGTATATTATTTAATTTAAATAATGTATATTAAATAGTTTTCTATATTTTAATACTAAATTTTAAGCCAAATACTTCCATACACTCGCAAGTATGGATACACCCCAAATTTCAATTTTAATTTTTAATTTTATAATTGGCCACAGTTATTTACACCCCATGTTGACTTTATCTCTCAAATTATATAAACAATTTATCACAGTTATTTACACCCCGCTTTTGTTGACTTCACCGTCTAAATTAATATTTTTTTTAAAAATTACACTATAGTGTCCTTCTACTAACTTAGAGAAAATATAATACAATCAAACCCTAGTTTATATTTATACAATTGGCCACAGTAGTTTACCCCCTACTTTTGTTGACTTCACCCCTTTTTTTTTTTAAATATTACACCTAAAATCACTATAATGACCTTCTATTAATTTAGAAAAAATACAATACAATCAATTCTAATTTATATATAAACAATTGACCACGGTTATTTACACCCCCGCTTTTGTTGACTTCACCCCCATATTTAAAAAAAATTACACCTAAAATTACCATAGTGCCCTTCTAATAATTTAAACAAAATATAATAATCAATCCTAATTTATATAGATAAATTATTATATACACTCGCATGTATATACACTCTTCAATTTCATTAATTTACTTTTTTCGGTGCAGACAAGGGTGGCGGCTTGGGACGTAGCTATGGACGGACGGTGGAGGCTTGGGACGCAACCTTGAACGAACGATGAGGCTTGAACAAATGATGAAGCAGACACATGTGAAATTGGCGAAACAAATGTGGCGACGACGAACGAGGCTATGTCGGTGAGACTTTGTGTATCAACGAAGAAAGGCTATGGCGGTGAGGCTTTGAGCAGCGATCGACGAGGCTGGGAGAGGAATGGGTGTCCAAAGCGGCGTATTTTTTTTTTTACGCTATATGGTTTGAAAGAATAAGGGGAGGATTATGATTATGTAGGAGAAGGGTATTTTCGGTTATTCATGGGGTGTGTCCTAATTGTACGGGGTGTACACTAAAATCTGTGTGTGCGTATAACCGACAATTGATTACTGATTATTGTTCATGGTATTACCAATAATTATTTTTGGTATTACTGAATATAATTAGATGTATGGAATTATTTATTATTGTATAAGATATTACTAATTATTGTTAATGGTATTAGTGATTACTCTTTATGGTATTACTAGTTATTACTTATTGTATTACCGACTATAATAAAATTATACCTATAAAATTATTTTGTATTAAAATTTAAAAAATTACACATGAAAAAAATGGAAAAGAAAGACAGAAAAAATAAAAAAAAAGGAAAAAAATGTAAAAGGGAAAAAACGAAGAAATAAAAAGTTTGGAATAAAAACTAAAAATAGGAAGAAAAAAGTAAAAAGGAAGGGGGGAGAAAAATTAAAAAGTTAAAAAATCAAGATTTGTGGCTAATTTCGATATATATTTTTTTAAATTATATTTTTACGATTGTTTTTCTAAAAATATAGGTGACTTGGCGGTGAATCGACGTAACTCGGAAATAACTCAACTAAAGATTGTAAATGTTTAAATTATGGTCAATTGTATTATATTTTTTGTATATTAATAATAGGATAATATAGTCTTTTAAATGTAATATTTTTTTTAAAAAATATTTAGGGGTGAACCTATAAAATTAGCGTGTGCAGATAACCGTGGTAAAAAGAAATGATTTGGGGTAAACTTATAAAATAAGTGGGTGCAGATAACTTTGATAAATATAAATGATTTGGGGGTGAACTTATAAAATGACTAGGTGCAGATACCTGTGGTAAAAATATAATTTGAGGTTGAATTCATTAAATAAGCGGGTGCACATAAAATATGAATAAAAAATTAAAATTAGTGTGTATCCATACACTAGGGTGTAGTACTACCTAAATTTTAATTAATTAAACACATTTCTTTTTCAATTTCTCATGACACGTAGGACATTTTTATATATATATAAAAAAAAGGCCTACCCGTCAGCCAGCTATCAACTCGACAACTGCCCAATGATCCGGTTTATGGGGAATGTTTTGTGAACAACACACGCGCCTCACGCGCTCACTATGGGCGATTTCACCTTGCAAAGGTGTGATTCCCTTAATTACAAAATTAACCCATCTCTTTCCTCTCTTAATTAGACCTAACACGCCGAAACAACAATCATGACTCTCCGCTGGAATTCTTCAGATTCCGAGATGTTGCTTCTGGACGGATATCAACAGTACTCGAGTACAATCCGTCTTGTAAGTCCAACTACACCAGGATTGGTGGACAACTCGGCCGAAATGGCTATTTTAATTGTGCTTTGGGATGAAGTTCATACACTCACTCAAGCCTCCCTCTCGGCATCAAGATCCCTATACTTGACAGCCTTCCTCTTTCTCCTCCTTTTTACAAAAATGGCAACAGATCTGAATGAGCAGATGTCCCACTTCTCCATCTCTGAGAATGAAGATTCGGAGTATGTCGTTCCTAAAAAAACCACGGTGGCGCCTAAGTTCTTACTGGCCGGACGGTTCACCATCAAGAAACCTTTTGGGGCGGTGGAGCTAGGGCAAACCCTTAAAAAAAATTGGAAACTGGATGGAACCCTAAAGGTTTCGCAGATAGGCGAGGGACTCTATGTCCTTGATTTCGAGCAAAAGGCCGAAATGAACAAAGTGGACTACCGCCAACCCTAGTCTTTCAAGGACTCCTCACTCATCTTGAAGAAACTCATGGTAACGAAAGGGCGATGGATCTAAATTTCAAAGAGGTCCCCCTGTGGATTCAGATACATGGACTCCCACTCGATACTATGTCGGTGGAGATCGGAGAAGATTTGGGAGGAAAAATTGGGACTATCCTCGAAGTCGAAGGGCCGTCGGAGGAAGGTACTTGGGGGAGATGTATCCGAGTCAGAACTCAGGTGGATATCACCAAACCATTGGAGCGTGGCACTGGAATTCGAACGGAAGAGGCCCGATTAACTATCGCTTTCTGGTACGAAAAGATTACTGATTTTTACTATTACTGTGGTCGTTTAACACGTGTTGTTAAGGATTGCCCGGAGGAGGCCCCTAAAGGGGTAAATGCCGGGAAATGGGAGGTGAAGTTCGCATCCTGGCTGAAGGCAGATGGTCAGAAGGGATTGACCGAGAAAGAGTTCGATGACTTTTGTAGAATGAGGGAGAAGGCTGCTAAAAAGAAGGCGCTACTCCAAAGAGGAAAGCAACCACTGAATCCACACATGAACACCAGCCAACAAAAGAACACTCAGACCCCTCAATCGAGTAACAAAACGACTGGAAGTTGGAAGGAGACGCAACTGGCGAGATTATATCAAAAGACAATCATCCCCGAAGCAGCTACTACGGAAAAATATTATGCACACGCTTTTGGAAATAACCTGCAGTACACGGCATATATGAACTCCTTACCTAACCTAGGAGTTAAAATGCCCCAATTGAGTGGAGAAGTCGGGGGAGGAAAGATGTCGTTCACACCTATGCCGCAAACACAATATTATGCTCAGATTTTCGGGTCTTTGGATA
Source organism: Galeopsis tetrahit (assembly GCA_963675135.1). Lineage (NCBI taxonomy): Eukaryota > Viridiplantae > Streptophyta > Magnoliopsida > Lamiales > Lamiaceae > Galeopsis > Galeopsis tetrahit. Next base: position 48,134,117 of record OY776126.1, on the reverse strand, counting down.
TGCAGATGGATAAACAAAAGCAACTTGCGACTAGTTCCATGAATCCGAAGCCTGCAACTCAACCTAACAAGAAGAGAGTGCGCTCAGTTAAGGGGACATATGAAAAGAAGGGGGAGGGAGGGGACTCAGCGGAAGGAAAAAAGGCCAAAAGTGATGAAGATGGAGAGGACGAACAAAAGAAGGCGGGAGCTGGTCCACCCTAGCCATGCCAGAATCCATGATCATCATTGTTTGGAATGCCAAAGTTCTCCGGGGACGTCGGGCATTCTAGAAAATGCAGCTCCTTGTTAAGGAGCAGAAGCGTGATGTACTCTTTATTACTGAATCTAGAACTAGTGTTGCTGATGGTAGGAAATGGAACTGTAGTTTGAATTTTAATGTTTGTTTAGGGGTGGATGCAGTTTGCAATAGTGGTGGAATTATATGGTTTTTTGCAAATTATATGGTTGATGTTAGTTTAGTTTCTTTTTCTAAGGGGCATGTTGACTGTTTAATGAAAACTGACTCTTTTAGTTGGTGGTTTACTAGCTTCTATGGACATCCTGTTACTTCTATGCGTAGATTCTCGTGGGATTTGCTTAGGAAAATACAGAAATCACATGAAGGGGGAGTGAAGCCTTGGCTGATTGGGGGAGACTTTATTGAGGTTTTGGGATTAAATGAGATAAGAGGGGGGAACTCAGAAAGGCCGAGGCCTTTTTCCCAAATGGACAGCTTTCGAAGGGTGCTGGAGGACTTGCAAATGGAGGAGGTGAGAGCAAAAGGTCCTTTCTTCACTTGGTGTAATAGGAGGAATGGAACACACTGCACCTTTGAATGTTTGGATCGTTTTTGTGCAAATAAGGAGTGGTTGCGGCTGTTCCCATGGGCCGAAGCTATCAACCTGAGCTACTACTCATCAGACCATCGTCCGGTCTACTTAAACACTGCCCCGACTACACTTCTAACCAATCGAAGCCCGAGGAGAGTGGTTCACTATGAAAGAGCCTGGACTTTGGAACCAGAGTTCCACACCAAAGTACAAGAAATGTGGAATAAATCGAATAGAGATTCCACGCTCACGGATAGAATGGCAGGCCCGGTAGCGGGTCTAGCAAATTGGGCGGACAGTAAAGGGGGGAAAGTACCTAGATAGATTGCTAAATTCCGAAGAAAGATGGAAATTCTTCAAAATGACGAAACAAAAGGTTGGGATAAATCTGCAATTGCAGAGGTGGAGAAAGAATTAGAGAAATTGCTTTCCCAACAAGAACTACGGTGGCAGCAAAGGGCGAAGAACAAATGGATCTTGGATGGAGATCGCAATACAAGTTTCTTCCACAAACAAGCGACGAGAATGAGAAAAAACAACTTGATTTTAGGGTTGATGGATAGTCAAGGACAGTGGTGCAGCACGCCGGATGGAATCATGGAGATTATTGAGAAGTTCTACAATGACCTCTTTACAAGTATTGAACCAAGTGAAGCAGAGCTAAATAATGTGATAAACCTATGTCATAGAGGTATGTCCACGGCACAACAGTGGCTACTGGAGGCGGATTTAAGTATGTTAGAGATAAAAAAAACGGTCTCCGAACTTGGCCCACTCAAGGCACCGGGACCGGATGGAATGTCAGCTGATTTCTATCAGAAATCATGGGATATAGTCGGCCAGGAGGTTGGGAGCCAAATCCTGGGCATCTTAAATGGGGGAGGCAGCGTGCAAGGGTGGAACCAAACCTTGGTTACACTCATCCCGAAAATAGAGAACCCACAAGAGCTGAAAGACTACCGCCAGATTAGTTTAACTAATGTGTGCTATCGAATTCTTGCCAAGACAATGAGTAACAAGCTTAAGAGAGTTTTGGGAGATGTGGTAGATGAGTTTCAAAGTGCTTTCACCCCGGGACGACTTATATCAGATAATGTGGTGGTGGGCTTTGAGTGCTTACATTGGATCAAAAATAACAGGAGTAAAAGGGGCTACGCGGCTCTCAAGTTGGATATGTCAAAGGCCTATGATCGAATTGAATGGCCATTCTCAGGAAAACAGGTTTTAGCAATAAATGGGTCGAGATGATCATGAACTGTGTTGATACGGTGTCCTACTCTTTCAAGATTAATGGCGAAGTGATGGGAAACATCAAGTCGGCTAGAGGTATTAGGCAACGGGACCCCCTGTCCCCTTTCCTATTTGTACTATGTACCCAAGACCTTTCCAGAGTATTGGGCCAACTATCAGCACAAAAGCAATTAACCGGGGTTACTGAGGCCAGAGGGGCGCCAGAAATTACACACTTACTATTCGCGGATGATAGTCTATTGTTCTTTAGAGCAGAGGCGCAGAGTGGGGAGATAATTAAAATAGGACTACGAAGATATGAAAGGGCATCGGGCCAAGTAGTAAACTATGACAAATCGTCTATTACCTTCAGTCCGAAAGTGGGACAGAGAGTGAGAGTTTTGATTCGAGATCAGCTGGGAATACGGATGAGTCAGGGCCATGAGATCTATCTGGGACTACCTACTTTCTCCATGCGCACTAAAAGAATTCAGTTTGCATATGTTAAAGATAAGGTGGCCCAAAAACTTCTTAGTTGGAAGGTTAAAGATTTTTCAGAGGGGGGAAGGGAAGTCCTAATCAAGGTTTTTATCCAAGCCATACCGACCTATGCCATGGCGTGCTTCCGACTACCTGCCTCTATCTGCAAGGAAATTGAGCAAATGTGCGCAAAATTCTGGTGGGGGAAGAATGAGGAAGGAAACTCCATGTACTTGAAGAAATGGAAACACATGTGCTGCCTTAAAAGTGAGGGGGGCATGGGATTCCGAAAGTTAGAAGCTTTTAACAAAGCTATGTTGTCAAAACAGTTGTGGAGACTAATGTCTCATCCTCAATCCTTGGTAGCGAGAGTGCTTCAGGCCCGATATTTCAAACATGAAGGAGTAATGGAAGCTGGTCTGGGGACAAACCCCTCATATATATGGAGGTCCCTCATCTGGAGTAGGGACACTCTAGAGAAAGGCGTGCACTGGCGAATAGGAGACGGACATAAAGTGGGTATTTTTAAGGACAGATGGGTGGGTGATCTACATGACGGAAGGATCCAATCAAGGATTGCCAGTGCTTCGAAAGTCAGCCGATTCATTCTTGACGATGGTGAATGGAATGAAGGACTTGTACGGGCAGCATTCTTACCTTTTGAGGCAGAGGCAATCCTAACAACCCCATTGGGGGGCACACATTATGAAGATACGCCGTTCTGGAAACCCGAGACCAAAGGGACCTATTCGGTCAAGTCGGGATATAAGGTGGCAATCAAACTTATGCCGGAAGGAGTAGATGAAGGGGAGGAGTCGAGCAATGGAAGAAACAACGGCTGGTGGAAGAAAATATGGAAGTTGAATGTACCCCCGAAGCTTCGAATCTTTATGTGGAAGGTGGCTTGGGATATATTAGCAACGGAGGGAAACTTAGCAAGGCACCATGTACCGATTCCCTCTCATTGTTTCCTATGCGGGCAACATGATGCAAGTACGGTTCATACTTTATTCTTGTGCCACTTTGTTAAGAAAATCTGGATATTGGCTGGTCTGGGGAATTTTATTAAGTGGGGGAAGGATATGTCCACAATAGATATTCTTTCGACTTTGTGGGACGAAGAAAAGGAGATAGAAATGGAGGAAGTAGTTGTGATGATGTGGGGAATTTGGAGGGAGCGATGTTATATGAGGGCAAAAAGAGATAGTGATGCAGGGGATGGTCACACATCTTTTACGGATGTAAGCTGGGCCCAAATTTTTTTACAAAACTTCCAGCAGGCAAGAATGGCTACGGGCGAGGGCACAACCTCTATTTTAGGCACGCCCGACACTTCACGGGAAGAAATTGAACATGATTGGGTGAAGGTGTACATAGATGCTGCTACAGGAGAAGAGAATAGTATCTTCGGGGTTGGATACGTTGTTGAAGATGCAAATGGAGAAGTTCGAGCGGGGGGACGAAGGAGAATTAAGAACCCAGACTCTGTTTTGGCAACTGAATTAGTGGGCATTGCTGGGGGGATCAAAAGGTGTATAGAGATGGGGTTCATGAAGGTTAGAGTGTATACAGACTGCCTGAATGCGGTTCATATGATCGACAATAGAGAACCGTGCTTGACATCGGACGCTTTTACAGTGGATGAAGTGAGTAAGGTGATGAATGAACTCGTAGTGTGCGAGGTCTGTTTCATCCCAAGGACGAGGAACATCAAAGCTCATCGACTGGCAATGGAAGCTATCGGTTCTCCTATCCCTCATGATTGGGACGGAGCAGTTTTTACCTGAATGGTTGAGAGATCAGTGAGGCCTAGTAGTGATCAATTTCTTAATGAGGTTTCGATTATGAAACACATATGTAATATGCACTGTACTCTTCAAAAAAAAAAAAAACTCGACAACTCCCCGTGCACCTTCGTATGTATGTTAAAAGATAAAAGGCACTTTTACATTTTTTTTTTTGAGACAACAAGGTAATGGTGGACCGAAAAATTCAAACATTAAGAAACTCTTCCACCTCAATCTATCCTGTGTCAACATCCTCTGCTCCGCGTTCAATCTTGAAAAACCGGAGAGCTCACCGCCCCTCGCGCCAACGTGTGTGCTCGATGGTTGAATTTTCTTGGTAGATGTCTGATTATGCACACTTCAAAGGAGTTTGTCAAATTCAAGATTTCCTTAAGAATACAGTCTTCTTCCTTCAAAATATCTTGTCTTTTAAGAAACCAATTGACCCCTACCAAGCAATCCGAGAACACCCTCACTTTGGCCATCCACTACAAAAAAAGCTCCAAAATGCGAGGGGAAAGACAATGGATTCCTCCTCTTTAATCTAAAAGGTAACGAAAAGGTAACGGGGCTCGTTGCTATTTTAAAGGCAACAAAATTAATGTATCCGTCGCCTCTTTGCAACTGCAGGCGACCGTTGCCTTTTGGCGAGCGCGTGTAAGTCGTTGCCTTTTGGCGAGTGCAACATCCGTTGCCAATTGGCAACGACGCGAATATGTTGCCTTTTTGCAAGGGGCCCACTCCCGTCACCTTTTTGCAAGGGGCCCATTCCGTTGCCTTTTCATTAGGTTTTAAAAATTTAGAACCTGGGATTCGAACCCAGGTATCAAGGGCCACAACCCACCCATTCCAATAAATCGCAAATTTCGCGATCAGCAGAGAACACCCTCACTTTGGCCATCCACTACAAAAAAAGCTCCAAAAGGCGAGGGGAAAGGCAATGGATTCCCCCTCTTTAATCTAAAAGGTAAGGGGTCGATCCCCTTATGGGCGCCCCTTATGTGCCGTTTAGGCTAGGAGCTTTAGTCGACATGTTGTGAATGCAATTAATATATATTCAATTTAATTTTAGTTTTAATTTTTTAATTCAATCCATTTTAACTTTAATTGTTGATTATTAAATTGTCAAAGCATATCATATTTATTTTTAATTGAGAATTTACTAAATTATGTGTTTCAAATTAAATAATTTAATTACGGTGATTAAAATTATCAATTCACACCATTTAAATTTGTTCTAATCTTCAATTTACAACATTTAACTTCATTCTAATTTTCAATTCACAACATTAATATCATTACATAGAACATTGAGTATAATTATTTTCAATTATACATTTAAATTTATTATATTCTTCAATTCACAACATTTAAATTCATTCTAATTTTCAATTTACAACAATAACATTACATACAACATTGAGTATAATTATTTTCACTTATACATTTAAATTTATTCTAATATTCAATTTACAACATTTAAATTCATTCTAATTTTCAATTCACAACAATATCATTACATACAACATTGAGTACGATTATTTTCACCTATACATTTAAATTTATTCTAATCTTCAATTTATAACATTTAAATTCATTCTAATTTTCAATTCACAAAAATATCATTACATACAACATTGAGTATAATTAATTATTTTCACTTATACATTTAAATTTATTCTAATCTTCAATTTACAACATTTAAATTCATTCTAATTTTCAATTCACAACAATATCATTACATACAACATTTAGTATAATTATTTTCACTTATACATTTAAAAATATCAATTCACTTATCCATTTAAAACTATTTTCTTCTTAATTAAAATCGTTGTCAAGTTCATTTTCAATTTAAATAACATTACGGTGATTAAAAATATCAATTCACACCATTTAAAACTATTCTAATCTTCAATTTAAAACATTTAAATCATTCTAATTTTCAATTCACAACAATATCATTACATATAACATTGGGTATAATTATTTTCACTTATACATTTAAAAATATCAATTCACTTATCCATTTAAAACTATTTTCATCTTATTTAAAATCGTATGTTAAATTTTTAAGGTTTGAATCATTTAACTCGTACTTAGTAATATACCCAATCTCCATCTAGGTTTAAACTTTTAAGGAAAATCTAGTAGTTTAAGAAAAATACAGTAATAATATACACATTCTCCATCTAGATTTAAACTTTTGACCAATTAAATTTAGTAGTTTAAGAAAAAGACAGTAATCAATCATGTAATGCACGTTCTTACTAGTTGAAGATTTGTATTCAGATTATTGACTTATTTTTCGAAAAAATCATGAGAATACTTGAAGTTGACACATTAATTTGTTTTGTGGTTTAAAAAAATTAGAATTTTTTACAATTCTTTTGTATGTGATATAAGTAAAAAAAAAAATGCATACAAATTGTGATTAATAATGTATCAAATCATTTTACAAATTAAACAATAAGACGGGGAATAATTAAAAAAAATGATACATATAGTATACATACAGTTCAAATAGGGCGACGGTTTATTATAAATATATTCATTAGGGAAACGGTTTTGGCAAGGGCCCCACTCCCGTTGCCATTTTAGCAAGGGGCCCATTACTCCCATTGCCATTTTAGCAAGGGGCCCATTACACCCGTTGCAAAAAGGCGAGGGGCCAATATCCGTCGCCTTTTGGCGAGTGCAAAACACGCCCTTGCCTTTTCCGTTGCCAAAAGGCAAGGGCGACAACATCTCTCGCCTTTTGGCGAGTGCAACACACGCCGTTTCCTTTTTCGTTGCCAAAAGGCGACCGCGACAACATCCATCGCCTTTTTTCTGGCAGTTGCCAAATCCGTTGCCAATTGGCAAATGCCGCCTGCCCTTGCTAATATCCGTTTCCTTTTAGACAATTTTTTGTAGTGATCGATCTTTCTTTTGCTCTGGCTAATCCATCGTGTATTGCCATCAGTTCAGCTCCCACCACCGAAGCCTGATGTTTAATCTTCACACTGAAGCTATCAGTCGTGTTGTTCCTTGGTGGAGTATAACACAAGTGTATGGGGGGGGGGGAATGCACTTGTGTATGCAAATTCTTTTCTTTTTAACAAACTGGTCTTATCAGGCAAGTTGTCTCACAACAGGCCTGAGTGTGAACTTTGATAGATACTTGTCCTACTGATTACTATTAAGTGATCATTTGGCTAAATATCTAAGAGAGTTGCTTAGTGCGGAATGTGGTTGGCCTTTTACTCAATGAAATACTCCAAGTTGATTTCTGAAAAATACAGTTATCAGGGACTTTGTCCAAAACTGTTTTTCTTAACTTACTGAGTTTTGCTCTTTGAAATATGATTGAATATAAGTGCAATAAAGAGTGCAATAAGTAAATGGCACACAAGTTTATAGTGGTTCAGAGACTCAAGCTCCTACATCCACTTTCCCTGATTGAACAAGATAATTCCTTCACAATGGAATTAGCTTGTTTTATAGTGCCAAGGTGCACTGATCAACAACACTCTCTTAGTGTTTTGATCCCTAGGAAAATCTGAGTCCTAGTGCTCAATCTCTCTGAGTTAAGGCTGCTTTTCACAATGGCAGTCCTTAACTCCTCACTTCTACAACAAACTCTCTCTTTACTTAATGAGATAGGGTTTGAGGTTTGGTTCCAACTAGTGGAGATATCCTTTACAATAAGAACAGTGTAAAGGCTTAGGATATCTCAATGCTAAACTTTGGATGTTTACAGAGATTGGCTTAGCTAGATGAAGTGATTCAGGAAACTTGGGATTCTAAAGAACAACTTTGGTTTCCTTTGAAAGCTTGATGATAGTTTGATAGCTTGTAGTTGGATATTTGAATCCCTTGATCACTTCTGTATTTATAGGCAAATTTGAGCAGCTAACCGTTGGAGGGATAGCAATTCAAACTTGTCTATTTGCAGCACCATTGAAACGGCTATGAAGCTTGGCATCCTTTTATCCACTGTGTAAAATGCCTCTTCAATAGTTGCTTGAATGAATGTGTTGACTTCTGAAAAATGCGGCTGAGAAGACTTGTGTCAGATTCCAAATATGCACATTTCCCAAGGTTTATTTGTGGCAGAAGCTACACTCAACCAACGGTCAGATGGGACAAGCTCCCTGAACATTCCTGCTACAATTTAGAATGTTCCAACACTCATTCAATGCTTCACACTTTAATGCTTTAAGTCTTCAATGCTTGGTTCAGGCATGATTGACAATAAATGCTTCATTGAATGTGTCTTCTGTGAGCTTTGGCATTCAATGCTCTTGATCATTTGTACTTTAATTGTTCTGATCATTTGCATTTATGAGCATTGCCTTAACATTCATGATCTCTTCAGCTTAGTTGTCCACTTGGTCAGCTTGTCTTGCAAGTTCAGCAACTTTGGCCTAGAAACTTAATACTTATCAAACTGCCTAACATTCAGCTTTGGACAACTATCCTGAACTCTAAAATCTCACAACATTTCTGAGATTTTTGACTTAAGCATTCTATTTACTCAAGTGTTCTAGGACAACTTGTCTGAACAAGACTTGAGCATATCTCAACTAATCTGAACATCATCAATCGGGGGTTTTGGTATCTAAATCAATATCATGTTATTCCCAACAATTTCCCCCTTTTTGATGATGCCAAAACCTATTACAAAGGGAACTTAACTTATACTATACTTTACCTTCAGGGTAAGTGAACTAGTCAATTTTCCTGAAAGAAACTGTTAGCACAATAAATCAAGTATGATATGTCATGTTAGGTTAGTTGAGATAATGAGTTGTTATCTCTTGATAGAAATATAGTGATCCTTTTATATTAATCAAAGGGCATTACAGATCAGAAAATTAAAAAGGACTCACTAGTCTAATACTGCAGAATAACAACAATCATAAAAATCATAAAAACAGATAGGAAAGGAGTGAACTTATCCATCAGAGAGTTCCATCATCTTGAGGAGCAATGCCATATTGAGCCCATACCCTTTTCTTCAGTTCCCAGATATCTTTGTTGGTTCCTTTAGGGCCAGGCTTCATCTTCTCCATCCTCATGATGTTGATGAACTCTTCCAGTATCTTTCCCTCATCAATTAAGTTCCCATTGAACTTAGGAGGCATGTACAGAATAGGACCAGGGGCCTTGAATTCAACTCTTGCCATCTCAGCTGCTGCAAACAACTTTTGGTAGAGGTCCCTATGGTTCTCAAACATAAACTGCACAAAGACTTCATCTACACTCTCTTCAAGCCACTTCCCAATGACATAAAAGTCATATACAAAACTTCTCTTGGCCTCTTCCCATGCATCATTCAGTGAGATTGGAACCCACTTATCATGGTGAGGGTACTGAGTGTCCTATCTTTGCAGCATTTGTGGTTTGAGTCTTCTGTAAGAAGCCCTCCTTCTTGGAGCTTTGAAGTTTGCCCTTCTTCCATCTCTTGCCTTGTTGGCCTCAACCAACTGATCCATTCTCTCTTTAGCTCTTTGAAGAGCTAGCTTCTCCTGTGTCTCTGGATCCTTTCAAAATCCTTCTTCAAATAGCTTAGAAGGATCATCAGCAAGCTTGGGCACTCTAACTTCAGGCTCTTTGTCCTGTTCTTCTTCTTCTGCTTCAATAACAGGCAGCTTGGTTGCTTTCTTCAACCTCTTGGATTTCCTTACTGGAGTTGTTTCTTTAGTCTGAAATTCTGATGGCAGAGTCAGGCTAGTTGGGAATTCATTGAAGGCTTGCAATTCCTTCCTCTTTCTTTCAGATGCTCTTGTCATTTTCCCCCTTACTTCAGCAGCCTTCTCCTTTGGGTCAAGTCCTGCAGACTCACCACCAGGCCTCTGAAGCCTCCTTGCCTGACTTTCCATTGCTGACATCATAGACTCCTTGACAGCAATCTGAATTTGCTCTTCTTCAGTCAAGTTTTCAATATTCATTGGGCCTTTGCCTTTCCCAATGTCTTCTACTTCCTCCTCCTCTACATCAGGGACCTTCTCCTTTCCTTTGGATTCACCAATTACCAAGGTTCCCTTTGCCCTAGCTCTCTCTCTTTCCCCCTTTTTGGCATTATCAAAACATTGGGGCTTCAACTCACTCATTGAGACTGAGAGATGTGAGTGGGCTTGAGTGAGGGACTTCAACTCCTGCAGTAAGTAAACATTCTCATCATGAATGTTTTGCATTTTGTCATCTGACATGCTCAAGAATGTGTGAACAGGTTTCATCTTTTGAGCAACAATGGCATCCAAAGTGGCTTTCAGTGATTGATCAAGTTTGGCCTGAAGTTGATCAGTGAGGTTGGCCACAACTTGGTCAGACACTTTGGCCATAAGTTCAACAGTGAACTTCTCTGCAGTCTCTTTCACCATTGCAGCTTTCAATTCTTCAGCTTTCTTTCTCTGTGCAGCTGTCCTTTGCCTCAATGCATCTTTGATTGTCCTTCTCAAGGCTCTCACATTATGCTTGTAGAGATTCTTGAGGTCCTTCTGCTCTTTCTTCACAGATTTTGTGAATTTCACCATCTCATCCTTTGCCTTTGTTACTTCTGTTGAAACTGTTTGCAGTCCAGTTTCAACACCACAAATCCTTGCATCCAGTGTTGGCAAGATTACTTCCTCTGAGCCAGTAAGCCTCATCTCCATAGAGGCAAGAGTTTTACCTTGGTCATCAAGGGTGTCTACTGTTGCAGCATGAGCTTTCCCAACTTCCCTGACCAATGTATCCAACTTCTCTGACTGTTGCTCAATTGATGTTGCAGTTTTTGATGCAATTTGCAAGCTAGCCTCAGTTGCATTTGCTTGCTCAAAGTAGATCTTGTTCAAGGTGGACACATTTGCTGAGACTGCTTCTAGGTCAATGTCAGCATCAACTGGAATATCTGTGAGGGAAGCATCTGCAAAAATTTGCTCAAGGGTGACAGCTACTGAATCTGCAAAACTAAGAGTGTTAGTAAAAACTCCCTCAACACCCTTATTCTTTTTATCTCCCAATAGGCCTGATTCATCAGCACCTATACTCTCATTTTCAACTTCTTTCTTTTCTTCAGTATCAATTGATAAACTCACACTCACTGGAGAATCAGGCCTCCTTTCACCAAGGGATTCATCAAGTTCAGATTTGACTTGAAGAATAGCCTGACTCTCATATTGGGCTGCACCCAATATTTCTACTTCCTCTCCCTCTATAATTGTTGCACTCAGGGAACCAGTAATCATACACTCATCCTCACCATCTCCCTCTGATTTTTCATCACTATCAGCCTTTTCAACTCCTTCCTTTCCTAAACCTGACACCTCCATATCCTCAACAGGATCCACAGAGGGCAGTTGTTGGGAGATCACAGTGCTTGGGCATCCCAAAGCCACTGAGTCATCCTGAATGACTAAAGGCTGGTCAATGTCCAACTGTCCTTACATTGATGAGGCTTTAGCCAAACTAGCTTCTCCCATGGAAGTCTCAACATTGTCAAGCTGTGCCTCAGGTTCAGAAGAACCATCCTTGGCCAATGCATCTTGGACTGAGTCACCGTCTTTGGTCAACTCCTCTGAATGATAAGAGTCCTTAACAGAATGATAGGTCAAGTAATGTACCTAAGCAGAGTTGAGGCCAGGAGGATTGGGATTGGTGTTGTCATCATCATCATCATTGTCATCATCAGATGGGCTGTCTGGATGCTTGATCCCTTGTGCAATTCTTTCTCTTTCAGCAAGCACCTTTTCATGAACAATGGTGCAGAATAAGGCCTCATTGGTTAACACACTGGTCTTCTTTACATTTGCAAAATGTAATAACCTATTTTCTTCAACCTGCCACCAGCTAGCTCCCTTATCCTTGATAGCTTGAGCTATCTCCACAATTGTTCTATCTTTGATCTCAACAAGTGCCCTGAGATCATAGAACTATTGTTGCAGCCTAGGATATGCCTTCAATCCTGGATATAATTCATCCACATTGGCTCTTGCAATCTGCCTCAACATCCCTTCATAGGTATACTCTTCACCACTATCTTCTTCATCAGAAGAGTTGACTTGGGATTCAGGAGGGTTGGATTTGGATTCAGGTAAATTGGGCTGGGGTTCAGATAGGTTGGGTTCAGAAGGATTGGGTTCAGAAGAGCTTAAGACAAGTTGGGATTCAGGTGCTTTTGAGAGCAATGTTCCTGAAGGGGTAATTGGAATGGCTGGAATGGGTGGGAGGACAACTTGATCACCTTCTTGAAGAACAGTTTCAAGAAGTTTGGTGTAGGAGAGCAATCTGGGATCAAGTGGGGAGAATGGCCTATCCTCAAGATTGACTAAATCAGCCAGCACATCAATACCTGATCTGTCAGGGGCACCTTCAGGGGAGTAGACTTTCTTTGCAATAATTGGGGCATCTTCAGGAGTTTTGCACTCCTCTTCTTCATGCCTTGATGGAGATATTCTTCTAGACTGAATATCAGGAGAGTTGGTTTCAGGGCTGTTGGGCTTTGATTTGGACTTGGAGTTAGACTTGCTTGCTTGTCTAATCTCCTTGAAGAACTCTTTCTTCTTCTTCTCCTCTTCCATCAACTTCTGCTTCTCAGAAGTTTTGATAATTCTTTTCCTTCTTTCAGACCTTGTGGGCTTATCAAGGTCTCTGTACTCTGTTACAGTCTCAGGCTGTAGGGGGACAACCTCTCTGACTTCTTCACCTTCTTCAGGAGGGTTGACTCCTTCTTCAGCAACCTTCTCAATCTCCTCAGAAGTGGCATCTCTACTTCTAGATTGGCTTTCTGGGGAAGATTCACTCAGAATCTTTTTCACCTTCTTCATCTTTGGCTGAGCTTTCACAGGTGGAGCTTTCCTCTTTCTTGGAGAGGATCTGGTGGTTGGTACAACAGCTACTGCTTACTTGGAGGCTGCCTCTTGCTTCCTCTTTTCTGTCTTTGAGGACAGCTTCCTAAACATTACCTTTTGGGCAGGAAAAGGCTTTGGCTTGGCTTATAGATGAGTATAGTGAGCAAATCTTTCCAAGAGCAGGCTAGCCCTTGTGCAAAACTGGAGTCTCCCTTCTACTACCACCTTGTGGTGCTTCACCTCCTTAAACTTGAATTTTTCATTCATCATCTTGTCCAGAATGAAGTTTTTCCAGTTGAACTTGACTCTCTTCTCAGCAGAGTCAATCACAGCAGCCATCACTCTCAATTTAGGCATGCTTATTTGTTCAACACTCCCAGAGTGGCTCAACAAACTTTTTACCACACAATCAAACAAGTGCCTGTAAACTGGTTTCAAGGTGTTCTTGTTTTGAGCACTTACAAGTTTCTTGGGTTCTATCATCCATGGATAGTAGAACTCCTGATCATCTCCTTCTTTGTACATCTCTGGATTCTGGCCTTCTAATGGTAGCCCAAAGCTAGCATCCAGATCCTCAACAGTGAAGATGATGGTGTGTTGGCTTTCTTCAGTTTCATCCTCCTCAGCATATGTCAGCTTGGTGCACACATCACCCTTTTTGCCCTTCCATCTGAGATAGGCAAAGAACTCTGCCATGAAAGGATTCAGGCAGGAATCAGGCTTGGTACCAAGGAATTTCTCAAGCCCTGCCTCCCTTAGCCATTGGAGGACTTGATGAACTTCTGTGTCTGGGCTGTCAAAAGCAACCAACTTTTCAAACCAAAGAGAATTTGGGTTGCTAAGATAGGATAAATCAATGTCCAAAGAGGAGTCATTGAAACTACAAGTTCTTCTCTCTTAATTTTGGGAGCCATGAATAATTTTGAGAGATAGAAAGGATTTTTGAGAAAAGTTGCAGGTTTTGAGAGGTTTTCAAAGGTTTGTGAATTTGGAAATATGAGTGCGTAAGGAAGAAGGTAAAAATCAAGGAGTTTATATATGAAGGGAATTTATTAACCGTTGGTTAATAGATAATGACAGTGGGTAAAAGTTAAAACCAATTGGATAAAGTGGAGTAGTGGAGTAGTGGAGATTAGGCGGTTTGATGAAGTTTTAATGCAAATCAATGGCCTTGATGATGGCTCAAAAATTCATGAAATCTTAATGGAGATTTTGCATTAAATGCTGATTTGCCATTTTGGGGGCAAAGATCTTAATAGCACACGCCATCCTAAAATGGCCTACTCTTAGACCAAGAAACCTTTTAAATGTCTAATCAATGCTAAAAATAGCAATAATTATCAAATTTACTCGGACAAACATCCTGAGATGTGTTTTGACTTCTGTAAGGTCAATATGTCTGACCAACATTCCTGAGTGGGTCCCAAAGTTGCTGAGTGGGTCCCACTAAGCCAAACATCCTGACCAACTTTGTTGAAAGCACTAGGGACAACTTTGCTGATTTTCCCTTTTTGACAGATTGCTTCAGTGAGGTTGGTCAACCTTGCTGAAGTTCAACTTAATGAACTTCCCCCTTCTTATGAGCTTCCTTCCTTTATTCCTCCATCTTCCCTGGATCAAGTAAGCCTAATTCAGCTGATAGTTCCAAGAACCTTGCTTCAGCTAGTGGCTTAGTTAAGATATCAGCTTTTTGCTTATTAGTGTGGATCTTGACAAGTTTGATATCTTTCTTTTCCACATGATCCCTTATGAAGTGATGCTTGATATCCACATGCTTGCATCTGGTGTGGAGCACTGGATTCTGTGAGATAGCAATTGCACAATTGTTGTCACAGAATATTAGCACTTCATTTGCGATGACTTTGTAATCTCTCAGTTGCTGCCTGAGCCAAAGTATCTGAGCACAGCAACTTCCAGCTGCTACATATTCTGCTTCAGTTGTTGAAGTTGCAACTGTATTTTGCTTCTTGGAGAACCATGAGATAAGCTTGCTGCCCAAGAACTGACATGTTCCAGAGGTGGACTTTCTGTCAATTCTACATCCTCCATAGTCTGCATCTGAATATCCAGTGAGCTCAATGTTGTCATCATCTGGATACCACAAACCAAGATTCTCAGATCCCTTGAGATATCTTAGGATTCTCTTGGCAGCATCAAGATGGCTCTTCTTTGGATTTGCTTGAAATCTTGCACATACTCCAACTGCAAATGTAATATCAGGCCTACTTGCAGTGAGATATAGCAAGGATCCTATGATTCCCCTGTAATTAGTGGAGTTTGTTGATTCTCCACTTTCATCTGGATCCATTTTCCAGTTAGTATTCATGGGAATTCTGACTGGCTTGCTTGTTGCACATCCAAATTTCTTGATCATGTCCCTGGTATACTTGGCCTGATTGATGAATATTCCTTTCTTAGATTGAGTGACCTGAAGTCCTAAGAAGAAATTCATCAATCCCATCATGGACATCTCAAATTTGCTCTGCATGAGTTTGGAGAACTTCTCACATAGCTTCTCATTTGGAGATCCAAATATAATGTCATCCACATAGATTTGGACTAACAAAATATCATCTCCTTCACAAATTCTGAACAAAGTTCTGTCAACAGTGCCTTTGACAAAACCATGATCTAGGAGAAACTGAGATAAGGTGTCATACCAAGCTCTTGGAGCTTGCTTTAAGCCATAGAGGGTTTTCTTCAATCTGTACACCTTGTCTCCTTCTTCAAAGCCTGGGGGATTTTCAACATATACTTCTTCTTTGAGCACCCCATTGAGAAATGCACTCTTCACATCCATTTGATACACTTTGAATCTCATGTGAGCTGCATAAGCTAAGAAGAGTCTGATTGCCTCAAGTCTGGCCACTGGAGCAAAGGTCTCATCATAATCAATCCCTTCAGATTGACAATATCCTTTGGCCACCAGTCTTGCTTTGTTCCTCACAATGATGTCATTTTCGTTTTTCTTATTTTTGAACACCCATTTGGTTCCAATGACATTTTGATGAGTTGGCCTATCTGTTAGGGTTATACTGGCAAGTATGCTTTTAGTGCTACTTATGTATACAAACTGATTCTTGCACTTATAAATGAGAATAATATTTTTAGCACTGATTGCTTTAAATATAATGAATGTTAATTATTTATTGCATAAACGTTCAGATATATTTTACATTGTAGACAATGTGGTGTATAGAAGATCACAGAAGATCACATTGTCAGTTCCTTGTATATAAGTACAATTGATTCACAACTTAGATGGAATTGAACAATCCATTGGTAGAAGTTGAGGTGTAAGGCTCAGATTGGTTTATCTTGACCAAGAGATTACACTAGTGCATTATGATGTGTTGAATAGGACCAACAGAGAGGTAATTCTTCTAGACTGGCTTAAGGAATGAAGAATTAGACCTCAGTGGTTGTTGATTTCTTAATCTCTGTCACTTAAATGGGATTGTCTGTAGTTAAGAAGTATTGCTTTGATTTATTATGGGTAAAGAATCAATTTGATTCAATACTTTGTATTTTGGGCAATATTATTAATTACAAGACAGATTGCCAAAATTAATACAGAGTGTTGGGAATAAAATGATATGTTTTGATTTAATACCAAAACCCCCTGAGACATGCCTAAGTCAAATTGATAGTGTTCTAAAAAATGTTAGAACACATAATATAAGGCTAGATGAGAAGCTGAAATGTTAGGCAGCTCTTAACTATTAGATGCACAATTTGAGGGGGAACCTATGCTTTGAAAATGATCAAGATCAAATCTCCTCAAGGCTCAAATTCTGGAACAATCACTTAAAAGCAAGAACACTCTATGGAAAACCAAATGCTCTGATCAGGAGTGTTGTCCAGAGAAGATGTCCTTATGAAAGGACAAGATTGTAAAGCTCAAAAGGACAAATCTAATAAGATGTTCTGATCAGGAGAGTTGACCAAAGAAGTTGTCCATATGCAAGATTGGTAAAATCAAAAGGACAAGCTTAATGACTCTGATCAGAAGAGTTGTCCAGAAGAGTTGTCTCAGCAAGATTGAATCAGAACAGATGCTTTAAAGGTTGAAGGTCAACTATGCTGAAGAAGCTAGAGACAACCATACCCTAAAGAACTTCATTGAGACATACTAAGATCAACTTGGAGTGAAAGAAAAGGGAAAGAGCCAAGTCATCTGAAGAAGAACAAGCCAACCTTGCTGAAAAGCAAAACTGCTGATAGTGATAAGGAGAGTTGTCCAGTTGATAAGGAATGTTGTCCTATCATTGGATCAACCTTCAGAAGCCATGTCCTAGTCCTAACAAGAAGTCAAACATTGGGAAAAGTGCTACAGAAAGAAGACAAAGTCTTACAAGCCGTTTATTACCCAAATAAGGACATGTCACTATCAAGAATCTGTCTTCCAGTTTGAAGAACTCAAGGAAGACATTTATAGCAATTTGGGGCTGCCTCTCCAACGGGCAAATCTCCATTTTGTCTATAAATACAAGAAGTGTGAAGACCATTTGAGGAACCGACCTCAACCTTGACAAGAATATCCAACTATCCTACAAGTCAAAGTGACTTCAAAGCTTTCAAAGAGACTATCTTAGTCTTCATACACTTCTTCTAAGCTGAACTCACTGTATATCCATACATAAGCTTAGAGAGATATCCTAATCCTTATACACTGATCTTCATTGTAAATGATATCTCATTAGTTGGAACCTTACTCCAATCCTTAACCCTTTCAAGTGAGAAAGTGAGAAGGTTGTAGTAGTAGAAGTGGTAGGAGCTGACTGTTGAGAGAAGAACAGTTCAATTCTGAGTTGAGAAGAGGGTACTAGGACTCTAGACATCCTAGGGATCAATTCACCAAGGAGTGGTGTTCTTGATCAAGTGCACCTTGGCACTATAAAACAAGTTAATTCCAAGAGAGAAGGAATTATCCTGTTAAATCAGGGAAAGTGGATGTAGGAGCTTGAGTCTCTGAACCACTATAAAACTCCTGTGTTGATTTACTTTACAAGTACTTACATTCATTCAACACTGCACACAAAACTGATCTTCAAAAGACACATATTCAAAGACTGTGCAAAACTGATTTGGACAAGTTCCCTGAAACTTAACTGGACTGTTTTGGATTGACAAAGTGATTTCAGAATCTTAAGGAGTCTAAACTTAAATGGCCAACCACTATTCCGCACATATAACTCCCCTAGATAGTTATTCAACTAAGTACTCAATAGTACTTAGTAGTTTGATTATCTTAGAAGAGTTAATCATCTTCAGCAGAGTTGTCCAAGACAACCTTGCTGAACTCTGGTTTGATCAAAGTTAGAAAGAATTGCATACAAGTGTATTCCCCCCCCCATACACTTGTTATATACTCCTTTCAGGACCAACACAGAGAATCGTGTCTTGGAGTGTCAAGTTGATTATGTCCCCTTGGTGGGCTCAGAAGGTTTATCATATCAAATCTGATCAGTGGAATTTATTTCCGGTATGATAATAATGTTGAGCTGTCCTTACTCCGAGGAATAAAAGATATTAATTAATTAAAACATTCAGTAGCTTAAATTAATTGATGGACATTGAATCTTAAACACGGGAAATAATAACCGGGAGCCATATTTCGTAATATGGGTTAGGATGGATAGTGCAATATTAATTCTATAGTGGAATGAATTAATATTAATGGGCTGGAAAAATGTTGTGGCTCAATATTGATTTTTGGGCCCATTGGGAGGTTCAATCCTAATTCTCCTAAAGGCCCCTCAAGTAGCCCAATAAAAGTCTATTAATTAAGGAAATTAAAAGATAAGGATTAATTTTGTTGCAAGAAATTAGAGAGAGATATTTATGGAAAAAGATATATGCAAATAAGAGATTATTCCTATATTATTCCAAGATAAATTGACCGGTCAATTTTTCTTTCTTGTAAGAGAAGAAACATAGATTCTCTCTTATAAAAAGAGAAGAAAAAAATTGGTACTCTTGAGACTAAGAAAAGAAAAAAAAAAGGATTTGTAATTTTCGAAATTACAGCGTGTGCAACAAGAGAAAATTAATTCTTCCTTGAGAGTTAATAGTTCGTAAGATCTACCACCGGGTCAACGGACTATGACTTAGGGAATACTTGAGAAGGCAATTGGGTTGAAGTTGTTACTCTTCTCAACAATATCTCTCCGATTTAAAGGTAAACACGTAATCCCTTAGTTCCGCATGTTTAGGGATTTAATTATTTTACCGTACATTCATTACATAAATTATTTGATTTAATTTGTTTAAATTATGAAATTAGATTTAGGATAATTCATATTTAAATTACGTCTCAAATAGATCCGACTAATTTTAAAGGAGTCTCAAAGGATTCCCGAGAGTCTCAAAAGATCCCTAGGGCATCTCAAAAGATTCCCGGGAGTCTCAAAGGATTCCTAGCGTGATGGTCCATAACTCACAAGTGCCAATAATTCCCCACAAAGGAGATGGGGAATGTGGTCCCATAATAATTTCCCACAAAGGAGTTTGGGACCACAAGAGTTGGGGACCACATTGTTGGGGGACTATTATTGGGCATTGGGATCAATTTCCCAACAGATGGTATCAGAGCCAAGGTTTTGGGTTCTGTAATTTAAATTAGAATTTAAATCTATTTACATTAAATTGATATTTGAATGGTAGAATTGTTAGATCTTTTTTTGCAGGTATCCAATTATCATGGTTTTAATGTAAGTTTTAATTTATGTTGTTTGAATGTGGTTTTTAATCTGATTCGGTCAGATTTATTTTTCCCGTGAGAAAATCCACGGGTAGATTAGATTATTTAATTTGTAATAGACTAGTCTAGATGTTAGATTTATTTTTTGTAAATAAATTGTAACGGATCAAAGACGAAGACCGTTGGACGGATTAAAGAATCGGAGGCGCACCCGGACGACCAAGCCACACGGGCCGGTTGTGGGCGTGGCGTGATTTTTTTTTTTTGCGGCCGTGGGAGTACGAATTTCTTGTTTCTTCAAAACGAGAAAATTAAACCATGATAATTGGACGTGTTTGCCTAATTTGTGTTTAATTTTGTTTTGTTATTATGCTATGATTATTTGTTAATTTTGCATGAGGATTCGTGAAAAACCTCAAGTTTAAAAATTACTAAGTATGTTTTTTTAATCAAATTTATTTAAGATAATAAATTGATTAAATGACCTCCATAATTTATTTATTTGTGAAGTCTTTTGGCTACGCATTGGCAAGCGCCTCTCTCCATATCGGATAGGCCAAATGATAAGTTCACATGAATAAATTCCTTTAAGGATGATTGTGGATTATTACTAGTGGCGGTATCACCCTCCCATCGAGTGGCTTATTCAAAACGAAATAATAGTCCTGTATTTAATTATGGTTATTACTTAGGTATAAAATTGATATATTAACTTCCCATCGGAGTCCCTGTCAATTTTATATGGCCAGGTTAAAGCCAACTATTAATTTTGAATTAAAGGTTTGTAACTGCTTTGTTTGTAACCTGCTTAAATGTATTTGAGTAAACGTTCACACTCATCGTGACTTGCTTAAATTGGTTTTAAGATGTTGGCTGATGCATGTTTATATCGTTTTTTGAGGTTTTTGATATAGTACATGTGATCAAATTATGTGATAATTTTTGTGTTAATAGGATATTAATACAAATTGTATATTTTATTCTCAGTTCAGCATGTCGTCTCCTTTTAACCCACTGTTTAGTATATTTAAAGAAAATAAATTGGAAGGAGAGAATTATGTGGATTGGAAAAGACATTTATTTATAGTCTTGACTGCACAACAGCATAAGTGGGTACTTGATGAACCTAAACCCCCTTCCCCTACGGATGAGACGAACCAAGAAGATAAGGAATATCATAAGGAGTGGATGAGATCCGATGAAATGGCTAGGTGTACCATCTTGGCTTCAATGTCAGATGTGTTGCAACACCAACACCAGAACATGGAATCCGCTTCAGCTATTATGATGAACCTTAAGAAACTTTTTTCTCATCAGAATCGTACGGCTAGACAAATGACCATGAGAGATATGTTATCACAGAAAATGGTCGAGGGAACGCCCGTGAGGGATCATGTTCTTAAGATGATGGGTTTTCTTAACAAACTTGAGTTTCTTGGTGCTGAATTCGATACGGAAACGCAGATCGATTTCGTAATCCATTCTCCACCGAAAAGTTTTGAGCAGTTCCAACTGAACTATACGATGAATAATCAAGAGTATACGTTGGCTCAGCTCTTGCAAGCTTTGGTTTCGGCTGAGATGTTAATGGGACCAAGGAACGAGCATACGGCTATGTTGGCAAACGGTTCATCTTTTAATTCTGCACCGAAAGGTGGAAAGAAGAAGAAGAAGGCAAATGGCCAGAAACAAGCTAATAATAAGGAAAATATACCAATTGAGGGAGGTGTCAAGAAAAAGACCACTAAGGGAAAGTGCTTTAGTTGCGGTCTGAAAGGACATTGGAAGTCAGCCTGTACCAAGCCTAAGAAGGCTGGTAAGCAAGGTAATTCTCACGCACTAGTAATTGAAACTTGTTTAGCGGTGTATTCTTCCCATTCGTGGGTGGTGGATACGGGAGCCACTGATCATGTTTGTTTCAATTTTCAGGGGTTCAAGCTAACCCGACAACTTAGTGGGAGTGAGATCATCATCACCATGGGCAATGCTACGAAAGTGGCGGCTGTTGCAGTGGGAGATGTGCAACTATCTTTTAGAGATAGAATTTTAGTTTTAAAAGACGTTCTTTATGTTCCGAGTTTTAGAAAGAATTTGATTTCAGTTTCTAAACTATTTTTGGATGGATATTTAGTTTCTTTTAATAAGAATGTCGTTATTTGTCGTAATGACGAGATTATCTGTTCGGGAGCATTGGTGAATAATCTTTATACTATTAATTGTGCACATTCCACACAAAATGAATCGTATAACACATCGACTATTTCTAAGAAAAGAAAGCATTCTTCAGACATGAACGAAACACTTCTGTGGCATCTTAGACTTGGTTATATTAATCTAAGAAGGATTCAAAGGTTGGTGAATGACGGCTCATTGAAATCACTCCAGGTTGAGCCGTTTCCAACCTGTGAATCATGTTTAGAGGGTAAAATGACCAAAAGAGCTTTTGGGGCAAAGGGGAATAGAGCTAGTGAAGTGTTGGAACTCGTTCATACTGATGTATGTGGACCAATGTCAATTCAAGCAAAAGGTGGTTTTGAGTATTTCGTTACTTTTATCGATGATTACTCAAGATATGGATACATCTATCTAATGCGGCATAAGTCTGAGACCTTTGATAAATTCAAAGAGTTTAAGGCTGAAGCAGAAAAGCATAGGGAAAAGAGTATCAAGTTTCTACGATCAGATCGTGGAGGCGAATACCTCAGCAATGAATTTTTGGGCTACTTATCAGGTGAAGGGATTATATCCCAATTAACTGCACCCGGAACGCCCCAACAAAATGGGGTTGCAGAGCGAAGAAATTGAACTCTTTTAGAGATGGTTAGATCTATGATGAGTTATTCAGATTTACCTAAGTCGTTTTGGGGTTATGCCTTGGAAACAGCGACTTACATTCTGAATTTGGTACCTTCCAAATCAGTTCCTAAAACCCCTACTGAATTGTGGACCGGGCGAAAGCCTAGTCTAAAACACATAAGAATTTGGGGGTGTCCTGCATACGTGTTGGACAAGGAAGCTGGAAAGTTAGACCCTCGTTCAGAATTAAGGTTGTTTGTAGGATATCCTAGAGGAACGAAAGGGGGTTTATTCTATAGTCCAAAGGATCAGCGAATTGTGATAAGCACACATTCTAGATTCTTGGAAGAAAACTATATGAGTAATAGAAAGCCCAAGAGTGAGATTACCTTAAAAGAATTAAGAGGGCCAACTCCTATACCAAGTGTACAAGTAGATGTACCAAGAGATACACAAACACAACCGGAACCTCGTCGTAGTGGGAGGGTTGTGAGACAACCTGAGCGATTCATGTTCGTGGGAGAGTCTTCGGACTTGGTCCCCGGAGAGGATGAATCTGACCCCTGGACGTACGATGAGGCAATCCAAGATAAGGATGCAGATTCTTGGCAAACTGCAATGGAAGTAGAAATGGGGTCTATGGATCATAACAAAGTGTGGGAGCTTGTGGACCCAAAGGCATAAAGCCTATTGGATGCAAGTGGGTCTACAAGAGAAAAAGAGGATCAGATGGGAAGGTTGAAACCTTCAAAGCTAGACTAGTGGCAAAAGGATATACTCAAAAAGAGGGAATCGATTATGAGGAGACCTTTTCGCCTGTAGCTATGCTTAAGTCTATCTGTATTCTCTTGTCGATTGCAGCTCACCTAGACTTTGAGATCTGGCAAATGGATGTCAAGACAGCTTTCCTAAATGGAAGTCTTGAACAAGAAATCTACATGCGCCAACCCGAAGGCTTCATTGAAAAAGGCCAAGAGAATCTTGTATGCAAGCTTAAAAGGTCAATATATGGACTTAAGAAAGCATCGCGAGCTTGGAATCAATGTTTTGATCAGGTGATACAATCCTATGGATTTGATCAAAATGAGTTTGAGAGTTGTGTCTATAAGAAGTGTATCGGAACTGCCTTGGTATTCTTAGTATTATACGTAGACAACATTCTGCTTATTGGAAACAATAAAAAGGTGTGGACAGACGTGAGGGTATGGTTGTCAAAACAGTTTGATATGAAGGATTTAGGAGAAGCTGGTCACATCCTTGGGATTAAGATTACTCGAGATCGCCAAAAAAGGATGATATGCTTATCCCAAACCTCATACATAGACACTATTTTGAAACGATTCAGCATGCAAAATTCCAAGAAAGGATTTGTTCCTTTCAGACATGGAATTCATCTATCTAAAGAGATGTGTCCTAAGACACAAAAGGAGATGGATGAGATGAGAAACATTCCATATGCGTCGGCAGTTGGAAGCCTCATGTATGCAATGCTGTGCACGAGAACGGATATTTGTTTTGCTGTAGGCATGGTAGCAAGATATCAAAGTAACCCAGGGAAAGAACATTGGACTGCAGTTAAAAACATTCTCAAGTATCTAAAAAGAACTCGAGATAGAATGTTAGTTTATCAGTCAGACAGTCTGTTCCCTGTAGGTTATACGGACTCAGATTTCCAATCAAACATGGATTCTAGAAAATCTACCTCGGGTAGTGTGTTTTGTTTGGGGGGTGGAGCCATGACATGGAGAAGTGTGAAGCAGAAATGCATCGCTGATTCTACCATGGAAGCCGAATATGTAGCTACTTGTGAAGCAGCGAAAGAAGCGGTTTGGCTTAAGAACTTCTTAGTGGACTTGGATGTGATTCCGAATTTGCCCAGCAGTATCACTATTTATTGCGATAATGCTGGAGCAATTGCAAATTCAAGGGAACCAAGAGCCCACAAGGCAAGCAAACACATTGAAAGGAAATACCATCTTATACGAGAAATCGTTAAGAGAGGAGACATAATGATGGCAAAGATCGCATCGGAAGACAACCTAGCTGATCCTTTCACAAAGGATCTGCCTCAGAGTACATTCGAGAGACATGTGGAAGGAATGGGGGTCAAGTGCGTTGCCAAGCTGCTTTGAGTATAAGTGGGAGAATTTAATAGGACATGTAGAACATGGACGTGCTGTAGTATATTTAAAAGCAGACTTTGAGTATAAGTGGGAGATTGTTAGGGTTATACTGGCAAGTATTCTTTTAGTGCTACTTATGTATACAAACTGATTCTTGCACTTATAAATGAGAATAATATTTTTATCACTGGTTGCTTTAAATATAATGAATGTTAATTATTTATTGCATAAACGTTCAGATATATTTTACATTGTAGACAATGTGGTGTGTAGAAGATCACAGAAGATCACATTGTCAGTTCCTTGTATATAAGTACAATTGATTCACAACTTAGATGGAATTGAACAATCCATTGGTAGAAGTTGAGGTGTAAGGCTAGGATTGGTTTATCTTGACCAAGAGATTACACTAGTGCATTATGATGTGCTGAATAGGACCTACAGAGAGGTAATTCTTCTAGACTGACTTAAGGAATGAAGAATTAGACCTCGGTGGTTGTTGATTTCTTAATCTCTGTCACTTAAATGGGATTGTCTGTAGTTAAGAAGTATTGCTTTGATTTATTATGGGTAAAGAATCAATTTGATTCAATACTTTGTATTTTGGGCAATATTATTAATTACAAGACAGACTGCAAAATTAATACAGAGAATCGTGTCTTGGAGTGTCAAGTTGATTATGTCCCCTTGGTGGGTTCAGAAGGTTTATCATATCAAATCTGATCAGTGGAATTTATTTCCGGTATGATAATAATGTTGAGCTGTCCTTACTCCGAGGAATAAAAGATATTAATTAATTAAAGCATTCAGTAGCTTAAATTAATTGATGGACATTGAATCTTAAACACGGGAAATAATAACCGGGAGCCATATTTCGTAATATGGGTTAGGATGGATAGTGCAATATTAATTCTATAGTGGAATGAATTAATATTAATGGGCTGGAAAAATGTTGTGGCTCAATATTGATTTTTGGGCCCATTGGGAGGTTCAATCCTAATTCTCCTAAAGGCCCCTCAAGTAGCCCAATAAAAGTCTGTTAATTAAGGAAATTAAAAGATAAGGATTAATTTAGTTGCAAGAAATTAGAGAGAGATATTTATGGAAAAAGATATATGCAAATAAGAGATTATTCCTATATTATTCCAAGATAAATTGACCGGTCAATTTTTCTTTCTTGTAAGAGAAGAAACATAGATTCTCTCTTATAAAAGGAGAAGAAAAAAATTGGTACTCTTGAGACTAAGAAAAGAAAAAAAAAAGATCTGTAATTTTTGAAATTACAGTGTGTGCAACAAGAGAAAATTAATTCTTCCTTGAGAGTTAATAGTTCGTGAGATCTCCCACCGGGTCAACGGACTAGGACTTAGGGAATACTTGAGAAGGCAATTGGGTTGAAGTTGTTACTCTTCTCAACAATATCTCTCCGATTTAAAGGTAAACACGTAATCCCTTAGTTCCGCATGTTTAGGGATTTAATTATTTTACCGTACATTCATTACATAAATTATTTGATTTAATTTGTTTAAATTATGAAATTAGATTTATGATAATTCATATTTAAATTACGTCCCAAATAGATCCGGGTAATTTTAAAGGAGTCTCAAAGGATTCCCGAGAGTCTCAAAAGATTCCTAGGGCATCTCAAAAAATCCCTAGGCCATCTCAAAAGATTCCCGGGAGTCTCAAAGGATTCCTAGCGTGATGGTCCATAACTCACAAGTGCCAATAATTCCCCACAAAGGAGATGGGGAATGTGGTCCCATAATAATTTCCCACAAAGGAGTTTGGGACCACAAGAGTTGGGGACCACATTGTTGAGGGACTATTATTGGGTATTGGGATTACTTTCCCAACACTATTATTGAGTTTGGGGCCACAAGAGTTGGGGACCACATTTCTGGTAAACTGGTTCAGCTCTTCTTGCATGGCTATGATCTAGTTGGTGTCCTGTAGTGCTTCCTCAATATCTTTTGGTTCCTGTTCTGAAAGGAAACAGCAAAACAAAGCACTTTCTCCATGAAATCTTCTAGTTTTGATCCCTTCACTTGGATTTCCAAGTATCAGGCTAGTTGGATGGTCATGCAACCAAGTCCTTCTAGACCTGATCCCTTCAGGAGGATTGTCCTCATCTGAAGTTGGATCACTAGATTCATTAAATTCAGGAAAGTTAATTGAAGGATCAAGTTCAGGATCATATTCAGGGGTATTGTCCTCATTGTCAGATAAGTTGACATTTTCATTGGTTCCCCCTTGAATATTGGATCCATTAACTACCTCAGCATTGCCTGCTTCTTCATTGGTAGTTGTTACCTGGTTTTGAACTGGGATGGGATCAGTCAGTTCAATTTCTCCTTCAGGTTGGTTGTCCTCTGGTTGATTGCCATCAGGTAGGTTGTCCAGTTTTTGATTTTCATGAAGTTCAGGCTGGGCAACATCTACAAACACTGTTTCCTTGCTTTGAAGCCTTAATCTGGTTGTTCTTTGTGTTATCTCATCAATATTCAGGTTTCTTTCCCTAAACTCATTAACAGATTCATCAAACACAACATGAGGTGTTTCTTCCACAATAAGGGTTTTGCAATTGTAGACTCTGTAAGCCTTGCTGATTTGTGAATATCCAACAAATATTCCTTCATCAGCTTTGCTGTCAAAGGCTTTCAATTGTTCTTTCCCATTATTATGAATGAAACACTTACAACCAAATATATGGAAATAAGCAACAGTGGGCAATCTACCTTTCCATATTTGATATGGAGTTTTACCTTGTCCTTTGGTGATTAAGGACCTGTTTTGAGTGTGACATGCAGTGCTAATGGCTTCAGCCCAGAACCTTTTAGGCAGTTTGGATTCAGTAATCAAAGTTCTTGCTGCCTCTTTCAAGGTTCTGTTTCTTCTTTCAGCAACACCATTTTGTTGAGGTGTTCTTGCAGCTGAAGTCTCATGAGTGATGCCATTCTTGCTGCAGTACTCATTGATGTATGAGTTTATGAATTCTGTGCCTTTGTCAGATCTGATCTTGACAATACTTAGGCCCTTTTCATTGCTCAATCTCATCATCAATTCAGGTAGCTTGACTTGGGTCTCCTTTTTGTTCAGCAAGAATACTACCCAAGTGTACCTGGAAAAATCATCAACAACAACTAATGCATATTTTCTTCCATTCAAACTTACTGGGATAATTGGACCAAATAAGTCCATATGCAGTAGTTGAAGAACTCTCTCAGTTCAGATGATAGGTTTTCCTTTGAATGAAGCTTTAATCTGCTTTCCTTCCTGACATGGCTGGCATATATGTTCTTTGGTGAACACTTGATTAGGCAGCCCTTTGACTAGAGAGTTTCTTGCAATCTTGTTGATGGTTTTGAAGTTTAGATGATTCAATCTCTTGTGCCACAGCCAGCTTTGCTCACTTGTGCTTTTGGCAATAAGACAAATTGCTTCAGGGGTTTTGCTCCAATCTGCAAAATAGACATTTCCCTTTCTCACCCCTGTTAGTAGCACCTGTTGTGTTGAATTTTTTTTGATAATACATTCATTTGGTGCAAATTCAA
This sequence comes from Galeopsis tetrahit, assembly GCA_963675135.1. Taxonomy (NCBI): domain Eukaryota; kingdom Viridiplantae; phylum Streptophyta; class Magnoliopsida; order Lamiales; family Lamiaceae; genus Galeopsis; species Galeopsis tetrahit. Next base: position 48,105,817 of record OY776126.1, on the reverse strand, counting down.
CACTATATCCTTTATCACAGATTTGACTTATGGACAGCAAGTTGTATTTTAGGCCAAGGACATATGAGACATCAGTAATTTTGACACTACCAATGTTTAATGTACCATAACCTCTTGTGATTCCTTGGGAGTTGTCTCCAAAGGTTACTGAGGGACCATTTTTTTCAATGAAGTCTGAGAGAAGCTTTTTATTCCCAGTCATGTGTCTTGAGCATCCACTTTCCAAGTACCATGCTGTTTTCTTGTTGATGCTTCTCTTGTTTTTGTGTTCCTTGTAGTCCTATAAAGTCAAAATTTAGGTACCCTTTGAGTGTTGGGTCCTAGAGGGTTAGTTGTACCTTTTGGAACCCAAATCTGCCTGATTACTCTAATTGATTCAAAGTGACTGACTTGGTTTCCATTTACATCTAAATACACAGTTTGACCCTTAAATGCCTTGGGTGGCTTCTGTGTATAAGTGTTGGCCTTGTAAGGTTCAGGAGAGTTGGTGAATTTCTTTGGGACATTTCTCCTGAAGTTACTAGACTTAGGTGCAGCTTGGTAAGACCTTTGAGGATAGGGTTTTGGATGGCCTTTTCCTTTTGGCATGTAAGGTCCAGGCTTCCTGAAGGTTTTATACCTGTCAGAGGGAATTGGTCTTAATCCATTCAGTTGAGGTTGCCTTATTTGAGTTGGCCTCTTCTGAACAGATTTTGGACAACTCTTCTGATGAGGATTCAGATAGGTTGACCTTCCATTGGTTCTACCTTTCTGAACCTCATTCCTCTTATAGACAATGCCTTTAACCTTTTCCATAGGAATGGGTTTAGGTACATTGTTTACTTGAGTTGGTATAAAAATTCCTTTACCCTTATCCTTGACCAGTGGTTGATTTACTTCAATTTCATTTTGTTGTGCCACTGATCTTACAAAAGTCATCTTAGTATTGCTTGTTGAAGCAATGCTAAGACCAGGTGAGGGTTCAAATGGATTATAGCCTAATCCACTTCTTTGAGCCATTGGTCTTTGAAACCCTTGAATTTCCTCTATTGCCTTAGCAGATTTGTTCAAGGCAGACATTTTCATTTTTAAGCTCCCCTCACTTAATTTTAGAGTATCAAATTCACTTGAGAGATTGTCAAATTTAACTTGAAGAGTTCTAAAGTCAAAATCCTTTTTCTTTAGAATCAGACTTTGTTCATCAATCAGCTTTTTTTGTTCAGAGACTTTGAGAGACATTTCTCCATGTTCTCTCACAATCTGCTGATACAACTCAGTTGATTTAATGTCAACCTCAGATTCAGAAAGATTGGAGGTTTTAATTTTTGACCTCAACTGTTCATTTTCTCTTAATGCCATATTGCATACTTCTTGCATTCTGGTGAAATCTTCCAACAATTTTTCAAAGTCAAGGTGGATTTCACTAGATTCATGTGTGTTAATGGAAAAGTTGGAAGATGAACATACCTCTTCATTTTCAAATGCCATTTGACAGTCATCATCACTGTCACTGTTGGAGAACAATCCATCATCAGAAGAGTAGACACTCTCTTCACTTGCTGATTCTCCAGCTATCATGGCCTTCCTGTTGTTCAGCCTTTTGTCTCTTTTGTTCTACCTTTCTTTTCTTTCTTTGGCAGTTAGGTCAGGACAATCATACTGAAAGTGACCCTTTTTCTGGCAGTTGTAACACACATCTTCATCATCATTCTTCTTGCTTGAGGACTCCTTCCTCCTTGATGATGATGGTTCAGCTTTGCTGTACTTCTTTCTGTCAGCATATCTGTCTTCTTTCTTCTCATCAGAGATTTTGTCCTCTGATTTGTTGTCAGGAGAGTTGAATCTCCTTCTGGTTCTGTTGTCTTGGTAGAATTTTTTGTATCTACCAAATCTGGAGTTGAGTTTCTCAAATCTCCTAGCCATGAGTGCCATTTCCTCCTTCATTTCAGATTTTGATACATTTTGAGAAGATTTTTGAGTGTTCTTCTTTTCTGTTTCAGCAGCTTTGAAGGCAACACCTTTGCTTGAGGAGGATGGCTCATCATGCACCTTCTTTCTGTTGAGATCAAACTCATATGCTTTGAGTTCAGAGAATACTTGTTGCATTGGCATGTTGTCAAGATTGCTGGTATTTTGCATCATGACAGAATATATGTCCCACTTTGATGTGAGCCTTCTCAGAATCTTCAAAGCAACTTCTCTTTTGGCATAGAACTTGCCCAGAGAATTCATCTCATTCATGATGTCAGTGAATCTGCCATCAAGATGATCAATAATTTCATTGGGCTCCATAGTGAATTGCTCATACTTTTGGATGGCCACTTGAAGTTTATTTTCTTTGATCTTTTGGGTACCTTCACACATAAGTGCTAGGGTATCCCAGATCTCTTTTGCTGTGGTGCAGTGATACACTCTTCCCATCACTACATCTGGAATAGTCTGGTACAAAGTGTTCATGGCAATGTAGTTCAGATTGTGCCTTTTTCTTTCTTCTGCTGTCAGCTCATCTTCATCTTTTGGCAATTGCTCCCTTGGGTCTGCTTTTTGAGCATCAGTGACTTTGGGATTTAGCTTAGTGAAGGTGAAGGGCCCTCTGGTGATGACTTTAAGCATTTCATCATGCTGGCAAGCAAGATGTGCTCTCATCCTGATTTTCCAGAAATCATAGTTCTCAATTGAGAACATTGGCAGTTTGTGATGAGAAATATGATTGACTTGGTTTGGACCCATGTTGTTGATGGTGTTGACAGCATCTCCTGGAACTGCATTGTTAGCCATTTCTATAATAATAGAATCAGATTATCACAAATAAGTTTTTCAGAAATTTTGGATCAGTTCAGTGACCACAGAAATGATATGATTTTGAAAATCAGTGCTTTTCAGAGGCAGTGGTCTATGAACCCCCTGCTCTGATACCACTTGTTGGTCCTTGGTGGAGTATAACACAAGTGTATGGGGGGGGGGGGGAATGCACTTGTGTATGCAAATTCTTTTCTTTTTAACAAACTGGTCTTATCAGGCAAGTTGTCTCACAACAGGCCTGAGTGTGAACTTTGATAGATACTTTTCCTACTGATTACTATTAAGTGATCAGTTGGCTAAATATCTAAGAGAGTTGCTTAGTGCGGAATGTGGTTGGCCTTTTACTCAATGAAATACTCCAAGTTGATTTCTGAAAAATACAGTTATGAGGGACTTTGTCCAAAACTGTTTTTCTTAACTTACTGAGTTTTGCTCTTTGAAATATGATAGAATATAAGTGCAATAAAGAGTGCAGTAAGTAAATGGCACACAAGTTTATAGTAGTTCAGAGACTCAAGCTCCTACATCCACTTTCCATGATTGAACAGGATAATTCCTTCACAATTGAATTAGCTTGTTTTATAGTGCCAAGGTGCACTGATCAACAACACTCTCTTAGTGTTTTGATCCCTAGGAAAATCTGAGTCCTAGTGCTCAATCTCTCTGAGTTAAGGCTGCTTTTCACAATGACAGTCCTTAACTCCTCACTTCTACAACAAACTCTCTCTTTACTTAATGAGATAGGGTTTGAGGTTTGGTTCCAACTAGTAGAGATATCCTTTACAATAAGAACAGTGTAAAGGATTAGGATATCTCAATGCTAAGCTTTGGATGTTTACAGAGATTGGCTTAGCTAGATGAAGTGATTCAGGAAACTTGGGATTCTAAAGAACAACTTTGGTTTCCTTTGAAAGCTTGATGATAGTTTGATAGCTTGTAGTTGGATATTTGAATCCCTTGATCGCTTCTGTATTTATAGGCAAATTTGAGCAGCTAACCGTTGGAGGGATAGCAATTCAAACTTGTCTATTTGCAGCACCATTGAAACGGCTATGAAGCTTGGCATCCTTTTATCCACTGTGTAAAAGGCCTCTTCAATGGTTACTTGAATGAATGTGTTGACTTCTGAAAAATGCGGCTGAGAAGACTTGTGTCAGATTCCAAATATGCACATTTCCCAAGGTTGATTTGTGGCAGAAGCTACACTCAACCAACGGTCAGATGGGACAAGCTCCCTGAACATTCCTGCTGCAATTTAGAATGTTCCAACACTCATTCAATGCTTCACACTTTAATGCTTTAAGTCTTCAATGCTTGGTTCAGGCATGATTGGCAATAAATGCTTCATTGAATGTGTCTTCTGTGAGCTTTGGCATTCAATGCTCTTGATCATTTGTACTTTAATTGTTTTGATCATTTGCATTTATGAGCATTGCCTTAACATTCATGATCTCTTCAGCTTAGTTGTCCACTTGGTCAGCTTGTCTTGCAAGTTTAGGAACTTTGGCCTAGAAACTTAATACATATCAAGCTGCCTAACATTCAGCTTTGGACAACTATCCTGAACTCTAAAATCTCACAACATTTCTGAGATTTTTGACTTAAGCATTCTATTTACTCAAGTGTTCTGAGACAACTTGTCTGAACAAGACTTGAGCATATCTCAACTAATCTGAACATCATCAATCAGAGGTTTTGGTATCTAAATCAAAATCATTTTATTCCCAACAAGTCGCAATACCTTGCTCATTCATAATTACGCCTCCCACGCCATAAGTTGAAGTGCGTTCATTAAATGCCGCGTCAACAAAGATTGTAAAGCCCTGAAATTGCTCCTCCGAAATATCAGCATCTCTATAGTAAGAGTTCCGCCTCTCACCCTCTCTGCACTATCTTCTTTTAAACTCATTCAGATATCCAACCGCCCATTCCATATTTGATGGCCGAAACCTGTGGAGCTTGTCAAAGTTTTCACCATGTTTATTTTTACAGATTTCATTCCATAAACCCCAAGTAAGAATCACAACTTGTTCAAACTGGGTTTTATCCACACCCGTTCTCAACCATCTCATAAACTCCGCAGTGGACAGGCTTTGCCCTCTTTTAATTGTATCCCAGAAACCCCATAATTTCCACACTTTTTTGACAAAATTACAATGAAATAGTGTATGGACTATGGAAGCATTCCAAAAACCACAAAGTGTACATTGAGGATCAAGTATAATGTGCTTTTTAAATAAATTCACCCTAAGAGGAATGTAATCATTGCAAACTTTCCACCAAAAAATACATACCTTCGTCGGGATCTTTAGGTGCCAGCATTCTTTCCATCATTTCTTGATGGAGCTATACTCTGAGCATTCCTCAATTTGGGTTTGTTCCTGTTGGGACAGCACTGCACCCTGGTATCATGTTTTAACTTGATATTGTCCTTTTGAGTCAAATTTCCAAAACACACTATCCACCGTATTAATCCCTCCCAGCCGAATTTTAAGGATTGCCTCTTTTTCAAAGGGAAGAAATGCCTTTCCAATCAACTCCTCATCCCATTCCCCCCTCTGGTTTATGTACCTTTTAACATTGGACCCCGAAGCTATTCTGGATTGCACATTGCCCGACTCCAAGGTAGGCAGCCATGCATCTTTGAAAATATGAATCGCTTCTCCATTGCCAACTCTCCAACGCATTCCCCGCTCAATTACTTGTCCACTCTAACAAAGCGATCTCCAGATAAAGGATGGATTGTGTCCAATATCCGCCTCTAAGATCGAAGAGTTGTTGAAATATCTCCACTTAAAAACTCGAGCCACTAGCGAATCGGGATTGACCATCATACGCCAAATTTGTTTAGCCAAGAGTGCCCTGTTGAACAAGGTTAATCTTCTAAAACCCATCCCCTCTTCCTCCTTAGTTTTACACAACCACTCCCATTTCTTCCAATGTATTTTCTTTTCAGAATCTTTTGTACCCCCACCAAAATCTAGCCAGCAACTGTTCCAATTCTGCACAGATTGTCGTCGGGACTCTGAAGCAACTCATAACATATGTCGGAATTGCTTGTAATACCGCCTTAATCAAGACTTCCCTTCCTCCCACCGAGAAATCTTTTATTTTCCACTGTTTAATCCATTTATTCACCCGATCCAAGAGGTAACCAAACTGGAGTTTTTTAGCTCTCGAAGAGAAAGTAGGTACACCTAAGTAAAGTTTGTGCCCCTGATTATTTCTAACTTCCAATATATCCTTAATCCGGATTCTCCTTCCATCCAAAGTATTTGGGCTAAACGTAATGGTCGATTTTTGGAAGTTTATCATTTGCCCCGAGACCCTTTCATAATCCTGCAATCCTTGTTTAATCATCTCCCCCGCCTTAATTTCTGCTTTAAAGAAAAAGATACTATCATCCGCGAACAACAAAAGCGAAATTTCTGGGGCTTCTTTAGCAATTTTTATCCCTTTAACTTGTTTGTCCTTTGTCATACGCCTCAAAATTGCCGAGTGTCCCTCCGAGCAAATAACAAAACAAAAAAAAAAAAAAAACGGTATAAGGGGTCTCCCTGCCTTAATCCTCTTTCAGGTATAACTTTCCCTTTAATGCATCCATTAATCTTAAATTCGTACGACACTCTTGATATACACTCCATAAGAATTCTCAGCCAGTTTTCATTGAATCCTTTTTTCTCCAACACTGCTTTTAAATATCCCCATTCAATGCGATCATAGGCCTTGCTCATATCCAACTTTAGAGCCCCATATCCGGAAGCACTCTTATTGTTGCGCATCCAGTGCATACATTCATACCCAATGAGGACATTATCTGTAATGAGTCTCCCGGAAATGAATGCACTTTGGCTTTCATCGATGATGCCATCCATCACAAGTTTCAACCTATTTACAATCGTCCTTGCTAGGATTCGATAGTTGACATTACAGAGGCTGATTAGCCTAAACTCTAATATGAGAGTAGGCTTCCTTTTCTTTGGAATGAGTGTGATAAGTGTATCATTCCATTCGCACACTGCTGCACCCTGATTAAGATGTTAAGAATACCCATTACTAACTTCTCTGATTGTATCCCATCCATCTTGATAGAAGGTTGCCGGAAGGCCGTCCGGACCCGGAGCCTTTCCCGGATGTAGCTGACCCACTGCCTCCTCTACTTCTCCCGCCGTAAAAGGCTGGTTAAGCATAGTCTTCATCTCCTCAGTTAAGCCCCCCGGGATGTGATTTGTTATTGACCTTATATCCTGCTCATCCGGATTTGTGGATTGACTCATGTTTTTAAAGTGGTGTTGTATAATCTCCGTAATCTCTTCCTCTCCTGTACACCACTTATCTTCTTCCACTACAAAAAAATCCTGATTTTGATACCGAAATTTTGAGACGGACACCTAATCTGTCTCTAATAGATACGGATTAGATACGGATTTGTTAAAAAATCGAGATTTGAAACCGAAAATAAAATCGTCTCTCATTATAAACAGATTAGATATGACTTTTAGTTTCAAAAGTTTTAGATACGGACAAGATACGCGACTTTCAATTTCGAGAGTTTTAGATACGGATTAGATACATATACCACCATCTCTAAATAATCGATTTTTTCTCCCCAATATAACACGTGATAAGGTGGTACACGAAATTTGCGTTACGGAATCTAACCATCTTTAATCTGTATCTAATTAGTCAAATGATAAAATTAAATTAAAAAATAAATAAAAACCTTATGTATATAGAGAATTGAGAATGAGAGAATATGGACAGAGTTATATTAATTTATTTACTCTTTTATTTAATTAATAAATAGTAAAAAAAATAATTAATATATCTTCTAGGTATCGGATAAATATAAATGTATATTTTAGGATAGATATAGATATTATAATAATATTAATATTATATTATATCTTCAATTCCATATGTCAATATATATATCAATTGATTTTCTAATGAAAATATTTCAAGAATTGATTCTCTTATATCAATTTTGTAGATTAAAAAAAAGGAGGTGTCATTTAATAATTTTTTAAATTTGTATAGTATTTTTTAAAAAGATTTAGATTAAAAAACAATTTTATCATCAATTTAGAAAAAGTATAAACTAATGAAAATATTCAAAGAATTGATTCTCTAATCAACATATGTATATCAATTTTGTATGAACGTTAGATTAAAAAAAAAAAGTCATTCAATAATTTTTAAAATTTTTTAAATCTTTATAAAACTACTATTAAGACTTATAAAGAATCTTGTATAGTATTTTATAAAAAGTTTTAGATTAAAAAATAATGTTATCATCCACTTAGAAAAAGTATAAATACTTGAAGCTTTGTTAATGGTAAAATAGTCAAAATAGTATAGTCAAATGGATAAGATCAATTGAGATAAAAATAAAAAATCATTTTGTGTCAAAATGAACTTGAAATAGAATTTGAAAATCTTTTTATAGAAATTAATTTTATTTAATTTTACTAAATTTGTGAAAAATATATTTTAAAGGAAATTAAACCTAATCCTATCTAATAATATGTCAATTTCGATTTTTGTTCATTCTTGAAAAATAAGTTTATATAATAAATATAGATATTATAATAATATTATGTTATATATTTCATATCTTTTATATGGAAATATATATTATATGGCAATATATATAATACATGGATTAATGAAAATAATTCATTAATTTCTTTCGATCTCGGTAACTCAAGAACGCATGTCAATCGAAGGTGAGTCACGGCAATACTAATATATCAATTTACTTATCAAATTTGCCTACTATAAATTACAATTATCATTTAATTTAGTAAATTATTGTATAAAAATGAGATTTATCATGCTCATACACACATATACACATAACTAAATTCGCATGCATCTAGAACACACATACACGTACACATGCATCTAGAACACACATACACGTACACATAACTAAATTCAAGTAGGCAAACACCTTGAATCAATGTCACATTGAGTAAATCTCAAGATAATATTGACTCAATTCAGAATTCATTCAGTATTCCTTGGATACAAATTTCATACATCCGAGTTTGTATCAAGAAGATCGACTACCAATAAAAATTGTAGTCAAGTACACAGTATCACAGCCTAATGGTTGTCCTTACCATAATGTCACAAATTTTTAAAATTTAATTTAATTTTAGCACCTAGTACCAATTTTTCTATATTTAATTTAATTTTAGCACCTAGTTTTCTATATTAAATAGTACCAGTTTTTCTATATTTAATTTAATATTAGAATATCCGTGATATCCTAGGATATCCTAGTGTTGTTTAAATGTGATTGATCTCCTAGGAACAAAGATATAAATGGTATAGGAACAAATATATAAATTTTGCCATTCAAATGTGTCAAGTATACTACTGCACAGCCCTAGGGTTGTCCTTGAATTGCCTTACCATAATGTCACAAGTTCAAAACCCAATTTTTGAAAAACATGACAAAAGTGAAGCTCTATTTCAAACAGAAAAAATAGATTGCGGGAGATTTCAATCACTTTGTAAATTTAACGTCTGCAAAGATGAATATGATGAATAAGAAAAAGAAGAAGATTAAAAGTAATTTAATTAATTTATTTTAATTTATAAAGTAAGATCGACTTTTACAATTGAAATTATTCAATAACAATTTTTTTTTTATATATTTTTAAAGTTACAAATTAATAAATTAATTATATATGTTAAACTATTATAATAAAATAAAGTGTCTAAACTATGCATAGTTCTTAATATTTTACAGCTTATTGATGGCGGTGAGTAATTACAATTTTTAGAAATTAATAAAAAAAATTACATTTACAAATTTAAAAGTTACAATTTGAATACACGTAAAAGAAATAAATTAATATACATATACAATTAATATTAAAAGATAAAACAAAAGAGTTATTTGTCTTAGTGGCAGATGCTCAATAATAGACACTTGCCCACAACCCATATAGACCAAAAAAAGGTCGGGAGATTAAAGGTTTGGAATGGGGATTGGGTTGTTAACTCTTGAAGACGGATTTTTACCTTGTGATACGGATTTAAAGACGACAAAATGTCGGAAAGGACAGGCAGGAGAGAGGAGCGCCAATAGAATAGGCGCCCATGGTATGTTGGTAGGGGGTAGGGTGGGTTGGGGGATGGCGGAGCTAGGTAAGTGGGAGAGTTGGGATGATATTTATTTGTATATGATTGCACTTTACAATCCCACAACTCCGCCTTACTAATAAATTAAATTACTCCCTCAATCCGTCTATAAGTTTTCCATTTTACCATTTTAGTCTGTCCGTCTATAAGCTTCCCATACTCTTTTTGGTAAGTACTTTTTCTTACACTTCACTTTATATTTTACTTTTTCTCTATATCTCTCTCCTTCTTCCAATCACATCACTTGTACTATATCTATTATTTAATCACTTTTCTTAATTTATGTGCCAAAAAGTAGCGGGAAGCTTATAGGCGGACGGAGGGAGTAATAAATATAAAATGACAATAATAACCTTTAAAATTTAAATATTTAATAATAAAATACTATGCAATTATGGTTTAAACGGGTTGCCGGATCAAAATAACCCAATTTTTTATAATTAAAAAAAATTAATTAAAGAGATGTTTAATTAAAAATATTATAAAGACATTTTAGAACCCTAAACCTGAAATGGACGGAGGAGGAATGCTGCAAAAACTGATTGGAGAGGTAGAACAACTATAGTGACCTCAATCTATGGTTTCCTTTCATTTCTCGACAACTTAGTGTAATTTCATTCTTCCGTTACAGTAAAATCTCTATAAATTAATACTCTCTAAAATAATAAAACCTCCCGATTTCAACTTGGATCTTTGTAAAAAAATCATCAAATTTGATAAGATAATAATTTTTCGGAAAATCCCTTAAATTGGTCTCTCTTATACATCTTTTTCCATCAATCCACTCTTGTAAATATTTTTGAGTGCATGGTTTGACCGGCATGACAATTAAGAAAATTGAATATAGTAATGTGTATGGTAGAATAAATGAGGGGTATTATTGGTAATTCATTGACTAACGTGGGTGGAGATTTGACTAAAGTTATAAATTGAGTTAAGTTGTGGGCCCAAGTAAAATAAAGGAGGGGTAATATTGGTAAAAAATATATGAGTTGTTTCTTTTTTTAGAGTGTGCAAATAATGTTGAGACGCCCGTTAAGAAAAGTGTGCAAATAATCACGGAATGGAGGGAGTATCTTATTTAAAAAAAATATCATCCCTAATTAAGAACGAAATTATAGACAGATTTTTGACCCGGATGTAAAACGGGTCGTTTATCGTTTAGATACGGATTTAGAGACGAAACGACATTTGAAACAGAATTTTGACCCGGATATAAAACGGGTCGTTCATCGTTTAGATACGAGAATATACGGTGTCAAATTCCGTCTCTCATTATAAACTAAACGATGAATATACGGTGTCAAATTTCGTCTCTCATTATAAACCGAAAAAAACGGTCTCAAATCCGTCTCTTATTAGAAACAGAATTTAGAAAACCGTTCCTAACATTAGATACCATGCGATTAGGAACAGATAGAAAATGGTTCCAAAATCCGTTTCTAACCTGTTTAGATACAATGTTTATGATATCTAATCCGTCTCTAAATCTCAATTTTTTTGTAGTGTTCGTTTTTCAGCCCTTCAATTCTATTAATCCTTTGTCTCTCCGTGGAAAACCTGTGAAAATAAGTTGAGTTCCGATCCCCTTCCCTAATCCAGTTCATTCTCGATCTTTGAAGCCATTTGATTTCTGTTTGCGCATTAAGCTTCTCAAGTTCCTTTTCAAGAGCCCTCACTTCATCACCCTGATTTGTTGTAGCACTATTTTCTAAAACTTTGTCAATTTTTTCCTCAATGTCTTTGATTCTTGCTGGTAGTACCCCCACTTTTTTCTCCGCCCATCTCTTCATGTTTTCACACCAGTGTTTTAGTCTATTTGGGAGGTTTTCATTGAGATCCTGTCTCCATTGCCTTTTCAAGCAATCACCATATCCTTCTTTAATAAGCCATGCTCTTTCAAAGTAAATGGGCCGTCTCCCCTGTATTTGCATACCCCTCTTCGAAATCCCATATTGAAGCAAAATAGCTCTGTGATCAGAGCCAAAGAACCCCAGATTTTGTGTTTCAAACTCCAGATTTTGATTCCACCACATTTGGTTTGCTATAAAGCGGTCAAGTTTTTCTTGAAGAAAAAAACTTCCCCTTTTCTTGTTGTTCCAAGTGTAAAAGGGACCACATTATGACCAAACATATATAGGACATTTTTATCAATTTTTCCATTTTATACCCACTTTGTCTTTTATTAGATTGTTACTATAACTTTGACAGGAAGTTTAATGCGAAAATTGTTTGAAAGGTGTAGTAATTAGTCAATTGAGAAGTAAATAAAATAAAATAAGTTTTTGTGTGAAAAAAATAATGACATTGAATGTAATTAATTATGAGATGTTTAGAGGGGATAGTTAGAAAGAATAAAGTAACTTTAGAAAAACAATCTAATAGAAAACTTATAGACTAAAATAGAAAAGGAACAATGCAATAAAAAACTGAGGGAGTAACTCATATATCATGATGAAATCAACGAATCGATGGAAGTTACAAATGCAAATAATTACTTTTCAAGAAAATAAAAAATGCAAAGAATTAAACATGCATGCACGCAAATTAACTGTCGTAAGATAAAGCTAGCTACGTACAAAGATCTCTAAAACTTGGATTGAATCCAATCAACAGTCTTAGTATATATCAGTCTGAAATGACTTTGCAAGAAGATCATTCGCAATAGCTGGCTTCGACCCGAAAACAGCATTTGCAACAGTGATGACTCCTGGATTTTGGCTGCTGAGAGCTGCAATGACCACTGCATTTACAGATCCAATATTTCTCTGGTAATGTACAAGATTCACTGGGAACACGAAAACGTCGCCTTTCTGAAGTACTTTTGTGATGAGACGGTTGTCCGGGTTAGAAGTGACGAATCCCACTTCCAGGGTGCCTTCAATCACTGTCAAGATTTCAGTTGCACGAGGGTGCGTGTGGGGAGGGTTAACTCCCCACGGAGCAAAATCTGCACGTGCCCGAGAGTGTTGAGCCCTGGAATTTGGGCAACGTTGACTGGAGTTGCCTTTGATCCTACGGGATTTGAGGTGTTTCCAGGGATGTGAAGGCCACTGAAGGAGAAATCAGTGGCTTGTGCAAGCTTCGGGTCCTTGCACGCGATTCCATTGACGAATACTGCAAAAAATAAATATATCAGATCAGGCATTCGTTTTGTTTTTAATGTTGATCGGAAAATAAATAGTATTACTTGAACAATATGTAAATAGGAGGAGTACCAGAGGTACTCAAAAGAGTCGCAAAAAAACACAATCAGAAAAAGTGCACGAAATAGTATCATATGTATACATACCAGGGCAGTGACGGAGCCAGACATTTTGGGTTGGGGGGCCCAATTAATATAACTATAAAAACGTAGCAAAAAATTTCAGGTTCACACAAGTGTTGCTCAACGTTGTTATAATGTTATATTTATCAAATAATGTAATCGTAAAATTATCAATAATTTCATTCTATTAATTTAAATAAATTGAGTTTCGTTTGAAACATTATGTTTCGATTTAGAAGAGATGTAACCGTGACAAAATTGCTAAAATATTATTATCATAAAAAACTAAAAAAATAAATTAATAATTATTTTTTTCTTTGCAAGAATAACATTCAAGTTTTAATTCCTAAAATATTATTATCATAATTACTAAAAACAAATTTAAAATAAAAAGGAAAGAGCTTATTATTATCATAATTACTAAAAACAAATTTAAAATGAAAAAAGAAAAAGGAAAGAGCTTGTTGATGGGGGAGTTGAACCCTGGGTTCAAGAAATTTAAAATGAAAAAAGAAAAAGGAAAGAGCTTGTTGATGGGGGAGTTGAACCCTGGGTTCAAGAAATTTAAAATGAAAAAAAAAAAGGAAAGAGCTTGTTGACGGGGGAGTTGAACCCTGGGTTCAAGAAAACAACAGACTTGTAAAAATTTTGCCAACCACTGGGCCACAAATACATACTGAACATAATGGAGTATATATATAATAACTGATAAATTCGGTGGGGGGCCCAGTGACCCCCCATGCCCCAATGTGCCTCCGTCCCTGTACCAGGGCCATTCGGATCTGCAACACAGAAATCTTGAAGAGGGCTCGAATCGGATGCAAAAGCAGCCGAACTTATTGCAACGAAAACACTCAAGATTAGTAAATGGGAAGCCATAATATTTTTGTGTGTGAAGTTTGAGATAGAGGTGGGAAATGAGGTCACTCAGGAGATGGATTTATAGCACTAAGAGATAATGAAATAAGTAGTTTATTTTCGCGGCCTTCCTGGTTCAATATATATTAATTAATCAAGCGTGTGGAAAAGGTAAAAGGGGTCCTGAAAGTATAGTTGAGACATTCAAATGAGAATGGACGGCCTAATAATGAAAACTCCATTTGGATGGGCAGATTTAGAATGGATTTTAATTAATCCACAATCAAAATTCACACCACCACTTTTTGGATAAAAAATAAATGAATGAATTTTAAATACTTATGTTCTAACCCATCTTTTTTTTAGTTAAATTAATTGAGAAGATTTCAAATCTTCACTAAAATCATGTCATTTGAAATCTATATATTTTTAATTCATTTCATTTGAAATGTCTCCTCAATTTAAATCCCCTTATTCAAACACAACCTCAAAAGATTTATATAAATATACCAGAACATACTCTCCCCATTGATCTATAATTGACATGTTTGTTTTTTGCACATGTTTTAAGAAATATAGTATTAAAATCATGATAATGAATTGGTGAAAAGTGATAAGAAGAATGAAGGTAGAGAGAGATAGTAAAAAAAGATAGAGAGACAGTGAGATATTAACATTTTAGAAAATTTTAGAAAATGTGTCAATTATGTTGGAACATAAAAAATGATAAAATAGGTCAATTACAAGGGACGGATCGGAGGAGTATATATTTGTATGACTTTTGGCATATACTTTGTCGTTTTTCCCTTATCTTTGCTGGATTTGTTCAAATTTATATATGTTTGAAGAAAAAAACCAATGAACAAATCGTTTACAATGGCGATGAAGAAATTGCAGAACAAATCTAGACCAAAGAAGACACCTGTGGTTTATTACAAGTTCAAAAGTGGAGGAAAATGCGCTTTTGGTCCCACCATACACGGGCACTCATGATTTTGGTCCCAACACTTTTAATTTTGGTCCCGAAAGTGAAAAATTTTACACATTGGGTCCCAAAATCGGAAATTCTAACACATTAGTCCCACGCACGTTAAATGTTGACGGAACGAGTCACGTGCGTGTCACGTGGTTATACGCACACACGACTTTATTGAGGACACCCACTAAGAATTTTTTTGAAAGCCAAATCTACCCCTTAGCTAAAATTAAATAAATTTTCCGTGATTAGTACACCCACCTCCCATTTCATTACAGAATCGCCTCCATCGTCACCACCATTTCTCTAGCCACATTCACGCCGGAAATATACTCGTAACTCTCAAGTCCATTTAATCCAAAATAATTTTTTTTCCAAAGAACAAATATAAAAACTCCCAAACAAAATATATCATCCACATTAAGGGATTAAGGGGCCAACTCCTGTTTCTTAATTTCTGGAGGAAGAGGAATTTCAGGGGCCAACTCCTCCTCAAGATCATCATTATCAGTGAAAATCACCCAATCATCATCACCTGAACACGATGACGAGAGAGATTAGAATGCTACACCGACTGGAACAAAACAACGAATTTTTTTTGAAAGGGGTAATACCTTTTCTGTGAAGATCGACGGCGGAGGAAAATCGACAGATTTAGGGAGGGGGGCGGGTGAAGGCGGAGGAGATAAATTTGAAAGGGGTAATACATTTTCTGTGAAGATCGACGGCAGAGCGGCGGCGTGGCCAAACGCGGAGGAGCGGCGGCGTGGCCAAAATCAATCAATTTCGGGATATGCGACGGGCAGAATTAGGGCATTTGGTTGATTCTCTGCGACGATCTGGTGAGAGAGGGGGGATTGTGGATCTCGGCGCTAGGGTTTCGGGTTCGATTGGGAATATGATGTGTTTGATGGTGTTTGGGAGGAAGTTTGTTGATAGGGATCTGGATGAGAAGGGATTTAAAGGTGTGATTGAGGAGATGTTGGAGGTGGGTGGGACGAAGAGACGGCGTAGGGTGGGGGAGGCGAGGAAGGAAGAAGATGAGTAAATTGGGGGTGTTAATGAATGAATTGGGGTTTTATGGTGGATAAGGGTATTTTTGTACTTTCATAGGGTGTGTACTCATCGAACGGGGGTGTCAAGTTTGACTAATGGTTGACTAAGGTCAACTAACGGTTAACTAATTTTGGGACCCAATGTGTCAAATTTTTCACTTTCGGGACCAAAATTAAAAGTCTTGAGACCAAAATCATGAGTGCCCGTGTATGGTGGGACCAAAAACACATTTTACTCTTCAAAAGTGTACTATGTAAAAGTATGTTGAGTTCATTCTAAAAATTAAATGTCCAGAATATTTGTCTTATAGTGACAAATAGTACTTTGACCTTATAGTAGCATAATTTTGGAACGGTAATGAGACATTACATGAAAGTGAAAAAATCTATTTCAACTAATTTGATTCGCGTTGACCAAAGTTTGACCAGCAAAAATTTTGCCCCAAATTTATCTTAATTAGCTATATTTCTTATAAGTTTTTGAATTTAATTTCACTATAACTTTGTTTTTTTAAAGGATTTTCCCTATATATAACTTGTATATACTCTAGCGCCGTAGCGCGGGCTGTGTGCTGGCCGCATAGTTGTTCAATTCCATGCATGGTTTCAAAAGGAATTTTTTTTATCCGACCGGCTTTGCAATTTTAAAATAGTCAAAGCAACGTATGTCCGTTAGCAAACATACAATAATCAAGAATTCAATAATTAAAAAAAAAAAAACACACTTATAAGTTTCTTTAATTTGACTGAATCAATGGGATCTTCTATGTTCTTATTTATACTTTTAAAAATTGCATAATATTATTGGACGGCATTTTATATCTAGACTAGGAAGCTATAAAACCCACTCTCCGTCCAAACACAACCATTAATTCAGCAATTACTGAACAATTATTTCTGACTTTGATTGATATATAAGAAAAAAGATATAAAAATGGCCTCCTATTTTATTGTTGTTGGATTCCTCATCGCAACTTGCTGTTCAGTTTGTTTAGCATCTGATTCAAGCCCCCTTCAAGATTTCTGTGGAGCAGATCCCAGTGCCCCTGGTATTATTATTTATAAACTATATACATATGCTCATCTTTAAGATAAAATTGTTTTTATAGTCGACGGAGGGAGTATATAGTACTCCCTCCGTCCCATATTTGAAGGCTCAAATCAACTGGGCACGGGTTTTAATGAATTGATTGTTTATTAATATTGTGTAAGATAAAGTGGGGGTAGTAAAGACTTTTCAACTTTATAAATAGTAATAAAGTTACTTTTTAGTGTAATAAAGTAGTGGCATTTGTTGTAATATTGTAATGTTTTAAGGGAGTGTTTAAAAATGTTTTTGCTATTTTAGATAATGTGACTTCAAGTATGGGACACCCAAAATGGTAAAATGTGCATTCACGTATGGGACAGAGGGAGTACTAGATATTTATCTAACTATTTTCAATTTTTGACAGTTGACAAGACTGAAACTGAAACTATTTTCCGATTAATAATGCCTGATGATCGAGTTAATTAACTTGTGGTTTTTCTGTTTTGGTTAATGGAATTGCGTGCAAGGACACGAAGCTTGCACAAGCAAGCGATTTCTCCTTCAGTGGCCTTAACATCCCTGGAAACACCACAAATCCCGTAGGATCAAAGGTGACTCCAGTCACCGTTGCCCAAATTCCAGGGCTCAACACACTCGGGATTTCTCTAGTGCGTGTAGATTTCGCTCCGTGGGGGAGTTAACCCTCCACACACTCACCCCCGTGCAACTGAAATCTTCACAGTGATTGAAGGCACCCTGGAAGTGGGATTCATCACTTCTAACCTGGACAACCGTCACATCACAAAAGTACTTCAGAAAGGCGATGTTTTCGTGTTTCTAGTGAATCTTGTCCATTACCAGAGAAATACTGGATCTGTTAATGCTGTGGCAATTGTAGGTCTCAGCAGCCAAAATCCAGGAGTCATCACTGTTGCAAACTCTGTTTTCGGGTCGAAGCCAGCCATTGCGAATGATCTTCTTGCAAAGTCATTCCAGACGGATACCAAGATTATTGCTTCGATTCAATCCAAGTTTTAGAAATTTTTGAGTTTCTCTCTTCTTTTATTTGATCAATTGTTTCTGTTCAATTAATGTGTTTGGGATAATCCCTCATTTTGTGATTTTTTAATTCAATTATAAAAAGGCATTATTTATTTAACAACATTTGTGCCTGTTCAATTACTTTTATGAATATAATGTATATTGCATATACAATTATTTCCCACAAACCGAAATACGAAGCTGTAAATATAATTTAGAAACTCAGGAAAATTTAAAAATACAAATGAATAAACAAACTTTCCAAGTTTGGATGGGGCTCCAGAGACAAACTTTGCATTGTATGGAAAAGTCAATTGAGAATATATTACCAAAGTGTATATATATGTACAGTCTACATCTATACAATGATTACATGCACATATTCGATGTGGGACAAACTATACATGTGTATATACAACTAATAGCAAGTACTCTCAGACAGAGCACGGTCAGTGATGTCGATCGATCTTGTTCATATATAAGAGTAGACAAACGGGCTCAAGACAATGGTTTGGTGAGGACGTCGGCAAACTGATCAGCAGACGAGACATGCATGAGAGACCCGAAGCAGAGACGACTGAACTATATATCGTATAAAGTAACCCAAAGGATCTAGTTGATCTAGTGGTGTAGGCTTGAGACTTAGAATTGTACTCCTCTCTAGGTCAGCAAACAATTCTTATGGGGCCATGTCCATACAGAGCGCAAAACCCTGACTTTAAACGGGGCCCACAAGTGGACAGTGGTCCTTGGATCGGATACCGTGCCATAAAAAAAAGATATTGTACAAATTGATAATCAAAAGCAATATGCTTCATCCTGTAGTGGAAACCGGATTTGCACACATATACGTAGCTGTGTATATTTTGAGAGTGAAGTTTATGAAGATATTTTTTTTTTTGGAGTACGTATGTACAAATTATGGGGCGTCTCAATATGACAAATGTGCAAATTTCTATGGGACGGAGAAAGTATATGACATTGATAGTCATAGTAATGAGTAAATCTTACGTGAGGCCATCTAAAATCTTACGCGAGACCATCTAACTTGGACATGGTGCTTTGACACTATATTTGTGCTAATTTTGTGAACGGCCTCACTGTAAGCAGGGGTGGACCCAGGAGTGATTAGTGAGGGGGCCAAAAAAAGAAAACGGAGGGAGAAAATAAAAAAGAATATCAAGTTCAATTAAAAGTTGATATAATCAAATAAAAAAAAAATAGATATACATGATATATATATATATAGAAATTTCAGTACCCGACCTAAAATCAATTAATTTGGGGGATCAATTCACCGTCGCTAGTAGGAGCCCCAATTCAAAATTTTGCTTTGTATGACTTGACCTCTTATAATTTTTTATTATATATATATATATGTGAATTATATGATATATTTTCATATACTGTATATAATATCATACATATATATGTGTATATAAATTTCTTCCAGAATAATATATAGAGTTAATTCTAAATTAATTCATCATATGTGTCTCAAACGTAACCAAATAAACAATATCCGACGTGACACGTCATCTCTTTTAGACTAGAGAAAAAAATGTGTATTTAATTGCAATAAAGTTAAAGATTGAGCCTTTTTATTATAATTATAAAAGTGGTGATTAAATTGGTACTAAGCCTAAAAGTTGGGAATTAATTTAGAATTAATCCTAATATATATATATATATATATATATATATAAATAGACCAAGTTATTGTTACATTACATGTTTAATACATAAAATTGGATGGTGGCCCATTACAGAATTTCGAACTAATTATTTTCATAGATTTACATAGTTTTTTTTCATGGAAGAAGCACACACATATACTACTACCATAGTTAATTGGAAGATGTTGAGGGGGGCCAAGGCCACCCCAGCCTAAACGTGGATCCGCCACTGATTGTAAGACCGTCCCACATAAGTATTTGTCCGTAGTTCATTGTCGATCCTGATGAGATAAGATAAGATACCGCCCTATTTCTGCATATCCTATCAGAAAACATAGAGTTGATGCGTTTTTGTAATAAAATTAATCTCATTGACAGAGACAAAGTAATGTATAATTTTGCCTGGTATCTGTTAGAAAAATTGCACCGTAGATGGCTAAAAATACTTTTTAGAAAACGAAGAATCGAGGCTTGTGTAAACACAATTTCCTTAAAACAATATTCGTCCTTCACTCTCGGTGCTAGTGACTATTAGGACGTTTGTTTCCCAGGAGACAACGATTAAATAGCAAAAATACTAGCACACGTATTTTGCTTACGGCGAACCGAGAAGTTGCCCGAAATATATCACCGGAGTGCCAAGAGAATTTTAGCAAATACAAGAAGTAAGAAGAACAAGGCAAATGCCGGAAATGTGTTTGATCTCTTTCCAATCTTCTTTTTGTATCTTTGGGATTGTGGAATGCAACTGGACCAAAACTGTCATTTCACTTAAATGTAGATTTTTATGAATTTTTCAAACCACATGTGTAACCTTCAGCCGTTATTCATGTACATGAGTATCCTCTTTAATTCAATTCATGCACATGCACGCGTAACCTCCACCTTTTAAAATTCAAATGAAACTGCCCAATTTTCAATTTATTTTGGCGGTTTCAATTTAATTTATTTCGACGGTTACAACAATTGTTTGAAATTCATTTCCCATTCATTCCATCACCAAAATGGGCACATTTTCCAACAACCCCACATGAATGGAAATTAATACAAACACAAAAAGATTTTGGTGATATAAATCGACGTTAGAAACTTGCATAGGATAGGTAGGTGTCACCCTTTGAACCTTCCCTTGTGAAAGCACACTTACTTTACTAGTTTGGCAGTAGACGCGATGTCTTTGAACTGTCAACTGCTTTGTGTAAATGATAATGCACTCCACTCAAGTTCTTTCTAACAACTCTCATTTCTCATTGTTATGTTCGTTTTGGCCATGAACATCCGCCTGGCTCTGCAAGAGTATTTAGGAATATGCCTTACAATATTCCCTTCGAAGCGGCCCCACTTCTCTCTTACATAGGTGATCCTTGCAAGAATTTCTTTCAAATTCTTCTTGAATCATTAATAGTCATTTTGCTAAACCTCATACTATAATATCACTGTTGTATCTTTAGGCAATGGACTTTTAGGGTTTCAATTATCCCCCACATGATAGTGATTTACGAGTTAGACAATTAGGTTGTCCTTTTGAACCTAGTTCTTGGGATCTCCAGTCATTTAGGTAAGGTTTTCCTTCATCTCAACTCATCTTTACTAAGGCTTTTTAGTCCCATTCCTTCGGATGATGCCATAACTAACTCTCGATTTAACCCTTTGGTTAATGAATCTGGAATATTATCCTTCGACCTCACGTAGTCTATTGAGATAACTCTAGTTGAGAGTAGTTGTCTAATGGTATAATGTCTACGACGAATATGTCTAGACTTACCATTGTACAAATTGTTGTGTGTCCTCCCAATTTGAGGTTCATACACAAGAAACAATAAGTGCTAGCTACTATTATGTGCATTACCAATGAATACATCATTAACAGTGTAGGACCTATTTTCACTTTCTTAAGTGGTGGAATAGACATCTTTGCTATACATCCCCACACTTTCAAGTATTTGTAGGATAGTTCTCGACTATGCCATAATTTATATAGACTTTTGTCTAATTTCTCTTGTGGCACCTTATTTAAAAGGTAATTTGCAGACTGCTTCTCCACACATACAAAATACAATTTTTGTGCTATCATCTATTAATGTGGTAAAATATTTATTTCCACCACGAGTTTGCACGATTTTTAAAACACACACATTTTTATGAATTAAATCATCAATTTTCTTGACGAATTAAAATTAACACGTCACAAACAACCATCTCTCGAATTTTGGTTCAAAAACCCTTTTCGAGTCAACCACTAAGAAGTTTTGAGGAACCGTCCGATAATATATTTCTTCATTTCAGCATCCTTTATTTTATACTTCTTGTCTAAAATACTCCACGTTTCTCTTGTGGACGACACTCCAATACATCCATCGTAGGATGCATCACCAAAATTTATTTATCAAATAATTTTAAGATTTCTTGATGCATCGATTTTTAATCTTCTTGACACAACTCTCGTCACGAAAGAATACGTATCAAATTAAGCCGATAAGTCTTTCAGATTAAATTCAAAGTGCAATTTGCCTCTTCAAGCACAAATATACATTTTTTTTTTAAATTAAACATCAAAATCATCATTTGATGCTAACTATCAAGTGATATTATCCAAGAGTCTCACATCTTTCATATCATTAAAAGAATTTAATTCACAAGGCGCTCATGAACTCTATCATAGGCCCAAATATATTCTTTTCAAATTGCTCAAACCCTTGATGATTTGACAATTTCAGTCCACTAGACCAACTAAATGGTCTAATTATTTGATTCAAGGATCCATTTAAATCCGATCAATATTTAATCAATTCCAGATCACAAATCTGAAAATTATACACTAGGCTAGGCCTTCCAAGCGATAAGCATATTTTTATAAAATTTGGCATATTATGAATCAACACAAAATCAAGTAAAGAATGACATTCCCACCTTTGTTTTAAAACCCCACTTTATCAACATAAACATTCTCTTTTGAATAAAAGATGGTTATACGTCATTAATCATTTTTTTTTGCCAAAAATAATTATAATTAACATAAAAGAGGAACAAACACAATAATGAACCTCTCTAAATCATCATCTCTTCGTATTAGCCATCTCGAAGAAAATATTTTTTTAGGACTGTTAGAAAAATTGCACTGTACATGGCTAAAAATACTTTTTAGAAAACGAAGAATCGAGGCTTGTGTAAACACAATTTTCTTAAAACAATATTCGTCCTTCATTCTCGGTGCTAGTGACCATTACGACGTTTGTTTCGCAAGATACAACGATTAAATAGCAAAAATACTAGCACACGTATTTTGCTTACGGCGAACCGAGAAGTTGCCCGATATATATCACCGGAGTGCCAAGGGAATTTTAGCAAATACAAGAAGTAAGAAGAACAAGGCAAATGCCGGAAATGTGTTTGATCTCTTTCCAATCTTCTTTTCGTATCTTTGGGATTGTGGAATGCAACTATTTATAGCCAACTCAAATGTTGCCACAATAAATATTGCAATGAAATTGGACCAAAACTGTCATTTCACTTAAATGCAGATTTTTATGAATTTTTCAAACCACATGTGTAACCTTCAGCCGTTATTCATGTACATGAGTATCTTCTTTAATTCAATTCATGCACATGCACATGCACGCGTAACCTCCACCTTTTAAAATTCAAATGAAACTACCAAATTTTCAATTTATTTTGGCAGTTTCAATTTAATTTATTTCGACGGTTACAACAATTGTTTGAAATTCATTTCGCATTCATTTCAACACCAAAATGGGCGAATGAGATATCGAGTCGAAGCTCACTTCGAAGCACATTTTCCAACAATATCATCCGTTCTTTTTCTTATATTTATCATCGAACTATTGTCTGTTGCTGCCGAACTATACATAATTGTTTTGTAGAGAACTAGAGAATATGGAAAAAAGATAATTAAAATTCAATTTGGTCCCTTAACTCCTAAAAAGTTTAATATTTTCAATTTTGACTTATAATTCCTAAATTGGTCTGATATCAATTCAGAAGTTATAGGACAAAAAGTGAAAATTCTGTCCGAAAAAAAGGGGCAAAAATTGGACCAATTACAAGATTATGGGCCGAGATTAAAAGATCCTAAATTTTTTTGGACCTTTTGCCGAAAAGTTCAAAGTTAACTAGAAAAAAACTAAGAGGATATACCAATACATACATATAACATATACTCACCCGTCCAATAATAATTTTCATACTTATGTGAGCACACGTATTAAGAAAGTGTAACAATAGTAGAGTTTAATTTTGAGAGGTAATTTTGTAAACTTTTATATATAAAGTCTGTGTGGATAAAAAAATAATGACATTTTGGAGTAAAATTGTTTTTCATTTTAAAAGTGTGAAAGTTATTGTGTAACGTCTTAAAGAAAAAAATGTAAAAGTTATTATAGGGCTTTCTTGTAATTATACACGAATCCTTGTATAAATCCTTTTCAATCCCATTTTCTCATATAATGCCGTCCTTTCTCATTAGAATGTCTGCACAAAATATATACTTGCTGGCCCTGTTTGTTTACCTTTTCCACACGCTCGTTTTATAGTGTGAATAAGGAAGGCGGCAAAAATCAGCTATTATCTCACCCTCTGTTTGTACTATAAATCCTGCAGCACTTGAGTGACTTTATTTCCCACCTCCATCACAAACTTCACACACACAAAACATGGCTTCCAATTTACTTATTTTGAGTGTTTTCGTCGCAATTAGTTCGATTGCTTTTGCATCCGATTCGAGCCCTCTTCAAGATTTCTGTGTTGCAGATCCAAATGGCCCTGGTATGTATATATATGATACTTTTTGAGTACGTTTGGTACTCCTCCTGTTTATATATATATTGTTCTTTTGGCGATCAAAAAACAAAAACAATCCCTGATATATTTAATTTTTTTGCAGTATTTGTTAATGGAATTGCGTGCAAGGACCCGAAGCTTGCACAGGCCACTGATTTCTCCTTCAGTGGCCTTAACATCCCTGGAAACACCTCAAATCCCGTAGGATCTAAGGTGACTCCAGTCGCCGTTGCCCAAATTCCAGGGCTCAACACGCTCGGGATTTCTCTAGCGCGTGTAGATTTCGCTCCGTGGGGAGTTAACCCTCCACACACTCACCCTCGTGCAACTGAAATCTTGACAGTGATTGAAGGCACCCTGGAAGTGGGATTCATCACTTCTAACCCGGACAATCGTCTCATCACAAAAGTACTTCAGAAAGGCGATGTTTTCGTGTTCCCAGTGAATCTTGTCCACTACCAGAGAAATACTGGATCTGTTAATGCTGTGGCCATTGTAGGTCTGAGCAGCCAAAACCCGGGAGTTATCACTGTTGCAAACTCTGTTTTCGGGTCGAAGCCAGCTATTGCTAATGATCTTCTTGCAAAGTCGTTCCAGACAGATACCAAGACCATTGATTCGATTCAATCCAAGTTTTAATTTAGAGAAAGTTGAGTTTCTTGTTCCTTTGGTTGATCATATTGTTGTTATTTAATTATCCAACTGATTAACTTATTACATTGTTTCTTTCAAATGTGTATTTAGTGATCAAATATGTTATTTTCTACCCATATATCTTAACTTATTGGCTTTGATGAACAAATTTATTTTTTTCCTAGCTTGGTATACTATTTAGCATATTATGTTCGGTCTCCCAATCACATCACTTATACTTCATATATTATTTATATATCATTGTCTAGTGATTTTGAGAAAAATAAATAAATTAAAGATTTTGTATGCTAAAATGTGATAATAAATATGCTTAATGGTATTACACTACAAATTTTGGCCCTCGTACCAAGGGAATTTCTCGAGGGAAGATATCCCTCGAAAAATGCCGAGGGACGGGGCTAGAGACATATTGGGTGAGGGAAAATACTGAGGAAAATAAAATCCCTCGCTAGTTGGCGAGGGAAATTAAATCCCTCGACAATGCCGAGCAATTTCCCGAGGGAAATCAAACTAAAAATTTGCTGAGGGACTGGCCCTCGGGAATATGCCAAATTAATTATTTTATTTGCCAGGTTAACATTCACAAAACTATTTGGTATATACAAAAACTAACATATCTAATCATGCATCTAATTCGACGTAGTAGTTAAAGTACGATTTTTTTGGTATATACAAAAACTATCAATATTTAAATCACGCATTTTAAGACCATGTTTTTGACATAATATAATTCTAACCATATTCAACAATATTTTTTTATATAATTATTTTATTAAGAATTAGTGCATCCATATAGTTGAGGATTTTTTGCAAAAATACTTACGGTTAGTGACAATAAAAAAGTTAAAAAAATTGAATTAAAGGATGTAAAAAAAAAATTAATAAGAAAAAATACAACAAAAGGCAAAATAAAATAGCAGAAATTGAACTAAAATGTTGTAAAGAAAAATTAAATAAAAAATAGGAAAAAAATGAACTAAAAAAATTAGAAAGAAAACGAAACATAAATTTTAAATACTCCTAGAAAATAGAACGAAAAGCAAAAAAAAAAAAGAGCCTATATAATAAAAAAAAATACATAAATTATTAAAAAAAAAAAAGACTAAAAATATAACATATATATTAAGACATTCAATCTATAAATGAAAATAACTTCTAACCTAACAGGCAATAGGAGCATCCATAAGCACCCGGACCGAGATGTCCCGGTTTCAACTCCTCGCCCACACAGCTGGGGGAATTAAATGGACATCTATATTACGTGGATGTAGATCACTTTGATCGAACCACTTAAATTCTTGTGTGTTGTTTGTCTTGTTAATTACTTTTCTGAATTACTATCCTAGAGCAGTTATTTCTTCTATATTCAAGTGTTCTAATTAGTTTGAGACGTCTAACCGATCGGAAGTAACTTGACAACTCTTTCTTTTATTTTTGCAAATTATTGATAGGGTGCTTTAAGTTTGTCTATAACGGAGAAATCAACCCGGAAAGCCTTAGCCAAAATGTCGTCATCCAACGTCGATTTCGACCCGAAAACCGCGTTGGCGACGATGATGACCCCCGGATTTTGGCTGCTCAAAAAGCCCATCGTAACTGCATTTTCCTGTCCAACATTCTGCTGGAAATGAACAAGCCCGAATGGAAAAACAAACACGTCCCCTTTCTGAAGAACTTTCGAGATTAATCGATTTTCGGGCTCAGACGTGACGAAGCCTGCCAACACCGTGCCTTCCACGACCGTCAGGATCTCGGCAGCACGAGGGTGGCGATGTGGCGGAACCACGCCCTGCAGGGCATAGTCGACTCGGACGGTGGAGATGCCAAGCGTATTCAAGCCCGGAATCTCGGTCACCGTCGGCCGGTTTACGGAAACACCCAAGGCGTTTGATGTGTTTCCAGGGATGTGGAGGCCTTTGAACAGGAAATGATCTGCTGTTACTTGGTATGGGTCTAAACAGGGGAACCCGTTCACTCTCACTGCAAATACGTTAGTTATACAAAATTAATACTTTATTGAAGGGTAATTTTGTAAATATTTTTATATCAAATATATATATGGAGAAAAAGTAATGACATTTGTTTAAAATTGAGGATATTGTGAGGCTACATTTTATAAAACGTTTTTCCATTTTTAGGATGTGAAAGTTATTGTGAGACGGAAGGAGTACTAATTAGTCAATCAGGGTACGAATGAGATTACCTGTTTCAATTTTAATATTGAGGGACATACATGGATATACCGAACTTATCGATATTTTTGGTATATACCGAAATAACGCGGTATGACCATTTTTTATACCGTTATCATACCGAAAATTTCGGTACGATATCATACCGTACTGAAAATTTTGATATACCAAAAATATCGATAATTTCGATATTTTTTTTTGGTATGATAAGTCCGGTATACCGAAATTTTGATATATTTTCGCACCCTTACCCGTGAGTGTAACATGAGATGTAATATAAAAGATTCGATCGCTAACCTGTGGTATTCAAGTCCGCAACGCAAAAATCTTGAAGAGGACTAGGTTCATATGCTACGGAAAGACTTGTCCAAGTTATCGCTAAAAGACTTAGGGTTAGCATTAAATTTGCCATTTTTGAATAATAATAATAATAATAATCGAAAGTTGCAATAATATGTATAATTATTATTGAGACTTAATTCCTTAAAATGATCTCTTGGTGTCTCCTTATATAAGCCTCAGAGAGCTGCTAATTATATATAACACCATTGATAACTACGTATACAACTAACACAAGACGAATTAATTGATTACGAGGATAGCTGTCTGTCCATACACAAAATTACAAAGTTATAATACTATATATGAACTCTCCAATGAAATGAGCATTGTGAATTTAGACTCAATTTGAGCAAAATGCTTGTAATAAATAAGAATTTCTTTGGATGAGAGTTAATTTGAGATTCTAAGACTTTGAATGTCAAACAATTGTCCTACATTGGAAAGACATTGAAGGATCATGGGGTATAAAAGGGGAACTAGTATCTCCATTGACATGAGACCTTCCGGGAATAACTCAAAAGCAAAGTCGTGAGGGCTTGGCCTAAAGCGAACAATATCATACCAAGTAAAATACTATGGAGGGTCCAAGTCATGTCCAACTCTACGAGGGCCTGACTCACCCTTGGAGAGGCGAAAGAGTCTTTATGGGCTAGGCGGGATGTCCTAGACAGAGTCAGAGCAGTCGTTTAAGGGGAGGTATATACGTGGTTCTTTGTTTGAAAGGGAGATTTGTTGAGTGTCAAACAATTGTCCCACATCGGAAAGACATTACCTCTACAAGGGCTTGAAGAATTCATAACTCGTAGATTTTCTCAACAAATGGTGTCGTATATGGGAAGAAACGGGGTCTCGGGATCTAGGCAGGATTTCTATATTGGTGGACTAGGAGGGAGGTCGTTTGAGGAGAGGGTCTCGGGATCTAGGCAGGATTTCTATATAGGTGGACTAGGAGGGAGGTCGTTTGATGAGAGGTATATATATACGTGGTTCTTTGTTTGAATGGAAGATTTGTTGAGTGTCATAACTCAAAAGTAAAGTCGTGAGAGCTTAGTCCAAAGTAGACAATATCATACATTCATGCCTTTTGGGGATAACTCAAAATTGTTTGAAGGGAAGATTTGTTGAGTGTCATAACTCAAAAGCAAAGTCGTGAGAGCTTAGTCCAAAGTAGACAATATCATACATTCATGCCTTTTGGGGATAACTCAAAAGCAAAGCCGTGAGAGCTTAGTCCAAAGTAGACAATATCATATACATTCATACTAAGTGGAATACTATGGAGGATTCAAGTCTTGTCCAACTCTATGAGGGCTTGTGGATTTCATAACTCGTAGATTTACCCAATAATGAGTATTAATTTTTTTTGGAAACTCACACAAATGGACTCAGGTATTTGACAAGTAAAATTTTACCCTATTAAAATTTCAAAACACCATCGAGTAAGACAATTTAATATGGATGGAATTTGCTTTCATGCAGCAGGCCCCATGCCAGGTCTTTATTCAACAACAAATTAAACGCTTTAATTTGAATAACAAATCCTAACTCACAAAGTCATGCATGAGAATTGTATGTAATTTGCTGGGGTTTTCTTATCAATATTTGTTAACAACATTAATGTGGTTTATATGTATGAGCATTGATAATTATATTAATTCAGCTTTAAAAATTCATATATTTACTAATAAAAACTTTAAATTATATTTTTCAATAAATTAAATTCGAAGGGGACTGTCTTTTACTTTTTTGTAGTTACAAATGATATTTTGTTGTGTTTCTGGAACAAATTTTGGATTCAAATAAGTAACTTGAATGAGAAGTTGAGAACATCCCACAAATGATACAATTAATGTTGTTAACAAATATTTAAAGTTTAAATTATTGAAAATATATATTCGATAGTAAAACAAGACAGAATATTAGATGAATGTTGGGATTAAAATGAAGAATATTCTTATGATGCGATGATTTTGTTGTGGAACACATTTGTCCAAAAGCATTTTGACAAAAAATGTACAGTTGGCTGTGTATATATGTTAGTTTTCCCATTGAGACAACATATATAATAACATGAAAAAACAACCTAAAATTTTGTTACTAATTAAAAAAAATGGTACATAACAACATCAAAGTCGGTGAGGACCCAGAATTTTAATGTAGGTAGCCCGATTAACATTAAAATAAGAATGCAAGAATATTAAAGTTATCATATTTTTGCAGTATTGTTCAAACATCTTAATCCATCAATATTATATTTCATACAATATGTAGATGCATTTTTATTGTTTAAATGTGTAAAATCTTGAAAGATTCAAAATAAAACTCTGAAACATTTTTCACTACTAAATATTCAAAATTTTTCACAAACTTAAAATGATAATTTGAATCAATAATCAATTATATATAATTATCTTCTATTATTTATATTTTGAAATTATGATATGAAAAATTCTAGAATATATGTGTTATGTCTCAAAAATAGAACTAATATTTTTATCTTTATCCTCCTAACCATCTTATTTATTCAAATTGACATTCACTATATTTATATCCAAATTCAATCACTTTATTTATATGATCATTTAAAAAAAGAGAAATTTAGTGGAGTAATCAATAAAGAAATTGAATAAATACAATATATAAGTAGAAGCAAAAAATAAAAAAAAAGGAAAAATAAATAGACAAGTGCGGCTATGAACCCGAATCAAAAATAGGTGAGAAGGCAAAGAAATAGACTTATTGCACCACAATGCCAACACAAATATATGAAACCATGTAATATGAGCATAAATATATAAGGGGTTTTAAACAATTGGTGGAAGGGTTGGCAACGGGGCGGGTATGGGACGGGTATGGCCTATCCCAGGACCCGCCCCGCCAAAAAAAATTATACCCGTTACCCGCCCTGCCTCAAAACCCGCGAAAACCCGTCCCGTCCCGTCCCGCGAACCCGGCGGGTAAACCCGCCCCGCCCCGCCATCTCTTTTTTTTTTTTTAAAAAAATTGTTATTTAAATAAAATAGCACATTTAAAATCGGCTCTTATAATCACAATAAAACATCAATTCCAACATAAAATCTTAAAAAATATACATATTGTTCAATGCAAAATTATCCTAATAAAATCAAATGCATAACACAATTAATATCTCAATTCTCAACACTCGTTCATAGATAATTTTTCATGTACGTCTTCTTCCTCGAATTAGAAAGGCAGAAAGCATATGTGCGTGTGTATGTTATGTTACTGTGCAAACCCTAAAATTAGAATTTATAAAGTTTTTTAATATATATTTATTATATTAATATATATATTTATTATTTTAATATATATATATATATTATATTTTAATAATATATAAAGTTTTTTAATATATATTTATTATATTAATATATATATTTATTATTTTAATATATATATATACATATTATATTTGATGTAGATAAATATGTCGCCCTCGGAGAAGTCGACACGTGGAGACGGGATAAATTATGATAATGGTGATTAGGCCAAGAAGCAGGATTAATACACCCCTGGGCCTAAGTAGGGGAATTAGAGAGATTAGGGTGATTGGGCCTTTGGCCCATATTTGGAGAAATTAATAGCCCTTGGGCCTGGAAGAATCCAGCCCAAATATGGAACGAACAGTCCACCTTTCTTAGCCAAGTCAAATGAATAATTCAAACCCACGAAGATAGGGGCCGATAAGCTGAAAGAACCAAGTCTTCAGGGAGAGAAGCCGGGTCCTTAGGGATTGAAGGCTGGATTTACAGGAGTGGACCGAGAATATAGGGGGAAGAAGTCATCCCCTCTCCGCAGAGAGGGGTCAGGTATATAAAGAAGGTTATTTTCATATTCTAGGTTACGTTCTTTAACATATACATACATTTTTACTAAACATACATTGAATTTGAAGAGAAACTGCATTACATTCGCCGGAATTTCCCTAGATACACAGGGGAATTCCTCTTTGATTTCGCCTACTATCGAATCTGACTTGAGCGTCGGAGCTTCTACGCCGGAGCCCCCCTCCGGTGTACTTTTGCAGGTTATTTTCGGATTTCCAAGGAGTTTTACTTGAAGATTGCCAAGGATAAAACGAGAGATTGGGCTCATGATTAATAGTGCTCGCAAGGGAACGACCAACATCCGAAGGCGTTCTTTTTCGACGCATCAACTAGCGCCGTCTGTGGGAACATTTCAAGCTAAGGCGTGAGAAAAGTTCCGTACTTAAATGGGTGGAGGACATGATCCAGTGAAGCAGACGAAGGAGAAAGGAGATTCCACTCCTCCTCCTCTTCCTCCGCCTCCTTCAGGTTTTCCCTCAAATCGAAATTTAGGGAAACGACCTGTGGACCATACACCAGAAGATATTCCCCCTCCAGGTTTTCCCTCAAACTGAAATCTAGGGAAACAACCCGTAGATCATATACCGGAGGATATCCCTCCCACTCTGGAGGGAGATGCACCAGGCACCTCAGGAGCTTCAGGGAGTGGGATCAATAGGGATAACCCTAACACTCAACCGGAACTCTTGACTGTCTCTCGAGATCAATTAGATGAGATGATCGCACAATCAGTTGAAAGAATAATCGCTACTCGAGGACTTCGCCCTCCCGAACCTGTTCCAATCACCCGTAAGGGTACAAGACAAAATCTCCCAGAACAAGTCATCGATTCTATTCCAGTCCCTTCCAGGAATGAGGATCCCCCTCAGAACCCAGAAGAAAAAGTACCTTCTCAGGCGGAGAGAAGCATCTTGGAAAGACCCCCTCGGAGGGACACGGAGAGGATCCTTGGGGATACCACTCTGGAAACAGGGATGGGAGAAAGCACGGACGACACGTATCAGGGAGCTGTCAGCGATCAGATACAGGCCTTGCGGAGGGAGATGAATGACATGCAGAAGCATATGATTGATAACGTAAGTAAACCTTCTTACGTTACTGGTTATCAATTTTCATCCACTATTTTACAAGATGAACTGCCTCCTAATTTTAAATCTTTAAATTTCGAATATGATGGAACCACGGACCCGTACGAGCATTTGATGAGGTTCGAGAATGCCGCCCTATTGCATCGATACGGAGAGGGCGTCAAATGCAGGGTATTTCTGACTACCCTATCTAAAGCAGCGCAGCAATGGTTCACCCAGTTAGGGCCAGATACTATCCATTCATGGTCGGAGTTCAGCGAACTATTCCTGCACCAATTTGCTAGCGCTAGGAGGCAACCTAGGGCCACTCTCACCTTGTTTAACATGCGACAAGGGGAGAATGAGAGTCTTCGGGCTTTCTTGAAAAGATTCAACCAAGCAGCTCTCGAAGTACCAACAGCCTCCTCAGAGGTCAAAATTAACGCCCTCACCAACGGGCTAAGAGATGGGGATCTATTCACATCTCTAGCCAAGAAGCCAGTTCGGACCTTTGATGAATTGTTGAGGAGAGCAGAGAAATACCTTACCCTGGAAGAGGTAAGGAAAGCTAAGCGATCAGAGACCAGGGCCGTAGTGAGTAATGGAGAAAGGAGGAAAGATATTCTGTTTAGGAGGCCAAGTCCGGAGAGACATCGAAGCTCCAGGAGGCTAGAAAGCGTAAGAAGAGAGGAAGTTGCACCCTGGAATCCAAGGAGGGGGGCGAAGAGATATACCCCATTGAGGATGGAACCAGCCGAAGTCCTAGAAGTGGCAGGGGACCATCCAGATATGAAATTCCCCTACTCAAGGAGCAGAGGTCCCCAAAACCCTAAGTTAAACAAATTCTGCAGGTTTCACAACGATTATGGCCACGATACCAACCAATGTTGGCATCTGAAGGATGAGATAGAAAGGATGATCCAGGCAGGCCACCTGAAAGAGTTTATTTTCAGAGATAGACAAGGCCCCAGGGGTCAAAAGCGAAAGGATCCCGAGGGGAAGCAGGAAGATGATAGAAGAGATCAAAGAAAGGGCAATGAGGAGCCACCACCCCCTCCCCAGAAGAGAGGAACTATTCATATGATTATGGGAGGCCCTGCCGATGGGGATTCCTTTAGGCAGAGGAAGCAGAGCGTTCGGTCGTTGAAGAATGAGAGGAATGTCGAGCATCATGAGGTGGGAAAGATGGCAGAAGGCCCAGACATCCATTTTGGGCCAGAAGATGCTGGGGAACCCAGAGAAATTCATAATGACGCATTGGTCATTACCACGGATATAGCAGGATACGACGTAGCAAGAATTTTTGTAGACACTGGAAGCTCTGCCGACATCATGTTTTTGGAGTGCTTTAAGAAGATGGACCTGAATATAAAGCTCAGACCGGTGGAAACCGCCCTTTATGGATTCTCAGGGGGAGCTATTCAACCCCTTGGTTCAGTGTTGCTGCAAGTAGGGTTAGGAGCTGCCCCTAACCGTCGTGTGCAAGTAATAGAATTCCTGATTGTAGATGTCCCATCTTCCTATAATGTAGTAATGGGAAGGCCAAGCTTGAATATTTTTCAGGCAGTGATCTCCACCTTCCACATGAAGATGAAGTTCCCTGCCTTGGGGGGTGTGGGAGAGATATGTGGTGATCAGTATCAGGCAAGGAAGTGTTATGTGGAATCGGTCAAGATAGCAGACAGGGCCATGTTCCGGGGAATGGAGAGATTTAAGGGCGAAGACCCTGAATTGAAGAGACAAAAAGTGGGTGAGCTAGTACGGGAACAACCCAAAGTTAAAGCAGACGAGGAGTTAATGAGCATCGAGCTCTACCCAGGAAATGAGGGATTTACAACCAGGATAGGTATGAATATGAACCCTGAGCTCCAGGGAAAGATGATACTTGCCCTCCAGCAGAATGCAGACATCTTTGCATTCACAGCGACGGATATGACGGGTATCCCTCCAGAAATAGTCGTACACCATCTGAATGTGGATCCCAAAGCTAGGCCCGTGAAGCAGAAGTTGAGGAACTTCGGTAAAGAGAAAAACCTCATTGTAAAGGAGGAGATCGATAAATTGTTGAACGCAGGGCACGTGAAGAGAGTGCAGTTCCCTGAGTGGCTCTCGAATGCAGTACTGGTGTCTAAGGGAGCCGGCAAATGGAGGATGTGCATTGACTTCAGGGACTTGAACAAGGCGTGCCCTAAAGACCACTATCCACTGCCTAGGATTGATCAGCTGGTGGATGCCACGTCCGGGTTTGAATTACTCAGCATGATGGATGCTTATCAAGGGTATCATCAAATCCAGTTGAACCCCCTCGATATACCAAAGGTATGCTTTATAGCGACATGTGGTACTTTCGGTTATGTACGTATGCCTTTTGGACTGATAAATGCAGGAGCCACCTATCAAAGAATGGTAGACTCGGTGTTCCGAGGGCAGATAGGCAGGAACATGGAGGTTTACGTGGATGATATGCTAGCTAAAAGTGTCAAGGCAGAGGGACATATTGACGACTTGAAGGAGATATTTCAGGTAATTCGAGAGAATGGTATTAAATTAAACCCTGCTAAATGTTCTTTTGGAGTAGGGTCAGGGAAATTTCTGGGATATATGGTGACTCAGAGAGGGATAGAAGTGAACCCTGTTAAGGTAAAGGCGGTGCTCGACATGCAACCCCCTCGGAATTTGAAGGAATTGCAAACCCTGAACGGCAGGATCGCAGCTCTCAGTAGGTTCATATCAAGGTCAGCAGAAAAGAGTCATCACTTCTTCAGAACCTTAAGGAAGGGGTCGAAGTTCGAATGGGACGACCAGTGTCAGAAAGCTTTCGAGGAACTCAAGCTTCACCTTGAACAGCTTCCGAAGCTGACAAAGCCCTCTCAGGGAGATGTATTGCTCTTATATCTTTCGGTAGGGGAACACTCCCTGAGCACCGCCCTGATGAAAGAGGAAGGTTCTGCACAGCAACCCATATATTATGTGAGCAAGGTCATCCAAGGAGCGGAAATGAGGTACTCAGAGGTAGAGAAGGCAGCCCTGGCGGTGGTGGTAACGGCTAGGCGATTACGTCCCTACTTCCTCTCCTATAAAGTTATGGTGCGAACTAATTTCCCTTTGAAGCAGACATTAGGGAGAGCAGATTTGTCAGGGAGAATGGTCAGATGGGCAGTGGAATTACAGGAGTATGATATAGATTATGAACCAAGGAGAGCCATCAAGGCTCAAGCTCTAGCAGATTTTATTCAAGAGTCTACCAGAGTGGAAGAAGAACAAGGATGGAAGGTATATGTGGATGGCTCAACATCCGCCTTGGGATGTGGAGCAGGGATATTATTGATCGACCCTGAGGGTCAAGAACTGCAGGTGGCTGTCAAATTCCGATTTTCAACCTCAAACAATGGTGCAGAGTATGAGGCCCTGA
The DNA here is from genome assembly GCA_963675135.1 of Galeopsis tetrahit. NCBI lineage: Eukaryota > Viridiplantae > Streptophyta > Magnoliopsida > Lamiales > Lamiaceae > Galeopsis > Galeopsis tetrahit. The sequence continues at coordinate 48,069,662 of OY776126.1, read as the reverse complement.
TTAGAGGAGCGAGCATGGCTGTAGAGTTGGGAGCACAGAAGGTCACCCTATACTCCGATTCACAGCTGATAGTACAGCAGGTCATGGGGGAGTACCTCGCCAAGGATGAGAGAATGATCACCTACTTAGAGGAGGTAAAGAAGTTAAAAGATAAATTCAATACTTTTGAAGTGATACAGGTACCAAGAGAAGAGAATATGAAAGCAGATGGATTGTCTAAACTGGCTAGTTCCACTGAATTTGAGGGAGACGGAAAGATAACCCTGTTGGTGGCAGATCAAGTAGCTACGGAAACCTTGATCGGAGAGATAACAGCAGGGGATGATTGGAGGAAAGAAATATGGGAAGAATTGAACAGGGATCCAGCAGCCCCAATGTCCAGAGAAGCAAAGGCTTGGAGAAGGAAGTATTGCATCCTAGGAGGTCAATTGTACAAGAGGTCATTCACTCAACCATATTTGAAATGTCTTTCGAGAAGAGAAGCAGAGCTAGTGATTAAAGACATCCATGAAGGTTGCGCATCTAGCCATGAAGGGTACCAGACCATGGTGAAGAAGGTATTTAGGGCAGGTTTTTACTGGCCCAACATAATCAGAGATGCTAGAGAGTATGTGAAGAAATGCGAGAAGTGCCAGAAGAATGGACCCTTGATACGAATACCCGCAGAAGAAATGGGGGCTATGTACTCGCCCTGTCCCTTCGCCAAATGGGGAATCGATCTGGTGGGGCCCTTTCCCTTGGCACCAGGAGGGAGAAAATTTTTGATCGTAGCCGTGGATTATTTTAGTAAATGGGTAGAGGCCGTGCCTTTGGCCAAAATTGAAGAAGATAATGTAATTCTTTTCCTTGCTAGACATATTTGTTGCAGGTTTGGAATACCCAGGATCTTGGTTTCCGACAATGGAACGCAGTTCAATGGAGAGAAAGTAAGGAAGTGGTGCGAAAGGTGGAATATCACACAGAGGTTTACTTCAGTAGCTCATCCACAAGCTAATGGGCAGGTGGAGGTTACAAACAGAATCCTAGTGGATGGTATTCGAACGCGACTGGAAGAAGTAGGAGGAAAATGGGTGAAGGAGTTAGACAATGTCCTCTGGTCTTATAGAACCAGCCCTAAAACAGCTACAGGCGAATCTCCCTTCTACCTAGTATATGGAGCAGCAGCAGTGATACCCCCTGAAGCTAGACTCAAATCGCACCGGATCACCTATTTTGAAGAAAAAAGAAATGAAGAGTTGATGAGGGAAGCGCTGGATCAGATAGATGAAGAAAGGGAGATGGTGAGATTAAAAGCGGAAAGGTACAAGAGTCGGATCAAAGCAGCCTATGATCAAAGCAGCCTATGATCAAAGCGGAAAGGTGTTATTCCCCTACTTCCTTTTTCTTTATGAACAATTTCGAACATTTATTTCTTATTCGAATAATTGCTTCACCGGCACTCTTTTTCCCTCTACGTGGGTTTCCCTTTGGTGTTTTACCACGGAGAGGTTTTTAATGAGGCCGGCATAGGTTCCCCTTATTTGCCTATGTTGATAAACGTTTTCGATCAATGGAGCATCGGTTTTGATAAAATTTCAGCAATTTCCCTAAATGCATGTTAATATTGTGATGAGATGACTCTTATGCGCTAATTTTATGATGAAATGTTTCTCATATGTTAATATCGTGTTAAGATAACTGTTGAAGGCCTGCATGATGAGTGCTGAAATAACGAATATGTTTTGGAAACTGAAATATAGCATGATAGAGACATTGCAAGATAGAGAAATTCACACCAATTCATACATGCTCGAATAGAGAATACCTAGGAAAAATTCCTAAAGTTACTATTCACAACAGCCTCTAAAGCTAGGGGGAGTAAGGGGTACAGTAGCGGAAGACATGATTAACTCGTCAACAAACCCTATCCCTAGCGACTCTCAAAACTCTTACGAGTATAAACAAACTCTTACGAGTATAAACAAACTCTTACGAGTATAAACAAACTCTTACGAGTATAAACTAACTCTTACGAGTATAAACAAACTCTTACGAGTATAAACTAACTCTTACGAGTATAAACAAACTCTTACGAGTATAAACAAACTCTTACGAGTATAAACTAACTCTTACGAGTATAAACTAACTCTTACGAGTATAAACAAACTCTTACGAGTATAAACTAACTCTTACGAGTATAAACCAACTCTTACGAGTATAAACTAACTCTTACGAGTATAAACTAACTCTTACGAGTATAAACCAACTCTTACGAGTATAAACTAACTCTTACGAGTATAAACTAACTCTTACGAGTATAAACCAACTCTTACGAGTATAAACCAACTCTTACGAGTATAAACTAACTCTTACGAGTATAAACTAACTCTTACGAGTATAAACTAACTCTTACGAGTATAAATAACTTAAGGGAGAGTATAATCCCTACGAATTCTGACCTAGGGGAAAGGAAGGATAATCCCTAAAAACTCTGGCGTCAAGAGAAAGGCTAGAGACGTTAGCAAATCACCAAGTAAGTGCAGGGATATAAACCCTATCTCCTCGTTAAGGTTCCTCTAGGAGCTTTAGAGCCTTTACGTGTCCAGAAAATATTGAAAACATGTTAACAAATACCACACCTTATAACAAAGATAGAGATGTATATGTATATATGTATATGTGCATGCAAAGTAATAAATGTGCAGGTACGATATCAAACGAAAGAGAAGTAGGAATATTCAAGACTTGAGGCATCATGCCTAAGCCCTCCACAGAAAAACCCCGGAGTGTGGAGTCTCCGGAAAATATCAAAAGGGGCCTTAGAGGCCTTAACAAAATAAAAAAGTGTTTTCATGTACCAAAGTATTATTAAGGAATTAAAGTCATGCAGAGAGGGGAACACCATTCTTCCCCTCAGAACCTTCTCCTGCCTCCTCTGCTCGTCCACTGGAATCGCCTTCCTCCGCCTTCTCCATCAAAGCACCCGCTGCCACAGTAGCCACTGGAGTTGGGTTGTCCACATGGACAGGAAAGGCCATATCCCTTGCAGGTGCAAGATCATCCAATTTCAGGGCAGCATCCTTCAACTCCAGGATCGCCTTCCTCATCCCAGGTAACCACCAGGGGGTATGGATGTCTTCTTTAGCATCTCCAAGGAACTTGGGGGGAGTGTCCAATTCTTCTAACCGGAGGGCACGAGTATATTGACCGTTGAACCCAGGAGCAGAATGTTTTGCTACAGCATTGGAAAATCCATGATCAATGAAGTGAGGGATATATGCACCCATCGCCCCCAGAAAGCTGCTACTCTGAAGAAAAGCCTCCAGCCACTCCTGATGCAAGGTACCTAGAAATTTTTGACCTGCGGCAGAGGTAAACAGGGAATCTATGCACAATTTCATACCAGCCTGAGGAAGAGTAACCTCCAGCTGTTCCACCCGTTTGCCAAATTCCTTCTTCAGTAAAGATATCTCCCCCGAAAGTGTCGTTTGGAGTACTTTATACCTCTGATTAGCGTCATGCAATTCTGCTTCAAGAATATCCCTCTCCACTTTTTCCAATTCTACCTGGCTGTGGAGGTCATCCACCAACTGAAGGGACTGAAGGGCTCGTTCAGATACATTGGAAAACAGGAGACCAAACTACACAAAGGATCATCTAAAGAAGTAAGACAAGCATATTCTTCTTTATTAGAATTACTTAGAAATGTATTTTCACGAAGAGAATACCTGGGTAAAACTGTGAGCGGCATGCACAACTCGCTCACCAAAGGACAGAGCATTGAGGGCCTCAGTGGCATGGGCCGGAGTGTAACGCTCTATAAAACCCAGGAGTTGGTCAACATTCATCTCATCTGGAGCATCAGAAGCAACATCGGGCAGAGAGGATTTGGTCTTGGACTTATTTTTCTTGGAAGCATCGGAGACAGAAGGTAACGTAGACACCATGGCTTTTTCAGTAGAGGAACGGGTACGCTTAGCAACAGATCCAGTAGCAGGTTCCACTGGAGAAGGGGGAATTTGAGCCCTCGAGGAACTTTCAGGCGCTGGAGACCTATTAACCATCGAAAGAGGGGCAGCATCACGCGAAATCTGAGTCAACCAACTCATAGCTGTACAAAGAAACATGAAACAACATTAATAAATATAATGGGTTAAGGTCTTGAGTATAATACCAGGAGAGGAGAAATGGTATTACCATCATCGGGACCTAAAGGATAATCGGGGCTACCAAAACCGAAATGAGAAAGGATTCTAGGATTTTTACAGATACCCATTACATCAAAAAAGCCATGATTAGAGACCTGATCATTTAAACGGTTCATCACATCCAGGTTTAAGGAGGAACAGACGGAAAGGGGAGGACGGGGCACCCCAGGATTTTCATAAATCCACCCCTCATGAGGAAATTCCCAAGGAAGAGGGTTAGTAACAAAGAAATAGTAGTCTTTCCAATCCTGGACCCCTTCATGGAGCTTCTCCATGAATTTGTCGGTCCGGGAGGTGCGACCACTAGCATAAAAGAATCCGTCCAAAAACTTGCATACATATTGGATTAGAAAGAGTTGAGCTGAAGGTTCCCCACCATTTCCCCTCATCAGAATGTAAAAACCTAACATTGCGCGTATGGCATTGGGAGTAAATTGGTTCAAAGGTATACGGAGATAAGCAGAAATTTCGCAGAGGTAAGGATGAATTGGGAAACGGAGATCCGCTTTTAGTTGAGCCTCCCAAAAGGCTAAGGTATTATGACCTGGAAAGTTAGGGCGCTCTTTCTTATGAGCAGCCCTAACGGAATAATCGCCGGGGAAAATCCCTGAACGTAGAAAAGCGGCTACACGCTGGGGAGTGAGAATCGAGGGACCCGAAATTTGGTCCTCCAAAGCTTGATCGGTTACAGGAAATAGGGGAAGCGAGTTGGAAGTAGAACTCCCCATGGAAATGGAGTCTGAAGAGGATGACATACGGATATTGTAAATGAGAGAAAAAGGGAAGGAATAGATACCTGGAGAAAGTCGGTTTTAAGAGTAGTGATGGAACGGCCGCTGGACGTGCTTAGAGGAGTTAAGTTCGCAGGAGTAGAAACGAAGATGAAGAAGGGATGAGTTTGAAAGAAGGAAAAGGAGATTTTTGGTGGAAAAAAGGGATTTTGAATAATCACACTGGAAAGAGAAGGGAGAGAACTAAGGAGAATTAAATGTTCCCCCTAATCAAAAGGCGCGTGAAGGGAAAACGGCGGCTTGATGTTGGGTTAGGAAGGAACGCGTGAATACGGGATTCGAGGGCAAAGTTGCGTGTAGAAGCGCAAAGGCCCTGAAGATTTCTGAGAGTAATTATTGCAGAGGGAATCAAATCAATAAAATATTATGAAGGGTATTTTAAATTTTAGGAGTAAAATATTTCCTTGGTATTTATCTCAATGTTATTGTTTTCCTACTCTCCTAAAAATTATTCCTTTTATGAGAGTAGGGGGGAGTGGTTGATGTAGATAAATATGTCGCCCTCGGAGAAGTCGACACGTGGAGACGGGATAAATTATGATAATGGTGATTAGGCCAAGAAGCAGGATTAATACACCCCTGGGCCTAAGTAGGGGAATTAGAGAGATCAGGGTGATTGGGCCTTTGGCCCATATTTGGAGAAATTAATAGCCCTTGGGCCTGGAAGAATCCAGCCCAAATATGGAACGAACAGTCCACCTTTCTTAGCCAAGTCAAATGAATAATTCAAACCCACGAAGATAGGGGCCGATAAGCTGAAAGAACCAAGTCTTCAGGGAGAGAAGCCGGGTCCTTAGGGATTGAAGGCTGGATTTACAGGAGTGGACCGAGAATATAGGGGGAAGAAGTCATCCCCTCTCCGCAGAGAGGGGTCAGGTATATAAAGAAGGTTATTTTCATATTCTAGGTTACGTTCTTTAACATATACATACATTTTTACTAAACATACATTGAATTTGAAGAGAAACTGCATTACATTCGTCGGAATTTCCCTAGATACACAGGGGAATTCCTCTTTGATTTCGCCTACTATCGAATCTGACTTGAGCGTCGGAGCTTCTACGCCGGAGCCCCCCTCCGGTGTACTTTTGCAGGTTATTTTCGGATTTCCAAGGAGTTTTACTTGAAGATTGCCAAGGATAAAACGAGAGATTGGGCTCGTGATTAATAGTGCTCGCAAGGGAACGACCAACATCCGAAGGCGTTCTTTTTCGACGCATCAATATTTTAATTATATATATATATATGCGGGTCGGGTATATACAATTCCATTACCCGTCCCATAAGAAGTATGCGGGTCGGGTATATACAATTGGTCGGGTCTATGCGGGTCGGGCCGGTTTCATGCGGGTCCGGGTTTTTATCCGTCCCATTGCCAACCCTAATTGGTGGGGGCCTAGTACACCCCGTCGGCCCTACCTAGGTCCGTCTATGATCAAAGTATATATATATATATATATATATATATATATATATTACGGGTATTAATTAGCTAGTGTGCATATATATATAAGTTCTACCAAAATTTTAAATTTTAAGGATTAAAGATTTTGTTGTTCAATAAGTACATTGAACTGTTAAAAAAAAGGTTATTGAACTGATTTTAAATTTATTCAGATTGATTACATATTTTAATTTCGATTCAATGTAGTTCCAAAATTTGTAAATGGTCATTTAATTTCTGTAAATTTTGATTACACCTATCAATGCACATGAGAAATTTTATTCTCTTTTTTATTTTTCCTTTTCGTACGTCATTTTCTTTTCTCTTTATATTTTATATTAATTAAATAATTATATATTTTAATTAATTCATAAGAATTATGAATATTAGTTAAAATAATATTTTAAAATTTTGAAATTAATTGTGAATATTTTATTGAAAACACCGATAATTATAAGAAAAATCCATGAAAGGTGGTAGAGGGGCTGGGAGGGAATTTAAGACGAAGCAGGCGAAAATTGAGAATTTAAAAATTACTTCATTTGTCCCACAAAAATTTTCATACTTTCATTTTTAGTTTATTTTACAAAAAATTGCATACTCCAAAATAAAATAATAATCACAATATGCACATACTAGCTAGATGAGAACCCACATATTACTAGGACAACTCATAAAAGTTAATTTCACAACATAATATATTAAATATATATAAATGTCTAGGGAAATCAAATACGAAGGGATTTGACAAGGGATTTGGCAAGTTAATTTCACAACACAAAGGGTGAGAGATTGGTGAGGGGGCGAGGGAAAATACCGAGGGAAGAAAAAACCCTTGTTAAATGTCTAGGGAAATCAAATACCGAGGGATTTGGCAAGGGATTCAAAATTTTAAAATTGCTGAGGGATGGGCCCTCAGTTTTCGGCCACGTCATTTAATCAAATTAATCAGAGTTAAATTCTTGAGGCCGGAAAATACGTGAACAATGTAAATATTGATCTATAAATTCTGAAACAAATTCTGTATATCTAAAAAAAAAAAAAAAAAAAGGTTTGGATACTAAATCATATATATATGGCCTTTAGAATTTTATTTTAAATAAAAAAATATATTATGCTTTGTTTTCAGAAGTTTTAAACAGTATAATTTGCTATCTTTTTGAATTGGGAAATAGAATTATACAATTCAAATTATAAATTTGGGAAAGATAACTATACAATTATAAGTTAATTAATCTATATATATGTGGAGGAGAAAAACTTAAACATAATGATGCGGCCTAAAAATGTCATCCAATAAGAAGTCGACACGTATATTGAGGATAAGGTAAAGGAGGAAACATGGGATTAAAGAATGTTCTCTAGATACAGAGTCTCTTCTGGAAGTCCTTCCGGAGGGAGCTCTGCCCGGAGAGAAACGACAGAAAGACTTAGTCTTGGTGTTACTTGGCAAGCCGAGATTATAGGAGAACCCCCACGAATCAGTCCAGGAGTGATTGAAGGAAGACTTCTTCCTCCATCATCTTGGGAGATAAGGTCCACTAAAGGGGGATGACCCCGGTTCTTCAGGGGAGAAAGAGAGAGGGTGACTTTGTCAACACAGCTAAGCTGGGTCAAAGGAGTAGCTCCGAAATGGAAGGAAGCCATAACTTCCCTTTGAGGGGAATTTCCTATAAATAGGTAGTTCGAAGGGTGTTTTTAGGTTAGATTCTTTTACTTTTACTAAACTTAATATACTTTGTACAAAAACATATTTTTGATATTATTGAAGAGCCTGATTTGATAAATCAAGGATCTCGAGATCCTTGCGATATATTGAGAAGCCTTATACTGACTTAGGCATCGGAGTGTCCGCGCCGGACCCCCCTCCAGAGGCTTTAGCTCTGCCATACCCACCTTGGCAACTTGCAGCTTGGCAATGGCCTGACCCATTCGAGGTAGCCACCAAGGACTATCGGGTCTCTCCTTAGGATCCCCTAAGAATTTAGAAGGAGTAGCGAGCTGGTCCAGACGAAAAGCGCGAGAGTAAGTCCCATCGAATCCCGGAGCTGAATGTTCGGACACGGCATTGCTGAAGCCATGGTCGATGAAATGAGGAATATGTGGCCCCATGGCGCATAGGAAGCTTGAACTCTTTAGAAAGCTGGACAACCATTGAGTGTGAAGGGTCTCCAAGAACTCTTGACCCAAAGAAGAAGTGAATAGAGATTTGATGCAGGCTTGCACTCCAAAGTTTGGTAATTCATGCTCCATCCTTCTCATCTCTACTCTCATCCTTTCGACCTCCTCTTCCAGATGCTTGACCCTAGCTGCATCCTGCTTGCCTTGAACCCGGAGAAAAGGCAACTCCTCAGACAGAGCTTGAGCTCGTTTGTGAGCTTTGTCCTTTTCCGCGGTGATGCCCTTGAGAGTCGACTGAAGGAGTTCAATCTCAGCAACCATCTCAACACCTTGATCAAATATCTTAGTGTAGACAAGGCCGAACTACATGAAGGAAAGGAACAATGTTTAAGATATAGAGAAGATAGAAACCAGGAAGATAATAGAAAATACCTCTGAAAAGAGATGAGCACCACGAAGCAGTTGATCTTCAGGGAGGGTCTTGTTGGAAAGCTCAATGTGGACAGGAGGAGGACATAGGCTGATAAGGCGCTGGAGAGGTTCATACGCAGTAGAGGGGGAAACTTCTTTCTCAGCAAGAGCTCGAGCAGTTTTTCACTTCTTTTTCTTAGAAGTGCCGCAGTCAGAAAAGAAGGCATTGGTGGCTGAGCGAGTTCTCCTGGCAACAGAACCCGGGACTTGGGTCGAAGAGCTGGGAAGAGGAGGAACCTTGGAAGGGCTCTCTGGAGTCGGAGTCTTTATGGAGCTTTCCAGAGCAGGAGACTGATGAGCTTTTGGGAGATCTTCCGGAACAGTCAACGAGGGGGTCTTCACTATTCCAAGAGCCGGGGCATCCCGCGAGATGTGAGTTAACCAACTCATTGCTACAAATAACCGAGGGGATTTTTAGAATTCAGAAAAATAACCACATGCAAGAAACGAAATACGAAAATAAAAGATTTTAACCTGTTCTAAAGGGAAAGAGAACAGAAGCCAAAATGGGAGAGGATGCGGGGATTTTTTCAGATACCAATAACATCAAAGTAGTCGTGTAAACGGATATGGGTATTGAGGTTAGTCATGACAGTGTGGTTCGAAACAGAATAAGCCTTCAGAGAAGGAGGAGGTATCCCCGGATTATGGAATATCCAATTTTCGTGGGGAAATGGCCAATCAGTAGGACTAGTAACGAAAAAATAGTAGTCCCTCCAGGATGAATCCTCTTCATGGAGTTTTTTCAGGAACTTGCAAACACGAGATCTCCTTCCACAAGCATAGAAGAAGCCGTCGGCCAATTTGCAAGAATGTTGGCTCAGAAATAGTTCAGTAGAAGGATCACCGCCATTCCCTTTTACCAAAATGAAGAATCCTATCATAGTACGGATAGCATTCGGAGTAAATTGATTAAGAGGGATCTGTGTGCGGGTATATATGGAGGCCAGATAAGGGTGAACCGGAAATCGAAGACCTGCCCTAATTTGAGCTTCGAAAAAAGCTAGAGTTCGGGGTTCGGGGAGATCGGGGCGTTCAGTTGAGCGAGGAATTCAAAAAATGTATTCCGGCGGAAAAGCGTAGGCTTGGATCAGGCTGGCTAGGTGAGTATTATCGATTAGGGAAGAAGTGGAAATTCTATTTTCTGGGCTTCCCATTGGAAGTGGAGTAGACTCAGAAGGGTTTTGACTAAGAACCTTAGGCGGAGAGAATGGACAAGACATTGACTAAATAGTGTTAATAAAAGAAAGAGGATAACTAGGTTACCTTGAGGAGAGAACTACGAGGGCAGATAAGGCGACCGGCGACGATAAACTCGGAATGGAGAACGCCTGAGAAGAGCAGTGGACAACGCAAGGGGATTTTTTAGAAAGTAAAATTCGAAAAAGAGAAAAAGAGAAGAAAAGGTTGTGTGAAGTAAATGAGAAAAGGGGAAAATCGAGGTTTTCCTCGGGAAGATGGTCAGAGAGAGAAAAAGGCGACTGCGTGGGACCCGGGCACGGAAGCCGAAACGTCTTCAGAGCTGGAGGCGGGAAAATTTGTGGAAGAAAATATTTTCGAAATTTCTCTCTCGAGCTAGAATCATACACATCTCTCCAGAAATGTCTCTGTGCTAGACTCACTTGAAGTTTCTACTCTCACAAAAGATATACTCCTTTTACGAGAGTAGGGGGGAGTAGATGATGCGGCCTAAAAATGTCATCCAATAAGAAGTCGACACGTGTATTGAGGATAAGGTAAAGGAGGAAACATGGGATTAAAGAATGTTCTCTAGATACAGAGTCTCTTCTGGAAGTCCTTCCAGAGGGAGCTCTGCCCGGAGAGAAACGACAGAAAGACTTATTCTTGGTGTGACTTGGCAAGCCGAGATTATAGGAGAACCCCCACGAATCAGTCCAGGAGTGATTGAAGGAAGACTTCTTCCTCCATCATCTTGGGAGATAATTAAGGTCCACTAAAGGGGGATGACCCCGGTTCTTCAGGGGAGAAAGAGAGAGGGTGACTTTGTCAACACAGCTGAGCTAGGTCCAAGGAGTAGCTCTGAAATGGAAGGAAGCCATAACTTCCCTTTGAGGGGAATTTCCTATAAATAGGTAGTTCGAAGGGTGTTTTCAGGTTAGATTCTTTTACTTTTACTAAACTTAATATACTTCGTACAAAAACATATTCTTGATATTATTGAAGAGCCTGATTTGATAAATCAAGGATCTCGAGATCCTTGTGATATATTAAGAAGCCTTATACTGACTTAGGCATCGGAGTGTCCGCGCCGGACCCCACTCCGGCGTGTTCTTTGCAGGTTTTTTGGAGGATTCTATCAGAGGCAACATATTTGGGTTGCTCATACGCGTTCGGAAAGTCATATATCCAACTTGGAGGATATTCAATCCTCTCGTGCAAATTTTGGCACATCACATAATTATTGATAATAAAATATTTTATAATATTTGGATGGAAAAAATATAAAATGTATATGTGTGTTACCAATTATAAAAAATAAGCAATCAAGTTTAAATTAAATAAATTAAAGAAAAAAAACTGAAAATATAACATATATATGGATTGCATTCAAAATATAACGAAAATAGCTCATAGCCCAACGGCAAAGGGGGCGCCCATATGCATAATCAAGACCGAGAGGTCCCGAGTTCGACTCCCCTCGCACACATAGCTGAGGCAATTAAGTTCGACTCCCCTCGCACACATTGCTGAGGCAATTAAATGGTCATATATTGTGGCCTGAGTTCGACTCCCCTCGCACACATAGCTGAGGAACATATTTTCCCTTTTTATTGGTGGGTCCTTTCGAATTCCCTTGTTAAATGCATTAACAAACAATTTTTTCTCCCTAAATCTCTTTCTATTGGGAGCGAATTCTGTAGTGAGGGGTAATTTAGTAAACTTTTATGTATAAAGTAAGCAAATGAGTTAGAACGGTATAGTGCGTGTGGATCTAAAAATAATATGGAGTAATATTTTGTGTAAAATTGTGAATATTATTGAGGTAGAGTTTATATAAAAGTTTTTATTTTAAAAGTGTGAAGTTTATTTTAGAACAGATGAAAATACATTTCAAATTTATTAGAATAAATATTATACGGAGTACTTTATATATACATTAGAATAATTTAGAATAATATATATATATATATATATATATATTATAATTATATTCACATAATTTTTTTATTAATAATATATATATATATATATATATATATATTAGGATCAAATATATTGAATTGATTGATTCAACTATTTATTTATTTAACTATTTTACACAGGGTATTAATGAACATATTATAAATAATTATTATTAATACATTAAACTCTCCCTAATTACACAAATAATTTTAAAATCCATTTATTGATACATCATTAAAATTAAAAAAAAATCAATACATAAACAATAAGAACTTTATATTAGTATATAGAGGATTTACGGTTCATACCATTACTCTATGGTCCACCATACACTCAATTCAACTATTTTATTTATAAAAATTTATAAAATTATCACTCAACACTCTAATTATAATTGTTCCATCCGTCCATAAAGTGCAGTCTCATTTGCCTTACATTCCCCGTTCACAAATGTAGTCTTATACACTTTATGAAAACCATGACCCTTCAACCATCACTTAATTACTCAAATTGCTATTAACTTTATTCATCACTTTATTTACAATGAAACTAACAATACCCTTACTTTATACTTCCTCCGTCCCATGTTATATAATTTTCATAGATAGAAGGGCACACATATTAAGAAAGTGTGATAATGAGTGGAGTTTTGAGGGGTAATTATGTAAACTTTTATGTATAAAGTAAAAATAAATGAGTTGACTTTTGTGTATGTGTGGAGAAAAAGTAATGACATGATTTGTGTAAAATTAAGGATATTATGAAGGTGGAGTTTATAAAAGATTTTCCATTTTAAGAGTGTGAAAGTTATTTTGGGACGTCCTAAAGAAAAAAGTGTAAAAATTAATTATTGTGGGACGAAGCAGGGGCGGACCCAGGATTCTGGATTAGAGGGGGTGGGCGATAATTATAGTTCTATACTAATTAATACTTTACAATCTGTTTACATGATTACCCCTAAAAAACTATATATGTATTTATAAAATTACCCTTTAAAATCTTACTCATTATTACATTTTCTTAATATGCATGACCACTTATCGAAGTATAAGTCTGATTATAATAAAATTAGGTATTTTATATTTTAACATAGATATATCAATATTATATACATATATTGTTAAACACAAAAATACTTAGACATGCCTTTAATGTGTTAAATCTAGAACTATCACCTACCAAATTAAATCACAAAATTCATCCACATGTTAAATTTTTTTTGCTAGTTGCTTCTTAATACATTCTAATAGATTATTTGTAATATTGAGGCAAAATAGTGTTTTTAATTTGATTTTTAAAATTTTCAACGATATTGAGATTAATTGGATAATATTCTTGATATTAAGATTAAGTAAAAATTTGAATATTTTTAAATCAAAATTAGATAGTACGTATATAAGTTATTAGACTAAAAAAATAATTACTCCTAAATTTCTATTTTATGTCCGTTTAATTTTTTAATTATTTTTATCAAATACAAAAGAAATTGAGAATAAAAGTATTTTTCTCACTCTTGGGCCAACCCATTTCAGTTTCATTGTTCTGTTTGTGTTGAATTTCGAATTATGTGAATGTAAATGAATATATACTTAATAGTTAATAGTACTACATATCAAATATACATACCAAATATATACTAAAAAAAGCAAAAGGTTGAGGGGGGCCAGGGCCACCCCAAGATATACGTGGTTCCGTCCCTGGAACGGAAAGAGTATATTTTATCTATTTTTTTTAAAACATGTACCCCACTTCAATTTGACTACATTTGGTGGATGGGGGAGTACCTCAAAATTCCCCACACAATTTTTTATAGCATTGAGGAAGTACTAAATAATATATTTTCTAATATTTATTTTTTAGGTGGGTAAGTTAATTGATTCGGGAATTAATATATTTGGTTTTTAATTTTTTTTCATTTTTTTTTCATTTATTTTAAGATTTTTTAAAAAATGGAGTATTATTTAGTATCTTACTATCCGTTCCACTAGTTTTTATAAAATGTAACCGGCCGGATTCATTAAGTTTCTTAAAACAAATTAATTAATTAATTTCCGTTCCAAACTTGTGGGTTTTGTTTGACCATATTTATTGCTTTGGTGGTGGCCATATATATTATATATATACTATATTGTTGAGACAACATATTAAAAATATTTCTGAAACTGTCACCTATAATTCATTCCATGGTTCATTTTCTTCTACTCCTGTTTTTCCTTCTAAATCCCTTTTCTAATAATGCATCCCCAATCGATATCGATTTCGATTTTTTAAGATGCCTAAACAACACAAATGATCAACAACATACATTCATCTACACAAATAAATCCACAAACTACACATCTATCTTATTACAAAAGATCATGAACAGCCGTTTCAACACTTCCACAACGCTAAAACCAACCCTAATCTTGACTCCATTCGAGGAATCACAAGTCCAAGAAATCGTGAAATGCGCCAACAAAACTCGACTCCATATCAAAATCCGAAGCGGGGGCCACGACTTTGAAGGCCTCTCGTACACGTCCCCAGCCCCATTCGCCATCCTCGACATGTTCAACCTCCGATCCATCGACATAAACATGGATGACCAAACGGCCTGGGTGCAATCAGGAGCCACGCTTGGTGAACTATACTACAGAATTTGGGAAAAAAGCAAAGTCCATGCTTTCCCTGCGGGAGCGGGACCAACCGTTGGTGTCGGTGGCCACATCAGCGGGGGTGGCTACGGAAATATGATCAGAAAATACGGCCTCACGGTTGACAACGTTGTCGATGCAAATATTATCGACGCAACGGGAAGAATCTTGGATAGAAAAAAAATGGGAGAGGACCTGTTCTGGGCTATCAGGGGAGGTGGGGGTGCTAGTTTTTGCGTTGTATTGTCGTACAAAATTAAACTAGTACCCGTACCTCCCCTGGTGACCGTCTTCCGGGTTTCCAAAACCCTGGAAGACAACGCAATTGATATTATTCACCGTTGGCAATACGTTGCAGATAAATTCGACAACGAACTCTTTATCAGATTGAATTTAAGATTCAACGTTGACCATACAAATGCTACCAAAGGCGTTGATTTTATTGCCATGTATATAGGTGATGCTACAAAATTGGTTTCAGTAATGAACAAACAGTTTCCAGAATTGGGACTAAAAAAACAAGATTGCAAGGAAGTGAGCTGGATTAAATCGGTGTTATTCTGGGCAGGGTACTCTGACGAAACTCCAGAAACAGAGTTGTTAATCCGAAAACAAACGAGCTTCGGCCCGTTCAAGGTCAAATCCGATTATGTGAAAACCCCGATTACGAAACAGGGTTTACAAGGATTGTTTAAGAGAATTGTCTCATCAGGGCACATGGCTGTGAAGTTCAATCCGTACGGCGGAAGAATGAGTGAAATTGCGGAATCAGAAACGCCGTTTCCGCACAGAGCAGGGAATATTTACAAGATTCAGTATTTAGTGTATTGGAATCAAACTGGCGACGTTGCTGAAAGGAAGTACTTGGATGATGTTCGAGAGGTGTACGATTACATGACGCCTTTCGTGTCCAAAAATCCCAGGGAAGCGTTTATGAATTACAGAGATATTGAGATTGGAAGCACGGATAATGGTGTGAATGCTTATGAGCAGGGTAGGGTTTATGGGGTTAAGTATTTCAAGAATAATTTTGATAGATTGGTTCAAGTGAAGACAAAGGTCGATCCAGATAACTTCTTTAGGTACGAACAGAGTATTCCTTGTTTCAACAAATAAATTTTTGATTCATATATTATAAGTATTCTTTTTTTCAATGGATATACAGTATATGTAATGTTGAAATAAAATATTTTATCTCTTATTTATTTATTCGGTCACTACAAGAAAGAAACAGTGGGAATAGCACGAAAATTTTACAACATATATATCTAAATTTCATTGCTAAAATTATTTTTTAGCAAAAAATTACTAACAATTCAATTCTTGATAACCAACTAGTAACTACCCTCCCTCATATATATATATATATAGAGAGGTTACAATGTATGCTAAATTCCTAAGTTACCCTTCTATTATTTTAGCTCTCCTTTTGTATACTTTGAAGATAGGCGATTGTCTATCAATTGCCTCCCCGTTCGAACAAGGTTGTATTCTGGAAATTGTCCCCGAAAATCAGTCTCGTCCATCCAAGTACTCAAAGAGTCGTCTTGATTTTTCCACTTGACCAAAAGCTGATCGACTGTCCCATCGTGTTTATCACGGGTGTGTATGTATTTAAATTATTTTGTTAAATTTATATATAAAAAAATTGTTATTATATTTTCATTGTTTAAAAAATTTACAAGATAATTTATTTTCTGACCTATTTAAACAATGACTACAAATGACTGTAAAACATTAACTCCATAAATTAATACTGTTTGAAATCATTATTTTTATTATTTTAGCGATGTATTAATTTATTTATAATCATTAATTTAAAGAGTATCTTCCATCACGATGAATAAAATTTAGGGCACTCCAAAATCGTAGACTCGTACCGGAGTGTTTACTTTGGGCTTTGGGTGGTTTTAAAAACCGGATTTTTTAAATCCCGATAAATAGTAATACTGTATAAGTGTTTCTTTTGGATTTTGGAATAGTGAATGATTTAACTTTATGTCAAATTAAGTTGTAAGATTGAATGAGTTTGTATTATTATATTATTGTTTGGTGAAATTATAATGATTAGTTGATTATGTAATGATTAAATGTATTATATTATTGTATTATTATATTATTGTTGAGAAAGAATATAATGATTGGAGTAATATTATATAGATATAATTTTATGTCAAATCAATATGTTTGATAGGGATGGTTTTGAGTGCATTTTGAAAACCGGATTTTAAATCTCAAAATAAAACGGATTTTGGATCTTGAAATCCAAAGCCTAGTTTTTTAAACCAAAAGTAAACATTTCCGTAGTGTTCCTCCACAAAGACAACATACGCTAAAAAATAAAAAATAAGAGATAAAATATTTTATTTCATTGCTAAAATTATTTTTTTAGCAATGAAAGTAAATTTTACAACATATATATCTAAATAAAAATTTTGGATCTTGAAATCCAAAGCCTAGTTTTTTAAACCAAAATTACATATATATCTAAACCTCACCCAGAGAAAATGAGTGGGTTTCGATGAACCTCACTCTGAGAAAATGCGCAGGTTTAGACAAACCTCACCCTGAGAAAATGAGTTGGTTCCGATGAACCTCACTTTGAGAAAATGCGCAGGTTTAGACAAACCTCACCCTGAGAAAATGAGTGGGTTCCGATGAACCTCACTTTGAGAAAATGCGCAGGTTTAGACAAACCTCACCCTGAGAAAATGAGTGGGTTCCGATGAACCTCACTCTAAGAAAATGCGCAGGTTTAGACAAACCTCACCCTGAGAACTTGAGTGGGTTCCGATGAACCTCACTCTGAGAAAATGCGCAAGTTTAGACAAACCTCATCCTGAGAATATGAATGTGTTCCGATGAACCTCACTTTTACGAAAATGCGCAGTTTAGACAAACCTCACCTTGAGAAAATGAGTGGGTTCGATGAACCTCATTCTAAGAAAATGCGCAGGTTTAGACAAACCTCACCCTGATAAAATGAGTGGGTTCCGATAAACCTCACACTAAGAAAATGCGCAGGTTTAGACAAATCTCACCCTAAGGAAATAAGTGGGTTCCAATGAACCTCACTCGAAGAAAATGCGCAGGTTTAGACAAACCTCACCCTGAGAAAATGAGTGGGTTCCGATGAACCTCACTCTAAGAAAATGAGCAGGTCCCAATGAATCACACATTTTGATGAAAGGAAAAATGAAGAGTTAATGAGAGAGGCCTTGGATCTGGTGGAAGAGGAGAGAGAAATAGCGAAGCTGAGAGCAGAGAGATACAAGAGCGTGATCAAAGCATCATACGATCGTAGAGTAATCCCCAGATCCTTTAGAGTCGGAGACTTAGTCCTCCGAAGAGCTTATACCTTGAGGAATACTGGAAAGATGGAGCCCAACTGGAAAGGTCCTTACAAAGTGGTACAAGTTCTGAAAGGAGGAGCCTACAAGCTCCAGAATATGGAGGGAAGGGAGGTGCTTCGCCCATGGAACGTGTGTCACCTTAAGAGGTTCTACGTTTGAAAACGTGTTGGTTTCTTATTTTTCTCTTTGTGCAATTTTGACATTCATTTCCATTCGAATAATTGTACACATCGCTTCACCGACACTCTTTTTCCCTCTACGTGGGTTTCCCATCGGGTTTTACCATGCAAAGGTTTTTAATGAGGCCGGCATAGGTTTCCTTTTTGCCTATATTGATAAACACTTTTGATCAATGAAGCTTTACTTTTGAAGAAATTGTGGTGATTTCTCTTAATTTTTGAAGAGTTATTATGTGAATTAGATGTTTGAAAATGTGATGAGACGATTGATATGTACTGGTGTTGAGACAAAGGATAAAATAAGAAAATGCGCAGGTTTAGACAAACTTCACCCTGAGAAAATGAGTGGGTTCCAATGAACCTCACTCTGAGAAAATGCGCAGGTTTAGACAAACCTCACCCTGAGAAAATGAGTGGGTTCCGATGAACTTCACTCTAAGAAAATGCGCAGGTTTAGACTAACCTCACACTGAGAAAATGAGTTGGTTCCGATGAACCTCACTCTAAGAAAATGCGCAGGTTTAGAAAAACCTCACCCAGAGAAAATGAGTGGGTTCCGATGAACCTCACCCTAAGAAAATACGCAGGTTTAGACAAACCTCACCCTGAGAAAATGACTGGGTTCCGATGAACCTCACTCTAAGAAAATGAGCAAGTCCCAATTAATCACACATTTTAATGAAAGGAAAAATTAAGAGTTAATGAGAGAGGCCTTGGATCTGGTGGAGAAGGAGAGAGAAATAGTGAAGCTGAGAGCAGAGAGATACAAGAGCAGGATTAAAGCAGCATACGATCGTAGAGTAATCCCCAGATCCTTTACAGTCGGAGACTTAGTCGTCCGAAGAGCTGATGCCTTGAGGAATACTGGAAATATGGAGCCCAACTGGGAAGGTTCGTACAAAGTGGTATAAGTGCTGAAAGGAGGAGCCTACAAGCTCCAGAATATGGAGGGAAAGGAGGTGCTGCGCCCATGGAACGTGTGTTACCTTAAGAGGTTCTACGTTTGAAAACGTGTTGGTTTCTTATTTTTCTCTTTGTGCAATTTTGACATTCATTTCCATTCGAATAATTGTACACATCGCTTCACCGGCACTCTTTTTCCCTCTACGTGGGTTTCCCTTCAGGTTTTACATGCAGAGGTTTTTAATGAGGCCGGCATAGGCTTCCTTTTTGCCTATGTTGATAAACACTTTTGAGAAAATGCGCAAGTTTAAACAAACCTCACCCTGAGAAAATGAGTGGGTTCCGATGAACCTCACTCTAAGAAAATGCGCAGGTTTAGACAAACCTCACCCTGTGAAAATGAGTGGGTTCCGATGAACCTCACTCTAAGAAAATGCGCAGGTTTAGACAAATCTCACCGTGAGAAAATGAGTGGGTTCCGATGAACCTCACTCTGAGAAAATGTGCAGGTTTAGACAAACCTCACCCTGAGAAAATGAGTGGGTTCGATGAACCTTACTCTAAGAAAATGCGCAGGTTTAGACAAATCTCACTCTGATAAAATGAGTGGGTTCCGATGAACCTCACACTAAGAAAATGCGCAGGTTTAGACAAATCTCACCCTAAGGAAATAAGTGGGTTCCAATGAACCTCACTCGAAGAAAATGCGCAGATTTAGACAAACCTCACCCTGAGAAAATGACTGGGTTCCGATGAACCTCACTCTAAGAAACTGAGCAGGTCCCAATGAATCACACATTTTGATGAAAGGAAAAATGAAGAGTTAATGAGAGAGGCCTTGGATCTGGTGGAGGAGGAGAGAGAAATAGCGAAGCTGAGAGCAGAGAGATACAAGAGCAGGATCAAAGCATCTGATTCGGGTGGAATTTACACGTTTTAGGAGCACATGTGAAGCATGTTTTGATGTAGATTTCATTGAATTATGCATTAAATATGATTGTTTGAGCCAAAATGAGAGAAAGGTTGTGTTTTGTTGATTTTGTAGGAAATACGATGAAATTTGGAGCAAAACACCAACCATACTTTACTGGATCAGGAAGAGGAGTGCACGGTTGAATTCGTCTCGAAAAATGGAGTGGATTAGCAAAAGGAATCGAGTCAATCCGACACCCGAGGCGGAAGATATGCACGAAACAAGAAAAGGCCGGAATCGAAGAACAGGGCAACTCGGCCGAGTGAGCCAACTTGGGCGAAGCTGAGATTTTAGGATTTACTGCGCACTCGGCCGAGTAAGGTGGAATACAGTAGCTCCTGGATTGAACATCACTCGGCCGAGTAACCCAATTCGGCCGAATCTGCGATTTTCAACATTTTTGCGCACTCGGCCGAGTGAGCCAACTCGGCCTAGTCTCGGCTAGACAAAGTCGCAACACGCTTTTTCAAGTGATTCACTCGGCCGAGTGACCCCGACTCGGCCGAGTCACCCCATTTTCGGTGCCAAACTCGTATTTTCTCCATTTTCAAGGGATCAACTTGCAATTATGCCATTTAAGCCCTACCCCAACACTATATAAGTCTCCTTTCTTGAAATCCAAGACATTCTCCCCCAATCCACACATAGTTACACATACTTGGAGGTGTTTTGGCTATTTCTCTCTCAATTCTTCATCAAATCAAGGAAGAAAGGATGCAATAGCTCCCAAATTCCATTCCCTACCACATTCTAGACTAAGCTTTCCCTTTCTTTTCCTTTTTATTTAGTTATTTCATTTGGATTTTGTAATTTCATTATGCTAGTTAGTAACTAAACAAATTGTGGTTCTAAGGCATTGTAGATACTTGGATTGAAGTTTATGATTAATTTCTTGCTTTAATTGGTGTTTGTCCCTTATTTGCATGTTTAATTATCCATTGCAAAGCATGTTGTTATTGGCCATGATGATTTGCTTAATTCATTGTTAATTGGGGTAAGATCAAGAGATTTATTCCATTTAATCGTATGCAAGCATGCAACCCGATATTATTATGAGCTCGAGAGAGGATTAATTATCGGAGAGGGAATCGAATGATCTTTGGGGCTAGTTTAGGTAATACAATATTTGTGAGGTAGAGATACGAACTTATATTGTGTTTTCCTTTGGGTTAATTAGATCGAGAGATTAATTAATTCTTCTCGTGTGATCACCCTATATGAGACAACCTTAATGACCATTTAAACGAGTTAACATTCATAAACGGATATTTAGGTGTTACAATTGCCTTGGAACCCACCTTCTCTTAATTGATCTTCATTCGTTTTACTTTCTTTTATTGATTTGCATGCTAGTAGATCGATTTCCATTACTCTTTATTACTTATTTGTGACACTTTGGTAGGTAATCTTAGAGTAATTCACACCATTCAAATTATTGATCGCGTCTAAATAGAACTTAGTTAACAAACTACACTTTTACGCTTAACCTCCTTGTGGGATCGACCTCTGATTAGTGTGAAAATTGCTTGAAATTCATATGTTTAAATTGCATAATTTTATAGGATTTCGTGCATTATTTACACTAAATTGGCTAATTACACGTGATTTGGAGAAATGGTGTAGTTTGCTATTTTTGTAGGTAAAACGAGGTGTTTTGAATCAAATCACGAAAAATCCAGCTGTTGGATCGAGTCCATGAGTTGACCAAATGAAAGAAGGTGAAGTGAGGGTCGAAACGAGACAAAAATCGAGTCGATCGGACACCCGAATCAAAAGATATGAGCAAAACAAGATAGGAGGGGCACGGCCGAGCCCGAGGCTCGAGATGGACGTGCCCGTGACAGAGAGAATAGAGAAGTTGGGAGGCACGGCCGAGCTCCACATGCACGGGCGAGCTTCTGAATAGAAGTGCATATTATGGGCCTGAATTAAATTAAGCAAATTTGGGCTGCCATTTTCTTTAATTTTCTGGGCCCATTTACCTAACAGATCAAAGATCTCCAATCAATTAATTAGGCCGAAGTATATTTTGAATGAAGAGAAGGAGCTGGGGTTTAACAATTCGGAACACACACGCTAAGGGAGGGGAATTGACACGCAGTAGCTCCGATTAGGGAACCTCCTCCCTTCCACCTCACTCAATACACTTAATTTAGTTTATTAGCTAGTTTTAAATGGAGTTTTTCATTTTCTTGCAAGCAACCCAAGACTTGAGGTGATATTTTTCCTTAATTCCATGTTTTGTTGTTTATCTTTTATGAGTTTGATTTCAATTGTTAATTTAGTTATTAATTAGGTTTGTTGGTGTTTGGGTGTTTTGATTTGTGATGGAATTTGTGTTATTAACTTAACTTTAATTGTGTAATTCATTGGAGGGAATATTGGTTAGATTTATGGGTTTTGATAGATCATTGGCTAGAACTCAATTAATAGGTTATATGTGAAGTTCAATTAATGCAACGAGAGTTGGTTAATTGGGGTAGATAGTATAATCGAGGGTTGGGAATCGAGTGAATGAGTAAATATTGGGTTATCGCAACGAGAGTTGGGTAATTTTCATTAGAACCCCATTTATCTACATTGATTTCTTGAATGAGAATTTGAGTGATTAGTGAGAAGGCCATAGGAGTTTGGTTGTTAGTATTCAAGTGGAAAAGCATGATTATGGATTAGTTTAGTATAATTTAGGTAGAGTCGAACCCCCTAGTCGTGTGATTACCCGGGTAAGAACGCCTCTATTCATCCTCTCGATCCTAGGTGATTTAGTAGACAAATGCACTCGTGATTGCTTCTATCAAGTTCCACCTAATGAATTGCACATAAAAGTCGATTTTTAACTCAATTTTCCACACAATGACAAACACCCGAACACTACTTTTCACATTTGATATTTGATCATCATTTTACTTGCTTTTATTAGTTAGTATTTAGCTTGTTGATTTTTACATTTAGTTTTTATCGCTCACCCCCATGTTTTATCACTATAATTACGTGACGACACACAACACTAAGGCTACACAAGCTAAGTAGTCCCGTGGTTCGATAATTTAACCGGGCACTTACTTTTACTAGGAGGACCCTCTTATACTTGAGAGGTGAGTATTGAAAAATACGTGTCAAGTTTTTGGCGCCGCTGCCGGGGATTAGTTTTGCTCTTTTGTGTAACTTAGTGTTAGTTTAGCGTAATTACTAGTGATTTTTATTTGTTCTACATTATCTTGTGCTTTTTATACTTGGTCGTTTGTGTAGGTGAGCTTAATTGCAAGATGGACGGATACAACCAATATTCATGGAATCAATTGTATGATCAATATGATATGGTTTATCCTCCTCGTCAAGAAGAAATTTGCTACGATAGTTGGGGGAACTACAATTACGATTATCAAATGCAACAAGTTCCCACCGATTATCAAGATTATGGGAAAATGGAGGCCTCGCCCTATCTTTATGAGTTGTTAAATACCTTCATTGAGAGTAATGGAGGGAAGGATAGGCCAAACGTGATGGATCAAGTTGAGGAAGCAAGCTACTTTGGAAGACAACCTTACTCACAAGGAGTTGATCCGGGTGATCATGCACCAAATGATGAGAGAAATGCTTACTTGGAACACTTGCTAGCCACTTGCATGACTCAATCCAATGAAAGATTGGAAAAGATGGATGAGCAACTTGTCTCACTTTCGAACCAAATGAAGAATGTGGAGTCCCATATGATTCAAATGGCTTCTTCAAGTGGGTCTAGTTATGAAGAGTCAAGCATGACGATTGATGAAGAAGAGGGCTCAAGTGAAGAGGAGGACGAAGACGTCAAGTTTATTGGGTACTTAATGGAGATTGAAGAAGATGAAGAGGAAGAAGAAGAAGAATGTCCCTTGATGGAGGACACGAACAACAAAGAACAAAAAGATCAAGAAGCATTAGATGACACATTGAAGAGTGAAATGAGCATTTCTAAACCTTTACACTCTTCAATTTTCACTTTAGATAATATTGATGCTTCTATTGATTTTATCTTACCTCTTGTTAACTTTGATGTTAAGAAAGAAATTGAAAAAAGCTTGGGCATCCTCCCACAAAAAGGAAAGGAATGGGAAGAAGGTATGGAAGAAGATGTAGATGTTGTTAATTCTTAAATGTCTTAACATTATCAACAACATCTAAATTTGACCTTCCGATATTTTTTCTAAGTCTTTTCTAAAATGCTACATTAAATGTTGATCTAAATGTTGTCGCATTTCTGGCAGGATCTAGAATCTTCTACAAGGATCTGGAACCTGGAAGATTCCAGAACATTGGAGAACATGCTAGAACAGCCTAGATGCATTTGGAACGACCTGGAGCAGGCTAGAAGGATCTAGAAAGATCATGGAAGTTGTGGAAGTTGTGGAAGTTGAGTTTCCTAAAAAATAGGACCTCAATGTGGAAGCCTCTAGAATTCGTATCCCACATCTATAAATACCCATTGAAGGCTTCATAATTCAGTGTGCTCTATTCGATCAATATCCTAGACCGAACGTTCATCCCTGTTAGGAAATTGTGGCCAATAGTTCTACATTTTAGTTCATACGTTGTATACCACCCGTATGACTGTGTGTCTTCTTATCTATTGAGAGTGTAATCATTAGATAAACTAGGCATTTCGACAGTGTATAATTTATACACTTAGTTCATTTTCTAGACTTGGCACCTGCCTCGTTTATAGTTTCGTTGTGAAAGTTATTGTTGTAACATTTCACACAACATTTGTACTTGAAGATAAGTACTGATTTTACGCCATAAGGCAGACATAGATTTTTATTTATAAAATCTATGTTAAAAGTATTTCCATTGTGTCTCGTTTGTTTTTAGTGTTTCAAGTCTTCCGCTGTGTATCTTAATTTCTGATATTCTGTTAGAGTCAGTGTTGCACTATTTGTCTCAACATTCTGTGCAACATTTATCTACTTATACTTAAACACTTCTATACACCCCACACCACACTTTCAGTTGGTATCAGAGCTGATACCTGACGACACTAGGTTAGATCTTTGGTCAAGTGTGTTTTTAGTTTAGTTTAGCAATGGAAACACATCACATATCCACTGCACTTAGGCCACCCGTTTTAGATGGTTCAAATTATTCTTATTGGAAGCCTAAGATGCGTATGTACATCAAGTCAATTGATGAACGTGCTTGGAGGACTGTACTTACAGGTTGGGAAGCTCCAAAGAGACCAGCAGACGCAGATGGTGAAGTTCAACTCAAAAGAGAAGTTGATTGGACGGCTGATGAAATAACAACAGCAAGCTACAATTCTAAAGCTTTAAATGCTATTTTTACTTCTGTTGATGTTTCAATGTTTAAAATTATATCTAACTGTTCTACTTCTAAAGATGCATGGGACAGGTTGCAAGAGCATTGTGAGTGTTCAGACAGTGTTCGAAGGACTAAGCTTCGAATGTTGGGGACAAAGTTTGAGAATCTCCGAATGAAGGAAGATGAAACCATTTCATCCTACAATGAAAGGTTAAGTGAGATAATCAATGAATCACATTCTCTTGGTGACCCTATTTCTAATGTTAGAGTAGTTCATAAGATATTAAGATCTGTTCCTAAAAGATTTGATGCTAAAATTTATGCTATTGAAGAGGCAAAAAATACAGATACATTAAGTCAAAATGAGTTAGTGAGTATTCTTAGAACATATGAAATAAACACTAATCAAGTTGATGAAAATGATGCTGATAAGAAAGTTGTTGTTTTTAAAGGAGAAACATCAAACATTTCTGAGATTCAACCTATCATTACTGAAGTTGATTCTGATGAAGAATTGCTTGATAAATGTCTCAAGGATCCTAACAACATTGCCTTACTTACTAAGCACTTTAATAAGTTTCTTAAGAAATCTGTGAACAAATCTAGCAACATTCAGCCTAAGATTCAAATCAACACATCAACACCTCAACCAGAAAGGAGGAAAGGTCAATTCACACCAAGACCATCAAAGAGTGAAGGTAAACCAAGGTATGATCCTGAATTTCGAAAATCAGTTCAATGTAATGCTTGTTCTGGTTATGGCCATTATGCAAATGAATGTGCCAATACTAGACTTAAGCAAAAACTGAATTTTAGTGCTACCTTGAGTGATGATTCTGATGATGATCTTGATGAATTAAATCAGAATGAATATTCTAATTTTACCAAAATTGATTATAATGATTCCTCAGATGATGATCTGGATGAAACAGATTCTGATGCTGTACCTGATGCTCCAACATCTACAGCAACATCAGAACAGAGTCACCCAAATTTGAACTGTTTTAATGGTTTAGTTGATGATGCAGGAAAAAGGAATGATGACAATGAATACCAACAGTTGTTAGATGATTGGAAGAATCAGAAACTCACCCTTGATTCTCTGAATAAAAGGAATGAGGATTTGACAGAAACAATCACCAAGCTAGAAGTTATTCTTACCAAAAGAGATCTGGAAATCTGTAACTTAAAGGAGAAACTGATAAATTCTACTTTATGTTTCAAGAAATATTCCAAGAGTGCTTCTGAGGTAAATAATGTTATAGCTACTGGTAAGTCTAACAATCATGGTTTAGGTTATGATGGTACTACTGCTTCTATTTCTGATAAATTTAGAAAACCTGTGAAATTTGTTAAGGCAAATGTTGACACATCTGGTGCAACATCTGCAGAAACAGAGTCTCACAAGGTTAAAAGGAAGTATATCTGTCATTACTGTTTCAAAATTGGTCACATTCGTCCTTACTGTATAAAGTTGTTTGAAGAACAGAAAAACTTGAGAATGCTGCATAAGAAACTGTCACATCCTGGTAAACAGTTTTTGAAATCTGCATGGAAACCAAAAGCTACCTGTAATGTTGTTCATACCTCCTTAAAAGCATGTCTACCTGACTTGTGGTACTTTGATAGTGGTTGTTCTAGACATATGACAGGTCGTATTGATTTCTTATCTGATTATGTGACCTTGAATAGTGGTAGTGTTACATATGGTGGAGGTTCTAAAGGAAAAATTGTTGGTAAAGGAACTTTGAATGTTGAAGGTTTTCCTAAGCTTAAAAATGTATTACATGTTGATGGCTTACTTGCAAATCTGATTAGCATTAGTCAACTTTGTGATGATAATTTGCATGTGAAATTTGATAAAGATTCATGTTATGTTCTTAATAAAGATGAAGTTTGTGTCATGACTGGTAATAGGTCAGCTGATAATTGTTATCTTATTAGAAC
Organism: Galeopsis tetrahit; assembly: GCA_963675135.1. NCBI lineage: Eukaryota > Viridiplantae > Streptophyta > Magnoliopsida > Lamiales > Lamiaceae > Galeopsis > Galeopsis tetrahit. The sequence goes on along the minus strand of OY776126.1, from coordinate 48,042,218 downwards.
AAATATGTGTAACTTGTCAAAACATGATGAAAATGTTCTATGACATCAAAGATTGGGTCATGCAAATTACAGAGCAATGAAAAAGCTAATCAAAGCAGATGCAGTAAAAGGAATTCCAGAACTGAGGTTTCACAACACCACTGTATGTGGACCATGCCAAAAAGGTAAGCAGGTAAGAATGTCACACAAAATGCTGTCACATTGTACTACACATCGATGCTTTGAATTACTGCACATGGATTTGATGGGTCCTATGGAAACTGAAAGCATTGGAGGAAAGAGGTATTCCTTAGTTGTGGTAGATGATTTTTCTAGATATACCTGGGTAGAGTCTTTGAGAGACAAATCTGAAGCATTTGCTGCATTTAAAATTCTTTATAAGAGGTTCAAAAATGTGTTTAACTTGAAAGTTGGCCGTATTAGAACTGATCATGGTAGGGAATTTGAAAACAGCATGTTTAATGATTTTTGTGATAAAAAGGGTATCTTGCAAGAATATTCATCTCCTAAAACTCCACAACAAAATGGAATTGTTGAAAGAAAGAATAGAACTTTACAAGAAATGGCTAGAGTTATGCTTACATCCAAATGTCTTGCTAAGAAATTTTGGGGAGAAGCATTGAATACTGCATGCCATATTATTAATAGGGTTTTTATTCGTTCTAATACTAATCAAACACCATATGAGATTTTGAACAACAGAAAACCTAATGTGAAATATTTTCATGTATTTGGTTGTGTGTGTTATATTCTGAATGATAGGGATCAACTTCATAAGTTTGATTCTAAAAGTGATAAAGGTTTCTTTTTAGGTTATTCTAGAAATAGTAAAGCTTATAGAATTTATAACCTTAGAACTAACACTGTTCAAGAATCTGTTAATGTTGTGTTTGATGATGATAAAGGTCTTACAGATGACAAGGATGAAGAAGATGTATCACAGGTTACTGACACTTCTGAGAATACACTGAAGTCTGAAAATGTTGCACCAAATGTTAACACATCTGGGTCAACATCTACAGAACAGTCAGCTGTAAATTCACAGAATGATCAGTACATTCCCAAAACAAATCCTTCTTCAAGAATAGGCAAAAGTCATCCTTCTGACCAGATCATAGGCGATGCTACAGTTGGAGTGCAAACAAGAGGAAGAGTAAGATCAAACAAGGTAGATGTGGTAAGAACAATATGCATGTCTTCTATGTGTAATGTTGTAAATGTTGAATGCTATTTATCTGAAATTGAACCTAAGAGTGCTAAAGAAGCCTTAACTGATGAAAATTGGATTAATGCTATGGATGAAGAACTTGGTCAGTTTGAAAGAAATGAAGTGTGGACACTTGTTCCTAGACCTAGTCATACTAATGTCATTGGAACAAAGTGGATATTCAAGAATAAAACTGATGAATCTGGTAATATTGTTAGGAACAAGGCTAGGTTAGTAGCACAAGGTTACACCCAAGTTGAAGGAGTCGATTTTGATGAAACTTTTGCACCTGTTGCTAGGATAGAATCTATTAGATTACTGCTAGCTATTGCATGTTTTATTGATATTAAGCTTCATCAAATGGATGTAAATGCTGCATTTCTAAATGGCATATTAAATGAAGAAGCATATGTTGAACAACCTATAGGATTTGAAGATCCACAGTATCCTGATCATGTATATAAACTTAAAAAGCATTGTATGGTCTTAAACAAGCTCCTAGAGCATGGTATGGTAGGCTTACTGACTTTCTTTTGGAATATGGATTTATTAGAGGAGAGGCAGATAGAACTTTGTTCATTAAGCACACTGAAAATGATATACTAATTGCTCAAATATATGTTGATGACATTGTGTTCGGTTCTACTTGTGATAAAATGTTGAGTAAATTTGTTGAGGCAATGACTGCAACATTTGAAATGAGTATGGTTGGAGACTTGAATTATTTTCTAGGTCTTCAAATCAAACAATGCAGTGATGGTATTTTCTTCTCCCAAAGTAAGTATGCTAAGAACTTGGTTAAAAGATTTGGTCTTGAGAATTCAAAACCAATGAAAACTCCTATGGGATCTTCTTTGAAACTTTGCAAAGACAGTGCTGGAACAGATGTTGATCCAACACTTTACAGATCCATGATAGGTAGTTTATTGTATTTAACCTCTAGTAGACTAGATATTATGTACAGTGTGTGTGTTTGTGCTAGGTACCAAGCTAATCCAAAGGAATCTCACCTGAATGCTGTGAAAAGGATTATCAAGTATGTTGCAGGTACAAGTGACCTTGGAATCTGGTATACTAAGGACACCAACAACATTCTGATAGGCTACAATGATGCTGATTGGGATGGAGATATAGATGATAGAATGTGTACGAGTGGAGGATTTAGACTTAGATTTCTCCATCGATTTATGTAATCGATCACCGACTCTTCCTTTGATTGACGAGTGTTCCTCAATTCAAGCATGCTAACCATTCTACGACTGCTGTAAAATCGATTGAGAAATTCTTGTTCCATTTGCTCCCAACTGTCTATCGAACTGGCCTCCAAATCGATGTACCAATCGAATGCATTGCCCTTTAAAGAGCGCACGAATTGCTTCACCAAATGATCTCCATACGTGCCAGCATTGTTGCAGGTCTCCACGAAGTGAGCAATATGTTGCTTTGGATTACCCTTGACATCGAACTGCTGCAACTTTGGAGGATAATAACCAACTGGCATCTTCAAACTGTCAATCCTCTTCGTGTAAGGCTTGATGTAGGTGAATGAAGACTTAGGACTTTCCTCGAACTTATCTTTGATCGCCACGAGTATAATTTCTTTTAGCCGGTCAACGGGCACCAAACCATCGAGGGAAACTTGTAACTCCTTAAGAGTTGGGTCAATTTCCATCTGTTGACGTTCACCAGACATCTCCACATCATGCCCCTCGACTCGCTTTTCTTTTACTCAACTTGACTCCCCTTTATCTGCATTGCTCATGAGCTTAGCAATCTGAGCATCCTATTCTTGGACATGTTTCGTGAGTCTTTCTATAGCTCGAGTTAAGCTTGCCAGTTGCTCCTCAAGATTCGTAGTGTTTGTCACCATTGCTGAAGCTGCACTTGAATCTGATGAGCGCACTGTGGAACGAGTAGGGGAACATGCTGGATTGTTCTCCTCATTCGCAGTGTTGGGTGGTGGACCCTCTGCAATAGCCTTCTCTGAAGAAGACGATGACTTGGAGCTTCTTGACATACTCCTCGTGACTACGTTCACATCTTCAAGGTCAAGACCAGCTGACCCGGATGCAACACCTCTCTTGATCTTAATCTTGATTGGCGCCCTCGTTTGTCTTGATTTATTAGAAGAGCAGAGATGAGAGGTAGGGATTTTCCCACTGGGCGTGCCAAATTTGTAAACACAAATTTCGTGAATTAAATATTAAAACGCGAAAATGCGAAACAATTTTATTTCTTTTGGATTAAACCGATAAATATTGTGGGTTACAATCTCTAATTTTCTCCTCTGTTTCTCTCTTCTTGAACTTCACTTGAATTTCTTGAGCTTTTGGAGTTGGATCCGCAGCCGAATCCTCTTCGATCTTGAATTTGGGATTTTATAACGTTAATCTAAAGTCTTGGGGCCGTATATTGGATTAAACGTCGATTTTTGGGACTTTACGAGACTTATCGGGACTTTTCGAGACTTTTTTGGGACTTATCTGGACTTTTTCGTTGAAGACCACGAAGAACCTTGAAGAAACGCCGAATCAGAGGGGCTTAGCACCTTGATCTCCACTTGAACACAGCTTTGCACGAAGAACGCCTTTGAAGCTCCTCCGACTGCTGAAAAATATTCTAAAATCTCTGTAGAGAATTTTAGAGCCTTGAATGCTTCTGATTTCTTGATGTGAAATGAATGGAATGAGGCCCCTATTTATAGGTGTAGAACCTAGGGCTTTTATAGGCTAAATTTGATGGGCTGGAGATATTCGTGCTAAGTAGTTAGGACTTAGTCAAATCTTATCCACAACTTGGTGTTGGGCTGAATTGCTTGATGGGCTCAAAATACCAGATTTGGACCCGATTTGATTTATTGGACTTTAGATGCCCGTCTTGACTCATTGGACTTCAGAGGCCCAATTTGAATTTGTTGGACTTTAGAGGCCCATCTTGATTTACTAGACTTTAGAGGCCCGACTGGATTTGTTGGGATTTCGGGGTCCGACTTGATTTGTTGGGTTTTGGAGGCCCAAATTAATTGAATTTTGCTTGTCTACACACGAGAACGTTTGTCTTTGATGTGGACTAATTGCGAATTACTTTCAAATGATTTCCCACATGCGGGCCAGGAGTGACTATTCTTTAAATACTTTTGACAAAGTAGGGATTTAATTATTTAACCACTTAAAATGCCTTTAGTGGAGTAAGTTAACAGTTTAACCACATGTCTTTACCTTTGGTGGTTTTCGTACACAGTTTAGACTCATGCGGGCCAGGAGTAATAAGCAGTTTAGACTCGTGCATTATGGAGCAACAAGCAGTTTAGGCTCGTGCGTTCTTGGAGCAACAAGTAGTTTAGGCTCGTGCGTTTATGGAGCATACTTGTTATCTTTACGCGTAGTAGTGTTTCAAAAACATTTCTTTCATGGGACAAATGTATACGCCGTCTTCAGAAATCAATTTGTAGGCGTCATTTTCATAAACTTCCTTAATTTTATTGTCTTCAACTGTGACGTGATTCGCCGTTGTTTCAGTTTCTTCTAACAAGATCTTCCCTTCTTTGGCTAGCCGCATGATTTTCTCTTTAAGTATAAAGCAGTCTTGGGTTGGATGTCCTACCAATCGATGGTACTTGCAATATTTGGGGTTGTCCGTTCGCCCAGTCTCATCGGGTCGTTTCATTTGTGGTAGTTCAATGAGATCATTCTTGATCAAGTCATCGAAAATTTCGAGGATGTCTGAGTCTAGAAATGGGTATTGCTTTCGTTGCAACTCCTTCAAACTCATTTTCCTTTGCCCCCACTCTTGATATAGCGGCCCTTCAAATCCACTTGTAGACATGCTCAACTCCCTATCATGAGCCTTAGTAGCCAAATCCTCGAATGATCTTGGTCGAATTGCTTGAAGGATATATTGAAGATCCCACTGCATTCCTTGGATGCACATCTCGATAGCTGAAGCTTTAGTCAATCTATTCTTTCAATTTAGACTTAGATTTCTCCATCGATTTATGTAATCGATCACCGACTCTTCCTATGATTGACGAGTGTTCGTCAATTCAAGCTTGCCAACCGTTCTACGAGTGCTGTAAAATCGATTGAGAAATTCTTATTCCATTTGCTCCCAACTGTCTATCGAACTGGCCTCCAAATCCATGTACCAATCGAATGCATTTCCCTTTAAAGAGCGCACGAATTGCTTCACCAAATGATCTCTATACGTGTCAGCATTGTTGCAAGTCTCCACGAAGTGAGCAATATGTTGCTTCGGATTACCCTTACCATTGAACTGCTGCAACTTTGGAAGTTGATAATCAACTGGCATCTTCAAACTGTCAATCCTCTTCGTGTAAGGCTTGATGTAGGTGAATGAAGAATTAGGACTTTCCTCGAACTTATCTTTGATCACCCCGAGTATGACTTCTTTTAGCCGGTCAACGGGCACCAAACCATCGGGAGAAACTTGTGACTCCTTAAGAGTTGGGTCAATTTCCATCTGTTGACGTTCACCAGACATCTCCACATCATGCCCCTCGACTCGCTTTTCTTTTGCTCGACTTGACTCCCCTTTGTCTGCATTGGTCATCAGCTTAGAAATCTGAGCATCCTGTTCTTGGACATGTTTCGTGAAGCCTTCTATAGCTCGAGTTAAGCTTGCCAGTTGCTCCTCAACTGTCGTAGTGTTTGTCACCATTGTTGAAGCTGCACTTGAATCTGATGTGCTCGCTGTGGAACGAGTAGGGGAACATGTTGGATTGTTCTCCTCATTCGCAGTGTTGGGTGGTGAACCCTCTGAAGTAGCCTTCTCTGAAGAAGACGATGACTTGGAGCTTCTTGACATACTCCTCGTGACTACGTTCACGTCTTCAAGGTCAAGACCACCTGACCCGGATGCAACGCCTCTCTTGATCTTAATCTTGTTTGGCGCAATTGTTTGTCTCTATTTATTTGAAGAGCAGAGATGAGAGGTAGAGATTGTCCCACTGGGCGTGCCAAATTTGTAAACATAAATTTCGTGAATTAAATATTAAAATGCGAAAATGCAAAATAATTTTTTTTCTTTCGGATTAAACCGATAAATATTGTGGGTTACAATCTCTAATTTGCTCCTCTGATTCTCTCTTCTTGAACTTCACTTGAATTTCTTGAGCTTTTGGAGTTGTATCCGCAGCCGAATCCTCTTATATCTTAAATTTTGGTTTTTATAACGTTAATCTAAAGGCTTGACGCCGTATTTTGGATTAAACGTCGATTTTTGGGACTTTACGGGACTTTTTCGGGACTTTTTCGTTGAAGACCCACGAAAGACCTTGAAGAAACGCCGAATTGGAGGGGCTTAGCACCTTGATCTCCACTCGAACACCGCTTTGCATGAAGAACACCTTTGAAGCTCCTCCAACTGTTGAAGAATACTCTAAAATCTCTGTAGAGAATTTTAGAGCGTTGAATGCTTCTGATTTCCTAATGTGAAATGAATAGAATGAGGCCCCTATTTATATGTGTAGAACCTAGGGCTTTTATGGGCTAAATTTGATGGGCTGGAGATATTTGTGCTAAGTAGTTAGGACTTAGTCAAATCTTATCCACAACTTGGTGTTGGGCTGAATTGCTTAATGGGCTCAAAATACCAGATTTGGATCCGATTTGATTTATTGGACTTTAGAGGCCCGTCTTGACATATTGGACTTCAAAGGCCCGATTTGAATTTGTTGGACCTTAGAGGCCCGTCTTTATTTACTGGACTTTAGAGGTCCGACTGGATTTGTTGGGCTTTAAGGGTCCGACTTGATTTGTTGGGCTTTAGAGGCCAATCTTGATTTGTTGGGTTTTGGATGCCCAAATTAATTTAATTTTGCTTATCTACACTAGGTAAGACATATTTGAAAAGAGAAGTTAATGCTAAAGTATTGTATGTTTTACCCAAGATCTGGTTAACTAAAGTATAGATCATTAAAAATGATAAAGATTTTAAGATGTTGAAAGACCAAATGAGACAGGTGATGAACATGCATCCACCTCTTCTACTAAAGTTGTTGCTTTCAAAGCTTCAGCACCCGCCAAAGGTTCCAGTAGTTCAGGCAAGGAATCCAAAGTGAGAGAAGAGGCGACTCCTTTAGATCTCAGCCTGCAGGAACAGATGGCCTTGATGATGAAGAGATTTGATAAACTTCAATCTCAGCATGGTAAGTATAAGAAATTCTATAGAGAATATAAAGATAAGAAGATTAACCATGCAAGAAGCTCATCATCTTCATATAAGTCCAAGGACAGATCAGAATGTACTCCAGAACGCAGAAGATAGGAATTAACCTAGCTCCTCCAGAAGAGAAGAGTCGTCTGATCGTAGAGGAAGTAACAGAAGAGATGCTACTCCTAGTCGAAGCTCTAGGGATGGTAAGGATTTGTGTTATACTTGTAATAAACATGGTCATTTTAGTGTTGAATGTACAGATCTTACTCCCAAAGAGCGTGATCGATGCACTTAAAGCTAGAAGAGAGAGGAAAGTATCTTCCAGAAGGAGAGCTATGATGGCTGATGAGGAGAGGAGTGATTCAGATGATGAACTACATTCCTCAGATGAATCAGGCTTTCTGACTGATGGAGATGAAACTCTCTTGGATGATCATTGCATGATGGCAAGAGAAGAAATAGAGGTAAACTCTAAAATTGTTTCAATTCATTCCTCTTTTTCACAAACAGATGAGTTCGACTCATCTGACGCCGATTCTGAGAATCATCTTCAGTTCACTTGTGAACAATTTAAGATTGACCTCAGACTGGTAACATCAACTTATATGGCTACTGAGGATGAAACTATGAAGTTGAGAGCTGAAATTGTTAAGCTAAAGGAGCTAAAGCTTGAAGCTGACTCTAAGCTAGTGATAATGAATGAGAGACTGACCCAAGAGTTATCTCAGCTTAAGGATCAACACTCAATTCTGACTCACGTGCATAAGAATCAGCTGACGACTCATGCTACTGAAATTGAGGAATTTTGTGTTCTCAAAGTCACGTATGATGAACTTCTCAGTAGTAATGAAAAGCTAATAAAAGAGAAGAATCTTTTAAACCTAAAGGTTGTCGAGATTAACATAGTAAAGGAAGCTCTTAATCAAATTAATGACTTCTCTAGAAGTCTTAAAGAAATATCAGGAGTAGGCCATGAAGGCAAATATTCTGCAAATCAGCGAGGTAAGGACCAAGCAGATCAAACAGAAGTGGAGTCTGGATGTTGTATTCTTGAAGAACATTCTTCTCCAGCTTAGAGTACAGCCCCTAATGAGACTGCTACTTAAGTAACTGAAACAACCCCAAGCTTGGAAAAGCCAAAGGTTGTGATCTCCATTCCAAAGCCAGCTCCTGTTGTGGTAGATCCTAAGATAAATTTTTTTATAACTAGAAATGGTGGTATGCCAAAGGATTTAAAGGAAAGGTTGTGTAATCTAAGGAAAAAGACATATGGTCAACTGCTGAAGAACGTGCTTGAACAACAGAAGGGTGGTAATCAGCTGAGACCCTCTCCTTAGAAGAAGTCTCAGCCGAATACTACTAAGGCTAAGAAGTTGGACCCAATCCCCAAAAGGCCTGTCAAGTATGCACCTTCAATTTCATTTGAAATTCATGACAGTCCCGGATCTGAGATTAAGTTACAATCAGCTGAAGGAAAATCAGAAGACAGACCCTAATCTGTCACACGAGTAAAAGTCTTCTGAATTTCACTCAGCTGACACTACACAAGCTAATTCAGTTAAGGAAAAAGCTGAAAAAGTTTGGTATTGTGATGCCCATGGGAACAAGCTGAAATGCTCGAGATTATTTAGAAGAGCAATGTACATCTGGGTTCCCAAGGGTAGTACTAACACCCAAGGACCCAAAACAAAATGGGTACCTAAGCAATGATTTGCTTGCAGGGTCGCGTGGATCTACTAAAGAGAGAAGGACCAGAAGCTGAACTATGGTACATAGATTTAGGCGCTTCACGTCATATGACAGGTTCACAGCACCTCCTTATGAACCTCATCGAGATGAAAGGTCCACGAGTCGTATTTGGTGACAATTCCATTGGTAAAATAAGAGGAATTGGAAACTTAGTAAAACATGTATCTTATATTGATGGTCTTAAGTACAATTTACTTTCTATTTCTCAATTCTGTGATAGAGGGTATAGTGTTGAATTCTCTTGTACAGGCTGAAAAGTAGTAGATAAGAATAGTAAGCACGTACTACTCTCTGGTAGCAGAGAAGGAACTATTTATGTTGCTAACTGGAAAAGCTGACCTAGTGATGTCTAGTGGCTAAGAGTTCTAAAGAAGTAGATTGACTATGGAACATAAGACTTGGTCATCTGAACTTTAAAACTCTAAACACTATTACAAGAAGCTCACTAGTGGTTGGCTTGCCTAGTGAAGTTTTTAGTAAAGAACTACAGATGTGTGATGCATGTCAGAAGGGCAAACAGACGAAAGTGCCAATGAAAAGCAAGACTGTATCATCCACCAGCACAGTCCTTGAACTACTTCATATGGATTTGTTTGGACCTATATATCTCACCTGCTACTTTAAGTGGTAGAAAGTATACGAGTAAAATGCGCTTTTGGTCCCACCATCCACGGGCACTCATGATTTTGGTCCCAACACTTTTAATTTTGGTCCCGAAAGTGAAAAATTTGACACATTGGGTCCCAAAGTTAGTCAACCATTAGTTGACCTTAGTCAACCGTTAGTCAACCGTTATTTTCCCATTCGCTTAACACACCCACGTTCGATGAGTACACACCCTAAGAAAGTACAAAAATACCCTTCATTCCTCCTTCCTTCCTCTTCTCATTTTCGCCCTAATTCATTCATTTCATTCACTCATCTTCTTCCTTACTCCACCAGCCAGTCAGCCCCGCCGTGTCCCTCATCGGCCACGCCGACGCGCCGCTTCCCTCACCGGCCACACCGACGCGCCGCTTCCCCCACTCCATCGCAGACCCAAGCACCGACGTCCATCGCAGACCCCTTCATCCACGACGTCACCTCGCCGTTTGCCGACCATTCACGGCGGCGTCCATCGCAGATCCAAGCACCGCCATCGCTCTTCCCTCGCGCCGCAGTGGAAATCCCTGCATTGCCGTCGGCAATGAAGTCCTCACTTTCAACGACTCCACTCTCTCCTCTGAACTCCTCCCCGCTATGGAATCCATCCACTCCGCCCTAGTTTCCCTCAAACTTGACAAACAGGTATGTATTCGGTTGATCTAAAATTGAAATCGAATTTGATCTGAAATTGAAATCGAATTTGAATTTGAAATAAAAAAATTACGGTAACCGTCACAACCGCGCACAATTTGGGGATTCTAGACGTTTCGTATCCGCCTTCCGCCGCCGTGTTCCATCCGGATCTGGTGTAGATTTGGCCAATTCCGGAGAGGTACTCGTTGCCGATTCTGACGATGAATTCGACGCCGGTGTTGGCGAACGCTTTGAGGACGTTAGGGTCGGCGTCGTAGAGCTTGATGCAGGAAATGCCCATGGATTTGACGAGAGGGACGACGGAGGACGGGTGGGGGAGGTTGTCGGCGATTTGGCCGTAGTTGATGCCCAGGGCAGACGCCGCCGCCGCCAAGTAGAAGAATAATAACAGTGATGAAGCTGCTGCTGCATTAATGAAGAAATTTGTGAGAAAGAGAAGTTAGATAAAATAGAAAGTGAAAATAGAAGAAAAGGTACCTGAAACTGAAAAAAGGTGAGTGGAAGCCATGGCAGTGCATAAGTGAAGGGTAGGACTTTATTTTTTAGGGGTAGAAATGGCATTTTAATGTTCAAAAAAATTCTTGGTGGGTGTCCTCAATAAAGTCGTGTGTGCGTATAGCCATGTGACACGCACGTGACTCGTTCCGTCAACATTTAACGTGCGTGGGGCTCAATTTAAAGTGTTGGGACCAAAATCATGAGTGCCCGTGGATGGTGGGACCAAAAGCTCATTTTACTCAAAGTATACTGTGGTTGTCGATGATTATTCTAAATACACTTGGGTAACTTTTCTATTCGAAAAGAGTGAGACAAGGACCAAACTTCCAGAGTTGATGAAAAAGATTCAGAACCAGAAGGGTTCAACAATCATCAAAATCAGAAGTGATAAAGGTGGTGAGTTTCTAAATTCTTCTATTACCACTTATTCAACATTAGACAAGCTCAGCTCATACGCCTCAACAAAATTGAGTAACTCGGCCATTCAAGAACAAATATAAAAAACACCCAATTAAGAACAATCATTCATCAAAACATACATTCAAGAACACTCCTCTACCATCACGAACCTGGAGTCGTAGATCGGCCAAGAAAATCCACCGGAGAACAGGTGGGCGGCGGCGCTGTAGTGGAGGCCTTCTTCGTCACCACCGAGAGTAGGGGCAGGGTGTTTGGTCTTCGGCGTCGGAGCTTCATTGCAGACGGGCGGCGGCCATGGTGGAGGGCCAGGCGTCGGTGGTGACTTCTTTCTTACAGCGGCTCGCGGTCGGGGGTGGGGGCATGGTGATTCGTTTACGGAGCTTCGTTACAAACGGGCGGCGCACGGACGGTGAAGATGGAGGCCATGGCAGAGGCTCCCTTCGTCTTCACGTATATTCCGAGGGAGTTTTAGAAGCTTTGGGGCGGCATGAGCTGAGTGATGGAGAAGCTTTGGGGGGGCACAGATTTTCCACAGTTGGGAAGGGAGGTCGACCGACGGCGAAGGTCATGGTGGGTTATCGACCGACGACCGCTCGGCCATGGCGACACCCATATGGGGATTAGGGTTTGGGAGATTAGGGTTGGGAGAGAGATTTTAAGAAATGAATTGGAACGAGGGATATTGGGTAAATGATTTGGTTTTATAGGGGGTGGTAATGGTATTTTACTACCAATTTGGCACATATTGGAAACTTTTAAATTTTGTAGCACCTAAATGTAATGGGGAGGTGTAGATCGCACCTATGGGTAAAAAAACTCTTATTTATTCTTGAAATGAAATGAGCTGGTAAGTATTAGTAACTAATTAAATATTTAGTACTCCCTCCGTCCCGTGATTATTTGCACACTTTCTTTGACGGGACGTCCCGATATTATTTGCACACTTAACTCACATGATTTTTACCAATAATACCCCTCCTTTATTTTACTTGGGCCCACAATTTAGTCAAATCTCCAACCACTTTAGTCAATGAATTACCAATAATACCCCTCCTTTATTTTACTTTACACATCACTATATTCCATATTCTTAAACTTCGTGATGGTCAAACCATGCAAAAAATGCTAAGACAGAGGGAGTACTAAATACTCCCTCTGTCCACTTTTATTATGTCCACTTCTCCGGGCACGGGTTTTAATGAATATTAATTAATTTATTCATAAAATAGATAAGTTGAGGGTATGATAGGGTATTGTGGGGTCCTTTTGTAAATAAATGATTGTTTATGAATAAAGTGAATGGCAAAGTGGGTAAATAAGTGATGGTATGAGGGTGGAGATAAAGTAGTATGAATAGTATTGTTTCCAAAAAGGGTATGGGCATAATAAAATTGGACAACCAAAAAGGAAAAGGGGAAAAATGAAATTGGACGGAGGGAGTATATGATTTTATGTAACAACTTATTTGTAACGAAAATGATATTTTGAACAAAATTTGTAACATTTTGTTACCGCTATTAAGGTTTTAGTAACCACAAAAGGAGTCGATGCAATTTTATTGGTAAAGAAATTGAATTTTTTTCGTTACAAGAACTTTTTGCAACGAGTTTTACAAGACCAACTTTTGTAACAAAAATTTTCGTTACGAAAGATTTTTGTAACCAAAAAATGATTTTTTGTTACCAATTTTTTCGTTTCGAAAAGTGTATTTTCTTGTAGTGCACTTTTCAGTTACTTAAACTTTTCGGTAATATTGTGTTGCACTTTTCAGTTATAGTGAATTGCACTATTAAGTAACATAGTGTTGCACTATTTAATTGTAGTGACTTACACTTTTCAGTAATATTGTGTTGCACTCTTTAGTAATATTCAGTCGTTTTTTTCAGTTATAGTGACTTACACATTTCAGTAATATTGTGTTGCACTTTTTTTTTTTTAAGTCTCGGGTATTCGGTCTTGGACCGACTAATCCCGGGGGACCAATCCCACCGCCCATTTGCGGGGGTCCCGTTTAAAGCCAAAGCTTTGCGCTCTGTATGGACATGGCCCCATAGAAATTGTTTGCACCTTAGTGGGTTCGAACCTGAGACCTAGAGAGGAGCATACTCCTAAGTCCCAAGCCTACACCACTAGGCCAACTCCTTGGGGTTATATTGTGTTGCACTTTTTTAGTAATATTGTATTGTGTTGCAATTTTTCGTTAGAGTTTAATTATTAGGAAGGAAAATCCTATAGATTCATTTTCAAACAAAGGAAACAAATTAAAACAATTCAATTAAGGTCAAATTAATGTGTTAATACCCAATTATGCCCCTTGGTCTTAAAAAACAATATTAATTCATTAATATAATAAATTTCGAAATTGAAATACCATTTTCCACGCATTTGTATTGTTATTCAAATTGAAATTAAATCCTCATTCCCCCTAGCAACCGATAATTACTCAATCACTAACAAAATTTCTTTAATTGAATAACTACCTTTCGTATCCCAATTGTCAATTTATTTTTCATTGCTTTCCAAAAATAAGAAATTTGTTCCAGAACCATTGCAGTTTCTTTCGCACATATGCAATCAATTAATATTATTTCCGCATTTACTTTGACTCAAAATTGACATGCTTCCAAAGACATCCATGTTATAATAATATTATGACAAATATCAACAATTATATGTAAAATATTATCTGCTTCCAATGATATCCATAATTTAATTCGAATATTTAATTTTCTTATATATTACATTATATATTTTGATTTTAAACTCTTTTTTTTTTTAATATTTAACATCAATATAAGACTCATTGAATGTTTATATTTCATTAAATAATAAATTAGTTTGTATACTCTTCTTTATTTTTTGTTTAAAACGGTTTTCTATCCAGCTTATTTAATTTTGTCCATGCTTGTGCATAAACGATTTTTTTAGTTACCCAAACGATAACATTAAGTCAATTTTATTTAAAATTAATGCTTGGTGGGAGGTACTCATAATTTAATGGAAAAGTTACATTTAACATTAACATGATAATCATTTATCATTAATATTTTATTGATAAATATAATTTAATTCTAATATTTACTTTTCTTATATATTACATTATATATTTTTATATTTTGATTTTAAACTCTTATTTTTTTTAATATTTAACATCAATATAAGATTCATGTTAAATGCATATATTTCGATTTATTTAAAAGTTTAATATTATGAGTAAAAATTTTCACTTAAAAGTTTAACACATTTTTACTTAAAAAGTTTTAGTTACTATAATTGAAACGTAACTGAATATAACTAAAACATTTAATAGTGGAACTTAATATTTTTTGTGAATTATTTAATATAATATTATACTCCCTATGTTCCATTATTAATTGAACATTTGCTGAAATTATTTATTAGTATTAAAATTGATAAAATTACTTTTTAGGAGGGATAGTATGAGTAGTTTTACATTATTGGATATAAATCTTTTAATTTATTTGTGTGTAAAAAAATGGCATGTGGTGTAAATAAGAAATATTTGATGGAGATTTTTAATGGGGTAAGGAATAAGGGCAACTGTTCAAATATAATGGGACAAAAGTTTTTGATAAATATTCAAATAATAATGGGACGGAGGAAGTATATAATTAAGAAAATAAATTATTTAATTAGTATGAGAGTAACCTAAAATGGGAAATGTATATGTTTGTAGGGCAATTCTTACTGTAGTCAAATTTTACAAAGTGACTACATAGTCACTTTGTCGAATCGGGCCACGTGGCGTCATAAACGTCGTAACGACCCGCTACCTGTTATACAGGTTTAAATTATTTATATCATTTTTTAAATTGTATTTTATTATTTACTATATTACCCTTTTTAATACAAATTATATTTTTAAAATAAATAGATAAAATTAGTCTCCTCCTCATTTTCAATACAAATTACATTATTTTAAAAATTAAATAAATAAATTATGAGCCTAGTTAATTAAAAGAGGAATTGGGGTTCATCTTCCTCGTTCATTTCCAATTCCTTTGAACGGCGACAACATTCTCAACCACCGTTTCCCTAATTCTCCCTCCCCCGTCCGCAATTCCCCTATACTCGTGCGATTCTCCGATTCGTCGACTGCTCGCTCACTACTCCGCCCACCGGTCGCTACTTGCAAGAAGCTTTTCGGCAGCCGTACTACTGTCTCCTTCGCCGCCCCGCCCCGCCTAGGCTTTCTCCTCTAACAACTGATTATTTGACTAAAATGTCAGAAAATTAAATTGATTATTGTTGTGTAATTCCCCTCTGCTTCTTGGCGGGGGAAAATGGTATGTTCGAATATCTTCTTCTCATGTTTAGCTCTTAATTTTCTGAATTTGTTTTAACCAATTCTGGGCTGATCTCTTTTCTGTTGTTGATGAATCCATTTTTTTTTATGATTTTCGTGAAGAGAAGGATGTGGATATTTACTTGTGAAATTCATATTTTTATTATCAATTATTTATAGTGATCTGATGAGATTTGTTTCTAGAATGAATCAATTGGTGTTCCTGTGGATTCTGGATATCATACTTATCGGAAATTCTCATTTTATGATGTGATTTTCTGTTATATATATATTAGTGTTACATGTTGAGCGTAAGAGAACTTGGAATAGCATGGATAAAGAATCTTATACATTGGGAATTTACATCTTTACCAGAGTCGAGATATATATCACTTACTTCATTACTCTTTTCTATATTAAGAATCATCCAAATACATGATAACTTTCAATTGTTTTGACATTCTAGTCTAATAACCGGCTATACGAGTTGAAACATCCGATTAACCCTTACGTGTACGAGCTTAATTTATTTCCTTTGTAGCCTCGGCCCGCCTAGGCTCTCGTTAGAAACGCGTAGCAATTTCCAGGTAAGTCGAAACCTCATATTGTGGTCTCTTACTGATTCTGCAATTTTCAGTAGTGGAAGTTGTTGTCCATTAATTCTTGAAAATTGTGAAGTTAGTCATTTGCTTTTTCAGTTCTCGAATGCCCTTTTAATGTCGTATTTATAATCATACTGTTTATTTTTTTTCAATTAAGACATTGAGTTCCCACATTGTACCATAGGGTTCGTAGAAACATAAATTTCAATATATAACTAGAGATCTAAGGAGATGGTTATCATCTTGAATACAATGAAGTTATAACCGCGCTCTTATTATATTTGAGCCAATCACTTCTCATATTATTATATTTAACCTATTTACAAGTTTTACATACTTTGATTTTTTGTATAATCATATCAGATTGCATCTTTACTTTTTTCACAGAGTTCGAAAATAGTGAGTTTCCAAAGTACGTCATTAATTAGTCTTTCACTTGGTGGTTGTCGTGCTATAAGTTCTCTCGATTTCAAATGCCCTTATCTTAAGTATGTCTCATTGGATGGTTGTGATAATCTTGAGAAAGTATCATTTTCACTCATTGGTGGTCCGATCTTTCTGTCTCACGGTCTAGTCCGACGATCTTTCTCTCTCAGAGCCACGACCCCATACTTTGAATATTAAGGTTAGTCTGTTTTTTTTTTTTTTTCAACGATTCCAACTCTTCTATTCTTGAATATATTGATTTTATTGGTTCCTTGTGGTCAACAGGTGGGAAGGCTCATTTTCCATAATTGTAGTTTCATGCTAAATGAGTGCGATTATGACATGAATATGTTCTTTATATATACAAGTTGTATTGTTATCAAAGTTTTTTATATGTGCTTTTTCTTTCTTCCATTTTTTCAAATGCTAAAACTTGTGGTTAGGAAAGGTTTTGTATGTATACAAATAGTAGAGCACGTAATCGTAGAAGCATTAGTAAGTGTTTGCTTCATGGTGGTTACTGATAAATAACATTACTATCAATTTTGTTAACTTTTTGCGAACAAGAACATGTAAAAAAATTCAAATTGCAGCTACATAAATTAAATTTAATTTAAGTTTTTGGAGATTCTATGTGTACAGTGGATGTGTGGCTAGATAGTTATTTCAAATTTACATCAATCTCCAATATAATACTGCATTTTGATGTTTCTACAGGTGCCCTTGTACACAATGGTTCCAATGAACATCTTGGAAATACTGTTCCAAGGGAAAAATCAAGAGAATTTTTATCTTAATTCTCAAGATTTTACTTTTTTTTTACTGCAAAATGTCGAATACCATAATGGAATGTATTATGAGTAAATAACAGAAAATATTATGCGAACAAAATGGTAGCAGTGTATTTAAAGAAAAGTGAAATACGACATCGAGATTTTTCAATTAAAGAGTATACCATTTTTCAATTAAAGAGTATACCATGTGGTCAACAGGTTAATGTGTAAGAGTGTTACTAATTTTTTGAATGTTTGTTTTTGTATATATCATTATACTAAAACTCCTTCTGATTCAGATTTGATTGTGGTATGTTCACGATAAAGTACGTTGAGTGTTTGGCGCTCTAGGAAGATGTCAGTACAATTTGTTGTAATGACATTCCAGAATTGAGGAAAAAACTAGAACTCGACATTTTCGGTCATCATTTTGATCCATGACTTCTTGTAATTGAAGTATGTAATCCACAAAGATTGTAGACATTTTTTTTTTTCTTGTTCATGAAAAGAATATGAATGTTTTCATATTAAATTTATATTTAGAATTTCATCTTTGTTAATATTATTTTTGTTGAGCTGCGGATAAAATTTTAAAATGTAGTCATTTAAAATTGATGTATATTGTAAAATTTTATTTAGGTGAAATTTGAGTGTAGATTTTATCTACCTCTAGATATGGTGATAAAATGGATGCTTAAATCATCCTTTTTGCATCAAGATTACTAATAATACCTATTTAAAATATTTTTGCATGTCTTAAAATTTAGAGAAAAAAAGTACTAATACTTGTTTCAAATTTTGCGGCCTAAAAACAACATAAAATACATGTTTTAAAATATAAAAATGACGAAAAAATGTTTAAACATGTTAAATTTAGTAAAATCATGTCGTATTATAACATTGATATCGACGTATAATATGTGTTGAATACCCCGATAAACGAGAGAACGACCTTAATGACATTATAACAGAACAAAGGTCGTTAACGTCACTAACGACACAATATGTTATGTACAAGTGTCGAATAACTTTCATGACCATTATTTTAAAGGGTATGGAGTGATTATTTGTGTTTCGGATGTCATGTTCATTGGACAGTACACCACTGATTAATAATCAGTCGTTTCACTCAATCACTATATTCTAAGTTATATAAATCATGTGTTCTTTATCAATCAAACCACGCATCATTTTCGAACACGTTCAAAGTTAGTAAAATTATGTCGTCCTCTTCTTAAAAACATGTCAAGTTGTAAAATGATGATATCGGAGAACTTAGGTTTCTTATTTGACACACGAAAACAAGATAACGACCCGTGTGACATTATAACAGAACCAAGGTCGTTAACGTCACTAACGACACTGTACCGACCATTCTCCAACATCCACCTGATATTCTATACGAGTAATGTGTATAACTTGATATCAACGTATAACGTGTGTTGAATACCCCGATAAACGAGAGAACAACCCCTATGACATTATAACAAAACAAAGGTCGTTAACGTCACTGACAACACAATATGTTATGTACAAGTGTCGAATAACTTTCATGACCATTATTTTAAAGGGTTTAGAGTGATTATTTGTGTTTCGGGTGTCATGTTCATTAGATAGTACACCACTGATTAATAATCAGTCGTTTCACTCAATCACTATATTCTAGATTTCTAGTTTATATAAATCATGTTTGTTTATCAATCAAACCATGCATCATTTTTGAACACATTAAATTTAGTAAAGCCATGTCGTCCTCTTCTTAAAAACATGTCAAGTTGTAAAATGATGTCATCGCCCATCGGGAAACATAGGTTTCATATTTGGCACACGAAAAATGAGAGAACGGCCACTGTGACATTATAACGGAACGAAGGTCGTTAACATCACTAACACCGCTATACCGACCATTCTACTAGATCTACGTGATATTGTATACGAGTATTGGGTATAACATGTATATCGACGTATAACGTGTGTTGAACACCCCGATAAACGAGAGAATGACCCTTGTTACATTATAACGAATCGAATGTCGTTAACATCACTAACGACACAGTATGTTCTGTACAAGTGTCGAATAACTTCCATGACCATTATTTTAAAGGGTTTATAGTAATTATTTGCGTTTCGGATGCCATGTTCATTGGACATTACACAACTGATTTTTTTTTTTAGTTTCCACGGTTTAGTATGTTTTGCACGTGCAGTATTGCACGGCTCCTAGGTCGTGCACATGAGCAATTACATGTGGTTTTGCGATTTTGCACGGTTCATAGAGCATTTTCCTTGTAGTGTTGCACAGCTCTTAAACCGTGCACGTCCGCACTTACAGAACGTTTTGCAGTTTTGCATAGTTTACTGAGTATTGCCCGTGCAATGGCGCACGACCCCTGGACCTTGCACAATAAATTTTTCGAAATTATCTTTATTTTTTCAAATAATTATGGTAATTATTGGTGATATTTTATTGCTACATCATATCATCATATTTGATTTATTAGGATTTGGTGGTGTATCCCATTAAGGAGAACGTGTAAACATGAAATTTTTTATTTTGTTGATAATGGTAACAATAAAATATCATCAATAATTTACCATGATTAATTTATATTTATAATTATAAGATATGGAAATTTATATTTGGTTGATTGGAATTTTGTGGTGTATCCCATTAATTAAGGAGAAAGTTTTAAATATGGAAATTTTAATTTTGTTGATAAGAATATGATGTAACACTAAAATATCACCAATAATTTACCATAAATAATTTATATTTACAATTATTTGTTTGAATAAATATAATTTTGAAAATTTGATTGTGCACGGTCCAAGAGTTGTGCACGATTGCACAGTCAATACTCAATAAACCGTGTAAAACCAAACTTGTTCTGTAAGTGTCCTCGTGCAGGGACCAAAAGTCGTGCATGATTGCACTGTCAATACTCAATAAACCGTGCAAATCGAAAATTGCTCTATAAGTGCTCTCGTGCACGGAACAAAGGTCGAGCACTATTAATTTAACGGTGTTCATCGGTTCTAGGTCGTGGTTGTGTCCAGATACAAATCTGGTGAATAACATAAAATCGAGGAATACCATGTGCTTATAACATAAAATTCAATTTAAACATTGTATCAAATATAAAATTGAATTGGGGCTGGATAGATTAACCTGAACACTGATGGGGCTGCTTCCGAAGGATTTGCAGCGGGAGTTGGGGGCGTAGCTCAGAACAATGATGGGGAGGTGGTTTGGTGCTTTGCAGAGAAGGTGCCACCCGCTGCAAGCGCTAGAGAAGTGGAGGCCTTGGCAATCCTCAAAGGTGTCGTGTTTGCAGCTCAATAGGGAGTGCCTAGACTGATCCTTGAATCTGATTCTTTGATCTGTACATATGCGCTCTTGAGATCAGTCCCCGACCTATCATGATTTGGTGATCTGATTACCGCGATTAAAAGCTTAGAAACCTCCTTCATTGAGGTTAGATACTGCTGGAAGAAACGAGAGAGTAATGGAGTGGCGCACTCTCTTGCCAAACTTGGGTGCAACAATTTGGAACCTTTATTTTCTTCTGTTATTCCTACTTGCTGTACTTTTGCTGTTATTGTTGATTCATTGGAATAAAATGAACCCAAGTTCCCTCGTCAAAAAAATATAAAATTGAATTGGATCACAAATAAATAATGCATCAAAACTCTACATGATGATTTAACTATACATTATGTCATTATAGTTAGAGCATTCAAACAACTTCTTTTTTTTGGAAACGGCAAAATATTATTAAGACGGGTATTAGGAATACCCAAAAAGATAGCAAAGTTTACAAGAACTCCGAACAACCAAGCCTAAAATCTATCAGAATTGCCACTTCCAAAAGAAACAAAATAAAAAAAATAAAACATCCCAGAAACCAATTGGCTTAAGCAGTAGATGGGTTCCCTGAACCAATTTTCCATTCAAACAACTAATAATGTTAGGAATGTGCATTCAATAGCCACTTCCTTTGCATAATTCGGTTGCAAATTTCCTTTGAGGCATTTTGTCGAACACTTGTTGAGTAGTCAAGTTTCTATTTCATTTGAATCAATTTAAAAAACAATTACTACTCATCATCTCAATCACAATTTTAACAATTCCACAATATTAATTAACCTACCCATAATAAAATACGAAAGTAGGAAGAAATATGAGCAAATACATAAACAAATGCATAAAAAAAAGACTTACAAATTAATAACACAGTGGAGAGGCAACAGAGCGGCGACGTCTGGGTGGCAGAGGCGACGGCGGCGTTTGGGCAGCGGTGGCGACGGCGGCGGCGGTGGTGAAGTGCGGGCAGCGACGACGGTGGAATTGCAAACGCAAGAATGATGTAGTTTTATGTTTTAGGTTTAACTTAATCTTTTTTTGGTTTAATTTGATTTGTTTTTTTTTTAATAAATTGGTTTAATTTGATTTTTTTTAATAAGGTTTAATTTGATTTATTTTTTGTAATTAATTGTATAAATAACATAAGGTTAAGTATGTAATTTTAACATTACATATTTTAATTATAATTAATAAATATAATAAATTATTTTATTGTATAAGGATAAAAATGTAATTTTACAATAATATATTTTAATTAATTTAATTTAATAGAAAATACAAATTTATGACACATTACACGACACATACGATGAATACATATCGTAAAATATACAAAAGGTAACAGGTCATCAAGTTTAAGCCTTTAGATTAGATTTTTAATGGCTTAGATAAATTGACTAAAGTAGTCATTACGACATCTTACGACACCTTGACTACATGTAGAAGGTCCCATCAGTTAAACGGTTTGTTACTCTATGTATCATAACTACTCTACTCTATCTGTGAGTCCGAATACCGCGCAATGGCAGTGGTAGTTTACAAATGGAAAGAATAACAAACTAATTACTCTATCTATCATAACTACTCTCAACTAACATTCCCCCACAAGCGAAGTGGGAGCGAAGAGACGTTGAGCTTTTGCCGAAAAAATTCAAACAAAGGACGAGCAAGACTTTTAGTAAAGATGTCGGCGATCTGTAGATGATATGGGACAAACTGGGTGAGAAGGCGACCAGAGGTAACAAGCTCGCGAACAAAATGGTAATGGATGTCAATGTGTTTTGCTCGCTTGTGAGCAACTAGATTTTGAGATAAGAATATGGCACTCTTGTTGTCACAAAGAAGAGTAGGAGGTGTTGAAGGTAGAGCATGAAGTTCCTTTAGAAGCGAGCAAAGCTAGACAGTTTCGGAAGCAGTGGTCGCCATAGCGCGGTATTCGGACTCACAACTAGATCGAGAGACTGTAGGTTGCTTTTTGGCAGCTCAAGAGACTAAGTTTGGTCCGAGAAAAATTGCATAGCCAAATGTCGATCGTCGTGTGTCTAAGCAATGAGCCCAGTAAACATCTGAGTAGGCGAGCAAGTTTGATCGACCAGGAGAGAAGGTGAGATCAAGATGCGTAGTGCCTTTAACATTGCGAAGGATTCGTTTAACAGCCTGGAAATGATCTGTAGTTGGATTTGTCTGGAACTGGCTAACAGTGTTTACTGCAAAGGATAAGTCTGGGCGCGTGATTGGAAGATATTGAAGGGCGCCGACCAAGGAGCGAAACAGAGTTGGATCAGAGAACGGGGTCCCGTCGAGATGAAAAAGGTCGGATGAGGACAAAAGAGTGGCAACAGGTTTGGAGTCAAGCATGCTGGCTCGAGTAAGGATGTCAGTGGTATATTTTGATTGACGGGGGAAGAGTCCGCAAGCATCATCTATAACCTCGAGGCCGAGAAAGTAAAGAAGTAACAGAAAGAAGGCCTTTATTTTTAAGGAGATGTACAATGTCAACATTTACATGACCCAAACAATTATGCCACAATTCAAAGGAGCCACATGAAGAGCGAGCACGTAATGAAGAAGCAAAAACAGATTTACAGTTATCCAAGACATATAATCCATGATTAAGTCTGCCTCGAGCAAGCACCACACTTGTAGCCCGATTCTGAATTTCAAGATAGTTGTTAGAAAAAATGAGACGAACAGGAAAATCTTTTGTTAGTTTACTAACAGAAAGAAGATTTTTAGTAAGAGTTGGAACAACTAAAACATCTGAGAAGGATAAGCTAGAATTGTGAAAGTGTGTGCCAGTGTGAGTGATTGGAAGGATATTACCATCTGCCACAACTACTTTATTAGAGCATGTGTACGGCGAGCATACGTCAAGGGAAGCCAATGAAGGGACCATGTGCAAGGAGGCACCAATGTCAACGTACTAGTCAGAAAGATTTTCATTTCGATAGTAATCAATGTGAGAGAGGGAATCAACAGTGTTGACTTGCCGAGCATATTGAGAATCATAACGTTGAGGACAAGTAGAGGCATAATGACCATCAAAGCGGCAGATTTGGCAACGAGGAGGAAACCGTGGTCGTCTACGACCACGACCAAACTGACTTTTACCTCGAGAGAGAGGTTGAACGCGACCAGACTGCTGGCGAGCAAAAGGGGGTTTGCCCAAAACGGAGGGACTCGAGGAGCGGGCCAAGAAGGTCAGGTTCTGGGATGAGGATGGGGCATTTTCGAGCGATCGAGTGAAGAGATCATGGGATTCCGCCTTGGCGAGAAGATCGGAGAAGGTAGGGAGCGAAGACAGATTTATTTGGGACTTATACTACGAAGAAACAAATGTGATTTGTCGGTGTTATCAATGGTGCACCCCATCGAACAAAGTTGATCGCACAAATTCTTGAAAACCGCTCCGAATTCCGAAATGAATCTTGAACCTTTCTTGATTAGTTGTAACTCATCCTTCAGACGCAGTTCTCGTGCCTTAAAAGACTGATTAAATGCCTCGGCAAGAGTGTTCCAGGTCTCTATGGATGTCGAGCATCCAATAATGACCGACATGGCCTCCTCGTTAAGAGTAGAAGTCAAGAAAACACTTACCGTTTGATCTCGAGTGTACCGGGTAGTAAAGAGAGGATTCGGCGGGCTGACACCGGCAATGGTGATGGTGGCTGAAGAGGCCGGCGACGATCCATCAACGTATGTCAAGAAATTTTTTGTGACAAGAAGAGGAAAAACCTGACGATACCACATAGGATAGTTTGTCGATTTTAATTTGATCGTGACCAGATGCGTCATGACATGGATGGTGAGAGTGGCGTCGAAGATAGATGTGGCGGTGACTGGAGGATCTGCCATTTTAGGAAGGGAGAAGAAAAGAGGGGGAGAAGAAGATGTGTTTTGCCCAGGTAATTAGGCTGATACCATGTAGAGTAAGAAGACTCTCTCAATTGAGATTTGAGAGAGTAAAACGGTTATTGATAATTATATATAGACGTAGTTTACAAGTGGAAAGAATAACAAACTAACTACTCTATCTATCATAACTACTCTCAACTAACATCTTACTTCAATTCTACTTAATTACTCATTTTGCCAATTTTGACGGTTTCTTACTTATTTACTCATACTTAAAATAGACAAAAAATTTAAACTATTCCCCCGAAACATCGTAAAAATACGGTACAAATTTCCCAGTTAACAAATGTCAATCAATTGTAGCATCTTGACCTGGCTTTTATTAGTGCTAAGCTTTTTGCTGCCTTTCATGATTGTTACTAGCATACTTTAATCCCAACTAACATGTGATTAGTATTAAGCATGCATGCAATAATTACACAGTTCCCACACAAACTACCTTTATTGACCGTAATGATATATTTTAAAAACTTAATTAACGAATGCAGAATATTACAATTATACCGTTTTTTAATAAGTGAAGTTTTCGTGAAGTTTATTGAAATTAAGAAATGGTATGTATTGACAAGTATACCTTAATTAATAAAAGAGTTCTATAATCACATTAATTTTCTATGTTGAAGAGAAGACATAATTGGAACAAAACATGTAAAAAATGCTAAAATGTCATTTAAGTTTGAACAAGAAAAAAAAAAAAAGCTAAAACTTCACTTATTAAAAAGAAGATATCAAAATCTTGAAATTTGACCGACCAGAAAAAAGCAATGGGCTCAATTGTAAAACATTTCAGGAGCCATCACTTCCCCAATCATCGGAATATAGTAAGAGCCACCAATACAGCTGATTTTCCACTAAATTTAAATTTATTTACTGTATTAATTCTATGTATATATCAAAAAATTTGTATGAAATCATTTCTCAAAATTTGTATTAATTTCATTTTCCTGTTGTATAAATTAAGAATCGCTGTAATAAATGGTTTACGATAATAAAGAATTTTCGTTATTATAAATTAAGACCCGTTTATATAAATGACCTGCGATACAAAAAATTTATGTTTTTAAAAAGTTCGAATTCAGCTGGATAATTAAACAAATGACATAAAAGAGTATGACAATGAGTAATATATCCCCATTGCTGTTCTGCGTTTCTAGATTGCTTTTAATATCACATTGGTCGCAATTGAGTTTGACTACATCACTTGTTAAGATAGTATACTAGTAGATGAGCACCCGTATATATATTATGCGGAAGACTAAAAAATGTCATTTATATTTTATATAATATATATGTTTAAATAGTAAAATTCAATTTTGTAGTAATATTATTTTCTATTAAAAATCACATTTTCTTTTATTTTTGTAATTCATATAAAACATTTCAATAATTTATTAAATGAATAATTTTTAATAAAGTGAAATATAATATTATATATATATATATGCAGCTTTTTTTTTTTTACATTTTTCTTCTCTTGATTGATGTATTTTGCCGTCTATAGGTTGTTTTCATAGGGTGGTGGTGTTTGAGTGGGGAAGATACATACCTGCTATTTTTGCTACTTAAGAGATGATCCTAAAGCAACAAATACACCATTACAAGGGAAGAAATGTGCACATGTGCTCGAAATCGCTCTCTCTCTCCTTTCAACTCATCATTGTTTTCCACCACTTGAATGAATTTTATTACTCTTATGTGTAAAATATTGTGGCAGGTTACAATCACATGTAAAACGGTGACATTTCATTGTTTAATTTGTAGTGTGCATTCTGAATTCGTAGGGTGCTTTTACAGTTCGTTGAATTTTTTATTTTTTTACACTAAAATGTAAATTTTAATTCCAAATTACACCTAAAAGCAACTCTCAACTCAAATTGCTAAAAACATAAATTAATTGATCAAACGCTTTCTAAAAGTCAAATGCACCCTTAAAATAATTTAACGTTCTAGTAAAAAAAATATTCTTATATTTTTCAAATGTTATTCTTTTGGTTTAAATCCATTTTTTTCTAAATGTTAATAAACTTAATTAAGGAGTGCGTTATAATTGTTTGATCTTGCGACTCTATCTCATACTGTACCGTTTTCAAAATAAAAAAATTAGATCAAAATTAAATTACTTAAAAAATGAGATATAAAGTGTGCAGGCATTTTGATGGAGTGATCATTCAAGAGGCACTCTTAACTTGTTTAAAATAGAGGTAATCTACTTTGTTGAAAAAAATTATTTATATTCCGTAACTTTTATCTTTTTTTAAAAACGTTTCAAAATATTTAAAATTTTAATTTAGGTCCCATAATTTTTTCAATTATTTAATTTACGTCCAATTTTCGCCGGAGAAGTTATATAAAAATTCGCCGGAAATCCCCAAATTTATTCAAATGGAGCGTAAATTGGACAATTAAATAAGTTATGGGACGTAAATTAAATTTTTAACTAAAATGAGACGTTATGCAAAAAAGATAAAAAAACTAAATAAATGTGTACAATTCACTATAAAAGTAATGTTGTTTATGTTCTACAATCAAATAAAAAAAATGTGTGCGACAAGACATGACACAAGAAAAAATTATTTCTCAATTTAAGGGGGTGTTTACTTTGGGCTTTGAGTGGTTTTAAAAACCGGGTTTTTGAAATTCTAGTTTTTGAAATCCCGATGAATAGTAATATGAGTGTTTCTTTTGGGTTTTGGAATAGTGGAGGATTTAATTTTATGTCAAATCAAGTTGTAAGATTGAATGAGTTTGTATTATTATATTATTGTTTGAAGATATTATAATGATTAGTTGATTAAATGTATTATATTATTGTATTATTATATTATTGTTGAAAAAAAATATAATGATTGAAGTAATATTATATAAATATAACTTTATGTCAAATCAATATGTTTGATAGGGGTGGTTTTGAGTGGATTTTGAAAATCGATTTTTAAATCCCGAAGTAAAACGGATTTTGGATCTTGAAATCCAAAACCTAGTTTTTAAAACCAAAAGTAAACATTACAAAAATAATTTTTACTTTATTCAGTGTTTTATTTGAAAAATATTATTTTTTTCTGTTCCAAATAAAATTATTATCACTATACATGTGACATAAAATTCATGAAGCGCAATAATTTTTTAAATTATTATTTGTAATATGTGGCATTAATTTATATATATTTATATAAATTAAAAACTAATTTTATATTTATTAATTCAGAAAATTATGAATATTATTTAAAATATTAAATAATATTTTTAAAAATTTGAAAATAAATTATGAATAATATTTAAAATACTAAATACAATAATTTTTTTAAAAAATTTGAAAATTTTTAATATAAAAAAATAATAAATAATTCATTTATTCATAAACTAATTAATTATTAGAAAAATTATTAACTTGCCTAATTAGAAAAAAATTATAATTACAAAATAAGTATTATTAAATTATTTATTTATTTTAAAGTAATCAAATAAATATACAAATTTATATGAGTATTTATCCACATATTTTTGTACGCACTAATATCAAATTAAAAATTATATAAATTTTTGTATGAACAATATTTTTTTTAACAATTTTTTAATTAACAAATAGTTAAAAAAATATATTGTTTATCATCATCATCTTTCAATTACCATGGGTAAGTGTGAATTTTGAATATATTTGAGTATTTTTTAATTTATTTTAGGATTTAAAATATTTATGAATTTTTGTATTTATTTAAAATATTAAAATAATGGTTAAATTTTAATAAGAGTTTTTGACAATTTAAATAAAAGACATTATTTGGGATATGTATTATTTTAATTATAAAATTTATATTTATTTGAGCATGTTAATTGGTTTTTTTAATTATCTAAGTGAAAGTGTGCGGTGTATGAAGTGTTTAAGTTTAAGTAGAAATATGTTGTACTAAATGTTGAGACAAATTGCACAACACTGACTCTAACAGAATATCAGAAATTTAGATACACAGCGGAAGACTTGAAACACTAAAAGCAAACGTGACACAATGTAAATATTTTTCACATAGATTTTATAAATAAAAATCTATGCGAGCCTTACGGCGAAATCAATACTTATCTTCAAGTATAAATGTTGTGTGAAATGTTACAACAATAACCTTCACAACTGAAACTACAAACGAGGCAGGTGCCTTGTTCTAAAAACGATCTAAGTGTATAAGAATTACACACTGTCGAAATGCCTAGTCTATCTATGATTACTCTCTCAATAGATAAGAAGACACACAACCATACGGGTGGGATACTTCGTATGAACTAAAATGTAAAACTATTGGCCACAATTCCTAACAGGGATCAATGCTCGGTCTAGGATATTGATCGAATAGAATACACTGAATTATGAAGCCTTCCTTCGGTATTTATAGAGTAGGGTGCGAATTCTAGAGGCTTCCACATTGAGGTCCTATTTTTTAGGAACTCAACTTCCATGATCTTTCTAGATCCTTCTTGTATGCTCCAGGTCGTTCTAAATGGTTCCAGGCTGCTCTAGCATATTCTGCAATATTCTGGAATCTTCCAGGTTCCAGATCCTTGTAGAAGCTTCTAGATCCTGCCAGAAATGCAACAACATTTAGATCAATATTTAATGTAGCATTTCAGAAAAGATTTAGAAAAAATCTCGGAAGGTCAAATTAAGATGTTGTTGATAATGTTAAGGCATTTAAGAATTAACAACATCTACAATCTCCCCCAATTTGACCTTTCGACTACAACACACCTGATGCACATATATTTCTATACATAGTCAGTTTTATGTACTTAGTTGAGGTTGACATCATTGCTAAGCACTAGTCAAGACAATACATGTTGTAATCATTGGATCAAATCGAATGAAGATCAAAGATAATCTTATAATGATCCGTGCCAAAGGATCAAAATAATTTTATCCAAAATAGAATAAGCATAAACAGTATACCTATTCACAACATAAGTAACTTTAATAAAATCATAAGTTGAACTGAAATAATTAACTTAGGATCTAAGTAAGACACAAATATAATAAAAAATAAAAAAAACAACTAACAAAAATCAGAGCAACAACTGAATATAAGAACAACAACTAAAACTAAACAACCTGCAGTAAACACATGATAACCTGTAAACCAATTAAGCAAAGGCAGTAAACAAATATCATCAAGTGTAACCATAATTAAGCAAGTTGTAAAACAATAAACAGCCTATCATCTAGAAAAATAAATAACAAATGTATCAGAATTTCAGAATTCAAACTTAAACATTAATTGAACTGAGTAAATGGCATATACAGCAACCATTATGAGATCAGATCTCCCCCTGTCTTGTAGCTTGTCCATGTTCATCAGTGAAGATCACCATACAAGGTCTCCATCTCAGAAGCATCATCATCAGCTTCATCCACAAAGTAAGTAGATGCAAGGTGAGCAACTACATCAGTCACTGCAGCATCTCCAGCATCATGTCCATCACCAGCAGCAGCAGCTGGAACTCCTTCATCAGTCATCTCTTCAATAATCACATTGGAGTTTGATGGTGGTGGTACTCCCCCTGTTGTAGGTGAAAGCATACTGGTCCACCTATCCTTTAGGAACTGGAGCTCATCAATTATTTTCTGCAAGTGTTGGAGTTGTAGTTTGATGAATTCATGTGAAAGATAAACATTACCAGAAATGTTGATACGGATGTTCTCAACATTTGGGGGTGCATTTCTCTGTCTTGATCTGGATGATTCTGGTTGATCAGAAGTTGAAGGTCTGTGCTGATGTTCAGTACCAGGAGCAGTCAAAGGCAGATCAATTACTCTATCCCTAGTGAGTAAGGCAGGAGCTATGGCCAGTAATGGAACTCTCACCCTCAACACATCAATGTTCTTGGCAACAAAATCATGGTGCCTCAAGTAGTTGGAAATCAAAACAAGATAGGGTAGGTTGCCTTTTTCAGAAACTTTTCCAGTAAATCTCATCATGTGGTGGAAGATAGTGAGGCCTAAATTGAATTTCTTAAGCACAGATATCATATACATAAGAACAACTTGGTCTTTTATGATCTTCGTAGTATTTGTGGTGGGAATCCAATTGTAGATAATGAGTTTATATAACACAGAGTGTAGGGAAGTGAGGTCTTTGGCTAGCATCTGTCTAGTCCACTTAACTACCCTACCACCAGTTATAGCAACAATTACCACATCCATGTCAGGTTCTTCATCTACCTCAACATTGGGAATATGCAGAAACTCATTTATCAATTCAGGAGTAAAAGGTACATCCCTCCACCTAAAATTAACAGTCCCATACCACTTAGATGATCTCCTACCAGTACTCTTTTTCATACAAGCATAAAATTCATAAGCCCAGTTTGTCAAGAAAGATTCACCAAAATTCACAACATGCATCAAATTCCTTTCCTCTAAGAAACTAATCATGCCTTTACTTTCAAAATCAGGTATGTTGATTCTCTTCTCTATCAACAGTTTTCTCTTAGAATAAATAGCCAACCTATTCTATAGAGTCTCAAGAGAATCAGAAATACCTTCCTCTTCAGAAGCAAGGTCATTAGAGCTTGATGTGGAATCTTTAGCAGAGCTTTCCTTAGAGCTGCTCTCTACACTGGAAGAGCTATCATCACTGCCATCATCTTCAGGTTCTGGTGCAGCTTCTTTTGCAGCAGCAAAATGCTCAGCATTTTTCTTAAGAGAATTCAGAATATCTCTTAAACACACATCAGAATTAGAATTGGAATCTGATTTTGCAGGTTCATCTTCAGTGATCATCTTGGTCTTCCCTTTGCCTTTGGGATCAGCAACAACATTCTTCTTCTTTTTAGCAACAGCTTTCTTGGGTTTCTCAGCAACAGCTTTCTTGATTTTCTCAACAGCAACAGGTGCTTCTTCCTCAGAGTCTGTGAACACTTGGATAGGTTCACCAGCATCAGCTCCAGCTTTCTTCTTTTTCATCATGGATTAAGAATAATCCACACGAGTGAACACGCGG
The DNA here is from genome assembly GCA_963675135.1 of Galeopsis tetrahit. NCBI lineage: Eukaryota > Viridiplantae > Streptophyta > Magnoliopsida > Lamiales > Lamiaceae > Galeopsis > Galeopsis tetrahit. The sequence continues at coordinate 48,010,502 of OY776126.1, read as the reverse complement.
TATGATCTCCTTCTTTGTACATGGCTTTTTTTTTTTTTTTGCCTTTATACGCATTCTTCTTGAAGGAAATATGTGCAGATTCATCAGAAACAGAGAGTGAAGAGTTTGTACCGTTTTCAGAGATGTTGAAGTCCTCCATTTCAACGTCTTCGGGGTGGAAAGCAGCTGTAGCTTCATCTTCAGCAGCAACCTCCACATTTTCAGCTTGCGAGCCGTGAACAGTAGGTTCAGGTGATTTGGGGCTTTTGGTTTCAGCTGCCATCTGAGCGGTTTGATCGGCCAAATAGCTTGAGATATCCACAATGATATCTTCAAAAGTCATCACGGGTAGATGACCAGTAGCTCGAAGAGTATCAGGCACCTCTTCGATCGCCTTATTGAACTGTTCGACAGTTGCATCTTGAGGAATGTTGGTTGTTTGAGGAGCGGTTTGGGGAGCAGTTTGAGGAGTAGGAGCAATTATTGATGGTGTTGCAGAAACATTTGAGTCAGCATTCGACGAGGTTAAGTTTTGTGAAGCCATGGAAGCAAGGATTTCGAGAGGGTTTGTGTGAGAGTGGGGGTGAGTTTTTCGAATCAGAGTGAGACTGTGACGAGTTTGAATTTCTTTCAGCCATTTAAATGAGGCGGTTGGAATTTCAAGGTAGTGAATGGAAGTATGCACACACTTCTTTGAGATATACACAGCCGAAAAAACAATTCTTCAATCTTAGTACTCAACAAAATCAAAATTCACAATTAGCAAGAGAGTTAATTATATGATCGATATTTATAGAGAGAGTTTTGTAGTTGGAGGTTAAATGAAATAATCCATGAATTTTTCGATAATGCTCCACATAATTAGCCACAATCTAGATCATGGGTAATTAGTGGGGAAAATCCATTTAATTAATTTAATCAAATAATTAAGAAGCTTCCAGAATTTGAAAAATTAAAATCCGCATAATCTGAAAAATAAATAAAGACGTGGGTTAGTTTAATTAAATAAAATGAAATAAATTCCAATTAATAATTAAATAATTACAACTAATAAAAATAAATTCGAATCAGGCAATGTTGTGCTCAAAACTGTTACAAACACCTCAACACGGTTTTTACATGAATTTGCTTCATTTGTGTTGCACCATATTTTTTCTTTTTGTGTTATAACATCTAATTTGTATTGATCCATTGTTCCTGTAGAGTATATCGTAGTAGCGAACTCAGTGCCCCATACTTACTTAATGGATTACAAATATGTTGATGTTTTTACCAAATATCACTTTTTGAAAAGAAGGCATCGTAGTAGTGAACTCCGTGCTCCATAATTACTCAGTGATTTGGAACATGTTTTAGTATGCTAATAACATTCTCATTTTTATGCATTTGAGAGGTGTGAGACATATTTATTTTTGCACTTCAAGGCTCTTAGATTCGTAGATATTTTACATAGGAATTATTTAACCAAGTAAGAGATAGATTCAGCTTATAAAATTTTTACAACCCATGATGTTGTCCTATTTGTGACAACATCCATCCGAATTTTTTCAGATAGTGCTCATCCCAAGAGATTTTCTCAAGATAGAGAATCTCTCATGGTCTAATGCTTTAGTAAAAATATCAGCATTTTGTTTCTCAGTGGGTACATACTCCAACTTAACAATATTCTTCTCTACTAAATCTCTCATAAAATGGTGTCTTATGCTAATGTGCTTAGTGAGTGAGTGTTGTACAGGATTCTTAGAAATGTTAATGGCACTAGTATTATCACAAAAGATAGTGAGTATACTATTTTCAATACCGTAATCATGGAACATCTTGCTCAGCCACAAGAGTTGTGTACAGCAGCTTCCAGCAGTTATGTACTCAGATTCTGCAGTAGATTGGGAAACACAATTATGTTTCTTGCTGTGCCATGATACAAGATTGTTTCCCATGTAGAAACATCCTCCACTCGTACTCTTTCTATCATCTATATCTCCAGCCCAATCAGCATCACTGTAGCCTATCAAAATGTTGTTGGTGTCCTTAGTATACCAGATTCCAAGGTCACTTGTACCTGCAACATACTTGATAATCCTCTTCACAACATTCAGGTGAGATTCCTTTGAATTAGCTTGGTACCTAGCACAAACACTGTACATAATATCTGGTCTACTAGAGGTTAGATATAATAAACTACCTATCATGGATTTGTAAAGTGTTGGATCAACATCTGTTCCAGCACTATCTTTGCAAAGTTTCAAAGAAGATCCCATAGGAGTTTTCATTGGTTTTGAATTCTCAAGACCAAATCTTTTAACCAAGTTCTTAGCATACTTACTCTGGGAGAAGAAAATACCATTGCTGCATAGCTTGATTTGAAGACCTAGAAAATAATTCAAGTCTCCAACCATACTCATTTCAAATGTTGCAGTCATTGCCTCAACAAATTTACTCAACATTTTATCACAAGTAGAATCAAACACAATGTCATCAACATATATTTGAGCAATTAGTATATCATTTTTAATGTGCTTAATGAACAAAGTTCTATCCGCCTCTCCTCTAATAAAATCATATTCCAAAAGAAAGTCAGTTAGCCTACCATACCATGCTCTAGGAGCTTGTTTAAGGCCATACAACGCTTTCTTAAGTTTATATACATGATCAGGATACTGTGGATCTTCAAATCCTATAGGTTGTTCAACATATGCTTCTTCATTCAATATGCCATTTAGAAATGCAGCCTTTACATCCATTTGATGAAGTTTAATATCAATAAAACATGCAATAGCTAGCAATAATCTAATAGATTCTATCCTAGCAACAGGTGCAAAAGTTTCATCAAAATCAACTCCTTCAACTTGGGTGTAACCTTGTGCTACTAACCTAGCCTTGTTCCTAACAATATTTTACCAGATTCATCAGTTTTATTCTTGAATATCCACTTTGTTCCAATGACATTAATCCAGTTTTCATCAGTTAAGGCTTCTTTCATCAGTTAAGGCTTCAATTTTAGATAAATAGCATTCAGCATTTACAACATTACACATAGAAGACATGCATATTGTTCTTACCACATCTACCTTGTTTGATCTTACTCTTCCTCTTGTTTGCACTCCAACTGTAGCATCGCCTATGATCTGGTCAGAAGGATGACTTTTACCTATTCTTGAAGAAGGATTCGTTTTGGGAACGTACTGATCATTCTGGGAAGTTACAGCTGACTGTTCTGTAGATGTTGACCTAGATGTGTTAACATTCGGTACAACATTTTCAGACTTCAGTGTATTCTCAGAAGTGTGAGTAACCTGTGATACATCTTCTTCATCTTTGTCATCTGTAAGACCTTTATCATCATCAAACACAACATTAACATATTTTTGAACAGTGTTAGTTCTAAGGTTATAAACTCTATAAGCTTTACTATTTCTAGAATAGCCTAAAAAGAAACCTTTATCACTTTTAGAATCAAACTTATGAAGTTGATTCCTTTCATTTAGAATGTAACACACACAACCAAATACATGAAAATATTTCACATTAGGTTTTCTGTTGTTCAAAATCTCATAAGGTGTTTGATTAGTGCCAGAACGAATAAAAACCATATTAATAATATGGCATGCAGTATTCAATGCTTCTCCCCAAAAATTTTAGCAAGAAATTTGGATGTAAGCATAACTCTAGCCATTTCTTGTAAAGTTCTATTCTTTCTTTCAACAATTCCATTTTGTTGTGGAGTTTTAGGAGATGAATATTCGTGCAAGATACCCTTTTTATCACAGAAATCATTAAACATGTTGTTTTCAAATTCCCTACCATGATCAGTTCTAATATAGCCAACTTTCAAGTTAAACACATTTTTGAACCTCTTATAAAGAATTTTAAATGCAGCAAATGCTTCAGATTTGTCTCTCAAAGACTCTACCCAGGTATATCTAGAAAAATCATCTACCACAACTAAGGAATACCTCTTTCCTCCAATGCTTTCAATTTCCATAGGACCCATCAAATCCATGTGCAGTAATTCAAAGCATCGATGTGTAGTACAATGTGTCAGCATTTTGTGTGACATTCTTACCTGCTTACCTTTTTGACATGGTCCACATACAGTGGTATTGTGAAACCTCAGTTTTGGAATTCCTTTTACTGCATCTACTTTGATTAGCTTTTGCATTGCTCTATAATTTGCATGACCTAATCTTTGATGCCATAACATATTTTCATCATGTTTTGACAAGTTACACATATTTGTTCCAATAAGATAACAATTATCTGCTGACCTAGTACCAGTCATCACACTAACTTCATCTTTATTCAGAACATAACATGAATCTTTGTCAAATTTCACATGCAAATTATCATCACAAAGTTGACTAATGTTAATCAGATTTGCAAGTAAGCCATCAACATGCAAGACATTTTTAAGCTTTGGAAAACCTTCAACATTCAAAGTTCCTTTACCAACAATCTTTCCTTTGGAACCACCACCATATGTAACACTACCACTATTCAAGGTCACATAATTAGATAAGAAATCAATACGACATGTCATATGTCTATAACAACCACTATCAAAGTACCATAAATCAGGTAGACATGCTTTTAAGGAGGTATGAACAACATTACAGGTACCTTTTGGTTTCCATGCATATTTCAGAAACTGTTTACCAGGATGTGACAGTTTTTTATGCAGCATTTTCAAGTTTTTCTGTTCTTCAAACAATTTTATACAGTAAGGACGAATGTGACCAATTTTGAAATAGTAATGACAGATATAGTTCCTTTTAACCTTGTGAGACTCTGTTTGTGCATATGTTGCATCAGATGTGTCAACATTTGCCTTCACAAATTTCACAGGTTTTCTAAAATTTTCAGAAATAGAAGAAGTAGTACCATCATAACCTAAACCATGATTATTAGACTTACCAGTAGCTATAGCATTATTTACCTCAGAAGCACTCTTGGAATATTTATTGAAACATAAAGTGGAATTTATCAGTTTCTCCTTTAAGTTACAGATTTCCAAATCTCTTTTGGTAAGTATAACTTCTAGCTTGGTGATTCATTGATTATCTCACTTAACCTTTCATTGTAGGATGAAATGGTTTCATCTTCCTTCATTCGGAGATTCTCAAACTTTGTCCCCAACATTCGAAGCTTAGTCCTTCGAACACTGTCTGAACCCTCACAATGCTCTTGCAACCTGTCCCATACATCTTTAGAAGTAGAACAGTTAGATATAATTTTAAACATTGAAACATCAACAGAAGTAAAAATAGCATTCAAAGTTTTAGAATTGTAGCTTGCTGTTGTTATTTCATCAGCCGTCCAATCAACTTCTCTTTTGAGTTGGACTTCACCATCTGCATCTGCTGGTCTCTTTGGAGCTTCCCAGCCTGTAAGTACAGTCCTCCAAGAATGTTCATCAATCGACTTGATGTACATACGCATCTTAGGCTTCCAATAAGCATAATTCGAACCATCTAAAACAGGTGGCCTAAGTGTCGTGGATATGTGATGTGTTTCCATTGCTAACATACACTAAAAACACACTTGACCAAAGATCTAACCTAGTGTCGTCAGGTATCAGCTCTGATACCAACTGAAAGTGTGCGGTGTATGAAGTGTTTAAGTTTAAGTAGAAATATGTTGTACTAAATGTTGAGATAAATTGCACAACACTGACTCTAACAGAATATCAGAAATTTAGATACACAACGGAAGACTTGAAACACTAAAAGCAAACATGACACAATGGAAATATTTTTCACATAGATTTTATAAATAAAAATCTATGCGAGCCTTACGGCGAAATCAATACTTATCTTCAAGTATAAATGTTGTGTGAAATGTTACAACAATAACCTTCACAACTGAAACTACAAACGAGGCAGGTGCCTTGTTCTAAAAACGATCTAAGTGTATAAGAATTACACACTATCGAAATGCCTAGTTTATTTATGATTACACTCTCAATAGATAAGAAGACACACATCCATACGGGTGGGATACTTCGTATGAACTAAAATGTAAAACTATTGGCCACAATTCCTAACAGGGATCAACTCTCGGTCTAGGATATTGATCAAATAGAATACACTTAATTATGAAGTCTTCCTTCGGTACTTATAGAGTAGGGTGCGAATTCTAGAGGCTTCCACATTGAGGTCCTATTTTTTAGGAACTCAAATTCCATGATCTTTCTAGATCCTTCTTGTATGCTCCAGGTCATTCTAAATGGTTCCAGGCTGCTCTAGCATATTCTGCAATATTTTGGAATCTTCTAGGTTCCAGATCCTTGTAGAAGCTTCTAGATCCTGCCAGAAATGCAACAACCACTACAAAATATTAGCCAAAAGGCAACGGCGATTAGCAAGGGCAGGTTACCGTTGCCAACTGGCAACGGATTTGGCAACGGGAAGAAAAAAGGCGACGAGGGTGGGTGCCGTTGCCTTTTGGCAACGGATAAGGCAACGGGAGTGGGCCCCATTGCGAAAAGGCGACGGTTTATAACGCCCTTGCCTTTTGGCAATGGCAAAGGCAAGGGCGTGTTCTGCACTCGCCAAAAGGCAACGGGGGTGGGTGCCGTTGCCTTTTAGTAACGGGGCCCCACTCGCTAAATGGCAACGGCAGTGGGCCCGTTGCCTTTACCGTCGCCCTAATTAATGATAAATAATTAATGATTAATGATATATCTTAGTATGAAAATAATTAATGATTGAAATCATAGTTATTCTATAATTAATGATTGAAATCAAATTCACTTGTAAACTCGTTTAATAAATTAAGAACTCAAATAATTATTTGACATTATCATTAACTTATTTAATTACTCTAAAATATGGAAAATATATAATTGAATTTATATCTCAACCTCTTCCCATAAAATTAGGAAAATAAAATATTAAGATTTTTTAAAACTATTTTTAACGGACTTTATAATTTTAAAAAATGGGTATGATCAACAATAAAATTAAAATACGCTAAAAATATGTATGTTAATTGATGTAGCTCAAACGGTTGGGTATAGTCTATTTTATGATGAAGTTTATTCACAATATTCTCGAATATTTAGGATTTTGGATTGAACAAGTCAACTCAATTTGTTATAAGGAATTGATTCTATATAAGACTAATTAATCTTTATTTATTTATTGTACCCTACTTAAAAAAAATCATTCATTTATATATATATATATATATATATATATATATAATTTTTTTAATAAAAAAATTAAAATTATAAAAATAATGTATTAAAAAATAATGACTACATTAATTTACCCTAAAACTCTAAACCTTAAATTTTAAAAATTAAAATTAAAGTTATAAATTTAAAATAGTGATTTTTTTTAGGGTTTAGGGGTTAGAGTTTTAAGGTTTAGGGTTTTAGGGTTCAGGGTTTAGAGTTTAGGGGTTTAGGGTTTAGGGTTTTAGGGTCTGGGGTTTAGGGTTTAGGTTTTTAGGGGTTAGGGGTTTAGGGTTAAATTAATGTAGTCATTATTTTTTAAACCATTATTTTTTATAACTTTAATTTATATTTTTGTTGTTAAAAAAATAAAATATATAAATTGATGAATTTTTTTTAAAGTAAAGTACAATAAATAAATTAAACGTGTAATATTTAATAATTATGTAATAATAAAATCCGTTAAAAATATATTTTTTTTTTAAAATTTCAAATATTTTATTTTCTAATTTTATGGGTAGGGGTTGAAATATACTGCAATTATATATTTTCCATATTTTAGATTAATTAAATAAGTTAATATAATGATTTGGATACCAAATCATCATTTGGCTCCATAAGTAGGCTATTAATGAGCTCCATATCATTTCTCTAGGAATATATATATATACACACAGTTTTTAGTAATTAATTAATGGTGGTGGTGATGAGGGGTGATACATTTTTATATTACTTTGTTATGTGTGATGTTATTATATTACGTTGACGTTGAAGATTAATTTTTATTTTAATGTTGTGTGTGATGTTATTTTAATTGACGTGAACATGCTAATGATTATAATTAATGTTGTTTGTGATGTTATTTTAATTGAAAATGAACTTGAGAATGATTTTATAATAGATGAAAATATTTTTAATTAAATGGATAAATTAGTATGATTTTTAATTAATTTTTATATTTAATGTTGTGAATTGAAAATTAGAATGAATTTAAATGATGTGATTAGAATAAATTTACATGTATAAGCGAAAATAATTATACTCAATGTTGTATGTAATTATAATGTTGTGAATTGAAAATTAGAATGAATTTAAATGATGTGATTAGAATAAAATTAAATGGATAAGTGAAAATAATTATACTCAATGTTGTATGTAATTATAATGTTGTGAATTGAAAATTAGAATGAATTTAAATGTTGTAAATTGAAGATTAGAATAAATTTAAATAGTGTAAATTGATACTGTAAGTAAATTATTTAATTTGAAACACATTATAATTTAGTTAATTCTCATTTAGAAATAAATATGATATGCTTTGACAATTTAATAAGCAACAATTAAAGTTAAAATGGATTGAAATAAAGAATTGAAACTAAAATTATATTGAATATATATTAATTGTGTTTACAACATGACGACTAAAGCTCCTGGCCTAAACGGCACACAAGGGGCGCCCAAAACTCTACAGGACCGAGAGGTCCCGTGCTCGAAACCCAGCTGGAGCGAAAAGGATGAAAATTCGCGAATATTGGATGGCCCATTGGTGAGGGGGTGTGTTGGTTGCCTTAGAGACCTGGGTTCGAAACCCAGGTTCTCATTTTTTAAAAGTTAATAAAAAGGCGACGGTAGTGGTGGGCCTGTTGCCAAAAGGCAACGGCTGGGCCCCGTTGCGAAAAGGCAACGGCCTCCGCCCTTGCAAAAAGGCGACGGCCACCTGGCGTTGCCAAAAGGCAACGGTTTTCCCCAAATCCGTTGCCTATAAAATTGCAACGACCATATTGGCAACGGCGGAGTGTCGTTGCCTTTGCCGTTGCCTTCTTGATTTGTAGAGAACATTTAGATCAACATTTAATGTAGCATTTCAGAAAAGATTTAGAAAAAATCTCGGAAGGTCAAATTAAGATGTTGTTGATAATGTTAAGGCATTTAAGAATTAACAACGTCTACAATATGTAATTGAATTTTAAATAATTAATTAGGTAAGTTAATTAAATTTTCTAGTAATTAATTGACTTAGGAATAAATCTTGATTTTTTTTATATTATAATTTTTTTAGATATTATGAAAAATTATTTACTTATTTAAATATTATTCTCAATTTATTTTCAGATATTTTAAAATATTATTTAGTATTTTAATTAATATTCATAATTTATTTTGTATTAATAACTATAAATTAGTCTTTAATTGATATAAAAAAATATAAAAAGAAAATGAAACTTGACCTGTTTGGTGACCTACTGTTGGTCCTGAAAGGAGTATATAACAAGTGTATGGGGGGAATACACTTGTATGCAAATCTTTTTCAAACTTAACCAAATATGACTTCAGCAAGATTGTCCTGGACAACTCTGCTGAGATGTATAACTTCTTAAAGATAACCAATCTACTAAGTACTATTGAGTACTTAGTTGAATGACTATCTAAGTGAGTTATAAGTGCGGAATTAGTGGTTGGCCCTTTAGTTTAAACTCCTTTTTATGTTCTGAAATCACCTTAACAATTTATCTAGTTTCAGGAAACTTGTCCAAATCTGTTTTGCACAGTCTTAAGGTATATGTCTTTGCAAGTTCAGTTTGTGTGTTGTCTTGAATGAATGTAAGTACTTGAAAGTAAATCAACACAAGAGTTTATAGTGGTTCAGAGATTCAAGCCCCTACATTCACTTTCCCTGATTTAACAGGATAATTCCTTCACTCTTGAAATTAACTTGTTTTATAGTGTCAAGGTGCACTTGATCAACCACACCACTCTTTGGTGCCTTGATCCCTAGGATGTCAAGAGTCCTAGTACCCTTTCTCAACTCAGAACTGAACTGTTCTTCTCTCAATAGTCCGCTCCTTCCACTTCTACTACTACAACCTTCTAACTTTCTTTCTTGAAAGGTATAAGGGTTGAAGTTTGGTTCCAACTAATGAGATATCCTTTACAATGATGTTCAATGTATAAGGATAGGATATCTCTCTAAGCTTTTTATGAATATACAGTGAGATTCAGCTTAGAATGAAGTGTTTGAAGACTGAGAATGTCTTAAAGAACTTTGAAGCTTCAGAGTAGTTGGATAGTTGGATGCTTCAAAATGGTCTTCACACTTCTGTATTTATAGACAATATTGAGGATTTGCCCGTTGGAAAGACAGCCTCAAATGTCTATAAATGTCTTCCTTGAACTCTGCAACTAGAAGACAGAATCTTGATAGTGACATGTCCTTAACTTGGGAAATAAACGATTGTAACTACTTTGTCTTCACTTTGCAACACTAGCTTTTCCCAATGTCTGACTTCAAGATTCACTTGGTCAAACATGGACATTGCTTCTAATGATTGATCCTTGGATAAGGACAACTTTCCTTATCACTTGGTCAACTCTGCTTATCAAGATCAGCAGATTCTGCTTATCAGCAGTGTTGGCTTTAGCTCTTTAGATGACTTGACTCTTTCCCTTTCCATGAATTCTTAGAGTAGGTATTTTTGCATTCATGGCAATAGATAGGTAGTCTTGACCTCATCAACATAGTTGGGCTTGTTCTTCAAAGCTTGTTTTGGTTCAAATGTGCTGAGACAATCTTGCTGGACAACTCTTCTGAACTTAACATTTATTGCAGTAGACTTGATCTTGATGATCTATTCTACTTAGTTGATCTTGATGACATAGGTTGTTCTATACTGAGCTGACTTGATCAGCACAGTTGTCCATCAGCAGTTCAAGTCTTGCAATATCAGCAGCTGCAAGAAGTTGCTGGTACAGCTCCCTGTGATAGTCAATCATGAACTTGGTGAAAGTGGAGTTTACATCCTCATCATTCCACTTGCCAATGGCATAATAGTCATATACAAACTCCCTTTTTGCCTCTTCCCAAGTGTCATTGAGCTAAATTGGGACCCATTTATCCAAGTGAGGATACTTGGTGTCCATTGGGATCAGCAACTGTGGCTTTAACTTGTTGTAGGTTGCTCTTCTTCTTCTGGGCTTCTGGAAGTCAGCCTTTCTCTTATCCCTTGCTCTATTTGCTTCTTCAATCAAATCCATCTTTTCTTGGGCTCTCATCATAGCCAGCTTCTGTTGTGTTTCAGGATCATTGCCATATCCTTCAACAAACAGTTTGGATGGGTCTAGCACAGTTGTCTTCTTCTTTGGTTCAGGTCCAAAGCCTTCTTCAAATAGCACTTCAACATTTTCAGTAGCTTTGGGACCTTCAGCAGTTTTGGTTTCAGAAGACTTGGCAGTTTCAGCATTCTTGACGTCTTCAGCAATTTTGACCTGTTCAGCAGTCTTGTCTTTTTCAGCAGTTTTAACCTTTTTAGAGGAAGGTTTTTCTTCTTCAATCCTGAATTTAAGAGGTAGATCAAGGCTGTTAGGAAAATCTGTAAAAGTTTCAGTTTTCCTCTTACTTTCTTTAACCTTTCTGAGTTGGCCTCTTGTCTGGACTCCTTTAGTGTACTTGTCCAGTCCTGATACTTCTCCTCATGGCCTCTGCTGAAGCCTTGCTCTCTCTTCTTGAGCTTGATGCCATAGAATTTTTCATGGCTATGGCCAACTATTCTTCTTCATCAAGATCTTCCAGATTCAATACTGCTGCTTCTTTGCCTTTGGATTCTGGCACTTTCTCCTTACCTTTGCCTTCTCCAATGGTCAAGGCACCTTTTGCCCTTGCTCTTTCCCTTTCCCCCTTTTTGGCAGCATCAAAGCATTAGGGTTTTAGCTCACTCATTGTAGTGGCCATAAGGGATTGGGCTTGGTTTAAGGACTTCATCTCCTCCAGTAGATATACATTCTCATCATGTATATTTTGCATTCTGTCACTGCTCAAGCTTAGGAAAGCTAGAACAGGCTTCATTTTCTGCTCAACAACCTCCTCCATGGTTGTTTTGAGGGATGCATCAAGGCTTGCCTTCAAGAAGTCAGTAAGGTTGGCCACTGCACTTTCAGCAATTTTGGCCATCACTTCTTGGGAAAAAATTTCTGAAGCAGCTTTCACCATTGCTAACCTCATCTCTTCAGCTCTTCTCTTCTGAATAACACTTTTCTTTCCCAGTGCTTGCTTGATCACCAGTTTTAGAGCCTTCACATTGTTGTTGTGAGTCTCTATCATCAGCTTTTGATCTTTCTTCACACCCTTTGTGAAATATTCCATGCTCTTCTTGGCCTTCTGGACTTTAGTAGAAATGGTCTGCAACCCTGACTCTACTCCACTAATCCTTGCCTCAATTGTGGGCAGCACCACATCTTCAGAGCCAGTGAGTCTCATTTCAATAGATTCCAAGGTTCTACCTTGCTCATCCAAGATTCCTGAAGTTTCAGCATGAGCAGTTTGGACTTGATGAGCCAAGGAGTCCAACTTTGCTGATTGTTCCACCAAGTATAGCTTGGGCTGAGCTGGAATCCACATGAATGTGTGTATCAGTGAGAATATCATCTGCAAATATTTGGTCAAAAGAGATACCTGCAATATCAGAGAAATCAAAGGGGTTAGAAAATAAACACTCATCACCCTCAGTATTTTTAGCATAAGACTCTGATACATCAGCAGCCTTCTCCTCATTTTCAACTGATTCTTTTCTTCCTTCAATAGTAATTTCCTCACACAAAGGAACAGGCCTCCTTTCCTCAAGGGTTTCCTGAAGTTCAGACTTGACTTCAAGAATAACATGTCCTTCCTCACTTTTTCCACCCTCATTTGGTGGTACACTCAATATCCTAGTGATAACAACCTCTCTTTCATCTACAACTCCCTCTGGTTTTTCCACTATACTCTCCTTTTTAACTCCTTCACTTAAACCTGCAACATCTCCACCCTCAACAGGGTTCAAAGATGGCAGTTGTTGGGAGATCACAGTGCTTATATCAGCAGCCACTGAGTCATCCTGAATGGTTAAGGGCTGGTCAGTGTCCAACTCTGCTAACACTGATGAGGCCTTAATCAAACCAGCTTCTAAAATAGGAGCCTCAACATCTGTAAGCTGTGCCTTGGGTTCAGAAGAACCTTCATTGGCAGATGCATCTTTGGCTGTGTCACCAGCTCTGGTCAACACTTCTGAAGATACAAAACCTTTTCTATGGTAGGTCAAGAGAGGGGTTGAAGGCAATTTGTTTTCAGGAGGGTTGGGATGAGAGGGTTTTGGGGGGTTTGAAGGATCATCTTTGCCATCATCATCATTTGAGCTGCTATCAGGGTGTTTGATCCCTTTAGCCAGTCTCTCTTTCTCTTCAGCAATTTTGGCAACTACCAACTTTGCAAACACATCCTCATCAGTGAGGAATCTTATCTTGTTTACACCAACAAAGTGTAGTAACCTGCTTTCCTCTGTTTGCCACCAGTTTGCACCCTTATCATGGATGACTTGAACAATCTCCATGATTGTCTTATCCTTTACTTCTACTAAAGCTCTCAAGGCATGAAACTGCTCTTGTAATCTGGGAAATTCAGCAAGTTGTGGATACAAACTGTCCACAGTAGCTTTTGGTCCTCCTCTGAGCATACTTTCATAAGTATACTCCTCCTCATCCTCACTTGACTGAGGACTTTGGGTTATGGGGGAGTTGGCTCTGGGTTCAGGGGAATTGGCTTGAAGAATGGCTTCAGGAAGGTTGAACTCAGAAGGGTTGGCTTCAGAGGGGTTGGGTGCAGCAATAGGTTCTTCAGTTGCTTTTGATAGCAATGGATGTGAAGGGGCTTTGCTCAGGGGAGTTGGCTCTAGAAGTTCATGTTCTAAGGCTTTTGAATACTTGAGCATTGATGAATTAAGTGGAGACAGAAGTCTTGATTCATCCACAGCAATATCAGCCAGCACATCCATTGGCCCTCTTTGTGAACTCCCTTCTGGAGAATATCTCTTGGTAAGGTTCAAAGGGGTGATGGGTTGGTTTTCAGGGGTTTTGTGGGTATCAGGAGAGTTGGGCTCAAGGTGTTGGGTTTCAGGGATTTTGGATTCAGGGGTTCCAGAACCAGAAGAGTTGGTTCTAGATTTTGATTTGGTTCTGCTTTCTGCCCTACTTTCCCTTAGGGCCACTTGGAGAGTCCTTTCCTCCTGAAGCTCCAATATCTTTTCAGTGGGCTTGGCCCTTCTCTTGCTAGCCCTACTACTCCCACTTCCTTCCTCCTCAGGGACAACTTCACTGACCCTCTTATCTCCCTTTTTCTTATGCCTTACCTCATTGTACTTTTGTCTCAACTCTTCTGAATGATCAGAAGGAACTTGTACTCCCTCTTCAGAAACTTCATCAACCTCTGTTGATGCTCCTGAAGTTTCTTCTGAGGGTAGTTGAGACAACTTCTTTGTCTTAACAGCCCTGACCTTAGTCCTTTTCTTCAATTTTGGCTTCTCCTCAACCTTTTCTTCAGCAGGTTTGGCCAGTTGCATCCTTCTTTGTTCAGTTTTCTTACTCAACTTCCTGAACATTACTTTCTGGGCAGGGAGAGGTTTTGCAAATGTTTGCATCTCTGTGTAGTGAGCAAACTTTTCAATCAATAGGCTTGCCTTTGTGAAATACCTTAGCTTTCCTTCCAACACAACCTTGTTGTGAGCCTTCACCTTGAACTTTGCCTTTTCCTTCATCATTTCAGTCAAGATGAACTCCCTCCGATTCTTATCCTTGGGGCACTTACTTGCTCCAAACTCCCAGTGTTACTCAACAAACTCTTGGTTATTACCTCAAACAGGTTGAGAAACTTTGGCTTGAGAGTCCTTTTGTGTTGAGTAGAGGAGATTGGCCCTGGAACAAGGAGCCATTCCTGAGAAATTTCTTGCTCATGGCCATTTCTATAGAACTCTGGATTCCTCCCTTCTGAAGGCAATCCAAAAGCTGCTTCCACATCTTCTTCAGAGAACTTCACTCTGTGGAATCTCTCCTCTTATTCTCCATCAGCTATGTATGACAACCTTGTTGCCACTTCACCACCTTCTGGTTTGCCTCTCCACTTGAGGAAGGTAAAGAACTCAGCCATGTAGTTCTCAAGACAGTAGTTGGGCTTCTCCCGCATAAACTTCTGGAGTCCAGCCCTTCTAAGCCATCTCAAGGTAGGAGTGACTTCAGGGTCCTCACTCTCAAATGAAAGGATTGGCTCAAATGTAAGATTGTTTTTATGGCTGAGATAGCCAAAATCAAGGTCTAGATCCTTGTTAGAGAAATCAACAATCATTTCACGTCTTGCTTTAGGAGCCATTGATGAAACAGTAAAGTTTTTTTAGAGAGTTTTGAGAAGATGCAAGCTAGGGTTTCAAGAGAGTTTGAATGCGTAGGGAAGAATGAGCTTTGTGGGCTTCTTAAGACTTGTGAATATTCCAAAAGGAATGTATGTCAATGGGTAGGTGAGTCTTAAGGCAATTCAAGGGTTTACAAATGAGGAAATCAAGTTTGAACAACCAAGATTGATTTTAGGGGAGTTGGCCAGACTTGATCCAACGGTTATTAACCAATGAAACAGTAGAAAACTGTTTTTATTCAAACGTGGGAAGGAATTAATATTTGTTAATAGTTGGGGGGTTATCAAGGTAGATCATGTCTCAAATTGTTTAATGCAAACAAGAGTTAAATTTTGGCATTTAATGCATTGAAAGCGACCTTTTGGGTAGGGGACAAATTAAATCCTTGAAAAGGTGATGGCTTGAAGAGGAATGAGATAGCCATCGGAATAGGCAATGATTACCCAAAATAGGTGCTTATCAGACCAAGATTTGGTTTGATAGCCAAGACAACTTATCTGACCCCACATGGACAAGTGTCCTGAAATGTTGTGGACAAGTGTCCTGAATTTCAATGGACAAGTGTCCTGAACAATTGAGGTCATCTTTCCTGAATCTCAGTAGACTTGACCAAGTCTAATGAACATTTCTTTCAGTTCCCCCTTGATTAGTTAACTCCTTTGGGATTACTTGTCCAACTTTCCTGGATCAAGAAGTCCCAATTCTACTGATAGTTCCAAGAATCTTGCTTCAGCAAGTGGCTTTGTCAAAATATCAGCTTTTTGATGATCAGTGTGGATTTTCACCAACTTGATGTCTTTCTTTTCCACATGGTCTCTGATGAAGTGATGTTTGATGTCCACATGCTTGCATCTTGTGTGCAAGACTAGATTCTGTGATATTGCAATGGCATTGTTGTAGTCACAGAATATTGGTACTTCAGTAGAGTTGACATTGTAATCTCTTAATTGTTGTCTCAACCAAAGGATCTGAGCACAACAACTTCCAGCTGCAACATACTCAGTTTCAGTGGTGGAAGTAGCCATTGTATTTTGTTTTTAGAGAACCAAGATATGAGCTTGTTTCCCAAGAATTGACATGTCCCTGAAGTGGACTTTCTGTCAATTCTACAGCCTCCATAATCAGCATCTGAGTAGCCAGTTAGCTCAATGTTGTCATCAGCAGGGTACCAAAGGTCTAGATTTTCAGTGCCTTTGAGATATCTCAAGATCCTCTTAGCAGCCTCTAGATGACTTTTCTTAGGATTTGCTTGAAATCTTGCACAAACACCTACTCCAAAGGTGATGTCAGGTCTGCTGGCAGTGAGATAGAGTAGTGAACCAATGATTCCTCTATACTCAGTAGAGTTGGTTGGAACACCACTCTCATCTGGATCCATTTTCCAATTGGTGTTCATAGGGGTCCTTACTGGATTGCTAGTGGCACACCCAAATTTCTTGATCATTTCTCTGGTGTACTTAGCTTGGTTGATGAAGATTCCTTCTTTTGATTGCTTGACTTGTAAGCCCAAGAAGAAGTTCATCATACCCATCATTGACATCTCAAACTTGCTTTGCATGAGCTTTGAGAACTTCTCACACAACTTCTCATTGGGGGATCCAAATATAATGTCATCAACATATATTTGGACAAGCAAGATGTCATCTCCTTCAGAAATTTTGAAGAGAGTTCCGTCCACAGTTCCTTTGACAAATCCATGATCCAAGAGGAATTGTGACAATGTATCATACCAAGCTTTTGACATCCATTTTGTATACTTTGAACCTCTTGTGGGCTGCATAGGCTAGGAAAAGCCTTATTGCTTCTAGCCTTGCCACAGATGCAAATGTTTCATCATAGTCAATGCCTTCTGATTGACAATAGCCCTTGGCCACCAATCTGGCCCTGTTCCTGACTATCACATCATTCTCATTCTTTTTGTTCTTGAACACCCACTTGGTTCCAATAACATCTTGATGTGAAGGTCTATCCACCAGCTCCCATACATCATTTCTGGTGAATTGGTTCAACTCTTCCTGCATTGCTGTGATCCAATTTGCATCTTGAAGTGCTTCCTCAATGTCACTAGGTTCCTGTTCTGATAGGAAACAGCAAAACAAAGCACTTTCACCATGAAACCTTCTAGTTTTGACTCCAACACTTGGATCACCAAGTATCAGGTCAGTAGGATGGTAAGATAACCAAGTCCTTCTTTTTCTGATCCCTTCAGTAGAGTTGTCCTTTACTAAGGTTGAGTCACTAGCATCATAAAATTCAGGAAAATTTAATGCAGTATCTAATTCAAGATCATATTCATGGATGTTGTCCTCAATGTCAGGGACATTGGAATTTTCAACATTAATGTTTCCCCCTTGAATATTTAATCCATTAACTACCTCAGCAGGGCCTGCTTCTTCATTGGTAGTTGTTACCTGAGTGTGAACTGGGATTGGGTCATTCAGTTCACCACTTCCTTCAGTGGAGTTTGCCTCAGGTAGATTGCCTTTAGAATTGTTGTCCAGTGTGATGTTTTCAGGAGGGTTGGCTTAGACAATATCTATGAGTACAGTGTCCTTGTCTTTTAGGCTCAATCTGGTTGTTCTTTGTGTGATTTCTTCAGTGTCCAGGTTCTTATTCTTGATCTTAGAAGTAGATTCATCAAACACAACATTAGGTGTTTCTCCACAATAAGGGTTTTATAGTTGTAAACCCTGAAAGCTCTACTGATTTGGGAATATCCAAGGAATATCCCCTCATCGGCTTTGCTGTCAAAGACTTTCAACTGCTCTTTCCCATTGTTGTGAATGAAACACTTACAACCAAATATGTGAAAGTAAGACACTTTGGGCAATCTTTCTTTCCAGAGTTTATAAGGGGTTCTCCCTTGTCCCTTGGTGATCAAACATCTATTCTGAGTGTAGCATGCAGTGTTTATAGCTTCAGCCCAAAACCTCTTAGGTAAATTTGAATCAGCAATTAAGGTTCTAGCAGCTTCTTTCACAGTTCTATTTCTTCTCTCTGCAACTCCATTCTGTTGAGGGGTTCTAGTTGCTGAGGTTTCATGGGCAATTCCATTTTGTGTGGAATACTCATTGATGTAAGAATTTATGAACTCAGTGCCTTTGTCAGGTCTTATTTTGATTATATTAAGGCTTTTCTCATTTGACAGTCTCTTTAACAGTTCAGGGAGTTTGACCTGAGTTTCCTTCTTATTAAGGAGAAATACTACCCATGTGAACCTAGAGAAGTCATCTACTACAACTAATGTGTATTTTCTACCATTTATGCTTGCAGGGGTAATTGGTCCAAATAAATCCATATGCAATAGTTCAAGTACCCTTTCAGTAGAGATGACTTTTTCAGTGAAATTAGTGAGGAGGTCTTTGTTTCTAGTCATGTGCCTTGAGCATCCACTGTCAAGGTACCGTGCTGACTTTTTGCCCATACTCCTCATCTTCTTGTGGCCCTTGGGTACCTGCAATTAGCAAGCTTTAGATGCCCTTTGAATTTTGGGTCCTGAGAGGTTAGTTGTACCTTTAGGAACCCAAACTTTCCTAATTACCCTGATTAATTCAAGGTGGCTAAGTTGTTTTCCTTTAGCATCAACATACACTGTCTTTCCCTTAAATGCCTTTGGGAAAGTGTGTGTGAAAGTGTTGACTCTGTAAGTTTCAGGAGAGTTGTCAAATCTCCTGAACTTATGAGTTCTTTGTGCTACTTGAGGAAATCTTTGAGGAAAGGCATATTTATGAACATTACCCTTTGACATGAAGGGTTTTGGTTGTCTCATTTTATTCTGCCTTTGAGGATGGTTGACCATAGGTCTGTTCAGCTGAGGTTTCCTCAGGGGAGTTGGCCTAGGCTGAACATACCTTGGGCAACCTCTCTGAATGTTGTTCAGATGAGTTACCCTTCCATTGGGCCTACTCTGCTGAACCTCATTCCTCTTGTGTTCAGGGACTTTGGCATTTTCCTTAGGTTTGGGCCTTGTCTCCTGAATCACTTGAGTGGGCATCTCATGCATTTTGCCCTTTCCTTTGTTCAGTGGCTGAATTATTTCATTTTTAGCTTGTTGTGCCACTGATTTAACAAAGATTTTCTTAGTGTTACTTGTAGAAGCAACACTAAGACAAGGTGAAGATTCAAATGGATCAAATCCTAATCCACTTCTTTGAGCCATATGTCCTTGGTAACTTTGAATTTCCTCTATTGCTCTAGAGGATTTGTTCAAAGCAGACATTTTTAATTCCAGGTTCTCTTCACTTGATTTAAGAATATCATACTCATGTGAGAGGTTTTAAAATTTTGCTTGAAGAATTTTAAGTTCAAAGTCTTTCCTCTTTTGAGTAAGTAATTGTTCATCAAGCTTCTTTTGTTGGTCAACTATCCTGAGAGTAGCTTCATCAAGCTCTCTCAAGACTTGTTGATACAACCCAGTAGACTTGACATCAACTACTGATTCAGAAAGTTTTGCAAGTTCTATTGACAACCTTTCATTTTCTCTCACACAGTTGTCATGAAATTATTGTAGCCTAGTAAAGTCTTCCATTAACTTTCCAAAAGAAAGTTTCAGGTTGACTTCACTAGTGTTTTGTGAAAGAAATGATGGTGAGCTAGAAGTAGAGGATACCTCATCATCCTCTATGGCCATGTTGCACACATCATCATCATCACTGTTTGAGAACAGTCCATCATCAGAAGAGTTGAAGCTTTCAGCAGTGTCAGACTCATCACCAGCCATCATGGCTTTCCTATTGGTGAATTTTCTGTCTCTTTTTGCTTGCCTCTCCTTTCTCTCCTTTGAGCTGAGTTCAGGGCAGTCATACTGGGAATGCCCTTTCTTTTTGCAGTTATAGCACAAATCTTCATCATCATCTTTCTTTGGATCATCTCTTCTTCTAGATGATGAAGGTTCAGCTCTGCTTCAGCTCTACTGGACTTTCTCCTATCAGAGTACTTGTCCTCTGACCTTCTTTCTTCAGGTTTTTTGTCCTCAGCCTGGTTTTCAGGAGAGTTGTACCTTCTCCTGAATTTGTTTTCTTGGTAGAATTTCTTGTATCTACCAAACCTTGAGTTCAGCTTGTCAAACCTTCTGGCGATCAGGGCCATTTCTTCCTTCATTTCAGCCTTGGAGACTGACTTTGATGATCTAGGAGTGGGCTGTATTTTTGGTTCAGCAGCTTTGGCTTTGTATGCCACTCCTTTGGTTGGTAATGAAGGTTCCTCAACAGGCTTTCTTCTGTTGAAATCAAACTCGTAAGCTTTGAGTTCTGAGAAGATTTGTTGCATGGGCATGGTGGAGAGATCCTTGGTATTTTGCATCATTACTGAGTATATATCCCACTTCTGAGTGAGACTTCTTAGAATTTTAAGAGCAACTTCTCTCTTGGAGTACACCTTGCCCAATGAGTTGATTTCATTCATCACATCTGTGACTCTACCAACAAATCTGTCAATGGACTCATCTGACTCCATTGTGAATTGTTCAAACTTCTGCACAGCCAATTGAAGTTTATTTTCCTTGATCTTTTCAGTACCCTCACACATTTCTGTAAGAGTATCCCATATTTCCTTGGTAGTTGTGCAGTGATAGACTCTTCCCATTACTGCATCTGGAATAGTTTGGTATAGAGTATTCATGGCTAGATAATTAAGATTATCTTTTCTCTTCTCTTCTGTAGTGAGATCATCTTCATCCTTAGGGATCTCATCCCTTGTATATGCCCTTTGAGCATCAGTGACTCTGGGGTTTGGCTATGTGAAGATGAATGGTCCTCTTGTTAAGACTCTCAGCATATCAGTGTATAGACATGCAAGATGTGCTCTCATCCTGATTTTCCAGAAGTCATAGTTCTCAATTGATAACATTGGCAGCTTGTGATGGGATATATGATTAACTGGATCTGGAGCTATGTTGTTAATAGTTTGGACAGCATCATGAGGAACAACATTAAAATTCTGATTTTGTTACTGATTCTGGTTTTGTTGCTGGTTCTGATTTTGTTGCTGGTTCTGATTGTGGTGGTTGCCTCTTGCCATATCTCAGATAAAGGGTTAGACAACAAATGCTTAAGATTTCAGATAGATCAGTTCAGTGACCACACTAAAACATGTCTTTGAAAATCAAGATGGATTTTCAAAAGCAGTGGTCTTTGAACCCATGCTCTGATACCACTTGTTGGTCCTGAAAGGAGTATAACAAGTGTATGGGGGGAATACACTTGTATGCAAATCTTTTTCAAACTTAACCAAATATGACTTCAGCAAGATTGTCCTGGACAACTCTGCTGAGATGTATAACTTCTTAAAGATAACCAATCTACTAAGTACTATTGAGTACTTAGTTGAATGACTATCTAAGTGAGTTATAAGTGCGGAATTAGTGGTTGGCCCTTTAGTTTAAACTCCTTTTAAAGTTCTGAAATTACCTTAACAATTTATCCAGTTTCAGGGAACTTGTCCAAATCTGTTTTGCATAGTCTTAAGGTATATGTCTTTGAAAGTTCAGTTTGTGTGCTGTGTTGAATGAATGTAAGTACTTGAAAGTAAATCAACACAAGAGTTTATAGTGGTTCAGAGACTCAAGCTCCTACATCCACTTTCCCTGATTTAACAGGATAATTCCTTCACTCTCAACAGTCCTAGTACCCTTTCTCAACTCAGAACTGAACTGTTCTTCTCTCAACAGTCAGCTCCTTCCACTTCTAATACTACAACCTTCTAACTTTCTTTCTTGAAAGGTATAAGGGTTGAAGTTTGGTTCCAACTAATGAGATATCCTTTACAATGAGGTTCAGTGTATAAGGATATGATATCTCTCTAAGCTTTGTATGGATATATAGTGAGATTCAGCTTAGAATGAAGTGTTTGAAAACTGAGAATGTCTTAAAGAACTTTGAAGCTTCAGAGTAGTTGATGTTCTCAGATTGTAGTTGGATAGTTGGATGCTTCAAAATGGTCTTCACACTTCTGTATTTATAGACAATATTGAGGATTTTCCCGTTGGAAAGACAGCCTCAAATGTTTATAAATGTCTTCCTTGAACTCTGCAACTGGAAGACAGAATCTTGATAGTGACATGTCCTTAACTTGGGAAATAAACGATTGTAACTACTTTGTCTTCACTTTGCAGCACTTTTCCCAATGTCTGACTTCAAGATTCACTTGGTCAAACATGGACATTACTTCTGATGATTGATCCTTGGATAAGGACAACTTTCCTTATCACTTGGACAACTCTGCTTATCAAGATCAGCAGATTCTGCTTATCAGCAGTGTTGGCTTTAGCTCTTCAGATGACTTGGCTCTTTCCCTTTCCATGAATTCTTAGAGTAGGTCTTTGTGCATTCATGGCAATAGATAGGTGGTCTTGACCTCATATGCATAGTTGGGCTTGTTCTTCAAAGCTTGTTCTGGTTCAAATGTGCTGAGACAATCTTGCTGGACAACTCTTCTGAACTTGACATTTATTGCAGTAGACTTGATCTTGATGATATATTCTACTTAGTTGTTCTTGATGACATAGGTTGTTCTATACTGAGCTGACTTGATCAGCACAGTTGTCCATCAGCAGACTTAATGTTAATCCAAAACTGAGCCTTGAGGGGACTTAATCTTTATAAGCTTCTAAGCATGTGTTCCACCTCAATTTGTGCATCTATTGATCTAAGAGCTGCCTAACATACCAACTTCTCATCTAGCCTTATGTTACATGTTCCAACAATCCTGAAACATGTTCATGAAATCTGACTAATCTAATTAGCATGTCTAAGGGGGGGTTTTGGTATCATAATCAAAACTCATTTTATTCCCAACACCTATTATTGCAGGTAAAATGATCGTTTTCAAAATTTGAGTATACTTATTAGACTGATATTAAAATGTGTGATCCATCAGGACCAAATTCAAAATCATTCCAACTTATTGGACTAAAAAATCTTTAATCCCAAAAATTTAATTTACGTCCCATAACTTTTTTAATTGTTTAATTTACGTTCCATTTACATAAATTTGGGGATTTTCAGCGAATTTTTATAACTTCGGCAAAATTGGACATAAATTAAGCAATTGAAAAAGTTATGAGACGTAAATTAAAATTTTGTGGAAGGGGGTAATGTCTTTGAATTTTAAGAAAATGGGTATTTATAGTGTTGGGTAGGGTTTGGGAGTAAGTTTTGCACTTAAATCCCTCGAAAATGGTGAAATTTCACAAACACCATCGAGAATGAAAGTGGTTCGATCGGGCGAGTAAGTGTTGGAGGGGCTAATTGGGTGAAACAGGGGCGGCCCGGCCGGGCGGAACTTTCGTATTGGGGGAAGTTGCTTGCGTGTTGGGCTCGGTCGCCCGGTCGGGTGAGTGATGCCGCCCGGTCGGGCCAAATCTTCGTAAGTTGGTGTTAAGTGCAGCTCGGTCGCCCGGTTTTTTTCATCCTACCCCATTTTTTGAGACGGATATAATGTTGCAATCCTCTCTCAAATCCAGTGAAATGTGGTAGGTGTTTTGCTCCCAAAATCCTTCATTTTTCCTAAAAATCGACAAAACACCACATTTCTCTTATTTTGACTAAAACACTCATAATCAACCCATAAATCAATGAAATCACAATCAAAATGAACTTCACATGTGCATAAAAAATTTTAAATTCCATCCGAATCAATTATTATTGTTGATTTTTTTCTCATTAATTCATTCAAAAAACAGAATATAATTAATGGTGGTGGTGGAGTTCTTCGCATAAGTTGTGTACAGGGCAGAATATATTGAATCGTTCGTGGGAGGCCACATGGTCAAAATTACCAAGGAGTTGTTAAAGGACGAGTTCGATCTTCTTAGTGGCAAGGTTAAAATCTCTACCTATATGGAGGGAAAAGAAAAGAAATACATCTAGTTATTTTCTAGAGGAAAACAAAACGCAGGTGATGTTGCTAATGCCAAGAAGGGCATGTTGACGAAAAAGTTCAAGGTCCTCATGAATATTGCCAGTAAGTCATGATGTAGCAATCGTTCAACATAGACACTTTAACCTACCTCCAGGTTAGAGTAATGGTGGCTATTTATGACCAGATTAATGGTGACTGGCAAGGATTCTTCTTTGAAAGAATGGTGGTCGAGAACTAGAGGATCACCTTGAACAAGAAAACTAAGTTAAGTATTCTATTGCCTATATTACTTACAAAGAGAAAGGATTGGGGCCCAGCTAGGCCATTCCACCTTTCTAAATGGTTGTTGAAGAAGGAATTAATTGACCTTGAGAAGAAACTCTGAGATGAGGAGAAACTAAAGAAATCTAAGAAGAAGAAGGCAGCTGAGGAAGAGGTAGTTGAGGACGAGGCAGTTGAGGGAGAGTCGGCTGAGGAGGTTGAGGCAGAAGAGGAAGTGAATGAAGAAGAGGAAAGCAGATAAATCATCACAGCCCCCGGTCTCAGTGATCAAGGACTTGGAAGCATTGAGTTGCCAGCTTATACAATTGAGAAGATGTCAGCTGGATGGGGAGACCCAGTTGAGGTTGAAGGCGGAATTCGATTTCGTGGTGAGATTGACCAACACTTCCAGGTACATTCAGATTTTGTGTTTATCAATCAGTCGGAAGTGGTTGGAGGAAGAAGTCATGTACATGCATATATATGTGATGAATATTATTCGAGATTATTTACAAGGCATGGTACAACCAACTAATGAAGAAGGCAAAGCAATTGTGCCTTATGTTGAGAAGACCATTCCTTCCACATCAGTTGAGGAAGCATCTACTTCAAACTTAGCACCTCTCATCTCTTTGTCAATTCTGAGGCAAGAGATACGTGACATTATGAAGGATTTTATTGATTCTTATGTTGACAGAGGTATGAGGCTGAGATTGTTGAAGATCCAAGAGGATGCTGTCAAGGAAAAGAGGCAAACTCTTCTAAACCAGATCAACGAGATGGAAGACACTTTCAGAGCAGAGCTGCTAGAAAGGGTTGATGAGTTCATGGCTTCTAAAAATACAAAGGATGTTAAAAAAGGACATCCCAATTTGCTCATTTGTATGCAAATGAGATGACCATATTAGAAGACATCTATAACTTAAAGCTACATGCAGCAGCAAAATAAAGGGAAGAAGCAATGAGATTGCATCAAGAGCCACGTGTCAAGAATGATACGTGTTGGGAATAAAATGACATAAGTTTTGATTAAATACCAAAACCCCCTGAGACATGCCTAAGTCAAGATAATTGTGTTCTAAAAAATGCTAGAACACATAGTATAAGGCTAGATGAGAAGTTGATATGTTAGGCAGCTCTTAGATGATTAGATGCACATTGTGAGGGGGAACCTATGCTTTGAAGATTATCATGATCAAGTCCCCTCAAGGTTCAAAATCTGGAACAAACACTAAGGACAAGCATACTCTATTGAAAACCAAATGCCTTGATCAGAAGAGTTGTCCAGAGAGGTTGTATCCATGCAAAAACAAGGTTGTAAAGCTCAAAAGGACAAGGTTACTCAAATGCTCTGATCAGGAGAGTTGTCCAGAGAGGTTAACTCTGTGTGAAAACAAAAGCTCTGAAGCTAAAAGACCAAGTATGCTGATCAGGAGAGTTGTCCCAGAAGAGTTGTCTCAGCAAGTTTGAACCGGACCAAATGTTCTAATACTTGAAGGTCAACTATGCTGAAGACAAGAAGACAACTACACCCTAAAAGACTTCACAATATCATGCTGAGATCAATTCTAAGTGAAGCAAAGGGAAAGAGCCAAGTCATCTGAAGAAGAGCAAGCCAACTTTGCTGATAAGCAAAACTGCTGATAGTGATAAGTAGAGTTGTCCAGATTGATAAGGAATGTTGTCCTATCATTGGATCAACCTTCAGAAGCCATGTACAAGTCTTAACAAGAAGTCAAACATTGGGAAAAGTGCTGCAGAATGAAGACAAAGTCTTAACAGCCGTTTATTACCCAAATGAGGACATGTCACTATCAAGAAACTGTCTTCCAGTTTGAAGAACTCAAGGAAGACATTTATAGCAATTTGGGGCTGCCTCTCCAACGGGCAAATCCTCCATTTTGTCTATAAATACAAGAAGTGTGAAGACCATTTGAGAGCACCTCAACCTTGACAAGAATATCCAACTATCCTACAAGTAAAAGTGCTTTCAAAGCTTTCAAAGAGACTATCTTAGTCTTCATACACTTCTTCTAAGCTGAACTTACTGTATATCCATACAAAGCTTAGAGAGATATCACTGATCTTCATTGTAAAGGATATCTCATTAGTTGGAACCTTACTTCAACCCTTACCTCTTTCAAGTGAGAAAGTGAGAAGGTTGTAGTAGTAGAAGTGGTAGGAGCTGACTGTTGAGAGAAGAACAGTTCAGTTCTGAGTTGAGAAGAGGGTACTAGGACTCTAGACATCCTAGGGATCAATTCACCAAGGAGTGGTGTTCTTGATCAAGTGCACCTTGGCACTATAAAACAAGTTAATTCCAAGAGTGAAGGAATTATCCTGTTAAATCAGGGAAAGTGGATGTAGGAGCTTGAGTCTCTGAACCACTATAACCTCTTGTGTTGATTTGCTTTACAAGTACTTACATTCATTCAACACTGCACATTAAACTTATCTTTCAAAAGATACATATTCAAAGACTGTGCAAAAACTGTATTGGACAAGTTCCCTGAAACTAAACTGGATTGTATTGAATTGACAAAGTGATTTCAGAAACTAAAGGAGTCTAAACTTAAAGGGCCAACCACTATTCCGCACATATAACTCTCCTAGATAGTTATTCAACTAAGTACTCAATAGTACTTAGTAGTTTGATTATCTTAGAAGGGTTAATCATCTTCAGCAGAGTTGTCCAAGACAACCTTGCTGAGCTCTGGTTTGATCAAAAGTTGAAAAGATTTGCATACAAGTGTATTCCCCCCCCCATACACTTGTTATATACTCCTTTTAGGACCAACAATGCGCTTCAAGGAAAGTTAGATGAGACCACGAAGCAACTTCAGCTTGCTACAGAAAAGCTTACCCAGCTGATTGCCTCTTTGTCTTACAATTCATTTGTTCAACACACTCTTTCCAAGGTTAGTGATTTGAATAACACTCGTGCCACATCCTTCAAGAAGTCGATCTATTCAAGATGAGATATTGAAAGCAACCAATTCCTTCTCCACTATGTTTGATGAAGCCAAAAAGAGGGAAGAGAGGATGAAGGATATCATGGATAAAACTGCAACTCAACAAGCACAGCTAGTAGTTTCTCAAGATGAACTAGTTTCCCGTGTTGATAACCTTGGAAGAAGATTAAAAAAGAAGAAAGACTTTTCGACCCAAAGGGGAATAAGTAAAAGTGTTGTTGTTCCAGCCACCACAGTTGAAGTCACTCCAGCCAAGCCATCTAAAAATGTCACATGGACAATGACCAAGAAGAGGAAGGCTGCTGACTTAGTAGATCCTGAAAGATCTAAGGAAGAAGAAACTTAAGGATGTTATTGTTGTGAAGAACAAGTATGGGAGAAAGCTTGCCCTGCTGAGGAAGAAAAAGAAAGATGAAGATATTGTTGAAAACACCTACATGGACATATTTGTGGATCTAGATGAGCTGCCAATATGGTACGACATCAAGAAGAAGTGGCAAATTGCTCACTTCATAGTAAGGAGATTTGGTCCACTACTAGACAAAGAAGATGAGTTCCTTCAGTTTCAACAATATATAGAAGCAGCATATAAGGAATTGTGGGATAATACAATGAAGACGACATCTAATGCTGGATTTAACATCCTAGTTCCCGAAAATCCAGTATGGGAAGCACCAAGAACATATTCTGGAAGGATCGACTACATGGAGATCGAGAAAATGGAAACCAGAATCATCGAGGAGGAAAAGGTTACAGATATAGATTACATGAAAGCAATCCATGATCGTATGTACCTTGCTTTCCGAATCGCTTGAAGACCAAGAAGGAGATGAAGTCTACTTTTTGTTAGCTGATAGGAAAACTTGTAATATGTACTCATTGATTATCATTAATACAAGTACTTTTCCTTCGGCTTATAAGACAACTTTTCATTGTCTTCATCTAAGCCTTCCGTGTGTTTATTGCTTTATAAACTGCTTTAATTTATCTGCTTGTTTAGTTGGATAAGTTAAATTAAGTGGTTTTGGCTTCATCAAAAAGTGTGAAATTGTTGGGATATTCACCCACCCCCAAGGGTAGCTGTAATACCCAAGAATTTTATAATTTAAATAATACTCCCTCCGTCCCGCTATAAGCTTTCCCTTTCTTTTGGGTTTTTTGATTAAGAAATATGATAAAATAATAGATAAAGTATAAGTGATGTGATGTGATGGTGAGAGAGAAAACAATAGATGAGTATTAGATGAAGTATGATAAAATAATAGATAAAGTAAAAGTGATGTGATTGAAAGAGAGAAAATAATATGCCAAAAATGAAATGGAAAACTTATAGTGAGATCGACATCCATAAAAGAAAAGTGAGAAACTTATAGTGGGACGGAGTAATTTTATTAAATTAATTTAAATTATGTCAAAAGAAAAGTATATTATATAATATATATATATATGCGTATGTATATTTAATATAAGAAATTATATCAAATGACTTTCATATAAATATTATCATGACTATCAAAACGTTAACTATATTTTTAATTACTTGAAATGACTCCTCATTTCTTCCCATCATGCATTTTATGGGATTTAAAGTATCGTAAATGTTTTCATTTGTTTCCACTATTTGACCCTTCATTTTCCCATGCGCTTTTCATTATATACTCCCTCTGTTCATGAAATGTAGTCTCATTGGAGTGGGGCACATGTTTTAAGAAAAATGTAGATAAAGTAGATAAAGTAAGGGTATTGTGAGGTCCATGGTGAATAAAGTGATTGTTTGTGAATAAAGTTGATGTCAATTTGAGTAATTAAGTGATGGTTGAAGGGTGACAGTTTTCATAAAGGGTATGAGACTACATTTTATGGACAAAGAATATAAGACAAATGAAACTACTTTTCGTGGATGGAGAGAGTATGAGAATTCAATTCTCTTATGTGTATATATTTACTTCTTCACACCAATGTTATATATATACCCGTACTATGTGTTCACGATATATTAGTTGCTAAAAAAAAAAATATATATATATATATATAATATAGGGTTAATTGAAAATTAAATCACCACCTTTCACTGGATTGCAATTTAATCTAAACTTTTGAATAATTGCAAATAAAATCACCACCTTTAAATATTGTTGCAATTTAAACTTCTTAATAGTTTCATTTGTGCTCAAGTCTAACGTGGTTGGCGGATGTGACACCTTCTTAATGAAACAACATTATTTTTTTATTTCGATCTAATCTCGAAACGTCAAATTCGGGCACAAATGAGATTGTCTAGAAGTCTAAATTGCAACAATATTGAAAGGTGATGATTTTATTTGCAATTATTCAAAAGTTTAGATTAAATTGCAATTCATTGAAAGGTGGTGATTTAATTTGCAATTAACCCTATAATATATATATATGTGTGAGCAAAGTCATTAAGTTTAGCTTAGATTAATTATAACTTAAAAGAAAACTCGATTATTTATTATTCTATGTATACCATGACTAGGTGACGACAACTATGAGAAATAATTTATACAATGCTTCCACATATTACATATACGTTCATCTATCAAGGTGGGGATTTATATCTCAATTGTTTGTCATTATTTAATGCGATTTGTAGTTTTATTGTTACTCGTGTGAATTATGTATGAGAAATACATGTCTTATGATCTTTTTAAACGAGAAGTTGAGAAGTATGTCTTATGACCTTTAGAAACAAGAAGTTGAGAAGTAGGTCTTATGACCTTTATAAACGAGAAGTTGAGAAGTAGGTCTTCTGACCTTTATAAACGAGAAGTTGAGAAGTGGCAATACATTAAATGCATGTTTACGTTTTAACATTTTCAGATTTAGGAGTTGGTGGCAAGGAGGAGCGGTGGATGACATCTAGTAAAATCAATTGAGACGTTGTTGCTTCCTAGATATTTTAAAATTCTTTTAAGTTGCTATTTATTCGAAGCTTCCGCTAAGTTAATTTTTTATTATTTTTATTGTAAAAGAAACTTGTAAGCTTCATTTCTCAAGTGCAAATTTTAGTACATGCCCTTAAAATTTTTAATTGTTAATTATATTTGTAAAATATTCTTTTATGAAAATTGGGGTGTGACAGTAGCAATGTAATTATGTAATAAGTTTTGATGGTCAAATATTCTTTTATTTAGTTCTTTATGTTATCTGATAGGATAAGTTGAGTTGTATAGAACATCTTATAGTTTCTTAGTCTAGTCTTTGTGAGGTCAGATATATGAATATCAGCTAATATCACATTTTGGATTGACATGCGCTCACTCAGGATTTAAAGAATAGAAGACTAAGAATACCTTGAAGATTAGAAGAAGGCCATGTTTAAAAATCAGATGAGAAGACCATTATACGCCTCAAGACTTAGAAGAAATCAAAACAAGAAGAGGAAGTTTGAAGTAAGATGAGTTGGACTCATCTATATCAAGTCAGACTAGAAGACATCATGCATGCACTAAGTCTGCTGTATCGACCAGAACAGATGACTAGAAGTCAGTCGACTAAGAAGCAATCATGAAATATTCTAAGTGTGGAATCTCGGTCAATGCATTTATTGCATGTTCCATATCCAAAGAAGGCAAGTCTCAAATTTGGTGGAATCAGATCAATCAAGGATAAATTAAGAGATTACACTTCAATTAAGGATGATTTACAACGGCTAGTTACTCAAATGGCTAGTTGATTGGAATCATGCCTGTAAATACAAGACAGTCTTCATTTGTGAAGATCACGGGAACTATATGGAAACTATATTGAAGTTTTACGAAGAACTCACCCAAATGACTTAATAACGCGCATTTGAAGCAATTTCTAAAGAGAGTTCTCAAGAGCCTGCATAGATTTCATATCTTAAAGTTTCTTACCAACATAGAAACCGAACCCAGTTTTACATTATACACATCATTTGGTTTAGGCATAGTGATTAAACAAGTTTGGTACTTGAATCACTAGTTGGAGATAGATAAAAAAAAATTAACCCAACCCCCACACTTTAACCAGTATAAGGTCCAAGTTGTTAACCACTGTAAAGAGTACAAGTTTTCTCAAAATCTTGTGGAGACTATAGCACTTTGGAAGTTGCTTAGAGCTCAAAGTCATTCACTTGGGATTATAAAGGACAATACCTTTTATTTGGTTTTAAATGATTAATATCACGAGAGAATCGTGAGAGTGGACGTAGAATTTGGAAATCTGAACCACTATAAATCCTAGTGTTATTTACTCTTCTGCACTTACATTTCCTGTCATTTTACTTACCATTATTCATATTACATAACTGTGATTTTGTGATTTCGAAAAGAGGCCATCAAAGGATTTAAAACCAGCAGACACCAAGTCAACTGAGTAGTTTAAATTTAACATAAGTAAGGTTTTCATTAAACGAACTAGTCTAAATAAAAGGGCCTACATTAATCAGCAAATCTACTTAGCTAAGTACCTAGTAAGTTGGATTAGAAGACTGAGTATACAACTGAGTGACCCATCTGATAGAAAAAGTTTTTAAAGTATATTAACCCCTCCCCTCTATACTTTAACCATTCACTACTTGTTTAGGGACCAACATAATGTGCTCGCATAGTTGTGGGGTAGAAACTCGTGTTTAATGTGTTAGCGAAATTTCCCCCAAAAAACAATCTATGGCTTGCCCTCGCGCATACGCGATTGTTTGACATGTTGCCACCAAAGATGACCGGTGGCGGAAACGAGTCGCCACCAAAGAAACACGGTGGTTATCAGGCATAGCCTTGAAATTCAAAATGTCCTCGACTGTGGTGATCCAGTGCAAGAAGTCACATAGGTCGAGTCCTTCGGTAAATTCAGGGATCTCCAGTTTGATACCGGTTTCCCAACGTTGGCTATCATCGCCCCGAGCCCTGGGTTCCCGTTCAAGAGGGACAAAAGGGTTGATGTCCGACATGGTCTTGTCATCATCCTATTTCGATGCGGCATGCGGCGACGAGCGCGCCCTGGGAGGGTGGCGGCGCTAGCGAGGGGTATCGGGCTGGGGTCCAGGTGGATAATGGTCGTTTCGCGCTGTCGGGACGTTATTGGCAACGTCCTAGCGAAGCTCTTCAAGGCCCGCCGTGAGGGCAGCCACTAGACGACTGAAAATATGCCACAGCGTTGCGCTGTGCATCGACGAGGACGTCAAGGGGAGGCTGTGGGCGGGGAGGCATCGTACCTGTCTCGTGATACCAATGGACGCAGTAGAAGATTAAGGCGGTGTTTGTTTTGGGATTGGTCAATCCGGATTTAGATTGGCCAAATCCCAATCCAATATCTCTCAATGCATCTCAATCCAAATACAAATCAAAATACCAATTCACTCCTATATTACACCTATACACATATTTTTATACAATCAAATCACTTTTTTCCTTTTCAACCACTCATTCTCTCTCCTACTTCTCCCTCTTACTTTAATATAGAGTTGTCAAAATGGGCTGAGCCCGTTGGGTCAGCCCGCCCCGCCATAAAAAAATATGGGTTGACCTCAGTTTTTCTCAGCCCGTTAGGAAGCGGGCCTACAGGGACCGCCCGGTTTGGGCCGCGGGTTTTTGCAGGTTGGGGGCGGGCCAACCCGCCTTTTTTTATTTTAAATAAAAAATTAGAAATATTATTATTATTATTCTATTATTATAATTAGTTTAATATTACAGAAAAATAACAAAAGTTTATCACGTCTTTGAGACTTATTCAACAACTCAAAATCTAGCCATAACATGCAATTAACAACCAAAATTTAAAAGCAAAAAAATAGTCAAGCACAACAAGTCTCTGTCTCGCATTACAAATCTGTGTTGCGCGCGCCTCTTATTTTAGTTCCAACGTCAAACGTCGACCTTCTAGTTAAAGTTTCATTGTTAAATTTTAAATTATGATAGTAAATTAAAAAATGAGCGTGTAAAAGATAAATATTAAGATACTTTGAATTTTAGAAATGAAGATGATGAATTTAATAATTTTTTTTTTTTTAAACTCGGGTTGGTCCACCGAAACCCGCAGACCGCCCCTTTATGGGTTGGGTTGAGAATTTGGTAATCCGCCTAGCAAATGGGCCAGCCCGGCCCGCCAATTGGCGGGCTTTTGCGGTTTAGTCTGCCCCGCCCGATACTTTTTCTTACACATCACTTTATATTTTACTTTTTCTCTCTATCTCTCTCCTTCTAATCACATCCCTTGTACTATATCTATTATTTAATTACTTTTCTTCATCTCTGTGCCAAAAAGTAACGGAAAGCTTATAGACGGACGGAGGGAGTAAAAGTTAACAAAGTTGACTAATGTTGAAATAATACTCTTAAATTATTTTCTTAGTTTGGAGATACTATCATGAAATTCCAGGAACTTGGTTGCTAAATCAAAGTTTTTACAAGCTACTGTATTTATTAATTTTTTTTATTTTTTTTTAATAATGAACTTTTTTTTTCCTGTAGAGGATATTTTTTTGCTATTGTACAATTTAAAATTGATTAATTATGTTAATTACCTGCAGAAATAATTGTCGGTTTGTAATAATTGATCCGACACTGGCTGTAAAACGTGGGATGTTTTTCCTTTTAATTAATTTAAAAAATAGAATCCCCCGACTTCAATTGATGTTTAATAATCGAGGGGACAGAAGGAGGTTGCAAACTTTCCATGCAAGCCTTTTTGTGGCATCAACAAGCTAAAGGCGTGCAGCCGACAGAGAGAGGTGCATGGTTGGTGGCCTCAAAAGTCACGTATATCACATTATTTTTAAAAAAGAATTTAATGGTTAGTGATGTATGATAAATTACCGGTATTTTAGGTAATTTGCATGATAACGTATAAAATGGATTTGATGAAGTGTAAAGTAAAATGTACTCCCTCTGTTCCACTATAAGTTTTCCACTTTTCTTTTTTAAAAAGGATGTCCCACTATAAGTTTTCCATTTCATTTTTGGTAAAATATTTTCTCTCTCCCAATCACATCACTTATACTTTATCTATTATTTTATTATACTTCATCTCATACTAATCTATTATTTTCTCTCTCACCATCACATCAATTGTACTACATCTATTATTATATCATATTCCTTAATCAAAACAACTAAAAGAAATGAAAAGTTTATTCCGGGACGGAGGGAGTATATAAAAATGAGTGATAAATTTAAAAATAAAATGATGTTACCTGAATATTAATTTTGTGGATTATTTTCATATTAAAAGTGTATAAGTACTTTTGAGACTTTCAATAAAAAAAAGTGCAAGTAATTACGGGAAGAAATTTAAACAATATACCTTAGGTCTCATTTTGGTGTCACACTGTCACCGTTTAGGCCACAAGTTATTTCAATTAAATAATACTCCAGTATCTAAGAAGATCTAAGTGGCGCACTAAATATAATTTTAAATTGCCATTAAAATTTTACATCACACTTCCATTAAAATTAATATAATTTTAAATTGCAATAAAATAAAATAAGCATTCCATGATTTCATCCCATCATCGTCATAAGTTGAGAAAATGGCTGTTTCTTCTTTTGGTTTCAAAAAATAAGCATTCCATGATTTCATCCCAGCAACCATGATTTTGGTTCCACATTTTTTCTTTTGGATCCAAAAAAAAAAAATCACACAAGTGATACCAATAAGGAAAAAAAAAAAAAAAAGGTGCAATATGGTCCCAGAATCGTTAAATGTTGACAGAAAAAGGTATGTACATGTCACGTGGTCGTTAGCCATTTATTTACGCATTAAAAAAATTAAAAAAATTAAAAAATTCTAAAATTAATCATAAAAAAATTCTAAAATGTGTAAAAATCAATAATTTTTTTAAAATTATAAAAGTTAACACTACAAAAAAATGTTTGATTTTGATACCGAAATTTAGAGACGGATATCCAATCTGTCTTTAATAGGTACGGATTATATACAGATTTGTTAAAAAAATGAGATTTATACCAAAAATAAAATCGTCTCTCATTATAAACGGATTAGATACAGTTTTTAGTTTCGAGAGTTTTAGATACGATTACCACCATCTCTAATCAGTCAAAGTTTTATTCCAACCATAAAACGAGTCAACGTGGTGCACGAAATTAAATTTTTTGATTTAATACGAAATTTTGTCAAATGGTAAAATTAAATAAAAAACAAAATTCAAACATTTTTAATTGATTTTTTTTTCATTTAATTATTATTTACTATTTAATAATATACTCTATTTGTGCACCAAAAGTATGCTCACTTTCATTATTTATTTATCCACCAAAATTATGTTCATTTCCTTTTATGAAAACAATTACTTTATTTTTACCTTACAACAACTTACAACACCCTTACTTTATCTATTTTTTCTTAAAACTTGTTGTTGCGTCAAAAAGTGACAAGGTATGATATCGAATCCAATAGTTCGGATTAATGCTTCTTCGAGCTTGAATTGCCACTTCTGGATGAGCTTCCTTGCAAATAACCCTCTTCCACGCTCTAAAAAACCTGCAAAAGCACGCCAGAGACGATTCTGGTGTGGAATCTTCGACGCTCAAGTCAGATGGAGGTAGAGTTCTCACAAGAATGGTGTAATTTCAAGGTGTTCTGTGTACATTCTCGTGTCAAGAATGTAAAAATGTATTGTATTGATAATAATAAAATTGTATTTATCGTATTCAATTACTTAAGACCTCTTGAAAACGTACCTTGGGGAAAAGGTAGTCTTTTCCTCCTTTCTCTCAATCACTTTCCCCTAGACTCGGTCTAGAGGCCCATCTCCTTCACGCCAGCCCACGTCACTAGATTCTTGGCCTCAGCTGCTACGTTCCATCTCTAACTTATTTCCTATATCGGAGGCCTCCTCTTGACTAAAACTTAGTCCACTCAATCTTGCATTTGGGCCAGAGATACGGGCTGAGAGATATCCCTGGGCCTGGGCCGAGGGTTAGGCATGTCTCCTCTAATTATCTTCTTAGGGCTCGAGCCCTCTTCATATGTCACTTACTAATTTCGGTCACTCCATGGACATGTTCTCAATGTAATTAGGCTCCTAAGAGGCCTATTAAGCTATTTAAAAAACATATAATCAAGGGTGTATTAATCATATCATAAAATGAATATACATACTTAGTGAGGATAACTTATCGTTTATCCACGTGTCGTCACCTCATAGGACGACATATTTTGGCCGCATCAACTACTCCCCCCTACTCTTGTAAAGTATCTCGGACTTATGAGAGTAGGAAGAAGAAAATGAGTTAGCTTCGGTACCTTTCGACACAAATCTTTGGCTTAAGGCTTCTCTTAGCCATAAAAATACGTAGGGCTCAGACCCTAAGAAGAGCGTCATATAATTCTCATGCATGTATCGTCGATTGGTCAACCTAAAGGTTTTTCTTAACCTTTGGGTATAAAAATCATTGAGATCAAATCTCAGAGAGTGCGGTATATCGCTCTGGGAAATCATATCCCTCAGAAACTCGGACCCTGGGGAGCGTGAGATCCCTCAACCTCCAGAATCGGGTCGGTCCTTATTCTCTCGGAAGCTTCTATTGAAAAATCTCCTCAATTATCCTTTCCATGTCGCCTCGTATTCTGCAACCGAGGATGTCTCACGCGCCTATAGCGGATGGGACAACCCGCAGCTACTCTCCAGCCACGCGCCCTCCGCGTGTGCCTCAAAACCTCGATTCCCCCTATTCTCGGTTTTCTCCCTCAATGTCATTTTCAAATCTGTTGGGAATAAAATGAGATATGTTTTGATTCAATACCAAAACCCCCTGAGACATGCCTAAGTCAAAATGATTATGTTCTAAGAGTGTTAGAACATATAGCTTAAGGCTAGAAGAGAAGCTGATATGTTAGGCAGCTCTTAGATGATTAGATGCACAATTAAAACAAGAACAAATGTTCTGAAGCTTAAAGGCCAAGTATGCTGATCACGAGAGTTGTCCAGAGGAGTTGTCTCTGCACAATTAAAACAAGAACAAATGTTCTGAAGCTTAAAGGCCAAGTATGCTGATCAGGAGAGTTATCCAGATGAGTTGTCTCTGCACAATTAAAACAAGAACAAATGTTCTGGAGCTTAAAGGCCAAGTATGCTGATCAGGAGAGTTGTTCAGAAGAGTTGACTCAGTGAAATTGAACCGGAACAAAGTGTTCTGAAGCTTGAAGATCAACTATGCTGAAGAGATGAAGACAACTATACCCTAAAAGCCTTCAATGAATCATGCTAAGATCACATCTAAATGAAGCAAAGGGTAAGAGCCAAGTCATCTGAAGAGAGCAAGCCAACTATGCTGATAAGCAAATTCTACTGATAGTGATAAGCAGAGTTGTCCATTTGATAAGGAATGTTGTCCTATCATTGGATCAACCTTCAGAAGCCATGTCCAAGCTTAATCAAGTGAATCTTGAAGTCAAACATTGGGAAGAGTGCTGCAGAATGAAGACAAAGCTCAAGCAGCCGTTTATTACCCAAATGAGGACATGTCACTATCAAGAATCTGTCTTCCAGTTTGAAGAACTCAAGGAAGACATTTATAGCAATTTGGGACTGCCTCTCCAACGGGCAAATCCTCAAATTTGTCTATAAATACAGAAGTGTGAAGACCATTTGAAAGCACCAAAACCTCAACCTTGACAAGAATATCCAACTATCCTAAAAGTGCTTTCAAGCTTACAAAGAGACTACCTTAGTCTTCATACACTTCTTCTAAGCTGAACTCATTGTATATCCATACAAAGCTTAGAGAGATATCCTAATCCTTATACACTGATCTTCATTGTAAAGGATATCTCATTAGTTGGAACCTTACTTCAACCCTTACCCCTTTCAAGTAGGAAAGGGAGAAGGTTGTAGTAGTAGAAGTGGTAGGAGCAAACTGTTGAGAGAAGAACAGTTCAGTTCTGAGTTGAGAAGAGGGTACTAGGACTCTAGACATCCTAGGGATCAATTCACCAAGGAGTGGTGTTCTTGATCAAGTGCACCTTGGCACTATAAAACAAGTTAATTCCAAAAGTGAAGTAATTATCCTGTTAAATCAGGGAAAGTGGACGTAGGAGCTTGAGTCTCTGAACCACTATAAACTCTTGTGTTGATTTACTTTCGAAGTAC
Source organism: Galeopsis tetrahit (assembly GCA_963675135.1). Lineage (NCBI taxonomy): Eukaryota > Viridiplantae > Streptophyta > Magnoliopsida > Lamiales > Lamiaceae > Galeopsis > Galeopsis tetrahit. The sequence goes on along the minus strand of OY776126.1, from coordinate 47,971,958 downwards.
TTTCATACATTCAACACTGCACATAAAACTGATCTTTCAAAGGATTTATATTCAAGACTGTGCAAAAACTGTATTGGACAAGTTCCCTGAAAACTGGTTTGCATTGCTTAAAGTGATTTCAGAAGAGTTAATCTCATCAACAGAGTTGTCCAGGACAACCTTGCTGAACTCTGGTTTGATCAAGTTTGAAAAGAATTTGCATACAAGTGTATTCCCCCCCCCCCCCTCATACAATTGTCATATACTCCTTTCAGGACCAACAAGTGGTATCAGAGCAGGGGTTCAAAGACCACTGCTTCTGAAAATCCATCTTGATTTTCAAAATCACATTTTTAGTGTGGTCACTGAACTGATCTCTATCTGAAATCTATTCCACTGTTGACTAACTGTTAGTTCTTAAGATATGGCCAACAACAATGCTGCTGTTCCACCTCCTGCTGTTCAAGGATTGGACAACATGGCCACAAATCCAGTCAACCACATCTCACATCACAAACTGCCCATGTTCTCTATAGACAATTATGATTTCTGGAAAATCAGAATGAGAGCTCATCTTGCATCTCTTCATACTGACATGCTGAGAGTAATCACAAGAGGTCCTTTTGTGTTTACTCAAATTAACCCCAGATTGACAGATGAGCAAAGAGCTGATATAAGGGAATTGATTCCCAAAGATGAAGATGACTTCACTGCTGATGAAAAGAGGAAAGATAATCTGAATTATCTTGCCATGAACACCCTCTACCAAACAATTTCAGATGCAATTATGGGTAGAGTCTACCATTGCACAACTGCCAAAGAAATTTGGGATACTCTTGCTGAGATGTGTGAGGGTACAGAAAAGATCAAGGAGAATAAGTTCCAAGTTGTTGTGCAGAAGTTTAAACAATTCACAATGGAGTCTGAAGAATCCATTGACAAGTTTGCTAGTAGATTCACTGATGTGATGAATAAGATCAACTAATTGGGCAAGGTGTACTCCAAGAGAGAAGTTGGCTTGAAGATCTTGAGAAGTCTCACTCAAAAGTGGGATGTCTATGCTGTTATGATGCAAAACACCAAGGATCTCTCTACCATGCCCATGCAACAAATCTTCTCAAAACTCAAAGCCTATGAGTTTGACCTAAATAGAAGAAAGCCAGCAGAAGAGTCTTCCTTACCAGTCAAAGGAGTGGCATTTAAAGCCAAAACTGCTGAACCTGAAATGCAACCCACTCCAAGATCATCAAAGTCAGTCTCTAAGGCTGAAATGAAGGAAGAAATGGCTCTTATGGCAAGGAGGTTTGACAAGCTCAACTCAAGGTTTGGTAGATACAAAAAATTCTACCAAGACAACAAATTCAGGAGAAGGTACAACTCTCCTGAAGCACATGCTGAAGATAAAAAGCCTAAAGAGAGAAGATCAGAGGACAAGTACTCTGATAGGAGAAAGTCCTGTAGAGCTGAACCTTCATCATCCAAAAGAAGAGATGAACCCAAGAAAGATGATGATGAGGATCTGTGCTACAACTGCAAGAAGAAAGGACACTTCCAGTATGATTGCCCTGAACTCACCTCTAAAGAAAGAAGAGAGAGGCAAGCCAAAAGAGATAGGAAGTTCACCAACAGAAAAGCTATGATGGCTGGTGATGAATCTGATAGTGCTGAAAGCTTCAACTCTTCTGATGGACTGTTCTCTAATAGTGATGATGATGTGTGCAACATGGCTATTGAGAATGATGAGGTATCCTCCACTTCTAGCTCACCATCATTCTTATTACAGAACACTAGTGAAGTCAACTTGAAACTTTCCTTTGGGAAGTTGATGGAAGATTTCACTAGACTGCAAGAATTTCATGACAACTGTGTGAGAGAAAATGAAAGACTTTCAATCGAGCTTTCAAAACCTGCTGAGACAGTAGTTGACATTAAATCTACTGAGTTGTACCAACAAGTCTTGAGAGAGCTTGAGGAAGAAAATCTCAGGATAGTTGACCAACAAGGTCAGATTGATGCTCAATTACTTACTCAGAAGAGAAAAAAGTTTGAACTAAAAATTCTTCAAGCAAAATTTGAAAACCTCTCACATGAGTATGACATTCTCAAATCAAGTGAAGAGAGTCTGAAATTAAAGATGTCTTCTTTGAACAAATCCTCTAGAGCAATAGAGGAAATTCAAAGTTATCAAAGACCTATGGCTCAAAGAAGTGGATTATGTTTTGATCCATTTGAATCTTCACCTTGTCTTAGTGTTGCTTCAACAAGTAACACTAAGAAAAACTTTGTTAAGTCAGTGGCACAACAAGCTGAAAATGAAATGATTCAGCCACTGAACAAAGGAAAGGGCAAAATGGATGAAATGCCTACTCAAGTGCTTCAGGAGACTAGGTCCAAACCTTTGGAAAAGGCCAAAGTCCCTGAACACAAGAGGAATGTTAGTCAGCAGGGTAGACCCAATGGTAGGGCAACCCTCCTGAACAATGTTCAGAGAAGTTATCCAAGGTACAATCAGCCAAGGCCAACTCTTCTGAGAAAGCCTCAGCTGAATAGACCTAAGGACAACCATCCTCAAAGGCAGAATAAAATGAGACAACCAAAACCCTTCATGCCAAAGGGTAATGGTCACAAAAATGTCTTTCCTCAAAGATTTCATCAAGTTGCACAAAGAACTCATAAGTTTAGGAGATTTGACAACTCTCCTGAAACTTACAGAGTTAATACTTTCACACACACTTTCCCAAAGGCATTTAAGGGAAAGGCAGTGTATGTTGATGCACAAGGAAAACAACTTAGCCACCTTGAATCAATCAGGGTTATTAGGCAAGTTTGGGTTCCTAAAGGTACAACTAACCTCTCAGGACCCAAAACTCAAAGGGTACCTAAACCTATCTAATTGCAGGTACCACTAGGCCACAAGAAGAGGAGTATGAGCAAAAGGTCAGCATGGTATCTTGACAGTGGATGTTCAAGGCACATGACTGGAAATAAAGAACTCCTCACTAATTTTATTGAAAAAGAAGGCCCAAATGTCACATTTGGAGACAGCTCACAAGCAACAACAAAAGGTTATGGTACTTTCATGATTGGTAACATCAAAGTGACCAATGTATCTTATGTAGCTGGTCTCAAATATAACCTCCTAAGTATCAGTCAATTCTGTGATAAAGATTTCAATGTTGAGTTCTCAAGTGGAAAATTCTTAATCAAAGATAAGACTCAACAAACTCTATTGACTGGAACTAGGAAAGGAAATGTGTATTTTGCAGACTGGGACAAGTCTACTGATGCTGCATGCTTCATTGCTAAGAGCTCTAGTGAACAAAGTTGGTTATGGCACAAGAGGCTAAACCACTTAAACTTTAAATCAATGAACAAACTTGCTAGAAATGCATTAGTTAAAGGACTGCCTAATGAGGTTTTCATTAAAGAGCATGTTTGCAAACCATGCCAAGAAGGAAAACAGATTAAAGCCTCATTCAAGGGAAAACCAGTCATCTCTACTGAAAGGGTACTTGAACTTTTACATATGGACCTATTTGGACCAATTACCCCTGCAAGTATTAATGGTAGAAAATACACATTGGTGGTAGTAGATGACTTCTCTAGGTTCACATGGGTAGTATTTCTCCTGAATAAGAAGGAAACACAAGTCAAACTGCCTGAACTTTTAAAGAGACTGTCAAATGAGAAAAGCCTTAGCATTATCAAGATAAGATCTGATAAAGGCACTGAGTTCATAAATTCATACATCAATGAGTATTGCACTTTAAATGGAATAGCTCATGAAACCTCAGCAGCTAGAACTCCTCAACAAAATGGAGTTGCAGAAAGAAGGAATAGAACCTTAAAAGAAGCTGCTTGAACCTTAATTGCTGATTCTAATCTACCTAAGAGGTTTTGGGCTAAAGCTATAAATACTGCATGCCATACTCAAAATAGATGTTTGATTACTAAGGGGCAAGGCAAAACCCCCTATGAACTCTGGAAAGGAAGAATGCCTAAAGTGTCATATTTTCACATATTTGGTTGTAAGTGTTTCATTCACAACAATGGGAAAGAGCAGTTGAAAGCTTTTGACAGCAAAGCTGATGAAGGGATATTCCTTGGATATTCCCAAATCAGTAGAGCTTTCAGGGTGTACAATTGCAAAACCCTAATTGTGGAGGAAACACCTCATGTTGTTTTTTATGAATCCATCTTTTAGACCAGGAACAAAAACCTGAACACTGAAGAAATCACACAAAGAACAACCAGATTAAGCCTAAAAGACAAGGACACTGAATTCATAGATGTTGTCCAAGCCAATCTCCCTGAAAACACAACACTGGACAACAATCATGAAGGCAATATTCCTGAAGCAAACCCCACTGAAGGAAATGGTGAACTGAATGATCCAATCCCAGTTCACACTCAGGTAACAACTACCAATGAAGAAGCAGGCTCTGCTGAGGTAGTTAATGGATCCAATATTCAAGGGGGAACCATAAATGTTGAAAATATCAATGTTCCAAACATTGAGGACAACATCCCTGAATATGATCCTGAATTAGATCCTGCATTCAATTATCCTGAATTCTATAACACTGGTGACTCAACTTTAGTAGAGGACAACTCTACTGAAGGAATCAGAAAAAGGAGGACTTGGTTATCTGACCATCCTACCAATCAAATACTTGGTGATCCAAGTATAGGAGTCAAAACCAGAAGTTTTCATGGTGAAAGTGCTATGTTTTGTTGTTTCTTATCAGAACAGGAACCAAAAGACATTGATGAAGCACTTCAAGATGCAAACTGGATCACAGCAATGCAGGAAGAGCTTAATCAATTCACCAGAAATGATGTATGGGAGCTGGTGGATAGACCTTCACATCAAGATGTTATTGGAACCAAGTGGGTGTTCAAGAACAAGAAGAATGAAAATGATGTGATTGTTAGAAACAAGGCCAGATTAGTGGCAAAAGGCTATTGTCAATCAGAAGGCATTGACTATGATGAGACTTTTGCACCTGTGGCAAGGCTAGAGGCAATCAGGCTTTTCTTAGCCTATGCAGCCCACAAGAGGTTCAAAGTGTACCAAATGGATGTCAAGAGTGCCTTTCTGAATAGAGTCTTGAAAGAAGAAGTCTATGTGGAGCAACCACCTGGTTTTGAAGTTGGAAACCAAGTCTACAGACTGAAAAAAGTTTTATATGGACTCAAGCAAGCTCCAAGAGCCTGGTATGACACACTGTCACAATTCCTCTTGGATCATGGTTTCATCAAGGGAACTGTGGACATAACACTCTTCAGAATCACTGAAGGAGAGGACATCTTGCTTGTCCAAATATATGTGGATGACATCATATTTGGATCCCCCAATGAGAAGCTGTGTGAGAAATTCTCCAAGCTCATGCAAAGCAAGTTTGAGATGTCCATGATGGTTCTGATGAATTTCTTTTTGGGACTTCAAGTCAAGCAATCTAAAGAAGGAATCTGCATCAACCAAGCCAAGTACACCAGAGAAATGATCAAGAAATTTGGGTGTACAACCAGCAAGCCAGTAAGGATCCCAATGAACACAAATTGGAAGATGGATACTGATGAGAGTGGTATTCCAACCAACTCCACTGAGTATAGAGGAATCATTGGTTCACTCCTCTACCTCACTACCAGGAGACTTGACATCACCTTTGCAGTAGGTGTTTGTGCAAGGTTTCAAGCAAATCCTAAGAAAAGCCATCTAGAGGCGGCTAAGAGGATCTTGAGGTATCTCAAAGGCACTGAGAACCTAGGCCTTTGGTACCCTGCTGATGACAACATTGAGTTAACTGGCTACTCAGATGCTGATTATGGAGGATGTAGAATTGACAGAAAGTCCACTTCAGGGACTTGTCAGTTCTTGGGCAACAAACTCATATCTTGGTTCTCCAAGAAGCAAAACACAGTGGCCACCTCCACCACTGAAGCTGAATATGTTGCTGCTGGAAGCTGTTGTGCTCAAATCCTTTGGTTGAGACAACAATTAAGAGACTACAATGTCAACTCTACTGAAGTGCCCATATTCTGTGACAACAACAGTGCTATTGCAATATCACAGAATCTTGTATTGCACACAAGGTGCAAACATGTGGATATCAAGCACCACTTCATTAGAGACCATGTGGAGAAGAAGGACATAAAGTTGGTGAAAATCCACACAGATCATCAAAAAGATGATATATTGACTAAGCCACTTGCAGAGGCAAGATTTTTAGAACTATCAGCAGAATTGGGATTACTTGATCCAGGGAAGTTGGACAAATGAGTCCAAAGGAGTTTATTCATCAAGGGGGAACTGATATTAAAGATCAGCAGACTTGGTCAAGTCTACTGAAACTCAGAAGAGATGACCTCCACTTTTCAGGACTCTTGTCCATTAAAACTCAGGACAGTTGTCCACATCTTTTCAGGACACTTGTCCATATAGGGTCAGATAAGTTGTCTTGGCTATCAAACTATTCTCTTGGTTTGATAAGCACCTATTTTGGGTAATCATTGCCTATTTCAAAATCTGTCCCATTCCTTTGGGTAATCATGGATTCAATTTGTCCCCTACTCAAAAAGTCACTTTCAATGCATTAAATGCCAAGATTTAACTCTTGTTTGCATTAAACCATTTGGGACATGATCTACCTTGAAAACCCCCCAGCCTTTAACAAACATTAAAACTTCACCCACGTTTTGAATAAAACAGTTTTCACTGTTTCATTGGTTATTGACCATTGGATCAAACTGGCCAACTCCCCTGAAATTAATCTTGGCCGTCCATTTTGGATTTCCATTTTTGTTAACCGTTGAATTGCCTCAAGACTTCACCAACTCATTGACAAACATTCTTTTTAGAATATTCACAAGTCTTAAGAATCCCCACAAACACTTCTTCCCCAAGTATTCGAAACCCTAGCTTTCATCTTCTTCAACCTCTCTCAAACTTTCTCTTTGTAACCTTCAATGGCTCCCAAAGCAAAACCAGAGATGGTTGTTGATTTCTCCAACAAGGAACTTGACCTTGATTTTGGCTATCTGAGCCACAAAAACAACCTCACATTCGAGCCAATCCTTTCTTTTGAGAGAGAGGATCCTAATGTTACTCCAACCTTGAGATGGTTGAGAAGGGCAGGTCTCCAAAAGTTCATGCAAGAAAGGCCAGATTCTTGTCTTGAATCATACATGGCTGAGTTCTTTGCATTTCTCAAATGGAGAGGCAAACCTGAAGATGGTGAAGTTGTCACAAGACTGTCCTATATTGCAGATGGTGAAGAAGAGGAAAGATTTCACAGAGTAAAATTTTCTGAGGAAGATGTTGATGCTGCCTTTGGTTTGCCTTCAGAAGGAAGGAATCCAGAACTTTATGGTAATGGGCTTGAAGAAGAGATTGCTCAAGAATGGCTTATTACTCCGGGGCCACTATCCTCTACTCAACATAAGAGGACCCTCAAGCCAAAATTCTTGACCTTGTTTGAAGTGGTTGCCAAAAGTTTGCTAAGCAACACTGGCAGTTTGGAGCAGGTCAGTCATCCAAGGATAAGGATTATGGCAGCTGTTATTGATGCCAGTGATAAAGGCATCAAGTTTGATTGGAGGACTTTCATCTTGTCTGAGATGATGAAAGAAAAGGCAAAATTCAAAGTAAAGGCTCACAACAAGGTTGTGTTGGAGAGCAAGCTCAAATACTGCACAAGGGCAAGTTTGCTAATTGAGAAGTTTGCTCACTACTTTGAGATGCAGACCTTTGCCAAACCCCTCCCAACCCAGAAAATCATGTTCAGAAAACTCAGCAAAAAGACTGAGCAAAGGAGGTTGATAATGGCCAACCCTGCTGAAAAGATTGAAGAAAAGCCCAAATTGAAAAAGAGGACAAAGGCCAGAGCTATGAAGACAAGAAAGGTATCTCAAATTCCTTCAGAAGAGAACTCAGGAGCCTCTACTGAGATAAAAGAGGTTGCAGAAGAAGGAGTGCAAGTGCTATCTGATTACTCAGAAGAGTTGAGGCAGAAGTACAATGAAACAAGGCAAAAGCACAAGGGTGATAAGAGGCCCAGGGAAGTTGTCCCTGAGGAAGAGAAAGAAGTGGAAGGTAGTGGGAGCAGCAGGGCTAGCAAGAGAAGGGCCAAGCCCACTAAGAAGGTGCTGGAACTTCAGGAAGAAAGGTCTCTTTAAATTGCTTTAAGGGAAAGCAGGGCTGAAAGCAGGACAAAATCTAAGTCCAGGACCAACTCTTCTGGTTCTGGAACCCCAGAGTCCAAAATCCCTAAAGGCCAATCCTTAGAAGCCAACATCCCTGAAACCCAAAATCCTGACCCCAACTCCCCTGAAACCCATATTACCCCTTCCAACCAACCTATCACCCCTGTCAATCTTACTAAGAGATATTCTCCAGAAGGGAGTGTGCAAAGAAGTGGCATTGATGTGCTTACAAACTTAGTTGTAGATGAGATAAGATTGATGTCACCCCTTGACTCATCCATGCTCAATTATTCAAAGCTTTTAGAAACTGCACTTAATGAGCCAACCCCCCTGAGCAAAACCCCTTCAGATCCATTGCTCTCAAAAGCAACTGAAGTACCTTCAACTGCACCCAACCCTTCTGAAGCCAACATCCTTGAGCTTAACCTTCCTGAAGCCACTTTAGGAGAAGACAGAGCCAACTCCCCTATAACCCAAAGTCGCCATTCCAGTGGAGATGAGGAGAAGTATACCTATGAGAGTATGCTCAGAGGAGGAGCCAAGGCTACTGTGGACAGTTTATATCCACAACTTGCTGAATTTCCAAGAATTCAGAAGACATTTCATGATTTGAGGATGCTTGTGGATGTGAAAGACAAAACTATAATGGAGATATCATAGGTCATCCAAGATAAGGGTGCAAACTGGTGGCAAGTGGAGGAAAGCAGACTGCTACACTTTGCTGGTGTGCTAAAAACAAGATTTCTCATTGATGAGAATGTGTTTGCAAAGTTAGTAGATGAGAAGATCATTGAGGAGAAGGAAAGAAAAGCTAAGGGCATCAAACACCCTAATAGTAGCTCAAATGATGATGATTCCCCTGATGATCCCTCAAACCCCTCAAAACCCAACCCTCCTGAAACCAACCCCAACCCTTCTGAATCCAATCTGCTTTCAACTCCCCTCTTAACCTATCATAGGAAAGGCTCTGCTTCATCAGAGGTGTTGACCAAGGGTGGTAACACAACCAAAGATACATCTACCAATGAAGGTTCTTCTGAACCCAAGGCACAGCCTAAAGATGTTGAGGTTCCTAACTTAGAGGCTGGTTTGGTTAAGGCCTATTCAGTATATGAAGAGTTGGACACTGATCAGCCCTTGATCATTCAGGATGACTCAGTGGCTGCTGATAAAAACACTGTGATCTCCCAACAAATGCCATCTTTGAACCTTGTTGAAGGTGAAGATGTTGCAGGTTTAAGTGAAGGAGTTGAAAAGGAGAATATAGAGAAAAGACAAGAGGGTGTTGTGGATGATAGAGAGGTTTTAATCACTAAGATAGTGAGTGTACCACAAATAGAGGGTGGTATAAGTGAGGAAGGACATGTTATTCTTGAAGTCAAATCTGAACTTCAAGAATCCCTTGATGGAAGGAGGCCTGATTCCTTGGGTGAGGACATTATAAATGAAGGAAGAAAAGAAAGATTTGAAAATGAGAAGAAGGTTGTTGATGTATCAGAGCCTTATGAAAAAGAAATTGAGGGTGATGAGTGTTTATTCCCTAACATTTTTTATTTGTCTAATATTGCAGGTATTTCCCTTGACCAAATATTTGCAGATGAGTTCTTGACAGATGCTCCCATCCAAGTGGATACAGGCTCAGCACAAGCTTTGCTTGGAATGCAGTCAGAGAAGTTGGACTCCTTGGCTCATCAAGTCCAATCTGCTCATGTTGAAACATCAGGAGCATTGAATGAGCAAGGAAGAACTCTAGCATCTGTGGAGATGAGATTAACAGGATCTGAGGATGTTGTGCTACCCACTTTGGAAGCAAGGATAAGTGGTGTGGAAACTGGTCTCCAAACCATTTCCACTGGAGTTCAAAAAGCCAAATCCACCATGGAATCCATCTCAGAGGAGGTCAAGAAGGAACAAAAGTTGCTGAGAGATAATCACAATGCCAACGTCAAAGCTCTCAGACTAACTGTCAAACAAGCACTTGGAAAGAAGACAGCACTGCAAAGAAAAAGAGCTGAGGAACAAAGACTTGCTATGGTGAAAGCAGCCTCAGAAAAATTTTCCCAAGAGGTCATGGCCAACATTGCTGAAGGTGCAGTGGCCAACCTCACTGAGCTTCTTAAGGCCCAACTTGATGCATCCCTGAAAGCAACCTTGGAGGAGGTTGTCCAACAAAAAATGAAGTCTGTTCTAGCATTCCTTAGCTTGAGCAGTGATAGGATGCAGAATATACATGATGAGAATGTATATCTGTTGGAAGAGATGAAATCTCTGAACCTAGCCCAATCCCTGATGGCTACAACAATGAGTCAGCTCAAACCCCAGTGCTTTGATGCTGCCAAAAAGGGGGAAAGGGAAAGAGCAAGAGCAAAAGGTGTCTTGGTCATTGGAAGCCCAGTTAAGGGAAAGGACAAAGTTGCTGAAGGAAAAGGAAAAGAGCTAGCTGTGCTGAACTTAGAAGATTTGGATGAAGAAGAGCAGTTAGCAATTGCCTTGAAGAACTCAATGGCTTCAGCACAAGAGGAAAGAGTTAGGCTACAACAAAGACCAGGAGGAGAGGTATCTGGTTTGGACAAGGATGCTGAAGGTGTCCAAACTAGAGGTAAGATTAAGAAGGCCAAAGTAAACAAAAGAAAAGCTGAAACTTTCACTGATTTTCCCAACAGCCTTGATCTGCCTCCTGAGTTCAGAATTGATGATGATGAGCCTATCTCCAAAAAGACAAAGAGTGCTAAAAAGGACAAAACTGCTGAAGTGTCCAAGATTGCTGAAGAAGATAAGTCTTCTGAAATGGTCAACACTGCTGAAGGTGCCAAAGCTGCTGAAGACATAGAAGTACTATATGAAGAAGGCTTTGGACCTGGACCAAAGAAAACAAAGATTGTGGTACTCAATGATCCATCAAAACTGTTTCATGAAGGGTATGGCAAAGACCCTGAAACTCAACAGAAACTGGTCATGATGAGGGCCCAAGAAAGGATGGATCTGATGGAAGAGGCCAACAGAGCAAGAGATAAGAGAAGAGCTGACTTCCAAAAGCCAAGAAGAAGGAGAGCTACTTACAGCAAGATGAAGCCTCAGCTACTGGTCCCAATGGACACCAAATATCCTCACTTGGATAAATGGGTGCCCATTCAGCTGAATGACACATGGGAATAGGCTAAAAGGGAGTTTGTCTATGACTATTATGTCATTGACAGATGGAATGGAGGAGATGCCAACTCTTCTTTTGCTGAGTTCATGATAGAGTATTACAGAGAGCTGTATCAACAATTGCTTGCAGCTGTTGATATTGCAAGAATCGAACTCAATGCTCCCAAGCCAATCATCTACATGCCTCCAAAGCTGGATGGATGGATTGACCAGTCAAGGATCCTGAGAGAGTTTCTAGAGATCCTCAAGTTGAACAAGATGACCCTTGGACCCAAAGGAACCAACCAGGAAGCCATGAAACTAAAGAAGAGAGTGTGGGCACAATATGGGATGGTGCCACCTAAAGAAGATGACCTCTGAAATGGCTAAGTTTTCCTGACTCTTATATGCTGAAATGGATGAAAACTTAAGTTGGTTGCTAACTTACTGATTTGGTCAACTATGCTGAAGATGCTCAAGTTGCTGATATATTTTTGCTTTGATACCTGAATGCTTAATGACCTGATAGTATATCATGATTAAGTTTTGCTTTTGTAGTCAATTTGTGCTAATATGTAATGTTTCTCATGCTCTGATATGTTTTTGTTCAAACTATCAACATGCTGTAATGATCCTCATTTTAATGATAGTTGAGCACATTTTGAATCAAGAAACACAATTACAAAAATCTCTCTATGCCTACTCTTGAAACCTATTTGCAACATGAATGGTGAGTACACTAACACATTCTTTTTCAGGAAAATTGACTCTAGTCATGTCTTCTCTCTATGCCTACTCTTGAAATATCTCTATGCCTAATCACTTTTGCATAAAATGTATAGGTTTTGGCATCATCAAAAAGGGGGAAATTGTTGGGAATAAAATGAGATATGTTTTGATTCAATACCAAAACCCCCTAAGACATGCCTAAGTCAAGATGATTATGTTCTAAGAGTGTTAGAACATATAGCTTAAGGCTAGAAGAGAAGCTGATATGTTAGGCAGCTCTTAGATGATTAGATGCACAATTAAAACAAGAACAAATGTTCTGAAGCTTAAAGGCCAAGTATGCTGATCAGGAGAGTTGTCCAGAGGAGTTGTCTCTGCACAATTAAAACAAGAACAAATGTTCTGAAGCTTAAAGGCCAAGTATGCTGATCAGGAGAGTTGTCCAGAGGAGTTGTCTCTGCACAATTAAAACAAGAACAAATGTTCTGAAGCTTAAAGGCCAAGTATGCTGATCAGGAGAGTTGTTCAAAAGAGTTGTCTCAGTGAAATTGAACCAGAACAAAGTGTTCTGAAGCATGAAGATCAACTATGCTGAAGAGATGAAGACAACTATACCCTAAAAGCCTTCAATGAATCATGCTAAGATCACATCTAAATGAAGCAAAGGGTAAGAGCCAAGTCATCTGAAGAGAGCAAGCCAACTATGCTGATAAGCAAATTCTACTTATAGCTGATAAGGAATGTTGTCCTATCATTGGATCAACCTTCAGAAGCCATGTCCAAGCTTAATAAAGTGAATCTTGAAGTCAAACATTGGGAAGAGTGTTGCAGAATGAAGACAAAGCTCAAGCAGCCGTTTATTACCCAAATGAGGACATGTCACTATCAAGAATCTGTCTTCTAGTTTGAAGAACTCAAGGAAGACATTTATAGCAATTTGGGACTGCCTCTCCAACGGGCAAATCCTCAAATTTGTCTATAAATACAGAAAGTGTGAAGACCATTTGAAAGCACCAAAACCTCAACCTTGACAAGAATATCCAACTATCCTAAAAGTTCTTTCAAGCTTACAAAGAGACTACCTTAGTCTTCATACACTTCTTCTAAGCTGAACTCATTGTATATCCATACAAAGCTTAGAGAGATATCCTAATCCTTATACACTGATCTTCATTGTAAAGGATATCTCATTAGTTGGAACCTTACTTCAACCCTTACCCCTTTCAAGTGAGAAAGTGAGAAGGTTGTAGTAGTAGAAGTGGTAGGAGCTGACTGTTGAGAGAAGAACAGTTCAGTTCTGAGTTGAGAAGAGGGTACTAGGACTCTAGACATCCTAGGGATCAATTCACCAAGGAGTGGTGTTCTTGATCAAGTGCACCTTGGCACTATAAATCAAGTTAATTCCAAGAGTGAAGGAATTATCCTGTTAAATCAGGGAAAGTGGACGTAGGAGCTTGAGTCTCTAAACCACTATAAACTCTTGTGTTGATTTACTTTCAAAGTACTTTCATACATTCAACACTGCACATAAAACTGATCTTTCAAAGGACATATATTCAAGACTGTGCAAAAACTGTATTGGACAAGTTCCCTGAAAACTGGTTTGCATTGCTTAAAGTGATTTCAGAACTTAAAGGAGTTTAAACTAAAGGGCAACCACTAATTCCGCACCTATAACTCCCCTAGATAGTTACTCAACTAAGTACTCAATAGTACTTAGTAGTTTGATTATCTTAGAAGAGTTAATCTCATCAGCAGAGTTGTCTAGGACAACCTTGCTGAACTCTGGTTTGATCAAGTTTGAAAAGAATTTGCATACAAGTGTATTCCCCCCCCCCCATACACTTGTCATATACTCCTTTCAGGACCAACAAAATCATAACTCCCCTAAATTTAAAAACTTCCCCACGTCTAAAGAACCACTTTTCCAAATTTATTGACTCTTCCAAGGCTCCCTTCTTATGTTCATCTCTCCATCTTCGTCTTCTTCGCTACCAACCTTTGCTCTAACGCGCTTACCGGAAAATAACTTGTGTTTTATCTCGATTTCAGGTATCCTTCTTCACTCCCTTTTCTTTTATTTCTCTTTCTCCATTTCAATCTCTTCCTGCAATTCGTCGAGTGAAATTCCCGTCGAAAGTTCTTCTCTCTCTCCAACCCCTCTATTCCCCATAACTGAACCTGAATTAAAGAATAGGGTATTGGGCCCCTCTTTACTTTCGAAAGATCAAGTGGCCGCTTTTGTTCACGCTAGAATCTTTCCAGCCAATTACACAGTTAGGGCTCCTCACGCATAAGAACGTCCTAATTTTACCGACTTCTCAAGCCTGGCATTCTGGGAAGCCTAGCTTAAAGCAAGCATTCGTTTTCCCATTAACCCTTACCTTTCCAAAAGTTCATCTTACCTTCGAGTGCCCCTAAACCAGTTCACTCTGAATGCTATCCGGGCCATGATAGGATTTTTCATTTTGGTTAAGGGGAATGGTGGAGAGCCATCTGCTCAGCTTTTTCTCACTCAATATTCCTGCAAATTCTCTGATGGGTTATCTTAGTGGCCATAGGTCTAGGGCTGGCAAGTTTCTGGATAAGCTCCACGAGGGGGTTCAAGAATGGAGATATTATTATTTCTTTGTTACTAACCCCTCCCCTTGGGATTTCCCTCATGAGTAATGGATTTATGAAAATCCTGGGATGCCCTACCCGTCGCTTACAGCCTATTCTTCCCATAATCTGGTTGTAATGAAAAATCTCAAACATGTTAAAGCCAGGGGGTTCTTTGACATAATGGGTATATGTAAGAACCCTAGGGCTTTATCCAATTTCGATGTCGGTCGCCAAGATTATCCCTTAGGCCCAGACGATGGTAATACCATCTCTCAAAACCGTTATCGTCTCTTCCACTATATTTTCAATGTATCTAACTTCTGTTTTCTTCTTTTGTAGCTATGATTTGGTTATCCCAAATCTCCAGAGATGTTACTCCTCTTGCTATGGTTAACAAGCCTCTGGTTCCTGCTCGTAAGAGTTCCTCAAAAGCTCCAACTTCTTCCGATTCAGGAAGGCCTGCTCCAGGCTCCGTCGCTAAGAGGACTCGGTCCTCTACAGGGAAAATTGCTTTTGATTCTGGGCTTCCGGACTCGGGGGCTTCTAAGAGGAGGAAGACCAGAGGTAAACAAGTTGTTGCTCCCTTGGATGCTATTGACTTAGATGCGCCCCAACCCGCCGGTGTTGATCATTTATCCAATTTCGTCTACCGCCATCTCTCCACAGCTACCCTTAAATCGCTTAGAGGGCTGACTGTCGAAGAAAAAATGGTACAGGCAGCTCACGGTTTTTCTTAGGTACTTTTCTAATTCCCACTTCATCCATATTTTCTAAGGTTTGAGTAAATATATAGATCTTCATTTTTTGTTTCTCCGCTGTTCGGGTTCCTCTATTCAGGGGTATTTGATCAAGCCTTCGAGTTACTTCAATGCTACGATGATATCCAAAGTCAAGTAGACCAAGAGCGGGAGAAGAAAGATATGATCGAGGCTGAGCTCCGTGCAACAGTGACTGAGAAAAATATTGTCGTGACTGAGAAGACCAAGGTCTTGAAGCAGAACCAGGCTCTATCTAAGGATATCTCCTCCCTCCGCGCTAAAATCGATGAGCAAGGATCTGAGCTCCAGCATCTAGAGGAGGTGCTACCTTCAAAATGGGTAGAATTGTGCATTGACTCTCTGTTTACCTCTGAAGCAGGGCAAGGTTTTCTATGGACTTTGCACAGGGAATGGCTAGAGGCCTTTCTCAAGAGCGCGAGCTTTCTGGGGGCCATAGGGACTTATATCCCTCATTTCATCGACCACGGATTCTCCAATGCTGTGGCAGAGCATTCTCCCTCCGCTTGGATGAGTTGGCTGATCCCCCCCAAGTTCCCTGGGAATCCTAAAGAGGATATCAAGACGCCTTGGTGGTTACCTGGTATGATGAAAGCCATTTCGGAGCTCAAGGAGCTATCTCTTGGAGTGGAGGATTTAAAGCTTGCGGATAACTTGGAGTTTCTTGTTCATTTGGCCAATCTAGACCCTCTGGTTACTGTAACTGTTGATGCCCTTGAGGCAAGGGAAGAAGGAGGTGGTTCCAGCAGTCAAGCAGATGGAGCTGGTGGTGATGATGAAGTAATTGGGGATGATGCTTCCCTTCAAGATTAATGAACTCTTTCGTTTTTCAATTCCTGCTAAAAACTCTTTACTTTTTGTATTTTTGCTACAATTTCTAGGGCTTTCGTGCCCTATAGATATTTTCAGGGGACTCCACACCCCTAGGTTTTCCTGTGGAGGGCCAGGGTTCCATATCCCTGGTCTTGAATAATTTTAATTGTCTTGTTTTATCTCACCTCCTTGTATGGTAACTGCACTTCATATTTCTTTGCATGCATATATATATATTGCTCTTCATTCATAAGCATCTTATATGTTATGTTTGGGAAAATAAGTTTATATTGTTATTAGCATTTTCTAAGTTATATATTCGTATTTTTCAGTAAATTCCTGTAATGCCTATTTTTAGTATCTCTCTAGCATATATAGGCTTTGAGGTTTCATTACTAGAAGTAGAAAATCTAAGACATGTAAGATATTCTAAGATGTATAGTGCATTGAACTTTACACTTTCTTGGTTTTGGTTTTGATAACCTCGTATAACTCTTATATAGCTTCTACTCCCCTCAAGCCTCGAAGGCTATAATGGATAAAACATCTTTTGGCTACACATAATATATAACTATTGACTCTTAAAAATCTGTAGGATTGTAGAGCTCCAAACACTTGGTAATTCACCTATCTCAAGGGAGAAAAATCAGAACAATTCATGTTGTAAGGTTCAAAAAATTTCTAAAGGCTGATATTTGGCACTCAACCTTATCCTAATTCATCAAGTAATGGGGTTCGTGTCCTGAACCCCTCGAGGCATAAAATCAAATTTAATCATAAAATCAAACTTTCAACCATCTCTTGGCCTTATCAATGGTGGGGTTCATGTCTAGAACACCTCAAGTTTTCTAAGTGATTACACTTAATCAAATTCTCAGCCATGTCTTGACTTTCTCAATGGTGGGGTTCATGTCTAGAAACCCTCAAATTTTCTAAGTGGTTTACACTTAATCAAATTCTCAGTCATCTCTGGGCATTCTCAATGGTGGGGTTCATGTCTAGAACCCCTCAAATTTTCTAAGGGCATGTTTGTTTTGGGACTCACCCGTCTAGACGTGGGACGTAACGTCCCCCGTCTTGTTCTAGTTCGGGATTTAACATCCGGATTTCACCATCCAACCACATCCACCCCTAAAAATATTTATATATCCTACTAATACATCTTATCAATATATTATTTTCTCGAAAATCACACCTAACATCATTTTCTATTTTTCTCTTACCTCATAATAAATTTCAAACTCGCACTCAATCGAATAAATTTTAAACTCGACTCCACCGAGCCTAAAATTTCATGATTGAGCTCGACTCGACTCGGTACCTATATAATATTCAAAATTAAATAATAATAAAAATATATATTTTTAGAATAAACTCGAGCTCGACTCGGGCTCGATTATCTATATATAAATATAAATTATATATTAATGGAAAAATAGTAAATATTTTTCAAGCTCGATTAGACTAGCGAGCCTTTCGAGCCGAGTATTTATGAGCTCGAACTAAAACTCGGTAGCTACTCGAGTAGCTCGGAACTCGACTCGACTCGATTAACTTCGAGTCAATTTCGATCTTTTTCCGAGTCGAGCACGAGTATCTCACGAGTTGGCTCGACTCATTTACACCCCTATTTATGATTGGATGAATAAGGTTATTGAGTTGTATAATTCACACTTTTATGACCCAATTACACACTTTTGTATATACATTTTTTTAGCATGAACTTGCAGACAAAAAATTATAAATTCACATATACGTAGAAGTCCAAAATTAATTATATGTTTAACGTAAATTTTTTTATATTGTTTTATTTGCACCCTCGTATAATTTTAATTCATTTTATAATAATTTAATCATCTAATAATTACTCAAATCATTCAATTATTACTATACTTCTCAAACAATTAATATAATAATATAACATCACTCATTTTTACATAATTCATTTGACATAAAGTTACATCCTATCCTACTCAACAACCCAAAACAAACACACACAATCACTATTCATCAGGATTTCACCATCCAGGATTTCCCCATCCCCATCTCCCACATCCTACATAATCCCAAAATAAACATGCCCTAAGTGGTTTACACTTAATCAAATTCTCAGCCATCTCTTGACTTTCTAAATGGTGGGGTTCATGTCTAGAACCCCTCATGTTTTCTAAGTGGTTTACACTTAATCAAATTCTTAGCCATCTCCTGGCTTTTCTCAATTTATGTAATCCACTTGGATCCCGAGTAGGGTAGGGAGTTCTCTAGCTCCCCTCGGCCTCGTGTCCTTAGAGTGTCTCACTCTCAAATCAAAATGATGGTCAAATCAAGACTTTTTGATTCATAAGTAATCCACTTGGATCTCGAGTAGGGTAGGGGGTTCTCTAGCTCCCCTCGGCCTCGTGGCTTTAGAGTGTCTTTCAGTCTCAAATTAAAATATGCTCAGGTTTATTCTACCCCTTTCTCAGGGATATCATCTTCAGTCCTACAGGGATATGGTCATTGACCTTGGTCATTCAGGGATATGGTCATTGACCTTGGTCATTCAGGGATACTGACCTAAGGATAGATCAAGTTTCTCATATAATAATCATGTAAAATACTCATTTCATCAACTTTTCATATAATCATCTCATGTAAGAAATTTCAGTATGTAGGAAATAATAAATTTTCCAAACGTAAAGTTTCATTGATTGAAAATGTATATCAACATAGGCAATGGGTGACCTACGCTGGTCTCATTAAAAACCTCTTTATGGTAAAATCCAGTGGGAAACCCATAAAGAGGGAAAAGATCTCCAATGAAGTGAACGTACATTTATTCGAATTGAAATGAACATCAAAACACAAATAAAACAAGTCTTTTCGAGAAAAATATGATCTCAAACATAAAACCTCTTAAGGTGGCACACATTCCATGGACGGAGTATCTCCTTCCCTTCCATGTCTTGGAGCTTGTAGGCTTCTCCCTTCAGCACCTGCGTAACTCTGTAGGGGCCCTCCCAATTGGGCTCACGCTTTCCTGTATTTTTTAGTGCATCAGCCCTTCGAAGGACTAGATCTCCAACTCTGAAAGACCTGGGGGCCACTCTACGATCATAAGCAGCTTTGATCTTGCTCTTATATCTCTCCGCTTTGAGCCTTGCTATCTCTCTATCTTCTTCGACTAGGTCAAAAGCTTCTCTCATCAATTCATCATTCCTCCTTTCGTTGAACTGCGTAATTCTATGCGATCCTAGCCTGGCCTCCGGAGGGATCACTGCGGTTGCTCCATACACTAGCTGGAAAGGTGATTCTCCTGTGGCTGACTTAGGGCTGGTCCTATAGGACCAAAAAACATTATCTAACTCTTTCACCCAGCCCCCACCTATTCTCTATAGGCGGGTTCGGATGCCATCAACTATAATTCTATTGGTGACCTCCACCTGACTGTTAGCTTGAGGATGAGTTACGAAGGTGAATCTCTGGGTTATACTCCACCCCTAACACCATTTTATGACTTTCTCTCCGTTGAATTGTGTGTCATTATCTGAAACTAATATCTTTGGCACTCCGAACCTGCAATAGATGTGTCTTGCAAGGAAATTAATTACATTCTCTTCCTCTATTTTGGCTAATGGAGTGGCTTCCACCCACTTGCTGAAATAGTCCACCGCTACAATCAAGAATTTCTTTCCACCCTGTGCTGATGGAAAGGGTCCTACAAAGTCCACCCCCCACTTCACAAAGGGACAAGGTGAGTACATGGCTCCCATTTCTACTGCTGGTACTCGTATCAATGGTCCATTTTTCTTACAAACTCTTTGGCGTCTCTCATTATAGTGGGTCAATAAAAACCGGCCCTCAACACCTTCTTCACAGTGGTTTTATAACCTTCGTGGTTGGTTGCACAACCCTCATGGATTTCCTCGATTATGAACTCTGCCTCCAGCTTCGAAAGGAACTTTAAGTAAGGTTAGGTGAACGATCTTCTGTATAGATGACCTCCCATGATGTAATATTTTAATCTTAAGGCTTTTATCTCTCTGGATGCTGGAGCGTCGAGACCTATGTTCAACTCCTCCCATATCCTTTTCCTCCAGTCATCTCGCTCCACAATCTCTCCAACCATGGATTCGGTAGCCACTCGGTCTGCTACCACTATGGTTATCTTCCCCTGCCCCTCAAAATCAGTGGAGCTGGCAAGTTTGGATAACGCGTCCGCCTTCATATTTTCCTCTCTAGGTATCTATAACACTTCAAAAGCATGGAATTTACATTTCAAATTTCTTACCCGTTCCAGGTAAGCAATCATCCTCGCGTCCTTGTCAATATACTCTCCCATCACCTGTTGTACCACCAACTGGGAATTAGAGTATAAGGTGACTTTCTCAGCTCCTAACTCTGCAGCCATATTAGCTCCTCTTATCAAGGCTTCGTATTAGGCTCCATTGTTGGAGGTTGAGAACCGAAACTTGACAGAAACTTGTATTTCTTGACAGAAATTAGTACGATTCTAGATCCACACCCTCCTGCTGATGCGGAGCCATTGACATACACTCTCCAGCCCTCCATTTCCTCCAGTCTAGTAGACTCCTGGATGAAATCTGAAAAAGTTTGGGCTTTAATAGCCCTCTGAGGCTCATAATCAATGTCATATTCCTACAATTCCACGGCCCATTTGACCATTCTTACGGAGAAATCAGCCCTACCAATCACCTGCTTCAAGGGGTAGTTAGTCTGAATAACAACTTTATAAGATAAGAAGTAAAGACGTAATCGCCTAGCTATTACCACCACGGCTAGGGCAGCCTTTTCCACCTCCGAATATCGAGTCTCAGCTCCTTGGATCACTTTGCTAACATAGTAGATGGGCTACTGGGTCAAGCATTCCTCCTTCATCCGTGCAATGCTCAGCGAAAGTTCCCCGACGGAGAGATATAGGAGGAGTGTATCACCCTGAGAGGGCTTTGTCAATTTGGGGAGCTGTGCTAAGTGGAGCTTGAGTTCCTCTAAGGCTTTCTGACAATCTTTGTCCCATTCGAACCTCGATCCCTTTCTCAACGTTCTAAAGAAGTGATGACTTTTCTCCGCTGATTTGGCTATAAATCTACTCAAAGTTGTTATTCTTCCATTCAAGGTTTGCAACTCCTTCAAGTTTCAAGGGGGTTGCATGTCAAGCACATCTTTCACTTTCGCAGGTTTAACCTCTATTCCTCTCTGGGTTGCCATATAGCACAGACACTTTCCAGATCTCACTCCAAAAGAGCACTTAACTGGATTCAGTTTGATGCCATTATTTCTACACACTTGAAATATTTCTTTCAAGTCCTCCACGTGTCCCTCAGCTGTAGCACTCTTTGCCAACATGGCATCCACGTATACCTCCATATTCTTACCAATCTAGTCATGGAACACTGCGTCTACCATTCTTTGATAGGTAGCTCCTGCATTTATTAGTCCAAAAGGCATCCTTATATAGCCAAATGTACCACATGTAGCAATAAAACATACCTTGGGAATATTAGAAAGGTTCAATTGAATTTGATGATATCCCTGGTATGCATCCATCATGCTAAGCAGTTCAAATCCAGATGTTGCATCCACCAACTGGTCAATTCTGGGTAAGGGGTAATGGTCCTTGGGGCAGACCTTATTCAGGTCTATGAACTCTATGCACATCCTCCATTTGCCAGCCCCTTTGGACACTAAAACGACATTTGAGAGCCATTCAGGGAATTGTACTCTCTTCACGTGTCCTACATTCAACAATTTATCAATTTACTCTTTCACAATAGTATTTTTTCCTTACCAAAGTTCATCAGCTTCTGCTTGACTGGTTTAGCTCTCGGGTCTACATTGAGGTAGTGCATGGCTACCTCTGGGGGGATACTCGTCATGTCTGTTGGAGAGAGAGAAAAAATGTCTACATTCTCTCTAAGGGTGGTTATCATCTTCTCTTTTATCTCAGGCTCCATCTGAGTCCCAATTCTGGTTGTGAACCCCTCTTTCCCTGGGTAGAGCTCAATATTCATCAGCTCCTCATCTGCTTTAATCTTGGGGTTTTCCCCTGCCAACTCACTCACTCTCTGCCTTTTCAGTTCATGGTCATCACCCTTGATTCTCTTCAATCCTCGGACCATGGCTTTATCCGCCATCTTCACTGACTCCACATAACATTTCTGTGCTTGGTATTGATCTCCTCTCACCTCTCCTACCCCTCCCGAGGCAGGGAACTTCATCTTCATGTGGAAGGTGGAGATTACTGCCTGGAAGGTGTTCAGACTTGGCCTCCCCATCACCACATTATATGAAGAGGGGATGTCTACTATAAAAAACTATATCAATTGGACTCGCCTGTTTGGGCACTTCCTAGCCCCACTTGCAGCATCGCGGATCCGAGGGGTTAGATCGCACCCCCCTGAAAATCCGTAGAGGGTTGTTTCCACTGGTCTAAGTTTTATATTCAACTCCATCTTTTTAAAGCACTCCAAAAACATGATATTAGCCGAGCTCCCTGTATCCACAAAGATTCAGGCCACATCGTACCCTACGATGTCACTAGTAATGACTAGGGCGTCATTATCAAACTCTTTAGTCTCTCCAGCGTCTTCTGGTCCAAATTCAATGTTAGGGGTAGTTGCCACATTCCCCACTTCTCTATACTTCGTCTTCAAGGATTTAAGACTCTGCTTCCTTTGCCTAAAGGAGTCCCCATCCGTGGGCCCTCCCATGATCATGTGGATCACTATACGTTTCTGAGTGCGAGGGGGATGACCCTCGGTATCATTTCTCGGCTCCTTCCTATCATCTTCCGGCTTCCTCTCATAATCTTTTCTTTTCTGCCCTCGAGGGCCCTGTCTATCTCTAAATATAAATTCTTTGAGGTGTCCTGCCTGGATCATCTTCTATATTTCATCCTTTAAATGCCAGCACTGGTTAGTGTCATGGCCATACTCATTATGGGATCGGCAAACCCTGTCAGATTTGGGCTTTTGAGGACCCTTACCCCTGGAGTAGGGGAACTTCAAGTCGGGATGGTCTCCTACTACCTCCAAGACCTGCGCAGGTTCCAACTTTAGAGGGGTATATTTTTCAAATCTTCCCCGAGGGCCTAATCGTGACCCTCTAGTGCCATTCATATTTCCAGCTCCTCCAGAGTTCTGGGATGCTTCCGGGCTAGAACTTCTCGAGGTGGACTCTCTCCTTTTCTCTCCATTAGCTGGCTTCGTATCTGACCGCTTAGCTTTCCTTACTTCCTCCAGAGTAAGGTACTTCTCGGCTCTATGTAACAGCTCATCGAAAGTGCGTACTGGCTTCTTGGCCAAGGAAGAGAAGAGATCTCTATCTGTCAATCCATTTGTAAGAGCATTGATTTTGACCTCTAGAGAGGCAGTGGGAACCTCTAGAGCAGCTTGATTAAAACTTTTCAGGAATGCTCTGAGACTCTCATTTTCTCCTTGCCTCATATTAAACAGGGTCAATGTGGCCCTAGGCTGTCTTCTGGCATTAGCAAATTGATGTAGGAATAATTCGCTGAATTCTGACCATGATTGGATAGTGTTAAGTTCCAGTTGTGTGAACCATTGTTTGGCAGCTTTGGCCAAAGTGATCAGGAACACCTTGCACACCGAGGCGAGGGGGCACACCGGATTAGCACACGACTAAAGGATAAGAGGTGGCGTGGGAATGGGACCAGGGTCGAGAGACGAAGGAGGAATGGGAGAATGAGATATGGGTAAAGGAGTTGCAAAGGGGAAGATATCCTCAACAAAGTCCATATGACGAGATACATAAACTCTATTGGAGGAACGATTAAGGAAAATGTAGGCACTTTGGGTGAGTGAGTAACCAAGAAAGACACAAAGTATGGAACGAGGGGCAAGTTTGTGGGGAGAGTATGGGCGGAGCCAGGGGAAGCATTAGCACCCAAACAAACGATGTTTGGAGAGATTAGGAGGTTTTGAGAACGGTTTTTTGTAGGAAGATAACATGTTAAATTCTACATTGGGAATGCGATTTATGATGTAGGTGGCAACAGAGATGGCATAAGGCCAAAAGGTAAGAGGAATAGAAGTTTGATGAAGGAGAGCTAGATCATGTGGTTGCAACCTAGAACATATTAGAACGATCTAGAAGCATGCAGAAGGATCTAGAGATGTTATGGAGGTTGAGATCCTAAAAAGTAGGATCTCATATGGAAGGCTCTAGAATGCAAACCAACGTCTATAAAAAGCCAAGAAATCTTCATTATTTAGTATGTACTATTCGATTAACATTCTAAACTGAGTGTTCATCCTTCTAGGAGTTATGTCCATTAGCTACATCTTTTAGATTGTGCCGAAGTATCCCAACTTCCTGTGTAACTTCATACTTTTTTATTTATCTATTGAACGTGTAATCATAGATATAAATTAGACTTTGGGCGGTGTTCATACACTTGACCGTTTACATATTTAGGCTTGTACTAGATCATAGTTTCTATTGTGAAAGTTATTGTTGTAACATTTCACATAACATTTGTACTTACAAGTTAAGTAAATGTTTTTCGCCGTAAAACTCCCATATATTTTATTAATAAAATCAATGTTAAAAGGTATTTCATTGTGTTCGTGTTGTTTTTAGTGTTTTAGTCTTCCAATGTGTGTCTTTACAATTCTGATATTCTGTTAGAGTTTGTGTTACACTATTTGTCACAACATTTTGTTTTTACTTGAAACACTAGTTATCACGTGGCTTTCAATACCCTACTCCTAATATTTGTAAGTATAAATATGGGATAAAGATTTGTACATTTCAACTTGAAGCTGGTTTCTTCTTTTCATTTACAAAATAAAAAATGTTTGGTTTAGTTTGGTGCAGTTTAGTTGTTGTGATAATTACAGCATGGGCTTTGAAGAGGTGTATGAATGGGAATGGAGCACTGGTTAATCTTCCACCAGGTTCGATGGGGTGGCCACTTGTTGGGGAGACTCTTCACTTCTTTGCTCCCACCTGCAACTCTTTTGGCATTTCTCCTTTTATCAAACAAAGGATGCAAAGGTAATTCCTAATTCAATTCGATTTGCATGTAATGCTGAGAAGCTCTTCATTATTAATATACTTCACTCAAACTCGATTGAGATGGAATACTCGACTTTGTCCATTTGTCTGCAGGAACAACTCAAATAACATTAATTAGCTAGCAGCATTTCTTTATCTTTAACTTATACTTAATTCCATTACAAATCAATTTTCACACAAAAATTAATTTAAGAAAAAAATGATAATTTCAACTCGTCACAAAAATTTTATTAATGGTTATTAGGAATATTCTAAAACTCAATTACAACACGAACAACCCCAAGGAGTTGGCCTAGTAGTGTAGGCTTGAGAATTAGGAGTGTGCTCCTCTCTAGGTCTCAGGCTCGAACCCTCTAAGGTGCAAACAATTTCTACGGGGTCAGTCCATATAGAGCGCAAATCTCTGAATTTAAACGAGATCCGATTTCTTATCTACAGTTTTACTTCCACTGTCTTAGAACATATTTTCACACGGGCCTGGACACGGAAACTAAGAAAAAAGTGATAAGTAAGATTTGAGCATGAAAACTAAGAAAATGTGTTAAAGTAAGGGTATTGACGTGGTCCTTCCAATTTTATTAAAGTGATAAAGAAAGAGTATTGTATAAAAAAATGTAATGACATAAAAGATAAATAAGTGAATATTTTGAAAGATAATAATTGTGAGAAAAAAGTGAAAATAATACTGCCTTATAATATTTTAAAACACATAGTAGTGTGGTATTATAAAGGTATTGATGATTTGTTTGTGCAGGTATGGGCCGATATTCAAGACTAGTATAGTGGGGCAGCAAGTAATAGTGTCAACTGATGCAGAACTGAATTACTTCATCTTTCAAAAGGAGGGAGACTTATTTCAAAGCTGTTATCCAGCCACCTTCACCAAAATATTTGGGGAAAAAAACTTAAGCTGCTTGCATGGTTTCATATTCAAGTACGTTAAGAATATGGTGTTGAATACATTTGGCCCTGAAAACCTTAAACAAATGATTCCAGAGATTGAGGAAGCATCAAATGCCAGCTTAGCAATTTTGTCATCTACTCAAACTAGTGTTGACGTCAAGGAAGCAACTGCTCAGGTAATTACTCCAACCAAATTTTATTTATAAGTGGATCTCATAAATATCTACTTTATAAATAAACAATTAATATTTGTCATTATAGTTTTTATAGCTAAAAGTCCTTTTTAATGAC
Organism: Galeopsis tetrahit; assembly: GCA_963675135.1. NCBI lineage: Eukaryota > Viridiplantae > Streptophyta > Magnoliopsida > Lamiales > Lamiaceae > Galeopsis > Galeopsis tetrahit. The sequence goes on along the minus strand of OY776126.1, from coordinate 47,945,490 downwards.
CTATCTTGTCATTAATTCTTTCACTAATAATTAATGAGAGTATTTTGTGTTCCACCCTGCTGGATCTTTAGCACGCGTCGTCCCCAATATTATAGGACGTTGATTATTTTTTAATATGACACGTGTCAATTATCCATATAGTGAAACATGAAAAGTGGAAAGGTGATTATGTTTTAATCTTTTTTTTGGGCGTTTTTAAAAAAATGTGAAAGTTACGATATCTAAATTATTTTTTTTCTCCAATTTTAATGCAAAGTTGCATGACTAAAATTGAATAATGCAAAGTTACAAAACTAAATTGAGCTCTACCTAAATTAAAGAACTAAAATTGATATTTTCTCAAATAAGAGAATGAGTTTAGGCGGAGGGGTAACTACTAGCTAGTTTCGATATATTCATTGTCCGTCTAAAATTAAACATGATCAATCTAAAAAACTTGTGGGCTCCATTTGGATGGATGAATTTGATATATGGATTTTAAATTCACCATCCAAATTCACTTCACTTGTTTGAATTATGAATAAATTTCAAATGCTCACACACTTATTTTTTAGTTAAAATTAAAAGAATTTTAAATCATCATTAAATCCTTTCATTTGAAATACCTGCTCAAGTCAAATCCCCTCATCCAAACGCAACTTTACGTGCAGTTGATATTGAAGCTGACAGCAAAAAAGCTAATCAGCCTGGAGTCGGAGGAATCCAGGGAGAATCTCCGGACAAATTTCGGAGCTTTCATAGAGGGTTTAATCTCGTTTCCGGTAAACATTCCGGGAACGGCGTACCACAAATGCTTACAGGGAAGAAAGAATGTGATGAAGATGTTGGAGAAGATGCTACAACAAAGACGAGAAAGTGGAAGAGATGATGAAAATCCTGGTGATTTCTTTGATTATGTGTTGGAGGAATTAGGTGCCAGGGGCCAAAAGGAAACATTGCTCACTGAAGAAATTGCCCTCAATTTAATGTTTGTGCTGCTATTTGCCAGCTATGAGACAACCTCCATGGCACTCACTTTAGCAATCAAATTTCTTGTCGACCATCCTCTCGTCCTCAAACAATTGACTGTACGTCTCTCATATATCGCATTTTATTTTAAATTTTATTTTAAAAAGTTTATCATTTTTTTCTATTTTTACCAACAATCTTCCTAAACTACCCTTATTAATCTCTACAATACCTATATACTCCTTCCGTCCCGGAATAAGTTTCCCACTTCTTTTGGGTGTTTTAATTAAGGAATATGATAAAATAATAGGGGCTAGTCTTCTATGAAATATTGCATATATGCATTTCAGTTATTCACACACATGTTCTTTATAAATATACCCACAAACTTAATTCACACACACATTTTTTATAAATACACCAACAAACTTAATTTACACACACATTTTTTATAAATACACCTACTGACAGATTAATTCGAAATTTTTAATCCGTTTATTTTACTCGTTTCTGTGATTTTTTTATCTTTTATTTTATTGTCGAACGCGGGATATTAAATGTAGTAATTCAAATTGTAATATGTAGTAATACACATTATTTTATGTAGTAATAACACAAACTATTTATATAATAATACAAATTCTTTTATTTAGTAACACGTTTTTTCTAATGTTTTTATTGATGTACTAACTCACATTATAATACGTAGTAACATATATTATCGAATGTAGTAAACACAATAATCATGTTGTAATACAAAATGTTTTATTGTAGGATGATGCAAAAAATATTAGATCATTTGATAAAGTTACATATAGTAACAAACGTCTATTCAATGTAGTAATTCAAACTGTAGTATGTAGTAACATATATTTTTTTATGTAGTAAAATAAATTATTACATGTAGTAATAACACAATTTTATATAGTAATACTGATTCTTTTATATTTTTATATTTATTTTATTAACCCACATTATAATATATAGTAACATATATTATTGCATGTAGTAAGATATATTATTGCACGTAATACAAAATAACATTGACCCATAATAATTAGTATTAAAGAATATTTAAAAAATATAAAATATTTAAGGATTAAAGTCATCGTAAATTGCAGCGTCCGACCGCGGCCTGAGGTGACCGAAAACTGCTCGGAGAAGACGACCATGTTCAATTTCTGTCAGTGGGTGAATTTATAAAAAATGTGTGTGTGAATTAAGCTTGTGTGTGTATTTAAAAAAAATGTGTGTGTGAATTAAGTTTGTGGGTGTATTTATAAAATATGTGTGTGAATTAAGCTTGTGGGTGTATTTATAAAGAACATGTGTGTGAATAACTGAAATGCATGTATGCAATATTGCATATAAGTTTTTGTGAAATAATAGATGTAGTACATGTGATGTGATGGTGAGAGAGAAAATAATAGATTAGTATGAGATGAAGTATAATAAAATAATTGATAAAGTATAAGTGATGTGATTGGGAGAGAGAAAATAATTTACCAAAAATGGAATGGAAAACTTATAGTGGAACATGCAAAAAAAGGAAAGTGGGAAACTTATAGTGGGACGGAGGGAGTATTTTTTTTCAAATATATTAATGACCTTTTTTTTTTGGAAAAGGCAAAGGAAGGTGAGAAAAAAAAAGGAAAAAGAGAAATATTAATAAAGGATAAATGTATCAAAAAAATATGTTCTTAATTCTATATATACAAAATAAGAAATGCAACAAATTAAAATTTTATGAAATGCTCATAATTAATTATTTTCATATGTATTCAAACGACGTTGTTTCGTGCGTTTTCAAATTATCAAATTAAAAGGCAAAAATTATTGGACTTTAATTAATCCATATATATATATATATATATATATATATATATATATATATATATGTTGTCGATAGGGGTGAAAATAGATCAGACCAGGTTTTGTATGAAAAAGTCTAAGTCTATTTAAAAGAAATTAACCTAAGTCTGGCCTATTATCTATAATAGGCTTTTTTTTATTGGTTTGGTCCGACCTTTTTAGTAAACAGGCCAGACCCTACAAGCCTGTTAAAAGTCTATTTAAAATTTATTCAATACGAAAAATTTAAGAAGCAATTTAATATTTAAAATTACAAATAAATTCACTATCAAAAACAGATTTAATTTGTATTAATTTACTATTAATGTTAGAATTATATGTTAAGAATTATTTTATTATAAAATATATATAAATATTTATCTACAATTAATTATATATATATATATATATATATATAACACATAATTTTAAATAAGCCGGCCTGATAAGCTTGTAAGGCCTAAGCCCGGCCTACTTAAGTAAATAGGCTTTTTAAAAAACCTTAGCCCGACTTATATTATAAATAGGTCAGGTCGTAGGCCCCTGTCGGGTTGTCCGACCTATTTCCACCCCTAGTTGTCGACAAGGGATTCATTCATTCATATGTTAATTTTAGTAGCTGGGACTTGCAACAACGTAAATTGGAAAACATTGTTTAATCAGAGCGTACGTTGTCTTTTAAATGAAGTTGGTATACGTACACTATTAATCACTTAATTATACGAGATTGTATTGCAGGAAGAACACGAGGCAATTATTAAAAGGAGGGAAAATCCAAATTCTGGAGGAGGATTAACATGGGATGAATACAAATCAATGAAATTCACATTTCAGGTAATTCATTACTCCATCATCCTATTCAATAAAATTATAAAGTTATGAAATAGTGGGATTCATAATTTGCATGGTTTAACCAATACATTTTTTAAGAAAATTGAATTTAGTGATTGCATGGTGAAGTAAAATAATAAAGGGACATTATAGGCAGGGATGGACCCAGGATTGGCGATGAGGGGGGGCCGAATGTTGTTCAACATTATTATATGTTCGTCAATAAAATTAAAACATTTTATATTTATGTTATTATTCACTTTTAAATATATTAAAATACACAAATATCTTTCTTTTCTTTTTTTTTGAACTAATACACAAATATCTTAAATCCTACCATGAGTACAATATATAATCATCTAAATTGAAAATGAAAAAAAAATAAGATGAATGGTAAATAAAAATAAATAAAATTTTGACAAAAACCTAAAAGGTCTTGAAAGTTTGTGTATATGTTTTTTTATGATAGTCATGTTGTGAACTTGTTAAGACGAAAAAAATAAAATTATAATTTCAATCAATAAAATATAAAAATTTCAAGTGAGTGACATTTGCATGCACCCAATTGAATGGTGCAATTGAGTCATAGTTTTAACTCGATTTTAATGTGGCGGGTTAAAAAACTCTAATTGCATACAAATTAAAATTTGTCAATTTAAATGTATATTGATATTTGGGGTTTGTCTCATAAAAAATATTAATTTACAATTAAAACTTAAAAGATAAGAAATTTGAGCTAGGTTCCATAACTAACAATCTAGGCCCAACAAATAATAAAGAAATAAATCTATAGCTATTTATAACCTAATTCAATAACAATTTGGTATTACGTACAGTAATTTATATATGGATATATACTTCATATATAATACTAAAAAAAAAAAAAAAAACTTCAGGGGGGCCATGGCCACCCCAGATGTGTGCATGGTTCCCTCCCTGATTTTAGGTAAGTTGGTGAGGTGTAAAATAAAGTAAAATGTAGATAAAAAATAAGTTATAATTTTAAAAATAAAATGAAGTTGTGAAAATATTAATTTTGTGGGGCATTTTCATATTAAGAGTGTATGTGCAAAAAATCATAAGACGTTCCAAAAAAAAAAAACGTGCAAGTAATCACGGGACGGAAGGATTAACACAAATGTGTTTTCTACCAAATTTTGATGTATAAAAACACAAATACCCCTCCATGTGATCAATTTTAACTGCACAAACAATCCGTATTATGAATATACGGTAGATTTAGTTTGGCTTTTTACACGCTCTGTTTACTGAAAGTATCAATGTTTAGAATTACATAGCAAACCAACAATACCAGATAATTAGTTTTAATGAAGAAATCTTTTTATTATAACTTTTTTCTTATTTTATGTTATTTAAAATATTTAGCTAGTTTTTAATGAAGAAATCTTTTTATTATAACTGTTTTCTTGTGTACCAGTTACATGTATGTAACTGGATCCAATAACACATGACTCGTTTACTATATCCAATCAAATAACTCATTACAAATGACACATGACCCATTTACTATATCCAATCTAATAACCCATTACAAATAACATATGACTCATTTACTATATCAATTTAGCACATATATTTTTTTTATGGGTCTTTATTTTACTTCAATTAATTTTTTAATTTTATCATTAAAAATTAATACTCCATTAATTTTTTAAAATTTTATTTTTTTTATTTTACTCCAATTGATATTTATATTTCTCTTTGTAATATTATTTTTTAAAATTTATTTTTCTTTCTATTTATCATTTATGTTTTAAATGACAATTTTTTTCACGTACATTCTTTTTATGCAACAAATAATTATTCTAAAATTTTAATATCTAATAAGAAAATTTTAAAAATAATAGTATTAATTGTTTTTTTTAAGTATTAAATAGTATAATAATAATTTGTTTTAAAAAATAAAACTCTAATCTCTCTTAGCTTTGCTATTTTACTTTAATTAATTGGTGTATAATTTTCACGTTATCCTTTCAAAATTTTACTTCATTTCTTACAAATTTCACTTCGTTTTACATTGTTTAATTATTTTTTTCATTCGAACTTTCATTTTTTAATCACTTTATTTTATTTTTTTATGAATATAATTTTTAGTTTATAAGTGTTATGATAACAGTTGATAAGTATTATGGTATATTATTAGTTAATATGCAGTATTGTACGTATTAGTTCATATACAATATAATATTAGTTTATATTGGTACAAGTTTTAATGTTTTCGAGTTTCAAGTTCACATACTTTATGGTACTAGTTCAAATATAGTATAGTATTAGTTCACATATTGTATAGTATTAGTTAACATACTCTATGGTATTAGTTCAAATATAGTATACTATTAATTCACATATTGTATAGTATTAGTTAACATATTCAATGGTACTAGTTCAAATATAGTATAGTATTAATTCACATATTGTATAATATTAGTTCATATATTAAATAATATTCTTATACCCACATTAATGTCTAGTACTATACAATATATTAACTAGTACTATAGCATAGGCGTACTAATATTATATCGTATTTAAACTAATATTATATTTAACAAAAAATACATAATTTAATGCATTCATAATTCCAGGCATACCATGCAAATTAATACATCAATATTAAAAGATTGATATTAACTAACTAGTAAGAAGAACAAAAGTGAGAATGAATCACACTGAACACACAATTCAATTAATAGATACAATCACACTTAATAAACATATGAATGCATCAACACGGCGATTCACAAAGAAAAAATCTTTTATAAAATATGGTATATTAATATTATTGTGAAATATGTCCAGCTATTTGGATCTGATTCACTGTATTCAATGAGTTCACCCCCTATTTTATGAGTACTAAGAACCATGTTAAGAGTTAGAACCATCCTTATAATACTTGAATTAGCATTTGACATATATTTAATGTTTTTATTTTACTAAAAAATATAAAATTAAAAACTAAATAAGATAAAACCATGTGGATCTATTTTAATTAATTGTTGAGTGTTATGTATTTTATAATTTTATAGATGAAATATTCAAGATGCATGGATCTAAATCAATATTTTTTTGTTTTGGGGATGTACTGAATATTCCATTCGCGCAATAATGACATTTTATTCATACAGTAACACATTTTTCTCTATAAAGTAATACACTTGTTTTTATATAGTAACACAATTTTCAATACCTTACATGTGTTATTTTAGGACAAATATGTGTTGCTCAAAAACACATTATGTGTTATTTGTCCTTATAGTAACGCATATTGCCTCGTACAGTAACATATAATTGTATTTATAGTAACACATATTGTCTCGTACATTAACATATAATTGTATTTATAGTAACACTGATCAAGAACAAGTTTTTCTGTTTGTCTTTTTTGGTGTTTTTTTTTTTTTTTTTAAAGATTGTTTGATTTGGTATGACTTGCAAAAAAATCTACGAATATTTTATCTTTCATTAAATTAATTGTATTAATATTTAATGTGAAAAGTCAATTTACGTGTTATTAGCCCTTACAGTAACATATATTAGCCCTTACAGTAACATATAATTATACCATCATAATAACATAGACCTGAAACCCTTTTTCCTATTAGCCTTCTGCGCGATTCATTTGACCTGATTAGACTCACAAGTTTTTTGACTCTTCCTTAAAATATAGTAATATTTCACATAAGTGACCACTTAGGTCTACATTGCCACGATATTGTTATATGGAAGTGGGTAAGTAATTAAAAACTTCTTTTATTATGGACATAAACTTGGGTTTTTCTATATATCGTCAGGAAGGCTTCGCACTTCCTGATAACAGGAAACACATTAAATACCATCGGATCATTGATCCAACGCATATAATTATGTGTATATAATTGCACTTCGCAATAGTGCGTTTGCTCTATGCAATGTGCAATCGCCCAGCTTCGCCTTACTAATAAATTAAATTAATAAATATAAAATGACAATAATATTCATTAAAATTTAAATAAGTTAAAATATTTAATAATAAAATATTATACAATTATGGTTATCAAACATATCGGTCCGGTCCGGGCCAACTCGACATGTCCCTTTTCGGGCCGGGCCTTTCCGGCCTGGATTGAGTTTATTTCTGGACTGGTTGGGCTGTTTTCGGGTCGGGTCGGGCCCATCGGGCGTTGGCCGGGTTGTCGAGTCACTGAGTAAAAAATGATCTGATTTTTTATAATAAATAAATAAATGTTAATATTTATAATTAAAAAGTAAAATAAATAAATGTTAATTAAAGAGATGTTTAATTAAAAATATTATAAGAACATTTTAGTATTTTTATATATTTTTTTAAAATATTCATTATTTAATTATTTTGCGAACCTTGATCGCATTATGACGAAGATATGTGAAGTGTTAATTTCGGATTGATCACCTATTGTCAGGAAGTGCGAATGCCCTTATTCGCACTTCCTAACGATAGAAAGACCCCATAAACTTACTCATTTTTTAATAAAAACTACTCATTTACTTATAAATAGGTAATTAAAAACTTCTTCTATTAATTTCGATCCTCATAAAGTTACTCATCATTAATGGAAAATTAAATCTTCAATTATATATAGTAGTGTATACAGTATAATATAACATATACTCCGATTGAATTGCAGTGTATCAATGAAACCCTCCGATTGGCCAATATAGCTCCGGTAATCTTCAGAAAAGCATTGAAAGAAACCAAATTTAAAGGTACTCGAGAGTTTCAAATTACATATTAATTATAACAAAAATTAAGAGATTAATTCGTGTGAAATACTAACATAAAACAAAATTTATATTAATAATTATTGCAGAATATACGATTCCAGCTAATTGGGCGATTATGGTGTGTCCTCCAGCAGTTCATTTAAACCCAAGTGAATATACAAATCCCCTTGACTTCAATCCAGGGAGATGGGAGGTAATTTATTTATTTAGTCCTCCCATTAATTCATTTAAGTACTTATCAACATGCATGCATGAACTAATTAATATTCAGTCCTTAAACATGCTTGTTTCATTTTGCATACAAATTTTAAAAAAAAAGTATTTTAATATGGTTGGAATTCTAAACCTCTCATTTCTTCATGTTTTTCCATTACCCTTTACTCAAACTGATAACCTCACTACCTACATATAGTGATGTTCTAATCAGTTAAACTGTTTCACTTTGTGTTCACCGTTAGAGGAGAGATGCCATAAAAATTAAATTTTCATTGAAGTCATTTTGGACTATTGGAAAGTAGTTATTGACATTAAAAAAATGATTATATATGTGGAACAAACCATACAGGTTAAAGTGTACAAGTGATTTATACATGTGGTTAATTGGTTCCATAAGAAATTCACAATCGAGTTTTATATATATACTTGATTATCTTCATACATTTATATATGATGTAAGAAAAAAATAATATATACTTTATGATGCATATATATAGGAAAAAGACACGACTGCTGCATCAAGAAACTTCATGGCGTTTGGAGGTGGTTTGAGGTTTTGTGTGGGAGCTGATTTTGCTAAGTTGCAGATGGCTGTTTTTCTCCATTCTTTGGTCACTAAATACAAGTAAGAAAAAATAAACAAATAAAATAATTTTCTAAAATTTGTTTATACATATGTATGTCAAGAAATTAATATTTAATTTGTTTAAATGATGATAGGTTACAAGTGGGGAAAGGAGGAGACATTCTTCGAGCACCTGGTTTACAATTTCCAAATGGATATCACGTTCACATATCTAAGAATTAAGACAAGTGGAGAATATATATATATATAGAGGTACGTACGTACCTTAAAAATTAAGTAGTGTGATGGACCAGTTGATCTCTTTTCAGTTATATCTATTGTAATTTAAGGTTGTGTCTAATTTTATTTTATTGAGACAATTATATCTTTTCAGTTATATCTATTGTAATTTAAGGTCGTGTGGAAATTTGTGAGATCATTGTACGTAGTATATTGGATCGAACCAAATCGTATTAATATTAATACTCCTGGGCTGTGCAATATTATTATTATTTTAATACTAAAATTAACGCTCCCTTCCTTCCTTATTTAAAAACCTATAATTTTTTTACACGAGTTTTGTACACTACAAAAAATGCCTTGATTAGAGATCAATATTTTGAGACATTAAAGATCGATTTGAAAATTTTATGAATTTTGAGACCGTTTTCAGTCTCAATGTCTCAAAATATTGGTATCTAATCAAGACATTTTTTGTAGTAGTATGAATTGTTTATTAATGTGAATAAAGTAATGATATTTTGATGGAATAATTAAAAATGTTTTTTTTTTCTAGTCATTAAGTAAGGAACAAACAAAATGATAAAATTAGTCAAGGGTGGGAATATTTTGCATCATATGATTATTTTTTATCACATAAACTAATAATGTTTGACCGTATTTCAATAATTCGCAAAATGATTTAGAGCATTATATTAAAACCTATCATGTAAATGGGAATTGAAGTTCCACAAGTTCAATTTCAAGGAGCTCGTTGGTACTCATTTCTCAACGGATCGTTGGTATTCATTTATAAATCTATTTTGGGGAGCAGTACCCTAAATTAGTGGAAACTAGGACTTAGAAAATAAATTAAAGCTTACTTGAGAGGGGGAAGGACCGGAGTCCGACGCAAAATGGAATGTGAATGACGATGAACGATGCGAGCATCAATAATATGAAGAACCAATTGATTAATTGCTGAAATCAAACGAGTATAAAGTCGAAGTATATCAAAATCAATATCGGATTCAGTGGAGGCGGGGCAACACGATCACTGGAAGCGCGGCAGAGATCGACTGGATTCATTGGAGGAGCGCTATATATATCTATAAATATATAATACACCTACGGATTTCCTTTTTTAATTTGGGCGGGAAATTTTGTGGTCCGTTGATCTATTTTCTTGATCATCATCATGACCGTTCATTTAGTCTTCTTTCTAATCTATAAATATATAATACACCTACGAATTTCCTTTTTTAATTTGGGCGGGAAATTTTGTGGTCCGTTGATCTATTTTCTTGATCATCATCATGAACGTTCATTTAGTCTTCTTTCTAATTATGGTAAGACTCGTTTATTATTTATAATTAATATATTTATTTCCTCTTCCTTCTTTTTGACCGTTGATATTCTTTGATTAAATATGAGCCTTAGGATTAAATGCTTAAAATTAGGAACCGTTACATTTTTTTCTCTATATATTCCTGTATTTTTATTCTCATCTCACATCGATCTCCATTATGTTTGATGTTTTAGGAGTTTGAATTATAGTTTGTAAATTTGAGGTGTATTATTCAAGAAGTAGGTAGATATATACTCTATTCATAATAGTTGAATATGTATTTTATGATTTTTGTATAGATTTGAAGGTTCATTATATATTTTCATTTGTATTCATCAAGATTTGAAGATTTTTTGAAGATTCTTCAAATGCATTGATCAATGATTTGAAGATTTGTTCAAAGTTTTGAAAATATTCGCCAAAGGTTTGAAGATTTGTTGAAAATTTTGAATGTATTCATCATAAATTTGAAGATTTGTTGATTTTTATTTTCAAATGCGTTCATTTGAGATATTAAAATTTGATGTCAATAGGATACGTTTTCATCTTCTCATTTCTCTTTTATTGAATCATTTCCATATAGATGAAATAAACATGTTTTTAGTTTGATAGAGTTTGTGTATTTACTTTTTCTATTGAATTGATTCTATTATTCAATTTTGATTATTAGTTTATGCAATCTATATATTAGAAAATAAGCTGACCATTTATAACAAATACAAACAATTGTTTTATTTTAAATTTTAAATAAAAAAAATTGACGGGATTAAATAAAAATTATTAAAAATGGAATAAGATGGAAATTTTTGTTCAAAAAATTTATTTCAATCATTATTATGTAAACATTAATATTTAAAATACTACTATTATAATTTAAAAAATATATTCACAAATAAATTATTGTATTATTTTTTTCTGATAATTGTATATGCTTATTACTTATATTATGAAAAAATAAATACATAAATACTCATTTTGTTAAATCCTAAACCATACTATTATTTTATTTATATTTTTAATGCAAAATATATTAATTTCAATCTAATATTAAAATTATTCATCTTAATTGTATTATTGAACCGTTACATTTTTTTATAATGAATGTATTATTATGGAACCGTTATGTTTTTATAATAAAAGATTCAATAGAAAATTTAAATTGAAGGCTTATTGTATGGAAATAGCTTCTTTAATATTTTAGATTTTTTTAATGTATTTTACATTGTAACTTTGATCATAAATTTAATAGTGATTGATAATTTTTATGTAAAATTTGTTAATTTCATTACACCCTCAAAATTATGACAATTATTTTTTTGTTATTGACCGTTTATTATTGAGTATTTATTTGTTATATACCCTCAAATATGATTTAATATTAAAAAACAAAAAAGTTATTTCATGTTCATATTGATAGTTTTATCTTGACTTTAAAAAATCATTTTGCGTAGTTCTCTAACATTAATTGTAAAAAAAATATGACAATTAATTGTTATATCAGTTAGAATAAAAAAATTTCATTATATCATTATTGATAATACAAAATGGATGTCATTGATGTTTTATTTAATTTGTTTTTCAAAAAAATACTAATATTTATTATTTAATATAATATACATCGACTCTCACTCAGTGTCCATAGAATTTTTACACATACTTTGCATTTAACTAATTCGTCATAACCACTGTAATTTATAATTTCATGAAAAATCTATAAATATATAAAAACACCATCACATTTTTTCTAGACCTTTGATAATTTTTTAATGAAGGAAAATTACATGTTAGACTCATCTTGACCTTTAATCTAACAATATCACATTGTGATCATTTATTTTGTTTTGCTAATTATGCAAACGTTACATTTTCTTCATTCTCTCATTCAATCTTAAATTCTCAACTTCTCCCAATTTCTTGACTATATATACTTCGTTTGAGATTAATTTGAGTTGTTATCTAAGTTTTCCTAATTTCACTTTTTTGTATATTAGATTAGATTTAATCTGTATTAGACTATTTGTATATATTGATTTCACATTCAATTAGGTCGATAATATTGCAGTGGTTTCTATTGTTGATTTGTTTAAGTGTGCAAATGCATATTTTAATTAAATTAATAGTTTTTATTAATTTTATGTTTCGACTGATGTTGAGGTCGCACGGCAAAATGATGGACTAAGCTTTCGATATAATTGAATTTACAGTTTAATTATGTTGTGCTAATTCTTCAACGTGATGGCTCTACATTATGGTATGGTTTGAATAATAATCCTCATTAATCCATTCCTTTTATCTTATTTCTTTTTAATCGTTGATGATTTCTTGATGAAATATGACTTTAGGATCAAAACTTAAAACTAGGAACTGTTACAATTTTTTTTCTATTTTTTGTAGGTCATTTTCATCTTCTCACGTTCTTCCCTTTCGATTCTAATGTAATTAGCTATGATTTTTTTTCTAATGTATTTTCGAGGATAGAAAAGTCAATAGAAATATTTGTTGTAGTATTTTGTTAATTGTTATTTTGAAATGATGTAGATAGAAGTGTTAATCGAAACATGTTTTTGTATTGTATTTGAATATGTATTCGTTAGATATTGCAGAATTGTTGAAAATTTTCAAAAGAGATTTTAAAGATTTGTTGAAAAATTTAAAAAAATTTATGGATGCAGATATGGAGATTTTATCTCTTTTGTATTCTCACATTTAATTGTAATAGAATTAAATATAGTTGTATCTCGAATAAAATTTACAATTTTTTTTTACATTTTTTTTACATTTTTTTTTTGCAAATTTAGTTATCGGCAGATTGAAGATTCTTCATAAATTTTTGAAGATTTTATAAACAGAAGATTGAAGATTTCACCGTCAAATTCGTCAACTCTTAAAAAATATATTCAAGATGTCATCCTTTCGGTGTTGTTCATCAAAATATTTTTGAACATTTTTTTATGGTTAGAAACTTTTTATTATATTAGGTTATTGTTATATATATATTTAATGGTCATTATATACATTCTATACATTTTTAGAGTTATTTTTTATTTAATTACATTTTAATATTTGTTATTTTACATTTTATGTATATATGTATTCAATATTTTGAATTCATATTTTTGTAAAATTTAGAAGAAATCCGAGCTTCAAGCTCTGGTATTCAATTGAAATTTTTGTTATTACTTATTGTATTTTATGGATTTATGAGTCATAATTTATTATTATTAATTTCATACTTAAATTACTCATTTAATATTTATTTAAGTTTTTTTAAGTATGGATATACATTTTGTTAACGATTATTGTATCATAATTAAAGTCACTCTTTCAAATATTGATAAAGTCATTTGACTATTTAAAAAAAAATATATATGGTAATTTTAATAGCATTTATTATTTAACATGACAACTTTGTAATCTTAATTGGAGATTTTTTAGGGATTAAAATTTTTATCCATGAACTTAAATTATTATATATCATTCTTCTACTTATTTTGAATATACATGAGTATTTTGACTTAAAGGAAAATAATTTTTAAATTAATTATCTTAATAAATGTGCTAATGTTAACTATTTAAATTTTAGTTGATGATATATCATCCAAAGTTATTGTAATTAAATATCACTACAAAAAAAAGCTTGATTTTGATACCGAAATTTTGAGACGGACACCTAATCCGTCTATAATAGATACGGATTAGATACGAATTTGTTAAAAAATCGAGATTTGAAACCGAAAATAAAACCGTCTCTCATTATAAACAAATTAGATACGGCTTTTAGTTTCAAGAGTTTTAGATACGAATTAGATACGCGACTTTCAGTTTCGAGAGTTTTAGATACGGATTAGATACGTATACCACCGTCTCTAAACATTCAATTTTTTCTCCCCAATATAAAACGAGACAATGTGTACACGAAATTTGTGATACGAAATCTAACCATCTCTAAAATAAAGAAACAAACCATTAAATTGTTCAAAAAATAAACTTAATGACGAAGGAAAATGCGACGACACAATAGGACGACGACACGACATGAGAAGGCATCCTGTGTATACGAGGATCCTCAATCGGAGGTCACGGGGATCCTCAATCGGAGGTCTAAGTGAACAACGTCGACGCGTCCTTCCTCGTAAGTTACTAGTAATGCCACACGAGGAGTATTTGAAACCGAAACCGTAGGACACTGAGTGAGAGAGAGAGAGAGGGGGGGAGAGGGAGAGAGGATTCTTTTCTTGAAAGTGATTTTTTTTAGATGTAATTTGGGAGATATAAATCCTTTTATATATATATATATATATATATATATATATATATATATATAGAGAGAGAGAGAGAATTGAGAATATGGACGGATGAATTAAGTTATATTAATTAATTTATTACTCTTTTATAATTAATAATTAGTAAAAATAAAAAAATCAATGAATATATCTTCTATCTATGGATAAACATAAATGTTAGAATAATACTATGTACATATATTATTTTAGGATAGTCATAGATATTATAATAATAATATTATATTATATCTTCAATTCCATATGACAATATATATATTAATTGATTCTCTAATGAAAATATTTCAACAATTGATTCTCTAATCATATATCAATTTTGTATGATTTCAAAGACGTTAGATTAAAAAAAGGAGGTGTACGGTGTCATTTAATAATTTTTAAAAGGTTTTAAATATCTTGACTATTAAGACTTATAAAGAAATTTGTATAGTATTTTTTAAAAAGTTTTAGATTAAAAAAAAAATTATATCATTGTTTGGAAGTGATACAAGTTAGTCTAAAAGTTATTTCATTTAATTTTACTAAATTAGTCTAAAAGTTGTTTGGGAGTAATACAAATTAGTCTAAAAAGTTGTTTGGAGGAGATACAATTAATTATCTAATTTATAGAAATTGAATTCATTTAATTTTACAAAATTTTAAAAAATATATCATTTCGTGTCAAAATAAATTTAAATTAAAAAGTGTCAAAATTAAGTGAATGATTTATATATTAAAACTTCATTAAATTAAAATAGAGTGTTATATGGGTGAGACGATTACGGGGTTGTGGAGTTGGATCAACGAGCCTACTCAAATGTGTGTGGAAATTAAGGATTTCAGGTGTTTTAGGCCTACAATGTGGGGAAATTGCACTCAGTATGGGATTGGTCAACAGAGGAAGAGTAAAAAATGGCACATACATACGTGTTATTGAATTGTGCAGAAGTAGTTTTATCCATGTTTATTCAATCTATAATTATTATTGATAATAATATATTTGTGTGAATTAGGATGTATATTCAACCATTACTACCAGAAGAACAAAATATCTCAAATGCAAACATGCAAACATAGATGCGAGTCTTAGTGTATATATATACATAAATAATGCAGAGGTGGCACGACGTTCAAAATCGATATTTAAGGGATCTTAGCAAAGGGCCACTGTTATTCAAATGTGATTGGTTTGATCACACCTCATTAGAAACAAAAATCCATTCGAATTACAAGTTTGTGGATTAGCAAAGGGCCACTATTATTCAAATGTGATTGGTTTGATCACACCTCATAGAAAAAAATCCATTCAAATTAAAAGTTTGTGGATGTTCATCACCTATCCAAGAGGACCGTAACAAGTAACAATGGATCGAAGTAAAGGCAAGATCCTCAGTGGAAGACACTACAAAGAAGTTTAAAAAAATAGATACTGAAGGTGTTTGAGGGAGATTTCAATATTTTTTTAGATTTAACAATTACAAATCGTGATTTGATTGGGAATTGAAAACGATGATGATGAGAAGGATAACAAGAATAAAGATGAATATGATGAAGAAGAAGATGATGACGACAATGATGAAGGGAAATATGAAAATGAAGATTAAATGTAATTTAATTAATTTATTTGAATTTATAAACTTTTACAATTGAAATTATTCAATAACAATTTTTTTTATATATTTTTTAAAGTTACAAATTAATCAATTAATTATATATGTTAAAATATTATGCGTATTTTACAACTTATGCTTTTGACGGCTGTGAGTAATTGCAATTTTTAGAAATTAATAAAAAAAATTACATTTACAAATTTAAAAGTTATAATTTAAATACATGTGAAAGAAATAAATTAATATACATATACAATTAATATTAAAAGATAAAATAAAAGAGTTATTTGTCCTAGTGGCGGGTGCTCAATAATGGACACTTGCCCACCTGGGTTCAATTCCCACAAAGACCAAAATAATGGTCAATTTAATAGTTGGAGAGGGGTTTGGGGGTCGTGGGTTCAATTCCCACAAAGACCAAAATAATGGTCAATTTAATAGTTGGAGAGGGGTTTGGGGGTCGTCAGGGGGTTGGGTCGGGCTGGATTGGGATTGTGCTGGGATGTATTAGGTTGTTGTTCCTTGTTTAGATACGGATTTAGAGACGATAAAATGTCGTTCTTAAATAGAAACGACATTTGAAACAGATTTTTGACCCGGATGTAAAACGGGTCGTTTATCACTTAGATACGGATTTAGAGACGATAAAATGTCGTTGTTAAATAGAAACGACATTTGAAACAAATTTTTTTGACCCGGATGTAAAACGGGTCGTTTATCACTTAGATACGGATTTAGAGACGATAAAATGTCGTTGTTAAATAAAAATGACATTTGAAACGGATTTTTGACCCGGATATAAAACGGGTCATTCATCGTTTAGATACGGGAATATACAAAAATAGGTCTCAAATCCGTCTCTTATTAGAAACGGAATTTAGAAAACCGTTCCTGACATTAGATACCATGTGATTAGGAACAGATACAAAATGGTTCCAAAATCCGTTTCTAACCTGTTTAGAGACAGTGTTTATGGTATCTAATCCGTCTCTAAATCGCATTTTTTTTGTAGTGTATATATATATATATATATTAAAATAAGGAAAACGTTAATTAGTTGTATTTATGAAGAACGACAATATAATTGTTTACATTCTAAAATAATATTTTTTCTTAATTTTACATTTACCTTGATTTTTTAAAGTCAAACATTATTTATTAATAGAAATTTAACATTATATTTTTCTAGACAATAATTATATATAAGCATTTATTATTTACAATTAATAAAATAATTAAAATATACATTCATTTGGTAAATGATAATTTATAAATGGTCATTTTAGCATCAAAAGAACATTAATGCAACAATTAAATACAACTAAAAATGAAATTAACATTAGGAGTGATTAGTGATATTAAATTACTATAATTAATTTATATATTTTCTCAAACATGACTAATTAAATATATGTAAATATAAATTATGCAATTATTTGTAAAATTAAATCAGGCAATCATATTTGAGATTTTATGTGTTTTGTATTGTAAATTTATTTGAGATTTTATGTCTTTTGTATTGTAAATTTATATTGATTTATGATAGACAAAATCATTCAATTTAGAATAAAGCTCCCAATAATTTTATATGTTTTTTTACTAACATTTAGCTTGTTTATTTGTATGGAATTACTAACATGTAATTTACCTATTTTTATGAAATATTTTTGGTCTAAAACTTCGGACCTAGCTAAATTAGTTTATTGTGATTATATCAATTCATTTAATAGTTGTAATGAGTAATTGTTTAACTTTTATTTTAAAAAAAATATTATTTTATTACTATTATATTATAATTAATAATTTATTATTTTTCTAAAAAAAATATTTTATCAATATGTTTGACTAATTATTCATTATAGTATTATTATTATTTTTCTGTTTGTTGAATATGTTAGTGATGATGTTGTTTCATATAATTTTTCGACTCTAAAAAAATTGTAGGTCATTTCTCTTGTGGTTCATGATGCATATATTAATAGGTTATTCGATTAGTTTATTAACGAGACCTGATGGAGAACGTTGGTTTGTGGAATTCTAATTTAAAAATTTTATTTGCAAGTTTGATAAATGGTGATATTCTATTATTGAAGATAATAAAGTTTTCAAACACAATAATATGATATAATACTTTGATGGATTTTTCTTATGGTAGTTAGGCCATACGATAAACTACACGTAGTCAGAGTGTCGACTCACGTCATGTGGCGTCGTATGTGTCGTATAAATCTTTTACGTATTCTACAAGTTTAATTTAATTTAATTATTTTTTTGTATTTACTACATTACCCTTCCTTTTTAATTATAAATATTAATGTTTATTTGATTTTTTATTTATAAAAAATCGAGTCATGTTAGCTAGATGTCTCGACAGCTGTCCAAAGTCCGACGGGCCCGCGTTGGGCCGGCCCAACCTAAAAAAACAATACGATCGACCTACCCTGACCCGTCCCGAAAATTGTGTGCCTCAAAATAGAGGATATGACGGACCTGTCCTAGCCCGGCCCAAAAATTGTGGCCCGGCCCAACATTTTTTACAACCATAATTGTATATGTTATTTTACTATTAAATGTTTTAAATTATTTAAATTTAAAAGAATATTAATTCAAAAAATACTATAATATAATGTTTTACTCCCTCCGTCCGCCTATAAGCTTTCCATTTTACCATTTTTGTCCGTCAGCCTATAAGCTTCCCATACCTTTTTTGGTAAGTATTTTTTCTTACACTTCACTTTATATTTTATTTTCTCTCTCTATCTCTCTCCTCTCTCAATCACATCACTTGTACTATATCTATTATTTAATCACTTTTCTTAATCTATGTGCCAAAAAGTAACGTGAAGCTTATAGGCGGACGGAGGGAGTATTACATAAGAATAAAAATGTAATTTTAAAATTATATATTTTAATTAATTAAATAAATTATAAAAATACAAGCGTACAATATCATACGGTACATACGACACATATTACAAAAGGTAACATGATCTCAAGTTTAAGTCTTTAGATTTGAATTTTAATGACTCATATTAACTGACTACGATAGTCCATTCGACGTCGTGACTACATGTAGAAGGTCTCTACTTTGATATGTTGCTTACTTTTTGGGTTAATATTTATTACAAACGTGGTTGTTTACTGATGATGGTTTTCTTCCTATTATTTTTTTTATTCATCTTCAATATATCACCCGTCAGTTAACAAATTTCAATATTAAAAAAGGTTGATTGGTAAGTAACATTTTTGTTTATTATAATCTAATAATAATATATAAATTCATTTTAACTATACTATAGTTGTTTGAATGAACTATTTTGCTTTGGAATACATGTTTGAATGAACTGTTTGACAGTTCAAATTTCGCAAATTGTTCACATTTGGTGATAGAGGATGAAATATTTTATTGAACAATGTAGGAAATACAATGCTAATTCAAATTTGATTTGAAATTTTTGTTAAGAATAATTATATATAAGTTGGTTGCAAATTGTTCCTTTCATATTTTTGATGATTTAATTATGAGACTTAGGATTTCTTTTAATAATTAGTATACTATTTTTTTTTCGAAACAAATTAGTATACTATTCTAATTAGTGGTAATGTGTTTCTCACACAATTAGTATGTGAACCTTTTGTTCTTTAATATACTATTTTTTATTTATTTTATGTTTGTGTTACTTTTAAACATTTATTTCCTTAGTCGTGTTCAAATTATTTTGTAATTCTTATTTTATCAATTCTTCTATTTCTATGTTTTTAATTTGACCAAATAATCAATTTTAGCTCATACATTTCACTTTTCATCAAATCTAGCACATAACCAAATTATACCTACACTTTTCATTTTTTTCTCAAATTATACTCATACGTTTCATTTTTTTTTATCAAATTTAACACACATTTTTTCTTTTATCCAATATATACTCTTACTTTTTATAAATATAATTAAACTAATTAATTAATAAATATACATTACTTTATAAAAAAAATTAAAATTATATAATATTTTTAATCTAAAAATATAAAATTATTTAAAAAAATTCAAAGCATTATTTAAAAATAGGGTAAAATGCAGATATAGTCCTAGGAGAATATGTGCTCACGAAAATGGTCCCATTTTAAACAAAAATGGTCCCATGTAATTTTTCCATCTAAATTTAACAGAGTTGTGGTCGTGAGCCACACGCTTCCGTTAACTCTTAATCAAATTCAAGATTCCATCTTCAAAAAAATTACACAACACCACCCCCAAATAATAATCTTCCCAAATAGCATCAACCAAGCTTGAAATCGTCCCCTAAATCGCACTCAAATCGCACTCAAATCATTCAAATTCTCTAAATCGAAGCAAATAATTGAAGCACTATGGGTATGGGTGTTGAAGAAGATGCTGCGACAAGGAAATAGAAATACAAAACACCTCAAATCTTACGACTAGCTACCATCGCCACACCTCGTCGCTAGTAGCAACATCCAATCACCCCACGCCACCAGCCCCACCCTTAAACTCCAGCACGAATACAAAAACAAAAATTAAAAAAACTGTAAAAAATCGCAAATTCAAAAATTGGAGACGAAGGAGAGATCAAAATTTAAAATTGACAAGGGGCTTTGATTCCTAGCAGTGAGACAAGGCTAGAATGGGTAGCCTCTAAAAATTTTCGTGACCGAATTCGAATTTCATAGAATTTCGTAGCCCGTGAGGTTTTGAAAAAAATTAAGGGGGTTAACACTGGCGACAGTCGTGGTGGGTGGCGGCAAGGTGGTGACAAGAATGGATCCAGAGTGGCGGCGATCGGCGTGGGGAAGAGGACGTTCACTGGCGAGAAGAAAAACAGGGCACGGGAGCTGGGAGATATATGTGCGCACAGTTTTTTTTTTAATACTTATTTATTATCTTTAATTTTAAATTTTTTTGTTCTTCTGAATTTATTGTAATTATTATTTTGATTTCTATTTGATAATAATTGAATATTTAGATTTTATTTGAATTATATTTTGTATCTTCAAAGTGTATTCAAATTTTTTTTTAAAAATTTTAGTTAAAAAAAATTATTCACAAATTATTTAAAGTAATTTCATAATTTGCGATTATTATTTGGTCTGTATATTTAAATACTGGTATATTTCAAATTTCTAAATTTTGAATCTTATTATTTTTCAGAATTTACTTTTGAATTAGTTTTAATATAAAAAGTATTTAAATATCAGAATTTACAATATTTGTTTTTTTTTTGGGTATTTTTAAATTATATTCAGAATTTATATTAAAAAAAAGTATTAAAATTATCACTTAACGGAAACCGTTAAATATTTGATGGTTGGGACCATTTTCACAAAAAATGGGACTAAAAAAGAATGTGGGACTAAAATTGTTTTTATAAAATTCTCTTGGGACCAAACTTGCATTTTACCCTTTAAAAATATAAAAACATTATACGGAGTATAATTTATTTTAATTATTAAATTTTTTATATATTTTATAGATCTCTTTTTAATTCAATAGTTTTAGATAATTTTAAATTCCCGATAAGTTTTAAAATTTTAAACTATTTGCTTTTAAATTTAATATTCTTTTTTTATTTTTAATTATTAGTTAATTTTTATATATATATTTTTTGGTATTTTAAATTAATTGATAAAAACATGTGCTAAAATTGTAAAACATAAAAAGTATGTGCTGTATTTGATTTAAAAAATGAAAAATGTGGGTATAAAAGAAAATTATATAGTAAATTTGATAAAATAAAATAAAAAGTATGAGTAGCTAAAAAAGAAAATTATGGGTTGTATTTAATAAAAAGTTAAAGGTATGGATTAAATTTGATTAATTATTTGGGCTTTTAATTTTTATTGCATTGTTTTGTTCATTAAATTTATATTTTTTTTGTTGCTATTTTGATGATTTTTATAGATCTTTGGAAAAAAATGATTTGAAAAGTTTGGATCAAGTATGCACTTTAAAGTTTCATTTCAATATTGTATTAGTATCACTATAAATTATCAATTATTTGCAGATGAGTTTAAGAAGTCAAATTTAAGTACTACTTTCAATTAAGTTTGGATAGATTTTTCAATCTTGATGATATTTATATAGGTTTTAATTTATTAGTTTAGTTTGTTTTATATTGGAATGTATGTTTGCCTTAAAAAAATGTGAAAAAATATATAGATGAGATAAATTTTATTCGATATTTTTTATTGTGAATTCACGTGTCGTTCATTTTTTTTTTTTTTTCTGTTAAAGTAATTCAAGAGGAAGACATGTGCTTTTTGTAGGAAAATTGGAGATATAATTATTTTGAGAAGTATTTTGCAGGTATGTTTAGGGGTGGGAAAAAAACCGAAATTTCGGTATACCGAACTTATTGCACCGAAAAAATATCAAAATTATTGAAATTTTCGGTATGATAACGGTATGTTAAATGGTCATACCTCGGTAAACCGAAAATACCGAAAAATTTCGATAAGAAATGATATACCGATAAACCCAAACTTTATAAAATAATAAATTTATAATTAAATTTTATATTTTATATTATTAATTACATTAAAATAACTTTAAAAAAATTACAAAACATTAAGATAATCACAGCAGCACAACGTGACCTTCAAATTTCAGAACTAATTATTTCTTTCCCAAAACCCTATCCTGCACCGGACCTTCAAATTTCAAATTAGTTCTTTTTTCTCCCAGAAAAAATCTATCTTTCGCCTCTCACACAAATTTGTTGTTTGTCGACCTTGAAGATGAGTTGTCGGAGTTGATGTCGCACACTTTCGTAATCCTCTCCTCTCTCCCCTCGAACTACCCTGTCACAAGCCGTCGCACATCCTTCACTCTACTCCTCCACACACAGTCATATTGTTGTATATCTTGAATATTTCTTCTACCGTTATTTTATGTGAATTGTGTTTTTTTTTTTTATGTTTGTTGATGAGTTGATGGGGTATGAGTCGATATATAACGAGAATTCGGTAAGATACGACATACTGATTTTTTGGTACGGTATACATTATGAGATTTTTTATATCGAATTTTCGATACGATATTGGTATCGATTTTCGGTATGGTTCGGTATACCGTACCGAACCACCCTTAGATATGTTATATTTTAGGATATTTAGCATGAATGTTGGTATCTTAAATTATAAATGTTGTCCTTCTCTGAATAGTGGTCCAATTCATTTATTTTGTGAACATTTTAATTAAAAAAAAATTAATTATGTTTTTTGGGTGTGCAAATCTTATTCGTCTGATATTTAATTTTTTTTACGTTTATCTGTTTTTATGATTTTTATTATGTTATAAATTTTTTATAATTTTATATGGTTACTTAGTTGGGTCTTTCTACGGTAAGACAATGTTTCACCCTTACAATAAATCATGCTTTAAATACCATTAGATCGTTGATCCAACGTATAAATTTTTATCTATATGATTGCACTTCGCATTAGTGTGTTTGCCCTATGAAAAATGCAATTGCAGTGCATCGGTCTACTAATAAATTAATAAATAAATAATTATGAATATATCCTTTTAATTTAAAATAAATAAAAATATTTAATTATAAAATGACATATATATCTAGAATTGTCGAATAGGTCGGACCAGTCGGTGTTGGGCCCACAGGCCCCAGCCCATGACCCGTTGAAGATGTATGTTTCATTTAAATTGGGTCGGGTTGGGACGAGTCGGACCTGACCTGACCCAAAATGGGGCGTGCCAAGATGAGTCTGGCCGATTTGAGTTGGACCGGGCCAAGTCAGGCCGGGTCGAGTCCAACATGGGCCTAATCGGGCCGATGTTTTGGCTGGACAAGTAGGGTCCGGGTTGGCTCCGGGCTAGGTTCGAATTTGGTCGAATTTTCTCTCGGGCCTCAAGATCTAGATCTACGGCCCAACGAACTCGGGAAAAAACTTTTAGAATATTTTTTAATAAAATTATAAAATTAATTTTCATAAATAATATTATGTTCAAATAATTTTATCTCCTCAAACTATTACGGGAGTCTATTTGCATCATTGGAACGAGGCTGGAAACATGAAACTAATCGAAAATGCAAGTTTGCAGATTATAAAAGTTACATGGTGAGATATTTTGTGTTAATTTGTTTTTTTTTTTATATGTTAATTTTTTTTTTAATTATATAGATTATAAATTTAATTGTTTTTAAACAATCTCTGTTGAAGATTTTTTTTTAAAATAGTGATCTTTCCACTTATTTATTTTGTATAGATAATAAATTTTTGAATCCAAATTAATTTATATAATTTTTTATATGTATTACTATCATATTTATGGTAGTGTAGTATAATTTATATAACACTTCATAATTAATTTGAGTGTAACTGATCATGCTAGATCTAAAAATTGGAACACCGACAATGTTGTTGAGAAATATTAATCACTAAAGGGGCTTGTGCAATGAAATCAACTTTGTGTCATTTTTTTAAATATTTTTCCTTATTTTTTATTAATCCTAGCATTTGAAATTTTGCATTTGTTTTATCTTTAAATTTATAATATAATATTTTGTTATATGTGTATGTTGATTATAACTAGATTGAGTGATAAGGTTCTTGAAGTTAGGGTTATAATTGGAAGTAGGACAATTAACATTGATATCAAGACCTACACTGACTCCTTCTAGATTGCTTTCAAGTTTCAACGTTGACAATTTCTATTGATTGTGTCATATGATATGTCTATTAAGAGTTATGGACAATCGTTTTCTTATGTAGGTATATTTTGACATAATCTTGTATTTAGTTATAATCAATTATATGTAGTTGTGTGTAGAATAACAAATATAATTGACATGGTTTGAAAATTTTATTATGTAATGACAACCTTCGCGGTTGCAAAATCACAAAAAAATGAAGTGTTTTATGATGTTTTTAATTATGTATGATTTTATAGTAATTTTTTTTGAATGTCTATGATTTTATAATAATTTAATATTTAAGTTTCACAATTTTTTCAAGATTTTATTTTTGATGAAACTATTGTTGATATTAAATTATTGCATTATTTAATTGGATGTGATTTACATGTTATTGAATATTACTACGACATTGTTCAATATTTTATAATGATTTAATTATTTTTCCATATCATAAACATACTTATATTTTAGTATTAGACATTAATTTTATATACTTATACGAATATAAATATTATAACTATATTTATTTATATATAAGATATTGATAATTTAATTGAATTTTAAGCAGAAATCACTAAATCAAAAAAATAAATTGCAAATTTTATTATTTTTTAAAATTTTATTTAGTGTATAATAAATACGAGTTAATAATAATTAATATTATAATTATGATAATAAATAATATATATATATATATATATATATTTTAATATAATTTAGTGATATTATAAAATGACACTATAAAAAAAAAAAATTTAAAATGTCGTGACATTTTTTAACATATCAGGCCGTGCGCTAGCACGGGTGCCCTACTAGTATATATATAATATAACTAATGGTATCGGAAGTTTAATAATTGACAATAATTATTACTATTTAAAAAATATTCAATATAAAAAAACAAGTTCATAGCATATACTTCCTTCGTTCCCAAAAAGTTTGCGAAAATTTTTGGACACATAGTTTAAGAAGAAAGTGTAATGATGAGATTATTTAGGGGTAATTTTATAAACTTTTATAGATAAAATAAATAAAATAGGTTGATTGAGTGTATGATGTGTGAAAAAATAATAATATGAAGGGTAAATATATATTTGTATATTGTGAGAGTAAAGATTGTGATGATTATTTTTATTTGTGGTATACAAACTTTAAAAAAAAAAAAAAAAGAAAGCATGAAAAACTTTTGAGGTACGATAGTAGCAATTATTATTACTATTAAAGGTCATATATAAATTAGTGATATCAATAACAAAATTACACAATACTAAAAACAAAATTAGCATCGATATCAATGATAATTAATATCAAAAAAAAAATTACTTAAAAATTTATAAAAAAATTAGTGATACTAAAAAATTAAATTAATAGTATCTTAAAGTTAATTTCGGATATAAATGATAAGCAGTATTTAAAAAAATTATTTAATGCAAAAAAATAAGTAGTGTCAATAAAAAAAAAAAAAAAGATTATTCCCTAGTCACTTCTATAGAGTATTAAACAAGTAAAACCTACAACTTTTAAAATTTTCTAATAGGGTCAAATTAGTGTCAAAAACCCTTAAATACTCTTAATATTCATATACCTCCTTAATTAATTTCTATATTTGAACATTTAATTCGAATTTTAAATTCATAATTATGGTCAGCCAATTAATTCGGGGGGAGTTATAAGTATAACTTGACAAATTCTTGACTTTCCCAAATCGAATTCTTAAAATTCATTTCTGCAAATCGAATGCAGATTCCAAAATAGGAAATTTCTGGGCTGAAGGAGCGGTTACAATATTCTGGAATCGCTGGGAAGAGCACATTGATGCATTTTGGGAGGAACGAAGGAGAATTCACCATTGTGTTGCTGGGCTGCAGAAACGATTCAATCTATGCTGCCATTGATGCGATTTGGGGAAAATCACAAACGGTTAGTCCTAATTTCTGCCATTGTTGATGCGATTGGTGCGAAATCGGCCACTGTTCACGCCATTAAAACTGGAGTTTCTATCGTCCATTGGTGAACGTTCACTGCTGGAATTGTTAATCTTCACTTGGAAGAATTAAGATCTGCAATCACGGTTTTTGTAGGAGTTTGTTCGTGTTAATTGAGGATTAATTTCTGCAAATTGGGCAGAATACGAATCTGCGAAATCTGCAAGTGTTAACACCAGAAAAGCTGGTGTTCCTCAATATTCTTTGCTGGAATTTCTGAAGAATTTCTGTCCTGCAATCACAGTCTATTGTTGGATGTTGCTCGTGTGAGTTTCATTTTTGTGTTCATGACTGAAGAAGTGATTCCTTTCATCTTTTATTCGCTGAAATCTGGGAGGTGCAACCCGACGTTGAAAGAATTACCGGTTAGTATTTTTCTGAGCAAGAATCGCCCTAATTATTACGTCTTTAGGGTGCAACTTAGTACTCGGGGATTAGGCGAAAAAAGGAGGAGTTTCATGGATACAGCAGCTTGACATGGAGGTGAACATTAGATATGCACATTAGTACATTACCGTATGCATGTATACATACATATCGTATAGTGCATTTCACATATGCACATATGTAAAATGCATGTACCCCATTTTCCGTGCATATTAATATGCATATCCATGTATGAATCTTTTTCTAAGCTTATAAACTCATAATTTTATTATGACCCATTTCTACATATCAAAATTCATTTCACTGTTCATATTAAACTTCATAATCTATTTTCATATATGTATGCATATTCAAATAACCGGGAACTGCATCCACTATGACACGCTTATTTAGTCTTTTTGTGATTTAATTGTGTTATGAGTCTTGTGTAATTTAATTCTGGATCATAAAATGCAGAATTAAGATCATAAAAGTCACCTAATTAATTCGAATTTCCTTATTTTTAGGAATATTTGAATTAAGGAAGGTGATAGATTTTTGCGTTTTATTAAGACTATGAATTTATAAAATTGATTGGATGTTAATCTGTCTAATATTAAATAATTTGAAATTATTTAAATGGGAAAAGGACAACTTTATCTTCTTAAGTGTCAATTTGACTGTATTGGATAAAAATTAAAAACCTATTCTCTATTAGATAAAAGTCTTAGTGAAATGATCTTATTAAAAATTTACCCTAAAAAAAAAATATTAATAGTAGTATCTATTAAAAAACTACTAATACTAAAAATAAAATTAATAGTGTTTAAAATTTAAATTTCGATACTAATAATTATTAGTTGATGCAAAAAATAAGTGGTATAAATAAAAAAATTACTAATACTATAAATAAAATTAATAGTATTAAAAATTTAATTTCTAATACCAATATAATTAGTATCGAAAATATTATTTGTTGCAAAAAAAAAAAAGTGATATTATTAAGAACATTACTAATACTTAAAATAAAATTAATAGTATCAAAATTTAATTTTTGATACCAAGAAGTATAAAAAAAATGTTTGATTCTATAAAATTAATGGTATTAAAACATAAATTTTTGATACCAAGGATAAATGTAGTATCACAAATTATTTAGTTGATACAAAAGTTTAAGGCTCCGTTTGGATGGAGGGGATTTGATGTATGGATTTCAAATCCATCGTTCAAATCCACTCCCCTTGTTTGGATTAAAAATGAAATGAATGGATTTAAAATCTAAGCATATTTTTTTTAGTTAAAGGATTTTAAATCCTCTCTAAAACCATGTCATTTGAATATTTCATTTGAAATACCTTCTCAAATCCTCTCTATTTTTAAAATATTTCATTTGAAATACCTTCTCAAATCAAATCCCTCCATCCAAACACAACCTAAGATTTAGTATTAAAAAATGCATCGAATACGAAGTTTTCGATATGACATTTCTTGTGGTGAGAGCACGATGAAATTGGAAGAAGAAAGTGTCATGGTCGTGCCCTACGGCCCCTACTTCTCTAATCTGCAAGCTGTGTTTCTGTTTCAGTCTTTTAAGTGGAGTATTTAATTGTTTAGAAATCAATTAGGTTGCGTTTGGATGAAGGGATTTGATTTGACAAGGTATTTCAAATGAGAGAATTTCAAAATAGATGGATTTCAAATGACATGGTTTTAGTGAGGATTTGAAATCTCTCTCAATTTTAACTAAAAAGTGTGTTGATACAAATCTAAGTATTTGAAATCCATTCATAATCCAAACATGTAGAATGGATTTGGATTGTGGATTTGAAATCCATAAGCCCAAATCCACCCAACCAAACGCAACCTTAGGGTTAGGAGTTGTATTTGTAGGACATATTTTGGGTTTTGGGCCCATCCAATAACCTGTTAATTCATATGGGCGCGGTTATACACACACCAACATATTGAGGACACCCACCAAACTTTTTTTTCATCCTAGAGAGCTTGTAAAATGTGCCATATACCCCCTCGTAGACATGTCCAACCGAGAGAAACCGCCGGTTACGGTTAAAAACCGGCGGTTTCGGTTTTGCTTTTTTGTTAACCGAAACGGCAAACCGTCGATTACGGTTACGGTTTTCTAACCGTCGGTTCGGTTAAAACCGGCGGTTAGGCGGTTTCTCTTTTTTTTTCTTTCTCTGTTTTCGCTCGTTTTTTATTCGTTTCAACTCTTTTTTTTAGAAACTACATTACTAGAATTTAATAAAAACCGTCGGTTAACCGCCAAAACCGGCGGTTTTGGTTTGCCAAAACCTGCAACCGAAACCGAACCGCCATTTTCCCGTTACGGTTCGGTTTTATAACCGAAATCGGCGGTTTTCACGGTTCGGCGGTTTTTCGGTTTTTAATCGCCCATGTCTACCCCCTCGTGTAAATTTTTTTTTAAAAAGCGAAAGATGAGTACACCCACCGTTATATTAATCGACGAAATATTTCCCACACCAACACCATCCAAAAATCTTCCCCACCACCACCACTGCCCCAAAAATCTTCCCCTACCACCATCAAAACATTCAAATTCCAAAAGAAAATAACAGAAACTGAGGTAAAATGTTCGAAAATAAAAATAAAAAAATTCTTAATGTGTCCGAAAATTTTAAGTAAACAAAGGTAAGATGTTCAAAATTTTTTACAAAACAAACTCAATATGTTCGAAAAAAATTCCTAAACAACTTAAATTTATCCCAAAAAAAAAAAAAAAATCGAACATCTTGTTCTAAATTTTTTCCAAAACAAACACAAAATGTTCGAAAAATTTTCCCAAACAAACCCTAATTTTTTGAAATTTTTTCCAAAACAAACTCAATATGTCCGAAAATAATTCCCGAACTTCTAAAAACCCTAATTTTTCTAAATTTTTAAAATACCCTAATCTTACCTAAAACGAGCGATGGCGTCCTCAAATAGTAGAGGCGACGGCGACGACGTTTCTGGGGATGCGACGGGGAGGGGTGCGAACGGCGACGAAGAGGGGATACGCCGTTCGCGGCCGCGAAGGAGAGGTGAGTGTGGACGGGGCAGCGGCGGCCGCTGCGAACGTGGTTGGGGAGGGAGGAGGTGGGCGGTGCAGGTGGGCAGCCGATTGGAGGGCGGTGGCCGCGCGCAGGACAGCGGCGGCCGGCACAACTGCGGAGGTGTGGCGCCGCTCGCGGGAAGGAAGGGGCGGCGCCGTTCGTGGGAGGAAAGGGAAGGGGGAGAAAATGGAGGTCGGTGTACTGAAATTTTTGAGAAATGGGGAAGGATTAGGGTTTTAATGTGGAGAAGGGTAATTTTAGAATTTTCAGGTAGGTGTCCTCAACTTAAGGTGGGTGTACTCGACCAGTGGGTGTCCTCAATAGGTTGGTGTGTGTGTATGACCGCGCCCTAATTCATATTATTTCGGCTCATTCAATAACCAACTAAGTCATATTATTTGGGCCCATTCAATTTATTAGGGCAGCCCAACAAAGAATATAATTAAATAAAAAACTAGGCCCGCCTAGGCCCCGTTTAGGCGCTAGGCAGCTGAAAATGCCCGATTACCAATTGTTGCAACCATGATATAAATTAATTAATATTCATTAAAATTTGTGTCCAAAGAAATTGACATAATGAATTTGAACGGAGAGAGTATTATTTTTACGATTTTAATTTTTTATTTATTTAGAATGAGTTGGCTGGCTTGAAAGAATCTTTTAGCAAATTAATTTTACTAACTACTTTCCCTCACGCATAAGGGTTCGTAGTAGTAAAAAAAAATTGAAAGCTATCAAGTAATTTTGCTACTAAAACATGCAAAAAAGAAATTCACAATTTAAAACAATTACCACAACTTAGTAAAAAAAATTATTACTAAATCAAGAATTTGACGAACAAAGCAAAGAATAACTACAAACTAAATTCGAAGAAGTGTAAGGGTGAATGAATGCTTCAGGTGTTCTCTACCTAGTGAAATCAAGTGGAGTTGTTTTTACTTTGTTTATGCTTCAATTAGAATTTGCTAAAACATCTAGATGTTAGGATGATAACCATTTTCCTTCGAATAATATAGCCTTACGTCTAAGGTGTTTCCAAACCCGGTAATAAGGCAAGCCTTGTAGCGTTCCACCTTCCTAGTTGGTTTGTATATCACTTTGTAAACCCACTTGGAGTCGATTGCTCGCTTATATGGAGGTAAGTTCTCAAGCGTCCACGTGCCATTGACTTCAAGTGCAACAATGGGCTCCTGCCAATGGGGAATTTTTGCTGCCTAATGATTAGTGTGAAAATTGTTTGAAATTCATGAGTTTATTTTGCTCAATTTGATAGGATTTCTTTGCATTTTTACATTAAATTGACTAATTACACTTGATTTGGAGAAAGTATGTGATTTACTATTTTTGTAATGAAAAGGAGAATTTTTGAAAAAAACCACGCTTCAAATATTTTGTAGAGTCAAATCGAAAGAATAAATCGAGGATTGAGGAAAAATGATGTGGGCCAAAAAAAAAAAAAAAGTGTTAATTAATCCAATTTTACAAGGGCGCGGCTAAAGGCACACACAATTCCTATGAGGACACCCACGCGATGAGGACACACACAAAATGGATGAGGACACCCACCTGGAAATCTCAAAATTACCCTCTCTCCCAATTAAAACCCTTACTCATTATCTTCTCATAATATTCAGAGTTCAAACACCCACCCATTTTACACCTCCATTTCTGCCGCCGCCCACTGCGCAGCCCCTCCCTCTCCCCGTTCGCGGCCACCTCCTTTCGTCGCCGCAGCACCTTCCCACTCCCCGTTCGCGGTCGCCTCCTCTCGTCGCCGCAGCCCCTCCCACTCCCCGTTCGCAGCCGCCTCCTCTCGTCGCCGTCTCCCCACCCAGCACGCGCGACAACGCCGCCCTCTCTCCCAACGTCGCCGCGTCGCAGCTCCGCCTCCCCTCCCCACGCGGCGACAACTCCACCCTCACTCCCCACGTCGCCGCCTCTTCTCCTCCCTCGTCCGTCGCGGCTGCTCGCACCCCTCCTCCGCCACCGCCGCCCGTTCCAGGTACTTTTTTTAATTTTTTTGAAATTTTAGGAAATTTAGGGTTTTTAGAAGTTCGTGATTTTTTTTCGGACAAATTTAGGTTGTTTTGGAAATATTTTCGAACAATCTGTGTTTGTTTTGGAAAATATTTCGAACATTTTATTCGATCTTTTTTTTCGTACAAATTTAGGTTGTTTTTGGAATTTTTTTCGAACAATCTGTGTTTGTTTTAGAAATTTTTTCGAACAATCTTTGTTTTTCTTGGAAAAAATTTTGAACATTTTGTTCGATCTTTTTTTTTCAGACAAATTTAAGTTGTTTTGGAATTTTTTTCGAACATATTGAATGTGTTCATTAAAAATTTTCGAACATTTTAATTTTGGTTGTATAAAATTTTCGAACATACTAAGATTTTATTTTCGTTGAAATTTTGGGTGTCTGTTGTTTTGGTGATATTGGCTGCTGTCCCCAATATGATTGATTAGTTTTATTTTTATTTTTGTTGTTGGCATGTCGAAGTTGTATGACATTCCGTCGTTATTGTTTTTGTTGTTTTGGTGGTGATGGTGGGAATCAATGTGAAATAAAATGGGTGGGTGTACTCATCCGTCTTTTTTTTTTTAATGTGTAGGAGGGGTACAAAAGACATTTCGCATACCCTTAATGATAAAAAGAAGTTTTCGTGGGTGTACTCATAGGATACTTGGGTGCCTTTAGCCGCGCCCATTTTATAATCATTCCAAAATTTCGGCCCAAGCCATTTGGGTTTGCCGTGGCCCGTGTGTAACAATTAGTGAAGGGGTCATCCACATATTATGGCCTAAATTAAGGCGTGGGGTATATACCCCTCCAGCTTTGTTAGATACACTCCCTTCAACTTTTATTAATTAAATATTCATATAAAATACTCATTTTGCCCTTTTAGTAATATATCTTAAGATACATACACTCCCCTAACATTTAAAGTTTAAACACATTATAACCCTAATCCTAAGCAGCAGTTGCCACAGCCACCGCCGCCGCTGCATAACTCCGTCGTTGCCATACCTCCGGCAGCCATCACCATCCCAAATAAATTAAAAAAATAAACTTAGAAATAAATTAAAAACCCTCCGGTCGACTCTGGTTTGTCGACCAAAAATACTCCGGTCAATGTAATTTAGAAAATTTTTTAAAAAAATCGACAATAATGGATCGACCAAAAACACCCTCATCGACAACCATCTGTCGACCCAGGTATTTTTGGTCGATCCATTATCGACGAATAAAAAAAACCTTACAATGAGAAAGGGGGCGGAAGGCAGTACGGAGGAGGAGGCGGCGTCGCGCGATGGAAGAAGATGAGGCGGCGGCGCGCGATGGAGGAAGAAGAGGAGGAGGAGGCGCCGCTGGACGAAGGCGGCAGGCGGCGAAGGGCGGTGGGAGCTAGGCGGCAGTGATATGTGGGGTGGAGAGGAAGATGAATGGTGGGAGAGAATGGAGTAGGGAAGAAGAAATTGGAGAAAATTAGAGTTTAAGTGTGAAAATTAGAGTTTTTGTAGGAGTGTATTTATTATAGATAATTTTGAGATAAAAGGGTATAAATGGTAATTTGGGGGGAGTGCATCAATCTTACATATATTTTGTAGGGAGTGCGTGAATCGGGGGCGTGCATTAAACAAAGCTTGTAATTTGGGGGAGTGCATCAATCTTACATGTATTTTAAGGCCACGGTAATGCGCACACACGACTTTGTTGAGTACACCCATTGAGATTTGTTTTACAAATTAATTGCGTGTAAAATGTCAGTTTTACCCTTAACTAAAATTAAAATAAATTCTAGTACACCCACCTTCATTTCATTGAGGCTCCATTTGGAATCTTAGGGGTGGGTAAATATACCGAAATTTCGGTATACCGAGCTTTTCATACCGAAAAAATATCAAAATTATCGAAATTTTCGGTATATCGAGATTTTCGGTATGGTATGATATCGTACCGAAATTTTCGGTACGACAACGGAATGAAAAATGACCATACCGCGGTATTTCGGTATACCGAAAAAATTTCGGTATTCGATATGAAACGGTATATCGATATACCGAAATACCGAAACCTTAATAAAATAATAATTTTATATTATTTTTAAATTAAAATAACTTTAATTATTAAAACATAAATAAAATAAACCTCAATTAATTAATTTCGGTATAAATTATGCTTCAATATTTTCGGTATGAATTGGTATACCGGTATTTCGATAAGAAATGATGGTTCAATATTTTCGATATGAATCGATATACCGATATGGTACGGTATACCGATATACTATACCGAAAATTCGGTATACCAATATACTGTACCGAAAATTCGGTATACCAAAATTACGGTACGGTATCGATATGAATTTTTACATACCGAAAATTTCGGTATACCGAGATTACGGTAGATTACGGTATACCGAAATTTCGGTACGGTAACGATATGAATTTTTCAATATGATAACGGTATAGTTCAGTATGATCGGTATACCGTACCGAACCACCCTTAATTTGGATGGAGGAATTTAGGCAATGGATTTTAAATCCACAATCAAAATCCACTCCACTTGTTTTTATTAAAAAATAAATAAATGAATTTTAAATACTTAGATTTTTAATGGCTCCTAAAATCAAATCAAATCAAATCTCATCATCCAAACACAATTTAGAGAATCGTTCCCAACCATCACCACGTACCACACCAAAATCATCATCCACCATCACCAAGAAATCTTAAAATAATCTGGAACAATAAAAATGAAAAAAGAAAAATTCTCATACAAACCACAAACTCACAAAAAATATTAGAAGTAAAATACCAAAACAAATCTTTCCAACACCTGAACAACAGTCTAATATAACTATTTAAAAAAAAAAATTGTTCTTCGATCAACCAGTTTTAAAAAAGTACAACCATTTTCTTCAAAAAATAAATTGAAGTAGGTCATAAATCTCGAAAAAAAGAATCCAAAAAATACACATTTTTGAAAAAATATCGGCAATAATTTTCGAAATAAAACAAAAAATTGAAAAAAAAAATCAAAAGAAGGAGAGAAATTCGAAAAGAAATGTGAAATATCTAAACCGTAATTTAATTACAGATCTAAAAAATCAGATCAGAAAAAAGGGACGACGGCAACTAACTTAGGGAGGAGGGGGAAGGGGCCTTCAACAGCTGCGGTGGCCGCGTCGCTTGGGAGGAGAGCGACGGGCGACCGCCTTCTTCAACAGATGCGGTGAGAGGAGTGGCGATGGCGGTAGACGCGGGACGGGGAGGGGTGACAATCACTACAAGAAAACAGTGAAATTCCAACGGAAAAATTCCAACTATGAAATAAACCGTTGGAATCTTCAAAATTCCAACCGTTTTTCCAACAACATAAACAATTGTTGGAAAAATCCAACAGAGATTCCAACACCTCATTGAAGCCATTGGATTTTACCGTTGGAAAATGCATTGGAATTTTAAAAAATAAAAATCCAACAAATATTCCAACGACACTAGACAGTTGGAATGATTCCGCTAAATCAAATGATATGTTTATATCTAATTCCAACAAAATTTCCAACGACCTGCTATCGTTGGAATTTTTTTTAAATTATTCCAACGAAAATTCCATTGGCACTCGACCGTTGGAATAGTTATCATAAATTAAATGATATTTTTATATCTAATTCCAACATAATTTCCAACGAACTGCTATCGTTGGATTTTTCTTTAATTATTCCAACGGAAATTCCAATGGCACTAGACCGTTGGAATAGTTTTCCTAAATTAAATGATATTTTTATATGTAATTCCAACATAATTTCCAAAGAACTGCTATCGTTGAATTTTTCTTTAATTATTCCAACGGAAACTCCATTAGCACTAGACTGTTGGAATAATTATTCTAAATTAAATGATATTTCTATATCTAATTCCAACATAATGCCTAACGACCTGCAATCGTTGGATTTTTCTTTAATTATTCAACGAAAATTTCATTGATTTTCGCTCGTTGAAATGATTTGCTAAATCAAATGTTATTTTTTATTATAATTCAACAAAATTTCCAATTAATTAAGAACATTTTTTTTAATTGTTCCAATGGAATTTCTAACAATATTTGATTATTGGAATGATTTTAGTAATTTAATAACAAAAATACTCTCATTATAAGATTTGTTTAAATAATATAATTAAATGATGGGTTACCCTCTCATCAGTCATTACAACTAAATTTAGTTTATCGTTAACATTTAATATTTCTAAAAAAAATCTTCACTCTTTATATGTAGTTGTTGTAGCAACTCAATTCTAAAAATATGTACTAATTATTAATACTTAATATTAATTTGTTATTAGTTGTGCTAACATAAATGTTTAGTTTTAATTTGTTCAAAAATAGTTTGCTTAACTTTTAAGTTGTATATTTGCTTAACTTTTTAATTGTATATTTTCAAAAACATTTAAGTTGTATAAAGATCTTTATGAATAATTTACTAATATAAGAAAATCAATTTGAGTGAAAATTGATAACCAAATATTTATGACACTTATTTTGCCTCAATATCAAATTATTTGAAATCAGAAAAAAAATTAATTAATATTTCAATTTTTTAGTAAACTCAGGGTAACTATGCATCTAAAAGATAATTGAGGAGTTCTGTATTCTTAGTTTGCTTTGAGGCTTTGTTTACCTCTCTAGTATAAGAGATCAAGTTCTTATTTCCTCATCCGAATCTATGTCATATTCACCCAGTTTTACTACATCTAAGAAAAAAGATGGAATTCCACAACTTGAATTAAAAAGACTAATTAATGCTTTCAAAAATAAAAATCTTTCCTGAATAGCTGCCAAATCTTTCCTGGAACTTGCGACCACATTTTCAAGAATTATTGTTTAATGAAGATAAAGAAATTCTAACTTGAACTCAGAAAATCAAACTCTACAAGTAGAAATATGCAAGAGAATAATTGCATTCGGAGTTCAAGGGTTTAGAGAACTTTGAACTACTAGAACATGATCATTGAGGATAATTCATCCCATTGAGGATAAAAAACAAAAAGGAAAATCCATGTATCACCTATCCATACTAGATCTGACAAACCACGTGGAGAAGAATTCATTTATAAGAAAGATTTGTAATAAACAACACTACAACACAAATATCTGATTCTTAAATATCTGATTCTTAATTAGGATTCAAAAAGGTCATAATTTCAATGTGCACTAGAGCTCCTTGCTATCATATTGAAAAAATGATAATGCCAAATCCAAATCATAATAACTCACATTTAGGATTTAATATCTGAACAAACGTGGATGGTAATTTTGAGTAGAGAACAACGAAATATATCAAAGCCACATGTGACAGCCGCCTGTTGGGCAACAACTGATTCATCGTGTTTCAAAACATTCAAAGTAGTAGAACAATTTCAGGTAACAACTCCAAGTGCTTCAAACAAGAAGTCTACGGAAAATTTAAAATCATGAGATACTAATATGAATTCAAGAACATCTTATCTACGTTATTGTGCAAGCAACATAGGAATAAACATGTTTCACAAGTATAATTCATCTATTTGTCAAGAACAATTTTACAAAACATGTTTAAAAGAGCAAGTAGCAATGAAATTAGGCATTCAAGTTTTTGGTAAGATTGAGTCTCCGGCCAATTAACACAGTTTTCACACAACTACGATATAAGTAAAATAAGAAAATGAACCTAAATGTAATCTTGGCAAATATACGAAACCACAATGTGAAAGCAGTTTTCACACATAAAATTCAAGAAAATAAAGAAACTCTTACTGGGTAATAAATTTGTGGTCCGGGCTCAGACGGTCTGAGAGTTGGTCAAGAATACCCAAATGAAACACTACAATTAACACGCCAAGAGCTCGTTACGAACTCACCGCAACTGGTCAAGCTTCAATCCAATCAGGAAAAAACAAGCAGCAACTACAAGTTTAAACAATTTATGTGCATACACAACAGTTGCACATCACACACTCGTACCACACACTCATCTCTTTTCTTCTACGTCTTGGCGAACACATAACAATCAAAGCAGGGCATTGATATAAACTAGTTTCAAACTGTGTTCATGAATTCAAAAGGCAATACACAGATCGTATGATGATTGTTTTTTGTTAGAAGACAGATGAAACCAATCTTTGGTTCAGATATCATCATATAAATATTTCGAGAAGAAATGAAAGATAATAAAATCACAAACAGATGGGGAATAAAAATATCTAAAATTATATTCGTGTTCAATTAAATAATTTAATATCAAGCATGAGCAAACGAGCAAACCTACATATCGGATGTCTACAAAGTGAGGTTGTCATGGAAAAGCTACATAATCAGAGTGTTATTAAGACTCTGATATAGAGTGCAAAGAAGTAGATTAAAAGACTCAAGAAAGTGATAACAAGAACTCAGCCGAAGCTGTCCTATTTCCAATTCCAGATTTCTAATCTCCCTACATCAATTCTACCAGCCTCTATTTATAATATATCATAACAGACCCCTCGACTGCCTCCCAACATTACTTTCGTTTACGATACATAACACACTCCTACCCGAGAGTGTCCAACTCAGAAATCGCCTCATCAAAAGCACAAGGTAAAAAATATTAGACTAAGAAAATGTCAATCAATTTACCAAAAAGTTAATTTAATTAGGTGGTTCTTTGATTTGGAACCACTGAATCTTGAAATTAATATTAAAGATAAATAAGCAAATATGGAGTAATTGAAATGGTAGTTGGGGTAGCTAGGTTGAATAAAGAAAGGTAAATTTTAAGTCAGATACATCTAACAACATTCAAAACACAACAAGAACGGAATTAATATGAAACTTCAATGTATCAATTGCGTCAATTTTCATAATGATTCTGTAATCCCGCCCCCATCCCACCCACAGCAATTATAACAAGCTTAATTGTAAATAATTTTCCAGAACTTGAAGAGGGAAATATAGACAGCAGCGATAGGGTGAGGACGAGAGAGATAGGGACATATTGCGAAAACCTACCAGAAAATTAGGGCCTTAGCATGGCGGCGTGAATCTGCAATCCGGGAGGCATATCTCACATTGGGAATTGGCGGTAACATCGCGGGAATAGGAGAAAAGTTGCCGCCTATTTATTGAAGAGCATTTATTTTATTTTATTAAGATATCACTATTGAGTAGAGGGTAGAGGGAAGGTTGCCACTTTTTGCGATAACCTCAAGGAAAAAATATATTGGGGAGGATTTGATTGATCAAATATTATAATATATATATATATATATATATTATTATTATTACACATATTTTAATAAATATGTAAGAAAAAATGTAACGAGTGATGTTTTGAGTAATAGTTTTGTAATTTTTTATGAATAAAATATAGAAAAATAAAGATAATTGAGTGTGAAAAAATAATGACATATAATAAATATGTGTATATTTTAAATGTGAAAGTTATGAAAGATGTTTCCTTTTTTTAGAATAGTTCTATTGTTTTGGTTTGAATCCACTCAATCCAGTAAATTTATGCCATTCTTTGATTGATGCAGAAGGAAAAAAAAACACTTATTTTTAACCTTTAGGAGCAACTTTATGAGCAAAAGTTGTGTTTTATAATAAATATTCATTTTGCTATTAATTTTGTGTTTGATATTGTTGAACAACTCTAAAATAATTATGGAGTATACAAAAACTTATATACAATAGTATTTTATAATAATTTTATTGTGAAATATGTCCAAATAGTTATCTGGATATAACCACGGTATTCAGTCTATCTACACCCTCTATTTTATGAGTTCACTCCCTAATATTTTTTTAAAAAATAGATGTGTGTCGACTCTTTATATTTGATGGACACAATTATTTGCCCCATCATAGCCCTTGACATATGTTTAACGTTTTTTTATTTACAAAAAAGTACAAAAACATAAAATTAAGAATGAAATAAGATAAAATCATATGTGAATTTGTTTATATTAACAGTTGATTGTTATGTATTTTATAATTTTAAGGATGAACTATTCAAGATGCGTGGATCTAAATCTATAATTTTTATTTTGGGAATTAACCGGGCACTGACTTTTATTCATACAGTAACACATCTTTCTCTATAAAGTAATACACTTGTACTTATATATATAGTAACACAATTTTCAATACCTTACATGTGTTACTTTAAGAACAAATATATGTCAATAATATATAAATACATTTATTTACAGTAGCACAGACTTGGAACCTGTTTGTCTTTTGGATGATTATTTTTTAAAGATTTGTTTGATTTTAGATGATTTTTTTTAAAGATTTGTTTGATTTCGTATGACTTGCAAAAAAATTGCAATTTTTTTTTTATCTTTTCTTAAATTAATGGTACTAATATTTCATGTGAAAAATTAAATTATGTGTTATTTGTACTTACGATAACACACATTGCCTTATAGTACCATAGAATTACCATCATAGTAACACAAACCTGAAACCCGGTTTACTGTTAGCCTTCCGCGCAACTTTTACGCGATTTTTTATCCTTCCTTAAATATACTAATATTTCAAATGAATTATTTCATACAAGTGTTCCTCAAATAATTAATCAATATTAATTTTTTCATTATCACACAAATAAAATAGTTAATCTCTAATTTAAAATATTACACTATGTGATGAAATATTAATCTACTATAACTAAATGTGAAATTGAGTGAAAGTGAAAAAAAAAAAACTCTAATAAAAAATAATTATAAATAATAAAATATTGATTTTATTTTTACTTTTAAAAAATGTACTTCGTAATACGTATCTTGTTACTCCACTACTAAACAAAACCTTATGCTTATGGAGTATATAAAGTACACATAAATTATTTTGAATATGATATTAAAAAAAAAAACATTGGCGCTTTACTATTTAAATTTTTTAGAAAAAAAAGCGGTTCCACTGAGGTGGTTCTCATTTCGAGCTATTCACCTCAAGTAAAAAAGAAAACCCTATTGTTCCCAAATCTCAAACCCCCTTCCACAGACCAAAGTTATGAAAGCCTAGAGTAATCCCAACACTTGATTTTATCTCGCGCAGAAAAGAAAATTCTAATTTCTGATTTAGACTGATTTCTACTGTTGCTTCTCTGTTACGGAGGTTCGCCAGATTCCGTCGACTTCTCGTCGGATATTAGATACATAATAAATTGGCACGAGTAGGTATTTATTATATATATATGCCTTTCTATATGGTTTGACAACACACAATACAGTAACATGGCTTTATTTATTTAGTATATAAATGATCTAAGTGTTCATGATATTATCTCATTTCACTGCTTTCTCGTATATATATTAGTTGCTCCAAATATTGTGATTGGAGATTTTTTTGTTAATTGCATTGCGCGACTTCCACATCCATGTATTTCAAAGTTCTTGCCGATTTGAGTATTGACATGCCTCGTATACTTTGCTGGTTTTCTTGTTTTACCGTTTGCTTTCAGATTTTGTTTATATATTATAACTTCTCCTGTTGGTAGTGGCCATTTGGATATCTGCCAATTTTTGCCAATTTATTTGTTGTATGTAATGCTGAAAAATATTCCTTATTTTTTGTTCTAAAAAGGAACTGCAAAAGGAACAGTCGTATTTTCGTTGGAATTTCCGTTGGAATCACCGATTCCAATGGAAAAAATGTAAAAAATTGTTGGAATTTTTCTGTTGGAATTAATTACGCAGTTTTCTTGTAGTGAATGGGTTGCGGGCAGCAAGTGGAAGAGCGATGGCGGTGTGCAGGACTTGGGAGGAGGAGTGGCGGACGCGGGCGGCGCGACGGGGAGGGGGTGGGCGGCGGCCATTGGAGGAGGGAGGAGGTGGGTGTTCTTTGATTTCTTCATGAAAATGAGAAAGGGAGTGGAAGAGGGGGTTAAATTGGGTTTAGAAGTAGAGGGGTATTTTAGATTTTTCACAATATGTGTACTCATCCTAGAGCAGGTGTAGTAAACGAGTGTGTGTCTTCAATAACTCCGTGAGTGTGTATAACCATGGCCTTCTTTTAATTTTCTAGGTCCATTCCAGCCAATTAAGGATGTTAAATTTGGGTCCGACTATTTACACCTCCATTTCGGTTTAGAACACTCCCCCGATTGATGCATCCCCCTAAAATTTGTCAGGATGGATGCACCCCCACTCGAATTGTCCTAAATACCCTTTTATCTTAAAAAACTATTTACTAGACACACCCCACCCAAAAAACCCTAATTTCAACCCTAATTTCTCATCTTCTTCCTTTTCTCCTTCTCCTCCCCCTTCCCCACCCCATTGTCGTCCCCCCCTCCCTCCCCCCCAACCCACTCGCTGCCCCACCTCGATTCAAGATGCCAAGCGCTTTTTTTTTTACCTGAGTATTGTTTCTGCCCTCCATCCCCCCCTCTCTTCCTCCCCCTCCAACCCAGCTGTAGAAAAAAAAAATCATATACCCTT
Organism: Galeopsis tetrahit; assembly: GCA_963675135.1. NCBI lineage: Eukaryota > Viridiplantae > Streptophyta > Magnoliopsida > Lamiales > Lamiaceae > Galeopsis > Galeopsis tetrahit. Next base: position 47,902,298 of record OY776126.1, on the reverse strand, counting down.
ACCCCCAGCCCACCCACCTCGCCACCAACCCCAACCTCCCAAAAGAAACAGCGTGCGACGCTGTTGAGGAAGGTAAGTTTTTTTTTGTTTTCTTTTCATCGACAAACCAGGGCCGACCCTTTGCATTCTCGTCGATAAATTGTTGTCGACGAGAATGTATATGATCGACCCTAGTTTGTCGATTTTTTTTTTTTTTTTTTTAAAAATTTTTTTCGACCTTTGTAGATGGATCATATACACTCTCGTCGACAAATTGTTGTCGACGAGAGTGTATATGGTCGACACTGGTTTGTCGAATGTTGGGATATGAATCTTTGAAACAATGTTCTAGTTGATGATTGTATGTTTTGATGGCCAAAAAACAACTTAAAGTTAATGGTATATGTGATTACATGTTGATATAAATGTGTTATATGATATATGAGTTACTGATCTTAATGAGATATTGGAATCTGAGTTACTGATCTTATATATATTTATTGATCTTAGTGTGTTTACTGATCTGATATAAGAACTGTTTAAGAACTAAGCTGATGTTTTGTATTGTATAGACAGCTTATAGAATAGGACTTAGATGTACTCTGTTGTATGTAGTTCAGTTGATGTATAGATAGGTTTTATATTTGTAAAGTTGTATTCTATTGTAATCAGCATTGTAAAAGTTCAGAACAGTAGATTAGAACTAGTTTAGAAGAAGATCAGAAGGTTAATGGAGACTCAAAAGACTACTTCAGAATAAGAAGACTTCAAGAAGAGTTGAAGAGAAGCTTAGAAGAATTATGTAGAAGTTAGAACAGTTTTGAGAACTGTGTTGACTGACTAAGAACAGTAAGACTAAGAAGAGTAGTTTACTGTGCTGAGTTGGTACGTTTGAAGAATAAGTTTGGAAAACTTATTTAAGGTGTAACTGAAGATTTATTGAAGATGACAGAGTCGGTTACAAGAAGAAGTTAAAAAAAATAACAGTTTTAGAGTTAGTTCACAAACTGCTAACTGTCATACTAAGTTCTATAAATACTGATTGATCTCCTACTGCTGAAGACTACTGAACATTTACTGATCTTAGAGAATTCGAGAGCAATTCTACAGAGCATTTGAAGAACTCACAGAGTTGAAGAGATCAAGAAATCTGAGAAGAGCCACTGAATTGAAGAGAAGAAATCAAAGGCTATTCAAGAGAAGTTTTACTTTTCATTTTAAAGTTTGTGTTGTTGTAAAAAAGTGTGCTAGTTACTTGTAGAATTACTAGTTGATCGAAGATACACTTGGAAGTGTAATCGATAAGATCACAGTCTTAATCTTGGGACTTTAAGCCATAAGAAACTCAAGGAAGAGTAATAAAACATCACAACTGGGATTGTGAGAGTGGATGTAGACTTTTTGGTCGAACCACTATAAAATTCTGTGTTCTTTACTTTTCTGTTTGATATTTGTTAATATTTGTTTAACCAAGAACAGTAGAATTTACTAAGTAAAGATCTGAATAAAAGTTGCGTATAAAACTGAAACTGGAAGTACTGATTTGATCTAGTAAGAACAGTACTATTCAGAACACATTTCCGCATTATAAACTCTGATATTTTGAAAGATTTTTGAAAGTCTATTCACCCCTCACCTCTAAACTTTCTTAGCTTACTCAATCTTAACTCAACTTAGGACCAACAAGTGGTATCAGCGCAGTAGTTCTTTGGACTGCTGTTTCTTGATAACCTTGTAGATCTTGAGGGAAATCTCACTGATCTTGCTACTATTTCTTGATATTTGTCACTATCTGAATACTTGAAAATTACCTGCTATACTACTGATCCTATTTGTCTGATCAAACATGGATGACACTAATGATAACAAACTTCCTAAGTTCAAGATTGCAGATTATGACTACTGGAAGCTTAGGATGGAGACCATCTTTAGCTCAACCCATGATTTGATGGTTTCTGTGATAACTGAAGGACCAATTGTTACCATGGTGGAAAACATTGCTGTTCTGGATCCTTCTAAACCTGTTGGAGCACTAGTCCCTAAACCAAGGTCAGAACTGACTTCTGAAGAAATGCGACAAAACAATTTGGATAGTCTTGCTAAGAATTATATTTTACACACCTTGCCAAATGAGTATCTTGGTAAAGTGTTAAAATGTAAGACTGCAAAGCAAATGTGGGACAAATTAGCTATTCTTTGTGAAGGTACTACACTAATCAAAGAAAGCAAATTATCCACAGCTGTCCAAAGGTTTGAAACATTTAAGATGAAGCCAGGTGAATCAATTGATGAATTGGATACTCGATTTACAAAGATTATGAATGATCTTGATGTGTTAGGAAAGACTTATACTGAAAGAGAGATTAACTTGAGAATCTTGAAAGCTTTGGATGAAAGGTGGAAAATGGTCAAGATGATCATTAAAACAACACAAGACATTGATTCTTGGCCAGCAGAAACTATGTTCCAGACACTTAAGGCACATGAGTTTGAGTTAGATGAAGAAGATCCTATTACTGTAAGTCATAAAGATAAGGATGCCTCTAAGGACATAACTTTTAAAGCCTCTACCTCTAAGGGGTCTAAATCATCTAAGTCTAAGGCCTCAAGCATAAAAGATGAACTAGATAGTTCTGATCTTAGTCTAAAAGATCAGATGAGCCTTATGATCAAAAGATTTGATAGACTAAATAAGAGGTATGGTAGATACAAGAAATTGTATAAGGAAACCAAGGGTTCTAGTAACAGGGACTCTTCTGGGAACAGAAGGGATCAAAACTCTTCTGAAAGAAGGGATGAGATCTCTAATGAGAACAGGAGAGATAGAAACTCATCTAATAAGAGGGATAGAAAGTATTCTGATAAGAAAGATAGGAACTCTATTGACAAGCATGACAGGAACCGAAATCATTCACCACCTAAAAGATCTTCTAACAGTATTGTTTGCTATAATTGTGATAAGCCAGGTCATTATGCTTATGAATGTCCTGATCTGAGTTCTGAAGATCGAGAAGAAAGGAAAGCCAGAAGAGATCGAAAATATGCCAAAGGTAAGAAGGCAATGATGGCATACAATGAATCTGATTCGAAATCAGAAGAGTTGCCATCGTCTTCATCTGAATGCCCCTCTAGCAATGAGAATGAAGCTTTCATCGCAGATGATGGACTGGCAATGATGGCCAAAATAAATGATGAGGTATCATCTGCTAATTCTTTTCAATCTTGCAAAAATTCTGACACTGATGAAAGTGATGCTGCTGATAGTAGTGTAGGAAGTAGTCTTCATCATTCCCAAGGAGTGACTGAAGAAGACCTTCTACAAGCTAACAAAGCATTCATTGAAATCAGTGATGAGAATATAACTTTAAAGCAAGAAATCATTAATCTAAAAGAAGCTCAGTTGAAAGTGGATCCTAATATAGTTGTCATAAATGCACGACTATCAGAAGAGTTGTCCCAACTCCAAGAAAAGTATGCATCCATTGAGACTAATATATTCTGGAGATGCTTAAAAATCAAGCCAAAGAGACTATATCAGGGTATGCTTAAAAATCAAGCCAAAGAGACTAATGAATTCAATGATTTAAAGATTAAATGTGAAAAACTTGAAGAGCGCAATAGATTCTTAGAATCTGAAGTAGTGAGCCTAGATCGAAAGCTATCTGGGATGATTAACTCTACCAAGATTAATCAAACAATCTCAGACAGATATAGAGCTCCAAATGATAAAAGTGGAATAGGTACTGATTTGCCTAGTTCCTCTACTTCAGGACCTAAGAACACTAATGAAGCTAGTTCAAGTTATATGCAACTAGATAAAGGAAAAGAACCTATGACTTATGATAATGATCCAAAACCTAAAGTACAGTCTAAGTACATTCCTCCTACTACCAAAAATGGTAAAATGAAGAATGTATTAAGACCAGTACAGTCAAGACCATACCAGAAGAGTTATACTCCTCTGACCAGAACAGATCAGTCCTGGTATCAGAAGAGACAAACTCAGAACAGTAGGTCAAGACAAGCATAGGCAAGTTGGGAACAGCCTAGACCTCATTTTATAAGGCAGTCTCAGCTGTATTCAACTAAACCTAGGAGATTTGTGCCTCATTATCATAACAAACCTGTTCTTTATCCTCCACCTTTATCTTATGATGTCATTGGAGAGGAAAGACCAAAACGCATTTATAAGCCGTATGGTCCACATGCTTTCAGACCTTATTCAAACTATTACAGGCATACTGATCTTACTGAAAAATGGATAGAACCAAGGAAAGGCTATCTCAGAAAAATAGATCCTAAGTCTGCTGATAGTTCTGAAATGGTTAACAAAGTACTGTTTTGTGATAAATATGGAAGGAAACTGAAGAGGTCCCATCTATTCAAATCCTCAATGTTTATCTGGGTACCTCTCACTACTAACCCCCAAGGACCCCAATAAACTAGGGTACCTAAATTATTAAGATCACTACCTTGCAGGATCGACTGGACCTATACAAGAAAGGTGGTTCAGTGGGTGAGACCTGGTACATAGACAGTGGGTGTTCACACCACATGACTGGTACCAAGGCCTTACTTACTGACTATCATGAGAAGGAAGGACCAAAAGTCATCTTTGGTGATAGCTCAATGGCAATCACAAAAGGATTTGGATTCATCAAGAATGGAGATGTTGAATCCAAGATGTCTCCTATGTTGAAGGTTTGAAATATAATTTGCTATCTGTATCTCAATTCTGTGACAGGGGATACAAAGTTCAGTTCAAGACCAAAAGATGTGAAATAATAGACAAAAGGACTCACAATGTTTTACTTGTTGGCACAAGACAAGGAAGTGTATACATTGTGAATTGGAATAGTTGTCCTAAGAATGCTTGTCTTATTACTAAGAGTCCTAAAGAGAACAGTTGGCTCTGGCATAAACGCCTCTGCCACCTAAACTTTAAGATAATCAACAAGATTGCAAGAGAACATCTTGTTGAGGGCATTCCTAATGAAATCTATTCCAAATCACAAATGTGTGACTCCTGTAAAAAAGGTAAACATGTAAAGGTTTCATTTAAGTCCATACCAACTCTTTCAACCAGCAGAGTCTTGGAACTCTTGCATATGGATCTTCATGGTCCTATCAAACCTCATACATTGAATGGAAGAAGGTATACTCTGGTTGTAGTAGATGATTATTCTATGTTTACTTGGGTAGTCTTTCTACACAAAAAGAGTGATACACAAACACTACTTCCAGATCTATTAAAGAGGTTGCAGGTTGAAAAGGGTCAAGCCATTGTCAAAATAAGGAGTGACAAGGGGACTGAGTTTATTAACTGTTACATCTCTGACTACTGCTCTAAGTATGTCATACAACATCTAACAAGTGCAACCAGAACCCCCCAACAAAATGGTGTTGCAGAAAGGAGAAACAGAACACTAAAATAAGCATGCAGAGCAATGATTGCAGAATTCAACACACCTGAGAAGTTTTGGGCTGAAGCCATTAACACAGCTTGCCACTCCCAAAACCGAAGTGCTCTTAATAAGGTGCATGGTAAAACACCTTATGAGGTATGGAAAGGCAGAAAACCTAGAGTTTCTTATTTTCATATCTTTGGATGTAAGTGTTTCATCCATAACAATGGCAAAAGTAAGCTAAATGCTTTTGATGCAAAAGCTGATGAAGGGATATTCTTGGGATACTCTTCAGTAAGCAAAGCATTTAGAGTGTTTAACTACTCTACCCTATGTGTGGAAGAAACACCCCATGTAGTCTTTGATGAGAATGTGCAGGACTCTGCTGATCATCAGCTCAGTAAGAAAATTGACAATCTAAAGCTTCAAACCAACAATGAGGATGATGATGCAGAAATATATGAATCTATACAAGCATATAATCCTTTCCTGAATGTCCTAGATCATGATTCTGAAAAAAAAAAGGTAAAAGACAAAGGTAAGTCATCTAAAACTTCTGATATAGCATAATTGAATGACTGCTCCCCTATGAACAAATCTGCTGATTTGATGCAAAACAATGATACTGATCTGCATGATGATTTGCATGATATAAATGATGATAGTATTTCTGTTAAGAATAGAAGGACATGGAAGTCTGCTCATTCTACTGATCTGATTCTAGGTGATTCCAGTAAAGGTGTTATAACTAGAAAACAATTGTTTGATTCCCAGGAAGAACCTAGTAAGTCTCTATTTTGCTGATGTTGTTTTCTATCCTCTATTGAGCCTAAAACTGTGAATGAAGCTTTAAGTGATACTAACTGGATTATAGCCATGCAAGAAGAACTTAATCAGTTCACTAGAAATGAAGTTTGGGAACTTGTTGATAGACCTAGTGATCATAATGTTGTAGGCACTAAGTGGATTTTCAAGAATAAAAAGGATGAAAATGATCTTGTAGTTAGAAATAAAGCTAGATTAGTTGCTCAGGGCTACTCTCAAGCTGAGGGTATTGATTATGATGAAACTTTTGCTCATGTAGCTAGACTAGAAGCTATAAGATTGTTCCTTGCGTATGCTGCACATATGAAATTCACTGTGTATCAAATGGATGTGAAAAGTGCATTTTTGAATGGTATACTTGCTGAAAAAGTTTATGTGGAATAACCACCTGGTTTTGAAGTGAATAGTCACCAAGTATACAGGTTAAAGAAAGCATTCTATGGACTAAAACAAGCCCCAAGAGCCTGGTATGATACACTGTTGGTCCCAAGAACTTTCAGTTGTGTAACAACCTTTTCTTGAAAACTAACTTGTAACTGTTTTCCTTATCCTTTAACGCGTTTCTTCAGTGAATTAGTTATTCCCTAACTAACTCTTCAATCTTTATCTTCAACACGCGTTTGTAACTAACTTCAAGTTGACCTGTCTTGTTGAGTCGCGCACCTGTCTTGTCCAATAGTAGACTGCGTCTTCTACTTGTCTTGTGCAGTAGACTTCTTCAGATTACAACATAGAACTAATCTAGTCCTATCATTTAATCCTAACAAGACTATTTCATTACATTAAGCTCTTGTTATAAAGCTTAGTCAACTTAGAAAAACTATACATTGATTATATACAAAATAATATGAGCTTCTGTACAACTTGAATAACTCAGAAAAATCCTAAACAAATATTATCAAAGTACTTATAAAACGTACTTGTCTTTTAAACACTTAAACTTTTCTTTCAAAACATAACTTGACTTGTGAACCTCACTTGTCTAGTGAACCTCACTTGTTTAGTGAACCTCTACTGATCTGTACAAGATGACTTCTCTTAACTAGACTAGATCAGTCAACACTTAGAAAATATTCAAGTCTACTTTTGGCTCACTACAAAAAATGCCTAAATTAGAGACCAAAGTTTTGAGACCGTCATAAAATGGTCTCAAATAAAGACTGATTTGAGACCGTTTTGAAAAAATTACGAATTTTGAGACCGATTTCACTTCAATCTTTAATTTTATGTGTTCAGACCCTTTAGAGACCGTATTGGTGGTCTCTAATCCGAAATTAAATTTTTTATTTTAAATTTTGTTTTGAGACCGCATTAGCAGTCTTTAATTGGTATTAAGAATTCCAATTCCCAAATTTTATTTTGACCGCCATTTTTACCCTCTCATTTAAAGACTGTTTTATGAATACGGTCTCTAACCCGTTTATAAACCCGTATGTAACCCGTCTATAAACCCTAATTCATTTGTATCGCCTCTTTCACTTTCACCCTACTCAATTTCTCACGGCCCTCCCTCGCGCGCGTTTCTCTCTTGCTCTCCCGCCGGGACTAGAGTTGGCAAATCGGGCTGCCCGGCCCAGCCCATTGGGCCAAGCGATGTTCGTGGGCTGGGTCGGGCCGGCCCATGAATTATTCAGGCCTATGAAATGTGAGCCCAACCTAGCCCACTGGGCTAGCGGGCCGGCCTAGCCCATGAAATAATTTTAAAAATAATATGTTTAGAAAAGATTATATATATAAATCTTGTATTGGTCACATACTCACATATAATTGTTATTTATACAAATAATTATAATAAAAAATATGCAATACTAATGTATTAACTATACATAATTCATAAACGGTCATAATCAGTATAACATTACACTATATAACAACTTCAAATAAAATTATAAATAATTCATAAGTTCAAAGTTCAAATTTCAAAGTCAAAATAAAATAAAAACACAATAATATTTAAATATAAAATACTTTACTTATTTTAATTGTCTATTTGCCTAAAGAAAAAATATTGATCGGACAAAATAGGTTGTCCATGGGCCGACGGGCCAAATTCAGCCTAGCCCATTAGGCCCATCGGATCAGGTCAAATAGGCCCAGTTCTATATGGGCCTCTAATTTTAGAGCCCGATCCATACTTGGTTTCGGGTTGGGCCCAAATTGTCGGCTCTAGTCGCGACGACTCCGACTTCGTCCCTGTTCTCAAGATATCGCTGATGCCGCCTCTTCGCCGCCGCCTGTTGATTATCAATTGTCTCCACCGAATTTAAGTCAAGGTAATTTTTTTATTTTTCTATTTTGAGATTCTGTTTTAAAGAATTGATACTAGAATATTAAAAGATGAGAGAAATAAATTGATGAGAAAAAAATATTAGATAAGTATGAGATTAAATATAATAAAATAATAAATAAAGTACAAGTGAAATATGAAAAAAAAATTGAATGAGAAACTTATTGTGGGATTTATAGTGGGATGGAGGGAGTATATAATAAAGAAATTAATTAATACATATATATTTAATTTTAAAAATTACCCAAGACATTTACTTGTCAAATTGGTGGGTGCCCAGTAATGGGCACCCATCCACCCGGGATCAATTCCCACCGAGACCAAATAAATGGTTATTTAAATAAAGTGGGCATTTAAATAAAGTGGGTGTGGGTTCGGGTCGGGTGGGTCAAGTCGGGTGTGGGTTCAGGTCGGGTGGGTCAGGTCGAGTGTGGGTTTGGGTCGGGTGTGGGTTCGGATCGGGTGGGCCGGGGCGGATATGGGTTCGGGTCGGGTGTGGGTTCAGTTTGGCCGGGTGTGTTGGGGTTCGAGACCAGATGTGGCGGTCTCTAAATTAAAAGACCGTTTTGAGACAGCCTTATGGCCCGGAAAAAATTCGGGCCAACCAATCGTTTGAGATCGTTTGTAGACCGCATTAGCGGTCTACAATTTAGAGACCTAAAAAAATCGGTCTATAATTTGAGACCGATACATGAAAACGGTCTCAAAATATTTAAAACGAACCTAATAGTGACCAACCACAAACGGTCTCAAAACGGTCTCTAATGCGTTTATAGACCATTTTTACGGTCTCTAATCGGTTGTTAATTGAGGTGTTTTTTGTAGTGGCTTATCAAAACTTCATCTTTTATCTTTTATCATCATTTAGGACTTGTCTATAGGATTTATATCCCAACAATTTCCCCCTTTTTGATGAAGCCAAAACTACTTGAATCTTTTCACAATAGTAGACTAGTTAAGTAGTTATCTTGTCTTTAAACATCAAATAATACTTATCTTTTCATTCATTTCGAAATACGATCAGTAGATATTACACATACTTAATCAAAATAAAACTAAGTATCAGAGAAAAAAAACTAATCTGATAAAGTACCTCCTTCTGAATTCGGAACACAGAATGCATCAAGAAGTCTCCTATGAATTACTGACATATGCTCTTCAGTCTCGATCTTCTCTTTATCCAGCAGGTCTTCTTCAAATTTCTTGATATGGTTGAAATCGATCCTCTTTCCAGAACCTAACATTGGAGTAGTCCATTTCGGAAAAATAGGAACTACAATATTACAATTCACAGCAGCAGCTATCTTCATGATCAAATTCCATAGCTTCCGATCTTGAGCTTCCATAAATTTGTCAAATATAACATAAAGTTCCTCAGAACTATCAGCTTCTCCATATTTACGAACAATCCAGTGATCTAACTCCCATTGCAACTTGACTTTGAACCAATTTTTACGATGTTCATCATCAATAATGTTGTCAATGAACGCGTCTTCCACTAGATCTGGATTAGCTTTCAGCTTCAGCAGTCTTCTAATATGCTTACCCAGCTTCTTCTTGCAAGCATAATTAGATTCATCATCATCATCAACAATCTTCTGCTTCTTCACAATTTCATCAGTTGTATCCTCTTGTTGATCTTCAATCACAAGCTTCCTTTTTGCTACTTGTACTTGTCTGGTTTGAACTTCATCTCCAGGATCTGCAATATTCTTGCCTTTCTCCAATCTTTTCAACTCAGATTGTCTAGCCTCTTCAAGATCTGCCTTCTTCACCAACTTGCCTCTCTTAGGCCTTTTGAGATCTTGTATAGCAGTAGCAGCTTCCTTCATTTCCGGTTCAGCACTTGACTTCTCTTCAACTCTACTTGTCTCTTCCCCCTTTTTGGCTTCATCACTTGCCTTAAGAGTGAATAGACTAGTAAATCGAGTCATTTCTTCTTTTATAGCTTCCTTCATAGCTTCCGAAGCTATCTCAATCTGTCTTTGATGTGTCTTGTCTTGACTCATCTTGTCTAGTTTAGTAGCAACTAACTCTAGCTTTTGAGTAGACATATCTAACTCAGTCTTGAAATGAGTAGCAGTCAACCTCAGCAATCTGTTTTCTTCAGTCATATCTCTTAGAAGCTTCTTGGCTTGCACCAACTGATCTTGTGCTTCACGCCTTTGCTCATCTGCTATCTCGATTTTAACTCTATAGAGACGTTCCATCTTGCCAGATTCTTCAGCCAATGATCTAGCAAATGAGATAGATCTTTTCTCAGAAAAGTCAACTTACTTCTGTAAGAAACTTTCAATTTCCGCATACAACTCTGCTCAGAAAGTTGAGTCCATTTTGTTGACCTCACCTACAATCAATTCTCTTGAGGAGTCAACAAGCGATTGGTTCTGCTCAACTAGCATGTCCTTGACTTTCGAATTCAAGAACTCTTCAATAACATAATGGAAAACATCTTTCAAGTCCGACTTTAGCTCTACAAGATAACCTTCAGGAAAAACTTGAGTAGATGACTGAGCTTCAGGGACAACTCCTTCTTGAACTTTCTGAACAAGTTCATCTTCATTAAACATCACAACATCCATAAACTCATCGTCTTCTACACCAAATTCGAAAGAATCAGCATCATTAGAGTTTTCAGACTCATCCTCTGACTGATTTGAAGTTTGAATACCAGCATCAACAAGTTTTGCTGTCAACTCTTCTTCCAGTAGATCAGTTTGAGTTCCAATATCAAACATGTGTGATGCAGGCAACACATCATCTGACACATTCAGCATCCGCTTCACCAGTGCTGTAAGAACATGAGATGGAAGAAGTTCCGAATAATCTTGCACTCCACTATTCTCCCTTTGCTCCATCTCCCAATCCATAAAATTGGAGATTCCACCCATTCCTTGGATAACTTCAAAAAGATCATCTGTTGAAGACTTCTTCAATGCAACCCACGTGCAAATTCTAAGGAGTTTCTCAAACTGTTCTGATGAGGTGTCTATCTCAATAGACGAGAGCCTCTTCTTCAGATTGTTACTGACTTTAGAACGAACCATCTTCTCCCTTAAGCACATCGGATAATAGACGAGGGAATCGAATCTAATTTCAGAAGGGTTCTGAGCAGGTAAGGTCACTGTCTCAGTTGTTGCAGTGGCAACTAGTGGGGTTTCTGAAATAGACGGGTTGAGTGGTTCAACATTTTCTGTTGAGGTAAGAGGAATTTGGATTGTGGTTTCTTGGGGCTTTGATGAGGCTTGGTTTGGTTCGACAATTGTAGAAGTATCAACTGTATCAAATATAGTAGTGTGTGGGGTTATGTTGGCTCTTAGTGGTTGCACTACCAACACTGACGAGGTTTTGGGTGCAGGTTTGGCACGAGATCGGAGTGATCTAGCCTTGGTTTTGACGGGGAGAGAGAGAGGAATTGACAAAGTTCGGGAAGAAGTACCAACCTTTTCTTTAGTCGACTTGTTTGGTGAAGGACTCGACTCGACTCTCACCAGTCGATACACTTGCAACTCTTCCTCTTCCTTCTCAGGCTCCTTGTCTGAGTGGGTTTCTTCCGAATCTTCTGCAGCCTCAAACATCGTTTCCTCTTGCACATACTGAACTAGTCTACCACTAGTACCAGCTTCAGCTTCCTCAGAATTTTTTCTCTCCGACTCGTCTTCCTCAGAACTAGACGAGGCGCCTTCAATCATGGCGTCGTCTGGATTGATATGAACTTGTCTAGGAGCAGCAACTCTTCTAGCAGCTTGCTTTGCTAGCGCCTCCTTCTTCAGATAATGCTTGAGAGGATGAAATGACTTGCCCTTACTCCAACTAGTCTTGTTGGGCAACAAGAGGGGTAGGATGATACTCAACTTGTTTCCGAAGCTTACATTCGCAGACACAACCCAGTTGACTGAACTGGTGTCGACTTGCACATACTTCTTGTAGTACATCAACCTATCCAAGAAGAATTTAGACCAATTTCCTTCAGTGATTCCATCATGAATCACGGCCATTATTCTTGCTTTCTGGAGCGTCACAGAGTCAAAACTCCCAGTGACTCCTAGCAACATCTTTGATGCGATGTCAAGAAGAGTCTTGTATTTGTCAAGTAGCTCCTTCTTCTTGACAGCAGGAATTTTACCATCACGATTCAACCTTAGCTGCTTTCCACAGAAAATACTTAGGTACCTCAACTCTCTGCCTTCAGCATATCTCTCGATATCTATCGATCCGGACGGTAACTTCAACGATTCAGTCAAGAATTCACGAGTAATCTCTACTCGCCTCTCTCCAACAAAGGCTTCAATCGAGTCGCCTTGTCGAGTGGCAGTGGCATAAAATTCTAACACCTCCTCTTCCAGCACTACTTCAGGAAATGCCTCCAAATAGGGTCTTAAACCACACCTAAAACATTTTATCAGAATTTCTTTGTTATCATCGGTGTGATTTCCTTTGAAAAATACCGATCCCTCCACATGCACTCTTCCTTCGGTGATATACTTTCCGAGATCGAACCTTGCCTGCATGTTAGTACGAGCATCGAACATCGAAACAATCGACATACTAGAGTGGCTATGAAAATCGAGTGATTTCGAAAGTGTTTGAGTGCTTGAGAAGTTATGAGAATCAAGAGATAAGAACTTGTGAGCAGTTATGAACGAGTAGTATGGGTTTTGTTAAACCTTGAGTTTGGAATCAATGGTTGAGATTGAAAATTTTTGATCCAATGGACAGATATGAAAGTCTTTTGAAAATATCGTAAAATTTGAAATCCGCCTCTTCTATTGGTAGGTAAATGGGGTGTATATCTGACCTAGCATAGTAGAGTTTTGGCGCGAACTGGGTATATACACCTCATTAAATGGAGTGTACAAATCCAATTCTAAGGTTTTCAAAATTTCATTTAACAAATTACATGCATATCCTTAATTTGTATTGATTAAACACCAAAAGTATTCAAATCATAAGAACACTTATCTTGTCTGTTCGAGTCTATCCAAAACAGACGAGTAGACTAATGTGCACAAGACGAGTTCCCCCTTCGACTGTGCTTGTCTATGTTGATCATCGAACGACTACTTGAACCTGTCTTTTCTTGCGCTACAGATTAGACGTAATACAGGTAGTCGAGTAAAATAATTAAGATGAATATCAATGTTTAAAGTAATGAACAAGGTTTCGAACAAGATGACTTTTAACAAACTTAAGAATCAACACAAGGCTCTTTAAGAAATCAAAGATTCCCCCTTTAATGTTTATTCCCTTAGTATTACCCTCAGCTCTACCAGCTTCCTCATCGGGTTGTTTGGTCAACTTGTCTGACCTTGTATACCTGTCTGTTGGGTGAGTAGAAGAGTGCTCTGCTCTTTTGTGGTAACTTGTCTGTTTCTCCTTTCTTCTTAGGAATGTACCTGTCTAGTTAGTACATTGCTACATACTAGTAGGGTCAAGATCAATTAGTCCTAGACTAATGCATAATTCATGAAATCGAGCCTCAGGTAATGGTTTTGTGAAAATATCAGCTCTTTGAAAATCAGTATGAATCTTTTCCATGCGAATATCCTTCTTTTCTACATGATCACGTATAAAATGGTGTTTCACATCGACATGCTTACAACGTGTGTGCAAAACAGGATTTTGTGTAATGGCAATTGCACTATCACTATCACAGAATATGGGAACATTTGATTCACAGATATTATAATCTCTAAGCTGTTGAATAAGCCACAATAATTGACTACAACAACTACCAGCAGCCATATACTCGGCTTCAGTAGTAGAGGTAGCAACACTTGTCTGCTTTTTCGAAAACCATGAAATGAGTTTTGTGCCTAAGAATTGACAAGAACCAGATGTAGATTTCCTATCTATTCTACAACCACCAAAATCAGAATCAGAGTAGCCACTATGAGATAAATCATCATTTGAAGGATACCATATACCACGATTGATGGTTCCTTTCAAATATTTCATAATCCTTTTAGTGGTTTCCATATGACTCTCTTTTGGATTAGCTTGAAATCGAGCACATACACCAACAGAAAATGCAATATCAGGTCTACTAGCAGTCAAGTACAGTAATGAACCAATAAGACCATGATAATGAGATTGATCAACACATTTACCATTATCGTCTGGATCCATCCTGTAGGTAGGTTGCATAGGTACTCCAGAAGATTTACATGTCTTAATACCATACTTGTCTAGTAGATTACGAGTATACTTTGCTTGATTTATGAAAATCCCTCCTGGGGTCTGTTTTACTTGAAGTCCAAGAAAGTAATTCATTTCACCCATCATTGACATCTCAAATTTACTTTGCATGAGTGTTGAGAAACTTTCACTCAGCTTTTTGTTAGGTGAACCAAAAATGATGTCATCTACGTAAATTTGGATGAGTAAAATGTCTTTCCCTTCTTGTCTTCTGAACAAGGTTCTATCTACCTTGCCCTTAGTAAAACCATTTTCCAATAGAAATTGAGAAAGAGTATCGTACCAGGCTCTTGGAGCTTGTTTTAGTCCATATAAAGCCTTCTTTAATCTGTATACCTGGTTACCTTTGACTTCGAAACCTGGGGGTTGTTCGACATACACTTCTTCCGCAAGAATACCGTTAAGAAATGCACTTTTAACATCCATTTGATATACGGTAAATTTCATGTAAGCAGCATATGCAAGGAACAATCGAATAGCTTCTAGTCTAGCAACAGGAGCATATGTTTCATCATAATCTATGCCTTCAGCTTGTGAATAGCCTTGGGCCACTAGTCTAGCCTTATTTCGAACAACTACATCATTCTCATCTTTCTTATTCTTGAAAATCCATCGAGTGCCAACTACATTATGATGTTTAGGTCTATCGACAAGTTCCTAGACGTCATTTCGAACAAACTGATTCAACTCGTCTTGCATAGCGATGATCCAATTACTATCAGCCAAAGCTTCTTTGATGGTTTTAGGCTCGATAGATGAGAGGAAACAACACCAGGAAAACAAAGATGGACTAGGTTGTTCTTGTGACTCAAAGAGTTGTCGTCTAGTCTTTACACCAACAGTAGAGTCACCAATGATGTTTTCAGTATCATGAGCAGATTTCCATGTTTTTCTAGTCTTAGAGTGCATATTATCATCATCTAGATCAATTATAGCATCATGCATTTCAATATCATTTACATCAGAAGATTTAATAGGAGTAGACGAGTCGACAAGTTCGGGCATGTCAACTGGTCTGGCAGTTTTACCTTGAGCACTTACCTTCTCCTAATCATCATACTCAAGAGCTTTCATGAACGGGTTATATGCTTGAACAGATTCATAAACTTCTGATTCTTGGTCAGTTTGAATCGATAGATCAGTTACCTTCTTACTGATCTTGTCGGCAGACGAGTCCTGTAGTGATTCATCGAAGACTGCATGTGGTGTTTCTTCCACACATAGGGTAGAGTAGTTGAACACTCTGAATTCTTTGCTAGTCGAGGAGTATCCTAAGAATATCCCCTCGTCTGCTTTAGCATCAAATGCATTCAACTTGCTTTTCCCATTGTTATGGATAAAACACTTACAACCAAATATATGGAAATATGAAACTCTAGGTTTTCTACCTTTCCATACCTCATAGGGCGTCTTACCTAGTGCTTTATTGATAGCACTTCTGTTTTGGGAATGGCATGCAGTATTGATTGCTTCTGCCCAAAACTTCTGAGGAGTATTATACTCTGTCAGCATGGTCCTGCAGGCCTCCTTAAGAGTTCTGTTCCTTCGCTCTGCTACTCCATTTTGTTGTGGTGTCCTTGCTGCACTAGTAAGGTGCTGGATGCCACGCTTAGAATAAAATTCTTTAATATAGCAGTTAATGAATTCAGTACCCTTGTCACTACGAATCTTGACAATGGACTGATTCTTCTCAACTTGTATCCTTTTCAACAAATCAGGTAGGAGTATTTGTGTATCACTCTTCTTGTGTAAGAAGACTACCCAAGTGAACTTAGAATAGTCGTCTACCACAACAAGTGTGTACCTTCTACCGTTCAAGGTTGGAGGAGTTATTGGGCCATGTAAGTCTATATGTAGAAGTTCAAGAACTCTACTTGTTGAGAGGGTTGGAATAGATTTAAAGGAACCCTTTACCTGTTTACCTTTCTGACAGGCATCGCATACATGTGATTTGAAATAGATTTCGTTGGGTATGCCTTCAACAAGGTAATCTCTTGCAATTTTATTAATCACCTTAAAGTTCATGTGACAAAGGCGTCTATGCCAAAGTCAACTGACCTCTTTGGGTGTCTTAGTAAGAAGACAAGTGTCCCGCGGACAACTATTCCAATTCAAAATGTACACACTACCTTGTCTTATGCCGACGAGTAGTACGGTATGTGTCCTCTTGTCTATGATTTCACACTTTTGACTTTTGAACTGCACTTTGTAACCTCGATCACAAAACTGTGAAATAGATAATAGATTATATTTTAAACCTTCTACGTATGATACATCTTGTATCTCTACGTCGCCATTTCGGATATAGCCAAAGCCTTTTGTGATGGCTGTAGAGCTATCACCGAATATAACCTTTGGTCCTTCTTGCTCATGGTAGCTTGAGAGAAGTGCCTTGGTACCAGTCATGTGGTGCGAACAACCACTGTCTATGTACCAAGTTTCTCCTATTGAGCTACCCTTCTTGTATAGATCGAGTCGACCCTACATTAGATGATATTCCATAATTTAGGTACCCTCCTTGTTTATTGGGGTCCTGGGGGGTTAGTCGAGTTCAATGGAATCCAAATATACATTGGAGTCCTGAACAAGTTTGATCTTCTAAGCTTTCGACCATATTTGTTGCAAAATAAGACCTTGTTGTCCTTATCTGGCCTATTAGTCGAGTTCGGGTCTACTCTTTGGAGATAGCCTTTCGACTTAATCTCTACTTGAGCAGGCACTTGTCTATGATAGTCAGAGTAGGGTTTGTATGCATTAGGTCCATACGGTTTATAGACATGTTTAGGTCTTTCTTCTCCTTCGATGTCATATGATTCAGGCGGAGGATATAAGACGGGTTGAGTACGATATTTTGGAGTCACTTTCCTAGGCCTAGACGAGTAGAGCTGAGACTGCCTTATGAAAGGAGGTCTAGGCTCTTTCCATCTAGTTTGTACTTGTCTAGTACTTGTCTCCTCAGGATACCAGTCCTCGTATCTGACCTGATTAGGTCGTCCACGACTTCTAGTCCTTTGTTGACTTGTCTTAAACGGAACAGCCTTGTTGTTAACTTTCTTTTTACCTCCCTTGGTAATTGGAATGTTAACTTGAGTCTGTTTGGGTACAGTGCCTTCGGATGGAGTTCCAATATCGTATATCATTGGTCCTTTTCCTTTATCATTAGTCAAAGAGCTTGAGATGAAAATAGTAGGATTCTTAGAAACTTGAGTAGACGAGCTGGGTGTCTCAGCACCTATGCCTGTCTTGTCAGCAGGAGCCCTATACCTATCTGACAATTCAAGTTTAACCTTAGAGGAGTTAACCAGGTCAGTAAGTTTAAGGTCTAGAGTGACAACCTCGATTTCTAAGAACTTATTACGTTCTTCAAGCTTTTTGCACTTGCCTTTTAAAACATTGAATTCATGTTTTTCAGTTGCATGTGTCTTAAGTAGGTCTTGATACAACTTTTCTGTCAATGCACACTTGTCTTTGAGTTGACTCAACTCTTCTTGCAAGCGTTCATTTAGGACTGTTATATTAGGATCTACTTTGGACTGAGCTTCCTTAAGATCAATGATTTCTTGTTTTAACATGATGTTTTCGTCACTGACTTCCATCAATGCCTTATTAGCGAGTAGGAGGTCTTCTTCAGTCACACCAGTAGAGTGATGAAGACTACTTCCTACACCACTATCGGTTGTATCACTTTCATCAGAGTCTGATTCATCACATGATTGAAATGAAGTTGCAGATGATACCTCTTGTTCAATTTTAGCCATGCAGCAGATTCCATCATCTACTATGAATGCTTCATCTTGATCAGACGGGTAGCTAGACGAAGACGATGGTAACTCGTCTGAGTCCGTTTCAGAGTCATTATTAGCCATCATTGCCTTCTTACCCCTGTTGTATCTTCTTTCCATTCTTGCTTTGCGTTCTTCACGATCATCAGTGCTTAGGTCTGGACATTCATATATGTAGTGACGTGGTTTCTCACAGTTATAGCATAAAGGATCGTTAGTAGACTTTTTAATAGGTGACTTATCCCTGCGCTTATCTCGTCTATCAGAACGCTGAATCTTCCTATCATCTGACTCTCTATCTCGTCTGTTACTTTTTGAGACTTCGTCTCTCGTTTAGGACGAGTTTCGGTCTTGTCTGGTCTCAGACGAGTCTTTAGAAGTCGAACCTCTATAGTCTCTATAGAACTTTTTGTATCTACCATAGCGTTTGTTTAGTATGTCGAATTTCCTAACCATAAGGTTCATCTGATCTTTCAGACTTAGATCAGACTTGTCTAACTCGTCTCTTATGCTAGCAGGCTTGGACCTGTCTACTCTAGAGCTCTTAGACGAAGTAGACTTAAAGGCAACATTCTTCGACACGGCTTTCTCCCTATCACTACTGGAAATTGGTTCTTCCTCATCTAATTCGAACTCATGCGCCTAAGAGTCTGGAACATGGTTTCTGAGGGCCACGAATCAATATCTTGTGTGGATTTAATGATCATCTTGACCATTTTCCATCTTTCATCCAAAGCTTTCAAGATTCTCAGGTTAATCTCTCTTTCAGTGTAAGTCTTTCCTAGTACTTCAAGATCATTCATGGTTTTAGTAAATCGAGTATCCAATTCATCAATGGATTCACCTGACTTCATCTTAAATGTTTCAAACCTTTGGACAACTGAGGAAAGTTTGCTTTCTTTGATCAGCGTAGTGCCTTCACAAAGAACAGCTAATTTGTCCCACATTTGCTTGGCAGTCTTACATTTTAACACTTTACCAAGATACTCGTTTGGCAAGGTGTGTAAAATATAATTCTTAGCAAGACTATCCAAATTGTTTTGACGCATTTCTTCAGAAGTCAGTTCTGACCTTGGTTTAACAATCAGCTCTCCAACTTCTTTGGTTGGGTCCAGTGTAGCAGTATTTCTGATCATGGTCCTTCTTTGATCACAGATACCATCAGATCATGAGTAGAGCTGAAAATGGCTTCCATCCTCAACTTCCAGTAGTCATAGTCCTGAACAGAAAACTTGGGAAGTTTGTTAGCACTTATCTCAAGCGAGATGTTTAGCAGTTTGATCAGATAGGATAGTAGCAAGAAATCAAGATACAGATATATCAAGAGAGTGTGGTATGAATCAGAACAGAAACGAAACAAGGCTTCACCCTAAGTCTTTAAATGTTATCAAGAAACAACAGTTCTAAAACTACTGCTCTGATACCACTTGTTGGTCCCAAGTTGAGTTAATAATATTGAGTAAACTAGTAAAAGTCTAGAGGGGAGGGGTGAATAGACTTTTAAAAATCTTTCAATATATCAGAATACGTAATGCGGAATATCAGATTAACAATGAGCCCAATCAAATTTATACTCAACTTATATTCGAAATTAGAACTTCTGTATGAACACTCTACTTGTCTTGTTTAGATAAGCAATTAACCAATTAAGCAATTTAAACAAACAGTAAAGTAAATCAACACACAACGATTTTATAGTGGTTCGACAACTTGTCTACATCCACTCTCACAACTCTAGTCGTGAAATTTATTAACTCTTCCAATCGAGTAGTCTTGTGGTTTTAAGTCCCAAGAAATAAGACTTAGATCTTCTCGAAAACACTACCAAGTGCCTCTTCGATCTAACTAGCTATTTTACAAGTAACTAGCAACTTGAAACAGTAAACAAAAATAAATCTTCTCTTCATTCAGTAGTAGCCTTCTTGTTCTTCACTTGTCTTCTGGCTTCTTTCTGAACTTCAATCTCTGAGAGTAAATTGCTTCTTTGAATCTTCAACAATGCTCTAATAGTTTTTCAGTAGTCTTTAATCGTTCAATACCTTGCGGTATTTATAGACTTCCAATTCCAAGAACTTTCAGTTGTGTAACAACCTTTTCTTGAAAACTAACTTGTAACTGTTTTCCTTATCCTTTAACGCGTTTCTTCAGTTAATTAGTTATTCCCTAACTAACTCTTCAATCTTTATCTTCAACACGCGTTTGTAACTAACTTCAAGTTGACCTGTCTTGTTGAGTCGCGCACCTGTCTTGTCCAGTAGTAGACTGCGTCTTCTACTTGTCTTGTGCAGTAGACTTCTTCAGATTACAACATAGAACTAATCTAGTCCTATCATTTAATCCTAACAAGACTATTTCATTACATTAAGCTCTTGTTATAAAGCTTAGTCAACTTAGAAAAACTATACATTGATTATATACAAAATAATATGAGCTTCTATACAACTTGAATAGCTCAGAAAAATCCTAAACAAATATTATCAAAGTACTTATAAAACGTACTTGTCTTTTAAACACTTAAACTTTTCTTTCAAAACATAACTTGACTTGTGAACCTCACTTGTCTAGTGAACCTCTGCTGATCTGTACAAGATGACTTCTCTTAACTAGACTAGATCAGTCAACACTTAGAAAATATTCAAGTCTACTTTTGGCTTATCAAAACTTCATCTTTTATCTTTTATCATCATTTAGGACTTGTCTATAGGATTCATATCCCAACATACACTTTCTCTATTCTTACTTGAAAATGGTTTTACCAAAGGCAGGGTTGATAGAACTTTGTTTCGAAGACAAGAATGTAATGATATATTACTTGTTCAAATTTATGTGGATGACATTATTTTTGGATCACCCAACAAAACCTTGAGTGAAAGTTTTTCTACACTCATGCAAAGTAAATTTGAAATGTCTATGATGGGTGAAATGACATATTTTCTTGGTCTTCAAGTAAAACAAACTCCAGAAGGTATCTTTATAAATCAAGCAAAATATACTAAGAATTTGCTAGATAAATTTGGTATTAAAACCTGTAAGACAGTTGGTGTGCCTATGCAACCTACATACAAAATGGATCCTGATGAAGGAGGTAAGTCTTCTGACCAACCTCATTATCGTGCTTTAATTGGCTCTCTACTCTACCTAACTGCCAGCAGACCAGATATTGCTTTTTCTGTTGGTGTGTGTGCAAGATTTCAAGCAAACCTCAAAGAAAGTCATCTGGAAGCTGCCAAAAGGATATTGAAATATCTAAAGGGGACCATTAATCGAGGATTATGGTATCCTGTAGATGATGATATATCCTTAAGTGGTTATTCAGACTCTGACTTTGGAGGTTGCAAAATAGATAGAAAATCTACTTCAGGTTCATGTCAATTCTTAGGAACTAAGCTCATTTCCTGGTTTTCAAAGAAACAAACAAGTGTAGCAACTTCTACTACTGAAGCAGAATATATGGCTGCAGGTAGTTGTTGTAGTCAGCTTCTTTGGCTAATACAACAACTCACAGACTACAATATTGTAGAATCTAATGTACCTATATATTGTGACAGTAATAGTGCCATTGCCATCACACAAAATCCCGTTCTACATACTAGATGCAAGAATGTTGACATTAGACATCATTTTATTAGGGATCATGTGGAAAATAAAAATATTAGGATGGAAAAGATTCATACTGATATTCAAAGAGCTGACATTTTTACAAAACCATTGGCTGAAGTGAGATTTAGAGAGTTATGCATTAGCTTAGGGTTGATAGATATGGATTCTATGTGTATATAGAACTGCACTAACATTTCAGGTACTGATCTTATACCAAAAGGAGATAAAGCAGAAACTAAGAGCAGTACATCAAAAGCCTAAAACTCAGAAGAGACAACCCTATGTCAGACCACTACATTTATCAAAAAAGGTAACAAGGTTACTAAAGTGACCTTAATCCCGATGAGGAAGCTGGTAAAGTTGAGGGACACTGAGAACACACATTAAGGGGGAATCTGTGATTTCTTAAAGATCCTTTTGTTGACTCAGAACACTAAGTCACTTTAGCATAAACCTTGATGTGATCATTGATTTAATTATTATGTTACTACCCTGTACTGTTTTACACTTATATATGATGAACTAATACTTTTACCAAGGTGAAACAGGCACAGAAGAGGAGTTCTCCACTGAAGGGGGAACTGATCTGATTACAGATTTGATATGTCTACAAATCTGATCTGATTACAGGCTATATCAGTCTACAGATCTATTCTGATTAATAAATTGACTTGTCTACAGAACTGATCTGATTACAAAGTTTCTTTGTCTACAGAACTGATCTGACTACAAATTCAATTATTCTACAGAACTAATCTGACTACTGATTAAACTGTACAGAAAGATTTGATTACTACTAATCTGTCTACAGAAGAGAGAATTGATCTGACACACAGTACTAATCTGAGGATTATTGTGCTGATATCAAAAATGCGAAATCAGGAAAGTCGGGAACTGATCTGAGTACTACTGTGCTGACCCCAACGGTTACTCAGCTGATCACAATACTCAGCTGATCCAGATAAGTAAAATTTCTTTATATACAAGTAAGAGAATGAAGTGAAATATTTTTGGAAACTACTGTGCTGATATGCATCAGAACAGTATTTTGCCTTAGAATACTCTAAGTCAAAAACTGCTCGTCTTTTAGATTACTAATAGAGAAGATTAGTACACTCCTCTATTTTTAACCTAATTGATATGGTGTATTTATCAAACACAAATTGGCTCCAAGAAATAAGAATGGTACTAGAATATGAACAGTTTGATTAATCATGAATTTCGAGACTAAATCTCAACCATTCATCGTAAAAATAAATTCAATCCACGCCCTAGATTGGTTTTGAATTTATCAAACACGATCACTTTCATCTTCATCTTCTTTACGAGTACATTTGTTCTACATTTCTGGAAACTCTTAACATGAAATTGATTCAACTCTGAATTCTATATCTTCTACATTTCTACAAATGGCAATTATTAATGTTCTGAGCGAATCTAATGAAGTTGTAGGAACGTTTGATTCTGGATTTTGGATGCGTGAAAAGGGCATTTTTGTAGAAAATGCAGTCTACTTTAATGGTCGCCATTGTCCAGAAAATCAAGCTATTCTGACCATGTGTGAAGAAAGCGGTCTCAGGAAATTTCTGGAATCATACCCACTCAATGTGTATGAACCCGAAGCAGTGGAATTCTTTTTACAGCTTGAAGGTGACAACAATGGTGTTCGTTCAATGCTATTCGGGCACAAGGTTGAAATAACTCGAGAGATTCTTGAGGTTATGTTGGATTTACCCCAAGGACCTGTTGATATTCAAAACTACAAAGCCGGAGAAGAAAAATAGTGTGTGGGTAGATGGACGAGTGAAGAACCAGAAACTCTATTCAATCTGAAGAAAGCTGTGCTTCCCTCTGGACTTCAATTTTTTATGGATATTGCTGGAAAGTGTTTGTTAGGGCAACATCACAGTCAAGACGCTCTATCAAATTTGAAAATTCAAATCATGGCAGCAATAATTGACCGTGTTCAAGGTGATTGGCAAGGTTTCTTTCTTGAAAGATTGCTAAGTGAAAAGGAAAAGATTTTGTTCGATGAGGATTCCGAAGAGTTTTCAATCAAATCGAAATTAGGGTTCGGAAACAAGTTGAGCATTCTGTTGCCTAAGATTGTTATTAAGAAAGCGTATTGGAGTAATCCTAAGAAGTTCCATCAAGGGAAATTCTTGATGAAAAAGGAATTTGTTCGTTATGAACAAGATAATCCTTTGGTGCTACCTCTTCCAGAACTAGAAGCTCAAGAATCGGGTGCTTCTATGTACAAATCTGATGATGATCAACCAGAGAGAAGGACCAACGCAAAGCATGATCCTAGTGGTTCTGGATTAAGAAGAGGAAGGTCTGCTAAAGCCTTAGCAGAGCACATAGTAAGGTTTCTTGAAACTGTGGTGAGAGACAGCTCTGAAGATCAAGAGGTTAGTACTTCTAGACCTAGGGGAATTCTTGATTCTAACCCTACTCCATCAATGTCTGTTCCATTTCAAACCAAACCCATTGATCGAGATTCAACCTGTTCTGAGGAGTCAATACACTACTCTCCTATTAGACAGAACACTCTACCCTCACCTACTCAGAACACTCTACCCTCACCTACTCAGAACACTTCTTTTCATACCTCTCCCCATTCTAGTCCTCAACATATTTCCATTCCTCATTTTTCCTCTGAACCAGTTCATGATCACTCTACTGAGCATGAACATATGCCTGCCTCTGAACCTATTGAAATCTCATCATCTCCAGAAACTGAGGTTATTCAACCACATTCAGTGTTTTTGATGGATTATCTTGTCTGTGATAAGGAAGAAATGATTAGGTTTAAATTGAGAAATGCACTTCTGAAATGTTTTCATGGATTAGATGACAGCTCTATGGTGTTTGAACAACTTCTAAGGATAGGTACTTGGGTATATCTTAGAAGGATTGGCTTGAAAGAGTTGTTAGTTGTAGCAGAAGGCATGAGAGGTTTATCTGTTTTTCATGATTGGGAACAAGAGCAGAGAGAAGCTGCTGGTGTTTGGTGTTCAATCTTGTTCAAAATTATTCACATTGGATTCAGTTATTCAGTTGATTGAAAGGTTAACCGGATGTAAATATTCTATGGTTAAGTCTACTGATACTAATGTTGATTCTGATGTCAATTTGGGTGCTGAGGATGTTGGTGCTGAAGAGTTTGATAATCAAGCTGATATGGAAGCTGATTATGAAGCTGATACCAATGCAACTCAGGTGTTTGAGAACACAGTTGTACGTAATTGAAGAAACTGAGGTCATAGAGGAACCAACTTTGGGTGCTGATGAGTTGGAAAGCACACCAATTGAAGTTGCTGAAAATACTGTGCTTGATGATGTTCAAGAAACAGTAAGACTTGTTCCTACTAACACAGTTCCAGATAGCTCAAGCTTTGAATTGTTGAAAAAGCTTAATGAAGAGTTGCAAAGCAAGCTAGAAGCTACTTTGAAACAATTTAAAGAGGCTACTGATAAATTGGAGAATTAACTGCTACAAGTTCGCATGAGCAAGTGATAGATCACACAATGTCCAAAATCTATGATCTGCATAGATTACAAGAAAAGAAATTGTCTGCTGATCTGCAAAGGAAAGTTAAGCTGCTCATAACACCCTTGAAGGAATGGCAGGATGAAGCCAAAAAGGGGGAAGTTAAGGTCATGAAGGTCATGGAGCAGACTCAATCTCAGCAAGCTCAATCAGTTGTAAGTCAGGATGAATTAAAAGCAAGTATGGATGATCTGAAAGAAGAGATCATTAGTTTGAAGAAGAGAATAAATCTCAGAAAACATGAAAAGTCTTCTGAAGCTGAAACTCAAGTCATAGCAACTGTTGAAAAGAACATTGCTGAATCTTCATCTGGAAAAAGGAAAAGAAAGTTAGTTTTGAGTGAAGATGAAGAAGAAGCTGAAGAAACTGGGAGAGTTACCAGATCTAAGAGTAAGCTGAAGCATGTTGTTGCTAGCAGTAAGCCAAGTGATGAGAAGATTGCTGAAGCTGTTGAGAAACATAATGAGTTGCTAGCTAAGAAGAAAGCTGAATTGTTTGAGAAAAGAAAAGCT
Organism: Galeopsis tetrahit; assembly: GCA_963675135.1. Taxonomy (NCBI): domain Eukaryota; kingdom Viridiplantae; phylum Streptophyta; class Magnoliopsida; order Lamiales; family Lamiaceae; genus Galeopsis; species Galeopsis tetrahit. Next base: position 47,876,157 of record OY776126.1, on the reverse strand, counting down.
GAATTGTTTGAGAAAAGAAAAGCTGATGAGCAGATTAGAAAACAAAAGTTGAAAGATGCAGAAGCTGCAAGAAAGAAGTTTGATAATCGAGTTGCTGCATTAAAGAGGAAAATGAAATCTAAATCTGCTGTTGGAGTTCTTAATGAGAATTACATAGAATTTATTGTTGATGATGAAAATTTGGAATATTGGAATAATCTTAAGAAGAAGTGGCAGATTGCAAATTTTATTGTAAAAAAGTTTGGTGATCATCCTACCAAAGAGGATGAGTATGCTGATTTTGAAGACTTTATGATGAATGTTGCAAGAATCTTCTGGGAAGATGTTTTGTTGTTAGCTGCTGGTGCAAACATTCAGATTTTATGTCCTGAAGAACCAGTATGGGAACCTCAAAGATTAGAGAATGGAGAACCTGATCTGAAAGAGGTTGGAAACATCATTTCAAAAATTATTCAAGATGAAGGTATTACAGATCACAAGCACATGCTGGAAATCAAGAACCGGATGTATTTGGCATTCAGAATACCAAATGAAGATTGAAGATGAAGGACTAAGCTCACAAGATAACATTTCTTAACCCTATCTTTATTTTCTTCATTTTGATTTTTTGTGACTATATGAAGTATGTGTAATATTTGGTTTTATGTGAAAACTATTCTGATGTTGAATTGATGAATTGTTATGATTAACCATATATCTTAACTACTGATCTGATTTTATTTAAGTAGTTTTGGCTTCATAAAAAAGGGGGAAATTGTAGGGATATGAATCTGTGAAACAATGTTCTAGTTGATGATTGTATGTTTTGATGGCCAAAAAGCAACTTAAAGTTAATGGTATATGTGATTACATGTTGATATAAATGTGTTATATGATATATGAGTTACTGATCTTAATGAGATATTGGAATCTGAGTTACTGATCTTATATATATTTACTGATCTGATATAAGAACTGTTTAAGAACTAAGCTGATGTTTTGTATTGTATAGATAGCTTATAGAATAGGACTTAGATGTACTCTGCTGTATGTAGTTCAGTTGATGTATAGATAGGTTTTATATTTGTAAAGTTGTATTCTATATGTGTTGACTGACTAAGAACAGTAAGACTAAGAAGAGTAGTTTACTGTGCTGAGTTGGTACGTTTGAAGAATAAGTTTGGAAAACTTATTTAAGGCGTAACTGAAGATTTATTGAAGATGTGCTGACTTGGAATAAGAAGGAAGTTACAGAGTCGGTTACAAGAAGAAGTTAAAAAAAATAACAGTTTTAGAGTTAGTTGAGAGTTAGTTCACAAACTGCTAACTGTCATACTAAGTTCTATAAATACTGATTGATCTCCTACTGCTAAAGACTACTGAACATTTACTGATCTTAGAGAATTCGAGAGCAAGTCTACAGAACATTTGAAGAACTCACAAAGTTGAAGAGGTCAAGAATTCTGAGAACAGCCACTGAATTGAAGAGAAGAATAAAAGGCTATTCAAGAGAAGTTTTACTTTTCATTTTAAGTTTGTATTGTTGTATACAAGTGTGCTAGTTACTTGTGAAATTACTAGTCGATCGAAGATACACTTGGAAGTGTAATCGATAAGATCACAGTCTTAATCTTGGGACTTTAAGCCACAAGAAACTCAAGGAAGAGTAATAAAACATCACAACTGGAATTGTGAGAGTGGATGTAGACTTTTTGGTCGAACCACTATAAAATTCTGTGTTCTTTACTTTTCTGTTTGATATTTGTTAATATTTGTTTAACCAAGAACAGTAGAATTTACTAAGTAAAGATCTGAATAAAAGTTGAGTATAAAACTGAAACTGGAAGTACTGATCTGATCCAGTAAGAACAGTACTATTCAGAACACATTTCCGCATTATAAACTCTGATATTTTGAAAGATTTTTGAAAGTCTATTCACCCCTCCCCTCTAGACTTTCTTAGCTTACTCAATCTTAACTCAACTTGGGACCAACATCGAAAATCTTTAAAAAAAAGTTTTTGAGATTTTTCTAAGTTTTTCATGAAATTTTTGAATTTTTTTTGTCCATTTTCCATTTTCTGTAGAAAATGGTAGTGTTTTGTGGTGTTTTGGGGTGTTGTTGGTGGTGTCGGCGATGTCGTTGGTGTCGGCGGCGGCGTTGGTGTCCGCGGTGGCGACGACAGATTTTAGGTTTAGGGTTCAAAGGTTGAGTTGGGGTGTAATTAGTAGTCGGGGGTGCATTTAGTAGTGTAATATTACTCAAAGGGTATTTTCGAGTTTTTACATTATTATTATATTGTTAATCTGACAGGGGGAGTGTTCTAAACCGAAATGGAGGTGTAAATAGTCCCACCCTTAAATTTTGGGGGCCACACGGAAACAAAAGGAAGCAGGCCAGGGAGCTTCAATTGGCGGAGAAAAACTTTATCCTCCTTCCACACCCCCACTCATTAAAATTTTTGTTTTTTTTCATTATTGTAATAGGTAGATTTTAATTGAGTATTTCATTTTATTGTTAGCTTTGTGGAAGAATTTAAAGACAAATGAGGTGATATCTCTTTTTTAATTTAATGTTTTACTATTTATATTCTATGTGTTTGCTTTATTTTGTTAATTTAATTTTTGGCTAGTATTATTGTGTTTGAGTATTTGAATTTATGAGGGAATTATATTTTTAGCTTGATTTGGATTGTTTGATTCTATTGGTGATGTATTGATTAGATTACTGGGTATTTATTTAATCAGTTGTATGATTTCAGTTATTAATTCGTATGTTGATACATGATTATTGCGACAAGAGTTCGTATTCATGTTTGATCGTATGAGTGAAAATTGAGATAGTGTAATTTGAGTATATATTGGTTTATGGCAACGAGAGTTGAGTAAATTCATTAGAAACCCCATTAATTTACATTAATTACTTGAATGAGAATTTAGTTAATTAGTGAAGATATTATAGTAAATTCATTAGAAACCCCATTAATTACTTCAATGAGAATTTAGGTAATTAGTGAAGATATTATAGGAGCTTGGGCTTTAGTACGCAAGTGGAAAAATATGATTAGGTTTTAAAATAGATATATTATCTAAAACCCTCTTGTTATGTGATTATTCGGGTAGGAACAATTCTATTCATCCTCACGATTCTTAGGTGCGAAATTAGTTACATTTTTAGTGATTGCTCTTATCATACATCAACCAATAAATTAAACGTCCACGTTAAGCTTTAATCGATTTCCACGTAATGAAGAACACCCGAACACTCTCACTCTCTTGCTATTTGATCATCATTTTACTTGCTTTTCTTGATTAGTAGTATTTATTTTATTTGCATTTAGTTTTAATTGCTCACCCCATGTCCTATCACTATAATTACGTGACGGCAATATATAACATTAAGGTTACCGCAAGTAAACTAGTCTCGTGGTTCGATAATTTAACTAGGCACTTATCTACTACTACGAGGATCCTCTTACACTTGAGAGGTGAGTATTGAGAAAATATGTGTCACCTGAGAGAAATGTTTAGGCTCAACTTAGCTAGAGATGGCCGCTAAACATTTGTGAGCACAAAAAATCTATTGTATGAGACAAAATTAATAAGTGGGTGTACCGTCGAGGACTCTGTGTGGTCCACGGATTGAGGAAGGTCGACCTCGTAATCATGGAGGTGCGAAGGTTGTCGTCTTATGCGATCACTGCGACTAGTGTCCTCTTCAACGTGCATCTCTGAGGGTTCTTCATTGCTAGGATTCTCCCTTTGCGCCTCGTCCCCATCAATCATGTCATCCCATGATTTGTCCCTCAGGACTCGCAACTTGTCAACCTTGGAAGCGAATGGGAAAACACCCGCGAAATTTTTTACATCTCGTGAAGTGTAGATCCTTTTGCTCTTTGTATCATATACTTTGTAACCTTTATGACCATGCAGATATCCTGTGAATACACATGATCTCCCCCTCTCGCCGAACTTGTTTTCTTGTTTTGTATCCTTGGCATAGCTAGACAAGGCATCCAAAGACTCTTAAATGCTCGTAACTCGGTTTCATGTTCAACAAAATTTCATATGGGGTACGATTTAGAAGCAATTTAGAAGGGAGCCTATGTAAACGATAGTTAATATACATCCACCATAAAATGCAATAGGCAAACTTGTTTAAGAATTTATAGAATGTAATATTGCTCTAACAATTTCTAGAATGTATCTATGTCTACGTTCCACCACCCCATTTTGTTGTGGCATATGTACACAAGAAGTCTCAAGAATAATGCCAGATTGCAAGTAGTAATTCACCATGTCAGTAGATTGGAACTCCCCCCTTGTCAGTTCTAATACGCTTCACAACCTTTTCAAATTGTGTTTTTACCATATTACAAAAAAAATTGAGATATTTGTCTATTTCAGTTAAATTTCATTATGTAAGCCCAAACACATTTACTATAATCATCCACAATGGTGAGAAAATAATACGCCCATGTAGAAAAACAATTTCATATCCCCTCCAAATATCACAGTGTGTTAAATTAAACCAAGTAGTGGATTAAATCGAACTAGTAGGAAAAGACAATCTGGTTTGTTTTGCCCTCATGCAAACATCACAAATATTGTTTATGAATTTATTACTAAACGAACATACGCTTTGTATTTTAACACTAGAGGCATGACCCAAACGTCTATGCCATATGCTTGGATCGACAAAAGCTGAAAAAAATACTCTGAGTATTGGTAATGGGCTCTTAGAGGTATAAACCATCGCGTTACCTACCCACTCCAATCACGTTCCTCGAAACTGAGTCATGTATAGACAAACGTAATGAGAAAAAGTTAGAATGCATTTTAGGTCTTTAGTGAGTCGACTAACATATAGAAAATTACACTGAAAATCGGGAACGTGCAAACACGTACGTTCAATTTCCAAATTATTTGGCAATTTTATGTTACCAACACATTGAACTAGGATTCTATCTCTATTTGGTATTTTAACAGGAACTTCAACATTAGTTTTCATAAGAGAATTAAAATTACCTTCTTCGTGTGTAATATGTTTCGTAGCTCCGAAATCTATTACCCACGTGGTATTAAAATTAAACTTACCAGCCATGTTTATCGAGGGTGCAAGAGAGTTGGATGTGGTGCCGACGGTGTTGTTGAGTAAATCCCTCAATTATGCCATTTAAGAGGAACCGACATCTAAGTCAATTGTATAGTAGGTTGAAACCTACATCTTCTCTTGGCGTGTGAAATTGAGGTTTCTTTTCAATTCATATGCCTTAGGTGAACTCTCATTTCCGAATCTCTCTTCAAGGTCACACCATATTTCTCGTGCCGTCTTGGCATGCTTCACACTGTTGCGGATATCCTTGTGATCCATCGCCACCACCAGCCACCCTTTATCCATTGCATTACAACGTTTCCATAAAGGAAATTCAGGTGTTTCATCATCGGGCATCAGTATAAATTCGTCAATGAAGCCGAACTTGTTCTTTGACAAAAGACAATTACTCATCTCTTTAGACCAATCTCTATAGTTTCCATCGCTAAGAAGATTAGTGACGAAAACATGGCTCAGGTTATAGTAGGAGCCAATATAGAAAGGTGACATCATGTCAATGGTGGACCCGATTTTATTGTCGTCTTTAGCCATTGAATCGTGATGTAACAAGGAAGAAATTTGCGGAAGCTTAGATGATTATCTCAGGAATTCAACCTGCTCCAGTACCATGTTTAATGGGAAAATTGCACTTTTGGTCCTATAAGAATGAGTTCAAATCACTTTCAGTCCTTTTTCATGCACTTTTGGTCCTGTAGTTTATTTCCGTTAGTTTTAACGGATGGAAATTGCATAAACCGTTAAATATTGCACTTTTGATCCTGTAAGAATAAGATTAAATCACTTTCGGTCATTTTTCATACACTTTTAGTCTCATAATAAATTTATGTTTATTTTAACGGAAGAAAATTGCGTGAAAGACACACATCCCTTAAAACACAATCAAAAGCTTAATATGGGATTAAAATTTTGGTAATATCATTAAAATTATAAAACTACCAAATTTATTTTAACAATTTATTTAAATAAGTAATTATTTAAAATTGATAAATTTACTTAAAATAATTTTATGATCTAAAAATTCAATCAATTATATATAAAATGAAAATTAAATCTAAAACTGATCTCAAATCAAAGCAAAAAAATAAAAAGTATTTGGCTTGATTTTGATTTTGATTTTTGTATTTTCAAATTATATCCAAATTATATGGGGTTAAAAATTAATTTAAATTTGAAGATTATATTTAAATATACAGTGTATTTTTTTAATTTTATATTTTTGTATATTCAAATTATTTTTCAAAATTTACTTTTAATTTTTTTTTTGTATATTTCAGTTGTAATGCAAGAAATTACTTCAAAAGTTATTTAAATTTAAATTACATTATTTGTTTTTAGTAATTTTTAATTATATTCAAATCCTTGAATTAAAAAAAATTATTTAGATTCTATAAAAAAAATTCAAATTATATAACACGGTGAGATTTAGTCATTTATAGTAAAAAAATTAATATTCTAAATTCTATTGATTTTATTTATATTTTAATTCTATAAGTATAATTTATTATTAGTTTTAATAATAGTTTTGTATTTTTTATAATTATAATTAATATTTTTTTAGGAATATTTTTTGGTCAACTAACGATTTTCATCCATAAACTATCTTACAGGACCAAATCTGCAATAAACAGGACCATTTATAAACTTTAGGACCAAAAGTGATTTTGAAAAATTCCTACAGAACTAAAAGTGCAATTTTCCCCATGTTTAATTGTATTGAACGTGATAAAGATTGGAGAAAAAAATATTCTCTTGTATTTCTTTTTATTAACAAAATAAAATGACATGGGTTTATGTACAATTCCCGGTCCACAATTCAAGGAATACATTTCTATTCTAATTCTAATCATGGACTATTTAATTCCATGCAATGGAAGATACAAAGAATCAAAGAGTAATGACAATATCAATTTTTGTCATTTGAGAGGACTTGTCATACGTGTATATTCACATATGCCAATATCCCATTCTTGTCATACAAGAATATACACTTGCCATAATGTAGTACTTTCCATGCGAGAATACATCAAATATCTTACTCCATCCTTCAGCCAGATAATCATGGTTGTATGCACCATAAGTAATTGATACGTCTACCAAAAGTATCTCACTTACCTTATTTGTTCGTCCATCAAAAATTTACATACACATCGCTTTTATGAAAATATAATTTTATCTTCATTTTACTTGTTACTGAGTATGACTATTGTGTACCATGTGCATGTATGTAACTTGTTCCATAAAATAGGGATCTTAAATGAATTAAGGATATATGAGTCTTATATAGAATGAATTTCTTATAAGAAATTGAGTTGACTTGTAACATAACATTACTAAAAAGTGTAAGTCACTATATCTGAATATATCACTACAAAAAACGAGCGGTTTACCGACGGATCTACCGACGGAATTGTGGTCGGTAGGCGTGGTTTCCGACGGCACTACCGACGGAATAATTCAGTCGGTTCTAGGCTCGTCGGCCCGGTTTACCGACGAAATTTTTTTTTCCGTCGGTAGTACCGACGGATTCCCGACGGAATAAATCAGTCGAGTCTGCCGACGGATCTCATTCCGTCGGTAGGCCGAATGACCCGTTTTGAAACCGGGTCTGATTTCTGTCGGCAATTCCGTCGGACGTCCGTCGGTAGTACCGACGGACTTGCCGACGGAAATTTATTTTAGAATTTTTTTTTTCAAAAATATATCCGTCGGCTTCTGTCGGGAATTCCGTCGGTACTTTCCGACGGATCTACCGACGGAACTCGATTTTATATTTTTTAATTCGGAATTATATTCCGTCGGTGGTTCCGTCGGTAGTACCGACGGATAATTCCGTCGGTAGTAAGGTAACCCAAAAAAAATTAATGGGGCAGATCGGACCCGGGTCCGACCCGACCCGACCCGCTACCTGTTATTAAGGCCACCATTTATTCTGGCCTTGCTAGGAATCGAACCCGGGTGTGTGGGCGCCTAGAGAGGGGCGCCTACCACTCGGACAAGTGTGTTACTTGTTCGTAATTGTAATATTAATTGTATATGTACTCATTTTCAGCCCATTTTTTTTTTAAAATTCATAAAATTAATTTCTTTCATATATATCAAATAATTAAATTTGAAATCTATAATTTATATTTTTATAATTTATATATTTTAAAATACTAAAATATTCATATTTTAACTAAAATACTAATATTTTTTAGTAAAAAATTCATTTTTTCTAATTATTTTTTAAAAAATTTCAAAAAATTAATGTCATTCACATAAATTAAATAATTAAATTTGTAATCTATAATTTATATATTTTTAAATACTAAAATATTCATTTTTTTGCTAATTATATTTTAAAAAATTTCAAAAAATTAATTTTTTTCACAATTTTTAGTTGTAACTTAATGATAAATATTTTTAAATTGTACATCTAATAAAATAATTAGCTTACATTATATAATTTATTATTCATCTTCTTCTTCTTCATCTTCTTCATCTACATTTTGATTTTTTGTCTCATCTTCCTCCTCTTCATCATCCTCCTCCTCCTCCTCCTCCTCCTCCTCCTCCTCCTCCTCATCCTCTTCCTATTCATTTTCATCATCTTCCTCATTTTCATTATCGTTTTCAATTTCGATCAATTGTGAATTTCCACCCGTCAAGTCTACGTGGATATTCAAATCTCCCGAAAAGACTTCAGTTCTAGCCTCTATTTGTTCCGTTTGAAACAGAGAATCATCTTCATCACTCCTGTCCTTTGTAGGGACTTCTACCATTGATCTTGCCTTTACTTTGCAAACAGCGTGCCATTCAATTTTACTACGTGATCGTACTGGATACTTGCAGTAGTATACTTGAGATACTTGATGGGCAAATACAAATGGATCATTCCCGATATAGCTCCTTTTCGGATTAACATCGACGAGTTTGTACTCCGGATGAATCCTTGTTCCTGAAGGGCCTGAATCAAACCAATGACACTTGAACAACACTACAGTCTTTGTTGGATATCCCGGATATTCTACTTCAACGACTTCGTGCAACACCCCATAGTAGTCACTTGCATCTGCATTGTAGTTTGCACTGCTAACGCAAACACCACTGTTGGTAGTCGCTTTTCTTGATGCATACTCAGATGTATGAAATCTGTAGCCCTTCACAATATAGCCGTTGTAAGTCTTTACACGACGTAGTGGTCCTTTGCTGAGATCCTTTAAGAATCGATTCCCAAAATCGTTTGACCGTCCCTATACAGTTCAAATAATTAACATTAATTATGAATCATATTTATTTACGTAAAATTTAAGGAAATGGTACTCACACAACGTTGGAACCATCGGGCAAAATCACGTTGAAGACGAGCATCTATATCTGTATCTGAGATGTTTTGTTCTGTTCGTCTTAGTTCTTGAGTATACATCCTAATTCACAACATCCAATCACAATTAATATTAAATTACATAAATGAAGTAATGATAAAAATATGAAATACTTACTCAATGTAAGGCTGAACTTCATCACAATTCAATAACACATACGTTTGTGCTATTTCTGCCTCTCTGTTCGACTCCCACTCTCGTTCAGTGAATTTTCCTATTGGTCGTCCCTTAGACTTGAATATAGACAGCATTCCATCAACCTCTTCACCGATATTGTCTGTATCTCTACCACCGTAGTTACGTGGTCCACTTCTCAACCGAGTGTTGACATGGTCTTCAAAATAATAAGAACAAAACATGCCAACCTCTTCATTCAAATATGCATTGACAATCGATGCTTCCACATTTGCCTTTTGTTTAGCATTGCGTTTCAAGTTGTGGAGATATCTGATTTATAATAAAAAAACATATATTTTAATTCAGTGAACATGCATGCATGTAGTATATATAAAAAATGAAAAATGTAAGAGTTTACCTTTCAAATGGGTACATCCACCTGTACTTCACTGGACCACAAATTCTGGCTTCATACGCTAAATGAACGGGTAAGTGTTCCATGGAGTTGAAGAAGCTAGGTGGAAAAATTTGTTCCAACTTACACAAAATCACTGGAATGTCTTGCTCCAAACGAATCATATCATCGATCTTGATCGTTGAAGATGTTAAATCTCTAAAAAAAAAGACTTAATTCAGTGATAGCCCTCCACACATTGAGAGGAACAACGTCTCGGAACGCAATCGGTATCAAGCGCTGCATAAAAACATGACAATCGTGACTCTTCATCCCTGAAACCTTAGCCCTGTTTATGTCTGCGCATCGACTCAAGTTTGACACGTAGTTGTCTGGAAAATTCAACTCGTGAATTCAACTCTTCGCGACGACAATAAATGTTCAACTCTTCCCGGGACTTTGGAGTATCTTTCGTCTTGCCTTCTGTGTTCATCATTGTGTGGAACACATTATCAAACACATTCTTCTCAATGTGCATCACGTCCAAATTGTGTCGGATCAATAGTGAACTCCAGTATGGTAAATCCCAAAAAAACTCTTTCTATTCCATCCACCTGGGATTCGACCGTTGTGTTCAGCTGCATTTTCCTCAGTAGATTTTTTCAAACCCGTCCACTGAATCTCATGTAACAACGTTTGTCTTGTACGGTAACATTATACTAGAAGAAATTAATAAAACATATACGTATAACATTATACTAGATCAAATAATTGTATAATTAAAATACCGTTTCGAAGGGGCGGTCGATTGTGTGTAACTGTTCTGTTCTTCAAGAAGTTGTTCTTATTCCTTCTAAATGGATGATCTTGAGGTAAGAACTTTCGGTGATTATCGAACCATGTAACTTTCCTACTCTTCTCAAGACTGAAAGCTTCAGAAAAATTCATACAATACGGACATGCTTGAAACCCAACCGTTTTCCACCCAGACAACATAGAATATGTAGGAAAGTCGCTAATGGTCCACAATACAGCAGCACGCATCGTGAAATTCTGTTTTCTGAACACATCATACGTTTGGACACCACTTTCCCATAAAAAGATCAAGTCTTTTATAAGAGGCTGGAGATAAACGTCAAGTTTATCCTTTGGATTCGACGGACCTGGCACCAATACAGTTTGAAACATTGTTTGAGGTTTCAAGCACATCCATGGAGGAAGATTATACGGAGTCAGAATCACCGGCCACAACGAATACTGCTTTCCAAAGCTCCCAAACGGTGCAAAACCATCAGTACACAAACCTAACCTCACATTCCTCGGTTCAGAAGAAAAAATGAGATACACGTTGTCAAGGTGTTTTCAGGCCTCCGAGTCCGCCGGATGTCGCATCTCCCTAGACTCGGTCGAAGACGAATCTGTTGCATGCCACGTCATGTGTTGTGCTGTGGCAGTAGATTGATACAATCCCATTAAACGGGGAATGATTGGAAGATAATACATCTTCTTGTGTGCCACTTTCTTCTTCGACGACTTCGATTGACCAGCGGGCCCCTTCCGACGTGGCTCTTTGTAACGAGGATGACCACACATCTTACACACGTTCAGATTGTTATCTTCATCACCCCAATATAACATGCAACCGTTTACACAACAATCAATCTTCTCGACCGGCAATCCCATATTTTTCATCATTTGCTTGCTTTGATGATACGTTGTAGGCACCTTATTCTCAGGAGGGCAGATCTCACTACATAATTGTGTCATTTGCTCATATGCCCTGTTAGAAAGCTTGTTCTCGGTCTTGATAGCCATAAGTCGGGCATTAAATGACAGTTCAGAGTGAGAATCACAACCCGAATACAAATCTTGATCGCATAATTTGAGCATTTCATAAAACCGAAATGCTTCATCCGTCGGCTGCTCTTCTACATTTGAAAAACCGGCTTCCATTATCATTGTTTGATACATATTGGGTTCTCCCTCCCCAAACTGTTCTCCCTCCCCAAACTGTTCTTCCCCACCAAACTGCTGTTCCCCACCAAACTGTTGTTCATTACTCGTGCCGGCTTGATTACCATATATTTGTCTTTCATAGATACCAGCAGTGTAATAGTATAAAACTTGATCAAAGTTATAAGGCCAACGTCCTTCGCCGTGAAATGTCCAGTTATAATAATTAACAGTGAAACCATTCTTCAGAACATGTACAAAAACCTCATCAATCGACTTAAATATTTTATTCTGACATTTTTTGGCATTACACGGACACTTGATACAATCCCAATGCATGTAATGTGGGTGGAGCTTTGCAAATTCAACAAATGACACAAGTTCATTGTAAAATTCACTATTCACATTTCCTAAAATGAACCTAGGAGTTTCATACATCCATCGACGATCCGGCAATTCCATCTGTTAAACATTTAACATAAAATTCTTACAAACATATAAAAAAATGCACAACTAATTAAACTACACAACTAAACTACAAATATATAAAATGCACAACTAATTAAACTACACAACTAAACTACAAATATATAAATTGCACAACTAATTAAACTATAACCATATAAAATGCACAACTAAACTAGAAAATTTAACCAAGTAAAAAAGAAAAACGTACCGAAATTTGCTTGCTCTCATACAATTTCCACAATTTTTTTCGACTGAGAGAGAGAAAGGGGAAGAAACTTTCTGTAAATATTACGCGCTACCAACGGATTTTGAAATTCCGTCGGTGCGTACATTTTGAATCTACCGACGGATTCCAAATTTCGTCGGTAGGGTGCCGCCCAAACTTCCGTCGGTAGAGTACTTGGCCGACGGAATTTCCGTCGACAGACTTTATTTCCGACGGAATATTTATTTCCGTCGGCAGACTTTATTTCCGACGAATATTTATTTCCGTCGGCAGACGTTATTTCCGACGGAATATTGGCGGGATAAAATAAAAATCGAAAAAATAAAATAAAAAATACTTTACTTTATACCAAAATCTAACGAAAAATTATGTATTATGTATAAATTAAAAACAATAACATAAATAAACAATCCATTGACAAACATCGATCAACCGAAATAAATATGTCCAACAGAAAATTAAATAGTTTGACAAAAAAAATAAATAGTTCGATAGAAAATTAAATAGTTCGACAGAAAAATAAATAGTTCAAACATCAACCATTATACTAAAAAAACTCATCATCACCACCACCAATGAAATCCAAGCCGTCGTCGTCTGCCTCTGCATCTGGAGCATTGAAAGGGGGAACTGAACCAACCGGAGCATCGAAATGCGGAGGGGGAACTGGACCAACTGGAGCATCGAAAGGCGGAGGGGGAACGCTCATCGCCTGTTCAAAACATGTATTTATTTGTTTAGAAGACATCCCCAACGATCGACCAATAGTGTCAGTTAGCTGTCGGAAGTAGTGGTTCATCATGTGTACTACGTTCGGGTCCGAAACAGCAGTGGAGGATACAGAGGCCTGCGATGCACGCTGGGACGAATTGGACGACGCAACTCTCACTGAGCGGCTCATCCGGCCAAGGCCAAGGACCCGTCCTCGATCAGCCGGGGCAACGTCCAGGTAAATCCCGTTAAGATCAGGCGGAGCGCTGGGCCCGGCTTCAGTAGAAACCTGTGTCGTCTCCTCTTCAATCCTCCGGTTCACATCCAACTACATAATTACAAAAAAATTAAATTAATACATAGTTCAATACATTTAATTAATTAAATATTAAAAAAACATCACAATTTAATTAAACTTACGTGAAGCTGGGTAGTGCGTCCATATGTGGACGTCTGTGAATCTGGATCAAACGGATGAAGAACGTTCAACCGATCCACGTGTGTGGGTTCACGCCCAAGTTCCCGCTCCTATTTCGTACCAAATGAGCATATAAAAATTATTTTATATAATATAATATAAATAATTGAAATAAATTTAGTGAACACTTACTAGAGCAATTGAGTGCTCATACGCGGATCGCCCCCCCTCCCCGATACCTTGACATCCCACCTCCCCCATCACTTGTACGGTTGGCTCGAGAAATTTCACACTTCCTCATGTACTCCGGGCTACTCCAATACGTGGTCAACGTGTTCCACACGTTGACTCCATTTTCGTCCTCCCCCAACGTCTGCACCACGCCACGTTTACGCCAAGCATTCCTCCAGGTGTACATTATCTCATTATACCTAGACTGACATGAAGATAGCCAATGACGGTGGATATCGTTGTCCGAAAAAAACTCCCTCTGCCAATAAGCATGTTTCTGCACATATTCGATCAGCATATTTATCAAATAATATATATAATAAATTGTTTATTAATATTTAATTGAATGCACTCAAATACCTGGAATTCCTCCCAGTATTCATCCTTTTTCGTCTGCGGCACCTTCAGCCAAGAGTAAGCATTCGCAACAATCTTGCACTTAGTAATCACCACAGTGCAAATCTTCGATATCTCATTACCAGGAAGTAAGCTGTGACATTATATATTAAGAAACAAACACATTATAAATTAAAAAACCTACAAAAATTGATGCTATTAAATATTGTTAAACCTTAAAATTATTTAATTAATTACTTACTGTACACCCTCAATCCATATTTTTTCAGTCTGTGTTCTCGGGCCCGCGTGGGATGTCCACGAGCTGCCGACGACTGAGATGACGGTGGCGAATGTTGTGGAACGGATGCCGACGACGTCAACGTAGCAGGCTCAACAGGCCTAAGTGAGCCTCTCATACGTCGAGATCCTGAGGCCCCACTAGCATCTTGACTCATCTATTTTAATAAATAAAATTTAAAAGTATAATAAATTAATCAATAATTAATATAGTAATGAAATCAATAATTTTCTATTTTAATTAATAACATTTTAGTAATTTAAGTCAATAATTTCCTAATTTAATCAATAACAAAATTACGTTACTAATGAAATCAATAATTTACCAAACTAATTAATAATGACTTAATTTAAACAATAACAATAATTACTATATTTACAACACCTCTACTTATAAGAATAATTACTAATTTAATCAACAATAATAACCTAGTTTAATTATCAAAACGAACTAACAAAACTACATTATATATTTGAACTAACATACATTAATTAATTACAATTAACCAATAAAAAACATATAATCCACGTACTAACATATATTTGAATGAATTATACATATATATTCATCAACTACGTACATGAAATTTTATAATAATTAACATGCCATTTAACCTCTACTTATAAGAATAATTACTAATTTAATCAACAATAATAACCTAGTTTAATTATCAAAACGAACTAACAAAACTACATTATATATTTGAACTAACATACATTAATTAATTACAATTAACCAATAAAAAACATATAATCCACGTACTAACATATATTTGAATGAATTATACATATATATTCATCAACTACGTACATGAAATTTTATAATAATTAACATGCAATTTATAATAATTAACATGCAATTTATAATACAATAACTTAATTAAAATTAATTAAGAAAAAACGTACCGTTTAAATTGAAGAAAATTGGAGTAGATAATCGTAATGCCCTTTGTCGATCAATCCACGCACCACGCACAAGAAAATTCAATCCACGAGGACAGAACAGGAGACGAACAGGGAGAGGGGGACGAAAGACAAAAAAAATTTTCCCTTATGGGGAAGAACTGCCTCTCTTCGGCAATTCTTATAAAAAAAAAATTGTGGCTACCGACGGATATTTCCGTCGGTAGCACGCGAATATTAATTAGTTAGTCAAAGCGGTGCGGCTACCGACGAATATTTCCGTCGGTAGCACGCGAATATTAATGTGTCAGTCAAAGCGGGTCGGCTACCGACGGATATTTCCGTCGGCAGTCGAAATTTGAACGACCGACGGAAAAAATCCGTCGGCAAGCAAGGCTAAACGACACCGTTTGGCTGCGGAACTAAATTCCGTCGGGAAGTCCGTCGGCCGGTCCCGACGGATCTTGTATTCCGTCGGGAGTCAGTCGATTCGAGAATTCCGTCGGCGATCCGTCGGGCCGGCCGACATAATGGATTCCGTCGGTAGCCTTCCGTCGGCAAACTCCGCGTTTTTTGTAGTGTATTGTTGGGAATTGTAAGTCACTACAATTGAAAAGTGTAACAAAATATGACTAAAAGGTGTAGCATTACATTACTAAAAAGTGTAAGTCAATATAACTGAAAAATATTGTTGAAAATTGTAAGCTACTACAACTGAAAAGTGCAACAAAATATATCTAAAATGGGTAACATAACATCACTAAAAAGTAAATATATGTGAAAGTTGTTAAATGTAAGATTTGAACACTATACCTCAACGACATCAATTAACATACATATTTTCGCGTGTTTAACTTCATTGTTAATCCTACTCATTTTTTAAAATGGACTCAATTCCTTATAAGGAATTGAGTCTACAAGAGACCTACCCATGAATTAAATAGATATTAAGGAAGAATTGTCATAAATAATGGGGTTAATTCTAAATAAATACACCACCTTTAGTGCCAATATCAATTTAATCACGACATTTACGATTATTGTAAAAAATCCAATCTTTCATCGTGTTGCAATTAGATACACATTTTGTTTTTCTCCGGCCACGTCAAATTACAAATATTATTTTTTATTTTTTTTATTTTTCACATTAGATTACACTTTATAGAAATAAAAATAAAATTTTATAAAAATAAAAATAAACTCCTGCTTCTTCTGCGTCTTCTCAGCTTCTCAAACTCAATAGAGTTCTTCTTCTGCGTCTTTCTCACCTCTCAAACTCTTCTAACCCTAAAAATCAAAATCATAAGGAATAGAACTCTAACACTAAAAATTGCAATTTTTTTTTTTGTCAAGAATGGCCCATAACTAATGGGGAGCCAATTAAACCGCCCCCTCACAAGAAAATGCCTAGAAGACCCAAGAAGATGAGGAAGAGAGGTCCCGAGGAAAATTGTAAAAAATCTACAAAATTGAGAAGACATGGGATACAAATGACTTGCTCTGTATGTAATGTAGTGGGACACAACAAAAAAGGTTGGTGCAAAGGGCCCAAACTTTTAAAAGAGCAGAGAAATTGCATGTAAGATTGTGTTTATGGTCATTTATACTCATTTTTTTGGCACACATATATGGTGATTTAAAATGTCATGTTATTCCTCTAAAAAAAATGTTATGTTATATGTTTGTCATGTTTGAAGAAAAATTACAAACCAAGGCATGGGTGTTGATTTGCGAAGCCTCTGACACTATTTATATGAGGGTAAGTTTTTTATTTTATTAAATATTTGTATATTTCTCACAACTATATTGTTATATTCATTCTTTCAGGGCGCCTAGTTCTAAGAAGAATGTTGTATATGTGAGTGGGTGAAGTCGGCGACATTCAGTAAAGGGGTAGAATAAGAGGTGGAAGGGGTGGTAGTGGAAGTGATGGTGTACGTTGTTAGTACTCAAGAGAGTCTTGCTACTGCGGTTGGATTCCTCTATGCCACTTTTTGTGTTCCACCCTACTGGATCTTTAACACGTGTCGTCCCAATATAATAGGACGTTGATTATTTTTTAATATGACACGTGTCAATCATACATATAGTGGAACAAAATATGGAACATGAAAAGTGGAACAGGTGATTTCAATCCGTGCTAATGAAACATGAAACAAGTTGTGAAACATGAAACAAGTTGATGATCTGTTTATTTATGATCTTTCGATTTATATGTTTATGCTAATGATTGCAAATGGTTTGTACATTACACGGTCTAACTATTACTTTTAGTATGCTACATATATTTTTTCAAAATATTTTCTAGAATATTTTTGTTGCAGTAATCATTAGTGTTAAACACATTAATTCTTAGAATATTTTTTAAGAATATTTTCCTCTCCCATAAAGCATATAAATTGTAGTCCTCCAACTAGTTGAACAAAAGAACAAAATTATTCAATAATTAAAGAATTCATGAAGAAATAAAAAAAACCACCAGCAAGGTTATCTTTACCATACACCCAAATACAATAATTAATTGAGGTCCACTGAAAAAAAATTATAGTCCTCGAACTAGTTGAACAAAACAATAAAATTATTCAATAATTGAAGAATTCCTGAAGAAATAAACCACCAGAAAATTTGTCATGGATTAGATGCGTGTTTTTTTTTTTTTTTTTTGCTTTTGTATGATTTAAGGGGATTTTGATTTTTAAGGTTAGAAAAGAAGAATTGAGTTTGAGAAGTAAGAAAGACGCATAACTTGATTGAGTTTGAGAAGAAGAAAAACTCTATTGAGTTTGAGAAGTTGAGAAGACGTAGAAGAATAAGGAGTTTTATTTTTTATTTTTATAAGAAGTTGGAGTTTTATTTTTATTTTTATAAAGTGTAATATGATGTGGAAAATAAAAAAAAATAAAAAAGAATATGTGTAATCTGACGTGGGTTGGTCAGAGAAAAAAAAAAGTGTATCTAATTGCAATGAAATGTTGGGATTTTTTACAATAGTAATAAATGTCGTGAATAAATTGATACCGAGACTAAATGTGATGTATTTATTTATAATTAACCCTAGATAATGTCTTTAGCCTAATGACAAAGACTTAGTCTATTGTTGTTGAAGTATTGTTGAAATTTTATATTTTTATTTGCATTTTTTTTCCACTTTAATTTTTCAGGTATTAAGTAGTAAATTAATCGGTAATTTATTAATTTTAAAAAGCTCTTTATCATTAAATTAATATACACTTTAATTATCTCTTTCTCATTAAATTAATATGCATTTTAATTATATAAAATTATTTAAATTTTACTTCTTTATGTATTATATTTAAATTTTAATAAAATATATATATATATATATATATATATTGTCATATGAGACGATTTTTTCTCATATATATTTTGTATGATTCATTGACTTATGATCCTAACGGATCATGTTTAAAAAAAATAAA
Source organism: Galeopsis tetrahit (assembly GCA_963675135.1). Classification (NCBI taxonomy): domain Eukaryota; kingdom Viridiplantae; phylum Streptophyta; class Magnoliopsida; order Lamiales; family Lamiaceae; genus Galeopsis; species Galeopsis tetrahit. Next base: position 47,857,202 of record OY776126.1, on the reverse strand, counting down.
TTAATACTTACGTGGAGTTTCGTCTCATAGACGAGCACAACCAATCGATCAAAATTTACCCCATTAATCCGACGTAAGTCCTCAATTCTCCGAAATACGTAAACCTCAACATGAACTCAACAAAAATATCCACTACTATATATATAATTAAGCACGAAAATGTATAATATTAGTTCACATAAAATCTAGTATTAGTTTATATACAATACATTATTAGTTCACATACAATATATTAGGTCATATATTCCTTTCCAGTACATTTCCAACTATTGAATATTTAAAATAAAATTTTAACATTAAAATCATGAAAATATAACATTATCTCAATATCAAACTCTCAAAAGAGACCAACATATTATTTGTCTTGGGGTTGACTATGTGATCATTCCCAATGGTTGAAATAGATGACACATATAAAATAGATCTAAATTTCATTTCACCATGAGAATAATATAGTATTAGCTTATATTTAATATAATATTAGTTCACATACTCTATGACAGTGTTTTCATAATTGAACCGGTGACGAAACTGGACAGACCACTGGTTCACGGTTCAACCGGTTGGATTGATTGGACCTGCGGTTCAACCGGTAAAATATTTTTTATATATATATTTTTCAATATTATCTATGGGTTATTAAAAAATATATGCAAACATAAATTTAGAAAACAAAAACAATAGGTCTTATATTAAATATCCCAATATAGTTTGTGCCTTATGTTAAATAACACAGGCCCATTTACGTTCCTATAAATTGTTGGATTAGGGTTTCAGGTTTCATTCCAGTGATCGCTAAAATTTCGTCGGTTGCAATCTCTCTTTTTTTTTTTTTTTTGAAATTAAAATATTTAATTTTGTCGGCTAAAATACAAGTAAATAATCTCTCTTATTTTTGTGAAACATGATAATATGAAGTACATAAACTCTAGATATTGATTTTATAATTAAAAATTTATCAGTTCATAGCAATCCATGTTTTGGTAGATTTTGGTTCTTAAATTGCTACTAAGAAAATGAAATTGTGAAATGGGAGCTTAGAGAATGTTCGGAGAAAACCGTCGCACCATTTTTGACCGATTTGCCGGTTTTAGCCGGTTCGACCGGTTTTGACCAGTCCGACCATTAAAACGGGTTTGAGGAACCTTCTGGACTGGTGTCGTGGCCGGTTCACGGTCGAACCGGCCGGTCCGATCCGGTTTTGACATCATTGCTCTATGGTACTAATATTTCAAATACAATATAGTAATAATTCACATAATGTATAGTATTAGTTCAAATATTAAATAGTATTAGTATACGAACTAATACTATACAATATTTGAATTAATACTATACTTAACAAAAATGTCAAACCTACTTAACAACACTACATAAAGATTCTATAATATATATATATATATATATATAATTAGCATTAACACTAATTAACAATAACAGTGACAAAGTGGGATAGCTCAAGTGGTTAGAGCACCACTACCTAGGCCTTAGGTCCTGGGTTCGAGTCATGGGGAGGGGAAAAAAAAGGATGGGTATTTAACTTCCATAAAAAAAAAATATTAACAATAACACTTAATAAAATAGTAAAATTACTAATAAAATGGTCTCTTATACCCACATTAATCTCCAGTACTATACAATATATTAACTAATACTGTACAAGGTGTGAACTATAACTATATCGTATTTGTACTAATACTATACTTAACAAAAAAATACACTAGCATATTCATGATTTTAGGCATACCATGCAAATTAATACATCAATACTGAAAGATTAATACTATAATTAATTACAAATAGGAACAAAAGTGAGAAGGAACACATACATCAATACTGAAAGATTAATACTATAATTAGTTAATTACAAATAGGAACAAAAGTGAGAAGGAACACACTGAGCACACAATTAATAGATATGTTCTCACTCAATAAGCATATGAATGCATAAATACGATAACCACAAAGAAAATAACAAAATTGATGCAATATTATGTTGGTTCATTCCTCAATTCTCCATTCATTTAAATTTCTAAATATAAATTTTAGTCTTCAAGTAGATTATATTATTAATTAGTTTTAAAAAATACAACTTTAAAAAACTGGTAACAAACCAGATATGGTTGTAAAAATAATGAACACACAACAAAATAATCTTAATTACTACTATGAACCAGATTAAGGGAGCTAAAAAGTGATTATGCAATCTTTATACATTTATACCCACCTTAGAACGTACAAGAGAAACAATGTTTTCTCTTGTATTTCCATTTTCTCATCAATTTTAGCAGAAAATAAATTTACACTAGCTCTTTGAGAAAAAAAAAAGTCATCATTTGAGGTAGACAATTGGTTCTCTATAAAAAAAAATGTAAATGATTAAGAAAAATAAATAGAAAACACTCTAAATACCTTAAGTCACTCAATTCAAGATCATTGATTTATCCCTGATAGCCTAATTGCAACCATTGTAATTGGGAGTTCCTCACAAGTAGATCAATACATTATAACAATCTGTCATACTTTTGTCAATGTCCTTTTAAAAATAATTTGGAAAAAAATACTAGTTTAGCTGGGTTTTTTCAAAGTTTTTGTATTTTTCGGAAGTTTTTCTCCGAAATTTTGGTCATTTTTAGAAAAAAAAATGTTATGAAAATTTTATTTCGATTTTTTTTTTTTTTGCGATAGTCATAATTTTTTCTGTTGGGATATTCATCCTACCCCTAAGCTTATTGTATAGATATGTTAATTTTGATGGCCAAAACCGAATCATGTAATCTTAAGTGTTAAATATAATTTGTAATTCAGTTGATCGGTTACCTAAACTGTTCTTATAAAGCTTAGTAGATAGGAGTTAGTCAAGTCAACATTGGACCTGCTTTTTTTTTTTTTTTTTTTTTTATGGAAAGTTAAATACCCATACCTTATTTTTTTTTCCCTCCCCATGACTCGAACTCAGGACCTAAGACCTAGGTAGTGGTGCTCTAACCACTTGAGCTATCCCACTTTATCATTATAATGTAAGTTACTACATTAACAAAAACATATCTTTAGTGAAATCACAAGTACAGTTTGAGGTAGACAATTGGTTCTCTATGAGGTACACAATTGGTTCTCTATGAAAACATATCTTTAGTGAAATCACAAGTACACTTCTGCTCATACATATTTTCATTAATAAACATATCTTTAAAAGAGTCAAAATCACAAGTACAGTTTTCATAATCAGCTAACATCAAGTCATCTGATAAAGTCATTGTTTACATTGCATACTTAAAGGTTTTCATAAAAGAACAAGTCTAAACTTAGGGCTTACACATTTCCGCGCTATCAGCTGACAAAAGTTTTATCTACTCAACTGATTGACACTCGCACTCTATCAAATCACTTATTTGCTCAAACAGCTTAGTCGATCACTAAGTTTGTTACTCATCTGATCACTAAAAGAGTTTGTTTTAAAAAGAGTTGAAAGTCCATTCACCCCCTCTACACTTTCTCATACATTATTACTTGTTTAGGGACCAACATTTTTTTGGTAATTTTTCTTTGAAAATTTTAAAAATAATACAATATGTGACTCAGTGGTAACCCAGCGGTGATTCGTTGATAACTCAGTGGTGGGTGTATAATTATAATTTTTTTACATGTATTTTTCTTTAAAAAAATGTTTTGGGGTGAACTCATTAAAATGAAGAGTGTATATAACTGTGACATATTTGAATACTCAACCCATAATTCATGTGTATAATCCAACCCATTTAAAAAACGGTGCGGTTAAATGAACCCGGATTTCCTATGAGTATAGCCACCAAACATTTTTTTAATCTTTCAGAACATGTGAAATGTCCCATATATCCCTAAGGTAAAATTTATGAAAAAAACGAAGATGAGTACACCCACCCGTTCTATTTCACACCACCACCACCACCAAAACAAACAGTATTTATCAACAAAAAAAACTCCAAAATTGAAACAAAAATAAATCCAAAACACCAACTGTTCGAAAAAATTTCCAAAACAAACATGTTCGAATTTTTTTCCAAAACAAACTCAATATGTTCGAAAAAAATTCCAAAACAGCTCAAATTTGTCCGGAAAAAAAGATCGAACATCTTGTTCAAAATTTTTCCCAAAACAAAGTCAATATTTTCGAACTTTTAAAAACCCTAATTTCCAAAATAAAAACAAAGTAAAAATTTCCTACCTTGAAACTGAAACGCGGCGGCGGCGAACACGCACACCTCCAACGGCGGCGGCAGCGAACGCGCACACCTTTAGCGGCAGCGGCGTTTGAAGGAGGAAGGGGAGGGGGCGCGAAGGCGCCCGTGCGAAAGGCGAGGGAGGGTTCGCGACGGCGGCCGCGTCGCTTGGAGGAGGGGCGACGGCGGTCGCGTCGCTTGGAGGAGGGGCGACGGCGGCCGCGTCGCTTGGAGGAGGGGCGACGGCGGCCGCGTCGCTTGGTCTTCTCTTCAAATAGTGGGGTCGCGGCGGCGGAAGAAGATTCAAACGGAGGGGTGAGGAGGTGGGCCGCCGCGACGAAGTGGAGTGGCGGCGCTGCAGAGCGAAATGGAGGTGGGTGTCTGAATATGAGAAGAAGAGAGAATGAAGGAGTTAGGGTTTTAATTGATAGAGGGTAATTTTGGGATTTCCAGGTGGGTGTCCTCATCCATTTTGTGTGTGTCCTCATCGCGTGGGTGTCCTCATAGGATCTGTGTGTGCCTTTAGCCGCGCCCTTTAAAAAATTGAAACCAATTACATACACATAAATATTTGCCTTACCTGTCACCCTCCAACCCCTACTTAATTACTCAAATTGTCACTCAATTTTACTCACAAAACCATTTAATTATAAATGAATCCCACAATACTCTTACTTTATGTATTTTTTCTTAAAATTTGTGCTCAAGTGTATGAACACATTTTTTATGGATGGAGAAAGTATTATATCCGCTAAAAAAGGGGAAAAAAATGTAAATGATACTTCCTCCATCCCCTATACTTCTACTTAATTATTCATTTTGTCAGTTTTAACCATCCTTAATTTATTTACTCATACTTAAAATAGAAAAAAAATTAAACTATCCCCCAAACATGTTTTGATACAATTAACTAAACAAATACAAATTTCCCGTTTAATACATGTCAATCAATTGTAGCATCTTGACCTGGCTTTATTAGTGGTAAGCTTTTTGCTGCCTTTCATGATTTTTACTAGCATACTTTAATCCCAACTAAAATGTGATTAGTATTAAGTATGCATGCAATAATTACACAGTTCCCACACAAACTACCTTTTTTAACCCATAATGATATTTTTTTTTTAAAAACTTAATTAACCAATGCAAAATACTTCTTCTTCCATTTTTTAATAAGTGAAGTTTTCATGAAATTTATTGGAATTAAGAAATAGTATGTATTAACAAATATACCTTAATTAATAAAGGAGTTCTCTAATCACATTAATTTTCAATGTTAAAAAGAGGACATAATTGACAAAAGAGTAAAATATGCTAAAACATCATTTAATTTTGAACAAGAAAAAAAAGCTATAAAACTTGACTTATTAAAAGGCGAAGATATCAAAATCTTGAAATTTGACCGACCAGAAAAAAGCAATGGGCTCAATTGTAAAACATTTCAGGAGCCATCACTTCCCCAATCATCGGGAAATAGTAAGGGCCACCAATAGAACTGATTTTCCACTAATTTAAATTTATTTACTGTATTCTATGTATATGAAATCATTTCTCAAAAATTGTATTAATTTCATTTTCCTGTTTTATAAATTAAGAATCGTTGTAATAAATGGCTTACGATAACAAAGATTTTTCGTTATTATAAATTAAGACTCGCTGTAATATATGACATGCGATACAAAACATTTATGTTTTCAAAAAATCCGAACCTATGACAACAGCTGGATAAACAAATGACGAAAAAAAATATGACAGAGTAATCCCGGTTGTCATTCTGCATTTCTAGATTGCTTTTAATTATTGAAATTGAATTGGGTCATATTATTCTCATTAAGCAGAGGTGTATATATACAAGGATTACAACAATCAATAACCTAAAATATGAAAGGAAACTGCAAGAAATAGAACTTCTAGAATATTCTACTAACATATGAAAGAGCAATTTATGGGATTGATGGAAGCAGTATGCACAGGATTGATTTCCTTCACTCCCCCTCAAGTTGGAGCATGGAGGTCTCGAATGCCCAACTTGCCCAAAAGAAAGTGGAAACGCTCACTCCCGAGTGGCTTAGTAAATATGTCTGCCACTTGATCTTGAGTGTTGATGAACATTGGCTTGATATGTCCGGATTCCACTCGTTCTCGAACAAAGTAACAATCCATTTCTACGTGCTTGGTTCGTTCATGAAAAACAGGATTGTTGGCTATATGTCGTGCAGCTTGATTGTCACAAAATAATAAGGTTGGCCCATGTTGTGGAGCTTCGAGATCTTGAAGCAGCCATCGTAACCACAAAATTTCACAAACCGTTGTAGCCATAGCTCGATATTCTGCTTCTGCGGTGGACCTTGAAACAACAGTCTGTCTTTTTGTACGCCACGAAATCGGTGCACCTCCCAAAAGAATAAAATAGCCGGTCTTTGATCGCCTAGTGAGAGCACAAGTGTCCCAGTCAGAGTCACAAAAGGCTGATATTGTTAGCTCTCCAGCAGATGGAAGAAAAATCCCTTGTCCAGGTGTGGATTTCAAATATCTCAATACTCTCATAGCAGCTTCCATGTGGGGTTGTCGTGGCTGAGAAAGAAATTGGCTCAACATATTAACGACAAACGTAATGTCCGGCCGTGTGACTTGCAAGTATAGCAATCTGCCAATTAATCTCCTATATTGCGCAGCATTCACTAATGGGGTGTTGGTTGCATCATCCAAATGAATGTTTTGTTCCATTGGAAACGAACTAGGTCGACACCCCGTCAATCCGCTTTCTTCCAAAATGTCCAACGTATATTTTCGCTGGCTAAGTATCATTCCTTCTGGCATCCACGCTACTTCGATTCCCAAGAAGTACTTCAAGGGCCCCAAGTCCTTTATACTAAAACACTTATCAAGATAACTCTTCACCTCTTGAATTTTCGCATCAGAATTTCCCATGAGTATTACATCATCTACATAAATGAGAGCGGAGATATAGAAAGTGTCTCTTTTGTAAATAAAGAGAGAGTGATCCGCACGTGACTGTCGGAAACCAATATCCAAGAGAGCCCTAGTGAACTTTTGATACCAATTTCTTGAAGCTTGACGTAAGCCATAGAGAGATTTCCGAAGACGACATACTCTATTATCTCCTTGCTTTATGAATCCCTACGGAATTTTCATGTACACCTTTTCAATTAAGTCTCCATGTAAGAATGCGTTATTCACATCCAATTGGTGAATTGCCCAATTTTTCTTGACTGCGACGACAAGTAGGTTGCGAACTGTGACCAATTTTGCCACTGGTGCGAAGGTCTCGTGGAAATCAATACCCTCGATTTGGGTGAACCCTTTTGCAACTAGATGTGCTTTATAACGTTCCACCTCCCCTGTGGGTTTGTACTTGATTTTGTACACCCACTTAGACTCTATCGCTTTCTTGCCCGGTGGAAGATGCTCCAACGTCCATGTGCCATTTTGTTCAAGAGCCTCAACTTCCTTTTGCATAGCTTCTCTCCATTTTGGATTTTTTACTGCATGATAAAAATGTTTAGGCTCATCATGTGATGTGATGGCCGATAGGTAAGCTTTATGAGAAGGAGAAAAGTTTGCATAAGAAACAAAATGAGATAAGGGATGTACCGTCGTTAAGGATCCAGAGTTGGTCGTGGGCTGCGAATGATCTATAGAGGGGGGCAAATCAATTTCATATCCTTCAAACCTCTTTGGCAAAGTTCTGGTTCGAGTAGTTTTCTGACCATCCGCATTTTGGGTTCGATTTACATGATCAATTTGATCTTGTTCAGTTTCGGTCTACTCTGTTCGGCGTTGTTCAGTTAATGTACCTGTCACCTGTTGGTTCATGCCATCTGCCTCTGGATCATGGACTAAGGTGTTAAACTGCCCACCATCTCCATCAATTGGGTTTGTAGCCATAAAATCAGTATTTGGGCCATTTTGTAGATTGGCCTGTTTGTTTTCAATTTCACCCAAGTGCACTGTCTTAAAAGGAAATTCATTTTCAACAAATATAACATCGCGGGTGGTGACAATTTTCTTTTCCTTTAAGTCGTACACTCTATATCCCTTTTGTCCATTAGGGTATCCTACAAAAATGGAAGGTCTCCCCCTTTCCTCAAACTTATCTCCCCTTGTTCCATTATTTTTCATATAAACTAAGCAACCAAAAACACGCATATGATCGTCAAAAGGTACATGACCAAATAAAATTTCAAAAGGGGTTTTATTTTTAATTGCCCTTGATGGAAGCCTGTTTATGACGTAAGTAGCCGTTAGCACACATTTCCCCCCAAAAGCCAATGGGTAAATTTGCTTGAAATCTGAGTGCATGAGCTATCTCTAGTATGTGCCTGTGTTTTCTTTCAACGACCCCGTTTTGCTGTGGGGTGTAAGAGCATGAGGTTTCTAGAGAAATTCCCTTTTTAGCATAAAAGTTTAACATGAGATTTGAAGTAAATTCACCACCATTGTCACTTTTAATTCTTTTAACCTTCTTAGTAAACTGTGTGTTCACCATATTAACAAAAGATATCAAATAAGTGCTTGCATCAGACTTAAATTTAGTTAAAAAAACCCAAATTGCACGACTAAAATCGTCTACAATGGTTAAAAAATATCTAGCTCCACATAGTGATGGAACTCGATATCCTCCCCAAATGTCACAATGAAGTAATTCAAAACATTCAGAAGTTTTAATAGAACTATCAAAAAAGGTAAACGAGTTTGCTTTGCTCTTACACAGGAATCACAAGGCTCGGTGCAATGGTTACTAACAGAATTACCCAAAAAATCAATATATCGCAGCTTGGTCTCCGAAGCATGACCCAACCGTCTATACCAAATTTTTGTGTCCACTGAAACGGCCATAGCTGCCCCTTTATTAATTGTCGGTTCCATATAGTATAGACCATCGCGATTATTCCCCACGCCAATCAGGGTCCTCGAGTGTGAGTCCTGTATAATGCAATCATTCGATGAAAATGTCAACGTGCAATTATAATATCTGGTTAGTTTACTCACAAACAATAGGTTGCATTTAAAATCAGGTATGTACAGGACATTATTTAACTTCAAACCGTTTGGTAAGATAGCACTGCCAATTCCTTTAACTGGAATTTCATTACCATTTGGTATAATGACTGGTCTTCCATTCATATATTCCTTCTCATCACAAAGTGCACCAATATCATGAGTTATATGTTCACTTGCCCCGGAATCGATTATCCAAGGCAAATTAAGAAAATTCTTACCAGCCATATTAATTAGAGGCGTCGCAGTTTGAGATGTAGGTCCTTCACCTTCAGAATAATGCTTGATAACTTGGGCATATTGATCGGCCGATATCCCAGATAGGGGACTTGCATCAAGACTTACGTGAGAAGCCCGTGGATTATTTAATCTGTCTCCGCCTTTGTTTCCTTCCCGTTTCGCATTCTTGCTCGACCACCACTCTGGATAGCCTATGATTTTAAAGCAACCTTCATTTGTATGGCCCGTTCTTTTGCAATGCTTACAGCGAACCTGTTCTTTAATACTTGTTCGTTTGTTATCCCCTGGCTTGTATTGATGTGCACGTAAGGTGCTGAAATCTCCTTGCACAGAGGCAGACTTGGATTGTGTGTGGAAGGCAGCCACTTCAGGGGTCTGTCTTCTTCCGGTCGAGATCAATTTCCGTCTCTCGTCCTCCGCTGCCATGTGGTATGCAGCGCCCAGACTAGGAGTGGGTCTTGTCATTAGAATTTGGGTTTTTATGGTCCCGATTCCTTCGTCCAAGTCCATCAAAAATTCATACAATTACTCCATTTCCTTCACTTCTATTAACTTTTTCCCTATCTCGCATTTGCAAAGTCCACAGTCACACTTTGGCATGGGCGAGACGGATTGGATTTCATCCCACAATCCGCGCAGCTTCGTGTAGTAGGCTGAGATGGAGGCCTTCTCTTGGCGAATCAAAGTTAATTCACGCTTCAATTCGTAAGCACGAGGGGCGTTTGCCTTCCCAAAACGTTCCTTAAGATCATCCCAAATTTCTTTCGAAGTTTCTGCGTATTTTACGTTGTTTCTAATGTCCTTTTCCATTGCCGTTGTGAGCCATCCCTATATCATGGCATCGCAGCGCATCCAAAGGTCCTGATCCGTTCCTTCTTCTTTCGGCATCTTGAGATTTCCATTGACGAAACCCATCTTGTTTTTTGAAAAAAGAAAATTCTTCATCTCTTGCAACCAATCTCCATAGTTGCTGTCATTCAAGGTTTCGTTCACGTGCATCGTTCGGGGGGTAGTCAGATCCATGTAGGTAATAGGGAGAGTTTGTATTAATCTGTGGCAATGTGGAACCGCTGCCAACATCGGTCGATTTAGTCATTTTGTGGCTGGTGTTTGTGGAAGAGGCTGATTTAGAGTTTCTCAGAATCGTTTAACCTGCTCTAGTACCATATTGAAATTGAATTGGGTCATATTATTCTCATTAAGCAGAGGTGTATATATACAAGGATTACAACAATCAATCACCTAAAATATGAAAGGAAACTGCAAGAAATAGAACTTCTAGAATATTCTACTAACATATGAAAGAGCAATTTATGGGATTGATGGAAGCAGTATGCACGGGATTGATTGATTTCCTTCATTAATATCATGGTCACAATTGAGTTTGACTACATATACCAGTAGATGAGCATCCGTGTATATATTACGCGGAAGATTAAAAAATGTCATTTATGTTTTATACTATATGTTTAAATAGTATAAAGAGTAAAATTCACATTTTGTAGTAATATTATTTTTTTTTAAAAAATTATATTTTCTTTAATTTTTCGTATTTCATATAAAATATTTCAATAATTTATTAAATTAATAATTTTTAATAAAGTGAGATATAATATATATATATGCATATATTTTTTTTTTACATTTCTTCTCTTGATTTATTTATTTTGCCGTCTATAGGTCGTTTTCTTAGGGTGGTGGTGTTTGAGTGGGGAAGATACATACGTGCTATTTTCGCTACATTAGACATTATCCTAAAGCAACAAATACACCATTACAAGGGAAGAAATGTGCACATGTGCTCGAAATCTCTTCCTCCTTTCAACTCATCATTAATTGTTTTCCGATGAATTATATTACTCTTATGTGTAAAATAGTGTGGCATGTTACTATTACATGTAAAACGGTGACATTTCGTTGTTCGTAGTGTGCATTCTGAATTCACAGTGTGCGTTTACAATTCGTTGAATTTTTTATTTTTTTACACTAAAATGTAAATCTTAATTCCAAATTACACCTAAAAGTAACTCTCCAACTCAAATTGCTAAAAACATAAATAAATTGATCAAACTAGTTCAAACGCCTTCTAAAAGTCAAATGCACCCTTAAAATAATTTAATATTCTAGTAAAAAATATTCTTATATTTTTCAAATGTTATTTCTTTTGGTTTAAACCCATTTTTTTAAATGTTAATAAACTTGTTTGATGTTGCGACTCTATCTCATACCATTTTCAAAATAAGAAATTAGAACAAAATTAAATTACTTAAAAAATGAAAAATAAAGTGTGCGGGCAGTTTGAGGGAGTGATCTCTCAAGAGGCACTGTTAACTTGTTTAAAATAGATTTAACCAAAGTGAAATATTCTCTGAACCTTTGTAAGTTTTGATGAAATTAGAACAAAATTAAATTACTTTCAAAACGAGAAATATAACCTTTGTAAATTTTGATAAATGTGCACGTGACACAAATCTAAATAATTTAATAAGAGATGTTACATCATTATGCAACAGGAGATCCGAACCGAATATTCAAGATGATTCATTCCTACATAAGGTATTCATTACCCCCTTTTTGGTTAGCTATCTCTCTCCCTAGTTATAATAGTTTTTCCTCAATCATTTATCTGTGTTTTAACTAACAAGTTTATTTGTCCATTTACCTTTACTAAAATTTAAAACACAACATTAATAATGTAATCACATTTGGAGACAATATAATTCTTTCAATATATATATCTGGGGCGTAGAGAAAATAAATAATTTTTTGTTCATTTTCATTGAAGAACTTAAACGAAACATCATCTAAGTTTAATAAAATAGTTAATGTATTTAACAATTAGTTTTTGAAACAATAGTAGGATTAAAAATCACAAGATAATAACATGATGGAAGTAACTAGTTAGAGCTAGGTAGTCACCGAAGTAATCCAAAAGACAAATTAACTACCTGGATAAATTTATGTATGCAATTGCATATTATACAATTGAAATGTTAAAATTGTAACTCAATTTCTCTATAATTGGGTGAACAAAAGTGTAACGTGAAAACTACATAGATACAATATATCTCAACTCATCAAATAAGAGGTTCAATTCAAACATGAAAGAAAATAAAAAGAATAATTGGTGCAAACTCGTAGTCAAAGTGTGGCCCCAATCCTAAATTCTCAAAGCAATCCCATGATTATTTCCTAATCTTTATCATTAATTCCAAAAAACCTACCAAGGTTGAGCGTTTGCGTTAAGTCATCTTGTATCATAAATAGGACTCCAATTTTCCTCTCTTTCCACACACAAAAAACACTATCATCATGAAATCTCCAATCTCTTCCTTTCTTACCCTAACCCTAATCCTTGCAACAATCTCGATATCCTCTTCACTCCCAATCCATGAACGTTTCTACCAATGCATCAACCTCAACTCCGACCTCTCCATCCCTTTTTCGACCGCCTTCTCGACCCCCGATAATGCCTCGTTCGACTCCATCCTCAAATCCTCGGCCCAAAACCTCCGTTGCCTCGTCTCTTCGGTCGCAAAGCCTCAACTCATCTTCACTCCACTAATCGAAAACCACGTCCAAGCGTCCGTTATTTGCGCAAAAGAGCTCGGAATCGAGCTCCGCGTAAGAAGCGGGGGCCACGACTACGAAGGCCTCTCCTACATCTCGGAAACGTCTCAACCGTTCATCATCGTCGACCTGTCGAAACTTCGGGCCATCAGCGTCGACATTCAGGATAACTCTGCATGGGCCCAAGCCGGCGCAACCATCGGCGAGCTTTATTATAGGATTTCACAAAAGAGCAAGAACCATGGATTTCCAGCTGGGCTTTGTCCAAGCTTGGGAATTGGAGGGCATATAACCGGAGGGGCGTACGGCCCGATGATGAGGAAGTTCGGGCTTGGAGCTGATAATGTGATTGATGCAAAGATTGTTAATTCCAGTGGAAGAATTCTTGATAGAGGTTCGATGGGGGAGGATCTTTTCTGGGCTATTCGCGGCGGCGGAGGCGCAAGCTTCGGGATTATTTTATCCTGGAAAGTGAGATTAGTCCCTGTTCCTTCAATTGTTACTGTTTTCACAGTTCCTAAAACACTGCAACAGAATGGAACAAAGATTCTGCAGAAATGGCAGCAAGTTGCTGACAAAATCGACGACGATCTTTTCGTTCGAGTTATAATACAAGCTGCAAATGGAGCTCAAAAAGGGCAAAGAACAGTGCTAACTCTGTATAATGCTCTGTTTCTTGGAAGAACAGAGAGGTTATTGAATGTAATGGAACAGAGTTTCCCTGAATTGGGATTAACTCGAAGCGATTGTACCGAAATGAGCTGGATCGAATCGGTTCTGTACATTGCGGGTTTTCCCGCGAAAACCCCACCTGAAGTTTTGCTTCAGGGGAAATCTTTGTTCAAGAATTACTTCAAAGCGAAGTCGGATTTCGTAAGAGACCCGATTTCCGAAACGGGGCTGGAGGGGCTATGGAAGAGGATAATGGAAGAAGATTCGCCGCTGATGATATTGAATCCGTACGGTGGGATGATGAGCAAGATTTCAGAATCTGAAACTCCTTTTCCTCATAGAAAAGGAGTCATATACAAGATTCAGTATTTGACACTTTGGAATGATGATAAGCCTGAGTCTGAAGCTAAGCATGTTGAGTGGATAAGGAAGCTGTACAATTACATGGCTCCGTACGTGTCGACGCTCCCGCGAGAGGCGTACGTGAATTACAGGGATCTCGATTTGGGAATGAATCGGAACGGGTCGAGTTTCATTGAGGCCAGTTTGTGGGGGTTCAGATACTTTAAGGACAATTTCATTAGGCTTGTGGAGGTGAAAAGTAGGGTTGATCCTGATGATTTCTTCAGACATGAACAGAGCATTCCGGTTCTGCCATTGATGAATGATGGAAGAGAGAAGAGGTTGATGAACTGAGACAGAATTTGATGAAGATATGAACATGTTGCAGCATGTTATAAGGATGTGTGTTGATGTATTATGTTTGGGATGTATACATACATGTGTCATGTTGTAATTGCATTTGATTTGATTTGTAATGCTTACTCTTTTGCTCAACTTCTTGTTTGTAATTCACTTGTGCTTAATCAAATCTTTGGTATGCTCTCAAGTAAGGGTGGTTTCTATAGACACTTCAATTTTGTTAAATACGGGTAGACTAAGTGAACAAATTATAAAATTACATTGGATCACGTGCATTAATTAATTTTCTCCAAGTACGTACTTCTCTCTTTAAGTAAATCTTCATTAAACCTCGTAGTCTTCAACTCTCTGAGCATGACTTCAAATCATGTTTTATTTACCACCCACGTGCTCTTCTAATTAAACGATGCTCTTGCATCTTCTCTCCAATGTGCACCACAAACCTAGCATGGAGGTTTAAGATGGATCAATGTAAAATTGTGCTAACACCTTTTTGGAAAAGCATCAAACTATCTTTACAACAAAGTCCTAAAACAAGCTAGAGATCGAAGTGTTGTTTGCATATTCGTGAGCGATCTAGGGAGGGCTCATTGGGAGGCCTTGAAATGGGTAATGAGATACTAAAATGGATCAGTTGAAAGTGAACATCAGTTTCAGAAGAGCATTAAAGTTGGGGATCAATATCCTTTAATTAGTTGGTTATGTAGGTCAGGGGCGGACCTACATAACCTGAAAGCATTGATAAAAGGAAATCACTAACTGGTTATGTGTTCACATTCTGCGTAGTGTCACAAAACTTGTCGCCAACTGCCTAATTTGCCAGTGCAAACATGCATGTCGGCTGGATTGTTACAACCCCTTCCAATACCGACACAAATTTGGGAGAATGTGAGCATGGGTTTCATTTCGGCCCTTCTCAAGTCACAAACGTTCGACACTATCATCGTAGTGGTGGCTCGTCTTTCCAAAGCAGCCCATTTTGTCGGCCTATGTCACCCGTACACAGCGAAAAACGTGACATGGGATGTAGCAAAGGAAGTTGTGAGACTTAATAGCTATTGTATTTGTCTGGGATAGGGACCCCTTCTTTCTCAGCACCTTCTAGCAAGAGCTCTTAAAAGCAGCCGACACTTAATTAAGGATGAGTCCTTCGTATCACCCCAAAACAGACTGGCATAACTCAGGTGCTGGTCGAGTGGGTTCGAATGAGATCACCTATTTCAATTTTTGTGTTTCACAATTAATTTATTTCAATGAATGATTGAAACACCTATATAATATTGAGGGAGGACGCCATGTGTTAAAAATCAATAGAGTGAGATATCAGTGGATCATAAAAAGGGGAACAGAAAAATTGAACCGCAAGAGGGCCAGCCTTCCAAAGGATAATGCCACATGGATTGATCGTGATGACTTCAGCGCACAATTTCCCCAATATGGTCTTGAGGACAAGGCTTTTGAAAAGAGGAAGGGAATTGTTGTGTATCATTGACGCGTATATAAGCAGATGGCCATGTAGTCTCAACTACTTGTAATATTCATTTAAGGGTCACACTTAGGTGCCCTCGGGTGTACCATGCCTACATCACCAAAATGGAATATGGGTCAAGGCTGGGTCAGAACCGGGTAAAATCCCAAATAAAAAAAAAAAAAAAAAAAAAAACAGAGCGTGAAATTGAAAACATGAAGTCCACCATCGTGGCTGCTTTCTGTCGCACATTGCCGCCGATTACTGCCGCCCCATCGCCGCCGATTTCTGGCCCCATCGCCGACGGTTTCTCGCCGCCGCCGTCGTTCCTACTGTTGCGTCGGCGGTTGTGTGTTTAAATCCCTAATTTCGCAATACACAGTTAAGAACAAATATACACAATGTGTGTTTTAATCCCAATTTCAAGTAGTTTCTTCTTCTTACTCTAATTTTTATGAAATTATTCTGTTGGTGTTAGGGAAATATCATTGAAATATGCATAACAATGAAAATTGTGATAATTTCAATAGGAAAAATAATCACAACCAAGAAGAAGGTGATTTTTTCACAATTTGACAGTGTTTAATTGGAGTTATTAGAATTGTTATGTTTTTTGTATTATTAGACATGTGGTATTACTGGATATAAGTTCTGGTATTACTGGATATTATTTGTGGTATTACTGAATTCAGTTTCATTTATAGGTGGGAATATATATGAAATTCAAGATGTTTCTCTTCAAGATGAAGAAGTATATGATCGTAATGAACAATGCAGTGAGATACAAGAACAAAATGTGGAAGAGAATGTTATGATTAGGGGTGGCAATTTTCGACACGACACGATAGCACGATACGAATCCGACACGAAAATTGGGGGTTAGTGTTTGGCCTTATTGGGTTCGTGTCGTTATCGGGTTGACCTGATAACGACACGAAAATTTCGTGTCGGGTTCGTGTCGGGTTTGTGTCAACCCGTTAAGCACGATAAAATTAACAGGTAACCCATTAACCTGTTAACAACCCGTTAACCTGTTATTTACCTGATATGACACGACACGATAATGACACGTATCTGATAATAACACGATAATGACACGATAATTTTTTATATTTATATAAATATATTATTTTTTATATATTTAATACAATTTTAAATTAATTTATTTTCTTATCGTGTCGTTATCGTGTTGTTATCGTGTTATGTGTCGTTATCGTGTCGTGTCACGTCGACACGAAAATTATCGTGTTGTTATCGTGTCGTGTCGACACGGAAATTATCGTGTTCGTGTCGTGTCGACACAGATTCTTATCGTGTCGTGTTCGTGTTTGGGCTTATCGTGTCGTGTCACTATCGTGTCGACACGAAACACGACACGATAGCACGATTTGCCAGCCCTAGTTATGATATCAAACACAGGTACAAAAACTCTAAAATGTAAAACATACTTACAATAGAATAACGTATTATTATTGTATTGATATTTTTTTTTACATATAAATCAGAAAACGATGACGATGCTAATGGTATTAGTGGTTCCCTACTTGGTGTGGAGAAAGGAACGATGGAGGAAATGTATGATTTGTATTGTTACCATGCTTGTTCATTGGGGTTTAGCATACGTAAATCAACAACAAGATATTCTGCAAGCAATAATAAGGTTGTGCATGTTGTCTAAATTGTTTGTGTGTTCTTGTCAAGGAGTGAGACGAAAAAATGAAAGAAGTCCTGGAGCCGGTACATCTATGAAGAAGAAGGATGTTGGAATTATAAGAACGGGTTGCAAAGCATCAATGTTGGTCAGAAAAAATAAAAATGAAAGATTTGAAGTTGTGAGACATGATTTACAACACAATCATCAGCTTACTAGAAGTGAATGGAGCCATCTACATCGTTCAGAAAGACAGATTACGACTAACACAGAAAAGGTAATAGAAGATATGTTGTCTTCAGGGATGAAACCAATAGATTCCTATTGTTACATTGCACAAAATATTGGGGGGAGAAGGAAGTGTTGGACACACTATCAAGGATCATTACAACTTTGTAAATCGTTGAAAAATGAAATTGGTCGAAATAGGTGATGCAAATGCATTAATTGAATTGATGGATAAGCAAGAAAATGAAGAGGATGACTTCTTTTACAAAGTGAGACTAAATTAGGAGGGGAGATTAATAAGCATTTTTTGGAGGGACTCATTAATGAAAGAAGATTATGAGGTCTATGGAGATGTTGTCGTGTTTGACACGACTTATAAAACAAACAAGTACGATTTGATATGCGCTCCCTTTGTAGGGGTAAATAATCACTGGAAGAATGTAATGTTTGGTTGTGCTTTCATATCTGATGAGAAAATCGAGACATTCGAATGGCTTTTTCAAACTTTCAAGAAAGGAATGCTAGGAAAAACTCCTACAACCATGTTCACGGACCAGGACTTGGCAATATCAAAGGCAATAAAAAAAGGTATTAAAACATTATATGCTGTAATTACACATGTGGTATTACTGATTGATCTTTGTAGTATTATTGTATATTACTTATGGTATTACTGATATCTATTATAAAAAATACAGGTATTCCCTGCAACAAGGCATAGATTGTGTTTATGGCATATTCAACAAAATACAGTTAAGAACCTTGGAGAACTAAAGAAAGAAGACCAATTTAAAGATGCATTCAAGAAATGTCTAATGGGATGTACTGATGAACAAGAGTTTGAAAGTTGTTGGAGAAATTTGATATCCACATACGGACTTGAAAACAACGACTGGCTTAAAAGATTGTACAACATAAGGGAAAAATGGTGTACATCATTGAGCAAAAATATATTTTCTGCTGGGATAAGGTCATCTCAAAGGAGTGAGAGTACAAACCATGTCATTTGATTCAAAGCAACCAAACAAACAAATTTGACTGAATTTTATGGAATTTTCAAGGAAATCATTGACCATTGGAGGACAACAGAACGAATTGATGAGTTCAATTGTTCAAGGATGCAACCCAATTCTCGCTTTGAAATGAGAGGATTGCTTAAGCACGCTGCAGAAGTATACCCACTCACAATGTTTAAACCTTTGAAAATGAATTCTTCAAGTGTGTATCAACTACCTCTGTTGTTGGTGAAGTTCGAGATAGCTAACTGCTTGAGGATCCTGCACATACACAACATAAAGAAGATACCTGATGATTATATGTTGAAAAGATGGTGCAAAATTGCAAAGGAACATGTGTGGGACAAGATACACATTGACTGTAGCAAAACAAATTGGTATGTTTCTTTATGCAATTTTCCTTTCATTATTCGTATTAATAATATTTGTAATGATAACAAAAACTACTTGTGAAAATGTGGAAAACAACAACAATGAGATCACGTGGAAACATGCTATGAACAGAATACGACATAACATTGTATTGATGAGTCAAGGAAATGAGACTAAGAGGAAGGTTATTGAAGAAGGAAATGAAAGAGATTTGAAAGCTATTACTGCAGTGGATACAATGGAACAGGAAGTGCCTCATCCAGAATCATTCAACACGGTTTTGGATCCAATGCGCTCAGTAACAAAAGGAAAAAGTAAAAGGATCAAGAGTAGTCTCCACAAAAAAAAAAAAAAAAAGAAGGCAAATACATCAAAATCATCACAAATGAACGAGTTTGGTTCTAAAACACCGAATCCCTAGTTAATTTAGTTTAAGATTGTTTTGCTTATTGCATATGGTATTATTGGATATTATTTTTTTTGTAGCAAAAATATGAAAACATCATATCAGATATCTGGTATTACTGTTATTACACGTGGTATTATTGAATACATTTTATGGTATTACTGAATACACTTTGTGGTATTACTGGACATCGATATTTAAATTACTTGTTTATTTATTCACACCGTAATTTTGATTTTACTAGATATTGATTTGGTAGAGAAAATAATTAACTAACGTACTTTAAAGTTTGAAACATCATATAGACACCTAGTATTACTGGTTATTACACGTGATATTAGTGAATACACTGTGTGGTATTACTGAATATTGATATTTGTATTACTTGTTTCTTTATTAACGCAAATATTAAATAATGTAATTAAAACCATAATTTGACATTAAAAACTACATTAGACATATGATGTTACTAGATATTGATTTTGGTAGTGAAAACAACACTGCTATTTAAAGTTGTAAGATCATGTTAGACACATGGTATTGCTAGTTATTACACGTGGTATTAGTGAATACACTGTGTGGTATTACTAAATATTGATATTTGTATTACTTGTTTCTTTATTAACATAAATATTAAACATTGTAATTAACACAATAATTTGACATTAAAAATTGCATTAGGCATATGACATTACTTGATATTAATTTTGATAGCATTAATCACTAAACAAAAGCAATGTTAAAAAAAAAATCAATTCTTTACAACCAAATAACATGATCAAAGTTTTCTTTTACTTCTTCCCAAATCACAACCCATTTTCTTCAAATTCTCAGCTGCATCTTTCTTCTTCTTCTCTTTAGCTTTCAAAGCATTTTGTTTTTTCTCTTCAACAATTCTTTGAACTATCGCCGGCTTCCTTATATAAAATTTGTAAATCTCTTCGATTATATGGCCCCTTCGTTCATTCAAATTCGAAAGAATCAGACAAGCACACATTTCAGCCCTCAAAACCTTTCGAATATCAGCCTACAAAAATACAATCCACAATAAAATAATAATTAAAAAATGATTACAATTTGAAATCAACAAAAAAAGAAAAAGAAAAAAGAATACATTTGTCATATCTGGTGATGTGTAAGGCTTTCCATTGAAATGTTTAAAATTCACCATCATATACACAGCACAATCCTTATCGGGCTTATTTGACTGCCATTTCAAATAAACGATTTTGAATTCATAAGTCAAAACATCCTTGGTCTTTGGATGATCCTTAGACTCGAGAAACTTTGTCATTGCTTGGTGCTAAACAAGAAAGCAAGTTAGAAAAATATGGCACATTCTAGCTCACAATTTATATAAAATAATATATATATAGCATATGAAATGAACATTGCATAAAGAACATACCAGTATATTAGCAGAATCTATGAACATATTTTGCTCACCAGCAGAATGCTTCAAATTATCCAAGTATTGTATCTTGGAGTTAGAAAAGTTAATGACAATAGTAGCGTAATGATCATCCAAACAGAAAGGAATAAAAATCTGCAAATGACAAACCAATATGTATAGTTAATACATATATGAAATGGAAAAATATAATTTTCATTAAAATGTCTAACCATGTCAACTCCTAACAAGGTATCCCTCTTACAAACGATGAGCCACTGATTCCATCCACAAAAGAACTGATCAATATAATCAGCAAGATCAGCTCCAGACACAACCAACTGGTTCAAGCAATTCTATTTACAATTAAAAACAAAGTTAATACCAGAAAGAATGATCAGTAATACCAGAAAGAATAACCAGTAATACCAGAAAGAATGACCACTAATACCACAAGCAAAGTGAAAATACATACACTGTGTTCAAAATTGAAAATGAACCGGCAGCGAGAGTTGTCTTCAAATACTTCATTGTTGACCCCAACGACCAAGTTGTGACAACCGAAAGGTAAACATCTGTGTTTTGCATCAAACTCATTATGTCACTCTTGTTAAGAAACAATAATGTTCCATGCTCATAAAAATTTCCCCTGACAGAAAATAAAATAGCAAAATCAGTAATAAAAATAATCAAAGAAATACCTTAACTAACAATATAGCACACAACACTCTATCAAACTAATAACAACATTAGGTAATACCATAATCAACAAACAGTAATACTATAAGCAACAATTACTAATACCACAGGTAGATCAGTAATACCACAACAATCTATCAAAATAATAACAACAATCCGTAATACCAGAATCAACAAACAGTAATACCAGAAGCACCCATCACTAATACCACAAAAAAAAAAAAAAATTAAATTTAAACTACTTACTCATTTTGAATTTCTGGACCCTCGTAGAAACAAAAGTCAGCAGCCTCCAGATGGGTTTGTGACAAAGAGTCGTAGATCTTTTTATTAACTGTCACCAACTTAGAAATACAGTCAATGTCCTCGGTGATTCCCCAAAAACTATTCCCAAGATCCTTGCCAACACTCTTTTCTTTTCGACCAACAGAAGTCACAGCATTTGAAAACTCTTCAACAGATGGAGCCTGATCTGCACCTAAGTTGACTTCAAAGTCATCTTCATCCCTACTGAGGTTGGTTTGGTAGATGACAGGCTCGGGAGTTAGCAAATCCCAATTTGGCATCTCAGCAGCCATCTTTCTCATCATCATAACGTGATTTATCAGCCCATCGACATACTTATGAAGTTTTTCACTCATGAAAAACTTCCGAGAATCAAATAAACCAGGTTCAGGAGTAGAATCAGGATCTTGAGCAGCAGCGTTTGATTGACCTTCGTTGCATAAGTCCATTAACTTAGTAATGTACTTATTTGAGAAATCATTTGCATCTTTGTGGAAAGACATCAATATATCCTTCACAACCTATAAAAAATGTCAAACAAAAGATATGTTATAAGAAGATAAACATAAATCACTACGAGAAAAAAGGATTTTTACCACATTACTTTTATCACATTATAAAATAGATATTGTAAAAAGTATCATGTAGCCACATTAAAAAATTTAGTGTGTTAATATGTATATTTTTAAAGACATTGAATAATAAGTGTGTGGATATATGCTCAATTACAACACACAAATAAAAAACATTGTCTATTGTCACACACCTATTAACACACTAAAAACAGATGTGTCTAAGTATCTTTTAAATACATTATATTTTAAATGTGTTAATAAGTATGTTATTTACCCACTAAGAAAAATAAGTTGTGTTAATATTAACTCTAATGCCACATTATTATGTTAGAATTATAAAAAAAATTCAAATTATATTATTTTTTTATTTCATTTATATTAGCTGATAAATAATATTTTCAAAAATATAAATAACAATTTTAATTTTATTTATTTATTTTTTACTTGGATAAAAAGTTTATATTCATAAATTATAAATTTTTAAGAATAAATAAATTAATTTTAATTTTTAATCAACAAAAATTATATGATTTTTTTCTTTCTAAAATCTGGTATACACAAGCTTTTTTTTTTAATAAAATAATATGTTAAATTAATTTAATAACCACAATATACAATATTTAAAAAGATTATATATATATATATTTATATTCGTTCATTTATTTAATACTAAATGTGTTGTAGCACATTTAGTAGGTACAAGGGTCGAGTCCTCTTGGGTACAATTGTAGTTTATTTTTTAAATTTTATTTTTAATTAATATATAAAAGTATATTTTAGGGTGTGAGCACACCTACTTTATCTTCTCATTCTAAAGTGTGATTATATCTCATTAGTCTATCCCCACACGAGTTTAGACTATTTTGAAAGCTCCGTTGAAGGTAAGTGGATAAATGTCACTTATCAAATCCCCGGAACCATAACATGCAGCAGTAGCCTCTTGATAAGATCGAGTCTTCAACCGTTCATCATTCCAATGTTTTATCAAAGCAATGGAGCACGGTTCACTAACCCCTCTCCATTTTAATATATGAAAATAGATGAGTTGTAGCAAGACCACGCATCCGCTTACGTTCTTCCCACCTTCAGTTTGAAATAATTGGACAGCTTCGCACAACTTTTCAAGAACAAATGAACACCAATCATATGTCAAAATTTTCTCTACAACATCAACAGCCTTGAAGAAGGCCATTCCCACCAACCTATTAGAAGAAGGGCACAGAAACAAAGCCAAATAGTAGAGAACAAAAACTCTCTTAAAATCATCCCCGCCTTCTTTCAACTCATTAGTCATCAAAGCAACTAATTTCTGCACGGGGGGGGGGGGGCGATCTTTGAATTGACTTATCCTTATTCACCGAATAACCAGGGACATCAAACCCCTCATTCCTCGGAAGCATAAAGACATCGTATACATCATCAGCAATTATAGAAAATTGACGATAGCTATCAATTGACATCATTCGACTACTACCGTTAAAGTTCTTAACTAGCTAATTCAGTTTGTTTCCGTTATGGCATTTAGTGAACTTCAGCTCTAGCATTCCACCGAATCCAATGCTATTGATGCCCTTTTTTTGAGCATCTCCTGTAGTAGGTTATATAGACCTTGTGGTCTACAATGAGTAATAATTTCACTGCATATACAAAAATAAAATAATTAGTTATACAACATGCAACAATCAGTAATACCACAAACAACAATATATCAAATACTACAATTTATAAAATACAACAAAAAATAATACCACAAAGAACAATCAGTAATACCACAAAGAACAATTAGTAATACGGCAAACAACAATCTATCAAATACAACAAAAAATAATACCACAATAAACAATCAGTAATACCACAAAGAACAAAACAATAACACCACAATCTATGAAATAATTATAACAATTAAGTAATACCATAAGACACATTCAGTAATACCACATGCAAATATAATCCAATGATGAAATCATCCAAATAACTTATGAATCTTTTAGATTGTAAAATAATTACCTCTCAGATTTAACCTTACGAATCTTGCCAATTTTCTTTGTAGCAGGAGCAATAGTAGCATTGGTAGAAGTAGAAGTTTTGGCAGTAGCGGCAGCAGCATTGGAAGAAGTAGAAGCTTTGGTAGTAGCGGCACCAACATTGGTAGAAGTAGAAGCTTTGGCAGTAGAAGTAGAAGCTTTGGCAACAGGCTTGTCATTATGAATCTTTAGCAACACTTTTTTCTTCACAACAGTGGAAGCATTGGCAGCAGTCTTGAGTTTCTCCTTATCGATAGGATCATTCCTATATTTAGTTCGTCTTTCCTTATCGATAGAAGTAGTGGCAGCAGCAGGAGCATTAGTTGTAAGCGTCTCTTTTGAAAGAACAAAAGAGTCCAAAGACGACTTATGCTTTTTACTTGCAGGGCCTTCAACAGAATCCACAGTAGATGACATATTAACTCTTGATCTTGTTCTAAGAGAAATATTCTTCTTCTTCTTGTTCGGACCCATACCTTTTGGTACAATCTGTTTAGTTCTTTTCATGATAAACCTAAAGAAACAAAAAAATGACACAGGTTAATATATATCTATACTCCACCAGATTGATTCAAGAAATGAACATATAATTTTTCATACACAAACAAAATATCACTGGCCTCCCTCATAATATTGAGCACCCAACACTTCTTTTAACTCGATAAATTACAATTGGCCTATCTCAACAACACTTATACTCACAAAATTAAATACGAAAAAACATTCTGAACTAAAGGAACTACTAATAGATAAAATATTAAGATAACTTTGTCAAAATATAACATAAAATTTTCTAAACTGAAGGAACTAGAAATAGATAAAATGAATAAATTTCTACTGACAGAGCATCGGAAGCAGCTGCATCTGGAAAACTGAACTAGATCAGTCCAACTTGGAGTTCTTGGTTGTAGGCACACACTCTATACCCTTTTCTACTGCTTATACTACTGTTAAATTTCTCATTTGGTACTGCTGGTACCTCCAATTGATCATGTAAACAATGTTATGAGATTCCATTATCAATAAATCACTTTTGCTTGATCCAAAAAAAAAAGATAAAAAGAATAAATAATAAGAATACCACTTATTAACAAGTAAGATTTGGCAAAAGTTACAATTCAAATCTAAAAAATGTATAATACTCCCAAAGAAAATACTACTATTTTACTACAACATGCTTTTTTACCACAACCCAAATGACCTTCCACCAGACCCCTCCAACACCAATATAATTGATGAATACAGATGCACACCACATTATGATGAATACAGATGCACACCACATTATGATGACATACAATTCACCAAGCCCATACCATTTTTTTTCACCACATTATAAATTAATACGACACAATAATCAAATGTATCCTATGCAGTACAATTTGAATTAAAAAGGGTTACCAAAAAATCCGAAGGTGATGCCGATGGAGATGGCGGCGAGCTAGTGTTGGCCGAGGTGCCAGAAAATGACATGTGTTGCTTATCGCCGCCGCCCTAAAATCGCAGCCCTAGCCCTAGAAATCCGTCAATCGCAGTCGTAGAAGATGAAGTCGCTGCCTCCCGCCCGCCGTAGAAGACGAAATCGTCGCCGCCCGTGGAAGCCCTAAAATCGCAGCCCTAAAATTCGACTTTTAAATCGAAAAAACGTCCATATCGCGTCGTCCGCTTCAACGCTGACCGTCGTCCGTCTCAGCCCCGTCGTCGTAGAAGAAAGCTCTTGAAATGGGGTCACCGTTGAAATCGCACGAGTGGGATGTATTTTTTGCGAGAGAAAACTTTCTTTTGCAAATGACCCAAATGCAAATGGGTCAGAATCAGGTTAGAATTGAATTTAAAAATTACTTGAAATAGAGGGGGTACCGTGCCCGCGGGTGTATACAAGTATTTGGCTTCATTTAAATAGTAATTAGAGTTAGTTTGGGCCTGGGTTGTGGGCCTGTAGCTTTTGTTATTAGTGGCCCAGTCAATATGGTATTTATATTGGCTGCCAATTTTGAGGAATGGGGAATTGTAAATGGGTCGGACTATTTACACCTCCATTTAGGTTGAGAACACTCCCTCGATTGATGCACCCCTAAAATTTATCTAGAATAGATGCACCCCTCGAATTGTCTTAAATACCCTTTTATCTCTAAAAAAACATTTACTAAACACACCCACCCTAAAACCCTAATTTCTCTTCTTCCTCCTTCTCTTTTTTCCCATTCCATTTCTCTCTTTTATCCTTTCTCATCCAACCACCACAGACCCACAGTGGCCGTCCCCACCCCCACCATCCAAGCCCTCTCCATAAAAAATAAAAAAACCCTCTGCCGCATTCTCCCCCCCTCTATTTTCTATGTTTTTTTTTACACACTGCTCCCTCACTCTCTTTCTTACAGGCACAACAACACATTTTTTTCTCTCTCCCATTTTTATTTTAATTTCGACACACCAGGTTCAATCATATGTACTCTCGCCAAAAATTGTTATCGACGAAAGTGTATATAGTTGGTCCTTGTGTCGATTTTTTTTTTATTTAATTTTTTTCGACAATAGTTGGTTGATCATATACACTCTCGTCGACAATGGTCGACTCTGATGTGTCGAAAATTATAAAATAAAAATTCTGAAATTTCAAAGTTTTTTTTTTTTTTTAAATTTCTGAGTTTTTTTGTTGGTTTGGATGATGTTGGAGGCTGAAAGTGATGAGAACAAGTAGTGGTGGCAGCCAATTAATGTTCAAATGTTGAAAGGGAAGTGTAGATAGTAGTAAATGTGAGAAAGTGGGATAGCTGTGGTTAGAGCTTCCATAAAAAAAAAAAAAAAAAAAGATAATAGTAAATGTGCATTTAGTAATGATATTTTACTTAAAGGGTATTTTAGATTTTTTACACTATTATTAAATTAATAAATTTAAAGGGGAGTGTTCTCAACCTAAATGGAGGTGTAAATAGTCAGGCCCGTTGGAAACGTAAATTTTGTTCTACAGCTTCGGCTGAGTTTTATCTTTGATCATTCCTCTGCATACATAACATTAATATTATTAGGTTGCGTTTGGACGAGAGGATTTGATTTAAGCAACATTTCAAATGAATGAATTAAAAAATACACAGATTTCAAATGAAAATTCTTTTAATTTTTACTTAAAAAAAGATGGGTTCAAATTTAAGCATTTAAAAATTAATTCATTTACTTTTTAATACAAATAAGTGGGAGTAAATTTGAATTGTAGATTTAAAATCCATACACCAAAATCTCTCCATCATGGTGCATTAATTTATTTTGTTCTAATTATATAAAAAGTAAGTAGTTCATTACATATACTATTCTCAATCCTTAAAAATAATCAAGAGTGTGTAATACAGTATTATTTAACCACCACTAAAATTTTGTCTCTCTTGGTAAGTTATTTTGGAGGAAACGTTCCAAACACCCTGTCCCAGAAAGTTGTTGTAACTCCAAATCCCTTGTCCAGAATTCTGAAGTGGTGGATCATATGGTACCTCTACAATTGAAAAAATAAAAAAATTAATTTACCATAAATTACTGATTCTTAAAAGCATAAAATGCAGTAAATTTAAAGGCCAGAAATACTGGTCATGAAGTTCCGTTTCACGCATTGAGATATGTAAGACTATATATCAGTCTCATAGCAAGGGTGTGTTTCTTCAAGGGATTTAGCTGTATAGGAGAAGTCATGACTTTGAAATTACAAGATTTGTGTTTATGTACTCAAATCAATTGGTGTGTAGGTTATTTTAAAGTGTATAAATAAAGTTAAAACGTATTGGAAAAAAGTAAAACTCTCACCGTTCCACAAAATATTTTTGCATACTTTTATTTTTAGTTTATCTCACAAAAATGTATGTCCTAAAATACTTTTGGGGTTCACCATACATAAAAATTATTTCTCAACACTTTAAAAATTACTCTCTCCGTACTAGTGAAAGCTACCCAACTTTCATTTTTCGTCCGTCCCAATGAAAGTTACCCATTCTTTTTTGGTAATTATTCTCTCTCACATTTCATTATATTCTTCTCTCAATCACATCACCTCTAATACATCTATTTATTATATTAGTATTTTTTAACCTCCGTGCCCGGAGCTCATGGGGAGCTTTCCCCGGGACGGAGGGAGTACATTTTTTATTAAACCATATGTCCCAAGATTTCCCACACACTTTTGTGAGACAGATTTGAAATCCAAGATTTAAAATTTCTAACTTGAGTTAGATGTAGATCGTAAATTCGTAAGTCCATCCATGTGAATTCAAAATAAACATACCCTAATTACTACAAATAATTGTCAAAATTGCAAGGGTATATAATCCCTCGTTAAATGGCGAGGGATTTTACGAGGGCAGTAGATGGAGAGGGAAATATCGAGGGTTAAAAAAATCCTCGTAAAATAGTGAGGGAATTACAAATCCCTCGTCATTTAACGAGGGACATTGTTTTAAAAATGATAAAGGGCTCGTGCTCGCTGGCTGGCGAGAGAATTCAATGCTCACGGTCAGGCGAGGATAAATTAAAATGCTCGACAAAAAATAGCGAGAAAATTCTGGCAAGAGAATTAATGCTAGCCATTTCCCTCGTTATACATGTTAAAGAGGACTTTTTTCTCGCCAAATTCCTTTCTATTTGGATACTTTTTTTTGTAGTGTAAAACTTTTACATGAAATGTAATACTTCTTCCATCCCTTTCAAAGGTTTTTTTGTACCGAGATGAGATTAATGAATATAATATTAAAAGTGTAGTGGGTCGTTGGTGTATAGAAATGTATGAAGAAGAAAATGTATAGAGAGAGTATGGATAGAAAAGAAAAAATTTAGAGAAATATAGAATTGCAAAAAAGTAGAGAATATTAATTTTTTGAAATAAGAAAATATAAACTTTAGGTTAGAACGAACAATAAAAAGTGTAAACCTCAAATGTGGACGGAGGAAGTATAAACTTGTTGAGGAAATTTACCTTGAGATTACGAAAGAAACCGTTAAATGGTTTCCCATGGTGTAAGTAGTAGTGGGTGCAATCGTACACGATATATCCCAACAATGCACTTCCACATAAAGCATAAGAATATGGAGCAGGAATTACAATTTTGACCACACTCCAAAACTGGCATGATAAGAAGAGGAAAATAAAAATAAATCCAGATAAATATAGGCCATTAATCCTCTGTGGTCAATATTAATATTAATTAATAAAATTATTTTACTACTTAATGATAAATATATAACTAGGTACACCAATTAAAAACAATTTGCACAAGATATCCTTATCCAAGAAAACATAATGCTTCCTCAGATCTACTATAACTATAACTGGTGTTTGAAAATGTGTCACACGAACTAATTTTAAAATTATTAAAATAACAAAAAAATTATGTATAATGTGACGTTTTATCCTTTTGTTTACATGTGTTGAGTAAATTTGTTTAGTTAATACATACTCCCTCCGTTCCGTTCCGGTGAAAGTTATAATTGAGAGAGAGGAATATAATGAAACGTGAGAAAAAAATTTTGTCAAAAAGGGAAATGAGTGGCTATCATTGGACGCATAAAAAAAGTCGTTAAGTAACTTTAACTAGAACGGAGGAAGTAGTGTACATAAAAAAACAAGTAGAGTAACAAAATTTAAATATGATATTGACAAAATTTAAATATGTTAATTAAATTGGGTGGAAAGAATAATAAATACATTTAATTAATAATGATTTTGTGGTACCAGCAAGAGTAAAATTGATGCAGCAGCAGGTGGGATAACGAGTCGATGATTATCCATGGGGTGCTTGTGATGAACGCCATGGACGATGTAGTGCATTGTGATCCCCCTGTATCGATGATTATCCATGGTTAATTATATGAAACGGTCTCATACAATAAACGGATTCAATTTATTCATTTTATATGACTCAGTGAATTTATGGAGCCATATTTCAACCACATTTTAAAGTTAAATTACTCCGTTCATGTACACATGGTCAAACGGTTAAAACCAACGGTTTCTAACCGAAACCGACTGTTACGGTTTCCGGAAATTGTAACCGAAACCGAACCGGTTATAGTTCAATTTTTTAGCCGGCGGTTCGGTCGATTTTTTTTTTTCATTTTTTGCTCCATTTGAGCTTGTTTTTTTTCGTTTTAACTCTTTTTTAAAAAAAAAAATACATTACTAAAATTTAATGCAAATTATACCACTTAAATATATACTTAGAAAATAGAAGAATTATTTATAAAAAGAAGAATTGTGTATAATAATAATAAATAAAAACCGTTAAAACTGCCGGTTAACCGTCGGGTTCGGCGGCTTACGGTTTATCCGAAACTGCTGATTTCGAAAATCAAGAATTAAAATCGAACAACCATATATTTTAAGATTTCGGTTCGGTTTTCAAATCGAAACTGACAGTTTAATCTGGTTTCAATTTGCGCATATCTACCTTCATCCCCTTTTAAACTTTACATTTAAAGGATGACACGGATATTGCAATTATATAATATTTTATTATTTTATGTAAAGTTAGTGGAAGTGTGAGAAAAGTAAAAAGTTGCAACATAAAGTGCAAAAAAGTAAAAAAAAGTGGAGAGAAAGGAAAAGTGGGTGCATGACAATTGCAATAAAAGTAAACATAGTCGTTCATAAATGTGTACCCCAGCTTACCAGAAAAAAATATGTAATGTTTTAAGTAGGACACCGGTACTGTAAAACTTAAAGAGTAACAGAGGGAGTATGACCAAATTTTAAGTTAGAAATATGTGTCATATGTGAAACCGCCTCATACAAGACTCTTCCTGCAAATATATATGTACATACCAATAGCTAGTCATTTCCATGTGGAATATAAAGCGATGAATTAGATAGTACTCCAGCAATGTCCATAGCAAGACGCCAGCAACAAATGTTGGTGCTAAGTGATTGTACGGCATGCCTCCGTTTATAGAAAATGAGACGAACAAGCACGCCACGGGTAGCCAGACGAGAGGAACCGCCCACCAAGGGGAGCGTGTCAAGAACTGTTCCATATAGTAAGCGAACTCGACTTAATACCAAATATGTTTTAGGTCGTTTTCAATTTTATTCTTGTATGTTTTTACCTTTTCGATTTGGCCCTTTAGTGTCAATTTTGGTCACTTTAATGTGAACTTATGTTTTTTTTTGGACGTGTGTTCGATTTTCTATATTTTTACTTTTTTTCAATTTTGATCATTTTGGTGACAGTTTTTGTTCAATAGAGTCAAAACTAAAGAAAGTAAAAACATAAAAACAAAAATTGAAACACAAGATCACATGTAAGTACTTTGATTTCAACAATTAAAAGAAGAAAATCTAGCGTATAATATTGTGGAAAATAAAATTTTTGCCATACGCCTGGCGGTAGGCAGAGTCGGTCCTGAGATTTTGTAGGCTTGAGGCGAACAAGAAAAATGGGTCTCTTCTTCTAGCATTTTGAGAGTAAATTGATTTTTGTATAATGGTCCCGAGTGAGGAAGGAAGATTACTTTTTATAGAGGGTATAAATGATATTTTACCACCCATTTTACATCTAATAGTAACTATGAAAAAAGTTAGCACAAGAATGTAAAAAAAAGAGGTGTAAAAAGCACCTAAGGGTAAAAAAAATCATTTTGTCACACATCTTTAATCACACTATAAAATGTGTCACACATCTTTCGTCAAACTCATTTATATATATATATATATATAAATGGGCCCCAAAATCTCGGGACCCAGGGTGATCGCCCCTACCGCCCTACCTCAGGCCACCCCTGGCTGTAGGAGATTACACATCTTGTTGACAAATCAGACATTGCCATATGAAGAAGCTACGTTATTTTTATTGGCCAGATCGATTACTTGGTATAGCTAGTAGTTTGTAGGACCAAAAAATTAAAAGTGTGTAATTTATGTGGTATTTCCAAATTTTGAAAAAATCAACGCAAAAAAAAAAAATTCGCTGTAATATAACACGGCGGGATGTTTAGAATGTTGAAATGACTTAAACCGTAAGTTTCTGTTTGAACTCCTTTTAGGACCAAGTTTATTAGGGTTTATATTTGAAATGTCTTGAACCCTGAGTTTCTGTTACGGTATATATTTGATATATATGTCTTGAACTTTGAGTTTATATTTATATTCCTATTTTTATCTAGTGGCATACTGTGTATTATGACTTTAAAATCTGTACTCTGAAAAACTATCTAAATAATATACGGATCCTCTCTTCGCTGCCGTGGACGTAGCTATCACATTGATATTGAACCACGTAAATCTGTGTTCTCGTTTATCGTTTTATTTTATCTTTCTCACATTCCTTACAACATAGAAGTTGCATATTTTATCCTAACAAATCATGCAAAAACTTTAATATTTTTACGTGAAGCTCGACGTGGTTCTATATATATATATATATATATATATATATATATATATAATAATCATATACTCCGTTTATACACAAACCTCAGAAATTCTATTTTCGAACAGCCGTGGGGTTTCATTGCTGATTATACTCTGGTGAACCCATTCTTGGTATGCTACTCCAAGATGGCCTACCTGTTGTATTCAGAATTATTAAATTAAAAACTATGAAATAATTAATTAAATTAAAAAACACATAAATTAAAAAACATAGTTTGAAATTTATATAACTTGAAAGGCAAGTGGTTTCTTCAAGTCCACTGAAATTTCCTGATTGACCATCTCTGCAGTACCTGTCAATGCAGTATTATACATAATGTAATATTGAATGAAAAATCGTGATAAAAAAATGTAAGTGAATGGAAATATACCCTCCCTCAGGACAACTGTAGCAAGCAAGTTAAAATAATTTATTTTCTTTGTTTTGGTATTTCTGATCAGTTAAATAAATACTATACCACATAAAATTTGCTTGAATATGTCGCAACTAATTAACACGCAATCTTTAGTCAAAATTAATGGGCTACCTAGGTTTATTGGTAGGGTGTGCTAAAAATGACGAAATTAATAGAGAGCATAAATACTGTACCTGGTATATTAATACACGGTTTCTCAAAAAATATATTTATCTAGTAACTTTTACATTTTTTTTAAGACTTTATGAAAAAGAAAAAAAATTAATTTACGTCCAATTTTTTTTTTTTTTTTTGTGGAGACACCAAAATGGCAACGTTTCACTCTCACTTTTGTCGAGTGTGAATAAAAAAATTAAAAAACGGAGAGAAGTTGTAATGTGGCCAAAATTGACTTGTATAGCATGGAAAAATAATGACTATGTGGATTTTAAAAAAAAATTATAAGTCACTATATGTAATTTGCATAATGAAGAAAAATGATGTAAATTAATCAATTTACGAAATTATTTGATGTAAATTAAATTTTTATCTTTTTTAGAACGCAAATTAACTAATTTACGAAATTATGGGGCGTAAATAAAACAATTTACAAAATTATGGATAGTAAATAAAAGTTTTTTCATTTTTGGAACGTTTAAAAAAATGTTAAAGTTTGCTTCAAAAAAAAAAATGTTAAAGTTACACGTAATTTTTTTTCTTCATGTTTTTCCTAAAGCATATGCAACCATAAATGAAATTTAATGTGCGATGAAAGCTGACAAGTGTGCTTGCCAAAATGTTTGATGAACTGCTTTTTATTCTTTTTCCAATTCCATTATGATTATTCCTTTTTTTTTTTTAAAAAAAAAAATAGTATTCACACCTATTTATCCGTTATTCATAAACAATCACTTTATTAATAAGTAGATCTAAAATATTTTATCATACCCCAATTTAACTCTTTTATACATAAACTAATTAATATTCATTAAAATTTATAATCAAATAAATGAACATTATAAATTATGAAGGGAGTATTATGAAATATCTTACCCCAACTTTTTGGGTTTTTTTGTCTAATGAAAAAACTATATTTGGTCATTAAAGCAGCGTAAACGTGAAAGCATAACATATCTTAGCTGAGAATAGGACACAGTACACACACATATATATACTCGCAGTCCGATTTTAGATAGGACACTTGTCACTTTTTAATTTAACACCACTGCACTACATTAGAGTGTCCACATTGGTGGAGGATGTTGGAATTAATGTGAGATTAATTGGGTTTTAACACCCTTAATTAATTAATTAATTAGATGGACTAAACGTTAATTACAAAATAATTGAACGTGACATAGTCGATCTACTCGCGGAGTAGATGAACGTGATATATTTAATATCTCAAAACCGTGTTAAGGTGAGTGAGAAATTAATTGTTGAAGTTGAGTGTTTCAACTTGAAGTTTGAGGTGTGGGAAATTGTCTCACATAGAAAGCCTACAAAACATTTAAAGGGTTTAAAGACATTGAAGTAGTATTGGAGTTCAACTATGTTTAAGGGGTACACTCCCCAAAGATCCACACGAGCACCCGGCCGGCTCGGCTTCGGATGCAGGAGGCCAGATGCACAACTCTGGAAGGAGGCCATAAAAAGTGAATACCTTCGGATGCAGGAGGCCAGATGCACAACTCTGGAAGGAGGCCATAAAAAGTGAAAAAGTGAATACAAGTCTATTCGATGCACAACTCTGGAAGGAGGCCATAAAAAGTGACAAGATGAATTTTCCTCCCTCCCTATTGAGAAGAAAGGAACAACTAAGGGCTTTCTTTTTTTCCTTTCCGGTATGGAGCTCCGCGACTAAGGAGCGAAAGAACGAAGTGTGCTGTGGTGATGTCCGAATTCTCACCTATTTTTTTCTATTTAGTGATCAGTTCGCTAGTTTCTTTGATCCCCCTCGGTGTTCCTTTTCCATTTTCTTCCAATAGTTCGACCTATCCAGAAAAATTGTCGGCCTACGAATGTGGTTTCGATCCTTTCGGTGATGCCAGAAGTCGTTTTGATATACGATTTTATCTTGTTTCAATTTTATTTATTATTCCTGATCCGGAAGTCACCTTTTCCTTTCCTTGGGCAGTACCCCCCAACAAGATTGATCCCTTTGGATCTTGGTCCATGATGGCCTTTTTATTGATTTTGACGATTGGATCTCTCTATGAATGGAAAAGGGGTGCTTCGGATCGGGAGTAACCACTAGTGATATGTTGTGTAAGCCCCTTAGGATGCAAGTGGATCCTTAGAAGAAAGTACAAAGCAGATGGACCTTATATATGAATAGAAAGGATCCAATTTGACCAAGTTTCCAATTCAAAAGCAAAACTTGGTTAAATTGATTCAAATTTTTCGATTCAAGGTGTATCACGCGGGAATCGACTGTCCATAGGATTCTTTGATCGAAAGAATTCAAAAGGGGGTATGTTGCTACCATTTTATTATAAAGGATTAAGAAACACCGAAGTAATGTCTAAACCTAATGATTAAAAATAAGGAAAGGATCTAAGAACAAGGAAACACCCTTTTAATTGTCTGAATCGTCTCAATAATTGGATTGGACTACAGAATCCAAATAGACTTTGAAATGGTTTAAACGAGACAAACAAAAGGGAGTAAAGACGACTCAATAAATGAAATTGACTAAATCACACATGGGAGTTGGTCGACCTCCCTAAAGGTTGTAAGCCCTTAGGATGCAAGTGGATCCTTAGAAGAAAGTACAAAGCAGATGGATCTGTTGACAAGTACAAAGCTCGTCTAGTTGCAAAAGGTTTTAAACAAAAAGAAGGGTATGATTTCTTCGATACATACTCACCAGTGACAAGAATCACCTCCATTCGGGTGCTTTGCACAATCTCGAAATACACCAAATGGACGTTAAGACGACGTTTCTTAATGGTGAGATGGATGCTGAAATATACATGGATCAACCTGAAGGATATGTTGCTCCTGGAAACGAGAAAAAGGTATGCAAACTCGTTCGATCACTATATGGGCTTAAGCAAACTCCAAAACAGTGGCATTTGAAATTTGACAATACAATGCTGTCAAATGGGTTTCGAATTAACGAATGTGATAAGTGTGTATATGTGAAAGATACACCAAATGTATTTGTTATCGTGTGCTTATATGTCAATGACATGTTAATCATGAGTAACAATCACAATATCATAGTTAATACGAAGAACATGTTAAGTAGAAACTTTGACATGAAAGACATGGGCTTAGTAGATGTGATTCTTGGAATTAAGATAGAGAGAACTTCTGATGGAATTTCCTTGACACAATCTCACTATGTGGAGAAGGTACTAAAGCAATTTAATGCCTTTAACGATCCACCTGCTAAGACACCTTTGGAACTCAATGTTCACTTGAGAAATAATAGAGGAGAACCAGTGGCTCAACTGGAATACGCAAGGATCATTGGAAGTGTGATGTACATCACGAACTGCACACGCCCTGATCTTGCATGTTTTGTAAACTAGTTGAGTCAATACACGAACAATCCAAGTCATGAGCACTGGAAAGCACTGAAAAGGGTATTAAGATACTTGAAGTACACCCTTGATTATGGGCTTCACTACACAAGACATCCAGCTGTAGTCGAAGGATACAGTGATGCAAATTGGATATCAGACACTAAAGACTCGTTATCCACTAGTAGATATGTATTCACTATTGGAGGAGGAGCACTGTCGTGGAGGTCCAAGAAACAAATGTGTATTGCCCGTTCCACAATGGAATCAGAATTTATCGCTTTAGACCTAGCCGCTGCAGAGGCTGAATGGTTGCGTAATTTTCTGGAAGACATTCCATGTTAGAATAAACCAGTACCTTCGGTGACGGTACACTGTGACAGTCAAGCTGCCATTGGGAGAGCTACGAATGTCATGTACAACGGAAAGTCGAGACACATACGTCGTCGACACAACTCCGTAAGAGAATTGATCTCCATTGGAGTAA
Source organism: Galeopsis tetrahit (assembly GCA_963675135.1). Classification (NCBI taxonomy): domain Eukaryota; kingdom Viridiplantae; phylum Streptophyta; class Magnoliopsida; order Lamiales; family Lamiaceae; genus Galeopsis; species Galeopsis tetrahit. The sequence continues at coordinate 47,819,870 of OY776126.1, read as the reverse complement.
TGTCCATTGATTATGTCAACACAAAGGACAATATAGCGGATCCGCTCACGAAGAGCATAAACCGAGTTCAATTGAACAAGCTGGTAGAAGGAATGGGTCTAAAACCCACAAGAAAAACTAAAGCAGTGGAAACCCAACCATGATGACTGGAGATCCCAAGAACTTGGTTCAGTGGGAAAACGAAACTGTGGAAGTTAGTAATAAAACACTTGAAAAATCACGACTATTCCTGACAGCACAACCTCAAGTTTTAGCAACCCGTAAAATGTGGTAGAGGTTGAGTCTTTGACTCTTAATAATTCCTAGAGTATAACGGGATACTCGAAAGGAAGTTACCTATATAAATGAGAAGTGAGGGCCGCTTCGACCAAACATTTATGAACACAAAGGACGTCCATGGCCAAAACGGACAAAAACGTGAGAACGTTACGAAGACGAGATTGAAGTGTGCTGACACTGTTGATTAGGTATACACTATGGAGGAGTAGTTCAAGGCACTGCGTCCACTAAGCCGCCGGTGTACCCGATAGTGTTTGGCTGCGGAAAGTTCAAAGCCAAAAACTACTTTTCCGGACGCACGGAGATCTCAATCGAACTGAACACTGGGTCTGATGTTGTATAGACACGATTTTCACTCATGTGGGGGATTGTTGGAATTAATGTGAGATTAATTGGGTTTTGACACCCTTAACTAATTAATTAATTAGATGGACTAAACGTTAATTATAAAATAATTGAACGTGACATAGTCGATCTACTCGCAGAGTGGATGAACGTGGTAAATTTAATGTTGGTCCCAAGTTGAGTTAAGATTGATTAAGCTAGTAAAAGTCTAGAGGGGAGGGGTGAATAGACTTTTAAAAATCTTTCAAAATATCAGAGTTTAATGCGGAATAGTGTTCTGAATAGTACTGTTCTTACTGAATCAGATCAGTACTTTTCAGCTTCAGTTTATACTCAACTTTTAATCAGATCTTTACTTAGACAATTTTACTGTTCTTGGTTAAACAAATATCAAACAGAAAGTAAAGAACACAAGATTTTATAGTGGTTCGACAAATGTCTACATCCACTCTCACAATCCCAGTTGTGATGTTTTATTAACTCTTCTTTGAGTTTCTTGTGGCTTAAAGTCCCAAGATTAAGACTGTGATCTTATCGATTACACTTCCAAGTGTATTTTCGATCGACTAGTAATTTCACAAGTAACTAGCACACTTGTTTACAACAATACAAACTTAAAATGAAAAGTAAAACTTCTCTTGAATAGTCTTTGATTCTTCTCTTCAATTCAGTGGCTGTTCTCAGAATTCTTGACCTCTTCAACTCTGTGAGTTCTTCAAATGCTCTGTAGACTTGCTCTTCGATTGCTCTTAGATCAGTAAATGTTCAGTAGTCTTCAGCAATAGGAGATCACACAGTATTTATAGAACTTAGTTTGACAGTTAGCAGTTTGTGAACTAACTCTCAACTAACTCTAAAACTGTTTTTGTAACTTCTTCTTTTTTGTAACCGACTTTGTAACCTCCTTCAACTAATTCCAAGTCAACATATCTTCAATAAATCTTTAGTTACACCTTAAATAAGTTTTCCAAACTTATTCTTCAAATTCACAAACTCAGCACAATAACTTACTGTTCTGATTTTTACTATTCTGAGCCAGTCAGCACAGTTCTCCAAAACTGTTCTGCACTTCTCCAGAATTCTTCTAATCTTCTAAGCTTATCCTCAACTCTTATTTGAAATCTTCTTATTCTGAAGTAGTCTTCTGAGTCTTCATTAAACCTCTGATCTTCTTCTAATCTAGTGTTCTAATCTACTGTTCTGAACTTTACAATGCTGAATACAATAGAATACAACTTTACAAATATAAAACCTATCTATACATCAACTGAACTATATACAGATGAGTACATCTAAGTCCTATACTATAAGCTGTCTATACAATACAAACATCAGCTTAGTTCCTAACAGTTCATATATCAGATCAGTAAACACACTAAGATCAGTAAACATATATATAAGATCAGTAACTCAGATTCAAATATCTCATTAAGATGTCTTAGTTAAGATGACTTAGAACACATATATAATTAACTTTAAGTTGCTTTTGGCCATCAAAACATACAATCATCAACTAGAATATTGTTTCAAGGATTCATATCCCAACAATTTCCCCCTTTTTGATGAAGCCAAAACTACTTAAATGTTAATAAATCAGTAGTTAAGTATGTAGTCAATCATAACAGTTCATCAAAGTTAAAATTCCAGATTCATATTCATAATCAGATCAGATATCACATTTTACACATAATCATGAAATATGAAATAAACAGAAAATATAGAAATAAAGATTAAGGTTAAGAAATGTTATCTTGTGAGCTTATCCTTCATCTTCTTTCTTCAGATTCAGATTCTGAATGCAACATAAAGCCTTGCTTTGATATCCATCATATGTTGATGATCATTGATACCTTCATCTCTAATGATCTCAGCAATTATGTTACCAATCTCTCTGTAATCAGGTTCTCCATTCTCAAGTCTTGGAGGATCCCAGATTGGTTCTTCAGGACATAAGATCTTTATCTCAGCACGAGCAGCAACTTTTGAGATATCTTCCCAGAAATCTCTATCTATGTTCATCATGAACTCTTCAAAATCAGCAAATTCAGCTTCCTTGTTCAGATGATCACCAAACTTCTTCACAATAAAGTTTGCAATCTGCCACTTCTTCTTCAGATTTTTCCAGTAATCCATACTCTCAGGTAGGACTATAAAATCAACAAAATTTTCATCTCGAAATTTTTTATCAAATTCTTTTCCTTCAGCTTTTCTCTGAGCTTTCATTTTCCTTCTCAAAGCTGCAACTCTATTGTCAAATCTTGTTCTTAAAAACTTAACATCTTTATTTTCTTCTTTTTCAGCTCTGCTTCTTCAGCTGTCTTTTCCTTCAACAATTCAAGCTTTTCTTTTTCTTCACTTGAAACACCATACTTCAATTTGCTTCTGGATCTGGTAATTCTACCAGTTTCTTCTTCTTGTTCTTCTTCATCAGACAAGATCAGTTTCCTTTTCTTCTGAATAGAACTTTCAGCAACATCAGTTTTCTTTTTCTCAACAACTTCTTGACTTTGTTGTTTCTGTTGTTTCCTAAGCTTGATTTTCTCATTCAAACTTGCAATTTCTTCTTTTAACTCATCTTGACTCACAACTAGTTGAGCTTGTTGTGATTGAGTTTGTTCCATTACTCTTCTTATCTTATCTTCCCCCTTTTTGGCTTCATCATGCCACTCTTTCAAGGGAGTCATGTGTTGCTCCAACTTTGCATGCAACACCTGAGATAAGTTCTTCTCTTGAAGTCTATGGAGATCATAGATTTTAGACATTGTATGCTCCATAACTCTTTCAACTGAGTTTTCTGAATGCATCTTATTCATTCTTTCAGTGGTTTCTTGAAACATTCTCACAGCAACTTCCAACTTGGCTTGAAGCTCTTCATTCTGCTTTCTCAACAATTCAAAGCTAGAATTATCAGATTCCTTTTCAACAGGAACTGTTCTGATCTGTTCCTGCACATCTTCAGGAATGATAGGTTCAGCAGACTGAAATGGAATGCTTTCCAGCTCATCAGCATTCAAATCTTGATTTTCCAAAACTTCTGTCTCTTCAAGCACAACAGTGTTCTCAAACACCTCTGTTGTATTGTCACCAGCTTCATCAACTTCCATAACATCTTCTTCAACAACTTTAGCAACTTCATCAACTACCCTTTCTTCACTTTCCATATCAACATCAACATTTTCATCTGCAGCAGCAGTGGCAACATTTTCCACAGAATACTTAAATCCTGTTATCCTTTCAACAAGTTGCACCACTGACTCTGGGGTTAGTAACTCAGTAAAGGAGTTAACATCAGCTGCAAGCATCTGCTCTGCTTCCCAATCATCAAAGATTGAAGCACCACCCATACCTTCCATAATAGCTAGATTCTCTTTAAGAGTACTTCTCTTAAGATACACCCATGTGCCGATCCTAAGAAGTTTCTCAAACTCCACTGAGCTTTCATCTAAACCATGAAACTCCTTCAACAGAGCCAATCTCAAATTTATCCTAATTCGATCTTCTTTATCACAGATAGGATATTCCATTAAACCAGCAGGTTTAGGAGCTATATATTCAGGTTCAGGTGATGATGAAATGTCAATTGGTACAGAAGAAGGCTCAAATTCATGTTCAGTAGGGTGATCATGAACTTGTGTGGGTGAATGATGTGGTGTGAATCGATTTTGAGGACTTGAGACAGGAGTAGGACGAATAGAAGTGTTCTGAGGGGATGAATGAGGAGTGTTCTGAGAAATTGGAAAATAGTGAGCTGATTCTCCAGAACATGAGGGTTGGTGGTCAATGGGATCTGTTGGGCTAGGATCAGAATTTGAAGGGGTAGGAGAGGAAACAACAAGCCTTCTCCTAGGTCTAGAAGCACTTCTTTCTTTGGTTCTTTTATGTAATACAACAACACTTGAAGTACTAACCTCTTGTTCTTCAGAATTTTCTCGCACCACATTTTCAATAAAACGAACTGTTTGCTCTGAGGCAGCTTTAGCAGACCTCCCTCTTCTTGGTCTAGTACTGCTCGAATCATGCCTCGCTTTGGATCTTACCTCTGGTTGATCATCATCAGACCGATACATTGAAGCACCAGATTCTTGAGCTTCATGTTCTTGAGGCAACACCAAAGGGTGCTCTTGTTCAAATCGAACAAATTCCTTTTTCATTAAGAATTTTCCATGATGGAATTTCTTAGGATTACTCCAATACGCTTTCTTGATGACTAACTTAGGCAACAGAATGCTCAGCTTGTTTCCGAACCCTAACTTCGACTTGATCGAAAATTCCATTGTATCCTCATCGAACAAGACTTTTTCTTTCTCACTCATCAATCTTTCTAAGAAAAGCCCTTGCCAATCACCTTGCACACGATCAATGATTGCTGCCATGATTCGGATTTTCAAATTTGTTAGAGCATCCTGACTATGATGTTGACCTAACAAACATTTTCCAGCAATGTCCATTAAAAATTGAAGACCAGTAGGAAGCACATCTTTCTTAAGATTGCTTAGAGACTCTGGTTCTTCACCCGACCATCTGCCCATGCATTCTTTCTCTTCTCCTGACTTATAGGTCAGAATATCCACTGGGCCTTGAGGTAAATCCAACATGATTTCAAGGATTTCTCTGGTAATCGAGACTTGGTGCCCTGAAAGCATTGAATGGACACCATTGTTATCACCTTCAAGCTGTAAAAAGAATTTCATGGCTTCTGGTTTAAACACATTGTTTGGAGATGATTCAAGATACTTTCTCAGCCCGCACTCTTCGCACATAGTCAGAATAGCTTGATTTTCTGCACTGTGTCGACCGTTGAAGTAAACTGCATTTTCCACAAAAATGCCCTTTTCTCGAAGCCAAAAATCAGAATCAAACGTACCTGCGACTTCGTTAGATTCACTAATAATATTGATAATCGCCATTTTAGAATTTTTGTAGAAGATAGAGTATTGAGACTTGAAGCGATTTTGAGTTGAGAGTTTTTCAGGAATGTAAGTAATGAAGATGAAGTTAAGAGAGATCGTGTTTAATAAATTCAAACCAAATCTAGGGCTTGGATTGATTGTATTTTGCACGATTAATGGTTAGGATTTCATCTCGAAATCTGTAAATTAAAAAACGTTCCAAATTCTAGAACCCTTCCAATTCTTGGAACCAAATTGTGTTTGATAAATACACAAAAAAAATTAGGTCAAAAATAGAGGAGTATACTAATCTTCTCTATTAGTAATCTAAAATACTGTTCTGATGCATATCAGCACAGTAGTTTCCAACAACTTTTTCACTTCATTTTCTTACTTTTAAAATATTAAAATATACTTATCTGGATCAGCTGAGTACTGTGATCAGCTGAGTAAGCCTTTTCAGACATCAGATCAGTAGATGGGTCAGCACAGTAGTTTTCAGATCAGTTCCCAACTTTTCTGATTTCACCTTTTTGATATCAGCACAGTAATCCTCAGATCAGTACTGTGACAGATCAGTTCTCTTCTGTAGACAGATTAGTAGTAATCAAATCTTTCTGTAGACAGTTTAATCAGTAGTCAGATTAGTTCTGTAGAATAATTGAATTTGTAATCAGATCAGTTCTGTAGACAAAGAAACTTTGTAATCAGAATAGTTTTGTAGACAAGTCAATTTATTAATCAGAACAGATCTGTAGACTGATATAGCCTGTAATCAGATCAGACTTGTAGACATTTCAAATCTGTAATCAGATCAGTTCCCCCTTCAGTGGAGAACTCCTCTTCTGTGCCTGTTTCACCTTGGTAGAAGTGTTAGTTCATGAGATATAAGTGTAAAACAGTACAGAGTAGTAATGTTATAATTAAATCAATGATCACATCAAGGTTTATGCTAAAGTGACTTAGTGTTCTGAGTCAACAAAAGGATCTTTAAGAAATCACAGATTCCCTCTTAATGTGTGTTCTCAGTGTCCCTTAGCTTTACCAGCTTCCTCATCGGGATTAAGGTCACTTTAGTAACCTTGTTACCTGTTTTGATCAATGTAGTGGTCTGACATAGGATTGTCTCTTCTGAGTTTTAGGCTTTTGATGTACTGCTCTTAGTTTCTGCTTTATCTTCCTCTTGGTATAAGATCAGTACCTGAAATGTTAGTGCAGTTCTATATACATATAGAATCCATATCTACCAACCCTAAGCTAATGCATAACTCTCTAAATCTCACTTCAGCCAATGGTTTTGTAAAAATGTCAGCTCTTTGAATATCAGTATGAATCTTTTCCATCCTAATATTTTTCTTTTCCACATGATCCCTAATAAAATGATGTCTAATATCAACATGCTTGCATCTAGTATGTAAAACGGGATTTTGTGTGATGGCAACGGCACTATTACTGTCACTATATATAGGTACATTAGATTCTACAATATTGTAGTCTCTGAGTTGTTGTATTAGCCAAAGAAGCTGACTACAACAACTACCTGCAACCATATATTCTGCTTCAGTAGTAGAAGTTGCCACACTTGTTTGTTTGTTTGAAAACCAGGAAATGAGCTTAGTTCCTAAGAATTGACATGAACCTGAAGTAGATTTTCTATCTATTTTGCAACCTCCAAAGTCAGAGTCTGAATAACCACTTAAGGATATATCATCATCTGCAGGACACCATAATCCTCGATTAATGGTCCCCTTTAGATATTTCAATATCCTTTTGGCAGCTTCCAGATGACTTTCTTTGGGGTTTGCTTGAAATCTTGCACATACACCAAAAAAAAAGCAATATCAGGTCTGCTGGCAGTTAGATAGAGTAAAGAGCCAATTAAAGCACGATAATGAGGTTGGTCAGAGGACTTACCTCTTTCATCAGGATCCATTCTGTATGTAGGTTGCATGGGCATACCAACTGTCTTACAGGTTTTAATACCAAATTTATCTAGCAAATTCTTAGTATATTTTGCTTGATTTATAAAGATACCTTCTGGAGTTTGTTTTACTTGAAGACCAAGAAAATATGTCATTTCACCCATCATAGACATTTCAAATTTGCTTTGCATGAGTGTAGAAAAGCTTTCACTCAAGATTTTGTTGGGTGATCCAAAAATAATATCATTCACATAAATTTGAACAAGTAATATATCATTACCCCCTTGTCTTCGAAACAAAGTTCTATCAACCTTGCCTTTTGTAAAACCATTTTCAAGTAAGAATAGAGAAAGTGTATCATACCAGGCTCTTGGGGCTTGTTTCAATCCATAGAGTGCTTTCTTTAACCTGTATACTTGGTGACTATTCACTTCAAAACCAGGTGGTTGTTCCACATAAACTTCTTCAGCAAGTATACCATTAAAAAATGCACTTTTCACATCCATTTGATACACAGTGAATTTCATATGAGTAGCATAAGCAAGGAACAGTCTTATAGCTTCTAGTCTAGCTACAGGAGCAAAAGTTTCATCATAATCAATACCCTCAACTTAAGAGTAGCCATGAGCAACTAATCTAGCTTTATTTCTAACTACAAGATCATTTTCATCCTTTTTATTCTTGAAAATCCACTTAGTGCCTACAACATTATGATCACTGGGTCTATCAACAAGTTCCCAAACTTCATTTCTAGTGAACTGATTAAGTTCTTCTTGCATGGCTATAATCCAGTTATTATCACTTAAAGCTTCATTCACAGTTTTAGGCTCAATAGATGATAGAAAGCAACACCAGCAAAATAGAGACTTACTAGGTTCTTCCTGGGAATCAAACAATTGTTTTCTAGTTTTAACACCTTTACTGGAATCACCAAAAATCAGATCAGTAGAATGAGCATACTTCCATGTCCTTCTATTCTTAACAGAAATACTATCAGCATTTGTATCATGCAAATCATCATGTAGATCAGTATCATTGTTTTGCATCAAATCAGCAGATTTGTTTATAGGAGAGCAGTCATTCAATTCTGGCATATCAGAAGTTTTTTAGATGACTTACCTTTGTCTTTTACCTTTTCTTTTTCAGAATCATGATCTAGGACATTTAGGAAAGGATTATATGCTTGTACAGATTCATATATTTCTGCATCATCATCCTCATTGTTGTTTTGAAGCTTTAGATTGTCAATTTTCTTACTGAGCTGATGATCAGCAGAGTCCTGCACATTCTCATCAAAGACTACATGGGGTGTTTCTTCCACACATAGGGTAGAGTAGTTAAACACTCTAAATGCTTTGCTTACTGAAGAGTATCCTAAGAATATCCCTTCATCTGCTTTTGCATCAAAAACATTTAGCTTACTTTTGCCATTGTTATGGATGAAACACTTACATCCAAAGATATGAAAATAAGAAACTCTAGGTCTTCTGCCTTTCCATACCTCATAAGGTGTTTTACCATGCACCTTATTAAGAGCACTTCGGTTTTGAGAGTGGCAAGCTGTGTTAATAGCTTCAGCCCAAAACTCCTGAGCTGTGTTGAATTCTGCAATCATTGCTCTGCATGATTCTTTTAGTGTTCTGTTTCTCCTTTCTGCAACACCATTTTGTTGGGGGGTTCTGGCTGCACTTGTTAGATGTTGTATGCCAGACTTAGAACAGTAGTCAGAAATGTAGCAATTAATAATCTCAGTCCCCTTGTCACTCCTAATTTTTACAATGGGTTGACCCTTTTCAACCTGCAACCTCTTCAATAGATCTGGGAGAAGTGTTTGTGTATCACTCTTTTTGTGTAGAAAAACTACCCAAGTAAACTTAGAGTAATCATCTACTACAACCAGAGTATACCTTCTTCCATTCAATGTAGGAGGTTTGATAGGACCATGAAGATCCATATGCAAGAGTTCTAAGACTCTGCTTGTTGAAAGAGTTGGAATGGACTTAAATGAAACCTTTACCTGTTTACCTTTTTGACAAGAGTCACACATTTGTGATTTGGAATAGATTTCATTTGGAATGCCCTCAACAAGATGTTCTCTTGCAATCTTGTTGATTATCTGAAAGTTTAGGTGGCAGAGGCGTTTATGCCAGAGCCAACTGTTTTCTTTAGGACTCTTAGTAATAAGACAAGCATTCTTAGGACAACTATTCCAATTCACAATGTATACACTGCCTTGTCTTGTGCCAACAAGTAAAACATTGTGAGTCCTTTTGTCTATTATTTCACATCTTCTGGCCTTGAACTGAACTTTGTATCCCCTGTCACAGAATTGAGATACAGATAACAAGTTATATTTCAAACCTTCAACATAGGAGACATCTTGGATTTCAACATCTCCATTCTTGATGAATCCAAATCCTTTTGTGATTTCCATAGAGCTATCACCAAAGATGACTTTTGGTCCTTCCTTCTCATGATAGTCACTAAGTAAGGCCTTGGTACCAGTCATGTGGTGTGAACACCCACTGTCTATGTACCAGGTCTCACCAACTGAACCACCTTTCTTGTACAAGTCCAGTCGATCCTGCAAGGTAGTGATCTTAATAATTTAGGTACCCTAGTTTATTGGGGTCCTTGGGGGTTAGTGGTGAGAGGTACCCAGATAAACATTGAAGATTTGAATAAATGAGACCTCTTCAGTTTCCTTCCATATTTATCACAAAACAGTACTTTGTTAACCATTTCAGAACTATCAGCAGACTTAGGATCTATTTTTCTGAGATAGCCTTTCCTTGGTTCTATCCCTTTTTCAGTAAGATCAGTATGCCTGTAATAGTTTGAATAAGGTCTGAAAGCATGTGGACCATACGGCTTATAGATGCGCTTTGGTCTTTCCTCTCCAATGACATCATAAGATAAAGGTGGAGGATAAAGAACAGGTTTGTTATGATAATGAGGCACAAATTTCCTAGGTTTAGTTGAATACAACTGAGACTGCCTTATAAAAGGAGGTCTAGGTTGTTCCCAACTTGCCTGTGCTTGTCTTGACCTACTGTTCTGAGTTTGTCTCTTCTGATACCAGGACTGATCTGATCTGGTCAGAGGAGTATAACTCTTCTGGTATGGTCTTGACTATACTGGTCTTAATACATTCTTCATTTTACCATTCTTGGTAGTAGGAGGGATGTACTTAGACTGTACTTTAGGTTTTGGATCATTATCATAAATCATAGGTTTTTTTCCTTTATCTAGTTGCAAATAACTTGAACTATCTTCATTAGTGTTCTTAGGTCCTGAAGTAGAGGAACTAGGCAGATCAGTACCTATTCCACTTTTATCATTTGGAGCTCTATATCTGTCTGAGATTGTTTGATTAATCTTAGTAGAGTTAATCATCCCAGATAGCTTTCGATCTAGGCTCACTACTTCAGATTCTAAGAATCTATTGCGCTCTTCAAGTTTTTCACATTTAATCTTTAAATCATTGAATTCACTAGTCTCTTTGGCTTGGGTTTTAAGCATACCCTCATATAGTTTATCAATGGATGCATACTTTTCTTGGAGTTGGGACAACTCTTCTGATAATCGTGCATTTATGACAACTATATTAGGATCCACTTTCAACTGAGCTTCTTTCAGATTAATGAGTTCTTGCTTTAAAGATATGTTCTCATCACTGATTTCAATGAATGCTTTGTTAGCTTGTAGAAGGTCTTCTTCAGTCACTCCTTGGGAATGATGAAGACTACTTCCTACACTCCTATCAGCAGCATCACTTTCATCAGTGTCATAATTTTTGCAAGATTGAAAAGAGTTAGCAGATGATACCTCATCATTTATTTTGGCCATCATTTCCAGTCCATCATCTGCTATGAAAGCTTCATTCTCATTGCTAGAGGGGCACTCAAATGAAGACGATGGCAACTCTTCTGACTCCGAATCAGATTCATTGTATGCCATCATTGCCTTCTTACCCTTGGCATATTTTCGATCTCTTCTGGCTTTCCTTTCTTCTCGATCTTCAGAACTCAGATCAGGACATTCATAAGCATAATGACCTGGCTTATCACAATTATAGCAAACAGGACTGTTAGAAGATCTCTTCGGTGGTGAATGATTTCGGTTCCTGTCATGCTTGTCAATAGAGTTCCTATCTTTCTTATCAGAATACTTTATGTCCCTCTTATCAGATGAGTTTCTATCTCTCCTGTTCTCATTAGAGATCTCATCCCTTCTTTCAGAAGAGTTTTGATCCATTCTGTTCCCAAAAGAGTCCCTGCTACTAGAACCCATGGTTTCCTTATAGAATCTCTTGTATCTACCATACCTCTTATTTAGTCTATCAAATCTTTTGATCATAAGGCTCATCTGATCTTTCAGACTAAGATCAGAACTATCTAGTTCATCTTTTATGCTTGAGGCCTTAGACTTAGATGATCTAGACCCCTTAGAGGTAGAGGCTTTAAAAGCTATGTCCTTAGAGGCATCCTTATCCTTATGATTCACAGTAATATGATCTTCTTCATCTAACTCAAACTCATGTGCCTTAAGGGTCTAGAACATAGTTTCTGCTGGCCAAGAATCAATGTCTTGTGTGGTTTTAATGATCATCTTGACCATTTTCCACCTTTCATCCAAAGCTTTCAAGATTCTCAGGTTAATTTCTCTTTCAGTATAAGTCTTTCCTAACACATCAAGATCATTCATAATCTTAGTAAATCGAGTATCCAATTCATCAATTGTTTCTCCTGACTTCATCTTAAATGTTTCAAACCTTTGGACATTTGTGGATAATTTGCTTTCTTTGATCAGTGTAGTACCTTCACAAAGAATAGCCAATTTGTCCCACATTTGCTTTGCAGTCTTACATTTTAACACTTTGCCAAGATACTCATTTGGCAAGGTGTGTAAAATATAATTCTTAGCAAGACTATCCAAATTGTTTTGTCGCATTTCTTCAGAAGTCAGTTCTGACCTTGGTTTAGGGACCAGTGCTCCAACTGGTTTAGAAGGATCCAGAACAGCAGTGTTTTCGACCATGGTGACAATTGGTCCTTCAGTCACCACAGACACCATCAGATCATGTGTTGAGCTAAAGATGGCCTCCATCCTAAGCTTCCAGTAGTCATAATCTGCAATCTTGAACTTAGGAAGTTTGTTCACATTAGTGTCATCCATGTTTGATCAGAAAAATAAGATCAGTAGTATAGCAGATAATTTTCAAGAATTCAGATATTGACAAATATCAAGAAATAGTAGCAAGATCAGTGAGATTTCCCTCAAGATCTACAAGGTTATCAAGAAACAGCAGTCCAAAGAACTACTGCTCTGATACCACTTGTTGGTCCCAAGTTGAGTTAAGATTGATTAAGCTAGTAAAAGTCTAGAGGGGAGGGGTGAATTGACTTTTAAAAATCTTTCAAAATATCAGAGTTTAATGCGGAATAGTGTTCTGAATAGTACTGTTCTTACTGAATCAGATCAGTACTTTTCAGCTTCAGTTTATACTCAACTTTTAATCAGATCTTTACTTAGACAATTTTATTGTTCTTGGTTAAACAAATATCAAACAGAAAGTAAAGAACACAAGATTTTATAGTGGTTCGACAAATGTCTACATCCACTCTCACAATCCCAGTTGTGATGTTTTATTAACTCTTCCTTGAGTTTCTTGTGGCTTAAAGTCCCAAGATTAAGACTGTGATCTTATCGATTACACTTCCAAGTGTATCTTCGATCGACTGGTAATTTCACAAGTAACTAGCACACTTGTATACAACAATACAAACTTAAAATGAAAAGTAAAACTTCTCTTGAATAGCCTTTGATTCTTCTCTTCAATTCAGTGGCTATTCTCAGAATTCTTGACCTCTTCAACTTTGTGAGTTCTTCAAATGCTCTGTAGACTTGCTCTTCGATTGCTCTTAGATCAGTAAATGTTCAGTAGTCTTCAGCAGTAGGAGATCACACAGTATTTATAGAACTTAGTTTGACAGTTAGCAGTTTGTGAACTAACTCTCAACTAACTCTAAAACTGTTTTTGTAACTTCTTCTTTTTTGTAACCGACTTTGTAACCTCCTTCAACTAATTCCAAGTCAGCATATCTTCAATAAATCTTTAGTTACACCTTAAATAAGTTTTCCAAACTTATTCTTCAAATTCACCAACTCAGCACAGTAACTTAATGTTCTGATTTTTACTGTTCTGAGCCAGTCAGCACAGTTCTCCAAAACTGTTCTGCACTTCTCCAGAATTCTTCTAATCTTCTAAGCTTATCTTCAACTCTTATTTGAAATCTTCTTATTCTGAAGTAGTCTTCTGAGTCTTCATTAAACCTCTGATCTTCTTCTAATCTAGTGTTCTAATCTACTGTTCTGAACTTTACAATGCTGAATACAATATAATACAACTTTACAAATATAAAACCTATCTATACATCAACTGAACTATATACAGATGAGTACATCTAAGTCCTATACTATAAGCTGTCTATACAATACAAACATCAGCTTAGTTCCTAACAGTTCATATATCAGATCAGTAAACACACTAAGATCAGTAAACATATATATAAGATCAGTAACTCAGATTCAAATATCTCATTAAGATGACTTAGTTAAGATGACTTAGACCACATATATCATTAACTTTAAGTTGCTTTTGGCCATCAAAACATACAATCATCAACTAGAATATTGTTTCAAGGATTCATATCCCAACATTTAATATCTCAAAACCGAGTTAAGGTGAGTGAGAAATTAATTGTTGAAGTTGAGTGTTTCAACTTGAAGTTTGAGGTGTGGGAAATTGTCCCACATAGAAATCCTACAAAACATTTAAAGGGTTTAAAGGCATTGAAGTAGTATTGGAGTTCAACTATGTTTAAGGGGTACACTCCCCAAAGAGCCACACGCGCGCGCGCGCGCGCCCGCTCGGCCGGCACGGCTTCGGCAATTGGTCTTTGGGGCCCGCCTATCTTTTTGCAGACCCAAAAACTCCGAAAGCCCAACTCAGGAATTGGTTTGGCCCAATTCGAAATACTTCAAGAATGTTGTTCCGAATTATATGGAAACCTCAAACTTGGTCTTCAAGCTTATCCACGTACGCGAATATCTTTGCGATATTTTCGCAAGATCTCAACCCACGATTCGGGCCTGGGCCCACGCGTTATTCCAGCAACCACCTAGGGTTTCTTCTGCCTATAAATATCAGTCTCTTCCCTCATTATTTCTTACGCTGAAATTCGCCCCTCTGCTCCCTCTACTCTTCTCTCGTCCCTCTGCAGTGTGTTGAGCTCCCCAAAGCCTTACACTATTCTTTCTTGTGCCGGATTTATTTTCGAGAGCGTTCAGTTCGTACTTAGTACATTCGCTGAGGCTTCGTATACAGTGGTGCTACTGTGTACGAAGTAGAAGTCGTTTTACCTTTGGGAACGGAACACCATAACAGTCGAGCACTACCTGGGCGTATTCTGTTCTGCGGGAAAAGGGTTTTCCCTTGACTCGACTTATTTGTTATCTGACTCTTCGATATTGCAGTATACCCTATCAGGCGTATAGTTTCCAACAATCGCAGAACAGAATAGTAACAGTTTAATTTCGAACTTAATTAATTAAAATTATTTCAGACTTAATTAATTTACTGCAATGTCGAAGTCGAATGATAACATGGATGTTGACCCCACTAATACTGAGGTCGTGCATGGTACTGAGAATATTGGCAACGATGCCAGTAAGGAAACGTCTCCTGATCGATCAGTTTCACACAGTTCTGATATAGGAAAAAAGAATGACCATGAGCGATCCGTTTGCACCTTTTCCTCCTTTCAACAATCCCATGAGGGATCAGATGTTTACTTTCTCCGCACCTGGGCCGAGGCCAATGGTCGTACATGGAGAAAAACCTGAGAAATTCTCAGGGACTGAATTCAAAAGATGGCAAAGTAAGATGCGATTTTACCAAACCATGCTTGGAATGGATAGGTTTTTGACCGAAACTAAACCTACACAGCCTGGGGCAAGTGCTAGCCAACATGAAAGGATCTATTATGATCAATGGTCTAGTGGTGATTATCTGTGCATAAATCACATAATTGGAGGACTTTCTGATGCCCTCTACAGTGTCTACTGTGACATACAATCCGCAAAGAAACTGTGGGAGTGTTTGGAGAAAAAGTACAGAACTGAAGGTGCTGGACTAAAGAAATTCGTCGTTGCACAACTGTACGATTTTAAGATGGAGGATAACAAATCTGTAGTGGATCAAGTCCAGAAACTGCAGATTATTTTCCATAAGATAGCTGCTGAAGATATGGTGTTACCTGATGCATTTCAAGTAGGAACTGTGGTTGAGAAACTGCCTTCATCATGGAAGGATTTCAAGTCATATCTAAAGCACAAACGAAAGCTTATGAGCTTAGAGGATCTAATTATCCGTCTCAGAATTGCGGAGGACAATCGAAAGAGAGAAGGTAAGGGACCTGCCCTCCGGATTGAAGTCAAGGCTAACTTGATGGAACGAGAGGGTCCATCAAGGAAAAGAAAACGTCCCAATGAGTCTGCTGCCAACGCAACGAAGGTTGTAAAGGGGAAGGGTCCTGCCACAAAGCAGAAATTCGCTGGAAATTGCTATAATTGTGGGAAACCAAACCACAGATCCAGTGAGTGTCGTCAACCCCGTCGTGACGACAAAGGAAAAGGCAAGCATAAAGCACAAGATTCTGTGAACCTTACAGATTTGGATATGTCCGCAGTAGTGACGGAGGTCAACTTGGTGGACAATAAGAAAGAGTGGTTTGTGGACACGGGTGCCACCTGCCACGTCTGCTCGGAGAGATCTGCATTCTCAAGCTATTCTCCTTCTGATGGGAGAAAGTTTTTTATGGGCAATCAAACCTCATCTGAAGTGGCTGGAATTGGGTCGGTGGTGCTAAAGCTGACATCTGGAAAAGAGCTAACCTTGAAGAACGTGCTGCATGTCCTAGACATCCGGAAGAATCTGATTTTGGGGCCTCTTCTAGGTAGCAATCAATTTAGACTAGTCTTTGAGTCTGATAAGATAGTTCTAAGTAAGTTTGGCCACTTTCTCGGGAAGGGTTATCTCGAGAATGGTCTATTTAAATTGAGCACAACGGTTGTAAGCCCCAAAGGCAAACAAATTGTTAATGAAATTGCTTCTACTTCTACTTATATCGTTGAGTGTTCCTCTTTATGACATTTTAGATTAGGACATGTGAATTTAAAATCCATAAAACGAATAGTAAATCTTGATTTACTTAAGATTGACAACGTTGATACATCCAAACGATGTGAAATATGCACGGAAGCAAAGATGGCCAAACTACCGTTTAAAACTGTTGAAAGGAACACTGCCCCTCTAGACTTAATTCACACGGATGTATGTGATTTAAAGTTTGTACAAACTAGAGGAGGGAAAAAGTATTTTATTACTTTTATAGATGATTGTACACGATTCTGCTACGTTTATCTTTTGAGAAGTAAAGACGAAGCTATAGAAGCGTTTAAACGTTACAAAAATGAAGTAGAGAATCAATTGGACACTAGAATTAAATCAATTCGTAGAGATAGAGGTGGAGAGTACGTAGCTCCGTTTGAACAATTATATATAGAATCAGGGATTGTACATCAAACTACAGCCCCTTACTCACCTCAGTCCAATGGTGTTGCGGAAAGGAAAAACCGAACACTAAAGGAGACGATGAACGCAATGTTAATCAGCTCAGGTCTACCTCAGAACTTTTGGGGGGAAGCCATTCTGTCGGCTAACCACATTCTGAATAAGATCCCTCATAAAACTAAGGATCAAAACTCCTTATGAAATATGGAGGAAACGAAAACCTTCATACAAATACCTCAAAGTGTGGGGGTGTTTGGCTAAGGTTGAAGTACCACTTCCTAAACAAGTTAAAATCGGCCCTAAAACAGTTGATTGTATCTTTATAGGATATGCTTCAAACAGCAGTGCCTATCGATTTCTGATTCACAAATCTGAAATACCGGATATGACAGAAGGCACCATAATTGAATCAAGGAACGCAGTATTTTTTGAAAACATTTTTCCTCTTAAGGAAAAAGAGGAAGAGAGTTCGAATAAGAGAACTCTTGAAGCAACATACGACACTGTTAGTCCCTCCACTCAAGAGAGTGAATAACCGAGAGGCAGTAAGGGAGCTAGAATTGATAAAGATTTTGGTTCAGACTTCATTACTTATGTTCTGGAGGAAGAAGAACCTAAAACTATCAAGGAAGCTATGGCAGGACCAGATGCACAACTCTGGAAAGAGGCCATAAAAATTGAATACGAGTCTATTCTGTTAAATCACACATGGAAGTTGGTCGACCTCCGTAAAGGTTGTAAGCCCTTACGATGCAAGTGGATCCTTAGATGAAAGTACAAAGCAGATGGATCTGTTGACAAGTACAAAGCTCGTCTAGTTGCAAAAGGTTTTAAACAAAAAGAAGGGTATGATTTCTTCGATACATACTCACTAGTGACAAGAATCACCTCCATTCGGGTGCTTTGCACAATCTCGAAATACACCAAATGGACGTTAAGACGTCGTTTCTTAATGGTGAAATGGATGCTGAAATATACATGGATCAACCTGAAGGATATGTTGCTCCTGGAAACGAGAAAAAGGTATGCAAACTCGTTCGATCACTTTATGGGCTTAAGAAAGTTCCAAAACAGTGGCATTTGAAATTTGACAAAACAATGCTGTCAAATTGGTTTCAAATTAACGAATGTGATAAGTGTGTATATGTGAAAGATACACCAAATGTATTTGTTATCGTGTGCTTATATGTCAATGACATGTTAATCATGAGTAAAAATCAAAATATCATAGTTAATACGAAGAACATGTTAAGTAGAAACTTTGACATGAAAGACATGGGCTTAGCAGATGTGATTCTTGGAATTAAGATAGAGAGAACTTCTGATGGAATTTCCTTGACACAATCTCACTATGTGGAGAAGGTACTAAAGCAATTTAATGCCTTTAACGATCCACCTGCTAAGACACCTTTGGAACTCAATGTTCACTTGAGAAAGAATAGAGGAGAACCAGTGGCTCAACTGGAATACGCAAGGATCATTGGAAGTGTGATGTACATCACGAACTGCACACGCCCTGATCTTGCATGTTCTGTAAACAAGTTGAGTCAATACACGAACAATCCAAGTCATGAGCACTGGAAAGCACTGAAAGGGGTATTAAGATACTTGAAGTACACCCTTGATTATGGGCTTCACTACACAAGACATTCAGCTGTAGTCGAAGGATACAGTGATGCAAATTGGATATCAGACACTAAAGACTCGTTATCCACTAGTGGATATGTATTCACTATTGGAGGAGGAGCAGTGTCGTGGAGGTTCAAGAAACAAATGTGTATTGCCCGTTCCACAATGGAATCAGAATTTATCGCTGAATGGTTGCGTAATTTTCTGGAAGACATTCCATGTTGATATAAACCAGTACCTTCGGTGACGGTACACTGTGACAGTCAAGCTGCCATTGGGAGAGCTACGAATGTCATGTACAACGGAAAGTCGAGACACATACGTCGTCGACACAACTCCGTTAGAGAATTGATCTCCACTGGAGTAATATCCATTGATTATGTCAACACAAAGGACAATATAGCGGATCCGCTCACGAAGAGCATAAACCGAGATCAATTGAACAAGCTGGTAGAAGGAATGGGTCTAAAACCCACAAGAAAAACTAAAGCAGTGGAAACCCAACCATGATGACTGGAGATCCCAAGAACTTGGTTCAATGGGAAAACGAAAATGTGGAAGTTAGTAATAAAACACTTGAAAAATCACGACTATTCCTGACAGCACAACCTCAAGTGTTAGCAACCCGTAAAATGTGGTAGAGGTTGAGTCTTTGACTCTTAATAATTCCTAGAGTATAACGAGATACTCGAAAGGAAGTTACCTATATAAATGAGAAGTGAGGGCAGCTTCGACCAAACATTTATGAACACAAAGGATGTCCATGGCCAAAACGGATAAAAACGTGAGAACGTTACGAAGACGAGATTGAAGTGTGCTGACACTGTTGATTATGTATACACTATGGAGGAGTAGTTTAAGGCACTGCGTCCACTAAGCCGCCGGTGTACCCGATAGTGTTTGGCTACGGAAAGTTCAAAGCGAAAAACTACTTTTCCGGACTCACGGAGATCTTAATCGAACTGAACACTAAGTCTGATGTTGTATAGACACGATTTTCACTCATGTGGGGAATTGTTGGAATTAATGTGAGATTAATTGGGTTTTGACACCCTTATCTAATTAATTAATTAGATGGACTAAACGTTAATTATAAAATAATTGAACGTGACATAGTCGATCTACTCGCAGAGTAGATGAACGTGGTATATTTAATTTCTCAAAACCGAGTTAAGGTGAGTGAGAAATTAATTGTTGAAGTTGAGTGTTTCAACTTGAAGTTTGAGGTGTGGGAAATTGTCCCACATAGAAAGCCTATAAAACATTTAAAGGGTTTAAAGGCATTGAAGTAGTATTGGAGTTCAACTATGTTTAAGGGGTACACTCCCCAAAGAGCCACACGCGTCGGTCGGCTCGGCTTCGGCAATTGGTCTTTGGTGGTTTTTGGGGCCTGCCTATCTTTTTGCAGACCCAAAAACTCTGAAAGCCCAACTCAGGAATTGGTTTGGCCCAATTCGAAATACTTCAAGAATGTTGTTCCGAATTATATGGAAATCTCAAACTTGGTCTTCAAGCTTATCCACGTACGCGAATATCTTTGCGATATTTTCGCAAGATCTCAACCCACGATTCGGGCCTGGGCCCACGTGTGATTCCAGCAACCACCTAGGGTTTCTTCTGCTTATAAATATCAGTCTCTTCCCTCATTATTTGTTACGCTGAAATTCGCCCCTCTACTCCCTCTACTCTTCTCTCGTCCCTCTGCAGTGTGTTGAGCTCCCCAAAGCCTTACACTGTTCTTTCTTGTGCCGGATTTATTTCCGAGAGTGTTCAGTTCGTACTTAGTACGTTCGCCGAGGCTTCATATACAGTGGTGCTACTGTGTACGAAGTAGAAGTCGTTTTACCTTTGGGAACGGAACGCCATACCAGTCGAACACTACCTGGGCGTATTCTGTTCTGCGGGAAAAGGGTTTTCCCTTGACTCTTCTTATTTGTTATCTGACTCTTCGATATTGTAGTATACCCTATCAGGCGTATAGTTTCCAACAGAGGAGTTATAACTCCCCTCTCTCCTCCACCTCACTGCCACATCATCATTCTTACATTAATAACTCAATCCTACTAACTCCTACAACCATTCCAAAAGTTATAACTCACTTTCGTGGGACCACTATTCAATCACATTTATTTTTAATTCTTTATTTTTCATTTAATGAATATATGTAAAATTTAATATTGTGTAAAAAAAATTAATACAGAGTATATGAATATATTAAAATTATTTAGTCAATTACTTTAGAGTATCAATTAATATATTTTACAAATTGAAATAAATATTTAATTATTTAGTCAATTATTTTAGGGTATCAATTATTATATTTTTTCTCTTAATTACATCACTTTTAATACATCTATTTATCATATCATATTTGTTAACCTCAGTGTCTAAAATTTTTGAGTAATTTTTATCATGACGAAAAAATTAATAAATACTCATATTAGAGATGAAATAAAAAAAATTTAACCCAACGGTATAATTTTAATTATTAGTATTGTATCTAATTTATTTATCCAATATGTATAAAGATATAAAAAACTGAATGAAAAATCAACATAAAAAAAATGTGGGCCAAGCCCACATTTGTCAGCAAAAGAACACAAAAGGACGGTTAAGAAAGTATAACCCATTTGAGAAGAGAGAGAGTTTTTTTTTTAGTTATAACTCTCCCCCACAATGGTTGTAACTCTTCCCCAAAAGTTATAACTCATTATTAACCCACAGTTGTAGATACTCTTATATAACAAACTTGTAGTTGACATGCTCCATATTGCAGTTTGCATACCGCATTCCACAAACGGATAAAAGTCAATTTAATCTGATCATAACTTTTAACCTATACTGAAATGGTCCCAAAAAAGTTAAATGTACCAATTTCGTCCAATATTTTAGCAATTTGTTTTGTTTTGGTCCCAGAAATGTTAAATGTACCAATTTAGTCTCACTTTTTTGCAATTACATTTAACTTTTTTGGGACCAAAATTGAACAAATTGCAAATAAACGAGATTAAGTTTGTACATTTAATTTTTTTTGGAACTAAAACAGAACAAATTGCAATAAAATGGAACTAAATTGGTATATTTAACTTTATTGAGATCATTTCCAAAAAGGTGGAAAGTTATGAGACTAAATTGACTTCTATCTCGAAATATTGAGTACGCACACACTTCATTTTGACCATTAATCTTCATCTTGTGCACTGCTTGATCATGGTTGTCGATCTTCATCTTAACATTCCCCCTCGATTCGAAGGATTTGCCCGAAGCAACATTTAACATATTACGAAAATGAACATAGGATTGGACAGTAAGTGGATTTTTTAGACTATCGGCCACTTGATCAATGGTAGGAACGTGCAAGACTTGGATTTCTTTCTTTGTTATATTTCTCGAATAAAATGTAAATCAGTTCGAGGTGCTTTTTTCTTGAGTGATAAACAAGATTTGCTGCTAATGAAATTACCCCTTGATTATCAACCTAATGTTGGAATGTGGAGCATGAATTTTTTAGGCCCATATTTCCTTGAGCCGGGTTGATCCTAAAGGGCTTAGGGTTAAGGCGAGTTCCTAATGGACTTATATATGGTTAATTGTTGGAGTGTGGAGCCTGAATTTTTTAGGCCCATATTTCATCGAGACCGGTTGATCCTAATGGGCTTAGGGTTAGGGCGAGTTTTCTATTATAAATAGATGTTCTTTCGTTGTAATTAGTATTTGAAAAATATAGTGTAATACTTGGCTTGGCATCGCCCCCAGATGTAGTCGCAAGACGAACTTGGTAAACAAATCTCGGGTTATTTTGTTTTCATCATTATGTGTGTGTATTTATTCCTAACAACTGGTATCTAGAGCCTCGGGTTCAGAGGGAGCACACACGATGAGTGACGATAAAATTTCAATTAAGCAGTATGGCGGATCGAATTTTGGGTTCTGGAAGTTGCAGATCGAGGATTACTTGTACGGTAAAGATTTATATGTGCCCCTAGAGGAGAAGGAGAAATCCGAAAAGATGGAACAGGAGGAGTGGAATCTATTGAACATAAAGACGATGAGTGTGATACGTTTATCGCTGTCCATGAACGTAGCCTACTGTTGCATCAGAAAATAACGATTAGGGATACAGAATCTCCCTATCCGGATTACGGCGGTTGTGGGCTTAGATCGTCACTTTTCCGCAAGTTTATCCGCGAATAATCATCCTTTAAGCTCCTTAAAGACTTGCAAAAACACGCCGGAGGGGATTCCGGCGTGAAATCTCCGACGCTCA
This sequence comes from Galeopsis tetrahit, assembly GCA_963675135.1. NCBI lineage: Eukaryota > Viridiplantae > Streptophyta > Magnoliopsida > Lamiales > Lamiaceae > Galeopsis > Galeopsis tetrahit. The sequence continues at coordinate 47,796,902 of OY776126.1, read as the reverse complement.
AGTTAGAATCTTTCTCAAGAGGATCAAAGAGGAATTTCCCTGTAACTTGAGGGAAATTCTCGCAAGTATCGTGGAGTTTTTTGTATTTTCAGTGTGTTTCTTAGTAAAATCGTGTAGAGTGTGTTTGTAATGTAAAAATGTAGTCAACAAAAATGAACAAACCTGCTTTTATACCTTTCCTCATTTCGTGGGAGAGAGGGAGACCCCCTCTCCCCCTTACTTCTCAACTGCCCTTAAGACCCGGTCTTCTTGTGGACTTCTTTCATTCTTCCTGACTACTTCCTTTGGGCTTCGGTAATTAAGACTGGATCCTTTGGGTCCCTTCGTGGGCTGGATATATCCAACCTCCAAATGCTTGGGCCGACAATATGGGCCAGAGGCCCAATTGTACTTATTTCCCTTTTTGGGCCTAGGGGTGTATTAATCCTTCTCACAAAATTATCACTCCTAACAAGACTGACTTAATTAATCTTATATATACGTGTCGTTATCCCCGAAGATGACATATTTTGTCCGCATCAACTACTCCCCCTACTCTCGTAAAAGTGGTGGTAATTTTATGAGAGTAGGAAAAGGGATAAGATGAATTCACCTTCTAGATCATTTCTCGAAAACTGTTGTTATTTTTCCTATTAAATTCGAAGGATACGTTGTTGTGTCAGAAAATAACGATTAGGGATACAGAATCTCCCTATCCGGATTACGGGGGTTGTGGGCTTAGATCGTCACTTTCCCGCAAGCTTATCCACGAATAATCCTCCTTCAAGCTCCTTAAAGACCTGTAAAAACACGCCGGAGGGGATTCTGGCGTGGAATCTCCGACGCTCAAGTCAGAATATTTCTCAAGAGGATCAAAGAGGAATTTCCCTATAACTCGAGGGAAATTCTCGCAAGTATCGTGGAGTTTTTTGTATTTTCAGTGTGTTTCTTAGTAAAATCGTGCAGAGTGTGTTTGTAATTTAAAAATGTAGTCAACAAAAGTGAACAAACCTGCTTTTATACATTTCCTCATTTCGTGGGAGAGAGGGAGACCCCCTCTCCCCCTTACTTCTCAACTGCCCTTAAGACCCGGTCTTCTTGTGGACTTCTTCCATTCATCCTGACTACCTTTTTTGGGCTTCTGTAATTAAGACTGGGTCCTTTGGGTCCCTTCGTGGGCTGGATATATCCAACCTCCAAATGCTTGGGCCAAGGGCATGGGCCGATAATATGGGCCAGAGGCCCAATTGTACTCATTTCCCTTTTTGGGCCTAGGGGTGTATTAATCCTTCTCACCAAATTATCACTCCTAATAAGACGGACTTAATCCATCTTATATCCACGTGTCGTTATCCCCGAAGACGACATATTTTTTCCGCATCAACTACTCCCCCTACTCTCGTAAAAGTGGTGGTAATTTTATGAGAGTAGGAAAAGGGATAAGATGAATTCACCTTCTGGATCATTTCTCGAAGACTGTTGTTATTTTTCCTATTAAATTCGAAGGATACGTTGTGCATCCCTAAGAAAATATACCCCTCGATAAAAGAGTTTAACTCTTCTTTCACATCTCTCCTTTTGCCGCTAAGTGATAATCGTCCCTTATTTCAAGTTTTCTGCCGCTTCGAATTCCGCATTTGCTTCTTCCACACGCATATCATAGAAAAGGGCGTCAGCCGCCGTTGCTACAATCACGCGCCCTCCCATTAGTTCTAGATGCCGCTTTTCCTCGTTTTCCTCCCCACTTTCTGAGTTACCATCATAACTCCCAAATTCAAAAATTCAAAAACCTCTCTTACTTGTGTGAACTTCTCTTCCACCGTTCTTCATGTTTCTCTCTTCAAGTTTTCCTTTCGTTTCTGCAACCAACCGCCTTCTTTGCACGTCCGCCGGCACATTGCCTACTTTCCCGAGGTGTTTTCGTTTTCAGGTACCCATCTGCACTTCTTTTTCTTTTTCATTTTGTCGTCATGTCTTCTTCTTCCCATTCCTCATCGGAAGATATTCTCAAGGAAACTCCCAACTCCCCCTCCAGTCCGGTTTCGCGATTTCCGATAACCACACCGGCTTTAAAAAACAAAATATCCTCTTCTTGCTCCCTCTCAGAGGAACGTTTGGCTTCCTTTATTCGGTTAGGCATGTTTCCAACCGACTACCTAGTTAGGGTCGCCCATCCGAGGGAACGCCCCAATTTCACCGGTCCCCGGAGCCTAGCCTTCTGGGAAGCCCAATTAAAAGTCGGGCTTCGTTTCCCCATTAACCCTTACTTAGCTGAAATGTCTTCCTACACCCGCATCCCTATCAACCAATTCACTCCCAATGCCATTCGAGTGATGCTAGGGTTTTACATTTTGGTAAAGGGGAATGGGGGAGAACCTCCTGCTCAACTTTTCTTGACTCGATATACATGCAAACTCGCGGACGGGTTTTTCTATGTGTGCGGCCGTGCTGCCCGAACCGGGAAATTCATGGAAAAGCTCCATGAGGTGGCCCTAGACTGGCGGGATCACTATTTCTTCATTACCAATCCTTTTCCCTAGGGTTTCCCTCTCGAAAAGTGGGTTTATGAGAACCCAGGGGTACCCTGTCCTCCTCTCACTGCTTGCTCTCGTCTTAACCTGGATGTAATGGAAAATCTGAACCAACACATAACTCGCCACAGATATTTTGATGTAATGAGTATTTGTAAAAATCCTAGGGCTTTATCACATTTCAGTTTTGGTCGTACTGATTATCCTCTAGGTCCAGATGATGGTAATATCATTTCTCTTCCCTGTTGCTACCTTCGGAGCTTAGATCTTTATGGTTTCTGATATCTTCACTCTTTTGTCATAGCTATGAGTTGGTTGTCCCAGATTTCTCGAGATGCTACTCCCCTCTCTATGGTGAATAAACCTCATGTTCCGGAAATTTCTTCAAAATCCCCTATTCCTCCTTCTCCGATGAAACCCTCAGTAGGGTCAGTCGCTAAACGTACCAGATCCTCTACGGGGAGAGTTGTTTTCTCTTCTGGGCCCCCACTTCTGGGGCCTCTAAGAAGAAGAAAACCAAAGGCATGTGCTCCTTCACCCCCTCGGAGACCATTGCTCTAGAGGCTATAGAGGATATCAGCGTTGATCAGTTCACTGCTTTTGTGGAACGCCATATCCCTGCGCCTGCAGTAAAAGCTCTTAGTGCCTTAACCCTGGAGGAGAGGATGGTGCACACGGCTCATAGCTTCTCTCAAGTAAGCCCGTGGTGTATATTTCTTTATATAATTGATAAGGGGTGGAACAGATATCCTAACTTCCTTTATTATTTCATAACTGGTGTGAAGTTCGGTCTTCTCTACTCTGATGTGTTCGAGCAAGCCCTTCAGTCTCTTCGACTCCATGACGATCTTCGCAGTCAGGTAGAGCAGGAGAAGATGAAAAAGGAGATGATCGAGGCAGAGCTTCAGGAGGCCACCTTAGGGAGGAAGGCAGCCATGGCTGAGAAGGTTCAGATCTCAACACAAAACCAGGTTTTGCTGGAACAGCTCTCTATTCTCCGGGGCCAAGTTGTTGAACAGGACAAGGAGATCCAGTGTCTGAAGGCTGAATTGCCCTCAACTGGGGTGAAGCTTTGTGTTGAGAGTATCTTTACCTCTGTCGCAGGACAAACTTTTCTGGGTACTTTGCACCGAGAATGGCTAGAGGCTTTCCTCAAAAGCACCAGTTTTTTGGGAGCTATGGGGGCATACATTCCACATTTCATCGATCATGGTTTCTCCAATACTGTAGCCGAGCACTCTGTTGCAGGGTTTGATGGCCACTACACCCGTGCCCTCCGGCTGGATGAGTTAGTTACTCCCCCGAAGTTCCCCGGAGATCCCAAGGAGGATATCAACACTCCTTGGTGGTTGCCTGGCATGAGGAGGGTTATCTCGGAGCTGAAGAGTGCGGCTTTAGGAGTGGAAGACTTGGTGCCTGTAGGTGACTTGGAATTCCCTCTTCAAGTAGCTGACCCTGGTCCGCTGACTACTGTAGCTGCTGATATCTCAGAGGAGAAAGAGGAGGGTGGTGGCTCCAGCGGGCTGGTTGATGAGGCAGTGGAAGGCCCTAGAAGGGCTAAAGTTCCTTCCTCTTAATGAATTTTCTGTACTTTCTCCGATAACAACAATATTTTCGTACTTTGTTAAACAATTTCTCTCTTTCTTTTGGGGGACCTCTGTGTCCCTTTAGTATTTTCAGGAGACTCCACACTCCTGCGTTTTTCTGTGGAGGGCCAGGGCATGGTGCCCTTGGACTTAGATATTTTCTTTTGGATATTTTCTGCTTTTTTATGCTTTATCTTGCTCCTCCTTATCATACCTGCATATTGTCTCATCGTATGCATATATGTGTTGTTTTTTTCTACATAAACATGCCCTATATTTTGTTTAAGATAATGAGCATGTCGTATGTTGCATGTTTAGCCTCTCCTAGCTAAGTTTTAATGCATATCTCTAGTATCCTTCTAACACATATAGGTTTTGAGGCTGCATTATCGCAAAAATAGAGAATTCAGGAATAGGGAATTCAGGCTTTCGTACTTACTTGATAATACTTGTAGAGTTTCCACATATCTCCTACTCCCCCCAGCCTCAGAGGCTATAGTGGGTGTAGAATTTTCCCCTGAAACAGGTTCGATCTTAGAGCCTTGCATTCTCCCCTTATGATGAAGTTCTTTTCGAATCTGCATTAGTTCTTAGAGTAAAGTTCGCTGGGACTTATTCATTTTCTTAGAGTGAGGTTTGTCTAAACCTACGCATTTTCTCAAAGTGAGGTTCATCGGAACCCACTTATTTTCTCGGGGTAAGGTTTGTATAAACCTACGCGTTTTCTCAAAGTGAGGTTCATCAGAACCCACTTATTTACTCAGGATGAGGTTTGCATAAACCTACGCATTTTCTCAAAGTGAGGTTCATCGGAACCCACTTATTTTCTCAGGGTGAGGTTTGCATAAACCTACGCATTTTCTCAAAGTGAGGTTCATCAGAACCCACTTATTTTCTCAGGGTGAGGTTTGCATAAACCTACGCATTTTCTCAAACTGAGGTTCATCGGAACCCACTTATTTTCTCAGGGTGAGGTTTGTATAAACCTACGCGTTTTCTCAAAGTGAGGTTCATCGGAACCCACTTATTTTCTCAGGGTGAGGTTTGCATAAACCTACGCATTTTCTCAAAGTGAGGTTCATCAGAACCCACTTATTTTCTCAGGGTGAGGTTTGCATAAACCTACGCATTTTCTCAAAGTGAGGTTCATCGGAACCCACTTATTTTCTCAAGGTGAGGTTTAGATAAACCTACGCATTTTCTCAAAGTGAGGTTCATCGGAACCCACTTATTTTCTCAGGGTGAGGTTTGCATAAACCTACGCATTTTCTCAAAGTGAGGTTCATCGGAACCCACTTATTTTCTCAGGGTGAGGTTTGTATAAACCCACGTGTTTTCTCAAAGTGAGGTTCATCGGAATCCACTTATTTTCTCAAGGTGAGGTTTGTATAAACCTACGCATTTTCTCAAAGTGAAGTTCATCGGAACCCACTTATTTTCTCAGGGTGAGGTTTGCATAAACCACGCATTTTATCAAAGTGAGGTTCATCGGAACCCACTTATTTTCTCAGGGTGAGGTTTGTATAAACCTACGCATTCATTTTATCATATGTCTTAATACCAGTGCATATCAATCATCTCATCAGACTTTGAAACATCAATCTCACATAGTAATTCTTCAAAAGTAAGGCTTCATTGATCAAAAGTGTTCGTCAACATAGGCAAAAAGGAAACCTATGCCGGCGTCATTAAAAACCTCTCCATGGTAAAACCCGAAGGGAAGCCCATGCAGAGGGAAAAAGAGTGCAGGTGAAGCGACAAGTACAATTATTCGAAAGGAAATGAACGTCAAAATTGCACAAAAGAAAAATAATGGACCGATGCGTTTTCAAACGTAAAACCTCTTGAGGTGGCACACGTTCCATGGACGCAGAACCTCCTTTCCCTCCATATTCTGGAGCTTGTAGGCTCCTCCTTTCAGCACTTGTACCACTTTGTAAGGACCTTTCCAGTTGGGTTCCAACTTTCCGGTATTCTTCAAGGCGTCCGCTTTTCGAAGGACTAGGTCTCCGACTCTAAAGGATATGGGGATTACCTTACGATCGTCTGCTGCCTTGATCCGGCTCTTGTATCTCTCTGCTTTCAGCCTTGCTATTTCTCTCTCCTCTTCTACCAGATCCAAGGCTTCTCTCATTAGCTCTTCATTTTTCCTTACATCAAAATACGTGATTCGATGTGATCCTAACCGGGCCTCTGGCGGTATTACTGTTGTTGTCCCATACACCAATTGAAAGTGGGACTCCCCCGTAGCTGACTTAAGGCTAGTTCTGTAAGATCAGAGGACATTGTCCAATTCCTTCACCCATCCCCCTCCTATTTCTTGCAGGCGGGTTCGGATGCCATCCACTATGATTCTGTTTGTGACCTCCACCTGCCCATTAGCCAGTGGATGAGCCACTGAAGTGAACCTTTGCAGAATATTCCATCTCCAGCACCATTTTCTTACTTTCTCCCCATTGAACTGCTTACCATTATCTGAAACTAGAATGTTGTGTACTCCAAACCTACAACAGATGTGCATTGCTAGGAAATTAATCACATTATCTTTCCCTATTTTAGCCAGCGGTGCGGCCTCTACCCACTTGCTGAAGTAGTCCACTGCCACAATTAAGAACTTCCTCCCTCCAGGCGCCATAGGGAAGGGCCCTACCAAGTCTATTCCCCAATTCGCAAATGGGTAGGGCGAATACATGGTCCCCATTTCTTCCGCTGGTACACGTATCAATGTTCCGTTCTTCTGACATTTCTCACACTTTTTTACGAACTCTTGAGCATCCCTCATCACACTGGGCCAATAAAAACCTGCTCTGAACACCTTCTTCACAATGGTTTTATAACCCTCATGACTGGCCGCACAACCTCCATGAATATCTTTGATCACAAATTTCGCTTCCTGCTTTGAGAGACACTTCAATTATGGTTTAGTAAAGGATATTTTATACAATTGATCTCCAATGATACGGTATTTCAACATCAAAGCTTTGTTTTCTATGGATGTTGGAGTCGTGGGATCCTTGCTCAATTCTTTCCATATCTCATTCCCCCAATCATCACTTTCCGTTATCTCTCCGACTAAGGCTTCGGTCGACAGTCGATCCGCCACTACCAAGGTTATCTTTCCTTGACCCTCGAATTCGGTAGAGCTGGCCAACTTGGACACCCCATCTGCCTTCGTGTTTTCCTCCCTCGGTATTTGTATTACTTCGAAGGCATGGAATTTATTCCTCAAATTCCTCACTTGCTCCAAGTATGCAATCATCTTCTCATCTTTGGCGAGGTATCCTCCGCTACTTGTTGCACCACTAACTGTGAATCTGAATATAGGGTAATCTTTTGTGCTCCCAGCTCCGCAGCCATGTTAGCCCCTCTGATCAAGGCCTCATATTCTGCTCCGTTAATAGAGGTTGAGAATCGGAATTTAACCGCCACTTGTATCTCCTGACCTTCAGGGTCCACTAATACTATCCCTGCCCCACATCCAAGTGCTGATGCGGAGCCATCGACATACGCTTTCCAGCCTTCCATCTCCTCTGTTCTACTGGATTCTTGAATAAAATTCGTTAGGGCTTGGGCTTTAATAGCTCTCCTGGGTTCATAATCCACGTCATATTCTTGCAATTCAACGGACCACTTGACCATCCTTCCTGACAAGTCTGCTCTTCCTAACACTTGCTTCAAAGGGTAATTAGTCCGCACAATGATTTTATATGACAATAAATAAGGGCGTAACCGCCTAGCCGTCACTACCATCGCCAGGGCTGCCTTTTCTACCTCTGAATATCTGATCTCTACACCTTGAATTACCTTACTCACATAGTATATGGGTTGTTGTGTGGGGCCCTCTTCCTTCATCAAGGTTGTACTTAAGGAATGTTCCCCTACTGAGAGGTATAGGAATAAGATATCTCCCTGAGAGGGTTTTGTCAATTTTGGGAGTTGTTCCAGATGAAGCTTAAGTTCTTCGAAGGCTCTTTGGCACTGCTCATCCCATTCAAATTTCGATCCCTTCCTCAGTGTTCTGAAGAAATGATGACTTTTCTCCGCCAATCTCGCTATGAATCTGCTCAGGGCTGCTATCCTCCCATTCAGGGTCTGTAGTTCTTTTAGGTTTCGAGGGGGCTGCATGTCGAGTACGGCCTTCACTTTTGCAGGGTTGACCTCTATTCCCCTCTGATTCACCATGTATCCTAAGAATTTTCCTGGCCTTACTCCAAATGAGCATTTAGCTGGATTCAGCTTGATGCCATTACTCCTGACTACCTGGAATATCTCCTCCAGATCTTTTATGTGTTCCTCTACCTTAGTGCTCTTAGGCAACATGTCATCCACATAGATTTCCATGTTCCTACCAATTTGTTCTCGAAATACTAAGTCTACCATTCTCTGGTAGGTGGCTCCTGCATTTATTAGTCCGAATGGCATACGTATATAACCAAAGGTACCACATGTTGTAATGAAACATACCTTCGGGATATCATGGGGATTCAACTGAATCTGATGGTATCCCTGATACGCGCCCATTATGTTAAGCAACTCGAATCCTGATATCGCGTCTACCAATTGATCAATTCTGGGCAGGGGGTAATGGTCTTTGGGGCATGCTTTGTTCAAATCTCTGAAGTCAATGCACATTCTCCATTTGTCGGCTCCCTTAGACACCAACACTGCGTTTGAGAGCCATTCAAGGAACTGCACCTCCTTTACATGTCCTGCACTAAACAATTTATCGATCTCTTCTTTCACAATAAGATTCTTTTCTTTACCAAAATTTCTCAGTTTTTGCTTTACTGGTTTCGCCCTGGGATCTACATTGAGGTGGTATACTGCTATCTCTGGAGGGATACCCATCATATCCCCTGGGGCGAAAGCAAATATGTCTGCATTCTTTTGAAGAGTGGCTATCATTCTCTCCTTAAGTTCTGGGTCCATATGGGTACCAATTTTGGTTACGAATCCTTCTTTTCCTACGTAGAGCTCAATATTAATCAATTCCTCATCTGCTTTGATTTTGGGTTGTTCCCCCGCCAATTCACCTACTCTTTGTTTTTTTCAACTCAAGGTCTTCACCTCTAAACCTTTCCAATCCTCGGAACATAGTCTTGTCCGCTATTTTCACTGATTCTACATAGCACTTACTTGCTTGATATTGATCTCCACATATCACTCCCACTCCCCCCGAGGTGGGAAATTTCATCTTCATGTGGAAGGTGGAAATTACTGCCTGAAAGATGTTCAAGCTTGGTCTTCCCATCACCACGTTGTATGAGGAAGGGACGTCTACTATCAAAAATTCTATCACTTGTACACGTCGGTTGGGGGCGGTCCCTAGCCCCACTTGCAATAATGTCGAACCGAGGGGTTGTATTGCACCCCCTGAGAATCCATAAATAGCAGTTTCTACTGGTCTAAGCTTTATGTTCAACTCCATCTTTTTGAAGCACTCCAAGAACATGATGTCCGCAGAGCTTCCCGTATCCACAAAAATTCTCGCCACGTCATACCCTGTGATGTCCGTGGTAATGACTAGGGCATCATTATGAGTTTCCCTCTGTTCTCCCGCGTCTTCCGGTCTGAAATGAATGTCATGGACCACTGCCATCTTTCCTATATCTATGTTCTCCATATTCCTCTCAATCTTCAACGATCTAACACTTTGTTACCTCTTTCTGAAGGAATCTCCATCGGTGGGGCCTCCCATAATCATGTGGATTATCCCCCTCTTCTGGGGAGGAGGGGGTTGATCTTCTGTATCCTTCCTCTGTTCTCTCCTGTTCTAATCTGGTTTCCCCTCCGGGTCCTTCCTCTTTTGCCCCCGAGGTCCCTGTCTATCCCTGAATGTGAACTCTTTAAGATGACCTGCTTGGATCATTCGTTTTATCTCATCCTTCAAGTGCCAGCACTGATTAGTGTTGATGTTGAAGACTTGGTGATGTTATCGAAGATGTTATCACACGAGGCTGCAACATCATAATTCGACCTTTCTTATTTTTCCTAAGTCTAAATTCTGTTTTCTGGCTAATGCTGCTTTGGATGTTGTAACATCGCAGGTTGAAGATCTAGAACATTCTACACAGTTCCAGACTGGAAGGATCTGGAAGCTTGCAGAAGTGTGTAGATCATGCGGTTGCCCTTGAGAAACGTCCAGAACTGGCTGGAAGATCCTAGAAGGCAGTTGGGAAAGAAGAAAGGATAAGATCCTAAAATTTAGGAGATTATGGATGAAGGTTCTAGAATGCTTATTCACGCCTATAAATACAGCAGAGCCGTGGTCATCATCCATCAATCGAAGTGCCATTCTTTAATTACTAAACTAGTGTTCATCCTGTTAGGAATTAATTGTCATTGGCATGTTCTTGTCGTTGTGCCGAAGAGTCCAAACTTCCTGTACAACATAAACTTCTCTACACATCTTTGATAGATAGATCATAGAGTTAGATTAGTTTTTGGTAGTGTAATTTTTACACTTAAGCCATCTTTAGACTCGATAGGTTATCAAGTCTTATTTCCGTTGTGAATATTTGTTCACACACCATTTGTATTCACATAATTATTAGTGAAAGTTTCGCCATAAGGCTCGCATAGATTTTAAATTAAAATCTATGTTAAAAAGTTAATTCTGTGTCTTTGTGTTTTCATACTTTCAAGTCTTCCGCTATTCGTATTCTGATATTCTGTAATCGAGTCAGTGTTACATTGAGTGTTCTAACATTGAGTGTAGCATCAGTCTTGTTTTACTTAACACGCACACTTTCAGTTGGTATCAGAGCTGATACCTGACGACACTAGGTTTAGATCCTTGTTTTTAATTAGTGTGTTTTAGTATTTATTGTGTCTTTGCAAAAATGGAAACACATCACATCTCTACAGCACTTAGGCCACCAGTTTTAGATGGTACAAACTATGCATATTGGAAACCTAAGATGCGCATGTATATCAAGTCTATTGTTGAACGTGCATGGAGGACAGTACTTACAGGTTGGGATGCACCAAAAACTCCAGTAGATGAAGACAATGAAGTTCAACTCAAGAAGGAAGTTGATTGGACGGCTGGCGAGATAACAACAGCAGGGTTTAATTCTAAAGCTTTAAATGCTATTTTTACTTCTGTTGATGTTTCTATGTTCAAAATTGTTTCTAATTGTTTAACTTCTAAAGAAGCTTGGGATAGATTACAAGAGCATTGTGAAGGTTCGGATAGTGTTCGAAGAACAAAACTTCGAATGCTAGGGACTAAATTTGAAAATCTCCGAATGAGGAAAGATGAGACCATATCATCTTATAATGAACGTTTAAGTGAGATTGTCAATGAATCACATTCTCTTGGTGATCCTATTTCGAATGTGAGAGTAGTTCATAAAATTTTGCGTTCAGTTCCTAAAATATTTGATGCAAAAATATGTGCTATAGAAGAGGCTAAAGATACTGATAAATTGAGTCAAAATGAGCTAGTAAGTATTCTTAAAACTTATGAGATGAACACTACTCAATTTGATGAAAATAAAGATGATAAAAAGGTGGTTGTTTTTAAAGGAGAGACATCACAAAGTGCTGAAATACAGCCTATTATCACTAAAGTCGATTCAGATGATGATGTGATGGATCTATGTTATGACAATCCAGACCACATGGCCTTTCTCACTAAGCATTTTAACAAGTTTTTGAAGAAAACAATGAACAGGTCCAAAGGGAATATTCAGCCAAAGATCCAGATCAACACATCAACACCACAACCAGAGAAGAGAAGGAGTCAATTTCCACCAAGAATATCACAAAGTGAAGGTAAACCAAGGTATGATCCTGAATATAGAAAATCAGTTCAATGCAATGCATGTTCTGGTTATGGCCATTATGCAAATGAATGTGCCAATACTAGACTCAAGCAAAAACTGAAATTTAGTGCTACCTTAAGTGATGATTCAGATGATGAAAAAGTTAAATCAAAAGAAATTGAATTTGCTTTTCATACTCAGGTTGATTATGATGACTCTTTAGATGATGATCTAGATGAAACAGACTCAGATGTTGAATTGGATGTTACAACATCAGAAACAACATCAAGTCAAAATCACCCAGATTTGAACTGTTTTAATGGTTTTGTTGATGATACAGGAATAAGGACAGAAGATTCGAAATACCAGAAGTTATTGGAGGATTTGAACTCTCAGAAACTCACTCTTGATTCTTTGAATAAAGAGAATGAGGATCTGAAAGGAACAATCACCAAACTAGAAGTTATTCTTACTAGAAGAGATTTAGAACTCTGCAAATTAAAGGAAGAATTGAAAAGTTCTACCTTGAGTTTCAGAAAATATGAAAAGAGTGCTTCTGATATGAATGATGTTTTGGTATTTGGTAAATCTAACAATCATGGTTTAGGTTATGATGGTGAAACTGCATCTATTTCTAAAAGTTTTGCAAATCCAGTGAAGTTTGTGAAGGCTAATGCTAAAACATATGTTGAAGCATCAGCACAAACAAAACCTCACAAGGCTAAAACTTTTAAAAAGTTATTTGTTTGCCACTATTGCTCTAAATTAGGTCATATTCGTCCTTACTGTTTAAAAATGAAGAAAGACTTTGCTGATGAGAAATTGTTACCTAAAAAGTTGTCACATTCGAAGAAACATTTCTCAAAATCTACTTGGAAAAAGAAATCTGATGTTACCTGTAATGCAGTCCACACTTCTTTGAAAGCATGTTTACCTGGTCTATGGTATTTTGATAGTGGTTGTTCTAGACATATGACAGGACAAATTGACTACTTATCTGATTATGCTACTGTAAATGGTGGATATGTTACATATGGTGGAGGTTCAAAAGGAAAAATCATTGGAAAAGGAACTTTAAATGTTAAAGGTTTTCCTAAGCTTAAGAATGTCTTGCATGTTGATGGCTTGCTTGCTAATTTGATTAGTATAAGTCAATTGTGTGATGATAATTTGCATGTAAAATTTGACAAAGATTCATGTTATGTTCTTGATAAAGATGATGAATGTTTAATGACTGGTACTAGGTCAGCAGATAATTGTTATCTTATTGGAACAAACAATGTATGTAATTTGTCAAAACATAATGAAAATGTCTTATGGCATCAAAGATTGGGTCATGCGAATTATAGATCATTAAAGAAGCTGGTCAATGCTGAAACTGTTAATGGATTACCAAACTTGAAGTTTGACAAAATCACTATATGTGAACCATGCCAGAAAGGTAAGCAGGTAAGAGTGTCGCACAAAATGCTGTCACATTGTTTGACACATCGTTGTTTTGAGTTGCTGCACATGGATTTGACGGGTCCTATGGAAACTGAAAGCATTGGAGGAAAAAGGTATTCACTTGTTGTGGTAGATGATTACTCTAGATTTACTTGGATAGAATTCTTAAGAGACAAATCTGAAACATTTAATGCTTTTAAAGTTCTTTACAAAAGGTTCAAAAATGTGTTTAACTTGAAAGTTAGCAAGATTAGAACTGATCATGGTAGAGAATTTGAAAATAGCATGTTTACAGATTTTTGTGAAAAGAAAGGTATAATGCAAGAATTTTCATCTCCTAAAACTCCACAACAAAATGGGATTGCCGAAAGAAAGAATAGAACTCTACAGGAAATGGCAAGAGTCATGCTTACTTCCAAAAGTCTTGCTAAAAGATTTTGGGCTGAAGCATTGAATACAGCATGTCATATCACTAATAGGGTTTATATTCGATCTGGTTTTAAGCAAACACCTTATGAGATTTTGAACAACAGAAAACCAAATTTGAAGTACTTTCATGTATTTGGTTGTGTGTGTTATATTCTGAATGATAGGGATCAACTCCATAAGTTTGATTCTAAAAGTGATAAAGGTTTCTTCTTAGGCTATTCTAGAAATAGTAAAGCATATAGAATCTATAACCTTAGGACTAACACTGTTCAAGAATCTGTTAATGTTGTGTTTGATGATGATAAAGGTCTTACAGATGGAAATGAAGAAGAAGATGTTTCAGAGGTTACTGAAAAATCTGGAGATTCACTGAAAACTGAAAATGTTGCTCCGAATGTTACAACATCTGGAACAACATCGACAGAAAGTTCAACAGAACCTACACAGAATAATCAGTATGTTCCCAAAAGGAATATTTCTTCAAGGATTGATAAAAGTCATCCATCGAACCAGATCATAGGTGATGCTACAGTTGGAGTGCAGACAAGAGGCAAAGTAAGAGCCAATAAGGTAGATGTGGTAAGAACATTATGCATGTCTTCTATATGTAATGTAGTGAATGCAGAGTGCTATTATTCTGAAATTGAACCTAAAAATGTTAATGAAGCTTTAACTGATGAAAATTGGATTAATGCTATGCATGAAGAACTTAATCAGTTTGAAAGAAATGAAGTCTGGACACTAGTTCCAAGACCTGACAACACTAATGTCATTGGAACTAAGTGGATTTATAAGAATAAAACTGATGAGTCTGGTAACATTGTTAGGAACAAAGCAAGATTAGTTGCACAAGGTTACACACAAGTTGAAGGTATTGATTATGATGAAACTTTTGCACCAGTTGCTAGGATTGAGTCTATTAGATTATTGCTAGCAATTGCAAGTTTTATTGATATTAAACTTCATCAAATGGATATAAAAGCTGCATTTCTTAATGGAATATTGAATGAAGAAGTATATGTTGAACAGCCTAAAGGATTTGAAAATCCACAATACCCTGATCATGTATATAACCTTAAGAAAGCTTTGTATGGTCTTAAACAAGCTCCTAGAGCATGGTATGGTAGGCTTACTGACTTTCTTTTGGAATTTGGTTTTATTAGAGGAGAAGCCGATAGAACCTTGTTCATTAAGCAATCTGGAGAAGATATATTAATTGCACAAATTTATGTTGATGACATTGTTTTTGGTTCAACTTGTGATAATATGTTAAACCAATTTGTTAAAGCAATGACTGCAACATTTGAAATGAGTATGGTTGGAGACTTGAATTATTTTCTAGGTCTTCAAATCAAGCAGTGCAAGGATGGAATATTCTTCTCACAAGGTAAGTACGCTAAGAACTTGGTTAAAAGGTTTAGTCTTGAAAATTCAAAAAGCATGAAAACTCCTATGGGATCTACTTTAAAACTATGTAAAGACAATGCTGGAAAAGATGTTGATCCAACATTGTACAGATCTATGATAGGAAGTTTGCTTTACTTAACCTCTAGTCGACCAGATATTATGTACAGTGTTTGTGTTTGTGCAAGGTACCAATCGAACCCTAAGGAATCTCACCTAAATGCAGTGAAGAGAATCATAAGATATATTGCAGGTACAAGTGAACTTGGGATTTGGTACACAAAGGATACAAGTAGTACACTAGTTGGATATAGTGATGCAGACTGGGCAGGAGATATAGATGATAGGAAAAGCACGAGTGGAGGATGTTTCTACATGGGAAACAATCTTGTGTCATGGCATAGCAAGAAGCAAAATTGTGTCTCACAATCTACGGCCGAATCCGAATACATTGTTGCAGGCAGTTGTTGTACACAACTCCTATGGTTGAGTAAGATGTTTAATGATTATAGCTTAGAAAGTGACACATTAACTGTTTTTTGTGACAACACAAGTGCAATCAACATTTCTAAAAATCCAGTACAACACTCTTTGACTAAACACATAAGCATTAGGCATCATTTCATAACAGATTTAGTAGAGAAAAGTATTGTGAAGTTAGAATATGTTCCCACTGAAAATCAATTTGCAGATATATTCACTAAGGCTCTTGACCATGAGAGATTCTCATTTTTGACGAAATCTCTTGGTATGTGCACAACCTGAAAATCCAAGATGGATGTTGTTACAAATGCGGTAGCATTTGGAACAACATCAAGGGTAAGTGTAATCCTGATTGATTTAATTCATTCCATGATTCGTTAAATAATTCCTTTGTAAAATATCTTTGAATCTGAAATTTGTGGTACAAAAATAGACATGGTTTACACCTCTCAAATACATATAAAAAGAATGTTGTTAGCATACTAAAAGATGTAGTTTATCACTGAGTAACTATGGAGCACGGAGTTCACTACTACGATGCCTTCTTTTCAAAAAGTGATTAAACAAATACATCAATATGTTCATAATCCATTGAGTAATTATGGGGCACGGAGTTCGCTACTACGATGCACTCTTCTAGAAAAATGGATCAATATGAACTAGGTGCTACAACACGAAAAGAAAAGAAAAATTAGGTGCAACACAAATGAAGCAAATTCATGTAAAAACCGTGTTGAGGTGTATTTAAAAAATGTCTTGAGTACAACATTAAAAGATTTGAATTTATTTTTATTAGTTGTAATTATTTAATTAATTTTCTGGAATTTATTTTATTAAATGGAGGATACTAACCCACGTTTTGTTTTGCCAAGTCTTGCAAAGGTATTTTATTTTTGAGCCAATTTATTAATTATCTAATTAATCTGCAATTTTTAGCCACTAACACCATGATCCAATATGGGATACCCATTTTGCTCTTCTTGACCGAAAATCAAGGTATCACAATTTGGTCATGCGATTTCATTCCAGAAGTTTCTAAAAGTGGTGGGACATTTTATTTATAACTTCCATTCTATACTCTATAAAATCCTCTCGTGTGTGTGCTTAATTCATAAGTGTAAACTAAAGTGTGTAAGCTGAAATTTTTCCAGAAATATAAATTGCAATTGTGTGTTTCGAATTGCGTGTCTACTTTCTTGAGCATTAAGTCTTTGAAGGGATTTAAGTATGAAAAAGATGGGACTCACTTCATCTTCTCCAGCTGATAAGAATCCATCGCCCTCATCTTCAACTCCACTGCACCTTCTCGCAACAATGGCTTCCAACCAATCCGCCGGAAACACAGCTCCGATCACCACTGCCGCACCACTACCATCGCAACTAACTTCTCCGACCACCATTACCATTCCCCAGAACGCAACAATCGAGGAGTTTACCCGGGTAATTCAAAATATTTCTGCCAACCTCTTAAATTCGGTTCCTATGCCTCAAATTTATGTTGGAGACGTTCCATTGAATATCCCTACTCAAACTCCTAATCCGATTCAAACCACTACTTCTACTCTGCAAAATCCCCAAACTAAAAACCCTACTGAGCCCGAAACCACTGAAATCACCATCCCCACTGAAATTGCTCCTATTGCTGCTCCTGTTGTTGAAACAACCGAAGCAACCGAGGGAAACGACACTCCCATGGCTGAAGCCGAGCTTGAGAAAGCAGAGGACTCTGCCCACACCAGTTCCTCTCTTTCGGAATCAACTGAGTCAGAGCCTATGCCTCTGAAATCATCCTTGATCAAAGGAAAACGAAAGAGGAGCCCTAAGAAACCAAAGAGGAGGTCCAACAGAGTATTTTCAAGGGTGAACTATTCTGAGAGTTCACGAAAGAAGAAGCCCATGGCAGGTGATGTAGCTACTGCTCCAATTCAGGACTTTACAGATTCTGAAAAGGATAGCTCCGATGGTGAAATTGCTCGTACTGAAGTTGCTGAGAAAGAAAGCTCTGACGAAGAGAATGTTCCTCTTATGTTATTGTGCAAGAAGATAGGAAAGAAATCAAAGAAAAGGAAGGATGCTACTCTTGTTGCTCCATCACCGGTTGCAACCTCTGTTCCTGATGAAAGCCCTGATGATAACAGCTCTACTGAATCCGATCAACCTAACTCAGAATCTGAAAACACCTCAAACGGTGATAAAGGTACACCCACTTCCGAAACTGATGTAGAAATGGAAACCTCTGAGGATAGGTTAGCCAATCTATCAAGGAGAAAACTGTTAATTGAACGTAGGATATGTGTACCTGACTTTAATTCTAAGGGTTTGATTAGATTTCTTGAGGATAGAAATTTGGTGCATGCTGTTACGTTTGGTGAATCATTTGTTGCAACATGGGTCTATGAATTTTACTCCTGTTTAAGAAAGAGCATTGGTAGAAGAACTTCTCAATGGTATGGAATTGTAAGATTTAGAGATAGAGATCTTCCCTTTACCCCCGAATTGATTAACGACTTTTTACACCTTGAATCTGTTGAGGAAGTTGAAGAACCTTCAATGGATATAATTGCTCAGGCAATTACAGGTGGTAGGGTGATGAGGTGGAAGAAAGTTATGCTTGCATGTAATCTTACCTCTCTATATTCAATTTTGCATAAGTTGATTGTATATAATTGGATTCCATCCACGAACTCCACAAAGGTCACTATGAGTCAAGGAATACTTCTTTACAGAATTGTGGTAATGAGGAATTTCAATCTTGGGTTGACTATTTTCAATCACATGATGAAATTTTCTGGGACAGTAACTGATAAAGGCAATCTGCCTTATCCGGCTCTCATCTATGGTTATTTGAGACATAACAACTATGAACGGGATAGACATGATATGTTGAGGGGGAGAGTTCCTCAAATTACAGTGTCTCGTAAGCTGATGATTGGAGATAGAGTTATTGATCTTCCTATCCAAGGTGCTGAAAGAGCTGAACCTGAAATTCCAAATGCTGCTCCCAATATCCCAAACACCACAAGTCACATTCCAATTTCCAGAGACTTCATACTTGTTCAGTTAACTCACTTGCAGGATACTATCAATGAACTACAGTTCATGAAGGATTATTGGATGAAGAAACTTTCTGCTACACCAGGGGGAGTACCTGCTGCTGCTGCTGCACCAGTCCCTGATGTTAGAGTCACTGAGTATGGGGGAGTTCGAATTGAAGAACTTGATGCTGATGTTGATCCAAATGTTGTTGCACACCTTGCAACAATGGTGATTGAACCTGATGATGATGAACAGGTTTTTGCTGATCTTCCAGACATTGCTGCTGGAAATGCTTGAAGACAGGGGGAGGCTGAATGTTAAAGGATGCAATGTGCAGATTTCTGTTGCTGCAGCTGTTGTTACAGCAAATGATGCATCTTATTCAGTTTCTATCTTACTGTTTTATTTTAACTTATGATCCTACTGGCTGATACACTGATTTAACTGTTTTGTGTTAAGTTTTACAAACTTAGTAGTTGATAGAACTTAGAACTCTATTTGTTTTGAACTCTGTTATTATTGTTTTGAGCTCTGATATTATATTAGTTGATAGGACTTCGTTTTATTCTCTCTTCACAGATTATGACTTGTTTCAGTTTTTCCCATTTAGTTCTGTTTGAAACAGGTTGTGTTAAATGAGTATATTACTTACTCATTTTATTGTTGGAAGATATTACTAAGACAAGTGTTCTACTTAGTATTCAGAGTACTAACACCACTTAGTCTTGTATATTTTCTTGTTTCTTTCACTATTTGATCATATGCTACAACAGGTGTTGACTTGACGAGTACATGGATATGATGGTAATACTCTAGCATGTACATAAAACTGGTTTATATGTGTTTACATATGTACATCAGGTGTGCTGTAGCAGAAAGGTCAAATTGGGGGAGATTGTTGATGTTGAAGACTTGGTGATGTTATCGAAGATGTTATCACATGAGGCTGCAACATCATAATTCGACCTTTCTTATTTTTCCTAAGTCTAAATTCTGTTTTCTGGCTAATGCTGCTTTGGATGTTGTAACATCGCAGGTTGAAGATCTAGAACATTCTACACAGTTCCAGACTGGAAGGATCTGGAAGCTTGCAGAAGTGTGTAGATCATGCGGTTGCCCTTGAGAAACGTCCAGAACTGGCTGGAAGATCCTAGAAGGCAGTTGGGAAAGAAGAAAGGATAAGATCCTAAAATTTAGGAGATCATGGATGAAGGTTCTAGAATGCTTATTCACGCCTATAAATACAGCAGAGCCGTGGTCATCATCCATCAATCGAAGTGCCATTCTTTAATTACTAAACTAGTGTTCATCCTGTTAGGAATTAATTGTCATTGGCATGTTCTTGTCGTTGTGCCGAAGAGTCCAAACTTCCTGTACAACATAAACTTCTCTACACATCTTTGATAGATAGATCATAGAGTTAGATTAGTTTTTGGTAGTGTAATTTTTACACTTAAGCCATCTTTAGACTCGATAGGTTATCAAGTCTTATTTCCGTTGTGAATATTTGTTCACACACCATTTGTATTCACATAATTATTAGTGAAAGTTTCGCCATAAGGCTCGCATAGATTTTAAATTAAAATCTATGTTAAAAAGTTAATTCTGTGTCTTTGTGTTTTCATACTTTCAAGTCTTCCGCTATTCGTATTCTGATATTCTGTAATCGAGTCAGTGTTACATTGAGTGTTCTAACATTGAGTGTAGCATCAGTCTTGTTTTACTTAACACGCACACTTTCAATTAGTATCATGACCGTAATCATTGTGGAACCGGCAGAACTTATCAGATTTAGGATTTTGAGGACCTCTGTTTCGGGAATAGGGGAACTTCATATTAGGGTAATCCCTTGCTACCTCTAGGACTTCTGCTGGCTCTATTCTCAGAGGGGTATATTTCTCGAACCTTCCCCTGGGACCCGAGCGTGTTGCTTCCTCTTCCTTCATGCTTCTAGTGCTTCTTGAACTTTTGTATCTTTCAGGACTGGGCCTCCTAGGTATGATTTCTCTTCTTCGCTCTCCATTTCTTCCCATTGGTTTAGTTTCAGAGCGTTTGGCCTTTCGTACTTCCTCTAGGGTGAGGTATTTCTCGGCTCTCCTTAATAACTCATCAAAGGTCTGTACTGGTTTCTTAGCCAGGGAGGTGAAAAGGTCTTCGTCCTTCAATCCGTTGGTAAGGGCATTGATCTTTACTTCAGAAGAGGCAGTAGGCACTTCCAGGGCTACTTGATTGAATCTTTTCAGAAAACCTCGAAGGCTTTCATTATCTCCATGTCTCATGTTGAACAGGGTAAGGGTAGCCCTAGGCTGTCTTCTAGCACTAGCGAATTGATGCAAGAACAGTTCGCTAAACTCTGACCAAGAGTGAATGGTGTCAGGTCCCAATTGTGTGAACCACTGTTGTGCTGCTTTGGATAGAGTGGTTAAGAAGACCCTGCACTTAACACCCTCTCCATAGCGGTGCAACAGAGCGGCATTTTCGAACCTCACCAGGTGTTCGTAGGGATCTGTCGTACCATCGTATTAAAAATTCAAAGATTTGAAATTAAAAGGTAGTTCATCTTGCAAGATATTTGAGGTAAACTGGTAACCAGTAATATAAGGAGATTTACTTACATTGTTAGCCATTTGTTTCCTCATGTCCTTCATCTCCCTTCGAAGAGCTTGTATCTGATCGCTGACTGCTCCTTGATAAGTGTCATCCGTACTTTCTCCGATCTCCATATCCAAGGTCCTTTAAGGGATTACTTTCGTATTCCTCATGGGGGTTCTGTTGGGAACACTTCTCTCCGCTTGAGAGGGTACTTTCTCTTCGTGATCTCGAGGGACCTCCTCATTCCTGGAAGGGGCAAGAGATGAGTCAATCATGTGCTCTAGATTTTCTGTTTCATATTTTCGTTCCCTGGTGGCGTAGGAGCGGAAACATGGACTCCTCGAGAGGCAATCATTCTCTCTACAGCCTGGGCGATCATGGCATTTAGTTGATCCTAAGAAACGGTGAGGAGCTCCGGCTGGGTATTGGAAGGAGGTGGATCCTTGTGAATCACACTTCCGGAGGCTCCAGAGATACTAGTTGTATTTTCCTCAAGTGCAGGGGGGTTATCCTCCAGTACTGTGGTTGAGGGTTGTTTCCCTAGGTTCCTGTTTGAGGGAAAACCCGGGGGGAGGCGGAGGAAAAGGAGGGGGAGTAATATCTCCTTTCTCCTTAGTCTTCTTCATCAGATCCTATTCTCCGCCCATTTCGTATGGAACTTTCTCACTTGTTAGCTCAAAACGTTCCCACAGACGGTGCCAATTGTTGCGTCAGAAAATAACGATTAGGGATACATAATCTCCCTATCCGGATTACGGCGGTTGTGGGCTTAGATCGTCACTTTCCCGCAAGCTTATCCACGAATAATCCTCCTTCAAGCTCCTTAAAGACCTGCAAAAACACGCCGGAGGGGATTCCGGCGTAGAATCTCCGACACTCAAGTCGGAATCTTTCTCAAGAGGATCAAAGAGGAATTTCCCTGTAACTCGAGGGAAATTCTCGCAAGTATCGTGGAGTTTTTTGTATTTTCAGTGTGTTTCTTAGTAAAATCGTGTAGAGTGTGTTTGTAATGTAAAAATGTAGTCAACAAAAGTGAACAAACCTGCTTTTATACCTTTCCTCATTTTGTGGGAGAGAGGGAGACCCCCTCTCCCCCTCACTTCTCAACTGCCCTTAAGACCCGGTCTTCTTATGGACTTCTTCCATTCATCCTGACTACTTCCTTTGGGCTTCGGTAATTAAGACTGGGTCCTTTAGGTCCCTTTGTGGGCTGGATATATCCAACCTCCAAATGCTTGGGCCAAGGGCATGGGCCGACAATATGGGCCAGAGGCCCAATTGTACTCATTTCCCTTTTTGGGCCTAGGGGTGTATTAATCCTTCTCACCAAATTATCACTCCTAACAAGACGAACTTAATTCATCTTATATCCACGTGTCGTTGTCCCCGAAGACGACATATTTTGTCCACATCACCTACTGACACGTATTTTTCAATACTCGCCTCTCAAGTATATGAGGGTCCTCATAGTAAAAGTAAGTGTCCGGTTAAATTATCGAACCACGGGACTAGTTAGCTTGCGTAGCCTTAGTGTTGTGTGTGTCACGTAAATATAGTGATGAACCATGGATGAACGACTAAAACTAAATGCAAACATCAACAAGATAAATACTAACTACAAAAAGCAAGTAAAATGATGATCAAGTATCAAATGTGAGAAGTAGTGTTCGGGTGTTCTTCATTATGTGGAAATCAATTAAAGATTAACTTGGACGTTTAATTCATTGGTTGGTGTATGATAAGAGCAATCACTAAAAATGTAACTAATAAAGCACCTAAAATCGGGAGGAAGGATAGAGTCGTTCTTACCCGGGCAATCACACAATTAGAAGATTCTATCTAAGTTATACTAATTTAATCTCTAATCATGTTTTTCCACCTGAATACTAGAAATCAAAGTCCTATAGTCTCTTCATTAATTACCTAAATTCTCATTCAAGTAATTAATGTAAATTAATGGGGTTCTAATGAAATTTACCCAACTCTCGTTGCGATAAACCAATATATACTCAATCCACTCGATTCCCAACCCTCGATTATACTATCGTCAAGACTAACCAACTCTCGTTGCACTAATCAAGCTTCAACATACAACCTACTAATTGAATTCAAGTAAATAATCATGTAAAACCCATTAATCTAATCAATACACCATCAATATAATTAAACCATCCAAATCAAACTAAAAATCAAAATTCCTCATAAATCCAAACACCCAAACACCAACAAACTTAACTAATAATTAAATTAATAAATGAAAACAAGCTTAAAAAAGATAAACAATAAAACATGGAATTAAGGAAAAATATCACCTCAAATGGTCTTCAAATCTTCAACACTTGCAATAAAGTAAAATACTACATTAAAATTTATCTAAGAAATGATTAAACTAAACTATTGAGTGGATGGATGGTGTGGGAGGGAGGATTTCTCCCCAGTGGAGCGCTGCCCTATCTGTCGCGTATGATGTTTCCTTCCGAAATCGCTCACGAACTCTGCTCCCCTCTAGACACGGGCGGTTTCTAACCGCCGAACCGCCTAATCGCCAAAACCGACGGTTTTAAACATTTGTGAGCTTGCTTATGGAGACCAAGTTCTTAGTGAGATGAGGAACGACCAAAACATCTAACAGAGAAAGGTTGGGGAGAGTTTATGACGACCAATATGAGATATAGGGAGAGATGTACTGTCACCAAACACGACGCTGCCAGAGCTAGTATAAGGAGTCGAGCAATCAATATGAGGACATGTGGGCGAAGGCTCTAGTATCAGCGTGCCAATCAAGGAGCGAGGATGAAGGTGGAGAGAAGGGTGAGCGAAAGGACGCTGCCATGTTCGCTTGACGAGAAGGAGGACCGGAATACCACTCTGGGCAAGAGTCGACATAGTGCCCATCACTATAAAAAAAAAGTCTGATTTTGATACCATTAATTTAGAGACGAATATCCAATCACTCTCTAATAGGTACGTATTATATACAGGTTTGTTAAAAATTTGAGATTTGAAACCAAAAATAAATGAAAATCAGTCTCTAACCGTACCTATTAGAGACAGATTGAATATTCGTCCCTAAATTGTTGGTATCAAAATCAGACTTTTTTTGTAGTGCATCAAAACGACAGATTTGACAACGACCGCGACCAGGCTGACGAGGAATACTGCGACCAAAAGAAGGACCACGCTGAGATTGGCCATGACCAGTGGAGGAGCTGCGACGCTGTGAGGACGAGAGGCGACCAGAATTAGCAAAGAAGGCGGGAACATCGACAAGGGTGGTGGAATTGTGAAAAGAGCGGGTAAAGAGGTCATTGGAATCGACTTTGGCAAGCAACTCACGAAAGGATGGTAACCAGATGTCTGTCGAGAACGAGCATCCAACTACGAGTGACATGGCTTCTTTAAATAAAGTAGAAACTAAGAACACTTGAACGATTTGTTCACGAGAAATCTAGGACTCATAATCAGGATTCAGCTCCTTAGAGCCGTCTTTGACGATCGTGTGCGGCGGTTGAGGTAAAGATCTGTCAACATTAAGATTTTGGTTGATTTGAGCTTGATTGTGACAAGAATTTTCTCGATTTAAACTTTTGGGTGGTGAGGAGGGGAAGAATTTGGCCGCGCCACATTAAGAAATTCGTCAGTTTGAGCTTGATTGTGACAAGATGAATCATGGTATGTAAGGTGAGTGTGGAGTCGAACACCAAAGAGCGAAGAAGAAGACCATTTCGTGCAGGAATTAGTAGCCTCTGGTCGCCTACTTACTCGGTTTGTACCTTTGCATCTTCAACTTGCAGACATTTTCACCAAAAATCTTCCTCGGCCCTTTTTCGAATTCTTCAGATCCAAGCTTTGCATTGGTCCTCATCCGCAACGCTTGAGGGGAATGTTATTATAGATACAAATAGAAGTTAATTAGTTGTGTTAGTTGTAACTTAATAATAACTTCTCTAGTTGGTTACACTACTCTCTCGTATAAATAATATTGGTCTAAGCACCATCTTTTGGTTCAATGAAAACTTTATCTCTATAATCACACCATGTGAATGTTATATAAAGTTTTCATTAAGGAGTGAAGATGGCCATTGGCCAATATATATACAAGTGTGGGTGAAATAACCAACTAGAGATGTTACAAAGAGGTTACAACTAACTTTAACAATAAAACTATTTTGTGTTGACTTGGTCTTTAGTATGTATACTAACAATATCAATAAATAACACCCACATTAAACTTTGTGCCAGATGTTGGAGTGTGGAGCCTGAATTAACCTAATGGGCTTGGAGTGGGGAGCAAGTTTGTTCTTTATGGACTTGGAGTGGGGAGCAAGTTTGTTCCTAATAGGCTTAGGGTTAATTATGGCAAGTTTGTTCCTAAGGGCTTAGGGTTATTTATTTGTTGTTCTATTGTCCATCTTTTAGGTACTAGAGGCATTTTTGTCTCCGGGATCAGAATTATGGATGTTTAATGGTTCCTGAAAAGGACAGAGAGAAAAAGTTAAAAGACGGTGTACTAGATATTTCTGGATTGGAAAACTTAAAACTTATTCATCGTGAAGGGAATGCAGTCATCTGTCGACATATCTGGAGAATCTTCCATTAGAAACATTTGATTCTGTAAGTTTATATGCTGGAATTAATATGGTGTTTATTTTGTTGGAGTGTGAATTAGTATAAAGTGTTTGAGAAGTTGTAATGTATAACCAAGCTAAAATATTGAGCGTGGTGGAGAATATGCTAATTATCTTTAGCTTAATTGAGTTGGTTTGATTTTGTAGGTTCTTAATGCATATACATTGTTTGTATTGATTTGATGATTGAGTTAAATTACACACTATCTGTTTGGACATGGAATCTCTAATTGCCTTAGAATTTTGGATTAAGATACTCTGAATTTGTATATACTTTGGATATCCTATACATTTAGATGTTGTAGCACACATATATGGTTATATGAGAATAACTTTGCTGAGAGAATTTGTATGCTTGATTACGAGGACTATAATCATGAAATAAAAATATGCAAAGGTTCTCGCTGTTATGCAACACGACTGAGCTAGAGGGACATGGAACCCTCATGTTTATGGAATGATTCAAAAATGATATATAAGTTTCTTATTTAGTTGATTATGATACACTATTAAAATTTGAATTGGATTGATTATTGTGTTATCATAAATATGTGTGGTGGATTCTTCATATGACTGGAATGATGTAATGTTTCAGAAAAAAATATCCTTTTTTTTTTTTTTGTGTGTGAAGTTCTTCATGTGGCAGTTTTGTATAATTCGTAGTAATAGTACATTGATTCTTGATCGAAAGAATCAAACAAAGAATCTGGCAAGAGTATATTGCAATCCAACCAAGGCCACCCCAGGTTGAGGAAGGATTGTATTTTGATGAGGTCGTATACAATGAATCTGGTAAATGTTCTCTTCTTTTGTTTGTTAATCAACTGTTGATCTAATCAAAACGAATTCTTCGGTTTTCATGACTATTATTATAAATGAGAACTGTTAACAAAAACTAGAAACATGTGGACTACATTTTTTAAGGAAAAATATCACTTTTAATCACCCAAGTTTACCCTTTTCCAGATTTAGTCACCCACACTATCAAAATTGGTCACTCACTTATTATTTTTTATCAAAATTGATGTTGTTGTTAGTCAATCCGTTATTGACTAACGACGGAGAAAGAGTTTTGAGGCTATTTTTTTTTTTTACTATCATTTCACTAAGAACGGAGTTAATGTCTAGAAGGAATAAGCTTATGCATCCCATAAGCAAAAAGTTAATCCCAACATTTGAGAGTCTATTTCCTGATGCAGATGATTTTTCAGGACTTGCAGAATTGTGGACAGTGGGCAGCCGCTAGCATCTTCTAAAACATGTGTTGATTCATCAATCAACTGTTTTTATTTTCAGGATAGCCAAGAATTATCAGTAAATTGTTAATGATCATTTAATTCAATTATGAATTGATTTATTATCATGTCATTGTTGTTTGCTGGTTTACTTTTCATTTTTCATTTTATATAGATTGTGCAATTATCAAGTGTACACCGTCCCTTTATTGTCAAATCTAATTACTTGCATAAAAAAAAAAAATAATAACAGTGGTTCAGGATCCAACAAGAAAAATAACACAGAAAAAACAAGTGAGATTAGTCAAATTATGGTGGTCATGTACTAATTTTGATATACTCTATTTTTATAATTATGATGGGTAGTTATATGGTTTATAATTATTGTATTCACTGTGGTTGAAAATTATTCAGACTCTATGTCCTTTTTGTACTCTATTTTTCAAAATTTGATTTTTTGAACAATATTCAAATGACTGGTTTCATATTGAATTTGTATAATAATTGAAATCGTGCATGATCATCTATTAACATTTGTGGTGAAAATTAATGGTAAAGAATTCTCTAAAATTATCAATTCATATTAAAAATATTTTAGAGATAAATTTAGTAGAAATTGTGAAAAAAATTGAGGTTTAGAGTTTAGAAATTTTTATAAGTACAAATCGAAAAAAATTGGGATTTAGAATTTATGAACTAAAAGAGAGAAAATGGTGTGAAAAAGAATTACCGCTTAAAACTCTTTCTCGGTTAATAACGAATTCACTAACAGCAACATCAATTTTGATAAAAAAGAATAACTGATAAACTTTATATTTTCCCTTTTTTTAAATTATGAATTTAACTTTATATAGGAAATTTTTCATGACTTTCTTTTAGTATGTGTTTCTTCATTTTATATATAAGATAAACTTATCATAACATCAATTATACTGCTATGTTCATTTCAGAAGATTGTGGATCGAGCAAGAACCAGAAAAATCACAGAAAGCTCAACTATGTGATGAAGACGAGGAGTAGATTATAAGCACATATCAACGTAGTGTAAATTGCTAGTCTTTTTTATTGATAGTCGAATAGTGAATACCACAGAACAAATTCGGTCTATAGCGCTAAGAATTTCATTCATCTACTCTTTAGTCCATTGAGGCTAATTTTATTTTCAGTCCAAGAATAATTTTCTTTAGAAAAATACGAAGATTGTAGTTTGCTGTCAAATTAATTGTTTTGTTTGATTTTCATTTTTCCAGCATCATTGTTTTAACCGTATCATTTTGTTGGTAATTGTATATTTGTAGCTAATAATGGCTCTTGTAAGAAGAAATAAATAATCCCCATTGTCATGTGTGATCGTCTTTCAAGCATATTGCAATATGCTTTTTTCAAACTGAGGAGGCTGCACTTGGAAGATGTTTGTTGTTATATTCAAAACTTTTCATAATATTATTATCATATTCCTAGGTGACATTCAACCCTAGCAAACACATCTCTCACGCTTTCTAGCTAGAAACGCCAACCCCTCGAACTTCTCCAATTTCTCATTGAAAATCGCGAAATAAGCAAAGGGCTCTTCGATTAAAAAAAAGCATAATCTGGGTAATCTGGGTGAGACACATTTTAAGATAGAGATGAAAGATAGGATTTGCAAGGAAGGAGCAAGGGATGGGGGAGGCATTATGCGTGGGAAGATGAACGGGTTAGGTTATGAAATTAATTTGATCTAAAATATTTGTATTTTAATCATTTTTATATTATTTTAATAATAAGTATATTTATGTAATTTTTTATAATTAAATGTTTTTTTTTTAGTAAAAGGATATTTTTGTCATTTTATATGTATTAATTTAATTTATTAGTAGGGCGATGCAGTGCAATTGCATATTGCAGAGAGAAAATGCGTTAATGCGAAGTGAAATCATCATATAAATTAAATCTAATGGTATTTAAAGTATTGTCTTTTCTAATGGTATTTAAAGCATTGCCTTTTATAAGACAGGGTGAACTCTGTCTTATTTGGATGATATTTATCTTAATCATTGCACTGATCTTCTGCGTAAGGATATTAATTTTTCCTCAAAATAAAATAATATTTCACCAATGGTATCGTATTAAATATCTATACCAATAGTTATTACTTTTAAAAAAAATATTAAAGTAATAATAGTTTCAAAAGGAGGTGGATACTATAGAGTTAATGGTATCGAAAATTTTATTTCTAATACCAATAATAACTAAAAAAAAAAAAAAATTGATACAAAGAAATAGTTAGTATCAATTATTTTGAGAATCGGACCGGCTAGAACCGGCCAAAATCGAAAAAATCGGTCAAAAACCAGTTATACTTTTTTTTTTTTTTAATTTTTAACATTTTTATATTTTGAAATTAGCACATCCGATCCGACCCCTCTTATCATACTTTTCTCTCATATTTCTTTGCTTTTATAATGATTTCCTCTCAAATTAAATTTCATCAACTCTTTATTCAAAGTGGAATAAAAATTTCATATGTTTATTTGTTTCCTCTTATATTTCTTTTACTTTTTATCCCATTGGGACATAATGAAATTCATATGTTTTCATATGTTTATTTGTTTCCTCTTATATTTCTTTTACTTTTTATCCCATTGGGACATAATGAAATTCATATGTTTGTTACTAACACAATTGCTTTTATAATGATTTTCTCTCATAATCTACTCTTTATTCGACATTGGATGAAAATTTCATATGTTTATTTGTTTTCCTCTTATGTTTCTTTTACTTTTTATTCGATGAGGAACATAAATCTCATATATTTGTTTGTCATTCTTTTTTTTTTATGATGTATATAACTTCTTTCATTTGAATTGAGAATTAATAATGAATTCCATTATTTAAAAGAATAAATTTAATATAATTTTTATAAATGCATATTTTTTCAATGTAATAAAAATACATATACTATTATAAAAAAAAGTTCAATGCTATTAAGTTAATAGTATCAAAAAAATTTATTTTCGATACTAATTAATGATAATGATAAGTAGTATCGAAAATATTATTTAATACAAAAAATAAGTAGTATTAATAAATAAATTACTAATACTAAAATAATAATAGTATCAAAAAAAAGTTTGGATGTTATTAAATTAATTGTATCCGAAATAAAATTTCCATTGGATGTTATTAAATTAATGGTATCCGAAATAAAATTTTCAATCTCAATGATATGTTGCATCAAAAATATTATTTAATACAAAAAATAAGTACAAAAAATAAGTAGTATCAATAAAAAAAATTACTAATTTTCTGATGGAAAAACAATATTAGTATCAAAAATTACTAATTTTCTGATGGAAAAACAATATTAGTATCAGATGCTATAAAAAGTTAATGGTATCGAATTTTAAATTTTCTGATGGAAAAATAATATTAGTATCACTAAATAACGGATATTATAAATTTAATAGTATCAAAAAATATTTTTTTTATACTAAAAGTGAAGATAATATCATAAGATTTTTAATTGATACCAAAGGTAAAATTAAGTATCATAAAATGCAACATATACAAATTTTTCAATACTAACAATCTCTTTCTTGATGTGAAATTATCAGGGATTTAAACCCAAATAAATCAATAAAAGGGATCTACTTTGTGATGATTCTGAATTTTTCTTCTTAGCTACTTTTGCAATTTTTCTTCTTAGCTACTTTTGCAAAAGCATAGATTCTATGTGATGATTCTGAATTTTTCTTCTTAGCTACTTTTGCAAAAGCATAGATTCTAGGATCAAGTTAAGTGCATGTATTCACGGGTTTTGTGATTATTCTGAATTTTTCTTCTTACCTATTATAGATTCTAGGATCAAGTTGAGTATCAAGTTTTGCAATGCACCACGCCCATTTTTCCAGCAGACATTCCTCTTCTCCATAAGCAAATGAATGTGACTGTCATTTCACATACAAATTGGGTATTACAAAACCAAGAAATTAATAAAGCTTTTAATAGAGTATTCACCTTGATTGCAATAGATCTGAGCATATTTCACATTGAGATGCTTGGATCCAACAGTTTAATGTATCATTTAGCATATTTCACATTGAGATGCTTGGATCCAACAGTTTAATGTATCATTTAGCACTTAATAGTAATATTAAAAAAGAGACATATAAATACTTTTTAACATTAATGGAAAGCACAGTAAAAATAATTCAATAATGTAAAAAAAAAAATCAAATGTAGCAATCTGCATTCTGCAACCAATCATACTTCGTTTACTTCTAATTCTTGCACCGATTCTCCTTCAATTCAACCATTTTCCACTCGTTTTCGTTTTTCATCTTCTTTATGGAATCAAAAAGCACACCCAATGAAGTTTCCACCACTAGCCCAACTTGGCGGCGATTCTGGTTCCGCCACCGCTGTTCTTCTTCTAAGCACAGCACATTCGTGGCGGTTTCAGGCTCCTATGTTTTGGGTTCTGCTGTGAGTTCCCAAATTTGAATTTGAATGTCAGTAATTATCACCTATTATATAAGTTACATTCATCCATAACGATTTTTTTATTTATTATCAATCGCACTTCCTTTACAATTACATTAAATCTAGATCTAGAAATAGAGCATCCATAACGATATTTTTATTTATTATCAATCGCACTTCCTTTACAATTACATTAAATCTAGATCTAGAAATAGAGAGAAAATACCTTTTGATGTCTCGAAGAAAAGGAGCGGAATTCAATCATGAGTACTTTAATTATTACCGATACCGTCCAAACCAAAAAAATCCGTCCAAACCAAAAAAATCTAAAAAAAAAAAAAAACACATGTTATCATTTTAATAAAATTAAATGAAATAGGTATAGGTATAGAAATAAATATTACAAACCAAATGAAAAAATTCTGCAAATCCGTCCAAACCAAAAAAATCTAAAAAAAAAAAAAACACATGTTATCATTTTAATAAAATTAAATGAAATAGGTATAGAAATAAATATTACAAACCAAATGAAAAAATATGCTGATTATTGAACATCTTCTAGAGGAGGCAGATCTACTAGATGATGTTCTAGAGGAGGCAGATCTACTAGATGAATAGTAAGATTTTTTATATATAGGAACTAGGGCAACATATGTATATATACATAGTTTAGTGGGCCGGCGCACTATGAGACTGGGCGTACTATTTAAACCTAGGGCAACATATGTATATATAATTTAAAATATATTTTTATTTTATTTTATTAATTCAAAAAATATTTGAAATAATATGTTGTAAATTTATGAATCACGTTTTTTTTATAAATTTAAGTAAATAATAAAGGCAACTAATATTAGATGAAAATATAAATGCAAACTAATGATAATATTCAACTCTCAAAAAATAAATAAAATCAGAATTTGAAATTAAAAACAAATAGAGAAAACATAGTTTAATTTAACACATATAATATGAGATATATATATATTTTAATACAAATATTATTCATATAAATTACTTCCATAAATTTCAAAAAATTTATTTACAAAATTAATGATAGAAAATGTCAATAAGTTTTGAAAATTAGAAATGATAACTCACTCCCATATATTTTGAGTTTCATATTAATAAATCAACATTTCAAAAAGAGATATAATATAATACACTCAATATTAAAAAAAATCATAAAATTCGAATAAAAGATATACTGTATTATACTTTTACCAAATTATGATAAAATTTAAATTACATTAAATCTTATCTTATCCTATCTTTATCTTAATCTTAATTTACTCTATTTGTGATAATATAATGGGAACGTGTCACAATTTTACAATCTCTCTCTTCATCCTTCTATTTCAAAATTCCTACATTCTTAGGCATTTTAATTAAAAAAATCAATTTTTCCAAAAGTCTTTAAAAATTCTGAGGTATCTTAATTCTTAATTTTATATATATTTGCAAACATTTTTTACAGCCACGTGGCGCTCATTCATTGGTCTACCTCAATCTCTCTCTTCTTAAATCACTCTATTTCAAAATCCCTGAATTCTCATTCATTCTACAATTTACTTTTAATCTCATCCATTCATTTTAAAACTTAATCTTGACCCTACATTCTTAATCGTATTTACTATATAAATCCCTCCTCTCAATCCCTCATTCTACAATTTACTTTTAATCTCATCTTCTCAAAATCCCTAATTTCTCATATCCCTCATCTCTCTCATCTCTCTCATCTTCTCAAAATCCCTAATTTCTCATACCCTCGTCTCTTTTTATACAATTCATCTTCTTATACAATTCGTCTAATTTTGAAGTGGTTTGAAGATTGTGAGTTCAAAGATTGAAGATACAATTTGTGTAAAAGTTCGACGATTGAAGATTTTTGTAATACAATTCGTCTAATTTTGAAGTGGTTTGAAGATTGTGAGTTCGAAGATTGAAGATTTTTGTAATACAATTAGTCTACGATTTTTTTTTTTTTGAGTTCGACGATTGAAGATTTTTTTGAAGTGGTTTGAAGATTGTGAGTTCGAAGATTGAAGATTTTTGTAATACAATTAGTCTACGAATTTTTTTTATTTGACCAATTTTGCATTATTTGATCAAAAGATTTTTGTAATACAATTAGTCTAATCCAATT
Organism: Galeopsis tetrahit; assembly: GCA_963675135.1. Taxonomy (NCBI): domain Eukaryota; kingdom Viridiplantae; phylum Streptophyta; class Magnoliopsida; order Lamiales; family Lamiaceae; genus Galeopsis; species Galeopsis tetrahit. Next base: position 47,763,174 of record OY776126.1, on the reverse strand, counting down.
TTGCAATTTTTACAATTATGTATATTTCTTCCTTGATGTATCAAATTTAATTCTAGATTTTTTTATTTTCTAAAATTACTCTAATAATAAGATTTGATTTTTTCACCCTAAAATTACTTCAATAATTTTTTTTTCCTAAAATTACTCTAACAAACAATAATATTTTATAATTCTATAAATTTAATAAATTTAATCTTATCTATCTATCTTAATAATATTTAAATACTCCAACAATAAATATAAAATTTGTTTAACTAATTTTGAAGTGGTTTGAAGATTGTGAGTTCAAAGATTGAAGATACAATTTGTGTAAAAGTTCGACGATTGAAGATTTTTGTAATACAATTCCTCTAATTTTGAAGTGGTTTGAAGATTGTGAGTTCGAAGATAGATTTTTGTAATACAATTAGTCTACGAATTTTTTTTTTTGTGAGTTCGACGATTGAAGATTTTTTTTGAAGTGGTTTGAAGATTGTGAGTTCGAAGATTGAAGATTTTTGTAATACAATTAGTCTACGAATTTTTTTTATTTGACCAATTTTGCATTATTTGATCAAAAGATTTTTGTAATACAATTCGTCTAATCCAATTTTGCAATTTTTACAATTATGTATATTTCTTCCTTGATGTATCAAATTTAATTCTAGATTTTTTTTATTTTCTAAAATTACTCTAATAATAAGATTTGATTTTTTCACCCTAAAATTACTTCAATAATTTTTTTTTCCTAAAATTACTCTAACAAACAATAATATTTTATAATTCTATAAATTTAATAAATTTAATCTTATCTATCTATCTTAATAATATTTAAATACTCCAACAATAAATATAAAATTTGATATTTCGATCTTTTTACTTTTTTTAATCCAATGTATTTTAACTTTAATTTTTATAAATCTAACTTAAATAAATTTAATCTATCTTAATAATATATTCGTTTGACCAATCAAAATTACTTATCCCATGAAAAAAAATGTAAAATTAAAAAATTAATATTAAAAAACACGATTTTCACGATGATTGGTAAAAATGATAAATAAATTTAATCTATCTTAATAATATATTCGTTTGACCAATCAAAATTACTTATCCCATGAAAAAAAATGTAAAATTAAAAAATTAATATTAAAAAACACGATTTTCACGATGATTGGTAAAAATGATATAGGGTCATTTTTTGTTTAAATCTTAATAATATAATAATGAACAATATTTGGTTACAATTAAAAAATTAAAATTAAATTTTAATAATATATATATACACGATTTTTTAACATGTTTACGTATATGTAAATTTAATGTTAATCTTATATTAATAATATCTAAACAAATTTAATATTAATATTAATAATATTCAAATATAAATCTTACAAATATTATTAAGGATTCAAATATATCATCTTATTTGTTATCTTCGTATAAATCTTACAAATATTATTAACGATTCAAATATATCATCTTACATAAATTTAACATTATAATTTTAATAATATTAATAATATTCAAATATAAATCTTACAAATATTATTAAGGATTCAAATATATCATCTTATTTGTTATCTTCGTATAAATCTTACAAATATTATTAACGATTCAAATATATCATCTTACATAAATTTAACATTATAATTTTAATCTTATTCCTAAAATTACTCCAACAATAAGATTTGATTTTTTTTTTCCTAAAATTACTCTAACAAACAATAATAATATATATATACACGATTTTTTAACATGTTTACGTATATATTAATATTAATATTCTTTATTGATTGTTCATTCTAATTTTATATTACATTTTTTTTATCCATTTATTTATTTTCCTTAATTCTTTTTTTTATTCAAATTCATTTTTTCACTTCATTTTTGTTGTTTGTCCTTTCTTTTACATTTTTATCAATTTATCAAATTTATATATCATTAAAAGATAATTTTTTTAATTCGATTTTCATACACCTACTATAGAATAAAAATAAATCTACAATATAAATTAAAATTTGTAATAATTTGTTTTCTTTAATTAGACAATCACTTAAAATTTAACTATAACATTTTAAAATTAAGACCTTTATTTAAAAAAAAAATCTTAATTAATAAATAAAATATATTATAACTTTTTATCAACCCCGCGTAAACGTGGGTCTTACACTAGTTCAATATGAATTTTAAAAAGTCTTTAAAAATCTTTAGATATTCAACCGTATGATTTTAATACTCTATGGATTTTGTTGGATTCTCATAAAAAAATATAAATAAATTGCACTATCCAATCTCTTCTAAAAACCAGAGATTTTAAAAGATTCTCTCAGAGAACTCTCAAGAGTCAAGACGATAGATCACAAGTAGGGATGACAATATTGACCCGACCGCGCGGGTACCCAACCCACCCTGTATTGAGTATGGATCAGATCTGGGTCTTATGTCCAACCCGCGGGTATCCTACCCGACCCGAATAAATATATAAACTTTATATATATATATAATATGAATTTAAAAAAAACACTTCACATTAAAAAAAAAAAAAAACTTTTTGCATCAATATTGGAGTTTATGAAAATCTATGTAAATCAATAAAAAATAGTATATTCCACAATCATGTCAACTCTATCAAAATCCATATAAATTAATAAAAAAATCAGTCAAACTTTGTCTATCAAAATCCATATAAATCAATAAAAAAAGTCAGTCAAACTGTATGAACTCTATGGATTTTATAAATCCACGTACTTTTTAAAGTGCAAACAAGTCCAATAGAATCCCAATTGAATACACCGCCCTTAATCACCGTATAAGAAATTTTAGTTTTGAAATAGTGTTTTTATCGGTAAAAAAAAAAATCTTGACTAATTTTAAATATTTATTCACAATATTAATTTTTATAATTTATAACATTCATAAATTTACAAATAAAAATTTTATCTCTTTTAATTATTTTAATTTTAAAATTTAAATAATCACATGATTTTCTCAAAATTAAATTTCTGAACTTTTTTTTTTTTTGAGGAAGGTTTACAAGATTAACAAGATCATAACGAAATAAGAGAAAACTTCACGAGCAAGATCTTGATCTTCAAACCACTGCGAGTATTGTTGTCCCCTCCAATCGTGTGAAGAGGAAAAACGAGTGTCCCTTTGCCTTAAAAACGCCCAGGTCTTCAACCTTTAACCCGAGACAACCCCACACTAAGGTGTTCTCAAATCAAGAAAATAAGACAAATAAAAAGACAAAGTTTCACCAAATACCAGATCCCAAGACTCTCGAGTCCATCTCAGAAGAGCCCCACTTCCAAAACAAGTCCCACAACCACAACGAGTCTTAAAGGAGAAGAGCAAGCACCAACAGAAACCCAGCAAGCAAAAACTAAAAGACTCAGAATCTAAACATCTATACTATTAAAGCACCATAAAACTACCTAAAAAACAAAAAGGGGGATCAACGAGAAAAGTACCCAAATGGTCACCGTGACTCCGTTAGGGATACTTTAAACGTTGATCCTAACAACAGACGAAGAACACTACATAAAAGGGGAAGAAACACGGCGGAGGCGGTGACGGCGGCGGCTACGAGAACTTTCAAGGAAAAGAGTAGATCTGAAGACTACTACCTAAATCTTGCAAAATCTGAAAAAAGAAGAACGCAGAAGGCGACAACTGACCGACGACGAACAAACGGAAGAAAGACGATGAAAGGACGATTGCCCCGATGGATCAGCTGGAAGAAACGGAACGACGGTGACGGGCGGCGGAGACCGGACTGTCCGATTGAGTAGGGGAGAAGCAACTCTAGAGAGAGAAGCTCTCCCCTCTCTCTACTTCACTCTTCAAATCTCTAATTTTTTTGTACGCAGTTCATTATCATATCTCGATCACTCTCTCCGGTATAGAAACACAACGTTTAGGTTATGGTACAGAAAAGTAATTTTTTTTTCTTTTATTTTTCCTCTTTCATTAAATTTAAATTTTCAGGTAATTTTTCTCCATCTGAATTCATTCGAGTCTCAATTTAAATTTTCAGATAATTTTTCGGAGGTTAATGATTTTTACTTTTTCTCCATCTGAATTCATTTGAGTCTCAATTTCAATTGAAGAGGTTTCTATTGCAATTTTTTTTTCAATTTTATCTTAGGTCTTATGTGTCTTCCTGCAATTTCATCCCATAGAGAAAAAAAGTTTCTCATTCTCTATCTCCTTATTATTATGTTTTACTTTCATTTTTTCTTTTTCTTTCTCATTCTCTATCTCATTATTTATTACTCCCTCTGTCCTACAATTGTTTGCACTCTTTCCTTATTCGTCCGTCCCACAATTGTTTTTACTACCCAAAAAGGAAACATTTTTATATACCACACCCTCACAATATTCACATATTTACACAAAATGCCATTACTTTTACCCTCAATCCAATCATTCACTTTACTTTATTCATAAAAGTTACAAAATTACCTCTCAACACTCCACTCATTACACATTTTTTTTAGTTTGCGTGCCCATAAAATGGTGCAAACAATTTTGGGACGGAGGGAGTATGTTTTTTGTTTTACTTTCATTTTTTTCATGTAATTTTTTCTCATTCTTTTTCTATTTAATAATTTTTTGCTTTCAATTTTATTATGTTTTTTATTTTACTTCCATTTTTTTTTCTGTAATTTTCCCTTAATTTTTTGCTTTCATTTTTTTTTTTCAATTTTATCTCATACAAAGGAGTAAAATTCACTCATTCAATAGGTAGGTAAGTTGGAATTATGAATTATTTTATTTTATATTATTGCATAATAAACTTAATTATAATCTTTATTTTTTTATCAATTTAGATCTTATTCTATTCAAGATAATGGTTCCAAATAATTCATTCAGGAGATGAATATTGATTTTAATGAAGATATTAATATAATAGGTATTTGTAAGATCGACATTAAAAGGTACATTATAATTATAGTTAAATAGTTTTGTTAAAAATATGTTAATTAATGATATATTTTATTTAGTAACGTATATTTTATTTAATTGCTTAGGTATGTTACCGATATTGTGACAGTTAATTTTTAGATTTTTCTTTTAAATTTTTATATTTGTTATTTAATATTTTGTTAAAATAAATGTTTAGGTTCAATATTAAAATTTATGTGGTTGATAATACAGATCTACATCTTTGGTTTTGTTTGATGAAAATGTAGTTAACTTGATTGGAAAAATAGCTTTGGAAATTCTCCATGATGATAAGGAGGAGCTAATTTGTGCTTTTAAATATATGAATTAGGTGATGAATTTCCATCTTTTATATGTGATTTTTAAGTCATAAGTTAAAAACTATAATTATTTTAATTTTAAAAGAAAGTGATTTTTTTATTTTTAATATTTCAATATTTTGAATCGATTTTTTTTTAATTTTTATTTTATAATCTAAACCATAGATTGGAAATCACATCTTGAAGTAAAATGATCAATTAAGATGAAATTATGAAATAATCATACATATATATATATATATATATATAATTTTTATGAGATATAGAGTGTGAATATACTTGAAATAATTTTAAAAAATTTGTACTCCGATATATAGAGTACTGTGTAGGATTTTAGAGAATTTTTAGTAATTGTCAATTAAAAAAAGGTGAGTGTATTTTATAATAATTTAAGAAACTTTATTTAGAAAAGTTTTAGTAATTGTTAATAAAAAATTTTTAAAATCTTCCAACTAAGTTTGATTATTTAGTGTCTGAATAAATATAAAGAGTGATCGCCCTAAGGAAAATGAAAAGGGATTAGAGATGTACATTGACTTATTTGAGAAAACTACGCAATTATTTGTTATTATCATGAAATTATTGTTTGTATATTATTAATTTATTATATTTAAAGATATCATTGTATTTGTAGTACGTATGTACAATGTTAAAATGGAAAGGAAAAAAAATATAGACGTGAAAATTAAGGACTACACACAAATGGTTTTATCATGTCTAAAAAAAAGTAATACATATTTAATTATGTGAATACTATATATATATGTATATTGTTTATTCAATTTAGAGTTTATTATTGATCTAAAGTTTAATTTGTGCCATGAAAATAGGTTACCAGACAGATGTCAAAATTCTTAAAGGGATGTGTAGATGTTGTTAATCCTTAAATGCCTTAACATTATCAACAACATCTTAATTTGACCTTCCGAGATTTTTTCTAAGTCTTTTCTGAAATGCTACATTAAATGTTGATCTAAATGTTGTCGCATTTCTGGCAGAATCTAGCTGCTACATTCAGACCTGCCTCGTTTGTAGTTTCTGTTGTGAATGTTAATGCTGTAACATTTCACACAACATTTATACTTGAAGATAAGTGTTGGTTTTCGCCGTAAGGCTAGCATAGATTTTTATTTATAAAATCTATGTGAAAAATTATTTCCATTGTGTCACGTTTTGTTTTTAGTGTTTCAAGTCTTCTGCTGTGTTAATCATAATTTCTGATATTCTGTTAGAGCCAGTGTTGTACCAATTGTCACAACATTTAGTACAACATTATTCTACTTAAACTTAAACACTTCATTTATATACCATGACCACACACTTTCAGTTGGTATCAGAGCTGATACCTGACGACACTAGGTTAGATCTTTGGTCAAGTGTGTTTTTAGTGTAGGTTAGCAATGGAAACACATCACATATCCACGACACTTAGGCCACCCGTATTAGATGGATCGAATTACGCTTATTGGAAGCCTAAGATGCGTATGTACATCAAGTCAGTTGATGAACGTGCTTGGAGGACTATACTTACAGGTTGGGAAGCTCCAAAAAGACCAGCAGACGCAGATGGTGAAATACAACTCAAGAGAGAAGTTGACTGGACGACTGATGAAATAACAACAGCAAGCTACAATTCTAAAGCTTTAAATGCAATTTTTACTTCTGTTGATGTTTCAATGTTTAAAATTATATCTAACTGTTCTACTTCTAAAGATGCATGAGACAGGTTGCAAGAGCATTGTGAAGGTTCAGAAAGTGTTCGAAGGACTAAGCTTCGAATGTTGGGAACAAAATTTGAGAATCTCCGAATGAAGGAAGATGAAACAATTACAACCTACAATGAAAGGTTAAGTGAGATTATCATTCTCTTGGTGACCCTATTTCTAATGTTAGAGTAGTTCATAAGATATTAAGATCTGTTCCTAAAAGATTTGATGCTAAAATTTGTGTTATTGAAGAGGCAAAAGATACAGATAAGTTAAGTCAAAATGAGTTAGTGAGTATTCTTAGAACATATGAAATAAACACTAATCAAGATGATGAAGCTAATGCTGATAAGAAAGTTGTAGTTTTTAAAGGGGAAACATCAAACACTTCTGAAGCTCAACCCATCATTACTGAAGTTGACTCTGATGAAGAATTGCTTGATGTATGCCTCAAAAATCCGAACAACGTTGCCTTGCTCACTAAGCACTTTAATAAGTTTCTTAAGAAATCTGTGAACAAATCTAGAAACATTCAGCCTAAGATTCAAATCAATACATCAACACCTCAACCAGAAAGGAGGAAAGCTCAATTCACACCAAGACTATCAAAGAGTGAAGGTAAACCAAGGTATGATCCTGAATTTCGAAAATCAGTTCAATGTAATGCTTGTTCTGGTTATGGCCATTATGCAAATGAATGTGCCAACACTAGACTTAAGCAAAAGCTGAACTTTAGTGCTACCTTGAGTGATGAATCTGATGATGATGATCTTGATGAATTAAATCAGAATGAATATTCTAATTTTACCAGAATTGATTATAATGATTCCTCAGATGATGATCTGGATGAAACAGATTCTGATGCTGTACCTGATGTCTCAACATCTACAGCAACATCAGAACAGAGTCACCCAGATTTGAACTGTTTTAATGGTTTAGTTGATGATGTAGGAAAAAGGACTGATGACAAGGAACACCAAAAGTTGTTAGATGATTGGAACAATCAGAAACTCACTCTTAATTCCTTGAATAAAGAGAATGAGGATCTGAAAGACACAATCACCAAGCTAGAGGTTATTCTTACCAAAAGAGATCTGGAAATCTGTAACTTAAAGGAGAAATTGATAAATTCCACCTTATGTTTCAAGAAATATTCCAAGAGTGCTTCTGAGGTAAATAATGCTATAGCTACTGGTAAGTCTAATAATCATGGTTTAGGTTATGATGGTACTACTGCTTCTATTTCTGAGAAATTTAGAAAACCTGTGAAATTTGTGAAGGCAAATGTTGTCACATCTGATGCAACATCTGCACAATCAAATCCTCACAAGGTTAAAAGGAAGTATATCTGTCATTACTGTTCTAAAGTTGGTCATATTCGCCCTTACTGTGTAAAATTGTTTGAAGAACAGAAAACTTTGAAAATGCTGCATAAAAAACTGTCACATTCTGGTAAACAGTTTATGAAATCTGCTTGGAAACCAAAAACTACCTGTAATGTTGCTCATACCTCCTTAAAAGCATGTCTACCTGACTCATGGTACTTTGATAGTGGTTGTTCTAGACATATGACAGGTCGTACTGATTTCTTATCTGATTATGTGACCTTGAATAGTGGTAATGTTACATATGGTGGAGGTTCTAAAGGAAAGATTCTTGGTAAAGGAACTTTGAATGTTAAAGGTTTTCCTAAGCTTAAAAATGTCTTACATGTTGATGGCTTACTTGCAAATCTGATTAGCATTAGTCAACTTTGTGATGATAATTTGCATGTGAAATTTGATAAAGATTCATGTTATGTTCTTAATAAAGATGAAGTTTGTGTTATGACTGGTACTAGGTCAGCTGATAATTGCTATCTTATTGGAACAAATATGTGTAACTTGTCAAAATATGATGAAAATGTCTTATGGCATCAAAGATTGGGTCATGCAAATTACAGAGCAATGAATAGACTAATCAAAGCAGACGCAGTAAAAGGGATTCCAAAACTAAATCTTCACAACAAAACTGTATGTGGACCATGCCAAAAAGGTAAGCAGGTAAGAATGTCGCACAAAATGCTGTCACATTGTACTACACATCGATGTTTTGAATTACTACACATGGACTTGATGGGTCCTATGGAAACTGAAAGCATTGGAGGAAAGAGGTATTCCTTAGTTGTGGTAGATGATTTTTCTAGATATACCTGGGTAGAGTCTTTAAGAGACAAATCTGAAGCATTTGCTGCATTTAAAATTCTTTATAAAAGGTTCAAAAATGTGTTTAACTTGAAAGTTGGCCGTATTAGAACTGATCATGGTAGGGAATTTGAAAACAGCATGTTTAATGATTTCTGTGATAAAAAGGGTATCTTGCAAGAATATTCATCTCCTAAAACTCCACAACAAAATGAAATTGTTGAAAGAAAGAATAGAACTTTACAAGAAATGGCTAGAGTTATGCTAACATCCAAATGTCTTGCTAAGAAATTTTGGGGAGAAGCATTGAATACTGCATGCCATATTATTAATAGGGTTTTTATTCGTTCTAGTACTAATCAAACACCTTATGAGATTTTGAACAACAGAAAACCTAAGAGTGCTAAAGAAGCCTTAACTGATGAAAACTGGATTAATGTTATGCATGAAGAACTTGGTCAGTTTGAAAGAAATGAAGTGTGGACACTTGTTCCTAGACCTAGTCATACTAATGTCATTGGAACAAAGTGGATATTCAAGAATAAAACTGATGAATCTGATAATATTGATAGGAACAAGGCTAGGGTAGTAGCACAAGGTTACACCCAAGTTGAAGGAGTCGATTTTGATGAAACTTTTGCACCTGTTGCTAGGATAGAATCTATTATATTACTGCTAGCTATTGCATGTTTTATTGATATTAAACTTCATCAAATGGATGTAAAGGCTGCATTTCTAAATGGCATATTAAATGAAGAAGCATATGTTGAACAACCTATAGGATTTGAAGATCCACAGTATCCTGATCATGTATATAAACTTAAGAAAGCATTATATTGCCTTAAACAAGCTCCTAGAGCATGGTATGGTAGGCTTACTGACTTTCTTTTGGAATATGGATTTATTAGAGGAGAGGCAGATAGAACTTTGTTCATTAAGCACACTGAAAATGATATACTAATTGCCCAAATATATGTTGATGACATTGTGTTTGGTTCTACTTGTGATAAAATGTTGAGTAAATTTGTTGAGGCAATGACTGCAACATTTGAAATGAGTATGGTTGGAGACTTGAACTATTTTCTAGGTCTTCAAATCAAACAGTGCAGAGATGGTATTTTCTTTTCCCAGAGTAAGTATGCTAAGAACTTGGTTAAAAGATTTGGTCTTGAGAATTCAAAACCAATGAAAACTCCTATGGGATCTACTTTGAAACTTTGCAAAGACAGTGCTGGAACAGATGTTGATCCAACACTTTACAGATCCATGATAGGTAGTTTACTATATTTAACCTCTAGTAGACCAGATATTATGTACAGTGTGTGTGTTTGTGCTAGGTACCAAGCAAATCCAAAGGAATCACACCTGAATGCTGTGAAGAGAATCATCAAGTATGTTTTAGGAACAAGTGACCTTGGAATCTGGTATACTAAGGACACCAACAACATTTTGATTGGTTATAGTGATGCTGATTGGGCTGGAGACATAGATGATAGAAAGAGTACGAGTGGAGGATGTTTCTACATGGGAAACAATCTTGTATCATGGCACAGCAAGAAACAGAATTGTGTTTCACAATCCACTGCAGAATCTGAGTATATTGCTGCTGGAAGCTGCTGCACACAACTCTTGTGGCTGAGCAAGATGTTCTATGACTATGGTATGGAGAATGGTATGCTTACTATCTTTTGTGATAATACTAGTGCCATTAACATTTCTAAAAATCCTATACAACACTCACTCACAAAGCACATTAGCATTAGACACCATTTTATGAGAGATTTACTAGAGAAGAATATTGTTAAGTTGGAGTACATACCTACTGAAAAACAAAATGCTGACATTTTTACTAAGGCATTAGACCATGAGAGATTCTCTATCTTGAGGAAATCTCTTGGCATGAGCACTATCTGAAAAGAATTCGGATGGATGGTGTCACAAATGCGTCAGCATTTGGGACAACATCATGGGTTGTATAAATTTTATAAGTTGAATTTATTTCTTACTTAGTTAAATAATTCCTTTGTAAAATATCTACGAATCTAAGAACCTTGGAGTGCAAAAATAAACGTCTTACACCTCTCAAATGCATAAAAATGAGAATGTTATTAGCATACTAAAAGATGTACCAAATCACTGAGTAACTATGGAGCACGGAGTTCACTACTACGATGCCTTCTTTTCAAAAGGTGATATTTGGTAAAAACATCAACATATTTGTAATTCATTAAGTAAGTATGGGGCACGGAGTTCGCTACTACGATGTACTCTACAGGAACAATGGATCAATACAAATTAGATGCTATAACACAAAAAAAATATGGTGCAACACTAATGAAGCAAATTCATGTAAAAACCATGTTGAGGTGTTTGTAACAGTTTTGAGCACAACATTGCCTGATTCGAATTTATTTTTATCTGTGTAATTATTTAATTATTTATTGAGATTCAGTTTATTTATTTAATTAATTACTGACCCGTATCTATATTTTTTCAGATTATGCAAAATTAATTCTGGAATCTTCCTAATTATCTAATTAATTTAATTAATTTAATTAATTTATTTTTTTCCCACTAATTAACCATGATCTAGGTTGTGGCTAATAATGTGGAGAACTTTCAAAAATTCTAGATTAATTCTTCTGTTTTATTTTCTTAACCTCCAACTACATTACTCTCTCTATAAATATCGAACATAAGATGCAATTTATTTGCTAATTGTGATTTCTGATTGTGTTGAGTACTAAGATTGCAGAATTGTTATTTGGTTGTGTATATCTCAAAGAAGTGTGTGCAAATTTCCATCCTTACCTTGAAATTCCAACCGCCTAACTTAAATGGCTGGAACAAACTCGAATTCCTCACTATCTCTCTCTGATTCGAAAACCTCATCTCACTCTCGCACAAATCCTCTCGAAATTCTTGCTTCCATGGCTTCACAAAACTCTACCGCTTCAAATGCTGACTCGAATGTCTCTGCAACTCCATCAACAACTGTTCCCACTCCTCAAACTGCTCCTCAAACAAACTTCCCTCAAGATGCAACTGTTGAACAGGTCACTAGGGCTATCGATGAGGTGTCTGATACTCTTCGAACTACAGGCCATTTGCCCGTGATGACTTTTGGAGGAATCACGGTGGACATATCAAGCTATTTGACTGAGCAAACCGCCCAAATGGCTTCTGCTTCAAAAAGCCCCAAATCACCCTCTGTTCACGAACTGCAAACTGAGAATGTTGAAGCTTCTGTTGAAGAAGAAGCCACTGCCACGTCTGACCCTGAAGACGTTGAAATGGAGGATGCAAACATTTCTGAAGGTACAAACTCTTCACTCTCTGTTTCAGATGAGTCTGCCCCCATTCCTCTCAAGAAGAATGCACAAAAAGGGAAAAGACAGAGAAGCCCTATACAAAGAAGGAGGAGATCGAACCGCGTTTTTACTCGTGTGGATTATTCTGAATCCATGAGGAAGAAGAAGAAGGATGGAGCTGATGCTGGTGAACCTATTCAAGTGTTCACAGATTCTAAAGATGAAGCTCCTATTGTTGCTGAGAAACCAAAGAAAACTAAGACTGTTGTTGCTGAAAAATCCAAAAAGAAGGTTGTTGCTGAAGAGAAAGGGAAAGGGAAGTCTGTTGCTGAACCAAAAGGCAAAGAAAAGATGATCACTGAAGATGAACCAGCTGAGTCAGAGTCCAATTCTGATTCTGAAAGATGCTTGAGAGACATTCTGAAGTCTCTTAGGAAAAATGCTGAGCACTATGCTGCTGCAAAGGAAGCTGCACCAGAACCTGAAGATGGTGGCAGTGGAGATAGCTCTTCCAGTGCAGCAAGCAGCCCTGAACAGAGCTCTGCTAAAAGCTCTACACCAAGCTCAGATGACCTTGCTTCTGAAGAGGGAGGTATTTCTGATTCTCTTGATACACTAGAGAATAGATTGGCCATTTATTCTAAGAGAAAACCGCTGATAGAGAAGAGGATCAATATACCTGATTTTGATAGTAAAGGCATGGTTAGTTTCTTAGAAGAAAGGAATTTGATGCATGCTGTAAATTTTGGTGAATCTTTCTTGACAAATTGGGCATATGAATTCTATGCATGTTTGAAAAAGAGCACTGGTAGGAGATCTTCTAAGTGGTATGGGACTGTTAATTTTAGAGGGGGGGATGTACCTTTTACTCCTGAATTGATAAATGAGTTTTTAGAAATTCCCAATGTTGAGGTTGATGAAGAACCTGACATGGATGTGGTCATTTCTGCTATAACTGCTGGTAGGGTAGTTAAATGGACTAGACACATGCTAGACAAAGACCTCACTTCCCTACACTCTGTGTTATACAAACTCATCATCTACAATTGGATTCCCACCACAAATACTACGAAGATCACTAAGGATCAAGCTGTTTTGATATATAGGATTTCTGTGCTTAAGAAGTTTAATTTGGGTCTCACAATATTTCAACATATGATGAGATTTACTGGGAGAGTTTCTGAGAAAGGCAATTTACCCTATCCTGTTCTGATTTCTAATTATTTGAGACATCATGGATTTGTTGCCAAGAACACTGATGTGTTGAGGGGGAGAGTTCCACTTTTGGTCATATCTCCTGCCTTACTCACTGGGGATAGAGTAATTGATCTGCCCTTGCTTGCTCCTGGTACTGAACATCAGCAAAGACCCTCTACTTCTGCTCAACCAGAACCAACCAGACCCTCTACTACTGATCATCCTGAATCATCCAGATCAAGACAGAGAAATGCAACCCCAAATGTTGAGAACATCTGTATCAACATTTCTGGTAATGTGTATCTTTCACAGGAATTCATCAAACTCCAACTCCAACACTTGCAGGACACAATAGATGAGCTTCAGTTCCTGAAGAACAGGTGGACCAACCTACTTTCACCTACAACAGGGGGAGTACCACCACCATCCAACTCCAATGTGGTCATTGAGGAGATTATTGATGAGGGAGTTCCAGCTGCTGCTGATGCTGGTGATGGACCTGATGTTGGAGGAGATGCTGATGCTGGAGGAGATGCTGCTGTTACTGATGTAGTTGCACACCTTGCATCTACTTACTTTGTTGATGAAGGAGATGATGATGATACTGCTGAGATGGACACCTTGTATGGTGATCTACCTGGAGAAAGCTGCTAGACAGGGGGAGATTGTAGATGTTGTTAATCCTTAAATGCCTTAACATTATCAACAACATCTTAATTTGACCTTCCGAGATTTTTTCTAAGTCTTTTCTGAAATGCTACATTAAATGTTGATCTAAATGTTGTCGCATTTCTGGCAGGATCTAGAAGCTTCTACAAGGATCTGGAACCTGGAAGATTCCAGAACATTGGAGAACATGTTAGAACGGCCTGGAACCATTTGGAACGACCTGGAGCATTCAAGAAAGATCTAGAAAGATCATGGAAGTTGAGTTCCTAAAAAATAGGACCTCATTGTGGAAGCCTCTAGAATCATCACCCCACTACTATAAATACCGATGGAAGGCTTCTCAAATCAGTGTACTATATTCGATCAACTTTCTAGACCGAGCGTATATCCCTGTTAGGAATTGTGGCCAGTAGAACTACCTTTTAGATCATACGTTCGTATCCCACCCGTATGGCTGTGTGTCTTCTTATCTATTGAGAGTGTAATCTTTAGATAGATTAGGCATTTCGACAGTGTATGCATTATACACTTAGTTCGTTTTTAGAACAAGGCACCTGCCTCGTTTGTAGTTTCTGTTGTGAATGTTAATGCTGTAACATTTCACACAACATTTATACTTGAAGATAAGTATTGGTTTTCACCGTAAGGCTAGCATAGATTTTTATTTATAAAATCTATGTGAAATTTTTTTTCCATTGTGTCACGTTTTGTTTTTAGTGTTTCAAGTCTTCCGCTGTGTTAATCATAATTTCTGATATTCTGTTAGAGCCAGTGTTGTACCAATTGTCACAACATTTAGTACAACATTATTCTACTTAAACTTAAACACTTCATCTATATACCACGACCACACACTTTCAGGATGTTTGTTTGGGGATGAAAAATTTGAATTTGAGATTTCCACAAATATTCTACTTTAGAATTTTGATTTAGAAATACCTATAAACTGTACAAAAGTCAATCCTATAAATATCTACAACTCTATATATAAATAACTATAAAAACCTATATAAATTGTATATTATAAAGTTAAATCATACCCTACTTAAATTCCAAATCATATAAGTCATTAAAATTTAAAAATCTACTATATTTTGAAATCCATATTTAAAAATACCAAAACAAACATTCCCTAAATTCTGTAGAAGACAGTTTTCTATCTTATTGTATTTTGTATTGCGGAAAATCATGTCAGTTACAAACGTTGTGAAGTTTTTAGAAATTTATAATTTTACATATTTTTTTATTAATAAAATTATTTTATAATAACTTTACTTATTAAAAATATTTTCTTAATTTTAAGAATTAAAATTTTAATTTTATTATTGCATAACATGTTATTAATATATTAAAAAATATTATAATATATAAAAATACAAAAATATAAATACAATAATATATAAATTCAAATTTCTAGAAATATATATGTTATAAATATATTAGAATATAAAAAGTTTAACTCTTACACACTCTAACAATGAAAAAATATAAAAATTATATAAAAAATATTTAAAATTATTATTTTAATAAATTCACCCGCGTTTTACGTGGGTATAGAGCTAGTATATGATAAAGTTAAATTATATATATCATGCAATTGGATGTATAGATACAATTGGATTTTAATGTTTAATTTACTCAATTTCATGTTTGACCAAATATTTAACCCATGTTCCAAAATTGTGCATTCAATCTATATAGTTTCCTCTAAATTGAAATTAAAAAAAACTATACAATCCCTTAAATTTTGGCCTTTAATTGATTAAGTTTTTAAAATAAGTATTGATTTAAAATATTAATTGATGATAAAATCATATTTCAATTATAATGGTTCCAAATGATTAGTCCGTGACCAATAATAAATATTGTGGGTTACATTTGGAGTTGGATCCACAGCTGAATCCTCTTCGATCTTGAATTTGAGACATTATAATGTTAATCCAAGGGCTTGACGCCGTATTTTGTATTAAACGTTGAATTTAGGAACTTTTGGGACGAACGTCGTTGAAGATCATTCTTGAACTTGGGACTTGGGCGTCAAGAACTTGGGACTTGGGCTTGACGCCGTATTTTGGATCAAACGTCGATTTACGGGACTTATCGGAACTTTTCCGGGACTTATTGGGACCTATTCGGGTCTTTTCGGGACAACCACCGTTTGCACAATTTTTTTTTTTTTTTGCTGAATATTGGGTTTAAATCCTTGATAATTTCACTACAAGAAAAGAGATAGTATTTACTTTGCACAGTTGATACAATTGTTGTTTAGTTTGCCCAAAAAGGTCAAAAATACTAACCTAGACGGATCGAAAAATGCCTCAAGAATCCCAATACTACCAAATAAATCAATAAATAAAATGCACAAAAAAATCCTATCAAAATTCAATATTCACATGCAAAAGCATACAGTTTTGTGATGATTCTAAAATTTTCTTCTTAGCTATTATTGCAAAAGCATAGATTCTAGGATCAAGTTGAGTATGAAGTTCTGCAATGCATATATTCACAATGCTAACCGAGGTTAAAGTACCTTAAAGGGCATTCATTCCAATAGATCTTAGCATATTTCACCTTGAGATGCTTGGATCCGATAGTTTAATGTATTGTTTAGCACTTAATAGTAATATTAAAAAACGAGACATATAAATACTTTTAACATTAATGGAAAGCACAGTAATAAAAAAATTCAAATGTAGCAATGTCAACAATTAATCAATAGAATCATTCATAGATAAGATGGAAAAAGAAAAATGGATCAAAGAAAAGAATCTAGTCTCATCTCCAACTATCCATACCTCGTTTACTTCTAATTCTTGCACCGATTCTCCTTCAATTCAACTATTTTCCACTCGTTTTCGTTTTTCATCCGTTGTTCTTCATCTAAGCACCATCGTACCATCGTAACAGTTTCAGGCTCTTATGTTTTGGGTTCCGCTGTGAGTTCCCAAATTTGAATTTAATTTTCACTTGCATATATTAATTTACACTGATCATGCTAAATGAACACAGAATGATCATGTAAAAGCCTATTTTGAATATTGGCAATTTATGATGCATATTCAGGTGGGATTATTTTTAGCTTGTGTATAGGGGCACTGTTGGCATGGTGCTTTCTTATTTCCATTTATATATGAAAATAGCATTGCATAGCATATCTTGTTCAAACCTTCTTCTCTTGTAAAAGATCAGCCACTTGATTTTTCAACTTCAAATCCAGGGCCTAAACAACAGCAACAAATAATAAGAAAAAGAACAAGATTGTCAACAACCAAAAATTAGATATTAGTGGAGTGAGAGGCAATTAATTACACATAATTCTAGTAGTATATATATGGAGTATACTTTTATCCTAGCTAACTAGCTAGTTTCATTCATTAATTCAGCTGTTATCTTGAAGAAAAGAATTAGAATGGAGATTAATACCTTTCGGCGTAGATTTGAGCGCATAGCAGACTGTCTGTTTGCCAACTTGCGAAGGGCCTTTTTTTTCTTCTATCTCCTCCTACAGCCAGGAACAAGTTTGTTAGTTAGCTTCTCATTAAACCCAATTATGTATATGTATGGTATGTACCTGAGTGAGGGCTGCTGAGTTTGCGCCTGCAGGTCTTCTTGATCACAGGAGGAGGAGGATTATTTGCAGATTTATGATAACTCCTCTTTTTCCTGCTGGAGCTGGAAGCCTCAACAGTACCAACTGCAACTTGCTCCTAATATACACAATGAATGTCAGCAATTATCGCCTATTATATAAGTTAAATTCATCCATAATGATTTTTTTATTTATTATCAATAGCACTTCCTTTACAATTACATTAAATCTAGAAACAGAGAGAAAATACCTTCTGATGTCTCTAAGAACAGGAGCAGAATTTAGCCATAAATACTTGAATTATTACCGACACCGCCCAAACCAAATCTAAAAAAACAAAAAAAACACTTGTTATCATTTTAATGAAATTAAATGAAATAGGGGTAGAAATAAATATCACAAACCAAATGAAAAAATATCACATGCTCAACATGCTCAATTGTGATACCCGTGTGGTTCTTCAATGAATGCTCAATTGTGATGTCGATTATCGAACATCTTCGAGAGGAGGCAGATCTAGCGAGGAGAGGAGGCAAGAGGAGGAGGAGGCAGAGCGAAGATCTAGCGGGCGAGAGAGGAGGCAGATCGAGCGAAGATCTAGCGGCGAGAGGAGCGAAGATCTAGCGGCGAGAGTAGGCAGATCTAGTAGATGAATAGTAAGATAGGAGGCAGATCTAGTAGATGAATAGTAAGATTTTTCTATATGTGGGAGCTAGGGCAACCGTATAAGAATGGCGTACTATTTAAACCTAGGGCAAATGTATATATAATTTAAAATATATTTTTATTTTATTTTATTAATTCAAAAAATCTTTGAAATAATATGTTGTAAATTTATGAATCACGTTTTTTATAAATTTAAGTAAATAAAAAAGGCAATTAATATTACATGAAAATATAAATGCAAACTAATGATAATATTCAACTCTTAAAAAAATAAATTAAATCAGAATTTGAAATTAAAAACAAATAGAGAAAACATAGTTTAACTTAACACATATAATATGAGATATATATATTTTTTAATACAAATTTTCTTCATATAAATTACTTCCATAAATTTCAAAAAAATTATTTACTAAATCAATGATAGAAAATGTCAATAAGTTTTGAAAATTAGAAAAGATAACTCCCATATATTTTGAGTTTCATATTAATAAATCAACATTTCAAAAAGAGATATAATATAATACACTCAATATTAAAAAAATATCATAAAATTCGAATAAAGTATACATTATACTTTTATCAAATTATGTCAAAGTTCAGAAGAGTTGAACAGCAGAAATGTCTCAGCACACTTGAACTAGAACAGTCCTAAGTAAAGGCCAACTGTGCTGATAAGGTCAAAGCTACAGATCTGAATCCATGAATGCTCAAGAATCATCAAGAGACATGAATTGAAAGAGAAAGAGCCAAGACATCTTAAAAGCAAAGCCAACATTGCTGATAAGCAAAGTCTGCTGATATTGATAAGCTGAACTGTCCAAATGATAAGGAAGGTTGTCCTTATCATAGGACCAATGATCAGAAGTGATGTCCATGTTTGATCAAGTGAATCTTGAAGTCATACATTGGGAAGAGTGCTTCAAAGTGAAGACAAAGTGCTTACAGCCGTTTACTTCCCAAATGAAGGACATGTCACTTTCAAGAAATTGTCTTCCAGTTGCAAAGTTCAAGGAAGACAAATATAGGCATTTTGAGGCTGTCTCTCCAATGGACAAATCCTCAATTTTTTCTATAAATACATGAAGTGTGGAAACCATTGAAAGAACCAACTAGTATCCAACTGAACCAACTACTCTGAGATACAAAGGAAACTCAAAGCCTTCAAGCTTTCATAGAACATTCTTAGTTTCTAGAAACACTTCATCTAAGCTGAACCTTATTGTATATCCATACAAAGCTTAGAGAGATATCCTATCCTTTTACACTGAGCTCATTGTAAAGGATATCTCAACCTAGTTGGAACCAACATCAACCCTTATACCTTTCCAAAAGAAAGATTAGAAGGTTGTTGTAGAAGTGGAAGGAATTGACTGTTGAGAGAAGAATAGTTCGATTATGAGTTGAGAGAGAGTATTAGGACTCTGATATCCTAGGGATCAAGGCACCAAGGAGTGGTGTGGTTGATCAAATGCACCTTACACTATAAAACAAGTAATTCCAAGAGATAAAAAATTATCCTGTTAAATCAGGGAAAGTGAATGTAGGAGCTTGAGTCTCTGAACCACTATAACTCTTGTGTTGATTTACTTTCAAAGTACTTTCATTCAAACAACACATTCATACACTACACACAAACTGACATTTCAAAGACATATACTCTAGACCGTGCAAAACTGTATTGGGACAAGTCCCCTGAAAACAGTTTAAGTGTTAAGAAGATTTCAGAATTAAAAAGGAGTTTAAACTAAAGGGCCAACCACTATTCCGCACATATAACTCATTTAGATAGTTATTCAACTAAGTACTCAATAGTACTTAGTAGGTTGATTATCTTCTAAGAGTTAATCATATCAGAAGAGTTGTTCAGGACAACCTTGCTGAAGCCAGTTTTGGTTAAAGTTTGAAAAGATTTGCATACAAGTGTATTTCCCTCCCCCCCCCCAACTGCTTCTGAAAAGATTGGTATCAGAGCAGGGGTTCAAAGACCATTGCTTCTGAAAATCCATTTTGATTTTCAAAAATATATTTCAGTGTGGTCACTAAACTGATCTTTCTGAAATCTTAACATATTGTTATTCAATCTATATATTTGAGATATGGCAGATAACATCAACAATTCTGTTGTTCCCCACTATGCTGTGGATAACCTCAACAACATGGCACCCGATCCAGTCAACCACATCTCACATCATAAATTGCCAATGTTCTCCATTGAGAACTATGATTTCTGGAAAATCAGGATGAGAGCTCATCTTTCCTGCCTTCACAATGAGATGTTGAGAGTCATCACAAGGGGTCCATTCATATTTACCCAAGTTAATCCCAGAACCACTCAAGCTCAAAGAGATGATGTAAGGGAGGAGATCCCCAAAGATGAAGATGACCTCACCAATGAAGAAAGAAGGAGGCACAACCTCAATTATCTTTCCATGAACACTCTGTATCAAACCATCCCTGATGCAGTAATGGGGAGAGTCTACCACTGCACAACTGCCAAAGAAATTTGGGACACCCTTGCTGAAATGTGTGAGGGTACAGACAAAATCCAGGAGAACAAGCTCCAGGTTGCTGTGCAGAAATTTGAGCAGTTCATAATGGAACCTGAGGAGTCCATTGACAAATTTGTTGGTAGATTCACTGACATAATGAATGAGATCAACTCGTTGGGCAAGGTGTACTCCAAGAGAGAAATTGCACTGAAGATTCTAAGGAGTCTCACTCAAAAGTGGGATGTATATTCTGTAATAATGCAGAATACTAAAGATCTCTCCACCATGCCCATGCAACAAGTCTTCTCTAAACTCAAAGCTTATGAGTTTGACCTCAACAGAAGAAAGCCAGTTGAGGAATCTTCCTTACCAACCAAAGGAGTGGCATTCAAGGCCAAAGTTGATGAACCAGAAATGCAGCCCACTCCTTGATCATCAAAGTCAGTCACCAAGGCTGAAATGAAGGAAGAATTAGCCCTCATGGCTAGGAGGTTTGACAAACTCAACTCAAGGTTTGGTAGATACAAGAAATTATACCAAGACAACAAGGTCAGGAGAAGGTACAACTCTCCTGAAGCCAAGGCTGAGGACAAAAGGCCTGAAGAAAGAAGATCAGAGGACAAGTACTCTGATAGGAGAAAGTCCAGCAGAGCTAAACCTTCATCATCTAGAAGAAGAGATGAATCAAAGAAAGATGATGATGAATACCTGTGCTACAACTACAAAAAGAAAGGGCGTTTTCAATATGATTGCCCTAAACTCAGCTTAAACGAAAGAAAGGAGAGGCAAGCTAAAAGAGACAAAAAGTTCACCAATAGAAAGGCCATGATGGCTGGTGATGAGTCTGAAAGTACTGAAAGCTTCAACTCCTCTGATGATGGACTGTTCTCAAACAGTGATGATGATGATGTGTGCAACATGGCCATAGAAGATGATGAGGTATCTTCTACTTCTAGCTCACCATCATTTCTATCACAAAACACTAGTGATGTCAACCTGAAACTTTCTTTTGGAAAGTTGATGGAAGATTTCACTAAGTTGCAAGAATTTCATGACAATTGTGTGAGAGAAAATGAAAGATTATCCATTGAACTTGCAAAATCTTCTAAACAAGTAGTTGATGTCAAGTCTACTGAGTTGTGTCAACAAGTCTTGAGAGAACTTGATGAAGCTTCTCTCAGGATAGTTGACCAACAAAAGCAGCTTGATGAACAACTGCTTATTCAGAAGAGAAAGAACTTTGAGCTTAAAATTCTTCAAGCTAAATTTGAAAACCTCTCACATGAGTATGATATTCTTAAATCAAGTGAAGAGAGCCTGAAAATTAAGATGACTGCAATGAATAAATCCTCTAGAGCAATAGAGGAAATTCAAAGCTTCCAAAGACCTATGGCTCAAAAGAGTGGATTGGGATATGATCCATTCGAATCTTCACCTTGTCTTAATGTTGCTTCAATAAGTAACACTAAGAGAGTATTTGTTAAATCAGTGGCACAACAAGCTGAAAATGAATTAATTCAGCCACTGAACAAAGGAAAGGGCAAAGTGCAAGAAGTTCCCACTCAACTATTTCTGGGAAAAAGGCCCATACCTAAGGAAATGGCCAAAGTCCCTGAATACAAGAGGAATGTTTCTCAGCAGAGTAGACCCAATGGAAGGGCAACTCATGTAATAGAGCACATGATGTGCTCGAGAGGTTGTGAAACCAAGAGTTTCAAGAATAATCATGAGTTTAGTGTTCCAAGCTCTCAACGCTTACTTTAGGCCGTAGAGAGACTTTTTGAGTTTGCACACCACATGTTGCTCGTTTGCCAACTTTAAACCAAGGGGTTAGAGCATATACAAATCTTTCTCTAACTCAACATTCAAACAAAACATTATCCTCATCAAGTTGGTGCAAAGACCAAGAGTAGTCAAAGCAAAAGAAAGTAATAATTTAATAGTGACAGATATAACCTTAGAAAACGTATTGGTAAAATTAAAACCTGAAATAATCTACGTAGAGATATGAGCATAGAGTTTAAGCTTTCAGTCCCATTTGTAGCCAGTGGGTGAGTGCTGTGAAGGAAGAGGACAAACATCCGACGTGCCGTTCCTTATTAGGGCTGAATATTCGACCTCCAAATCCCGTTTTCAATTTGGACCAGAAACTGCCTCAATGTAGTTAGAAGGCTCCACCTGCGAAAAGGCGGTGGCAAGAAGGGCTTTAGGGCCGAACAATGAAACATATATTGGGAGATGTGAATGTGGACGATATATCAACGTAAGGGAAATTACGAGTAATGTGGGGGAAGAGGTTGTCATGGCTGGATTACTTGATGGGCTCCGAAGATTTGGATTGCGCCTAATTTGTTCTGCAAGGTTTTCAAGTTCTTATTGCGTCGATCTGATTTTAATTAATTTGGCGGGCCAATGCAATCATCCATCATTATTCACAACGACCGAGCTACGTAATGCCCAAAGGGGGCAGTGGGCCCCCCAGTAATTTTCTAAATTTACCAGGGTTATTTTAGTAATTTCACTCATATTAAAATTAATACTTTGTCCCATAATTACTTCACACTCCTAATATAGAAATAACATACACAATTAATTAATATCATCACAACATCACTTTATTTAAAATCACCACTCATTTTGGATATACATTTTACCTACATCGTCTCACTAAATTGATCATTTTATCTCCCCTCTCTATTTAATCCTCCTTAAACCTCACCAAATCACCTAAAATACCCCTACTTTATTTGATCCAACGACACCACTAATTCACTTTTCTTAAAAAGTGAGTCGGTCAAGATGTGCAAGTCATCACGGGATGGATGAAGTATTAACTTCTACCAAAATATAACTAAAGTCAACTTCATCGATCAATTTAATTAATTTAATGGAATGAGATGCATGTATTGTAAATTTTATTAATTATATGAAATTTTGATGAGTATAATGAGTACATATTATTTTATGTTTATATATAGTAATGTTAATTGGGTCTTCCTAGCGAAAATTCCTGGCTCTGTCACTTATTGTTCATCCATTTATTTTTAGGAACTAAATTTATTTAAATTTCTAATTAATAAATAATTGATATTTAATTCACAGTTTTAATCTGGAATTTCGAAAATAATTGAGAAATTCATTAATCATTAATTTCAGACACAAGGAAAGAAAAACATTTCCACATTGTCATACATGATCATAAGATTGTCATACATGATCATATCTAAATCAATCGTAAAGCCCCATGATGGTGAGATAACTCAGTAGTGGAGGGAGTAAGCTAGACTCAATATCATCACTTTCCAATCAATAATTTATCACTTTTTAAGTTAAAATTTATCGCGCGCGTTAAAAAAAGTATGCATTATGTATCATTCTAAGAAAAAAATTGAAAATTTTGTATTAAGAAAGTGATAATAATAGCGTTGTAAGACGATCTCACATATTAGCTAATTAATGTAAATGAAATGATTATGCACTTTTCTAAAAGTTTCGACTTTTAAATGAGATGAAATTCTTTAATGGTATCAGAGTCTTAAGCTTACGACGGACGTACGACGTCTTGAGTTGCTTTCTCTTTGTTTTGTCTTATATATGTATATGTTTAATATTTTATATATTAAATATGTATTTATGATTGACCAAAACTCGTGCCAGAAAAATGGACTTAATAAATTTAAATGGAGAGAGTATATTTATGATTGACCAAACAGAGTATATTTATGATTGCCGAATAGTGCATGCAAGGATAAAATATAAGAATTTGAATAGATCTAATTCAAGTTTGTACAAAATCATTGGAACCATCGACTTTTGGTGGAAAAAATCAAATAAGCATCTTTTGTAAAACCGATTTCTTGTAACTTTTTAAAAACTATGATACCAATGTTATGATTTCACTTTGTATTTCACTATCTGGTTTATCGACACGTGTCATGTCAAAAATAATCTACACATCATAACTATAATGGAAACAACACATGTTAATGGTACAGTAAGAATCGAAATTGAGGAATTGATCTGATACCTACATATATATAAATAGTCCATAAACATCATTACTTTGTGTTTAAGATACTACATCAAAATGGTATTACATTTCTTAGTTTTCCTATCATTTTTATTTCTATGTGATTCAAATCAAGAAAATTTTCTTAAATGTATGTCAATCCATTCCTCTTCAGATTTCACAAAACCCATTCCCAATCATACTCATCTATGCTAAAATACTCATCTATGCTAAAATACGCCCAATCATACTCATCTATGCTAAAATACGCCCAACAAAATCCCAGATGGCTAAACTCAACATCCTTGCAACCAAAGCTGATCATCACACCATACAATGCAGACGAAATTCGAGCATCGATCCTCTGTTCCAGAGACCACGGTATGGAGATCAGAATCAAGAGTGGTGGACATGACTACGAAGGCCTGTCCTATCGCTCCAAGACCCCGTTCATCCTCGTTAATCTCGTCAATCTACGCTCCATCAACGTCGACTTGGAAGAAGAAACGGCCTGGATTGAGTCGGGCGCAGCCCTAGGGGAGCTATACTACACCATAGCACAGAGAAGTAGCGCCAATGCCTTCCCCGGAGGCATTTGCCCGAGCGTAGGCGTTGGAGGGCACTTCAGCGGAGGAGGGATTGGGATGTTGCTCAGAAAACATGGCCTAGCCGCGGATAATATAATCGACGCTTCTTTCATGGATTTTAATGGTAACATTCTTGATAAAAAATCAATGGGGAGTGACCTCTTTTGGGCTATCAGCGGAGGTGGGGGTGCGAGCTTTGGTGTCATACTCGCCTGGAAAGTTAGAGTCGTTCAAATTCCAACCACCGTAACTGTTTTCACAGTTCACAAGAATTTAACCCGACAGGGGCTAAAAGTTGTGAACAAATGGCAAAACATAGCTCATGCAATGCCAGAGGATTTAATGATCAGACTTGTTCTTCAAAATGCTGATTATGGAAAACATAAAACAGTGGAAGCATTGTTTAATTCTCTGTTTCTTGGCCCTGTAATTGAGTTACTACCATTGATGAAAGCTAGTTTCCCTGAATTAGGGTTACAGGAAAAAGACTGCATCGAGAACATTCAACAACATGAAGCACTGTTTTTCTCTATGTTCTTGTTGATTGACGTCCCGCAACCCCTCTTCAGTGAGCCTCCACCATAGAGGATGATGGCCCTAGATTCGAGTGGCAAACTAATCCGATAATAATTGAACCGCCGTTCACGGCGGATTCAGGGCACGAACAACACATTTTTCTTTCTCTCTCTCTCTCTCATTCCAGATTGAATCCCTTGCTTCACCATCGTAAGTCGTGCAACCAAGTGCCGCCTCACTGTGGCGGCGCGTTTCTGTCGTTGTTGCTCACCGCCGATGAGATTCTATAGTGTCGTCCCTCTGAACCGCCGTCCACCGTTTTCTTTGGCTTCTGAGTTGATGTCGCGCAGCCGCAAGTCGCAACCCATAAGTGATGCCCACTGGCCGAAGTTGTGGCTCAGTGTGACTCGGCTGATTCACTTCTCTTTGGTTTTGATGCTTTGCACCTTTCGCTCATGGAGATATGCTAATTATCTTTAGCTTAATTGAGTTGGTTTGATTTTGTAGATTCTTAATGCATATACATGGAGATCAAGCGAGTCATCTGTTTGTATTGATTTGATGATTGAGTTAAATTACACACTATATGTTTGGACATAATTGCCTTAGAATTTTGGATTAAGATACTCTGAATTTGTATATACTTTGGATATCCTATACATTTAGATGTTGTAGCAAACATATATGGTTATATGAGAATAACTTTGCTGAGAGAATTTGTATGCTTGATTACGAGGACTATAATCATGAAATAAAAATATGCAAAGATTCTCGCTGTTATGCAACACGACTGAGCTAGAGGGGCAGTTCTATTATTTTCTTACTGGTGAGGGATGAATCCTCATGTTTATGGAATGATTCAAAAATGATATATAAGTTTCTTATTTAGTTGATTATGATACACTATTAAAATTTGAATTGGATTGATTATTATGTTATCATAAATATGTGTGGTGGATTCTTCATATGACTGGAATGATGTAATGTTTCAGAAAAAAAAAATATCCTTTTTTTTTTGTGTGTGAAGTTCTTCATGTGGCAGTTTTGTATAATTCGTAGTAAGAGTACATTGATTCTTGCTCGAAAGAATCAAACAAAGAATCTGGCAAGAGTATATTGCAATCCAACCAAGGCCACCCCAGGTTGAGGAAGCATTGTATTTTGATGAGTTCGTATACAATGAATCTGGTAAATGTTCTCTTCTTTTGTTTGTTAATCAACTGTTAATCTAATCAAAACGAATTCTTCAGTTTTCATGACTATTATTATAAATGAGAACTGTTAACAAAAACTAGAAACATGTGGACTACATTTTTTAAGGGAAAATATCATTTTTAGTCACCCAAATTTACCCTTTTCCAGATTTAGTCACCCACATTTGGTTACCATCAAAATTGGTCACTCACTTATTATTTTTTATCAAAATTGATGTTGTTGTTAGTCAATCCGTTATTGACTAACGACGAAGAAAGAGTTTTGAGCGCTATTTTTTTTTTTTACATCATTTCACTAAGAACGGAGTTCATGTCTAGAAGGAATAAGCTTATGCATCCTATAAGCAAAAAGTTGATCCCAACATTTGAGAGTCTATTTCCTGATGCAAATGATTTTTCAGGACTTGCAGAATTGTAGACAGTGGGCAGCTAGCATCTTCTAAAACATGTGTTGATTCATCAATCAACTATTTTTATTTTCAAGATAGCCAAGAATTATCAGTAAATTGTTAATAATCATTTAATTCAATTATGAATTGATTTATTATCATGTCATTGTTGTTTGTTGATTTACTTTTCATTTTTCATTTTATAGATTGTGCAATTATCAAGTGTACACCGTCCCTTTACCTTTATTGTCAAATCTAATTACTTGCATAAACCCTTTATTGTCAAATCTAATTACTTGCATAAACCCTTTATTGTCAAATCTAATTACTTGCATAAAAAAAAGTAACAGTGGTTCAGCAAGGAAAATAACACAGAAAAAACAAGTGAGATTAGTCAAATTATGGTGGTCATGTACTAATTTTGATATACTCTATTTTTATAATTATGATGGGTAGTTATATGGTTTATAATTATTGTATTCACTATGTTGAAAATTATTCAGACTCTATGTCCTTTTTGTACTCTATTTTTCAAGATTTGATTTTTTGAACAATATTCAAATGACTGGTTTTCATATTGAATTTGTATAATAATTGAAAATAGAAATTTATTTCAAATTAGTTAATTATTAGAATTCATTTCCCTATTTATAATTATTCGTGCATGATCATCTATTAACATTTGTGGTGAAAATTAATGGTAAAGAATTCTCTAAAATTATCAATTCATATTAAAAATATTTTAGAGATAAATTTAGTAGAAATTGTGAAAAAAAATTGGGGTTTAGAGTTTAGAAATTTTTATAAGTACAAATCGAAAAAAATTGGAATTTAGGATTTATGAATTAAAAGAGGGAAAATGGTGTAAAAAAGAATTACCGTTTAAAACCCTTTCTCGGTTAATAACGAATTCACTAACAGCAACATCAATTTTGATAAAAAAAGAATAACTGATAAACTTTATATTTTCCCTTTTTTTTAAATTATGAATTTAACTTTATATAGGAAATTTTTCATGACTTTCTTTTAGTATGTGTTTCTTCATTTTATATATGAGATAAACTTATCATAACATCAATTATACTGCTATGTTCATTTCAGAAGATTGTGGATCGAGCAAGAACCAAAAAAATCACAGAAAGCTCAACTATGTGATGAAGACGAGGAGTAGATTATAAGCACATATCAACGTAGTGTAAATTGCTAGTCTTTTTTATTGATAGTCGAATAGTGAATACCACAGAACGAATTCGGTCTATAGCGTTAAGAATTTCATTCATCTACTCTTTAGTCCATTGAGGCTAATTTTATTTTCAGTCCAAGAATAATTTTCTTTAGAAAAATACGAAGATTGTAGTTTGCTGTCAAATTAATTGTTTTGTTTGATTTTCATTTTTCCAGCATCATTGTTTTAACCGTATCATTTTGTTGGTAATTGTATATTTGTAGCTAATAATGGCTCTTGTAAGAAGAAATAAATAATCCCCATTGTCATGTGTGATCGTCTTTCAAGCATATTGCAATATGCTTTTTTCAAACTGAGGAGGCTGCACTTGGAAGATGTTTGTTGTTATATTCAAAACTTTTCATAATATTATTATCATATTCCTAGGTGACATTCAACCCTAGCAAACACATCTCTCACGCTTTCTAGCTAGAAACGCCAACCCCTCGAACTTCTCCAATTTCTCATTGAAAATCGCGAAATAAGCAAAGGGCTCTTCGATTAAAAAAAAGCATAATCTGGGTAATCTGGGTGAGACACATTTTAAGATAGAGATGAAAGATAGGATTTGCAAGGAAGGAGCAAGGGATGGGGGAGGCATTATGCGTGGGAAGATGAACGGGTTAGGTTATGAAATTAATTTGATCTAAAATATTTGTATTTTAATCATTTTTGTATTATTTTAATAATAAGTATATTTATGTAATTTTTTATAATTAAATGTTTTTTTTAGTAAAATGATATTTTTGTCATTTTATATGTATTAATTTAATTTATTAGTAGGGTTTAGAGTTTAGGAGGCATTAGGGCGATGCAGTGCAATTGCATATTCCAGAGAGAAAATGCGCTAATGCGAAGTGAAATCATCATATAAATTAAATCTAATGGTATTTAAAGCATTGTCTTTTATAAGACAGGGTGAAGTCTGTCATTTGAATGATATTTATCTTAATCATTGCACTGGTCTTCTGCGTAATGATATTAATTTTGCCTCAAAATAAAATAATATTTCACCAATGGGGTATCGTATTAAATATCTATACCAATAGTTATTACTTTTAAAAAAAATATTAAAGTAATAATAGTTTCAAAAGGAGGTGGATATTATAGAGTTAATGGTATCGAAAATTTTATTTCTGATACCAATAATAACTATATAAAAAAAAATTGATACAAAGAAATAGTTAGTATCAATTATTTTGAGAATCGGACCGGCTAGAACCGGCCAAAATCGAAAAACTCGGTCAAAAACCAGTTATACTTTTTTTTTTTTTTTTTTTTAACATTTTTATATTTTGAAATTAGCACATCCGACCCCTCTTATCATATTTTTCTCTCATATTTCTTCACACTATTGCTTTTATAATGATTTCCTCTCAAATTAAATTTCATCAACTCTTTATTCAATGTGGAATAAAAATTTCATATGTTTATTTGTTTCCTCTTATATTTCTTTTACTTTTTATCCCATTGGGACATAATGAAATTCATATGTTTGTTTGTTACTAACACAATTGCTTTTATAACTCTTTATTCAATGTGGGATGAAAATTTCATATGTTTATTTGTTTCCTCTTATATTTCTTTTACTTTTTATCCCATTGGGACATAATGAAATTCATATGTTTGTTACTAACACAATTGCTTTTATAATGATTTTCTCTCATAATCTACTCTTTATTCGATATTGGATGAAAATTTCATATGTTTATTTGTTTTCCTCTTATGTTTCTTTTACTTTTTATTCGATGAGGAACATAAATCTCATATATTTGTTTGTCATTCTTTTTTTTTATGATGTATATAACTTCTTTCATTTGAATTGAGAATTAATAATGAATTCCATTATTTAAAAGAATAAATTTAATATAATTTTTATAAATGCATATGTAATAAAAATATAAATAAAAATACATATACTATTATCAAAAAAAAGTTCAATGCTATTAAGTTAATAGTATCAAAAAAATTTATTTTCGATACTAATTAATAATAATGATAAGTAGTATCGAAAATATTATTTAATACAAAAAAATAAGTAGTATTAATAAATAAATTACTAATACTAAAATAATAATAGTATCAAAAAAAAAGTTTGGATGTTATTAAATTAATGGTATCCGAAATAAAATTTCCATTGGATGTTATTAAATTAATGGTAAAAATAAAATTTTCAATCTCAATAATATGTTGCATCAAAAATATTATTTAATACAAAAAATAAGTACAAAAAATAATAAGTACTATCAATAAAAAAAATTACTAATTTTCTGATGGAAAAACAATATTAGTATCAATAAAGTGATGGATGCAATAAAAAGTTAATGGTATCGAATTTTAAATTTTTTGATGGAAAAATAATATTAGTATCACTAAATAACGGATATTATAAATTTAATAGTATGAAAAAATATTTTTTTATACTAAAAGTGAAGATAATATCATAAGATTTTTAATTGATACCAAAGGTAAAATTAAGTATCATAAAATGCAACATATACAAATTTTTCAATACTAACAATCTCTTTCTTGATGTGAAATTATCAGGGATTTAAACCCAAATAAATCAATAAAAGGGATCTACTTTGTGATGATTCTGAATTTTTCTTCTTAGCTACTTTTGCAATTTTTCTTCTTAGCTACTTTTGCAAAAGCATAGATTCTATGTGATGATTCTGAATTTTTCTTCTTAGCTACTTTTGCAAAAGCATAGATTCTAGGATCAAGTTAAGTGCATGTATTCACGGGTTTTGTGATTATTCTGAATTTTTCTTCTTACCTATTATAGATTCTAGGATCAAGTTGAGTATCAAGTTTTGCAATGCACCACGCCCATTTTTCCAGCAGACATTCCTCTTCTCCATAAGCAAATGAATGTGACTGTCATTTCACATACAAATTGGGTATTACAAAACCAAGAAATTAATAAAGCTTTTAATAGAGTATTCACCTTGATTGCAATAGATCTGAGCATATTTCACATTGAGATGCTTGGATCCAACAGTTTAATGTATCATTTAGCATATTTCACATTGAGATGCTTGGATCCAACAGTTTAATGTATCATTTAGCACTTAATAGTAATATTAAAAAAGAGACATATAAATACTTTTTAACATTAATGGAAAGCACAGTAAAAATAATTCAATAATGTAAAAAAAAAAAAATCAAATGTAGCAATCTGCATTCTGCAACCAATCATACTTCGT
The DNA here is from genome assembly GCA_963675135.1 of Galeopsis tetrahit. Taxonomy (NCBI): domain Eukaryota; kingdom Viridiplantae; phylum Streptophyta; class Magnoliopsida; order Lamiales; family Lamiaceae; genus Galeopsis; species Galeopsis tetrahit. The sequence continues at coordinate 47,730,963 of OY776126.1, read as the reverse complement.
TTACTTCTATTCTTGCACCGATTCTCCTTCAATTCAACCATTTTCCACTCATTTTCGTTTTTCATCTTCTTTATGGAATCAAAAAGCACACCCAATGAAGTTTCCACCACTAGCCCGTTGCTTTCACCGGAACTTGGCGGCGATTCTGGTTCCGCCACCGCTGTTCTTCTTCTAAGCACAGCACATTCGTGGCGGTTTCAGGCTCCTATGTTTTGGGTTCTGGGTTCTGCTGTGAGTTCCCAAATTTGAATTTGAATGTCAGTAATTATCACCTATTATATAAGTTACATTCATCCATAACGATTTTTTTATTTATTATCAATCGCACTTCCTTTACAATTACATTAAATCTAGATCTAGAAATAGAGCATCCATAACGATTTTTTTATTTATTATCAATCGCACTTCCTTTACAGTTACATTAAATCTAGATCTAGAAATAGAGAGAAAATACCTTTTGATGTCTCGAAGAAAAGGAGCGAAATTCAATCATGAGTACTTTAATTATTACCGATACCGTCCAAACCAAAAAAATCTAAAAAAAAAAAAAAAAAACACATGTTATCATTTTAATAAAATTAAATGAAATAGGTATAGAAATAAATATCACAAACCAAATGAAAAAATTCTGCTTCCGTGTGGTTCTTCATTGAATGCTCAATTGTGATGCCGATTATTGAACATCTTCTAAAGGAGTTCTTCATTGAATGCTCAATTGTGATGCCGATTATTGAACATCTTCTAAAGGAGACAGATCTACTAGATGAATAGTAAGATTTTTTATATATGGGAACTTCTATTGAACATCTTCTAAAGGAGGCAGATCTACTAGATGAATAGTAAGATTTTTTATATATGGGAACTTCTAAAGGAGGCAGATCTACTAGATGAATACTAAGATTTTTTATATATGGGAACTAGGGCAACATATGTATATATACATAATTTAGTGGGCCGGCGCACTATGAGACTGGGCGTACTATTTAAACCTAGGGCAACATATGTATATATAATTTAAAATATATTTTTATTTTATTTTATTAATTCAAAAAATCTTTGAAATAATATGTTGTAAATTTATGAATCACGTTTTTTTTATAAATTTAAGTAAATAATAAAGGCAACTAATATTAGATGAAAATATAAATGCAAACTAATAATAATATTCAACTCTCAAAAAATAAATAAAATCAGAATTTGAAATTAAAAACAAATAGAGAAAACATAGTTTAACTTAACACATATAATATGAGATATATATATATTTTAATACAAATATTATTCATATAAATTACTTACATAAATTTCAAAAAATTTATTTACAAAATCAATGATAGAAAATGTCAATAAGTTTTGAAAATTAGAAATGATAACTCACTCCCATATATTTTGAGTTTCATATTAATAAATCAACATTTCAAAAAGAGATATAATATAATACACTCAATATTAAAAAAAATCATAAAATTCGAATAAAAGATATACTGTATTATACTTTTACCAAATTATGATAAAATTTAAATTACATTAAATCTTATCTTATCCTATCTTTATCTTAATCTTAATTTACTCTATTTGTGATAATATAATGGGACACGGTCACAATTTTACAATCTCTCTCTTCATCCTTCTATTTCAAAATCCCTGCATTCTTAGACATTTTAATTAAAAAAATCAATTTTTCCAAAAGTCTTTAAAAATTCTGAGGTATTCAATATGAATTTTAAAAAGTCTTTAAAAATCTTTAGATATTCAAACGTATGATTTTAATACTATGGATTTTGTTGGATTCTCATAAAAAAATATAAATAAATTGCACTATCCAATCTCTTCTAAAAACCAGAGATTTTAAAAGATTCTCTCAGAGAACTCTCAAGAGTCAAGACGATAGATCACAAGTAGGGATGACAATATTGACCCGACCCGCGGGTACCCAACCCACCCTGTATTGAGTATGGATCAGATCTGGGTCTTATGTCCAACCCGTGGGTATCCTACCCGACCCGAATAAATATATAAACTTTATATATATATATATATAATATGAATTTAAAAAAAACACTTCACATTAAAAAAAAAAAAACTTTTTGCATCAATATTGGAGTTTATGAAAATCTATGTAAATCAATAAAAAATAGTATATTCCACAATCATGTCAACTCTATCAAAATCCATATAAATTAATAAAAAAAGTCAGTCAAACTTTGTCTATCAAAATCCATATAAATCAATAAAAAAAGTCAGTCTAGAACTCTATGGATTTTATAAATCCACGTACTTTTTAAAGTGCAAACAAATCCAATTAATAGAATCCCAATTGAATACACCGCCCTTAATCACCGTATAAGAAATTTTAGTTTTGAAATAGTGTTTTTATCGGTAAAAAAAAAAATCTTGACTAATTTTAAATATTTATTCACAATATTAATTTTTATAATTTATAACATTTATAAATTTACAAATAAAAATTTTATCTCTTTTAATTATTTTAATTTTAAAATTTAAATAATCACATGATTTTCTCAAAATTAAATTTCTGAACTTTTTTTTTAGGAAGGTTTACAAGATTAACAAGATTATAACGAAATAAGAGAAAACTTCACGAGCAAGATCTTGATCTTCAAACCACTGCGAGCAGTGCCGGTCCTGAGATTTTGTAGGCCTGGGGCGAAAAAAAAATGGGCCCCTTTTTTAAAAAAACATCAACTAAAATAAGTGGCGAAAAAAAAATGGGCCCCTTTTTTAAAAAAAACATCAACTAAAATAAGTGAAATACCGTATGCACATATTAAAAATGAATGAATGTTATAAAAACTTTTAAAAAAAAACATCAAATAAAATAAGTGAAATACGTATACACATATTGAAAATGAATGAATGTTATAAAAACTTTTTTAAAAAAACATCAAATAAAATAAGTGAAATACGTATGCACATATTAAAAATGAATGAATGTTATAAAAATTAATCATTTAAAATGACTTCTTCTAACATTTTGAGAAGCAAATTCTTCAATAATATTTTCATAATTAATTTGTTCTAGCATATCTTTTTCAATACTGTTAGTCCATTTAATCTTTCTTGTAACATAGTGGATCTTTACGTTTTAGCAATTTTAATTTAGAGAAACTTCTTCATTAACAATATTAGATTCATTTTCATTTATATCCTCATTTGAATTATTTATATCTACATCCACTATATGACTAGTTTGTTCACTCAAATTATTTACATTTATGTTGTTTAGCTCTGATCCACTATTAACATTATCATTAAAGTCTTTTAAACTACTCGATTGTCCTAATTTTTTTGAAAAGAGTTTATCCAATGCTCATTTTTGTGATAAAATTAGTTGTTCAAATCTCTTTCTTTTTTGCCTTTTCTCACTACAAAATTCATGTTTTTTAGAAAACATATTTATATTAAAAAGTAAAAATTGATAACTAAATGACAATAAATAGTAATTCAATTAAAAGTAAATGAAAAAAACAACAACAAGTCAAATAATCAATATTCAATAAGTAAAAAAAAAACAATAAACAAGTGAATAATATAACCGTGATTGTGGACTTTGAAACACTGAAAGAGAAAGTCGAATGTTGAATCTCCAAATGAGATAAACCATTTTGGATGCAATAATATATTATATAAAATAAATAAATAAAAAATAGATTGAAATTGAATGGAATGGAATATAGAAGAGAAATGCATATCCTAATTTATAGGAATGGTACTTATTAATTAGATATTAATAATTAATTACTAATTAGGAATAAATAATTGTGTTTAGTATTAAAGAGCTTATTAATTAGATATTAATAATTAATTACTAATTAAAAATAAATAATTGTGTTTAGTATTAAAGTCATTTATTGTGTTTAGTATTAAAGTCATGATGATTTTCAAGAATACAATTAATGCTAGTTTATTAATATTTTTTTTTACCTTTTATGCACTCACATTAATTATTATATTTATCTTTTAATTTTTTTTTTAAAATATTAATTATAATATTATATATATAAAAAAGTAGGCCCCTAAAAATTCGGGGCCCGGGGCGGTCGCCCTTCTCGCCCTGCCTCAGGGCCACCCCTGACTGCGAGTATTGTTGTCCCCTCCAATCGTGTGAAGAGGAAAAACGAGTGTTCCTTTGCCTTAAAAACGCCCAGGTCTTCAACCTTTAACCCGAGACAACCCCACACTAAGGTGTTCTCAAATCAAGAAAATAAGACAAATAAAAAGACAAAGTTTCACCAAATACCAGATCCCAAGACTCTCGAGTCCATCTCAGAAGAGCCCCACTTCCAAAACAAGTCCCACAACCACAACGAGTCTTAAAGGAGAAGAGCAAGCACCAACAGAAACCCAGCAAGCAAAAACTAAAAGATTCAGAATCTAAACATCTATACTATTAAAGCACCATAAAACTACCTAAAAAAATAAAAAGGGGGATCAACGAGAAAAGTACCCAAATGGTCACCGTGACTCCGTTAGGGATACTTTAAACGTTGATCCTAACAACAGACGAAGAACACTACATAAAAGGGGAAGAAACACGGCGGAGGCGGTGACGGCGGCGGCTACGAGAACTTCCAAGGAAAAGAGTAGATCTGAAGATCTACTACCTAAATCTTGCAAAATCTGAAAAAAGAAGAACGCAGAAGGCGACAACTGACCGACGACGAACAAACTAAAGAAAGACGATGAAAGGACGATTGCCCCGATGGATCAGCTGGAAGAAACGGAACGACGGTGACGGGCGGCGGAGACCGGACTGTCCGATTGAGTAGGGGAGAAGCAACTCTAGAGAGAGAAGCTCTCCCCTCTCTCTACTTCACTCTTCAAATCTCTAATTTTTTTGTACGCAGTTCATTATCATATCTTGATCACTCTCTCCGGTATAGAAAAACAACGTTTATGTTATGGTACAGAAAAGCAATTTTTTTTTCTTTTATTTTTCCTCTTTCATTAAATTTAAATTTTCAGGTAATTTTTCTCCATCTGAATTCATTCGAGTCTCAATTTAAATTTTCAGATAATTTTTCGGAGGTTAATGATTTTTACTTTTTCTCCATCTGAATTCATTTGAGTCTCAATTTCAATTGAAGAGGTTTCTATTGCAATTTTTTTTTTCAATTTTATCTTAGGTCTTATGTGTCTTCCTGCAATTTCATCCCATAGAGAAAAAGAGTTTCTCATTCTCTATCTCCTTATTATTATGTTTTACTTTCATTTTTTCTTTCTCATTCTCTATCTCCTTATTTATTACTCCCTCTGTCCTACAATTGTTTGCACTCTTTCCTTATTCGTCCGTCCCACAATTGTTTTTACTACCCAAAAAGGAAACATTTTTATATACCCCACCCTCACAATATCCACATATTTACACAAAATGCCATTACTTTTACCCTCAATCCAATCATTCACTTTACTTTATTCATAAAAGTTACAAAATTACCTCTCAACACTCCACTCATTACACATTTTTCTTAGTTTGCGTGCCCATAAAATGGTGCAAACAATTTTGGGACGGAGGGAGTATGTTTTTTGTTTTACTTTCATTTTTTTCATGTAATTTTTTCTCATTCTTTTTCTATTTAATAATTTTTTGCTTTCAATTTTATTATGTTTTTTATTTTACTTCCATTTTTTTTTCTGTAATTTTCCCTTAATTTTTTGTTTTCATTTTTTTTTTTCAATTTTATCTCATACAAAGGAGTAAAATTCACTCATTCAATAGGTAGGTAAGTTGGAATTATGAATTATTTTATTTTATATTATTGCATAATAAACTTAATTATAATCTTTATTTTTTATCAATTTAGATCTTATTCTATTCAAGATAATGGTTCCAAATAATTCATTCAGGAGATGAATATTGATTTTAATGAAGATATTAATATAATAGGTATTTGTAAGATCGACATTAAAAGGTACATTATAATTATAGTTAAATAGTTTTGTTAAAAATATGTTAATTAATGATATATTTTATTTAGTAACGTATATTTTATTTAATTGCTTAGGTATGTTACCGATATTGTGACAGTTAATTTTTAGATTTTTCTTTTAAATTTTTATATTTGTTATTTAATATTTTGTTAAAATAAATGTTTAGGTTCAATATTAAAATTTATGTGGTTGATAATACAGATCTACATCTTTGGTTTTGTTTGATGAAAATGTAGTTAACTTGATTGGAAAAATAGCTTTGGAAATTCTCCATGATGATAAGGAGGAGCTAATTTGTGCTTTTAAATATATGAATTAGGTGATGAATTTCCATCTTTTATAAGTTAAAAACTATAATTATTTTAATTTTAAAAGAAAGTGATTTTTTTATTTTTAATATTTCAATATTTTGAATCGATTTTTTTTTTTTTAATTTTTATTTTATAATCTAAACCATAGATTGGAAATCACATCTTGAAGTAAAATGATCAATTAAGATGAAATTATGAAATAATCATATATATATATATAATTTTTATGAGATATAGAGTGTGAATATACTTGAAATAATTTTAAAAAATTTGTACTCCGATATATAGAGTACTGTGTAGGATTTTAGAGAATTTTTAGTAATTGTCAATTAAAAAAAGGTGAGTGTATTTTATAATAATTTAAGAAACTTTATTTAGAAAAGTTTTAGTAATTGTTAATAAAAAAATTTTAAAATCTTCCAACTAAGTTTGATTATTTAGTGTCTGAATAAATATAAAGAGTGATCGCCCTAAGGAAAATGAAAAGGGATTAGAGATGTACATTGACTTATTTGAGAAAACTACGCAATTATTTGTTATTATCATGAAATTATTGTTTGTATATTATTAATTTATTATATTTAAAGATATCATTGTATTTGTAGTACGTATGTACAATGTTAAAATGGAAAGGAAAAAAAATATAGACGTGAAAATTAAGGACTACACACAAATGGTTTTATCATGTCTAAAAAAAAGTAATACATATTTAATTATGTGAATACTATATATATATGTATATTGTTTATTCAATTTAGAGTTTATTATTGATCTAAAGTTTAATTTGTGCCATGAAAATAGGTTACCAGACAGATGTCAAAATTCTTAAAGGGATGTGTAGATGTTGTTAATCCTTAAATGCCTTAACATTATCAACAACATCTTAATTTGACCTTCCGAGATTTTTCTAAGTCTTTTCTGAAATGCTACATTAAATGTTGATCTAAATGTTGTCGCATTTCTGGCAGGATTTAGAAGCTTCTACAAGGATCTGGAACCTGGAAGATTCCAGAACATTGGAGAACATGCTAGAACGGCCTGGAACCATTTGGAACGACCTGGAGCATTCAAGAAAGATCTAGAAAGATCATGGAAGTTGAGTTCCTAAAAAATAGGACCTCATTGTGGAAGCCTCTAGAATCAGCACCCCACTACTATAAATACCGATGGAAGGCTTCTCAAATCAGTGTACTCTATTCGATCAACTTCCTAGACCGAGCGTATATCCCTGTTAGGAATTGTGGCCAATAGAACTACCTTTTAGATCATACGTTCGTATCCCACCCGTATGGCTGTGTGTCTTCTTATCTATTGAGAGTGTAATCTTTAGATAGACTAGGCATTTCGACAGTGTATACATTATACACTTAGTTCGTTTTTAGAACAAGGCACCTGCCTCGTTTGTAGTTTCTGTTGTGAATGTTAATGCTATAACATTTCACACAACATTTATACTTGAAGATAAGTATTGGTTTTCGCCGTAAGGCTAGCATAGATTTTTATTTATAAAATCTATGTGAAAAATTATTTCCATTGTGTCACGTTTTGTTTTTAGTGTTTCAAGTCTTCCGATGTGTTAATCATAATTTCTGATATTCTGTTAGAGCCAGTGTTGTACCAATTGTCACAACATTTAGTACAACATTATTCTACTTAAACTTAAACACTTCATTTATATACCACGACCACACACTTTCAGTTGGTATCAGAGCTGATACCTGACGACACTAGGTTAGATCTTTGGTCAAGTGTGTTTTTAGTGTAGGTTAGCAATGGAAACACATCACATATCCACGGCACTTAGGCCACCCGTATTAGATGGATCGAATTACGCTTATTGGAAGCCTAAGATGCGTATGTACATCAAGTCAGTTGATGAACGTTCTTGGAGGACTGTACTTACAGGTTGGGAAGCTCCAAAAAGACCAGCAGACGCAGATGGTGAAATACAACTCAAGAGAGAAGTTGACTGGACGGCTGATGAAATAACAACAGCAAGCTACAATTCTAAAGCTTTAAATGCAATTTTTACTTCTGTTGATGTTTCAATGTTTAAAATTATATCTAAATGTTCTACTTCTAAAGATGCATGGGACAGGTTGCAAGAGCATTGTGAAGGTTCAGAAAGTGTTCGAAGGACTAAGCTTCGAATGTTGGGAACAAAATTTGAGAATCTCCGAATGAAGGAAGATGAAACAATTACAGCCTACAATGAAAGGTTAAGTGAGATTATCAATGAATCACATTATCTTGGTGACCCTATTTCTAATGTTAGAGTAGTTCATAAGATATTAAGATCTGTTCCTAAAAGATTTGATGCTAAAATTTGTGCTATTGAAGAGGCAAAAGATACAGATAAGTTAAGTCAAAATGAGTTAGTGAGTATTCTTAGAACATATGAAATAAACACTAATCAAGATGATGAAGCTAATGCTGATAAGAAAGTTGTAGTTTTTAAAGGGGAAACATCAAACACTTCTGAAGCTCAACCCATCATTACTGAAGTTGACTCTAATGAAGAATTGCTTGATGTATGCCTCAAAAATCCGAACAACGTTGCCTTGCTCACTAAGCACTTTAATAAGTTTCTTAAGAAATCTGTGAACAAATCTAGAAACATTCAGCCTAAGATTCAAATCAATACATCAACACCTCAACCAGAAAGGAGGAAAGCTCAATTCACACCAAGACTATCAAAGAGTGAAGGTAAACCAAGGTATGATCCTGAATTTCGAAAATCAGTTCAATGCAATGCTTGTTCTGGTTATGGCCATTATGCAAATGAATGTGCCAACACTAGACTTAAGCAAAAGCTGAACTTTAGTGCTACCTTGAGTGATGAATCTGATGATGATGATCTTGATGAATTAAATCAAAATGAATATTCTAATTTTACTAGAATTGATTATAATGATTCCTCAGATGATGATCTGGATGAAACAGATTCTGATGCTGTACCTGATGTCTCAACATCTACAACAACATCAGAACAGAGTCACCCAGATTTGAACTGTTTTAATGGTTTAGTTGATGATGTAGGAAAAAAGACTGATGACAAGGAACACCAAAAGTTGTTAGATGATTGGAACAATCAGAAACTCACTCTTAATTCCTTGAATAAAGAGAATGAGGACCTGAAAGACACAATCACCAAGCTAGAGGTTGTTCTTACCAAAAGAGATCTGGAAATCTGTAACTTAAAGGAGAAATTGATAAATTCCACCTTATGTTTCAAGAAATATTCCAAGAGTGCTTCTGAGGTAAATAATGCTATAGCTACTGGTAAGTCTAATAATCATGGTTTAGGTTATGATGGTACTACTGCTTCTATTTCTGAGAAATTTAGAAAACCTGTGAAATTTGTGAAGGCAAATGTTGTCACATCTGATGCAACATCTGCACAATCAAATCCTCACAAGGTTAAAAGGAAGTATATCTATCATTACTGTTCTAAAGTTGGTCATATTCGCCCTTACTGTGTAAAATTGTTTGAAGAACAGAAAACTTTGAAAATGCTGCATAAAAAACTGTCACATTCTGGTAAACAGTTTATGAAATCTGCTTGGAAACCAAAAACTACCTGTAATGTTGCTCATACCTCCTTAAAAGCATGTCTACCTGACTCATGGTACTTTGATAGTGGTTGTTCTAGACATATGACAGGTCGTACTGATTTCTTATCTGATTATGTGACCTTGAATAGTGGTAATGTTACATATGGTGGAGGTTCTAAAGGAAAGATTCTTGGTAAAGGAACTTTGAATGTTAAAGGTTTTCCTAAGCTTAAAAATGTCTTACATGTTGATGGCTTACTTGCAAATCTGATTAACATTAGTCAACTTTGTGATGATAATTTGCATGTGAAATTTGATAAAGATTCATGTTATGTTCTTAATAAAGATGAAGTTTGTGTAATTGCTATCTTATTGGAACAAATATGTGTAACTTGTCAAAATATGATGAAAATGTCTTATGGCATCAAAGATTGGGTCATGCAAATTACAGAGCAATGAATAGACTAATCAAAGCAGACGCAGTAAAAGGGATTCCAAAACTAAATCTTCACAACAACACTGTATGTGGACCATGCCAAAAAGGTAAGCAGGTAAGAATGTCGCACAAAATGCTGTCACATTGTACTACACATCGATGTTTTGAATTACTGCACATGGACTTGATGGGTCCTATGGAAACTGAAAGTATTGGAGGAAAGAGGTATTCCTTAGTTGTGGTAGATGATTTTTCTAGATATACCTGGGTAGAGTCTTTAAGAGACAAATCTGAAGCATTTGCTGCATTTAAAATTCTTTATAAAAGGTTCAAAAATGTGTTTAACTTGAAAGTTGGCCGTATTAGAACTGATCATGGTAGGGAATTTGAAAACAGCATGTTTAATGATTTCTGTGATAAAAATGGTATCTTGCAAGAATATTCATCTCCTAAAACTCCACAACAAAATGGAATTGTTGAAAGAAAGAATAGAACTTTACAAGAAATGGCTAGAGTTATGCTAACATCCAAATGTCTTGCTAAGAAATTTTGGGGAGAAGCATTGAATACTGCATGCCATATTATTAATAGGGTTTTTATTCGTTCTAGTACTAATCAAACACCTTATGAGATTTTGAACAACAGAAAACCTAATGTGAAATATTTTCATGTATTTGGTTGTGTGTGTTATATTTTGAATGATAGGGATCAACTTCATAAGTTTGATTCTAAAAGTGATAAAGGTTTCTTTTTAGGCTATTCTAGAAATAGTAAAGCTTATAGAGTTTATAACCTTAGAACTAACAATGTTCAAGAATCTGTTAATGTTGTGTTTGATGATGATAAAGGTCTTACAGATGACAAGGATGAAGAAGATGTATCACAGGTTACTGACACTTCTGAGAATAGACTGAAGTCTGAAAATGTTGCACCAAATGTTAACACATCTGGGTCAACATCTACAGAACAGACAGTTGTAACTTCACAGAATGACCAGTACGTTCCCAAAACTAATCCTTCTTCAAGAATAGGTAAAAGTCATCCTTCTGACCAGATCATAGGCGATGCTACAGTTGGAGTGCAAACAAGAGGAAGAGTAAGATCAAACAAGGTAGATGTGGTAAGAACAATATGCATGTCTTCTATGTGTAATGTTGTAAATGCTGAATGCTATTTATCTGAAATTGAACCTAAGAGTGCTAAAGAAGCCTTAACTGATGAAAACTGGATTAACGCTATGCATGAAGAACTTGGTCAGTTTGAAAGAAATGAAGTGTGGACACTTGTTCCTAGACCTAGTCATACTAATGCCATTGGAACAAAGTGGATATTCAAGAATAAAACTGATGAATCTGGTAATATTGTTAGAAACAAGGCTAGGTTAGTAGCATAAGGTTACACCCAAGTTGAAGGAGTCGATTTTGATGAAACTTTTGCACCTGTTGCTAGGATAGAATCTATTAGATTACTGCTAGCTATTGCATGTTTTATTGATATTAAACTTCATCAAATGGATGTAAAGGCTGCATTTCTAAATGGCATATTAAATGAAGAAGCATATGTTGAACAACCTATAGGATTTGAAGATCCACAGTATCCTGATCATGTATATAAACTTAAGAAAGCATTATATGGCCTTAAACAAGCTCCTAGAGCATGGTATGGTAGGCTTACTGACTTTCTTTTAGAATATGGATTTATTAGAGGAGAGGCAGATAGAACTTTGTTCATTAAGCACACTGAAAATGATATACTAATTGCTCAAATATATGTTGATGGCATTGTGTTTGGTTCTACTTGTGATAAAATGTTGAGTAAATTTGTTGAGGCAATGACTGCAACATTTGAAATGAGTATGGTTGGAGACTTGAACTATTTTCTAGGTCTTCAAATCAAACAGTGCAGAGATGGTATTTTCTTTTCCCAGAGTAAGTATGCTAAGAACTTGGTTAAAAGATTTGGTCTTGAGAATTCAAAACCAATGAAAACTCCTATGGGATCTACTTTGAAACTTTGCAAAGACAGTGCTGGAACAGATGTTGATCCAACACTTTACAGATCCATGATAGGTAGTTTACTATATTTAACCTCTAGTAGACCAGATATTATGTACAGTGTGTGTGTTTGTGCTAGGTACCAAGCAAATCCAAAGGAATCACACCTGAATGCTGTGAAGAGAATCATCAAGTATGTTTCAGGAACAAGTGACCTTGGAATCTGGTATACTAAGGACACCAACAACATTTTGATTGGTTATAGTGATGCTGATTGGGCTGGAGACATAGATGATAGAAAGGGTACGAGTGGAGGATGTTTCTACATGGGAAACAATCTTGTATCATGGCACAGCAAGAAACAGAATTGTGTTTCACAATCCACTGCAGAATCTGAGTATATTGCTGCTGGAAGCTGCTGCACACAACTCTTGTGGCTGAGCAAGATGTTCCATGACTATGGTATGGAGAATGGTATACTTACTATCTTTTGTGATAATACTAGTGCCATTAACATTTCTAAAAATCCTGTACAACACTCACTCACAAAGCACATTAGCATTAGACACCATTTTATGAGAGATTTAGTAGAGAAGAATATTGTTAAGTTGGAGTACATACCTACTGAAAAACAAAATGCTGACATTTTTACTAAGGCATTAGACCATGAGAGATTCTCTATCTTGAGGAAATCTCTTGGCATGAGCACTATCTGAAAAGAATTCGGATGGATGGTGTTACAAATGCGTCAGCATTTGGGACAACATCATGGGTTGTATAAATTTTATAAGTTGAATTTATTTCTTACTTAGTTAAATAATTCATTTGTAAAATATCTACGAATCTAAGAACCTTGGAGTGCAAAAATAAACGTCTTACACCTCTCAAATGCATAAAAATGAGAATGTTATTAGCATACTAAAAGATGTACCAAATCACTGAGTAACTATGGAGCACGGAGTTCACTACTACGATGCCTTCTTTTCAAAAGGTGATATTTGGTAAAAACATCAACATATTTGTAATCCATTAAGTAAGTATGGGGCACGGAGTTCGCTACTACGATGTACTCTACAGGAACAATGGATCAATACAAATTAGATGCTATAACACAAAAAAAATATGGTGCAACACTAATGAAGCAAATTCATGTAAAAACCGTGTTGAGGTGTTTGTAACAGTTTTGAGCACAACATTGCCTGATTCGAATTTATTTTTATCTGTGTAATTATTTAATTATTTATTGAGATTCAGTTTATTTATTTAATTAATTACTGACCCGTATCTATTTTTTTTTTCAGATTATGCGAAATTAATTCTGGAATCTTCCTAATTATCTAATTAATTTAATTAATTGATTTTTTCCCACTAATTAACCATGATCTAGGTTGTGGCTAATAATGTGGAGCACTTTCAAAAATTCTATATTAATTCTTCTGTTTTATTTTCTTAACCTCCAACTACATTACTCTCTCTATAAATATCGAACATAAGATGCCATTTATTTGCTAATTGTGATTTCTGATTGTGTTGAGTACTAAGATTGCAGAATTGTTATTTGGTTGTGTATATCTCAAAGAAGTGTGTGCAAATTTCCATCCTTACCTTGAAATTCCAACCGCCTAACTTAAATGGCTGGAACAAACTCGAATTCCTCACAATCTCTCTCTGATTCGAAAACCTCATCTCACTCTCGCACAAATCCTCTCGAAATTCTTGCTTCCATGGCTTCACAAAACTCTACCGCTTCAAATGCTGACTCGAATGTCTCTGCAACTCCATCAACAACTGTTCCCACTCCTCAAACCACTCCTCAAACTGCTCCTCAAACAAACTTCCCTCAAGATGCAACTGTTGAACAGGTCACTAGGGCTATCGATGAGGTGTCTGATACTCTTCGAACTACATGCCATTTGCCCGTGATGACTTTTGGAGGAATCACGGTGGACATATCAAGCTATTTGACTGAGCAAACCGCCCAAATGGCTTCTGCTTCAAAAAGCCCCAAATCACCCTCTGTTCACGAACTGCAAACTGAGAATGTTGAAGTTTCTGTTGAAGAAGAAGCCACTGCCACGTCTGACCCTGAAGACGTTGAAATGGAGGATGCAAACATTTCTGAAGGTACAAACTCTTCACTCTCTGTTTCAGATGAGTCTGCCCCCATTCCTCTCAAGAAGAATGCACAAAAAGGGAAAAGGCAGAGAAGCCATATACAAAGAAGGAGGAGATCAAACCGCGTTTTTACTCGTGTGGATTATTCTGAATCCATGAGGAAGAGGAAGAAGAAGAAGGATGGAGCTGATGCTGGTGAACCTATTCAAGTGTTCACAGATTCTGAAGATGAAGCTCCTATAGTTGCTGAGAAACCAAAGAAAACTAAGACTGTTGTTGCTGAAAAATCCAAAAAGAAGGTTGTTGCTGAAGAGAAAGGGAAAGGGAAGTCTGTTGCTGAACCAAAAGGCAAAGAAAAGATGATCATTGAAGATGAACCAGCTGAGTCAGAGTCCAATTCTGATTCTGAAAGATGCTTGAGAGACATTCTGAAGTCTCTTAGGAAAAATGCTGAGCACTATGCTGCTGCAAAGGAAGCTGCACAAGAACCTGAAGATGGTGGCAGTGGAGATAGCTCTTCCAGTGCAGCAAGCAGCCTTGAACAGAGCTCTGCTAAAAGCTCTACACCAAGCTCAGATGACCTTGCTTCTGAAGAGGGAGGTATTTCTGATTCTCTTGATACACTAGAGAATAGATTGGCCATTTATTCTAAGAGAAAACTGCTGATAGAGAAGAGGATCAATATACCTGATTTTCATAGTAAAGGCATGGTTAGTTTCTTAGAAGAAAGGAATTTGATGCATGCTGTAAATTTTGGTGAATCTTTCTTGACAAATTGGGCATATGAATTCTATGCATGTTTGAAAAAGAGCACTGGTAGGAGATCTTCAAGTGGTATGGGACTGTTAATTTTAGAGGGGGGGGGGGTGTACCTTTTACTCCTGAATTGATAAATGAGTTTTTAGAAATTCCCAATGTTGAGGTTGATGAAGAACCTGACATGGATGTGGTCATTTCTGCTATAACTGCTGGTAGGGTAGTTAAATGGACTACATACATGCTAGCCAAAGACCTCACTTCCCTACACTCTGTGTTATACAAACTCATCATCTACAATTGGATTCCCACCACAAATACTACCAAGATCACTAAGGATCAAGCTGTTTTGATATATAGGATTTCTGTGCTTAAGAAGTTTAATTTGGGTCTCACAATATTCCAACATATGATGAGATTTACTGGGAGAGTTTCTGAGAAAGGCAATTTACCCTATCCTGTTCTGATTTCTAATTATTTGAGACATCATGGATTTGTTGCCAAGAACACTGATGTGTTGAGGGGGAGAGTTCCACTTTTGGTCATATCTCCTGCCTTACTCACTGGGGATAGAGTAATTGATCTGCCCTTGCTTGCTCCTGGTACTGAACATCAGCAAAGACCCTCTACTTCTGCTCAACCAGAACCAACCAGACCCTCTACTACTGATCATCCTGAATCATCCAGATCAAGACAGAGAAATGCAACCCCAAATGTTGAGAACATCCGTATCAACATTTCTGGTAATGTGTATCTTTCACAGGAATTCATCAAACTCCAACTCCAACACTTGCAGGACACAATAGATGAGCTTCAGTTCCTGAAGAACAGGTGGACCAACCTACTTTCACCTACAACAGGGGGAGTACCACCACCATCCAACTCCAATGTGGTCATTGAGGAGATTATTGATGATGGAGTTCCAGCTGCTGCTGATGCTGGTGATGGACCTGATGCTGGAGGAGATGTTGATGCTGGAGGAGATGCTGCTGTTACTGATGTAGTTGCACACCTTGCATCTACTTACTTTGTTGATGAAGGAGATGATGATGATACTGCTGAGATGGACACCTTGTATGGTGATCTACCTGGAGAAAGCTGCTAGACAGGGGGAGATCTGAATTCCACAATGGCTATGGTGCAGGAAGATGATGCTGCAGCTGTTACCACAGCAATATAAGCCATTTATTCAGTTTTACCTTTGTATTAATGTTTAAGTTTTTGAATTCTGAAATTCTGATACAATTGTTTTTTATTGTCTAGATTGTAGGATGTTTATTACTGCAACTTGCTTAATGGTTCCACTTGATATTTGTTTACTGCCTTGCTTAATTTGTTTGCAGATTATCATGTGTCTACTATTGCAGGTTGTGTATAGTGTAGTTTCTGTTTTGTTTATGTTTATGTTTTTGTTTTCCTTGTTTGTTGCTCTGATTTTTTTTGTTTTGTTTTTGTTAGTGTCTTACTTAGATTTTAAGTTAATTTCTTCCAGTTTAACTTATGATCTTAGTAAAGTTACTTATGTTGTGAATAAGTGTAGTGTTTATACTTGTTCTATTTTGGATAAAATTTATCTTGATCTTATGGCACGGATCATTGTAAAATTATCCCTGATCTTCATTTGATTTGATCGAACGATTACAACAGGTATTGTCTTGACTAGTGCTTAGCAATGATGTTAACCTCAACTAAGTACATAATACTGAGTATGTATAGAAATATATGTGCATCAGGTGTGTTGTAGTCGAAAGGTCAAATTGGGGGAGATTGTAGATGTTGTTAATCCTTAAATGCCTTAACATTATCAACAACATCTTAATTTGACCTTCCGAAATTTTTTCTAAGTATTTTCTGAAATGCTACATTAAATGTTGATCTAAATGTTGTCGCATTTCTGGCAGGATCTAGAAGCTTCTACAAGGATCTGGAACCTGGAAGATTCCAGAACATTGGAGAACATGCTAGAACGGCCTGGAACCATTTGGAACGACCTGGAGCATTCAAGAAAGATCTAGAAAGATCATGGAAGTTAAGCCTCTAGAATCAGCACCCCACTACTATAAATACCGATGGAAGGCTTCTCAAATCAGTGTACTCTATTCGATCAACTTCCTAGACCGAGCGTATATCCCTGTTAGGAATTGTGGCCAGTAGAACTACCTTTTAGATCATACGTTCGTATCCCACCCGTATGTCTGTGTGTCTTCTTATCTATTGAGAGTGTAATCTTTAGATAGACTAGGCATTTCGACAGTGTATACATTATACACTTAGTTCGTTTTTAGAACAAGGCACCTGCCTCGTTTGTAGTTTCTGTTGTGAATGTTAATGCTGTAACATTTCACACAACATTTATACTTGAAGATAAGTATTGGTTTTCGCCGTAAGGCTGGCATAGATTTTTATTTATAAAATCTATGTGAAAAATTATTTCCATTGTGTCACGTTTTGTTTTTAGTGTTTCAAGTCTTTCGCTGTGTTAATCATAATTTCTGATATTCTGTTAGAGCCAGTGTTGTACCAATTGTCACAACATTTAGTACAACATTATTCTACTTAAACTTAAACACTTCATTTATATACCACGACCACACACTTTCAGGATGTTTGTTTGGGGATGAAAATTTTGAATTTGAGATTTCCACAAATATTCTACTTTAGAATTTTGATTTAGAAATACCTATAAACTGTACAAAAGTCAATCCTATAAATATCTACAACTCTATATATAAATAACTATAAAAACCTATATAAATTGTATATTATAAAGTTAAATCATACCCTACTTAAATTCCAAAACATATAAGTCATTAAAATTTAAAAATCTACTATATTTTGAAATCCATATTTAAAAATACCAAAACAAACGTTCCCTAAATTCTGTAGAAGACTGTTTTCTATTTTATTGTATTTTGTATTGCGGAAAATCATGTCAGTTACAAACGTTGTGAAGTTTTTAAAAATTTATAATTTTACATATTATTTTATTCACTACAAAAAACTGCTGAAATTGCGTGGAATTTTATTGAGGGGTTTAAATCCCTAGCTAAATAGCAAGGGATTTAGTGAGGGAATATAATGTTGATGGATATTACAAGGGAAGAGATAACCCTAGCTAATTAGCAAGGGCAAAGGAAATCACTCAGTAAATGCCTAGGAAAATAGAGAGTATTTTAGCCCTTGGAAAATGGCGAGGGAAAGACCCTCGGCAACTTGACATACGTACCATTTAAATTTGCCGAGGGCTTGCGGACCCTCGTGAAAACCCTCGGCAAAAAAATTAATATTGACAAAAATATTATTGTGTGATGTATTTTTAATTGAAGTTTAGAATGTTATTTTTTTTTTTTGTGGTATGTAATTTTAATTGACGTTTTTAATTATGTTGTATGTGTACAACTAGTTCAATTTTGTCGTAATCACCAATTTAACAAATATAATTAATATGCATATTTGTGTGTTGAAAAAAAAATTAAACATAATTATGTATGCTACACTTATGGGTTGACAATTTTTAAATAAATTTAAAACTATATAATATATTTTAATTGTATTTAAAATACAAACAATAGTGCTTCTAGCAAAATTGGCATATAAGGAGCACACACAAGCCCAAGGTTGCAGGTTCGTTTCTACTACATATTGTTTGCATGAAGTCATAATTTTTTATTATTTCAAGTTCATTGTCAAATGCTACGTAGATCCCACATCGAAAAATCAAAAGCTTTATGGATGCTTTATAACCAATAAAATGTACAACACCAATTGCTGGTCCTTATGACTCAAATTTGATTGGGCCTCATTTGTTATATTATCTGGGCCGCGCTGTTGGGCCTTGTTTATCTCTTAGAGCTGTGTGGTTAAATATATGCCATTATATTTTTATTTTGATTTTGTCAAGGGCAGAAATCCCTCGCTATTTGCCGAGGGATGATTAAATTTAAAAAAAAAAAAAAAAAAGTTTGGGCCTAAATAAATCCCTCGGTAAATACCGGTCATTTTACAATCCATTTTACAATCCCTTGGCAGAAATTTTGACTAGGGTGCATTCCCTCACTAAATCCCTCAACATTTTGTTTAGTGAGGGTTTTTCCCTCACTAAATCAGGGCTGCATTCCCTCATTAAATCCCTCAACATTTTGTTTAGTGAGGGTTTTTCCCTCACTAAATCCCTCGCGAAATGGTACATTTTTTGTTGTGATTAATAAAATTATTTTATAATAACTTTACTTATTAAATATATTTTCTTAATTTTAAGAATTAAAATTTTAATTTTATTATTGCATAACATGTTATTAATATATTAAAAAATATTATAATATATAAAAATACAAAAATATAAATACAATAATATATAAATTCAAATTTCTATAAATATATATGTTGGAGTATATTAGAATATAAAAAGTTTAACTCTTACACACTCTAACAATGAAAAAATATAAAAATTATTTATGCGGGTATAGAGCTAGTATATGATAAAGTTAAATTATATATATCATGCAATTGAGTGTATAGATACAATTGGATTTTAATGTTCAATTTACTCAATTTCATATTTGACCAAATATTTAACCCAAATCAATGAAGATCACTTCTAATTATATTTGCAATTGAATGTATAGATACAATTGGATTTTAATGTTCAATTTACTCAATTTCATATTTGACCAAATATTTAACCCAAATCAATGAAGATCACTTCTAATTATATTAGTGCACCCAATTGCACTCAAATGTTATTCGTTGAAATGGAAAATTTTATGTTCCAAAATTGTGCATTCAATCTATATAGTTTCCTCTAAATTGAAATTTAAAAAAAACTATACAATCCCTTAAATTTTGGCCTTTACTTGATTAAGTTTTTAAAATAAGTATTGTTTTAAAATATTAATTGATGATAAAATCATATTTCAATTATTAAAGTGTGAATGATTAGTCCGTGAATTAATATTATATGTGTAAACACAAATTTCGTGAATTAAATATAAAAACGCAAAATGTGAAACAATGTATTTAATTTCGGATTAAACCAATAAATATTGTGGGTTACAATCTCTAATTTGCTCCTCTGATTCTATCTTCTTGATCTTCACTTGAACTTCTTGAGCATTTGGAGTTGGATCCACAGCTGAATCCTCTTCGATCTTGAATTTGAGACATTATAATGTTAATCCAAGGGCTTGACGCCGTATTTTGTATTAAACGTTGAATTTAGGAACTTTTGGGACCAACGTCGTTGAAGACCATTCTTGAACTTGGGACTTGGGCGTCAAGAACTTGGGACTTGGGCTTGACGCCGTATTTTGGATCAAACGTCGATTTACGGGACTTATCGGGACTTTTCGGGACTTATCGGGACTTATTCGGGTCTTTTCGGGACAACCACCGTTTGCACAATTTTTGTTTTTTTTTGCTGAATATTGGGTTTAAATCCTTGATAATTTCACTACAAGAAAAGAGATAGTATTTACTTTGCACAGTTGATACAATTGTTGTTTAGTTTGCCCAAAAAGGTCAAAAATACTAACCTAGACGGATCGAAAAATGCCTCAAGAATCCCAATACTACCAAATAAATCAATAAATAAAATGCAATAAAAAATCCTATCAAAATTCAATATTCACATGCAAAAGCATACAGTTTTGTGATGATTCTAAAATTTTCTTCTTAGCTATTATTGCAAAAGCATAGATTCTAGGATCAAGTTGAGTATGAAGTTCTGCAATGCATATATTCACAATGCTAACCGAGGTTAAAGTACCTTAAAGGGCATTCATTCCAATAGATCTTAGCATATTTCACCTTGAGATGCTTGGATCCGATAGTTTAATGTATTGTTTAGCACTTAATAGTAATATTAAAAAACGAGACATATAAATACTTTTAACATTAATGGAAAGCACAGTAATAAAAAAATTCAAATGTAGCAATGTCAACAATTAATCAATAGAATCATTCATAGATAAGATGGAAAAAGAAAAATGGATCAAAGAAAAGAATCTAGTCTCATCTCCAACTATCCATACCTCGTTTACTTCTAATTCTTGCACCGATTCTCCTTCAATTCAACTATTTTCCACTCGTTTTCGTTTTTCATCCGTTGTTCTTCATCTAAGCACCATCGTACCATCGTAACAGTTTCAGGCTCTTATGTTTTGGGTTCCGCTGTGAGTTCCCAAATTTGAATTTAATTTTCACTTGCATATATTAATTTACACTGATCATGCTAAATGAACACAGAATGATCATGTAAAAGCCTATTTTGAATATTGGCAATTTATGATGCATATTCAGGTGGGATTATTTTTAGCTTGCGTATAGGGGCACTGTTGGCATGGTGCTTTCTTATTTCCATTTATATATGAAAATAGCATTGCATAGCATATCTTGTTCAAACGCTTCTTCTCTTGTAAAAGATCAGCCACTTGATTTTTCAACTTCAAATCCAGGGCCTAAACAACAGCAACAAATAATAAGAAAAAGAACAAGATTGTCAACAACCAAAAATTAGATATTAGTGGAGTGAGAGGCAATTAATTACACATAATTCTAGTAGTATATATATGGAGTATACTTTTATCCTAGCTAACTAGCTAGTTTCATTCATTAATTCAGCTGTTATCTTGAAGAAAAGAATTAGAATGGAGATTAATACCTTTCGGCGTAGATTTGAGCGCATAGCAGACTGTCTGTTTGCCAACTTGCGAAGGGCCTTTTTTTCTTCTATCTCCTCCTACAGGCAGGAACAAGTTTGTTAGTTAGCTTCTCATTAAACCCAATTATGTATATGTATGGTATGTACCTGAGTGAGGCTGCTGAGTTTGCACCTGCAGGTCTTCTTGATCACAGGAGGAGGAGGATTATTTGCAGATTTATGATAACTCCTCTTTTTCCTGCCGGAGCTGGAAGCCTCAACAGTACCAACTGCAACTTGCTCCTAATATACACAATGAATGTCAGTAATTATCACCTATTATATAAGTTACATTTATCCATAATGATTTATTTATTTATTATCAATAGAACTTTCTTTACAATTACATTAAATCTACAAACAGAGAGAAAATACCTTCTGATGTCTCTAAGAACACGAGCAGAATTTAACCATGAGTTCTTGAATTATTACTGATACCGCCCAAACCAAATAAATCTAAAAAACAAAAAAAAAACACTTGTTGTCATTTTAATAAAATTAAATGAAATTGATTATCGAACATCTTGGAGAGGAGGCAGATCTAGCAGGTTGATTATCGAACATCTTGTGATGCGAGAGGAGGCAGATCTAGTAGATGAATAGTAAGATTTTTCTATATGTGGGAGCTAGGGCAACATATGTATATATACATAGTTTAGTGGGCCGGGTGGCACAGTTTAAAATATATTTTTATTTTATTAATGTATATATAATTTAAAATATATTTTTATTTTATTAATTCAAAAAATCTTTGAAATAATATGTTGTAAAGTTATGAATCACGTTTTTTATAAATTTAAGTAAATAAAAAAGGCAATTAATATTAGATGAAAATATAAATGCAAACTAATGATAATATTCAAGTCTTAAAAAAATAAATAAAATCAGAATTTGAAATTAAAAACAAATAGAGAAAATATAGTTTAACTTAACACATATAATATGAGATATATATATATTTTTACTTCCCAAATGAAGTTTAACAGAATTTGAAGTCATACATTGGGAAGAGTGCTTCAAAGTGAAGACAAAGTGCTTACAGTCGTTTACTTCCCAAATGAAGGACATGTCACTTTCAAGAAATTGTCTTCCAGTTGCAAAGTTCAAGGAAGACAAATATAGGCATTTTGAGGTTGTCTCTCCAACGGACAAATCCTCAATTTTTTTCTATAAATACATGAAGTGTGGAAACCATTGAAAGAACCAACTAGTATCCAACTGAACCAACTACTCTGAGATACAAAGGAAACTCAAAGCCTTCAAGCTTTCATAGAACATTCTTAGTTTCTAGAAACACTTCATCTAAGCTGAACCTTATTGTATATCCATACAGAGCTTAGAGAGATATCATATCCTTTTACACTGAGCTCATTGTAAAGGATATCTCAACCTAGTTGGAAACAACATCAACCCTTATACCTTTCCAAAAGAAAGATTATAAGGTTGTTGTAGTAGAAGTGGAAGGAATTGACTGTTGAGAGAAGAATAGTTCAATTATGAGTTGAGAGAGAGTACTAGGACTCTGATATCCTAGGGATCAAGGCACCAAGGAGTGGTGTGGTTGATCAAATGCACCTTGACACTATAAAACAAGTAATTCCAAGAGATAAGGAATTATCCTGTTAAATCAGGGAAAGTGGATGTAGGAGCTTGAGTCTCTGAACCACTATAACTCTTGTGTTGATTTACTTTCAAAGTACTTTCATTCAAACAACACATTCATACACTGCACACAAACTGACCTTTCAAATACATATACTCTAGACCGTGCAAAACTGTATTGGGACAAGTCCCCTGAAAACAGTTTAAGTGTTAAGAAGATTTCAGAATTAAAAAGGAGTTTAAACTAAAGGGCCAACCACTATTCCGCACATATAACTCATTTAGATAGTTATTCAACTAAGTACTCAATAGTACTTAGTAGATTGATTATCTTCTAGGAGTTAATCATATCAGAAGAGTTGTCCAGGACAATCTTGCTGAAGCCAGTTTTGGTTAAAGTTTGAAAAGATTTGCATACAAGTGTATTCCCCCCCCCCCACTGCTTCTGAAAAGATTGGTATCAGAACAGGGGTTCAAAGACCACTGCTTCTGAAAATCCATTTTGATTTTCAAAAATATATTTCAGTGTGGTCACTAAATTGATCTTTCTAAAATCTTAACATATTGTTATTCAATCTATATATTTGAGATATGGCAGATAACATCAACAATTCTGTTGTTCCCCACAATGCTGTGGATAACCTCAACAACATGGCACCCGATCCAGTTAACCACATCTCACATCATAAATTGCCAATGTTCTCCATTGAGAACTATGATTTCTAGAAAATCAGGATGAGAGCTCATCTTTCCTGCCTTCACAATGAGATGTTGAGAGTCATCACAAGGGGTCCATTCATATTTACCCAAGTTAATCCCAGAACCACTCAAGCTCAAAGAGATGATGTAAGGGAGGAGATCCCCAAAGATGAAGATGACCTCACCAATGAAGAAAGAAGGAGGTACAACCTCAATTATCTTTCCATGAACACTCTGTATCAAACCATCCCTGATGCAGTAATGGGGAGAGTCTACCACTGCAGAACTGCCAAAGAAATTTGGGACACCCTTGCTGAAATGTGTGAGGGTACAAATAAAATCAAGGAGAACAAGCTCCAGGTTGTTGTGCAGAAATTTGAGCAGTTCACAATGGAACCTGAGGAGTCCATTGACAAATTTCTTGGTAGATTCACTGACATAATGAATGAGATCAACTCGTTGGGCAAGGTGTACTCCAAGAGAGAAATTTCACTGAAGATTCTAAGGAGTCTCACTCAAAAGTGGGATGTATATTCTGTAATAATGCAGAATACTAAAGATCTCTCCACCATGCCCATGCAACAAGTCTTCTCTGAACTCAAAGCTTATGAGTTTGACCTCAACAGAAGAAAGCCAGTTGAGGAATCTTCCTTACCAACCAAAGGAGTGGCATTCAAGGCCAAAGCTGATGAACCAGAAATGCAGCCCACTCCTAGATCATCAAAGTCAGTCACCAAGGCTGAAATGAAAGAAGAATTAGCCCACATGGCTAGGAGGTTTGACAAACTCAACTCAAGGTTTGGTAGATACAAGAAATTATACCAAGACAACAAGGTCAGGAGAAGGTACAACTCTCCTGAAGCCAAGGCTGAGGACAAAAGGCCTGAAGAAAGAAGATCAGAGGACAAGTACTCTGATAGGAGAAAGTCCAGCAGAGCTGAACCTTCATCATCTAGAAGAAGAGATAAATCAAAGAAAGATGATGATGAATACCTGTGCTACAACTGCAAAAAGAAAGGGCGTTTTCAATATGATTGCCCTAAACTCAGCTCAAAAGAAAGAAAGGAGAGGCAAGCTAAAAGAGACAAAAAGTTCACAAATAGAAAGGCCATGATGGCTGGTGATGAGTCTGAAAGTACTGAAAGCTTCAACTCCTCTGATGATGGACTGTTCTCAAACAGTGATGATGATGATGTGTGCAATATGACCATAGAAGATGATGAGGTATCTTCTACTTCTAGCTCACCATCATTTCTATCACAAAACACTAGTGATGTCAACCTGAAACTTTCTTTTGGAAAGTTGATGGAAGATTTCACTAAGTTGCCAGAATTTCATGACAATTGTGTGAGAGAAAATGAAAGATTATACATTGAACTTGCAAAACCTTCTGAACAAGTAGTTGAAGTCAAGTCTACTGAGTTGTATCAACAAGTCTTGAGAGAACTTGATGAAGCTTCTCTCAGGATAGTTGACCAACAAAAGCAGCTTGATGAACAACTGCTTATTCAGAAGAGAAAGAACTTTGAGCTTAAAATTCTTCAAGCTAAATTTGAAAACCTCTCACATGAGTATGATATTCTTAAATCAAGTGAAGAGAGCCTGAAAATTAAGATGACTGCAATGAATAAATCCTCTAGAGCAATAGAGGAAATTCAAAGCTTCCAAAGACCTATGGCTCAAAAGAGTGGATTGGGATATGATCCATTCGAATCTTCACCTTGTCTTAATGTTGCTTCAATAAGTAACACTAAGAGAGTCTTTGTTAAATCAGTGGCACAACAAGCTGAAAATGAATTAATTCAGCCACTGAACAAAGGAAAGGATAAAGTGCAAGAAGTTCCCACTCAAGTATTTCTGGGAAAAAGGCCCATACCTAAGGAAATGGCCAAAGTCCATGAATACAAGAGGAATGTTTCTCAGCAGAGTAGACCCAATGGAAGGGCAACTCATGTAATAGAGCACATGATGTGCTCGAGAGGTTGTGAAACCAATAGTTTCGAGAATAATCGTGAGTTTAGTGTTCCAAGCTCTCAACGCTTACTTTAGGCCGTAGAGAGACTTTTTGAGTTTGCACACCACATGTTGCTCGTTTGCCAACTTTAAACCAAGGGGTTAGAGCATATACAAATCTTTCTCTAACTCACCATTCAAAAAAAACATTATCCTCATCAAGTTGGTGCAAAGACTAAGAGTAGTCAAAGCAAAATAAAGTAATAATTTAATAGTGACAGATATAACCTTAGAAAACGTATTGGTAAAATTAAAACTTGAAATAATCTACGTAGAGATATGAGCATAAAGTTTAAGCTTTAAGTCCCATTTGCAGCCAGTGGGTGAGTGCTGTGAAGGAAGAGGACAAACATCCCACGTGCCATTCCTTATTAGGGCTGAATATTCGACCTCCAAATCCCGTTTTCAATTTGGACCAGAAAGTGCCTCAATGTAGTTAGAAGGCTCCACCTACGAAAAGGCGGTGGCAAGAAGGGCTTTAGGGCCGAACAATGAAACATATATTGGGAGATGTGGATGTGGACGATATATCAACGTAAGGGAAATTACGAGTAATGTGGGGGAAGAGGTTGTCATGGCTGGATTACTTGATGGGCTCTGAAGATTTGGATTGCGCCTAATTTGTTCTGCAAGGTTTTCAAGTTCTTATTGCGTCGATCTGATTTTAATTAATTTGGCGGGCCAATGCAATCATCCATCATTATTCACAACGACCGAGCTACGTAGTGCCCAAAGGGGGCAGTGGGCCCCCCAGTAATTTTCTAAATTTACCAGGGTTATTTCAGTAATTTCACTTATATTAAAATTAATACTTTGTCCCATAATTACTTGCACACTCCTAATATAGAAATAACATACACAATTAATTAATATCATCACAACATCATTTTATTTAAAATCACCACTCATTTTGGATATACATTTTACCTACATCGTCTCACTAAATTGATCATTTTATGTCCCCTCTCTATTTAATCCTCCTTAAACCTCACCAAATCACCTAAAATACCCCTACTTTATTTGATCCAACGACACCACTAATTCACTTTTCTTAAAAAGTGAGTCGGTCAAGATGTGCAAGTCATCACGGGACGGATGAAGTATTAACTTCTACCAAAATATAACGAAAGTCAACTTCATCGATCAATTTAATTAATTTAATGCATGTATTGTAAATTTTATTAATTATATGAAATTTTGATGAGTATAATGAGTACTTATTATTTTATGTTTATATATAGTAATGTTAATCGGGTCTTCCTAGCGAAAATTTCTGGCTCCGTCACTTATTGTTCATCCATTTATTTTTAGGAACTAAATTTATTTAAATTTCTAATTAATAAATAATTGATATTTAATTCACAGTTTTAATCTGGAATTTCGAAAATAATTGAGAAATTCATTAATCATTAATTTCAGACACAAGGAAAGAAAAACATTGCCACATTGCTGATGTCCACACAAATAAGAATAAATCGTAAAAGCACTGGCTTATAGGAAATGGCCGGCCGATGATAGTGAGATTAGTAGTGGAGGAAGGGGTATTTGGGGTACAACTGTATAATCCAAAATGAAAAACACCACACAAGATTTGAATCTGAAATTTCGAAAATAATCTTTAGTTAATTTTCAGACCACACACGAAAAAATCAAAGAGAGAATATAGAAGAAATTAGTGAAATAAGATTGTCATACATGATCATATCTAAATCGATCGTAAAGCCCCATGATGGTGAGATAACTCAGTAGTGGAGGGAGTAAGACTCAATATCATCAATTTCCAATCAATAATTTATCACTTTTTAAGTTAAAATTTATCGCGCGCGTTAAAAAAAGTATGCATTATGTATTATTCTAAGAAAAAAATTGAAAATTTTGTATTAAGAAAGTGATAATAATAGCGTTGTAAGACGATCTCACATATTAGCTAATTAATGTAAATGAAATGATTCTGCACTTTTCTAAAAGTTTCGACTTTTAAATGAGATGAAATTCTTTAATGGTATCAGAGTCTTAAGCTTACGACGGACGTACGACGTCTTGAGTTGCTTTCTCTTTGTTTTGTCTTATATACATATATGTTTAATATTTTATATATTAAATATGTATTTATGATTGACCAAAACTCGTGCCAGAAAAATGGACTTAATAAATTTAAATGGAGAGAGTATATTTATGATTGACCAAACAGAGTATATTTATGATTGCCGAATAGTGCATGCAAGGATAAAATATAAGAATTTGAATAGATCTAATTCAAGTTTGTACAAAATCATTGGAACCATCGACTTTTGGTGGAAAAAATCAAATAAGCATCTTTTGTAAAACCGATTTCTTGTAACTTTTTAAAAACTATGATACCAATGTTATGATTTCACTTTGTATTTCACTATCTGGTTTATCGACACGTGTCATGTCAAAAATGATCTACACATCATAATTATAATGGAAACAACACATGTTAATGGTCCAGTAGGAAGGAACACCAAATGAAACCCAAAAATTGAAATTGAGGAATTGATCTGATACCTACATATATATAAATAGTCCATAAACATCATTACTTTGTGTTTAAGATACTACATCAAAATGGTATTATATTTCTTACTTTTCCTATCATTTTTATTTCTATGTGATTCAAATCAAGAAAATTTTCTTAAATGTATGTAAATCCATTCCTCTTCAGATTTCACAAAACCATTAAACTACATCCACACACCCCATTCTCCAACATACTCATCTCTGCTAAAATACGCCCAACAAAATCCCAGATGGCTAAACTCAACATCCTTGCAACCAAAGCTGATCATCACACCATACAACGCAGACGAAATTCGAGCATCGATCCTCTGTTCCAGGGACCACGGCATGGAGATCCACCACTCTTGATTCTGATTTATCGCTGTCCTATCGCTCCAAGACCCCGTTCATCCTCGTTGATCTTGTTAATCTACGCTCCATTAGCGTCGACTTGGAAGAAGAAACGGCCTGGATTGAGTCGGGCGCAGCCCTAGGGGAGCTATACTACACCATAGCACAGAGAAGTAGTGCCCACGCCTTCCCCGGAGGCATTTGCCCAAGTGTAGGCGTTGGAGGGCACTTCAGCGGAGGAGGGATCGGGATGTTGCTCAGAAAACATGGCCTAGCCGCGGATAATATAATCGACGCTTCTTTCATGGACTTTAATGGTAACATTTATGATAAAAAATCAATGGGGGATGATCTCTTTTGGGCTATCAGAGGAGGTGGGGGTGCGAGCTTTGGTGTCATACTCGCCTGGAAAGTTAGACTCGTTTGAATTCCAACCACCATAACTGTTTTCACAGTTCACAAGAATTTAACCCGACAGGGGCTAAAAGTTGTGAACAAATGGCAAAACATAGCTCATGCAATGCCAGAGGATTTAATGATCAGACTTGTTCTTCAAAATGCTAATTATGGAAAACATAAAACAGTCGAAGCATTGTTTAATTCTCTGTTTCTTGGCCCTGTAATTGAGTTACTGCCATTGATGAATGCTACCTTCTCTGAATTAGGGTTACAGGAAAAAGACTGCATTGAAATAAGTTGGATAGAGTCTGTTCTCTACATCGCGAACTTTGAACGAGACGCCCCGTTGGAAGTTCTACTGGATCGCGTAGTAAGGTACCAGTTCCATTCCTCTGTGTCATTTTTTATATTCCACTATGCATTCCGCTTTCTGGATCTTTAATATGCATGTTTCGTCAAGATTATTATGGTATGTTTATATAATCTAAATAATGAAACACAAAATGGAAATTGCACCACAATTTGTCCATTGTTACAAAATAGTTATAAGGTACTTCACCAAAATGAAAATTTCGTTAGTTAATATTACTAAAAAAATATTTAGTAAGAAAAAACTGCACCTCTATTTGTTCATTGTTACAAAATTAATATTTTATTTGAATATTTATCTACATACAATATTTATGTATCCTCAAATTTATAATTGTAAATCCACCACTAGGTACAAGAGCTTATTCAAGGGGAAGTCGGATTTTGTAGAGAAAGCAATGCAAGAAAGTGCGTATGAAGGAATCAAGAAACTACTATTGCAAGAAGAAAAGGCATATGTGATCATGGATCCATTTGGAGGGAAGATGGGGCGAATTTCCGGGTCGGAGCTGTCTTTTCCTCATAGGAAAGGGAATTTGTTGAACATACAATACGTGGTGCAATGGGGAGAGGAAGATGAGACGAAAAAGCACGTCAAGTGGATCAGGACGATGTATGAGTTTATGGAACCATACGTGTCGAGATCCCCTCGACGTGCTTATCTGAATTATAGAGACCTTGATTTGGGAATAAACAGTCGAGTGAATACAAGCTACTCAGAATCTGTAACTTGGGGGAGAAAATATTTCGATAGGAACTTTGACAAATTAGTACAAGTGAAAAAGATTGTTGATCCAGAGAATTTCTTTAGATATGAACAGAGTATTCCCTCGTTAAAGAATATATTTATAATTAATAAATATTAATTTAATATTACATTACACCCATGAATTTTGGATGAGATGGTTATGAGATACTCCCACCGTCCCATACTTGAAGACCCCATTTTACCTTTTTGGCATTCATATGAATTTGAAATGAAAGTCATATCTTTAATACACCCAGAGAATTATTTTGGCTCTCATTCTTCAGAATATAATATAGAGTATTGAGAAATATTCATGCTCTCTATATTCACATACCACAAAATATATTGGGAATTTCTCCTCTCCCATCCACTACTTGTTCAGCTATAACATTTGTGTTTATCTTCATGAACACAAATGATCCTTTGGTTATCAGTCTGAGCATCTCATTATGAAGGCAAGCTATGTGAGCTCTCATCCTCAATTTTCAAACGTTATAATTCTCAATAGAGAGAAAAAACAACTTTTGATAGGAAATTTTGTTAATATAGTTGGTTCCCATAGTGGCTGGTGGTGGTACTACAGTAGAAGTCTTAGTAGAGGTGTTAGACATAGTGAGTCAAAATCACAAATTAGGTAAACTAATCTAAAAACTCTAGTGTGCACAAATAGATTAGTTCACGTGACCAAAGTCAGTTCTCAAAGTAGTGGTCTTTAAACCCCTGCTCTGATAAACATAAATGTATAGAGTCAGGTTAGTTGTGCAAGTGCAAAGACCTATGAAAATACCTTTTGAGTATTTTTACAAGTTTTAAACAAATAAACAAACTATATGCGAAAATATGATAGACCCTTTTATCCTCCTCAAAATAACTTAGAAAGAATGGATTTTACTCGCACTAAAACAAAGGTTTTATAATGTCAAAAAATATGAAAACACTTTTTCTAAAGCAAATGCCCATGTGAATGATCAAATCGGTTTTTATGAAATATCAAGTATAAGCAAGTAATTAATGATCAAACAATAGATAAGCAAATAATGAAGTAAAGTAAGTATATAACACAAGATCTATAGTGGTTCGGAGGCTAAACTGCTCATATGTCCACTTTCCCTGATTTAACAGGATAATTCTTTAATCACTTGAAATTAACTTATGTTATATATTGCCAAGGTGCACTCTTCTACTTCTTCTTCTCTCTTGATTTCTTACAACTAAACACTTGTTGTAATACTCTTAATACTTCAAACTGGACAATACTCTCAAATATCTCTCAAAGTGAAAGTAGAGTTTTTTTCTTGGTACTAACTCATGTGATATCAATGTAAAGACAAGGATATCACTTTCTAGGCTTAGAATAATCAATAAGTTACCGCCTAGTGGAAACTAAGGATAACACTCAAATGTATGTTTAAAAGCTTGATTACACATGCTTGAGTGTTTGAATGCTTTTGATAGCTTGTAAATTTCTTGCAATAACCTCAACTTGTATGTGTTCCCGTTAAACTTGAAAAGATCCAAGTTTTCCCCTATTTATAGAGATAAGAAACTATCCATTAGTGGAGATAATCCCATATTTCATAAATTTGAACATTTGAACAGTTCCCGGGTGTGCATACGAATAGTACATGCAATTCACGTCCAATTGTGAAAACTTCATTCTGTTTTCAGAGTTAGTTATGCTCAATGCTAGATGGCAATCTTTCAATCAATCATTGGCCTTCTTAGAATATTCTTTGACATTTGAAATAACGACTTGATATTGTCCTAGGTTTGTTGCATGGTCAATCAGGCTCGATTACCATAAGTGAGTGACCTTCAAGTGCAATTTGTTGGGAATAAAATGATACATGTTTTGATTAAATACCAAAACCCCCTGAGACATGCCTAAGTCAAATTGAGAGTGTTCTAAAAATGATAGAACACATAGCATAAGGCTAGATGAGAAGCTGAAATGTTAAGCAGCTCTTAGACAATTAGATGCACAATTTAAGGGGGAACCTATGCTTTGAAGATGATGAAGATCAAGTCCCCTCAAGGCTCAAATTCTGGAACTATCACTTATGATCAAGGACACTCTATGAAACAACAAATGCACTGATCAGGAGAGTTGTCCAAAGAAGATGTCTTTATACAGAACAAGATTATAAAGATCAAAGGACAAGTCCAATAAGATGCTCTGATCAGGAGAGTTGTCCAGAGAAAGTGTCCATATGCAAGACTGGTAAAATCAAAAGGACAAGCTTAATGACTCTAATCGGGAGAGTTGTCCAAAGAAGCTAGCCATATGCAAGAACAAGTTTACCTAGCTCAAAAGGACAAGGCTACTCAAAGGTTTTTGATCAGGAGAGTTGTCCAGAGAAGCCAACCCTATGTGAAAAATGCTCTGATGATAAAAGACCAAGTATGCTGATCAGAAGAGTTGTCCAGAAGAGTTGTCTCAGCATGATTGAATCAGAACAGATGCTCTGAAGGTTGAAGGTCAACTATGCTGAAGAATTAGAGACAACTATACCCTAAAGAATTCCAATACAACATGCCTAGATCACTTTGAAGTGAAATAAAGGGAAAGAGCCAAGTCATCTGATAAAGAGCAAGCCAACCTTGCTGATAAGCAAGACTGCTGATAGTGATAAGGAGAGTTGTCCACTAGATAAGGAATGTTGTCCTATCATTGGATCAACCTTCAGAAGCCATGTCCAAGTCCTAACAAGAAGTCAAACATTGGGAAAAGTGCTACAGGAAGAAGACAAAGTCTTACAAGCCGTTTATTACCCAAATGAGGACATGTCACTATCAAAAATCTGTCTTCCAGTTTGAAGAACTCAAGGAATACATTTATAGCAATTTGGGGCTGCCTCTCCAACGGGCAAATCCTCCATTTTGTCTATAAATACAGAAGTGTGAAGACCATTTGAAAGCACCTCAACAAAATCCAACTACTCAAGTATTCTGAAACTCATAGAACATACAAGCTTTCAAAGACTATCTTAGTCTTCATACACTTCTTCTAAGCTGAACTCAATTGTATATCCATACACAAGCTTAGAGAGATATCCTATCCTTATACACTGATCTCCATTGTAAAGGATATCTCATTAGTTGGAACCTTACTTCAATCCTTACCCCTTTCAAGAAAGAAAGTGAGAAGGTTGTTGTAGTAGAAGTGGTAGGAGCTGACTGTTGAGAGAAGAACAGTTCAGTTCTGAGTTGAGAAGAGGGTACTAGGACTCTAGACATCCTAGGGATCAATTCACTAAGGAGTGGTGTTATTGATCAAGTGCACCTTGGCACTATAAAACAAGTTAATTCCAAGAGAGAAGGAATTATCCTGTTAAATCAGGGAAAGTGGATGTAGGAGCTTGAGTCTCTGAACCACTATAAATCTCCTGTGTTGATTTACTTTATAAGTACATACATTCATTCAACACTGCACACAAAACTGATCTTTCAAAGATACCTATTCAAAGACTGTGCAAAACTGATTTGGACAAGTTCCCTGAAACTTAACTGGACTGTTTTGGATTGACAAAGTGATTTCAGAGTCTTAAGGAGTCTAAACTTAAAGGGCCAACCACTATTCCGCACATATAACTCCTTTAGATAGTTATTCAACTAAGTACTCAAAAGTACTTAGTAGCTTGATTATCTTAGAAGAGTTAATCATCTTCAGCAGAGTTGTCCAAGACAACCTTGCTGAGTCTTGGTTTGATCTCAAGTTGAAAAGATTTGCATACAAGTGTATTCCCCCCCCCCCCATACACTTGTTATATACTCCTTTCAGGACCAACAAGTGGTATCAGAGCAGGGGTTCAAAGACCACTGCTTCTGAAAATCCATCTTGATTTTCAAAACTCTCATATTTGGTGTGGTCACTGAACTGATCTCTATCTGAAATCCATCACTTATTGACTGACTGATTATTATTGAGATATGGCCAACAACAATGCTGTTCCTCCACCTGCTGTTCAAGGATTGGACAATATGGCCACAAATCCAGTCAATCACATTTCTCATCACAAACTGCCCATGTTTTCAATAGACAATTATGATTTCTGGAAAATTAGAATGAGGGCTCATCTTGCATCTCTTCACACTGATATGCTAAGAGTAATCACAAGAGGACCTTTTGTGTTTACTCAAACTAACCCCAGATTGACAGATGAGCAAAGAGCAGATATAAGGGAACTGGTTCCCAAAGATGAAGATGAATTCACTGCTGATGAAAAGAGGAAAGATAATTTGAATTATCTTGCCATGAACACCCTCTATCAAACAATTCCAGTTGCAGTTATGGGTAGAGTCTACCACTGCACCACAGCCAAAGAAATTTGGGATACCCTTGCTGAAATGTGTGAGGGCACTGAAAAGATCAAGGAGAACAAGCTCCAAGTTGCTGTGCAGAAGTTTGAACAATTCTCAATGGAGTCTGATGAGTCCATTGATAAATTTGTTGGTAGATTCACTGATGTGATGAATGAAATTAACTCATTGGGCAAGGTCTACACCAAGAGAGAGGTTGGATTGAAAATCTTGAGAAGCCTCACTCAAAAGTGGGATGTCTATGCTGTAATGATGCAGAACACCAAAGACCTCTCCACCATGCCCATGCAACAAATATTCTCAGAACTCAAAGCCTATGAGTTTGACCTAAATAGAAGAAAGCCTGTTGAGGAACCTTCAAATCCTACTAAGGGAGTGGCATTCAAAGCCAAAGTTGCTGAACCAGAAATGCAACCCACTCCAGATCATCAAAGACAGTCTCTAAGACTAAAATAAAGGAAGAACTAGCCTTGATGGCTAGAAGGTTTGACAAGCTCAACACAAGGTTTGGTAGATACAAGAAATTCTACCAAGACAACAAATTCAGGAGAAGATACAACTCCCCTGAAGTTCAGGCTGAGGACAAAAAGCCTGAAGAGAAAAGATCAGAGGACAAGTCCTCTGATAGGAGAAGATCCAGTAGAGCTGACCCTTCATCATCTAAGAGAAGAGAAGAATCCAAGAAGGATGATGATGAAGATCTGTGCTATAATTGCAAAAAGAAAGGGCACTTCCAGTATGATTGCCCTGAATTGAGCTCTAAAGAAAGAAGAGAGAGGCAAGCCAAAAGAGATACAAAGTTCACCAACAGAAAGGCCATGATGGCTGGTGATGAATCTGAAAGTGCTGAAAGCTTCAACTCTTCTGATGGATTATTCTCCAACAGTGAAGATGATGATGATGTGTGCAACATGGCTCTTGAGGATGATGAGGTATCCTCTACTTCTAGTTCACCATCATTCATCTCACAAAACACTAGTGAGGTTAACCTGAAACTTTCCTTAGGAAAGTTGATGGAAGATTTCACTAGATTACAAGAATTTCATGACAATTGTGTGAGAGAAAATGAAAGATTGGCTACTGAACTTACCAAGAACTCTGAGGTAGCTGTTGATGTCAAGTCTACTGAGTTGTATCAACAAGTTTTGAGAGAGCTTAAGGAAGCAAATCTCAGGATAGTTGATCAACAAAAGGAGATTGATAATCAACTCCTCTCTCAGAAAAGAAAAGATTTTGAACTAAAAATTCTGAATGCCAAATTTGAAAACCTCTCACATGAATATGATATTCTTAAATCAAGTGAAGAGAGCCTGAAATTAAAGATGTCTGCTTTGAACAAATCCTCTAGAGCAATAGAGGAAATTCAAAGTTATCAAAGACCTATGGCTCAAAGAAGTGGATTGGGTTTTGATCCATTTGAATCTTCACCTTGTCTTAGTGTTGCATCTACAAGTAACACTAAGAAAATCTTTGTTAAATCAGTGGTACAACAAGCTAAAAATGAAATAATTCAGCCACTGAACAAAGGAAAGGGCAAATTGAATAAGATGCCTACTCTAGTGCTTCAAGAGACTAGACCCAAACCTTTGGAAAAGGTCAAGGCTCCTGAACATGAGAGAAATGTTGGTCAGCAGAGTAGACCCAATGGAAGGGCAACTCTCCTGAACAATGTTCAGAGGAGTTATCCAAGGTATAATCAGCCTAGGCCAACTCATCTGAGAAAGCCTCAGCTGAATAGACCTAAGGACAACTACCCTCAAATGCAGAATAAAATGAGACAACCAAAACCCTTCATGCCAAAGGGTAATAAAATGCCTTTCCTCAAAGATTTCATCAAATTGCACAAAGAACTCATAAGTTCAGGAGAGTTGACAACTCCCCTGAAACCTACAGAGTTAACACATTCACACATACTTTCCCAAAGGCATTTAAGGGAAAGACAGTGTATGTTGATGCACAAGGAAATCAACTTAGCCACCTTGAATCAATCAGGGTTATTAGGCAAGTTTGGGTTCCCAAAGGTACAGCTAACCTCTCAGGACCCAAAACTCAAAGGGTACCTAAACCTATCTAAATGCAGGTACCATTGGGCCACAAGAAGAGGAGCATGAACAAAAAGACAGCATGGTACCTTGACAGTGGATGCTCAAGGCACATGACTGGAAACAAGGAACTCCTCACTGACTTCATTGAAAAAGAAGGCCCAAATGTCACCTTTGGAGACAGCTCACAAGCAACAACAAAAGGTTATGGTACTTTGATGATTGGTAACATCAAAGTAACCAATGTATCTTATGTAGCTGGTCTCAAATATAATCTCCTAAGTATCAGTCAATTCTGTGACAAAGATTTTAAAGTTAAGTTCTCAAGTGGAAAGTGTCTTATTAAGGATAAAACTCAACAAACATTACTGACTGGAACTAGGAAGGGAAATGTGTATTTTGCAGACTGGGACAAGTCTACTGATGCTGCATGTTTCATTGCTAAAAGTTCTAGTGAACAAAGTTGGCTATGGCACAAGAGGCTAAACCACCTGAACTTCAAATCTATGAATAAACTTGCTAGAAATGCATTAGTTAAAGGACTGCCTAATGAGGTTTTCATTAAAGAACATGTGTGTAAGCCATGTCAAGAAGGAAAACAGATTAAAGCCTCATTCAAAGGTAAACCAGTCATCTCCACTGAAAGGGTACTTGAACTTCTACATATGGACCTGTTTGGACCAATTAACCCTTCAAGCATAAATGGTAGAAAATACACATTGGTGGTAGTAGATGACTTCTCTAGGTTCACATGGGTAGTATTTCTCCTTAATAAGAAGGAAACACAAGTCAAACTACCTGAACTTCTTAAGAGATTGTCAAATGAGAAAAGCCTTAGCATTATCAAGATAAGATCTGATAAAGGCACTGAGTTCATAAATTCATACATCAATGAGTATTGCTTATCTAATGGAATAGCTCATGAAACCTCAGCAGCTAGAACTCCTCAACAAAATGGAGTTGCAGAAAGAAGGAATAGAACCTTAAAAGAAGCTGCTAGAACTTTAATTGCTGATTCAAATTTACCTAAGAGGTTTTGGGCTGAAGCTATAAATACTGCATGCCATACTCAGAATAGATGTTTGATTACTAAGGGGCAAGGCAAAACCCCCTATGAACTCTGGAAAGGAAGAATGCCTAAAGTGTCATATTTTCATATATTTGGTTGTAAATGTTTCATTCACAATAATGGGAAAGAACAGTTGAAAGCTTTTGACAGCAAAGCTGATGAGGGAGTATTCCTTGGATACTCTCAAATCAGTAGAGCTTTCAGAGTCTACAACAAGAAAACTCTTATAGTGGAAGAAACACCTCATGTTGTGTTTGATGAGTCTATCTTTGAGATCAGGAATGACCATTTGGAACCTGAAGAAATCACACAGAGGATAACCAGATTAAGCCTAAAAGACAAAGACACTGAATTCATAGATGTTGTTCAAGCAAATTTACCTGAAAAGCTCACATTGGACAACAATCCTGAAGGCAACCTTCCTGAGACAAACCCCACTGATGGAAATGGTGAACTGAATGATCCAATCCCAGTTCACATCCAGTTAACAACTACCAATGAAGAAGCAGTTCCTGCTGAGGTAGTTAATGGGTCAAATAATCAAGGGGGAACTCAAAATGTTGAAAATGCCAATGTCCCTGACATTGAGGACAACACCCCTGATTATGTTCCTGAATTAGATCCTGCATTAAATTATCCTGAATTCTATGATCAAAATGACTCACCTTCAGTAGAGGACAACTCTACTGAAGAGATCAGAAAAAGAAGGACTTGGTTGTCTGACCATCCTACTGATCTAATACTTGGTGATCCAAGTATTGGAGTCAAAACTAGAAGATTTCATGGTGAAAGTGCTCTTTTCTGCTGTTTCTTGTCAGAACAAGAACCAAGTGACATTGAGGAAGCACTTCAAGATGCCAATTGGATCACAGCAATGCAGGAAGAACTCAACCAATTTACCAGAAATGAAGTATGGGAGCTGGTTGATAGACCTTCACATCAAGATGTTATTGGAACCAAGTGGGTGTTCAAGAACAAAAAAAAATGAGAATGATGTAATTGTCAGAAACAAAGCAAGACTAGTGGCAAAAGGCTATTGCCAACATGAAGGCATTGATTATGATGAGACATTTGCACCTGTGGCAAGTCTGGAAGCAATAAGGCTTTTCTTAGCCTATGCAGCCCACAAGAGGTTCAAAGTGTATCAAATGGATGTCAAGAGTGCCTTTCTAAATGGAGTCTTGAAAGAAGAAGTCTATGTGGAGCAACCACCAGGTTTTGAAGTTGGAAACCAAGTTTACAGACTGAAGAAAGCTCTATATGGACTCAAACAGGCCCCTAGGGCTTGGTATGATACATTGTCACAATTCCTATTGGATCATGGATTCACCAAGGGAACTGTGGACAGAACTCTCTTCAGAATCTCTGAAGGAGAGGACATCTTGCTTGTCCAAATTTATGTAGATGACATAATTTTTGGATCCCCTAATGAGAAGCTGTGTGAGAAATTCTCCAAGCTCATGCAAAGCAAGTTTGAGATGTCCATGATGGGGTTGATGAACTTCTTTTTGGGTCTACAAGTCAGGCAAACAAAATAAGGAATCTTCATCAACCAAGCTAAGTACACCAGAGAAATGATCAAGAAATTTGGGTGTACATCAAGCAAGCCAGTAAGGATCCCAATGAATACTAATTGGAAGATGGATCCTGATGAAAGTGGTGTTCCAACCAACTCCACTGAGTATAGAGGAATCATTGGATCACTCCTCTATCTCACTGCCAGCAGACCTGACATCACCTTTGCAGTAGGTGTTTGTGCAAGGTTTCAAGCAAATCCTAAGAAAAGTCACCTTGAAGCTGCAAAAAGGATCTTGGGGTATCTCAAAGGCACTAAGAATTTAGGCCTTTGGTACCCTGCTGATGACAACATTGAGCTAACTGGCTACTCAGATGCTGATTATGGAGG
The DNA here is from genome assembly GCA_963675135.1 of Galeopsis tetrahit. NCBI lineage: Eukaryota > Viridiplantae > Streptophyta > Magnoliopsida > Lamiales > Lamiaceae > Galeopsis > Galeopsis tetrahit. Next base: position 47,691,110 of record OY776126.1, on the reverse strand, counting down.
ATGCAGAATTGACAGAAAATCCACTTCAGGAACTTGTCAATTTTTGGGCAACAAACTCATATCTTGGTTCTCCAAGAAACAAAATACAGTGGCTACTTCCACCACTGAAGCTGAATATGTTGCTGCGGGAAGTTGTTGTGCTCAAATCCTCTGGCTAAGACAACAACTCAAGGACTACAAAGTCAACTCTACTGAAGTGCCAATATTCTGTGATAACAATAGTGCCATTGCTATATCACAAAATCATGTCTTACACACAAGATGCAAACATGTGGACATCAAGCATCACTTCATTAGAGATCATGTGGAGAAGAAGGATATTAAGCTAGTGAAGATCCATACAGATCATCAAAAAGCTGATATACTAACTAAGCCACTTGCAGAGGCAAGGTTCCTGGAATTATCAGCAGAGTTGGGTCTTCTTGATCCAGGGAAGTTGGACAAATGAGTCCAAAGAAGTTCATTGATTAAGGGGGAAATAAACTCAAAACTTCAGCAGACTTGGTCAAGTCTACTGAAATTCAGAAAAGATGACCTTACCTCTTCAGGACACTTGTCCCTTGAAATTCAGGACACTTGTCCACAGCTTTTCAGGACACTTATCCATGTAGGGTCAGATAAGTTGTCCTAGCTATCAAACCAAATCTTGGTATGATAAGCACCTATTTTTGGTGATCAATGCCTATTTCGAAATCTGTCCCATTGAAATACAGTTTTCACCTTTCTGGGATTTAATTTGTCTCCCACCCAAAAGGTCACTTTCCATTCATTAAATGCTAAGATTTAACTCTTGTTTGCATTAAACTTTTTGGGACATGATCTATCTCGAAAAACCCCCAGCCTTAAACAAACATTAAAACCACCCACGTTTTGAATAAAACAGTTCTTTCACTGTTACATTGGTTTTTGACCATTGGATCAAAAATGGACAACTCCCCTGAAATCAATCCTAGCCGTCCATTTTGGATTTCCATTTTTGATCACCTTTGAATTGCATCAAGACTTCACCAACTCATTGACAAACATTCCTTTTAGAATATTCACAAGTCTTAAGATCCCCACAAACACTTCTTCCCCAAGTATTCGAAACCCTAACTCAAATTTTCTTCAAACTCTCTCAAAGCCTTCTCTGCAAATTTCAATGGCCCCCAAAGTTAAACCAGAAATGCTTGTTGATTTCTCCAACAAGGCTCTAGACCTTGACTTTGGCTACTTAAGCAACAAAAATAATCTTCATTTTGAGCCAATAGTATCCTTTGAGAGTGAGGATCCTGAAATCACACCAACCTTAAGATGGTTGAGGAGAGCTGGACTTCAAAAGTTCATGGAGGAAAGACCAAGTTCATGCTTGGAAAGTTACATGGCAGAATTCTTTGCTTTTCTCAAGTGGAGAGGCAAACCTGAAGATGGTGAAGTATCCACCAGATTGTCCTATATAGCAGAAGGAGAGGAAGAAGAGAGATTTCATAGAGTGAAATTCTCCTCAGAAGATCTGGAAGGAGCTTTTGGATTGCCTTATGAGGGAAGGAATCCAGAAGTTTATGGTACTGGCCATGAAAATGAGATAACTCAAGAATGGCTATTGATTCCAGGCCCCATTTCTTCAACACAGAACAAGAAGACTCTCAAGCCAGAATTTCTTAACCTCTTTGAGGTAGTTGCTAAGAGCCTCTTAAGCAACACTGGAAGCTTGGAGCAGATCAGCCATCCAAGAATCAGAATCATGGCTGCCATTATTGATGCCAGTGACAAGGGCATCAAGTTTGATTGGAGGACCTTCATCATATCTGAGATGATGAAGGAAAAGGCAAAATTCAAGGTGAAAACCCACAACAAGGTGGTGCTAGAAGGGAAAATCAAGTATTGCACCAGGGCAAGCTTGTTGATTGAAAGATTTTCCCACTACTCTCAAATGCAGACCTTTGCAAAACCCCTCCCAGCCCAAACGATCTTGTTCAGAAAGCTCAGCAAGAAAACTGAACAGAAAAGGATGCTTATGGCCAAACCTGCTGAAGAACAGGTTGAAGAAAAGCCTAAGATGAAGAAGAGAACCAAGGCCAGGGCTGTCAAAACAAGGAAAATGTCTCAGTTGTCTTCAAGAGAAGCCTCAGGAGCATCAGCTGAAGTTGATGCAGTGGCAGAAGAGGGAGTGAGTGTGCCTTCTGACCACTCAGAAGAGTTGAGGAGGAAGTACAATGAGACTAGGCAAAAGAAGAAGGGTGATAAGAGGATCAGGGAAGTTGTCCCTGAAAAGGAAGGTGAAGGAAGTGGGAGCAGTAGGGCCAGCAAGAGAAGGGCCAAGCCTACTGAGAAAGTGTTGGAACTTCAAGAAGAAAGGTCTCTTCAATTGGCTCTAAGGGAAAACAGAGCTGAAAGCAGAATCAAATCTAGGTCAAGAACCAACTCATCTGGTTCTGGAACTCCAGAATCCAAGATCCCTGAAAGTCAACCTATAGAGGCCAACATCCCTGAGTTTCAGAATCTTGAGCCCAACTCCCCTGAAACCCATGTTACCCCTTCCAACCAACCCATTACCTCTGTAGATCTCACTAAGAGATACTCCCCTGAAGGAAGTGTGCAAAGAAGTGGCATTGATGTGCTTGCAGACTTAGCAGTAGATGAGACAAGACTCCTGTCTCCCCTTGACTCATCCATGCTCAACTATTCAAAATTCTTAGAACATGCACTCAATGAGCCAACCCCTCTGAGTAAAGCCCCTTCAGATTCATTACTCTCTAAAGCAACTGAAGTACCTTCATTTGAGCCTAACACTTCTGAAGCCAACATCCCTGAACTTAACCTGCCTAAAGCCACTCTAAGAGAACCCAGAGCCAACTCCCCTATAACCCAAAGTCCCCATTCAAGTGGAGATGAGGAGGAGTATACTTATGAAAGTATGCTCAGAGGAGGAGCAAAGGCTACTGTGGACAGTTTGTATCCACAACTTGCTGAATTTCCAAGAATTCAGAAGATATTTCATGATCTAAGGATGCTTGTTGATGTAAAAGACAAGTCTATGATGGAGATATCACAAGTCATCCAAGATAAGGGTGCAAACTGGTGGCAAATAGAGGAGAACAGATTGCTAAACTTTGCTGGAGTTTCAAAGACAAGATTTCTCATTGATGAGGAAAGTTATGCAAAGCTAGTAGCTGATAAAATTGAGGAGGAGAAAGAAAGAAAAGCTAAGGGAATCAAACACCCTGATAGTAGCTCCAATGATGATGATTCCCCTGATGATCCCTCAAACCCTTCAAATCCCAACCCTCCTGAAACCCCTCAAGCCAACCTCTCTGAACCCTCTCAACCCAAGTCTTCTGTAGCAGATAGACTTTCAAACCCTCCTAGAACCTACCATAGGAAAGGCTCTGTGTCATCAGAGGTGTTGACCAAGGGTGGTAACACAACCAAGGACACATCTGCCAATGAAGGTTCTTCTGAACCCAAGGCACAACCTAAAGATGTTGAGGTTCCTGTACTAGAGGCTAGTTTGATTAAGGCCTATTCAGTGTCAGAAGAGTTGGACACTGATCAGCCCTTAATCATTCAGGATGACTCAGTGGATGCTGAGATAAGCACTGTGATCTCCTCACAACTGCCATTTTTGAACCTTGTTGAAGGTGAAGATGTTGCAGGATTAAGAGAAGGAGTTGAAAAGGAGAGGATAGTTGAAAAATCAGAGGGAGTTGTGGATGAAAGAGAGGTAGTCATCACTAAGATAGTGAGTGTACCACCATATGAGGGTGGAATAAGTGAGGAAGGACAGGTTATTCTTGAAGTCAAATCTGAACTTCAGGAATCCCTTGATGAAAGGAGGCCTGATTCCTTGGGTGAGAACATCTTAAAAGAAGAGAGAAAAGAACAAGTTGAAAATGAGAAGAAGACTGCTGATGTATCAAAAGAAAATGAGGGTGATGAGTGCTTATTTCCTAACTTGTTTGATCTGTCTAATATTGCAGGTATCTCTCTTGACCAAATTTTTGCAGATGAATTCTTAACAGATGCACCTATCCAAGTAGATACAGGCTCAGCTCAGGCCTTACTTGGAATGCAATCAGAGAAGTTGGACTCCTTGGCTCATCAAGTCCAATCTGCTCATGCTGAAACTTCAGGAGCATTGAATGAGCAAGGAAGGACTCTAGCATCTGTAGAAATGAGGCTCACTGGCTCTGAAGATGTTGTGCTACCAACCCTTGAAGCAAGGATTAGTGGTGTGGAAACTGGCCTCCAAACCATTTCCACTGAAGTTCAAAATGCCAAATCCACCATGGAAGCCATCTCAGAGGAGGTCAAGAAAGAGCAAAAGCTGCTGAGAGATAATCATAATGCCAATGTCAAGGCTCTCAGGCTAACTGTCAAGCAAGCTCTTGGAAAGAAGACAGCACTGCAAAAGAAAAGAGCTGAAGAGCAAAGACTAGCTATGGTAAAAGCAGCCTCTGAAAAGTTTTCCCAAGAGGTATTGGCCAACATTGCTGAAGGTGCAGTGGCCAACCTCACTGAGCTTCTTAAAACCCAACTGGATGCAACCCTAAAAGCAACCTTGGAAGAGGTTGTCCAACAAAAGATGAAGCCTGTTCTAGCTTTTCTTAGCTTGAGCAGTGATAGAATGCAAAATATACATGATGAAAATGTGTATTTGTTGGAAGAGATGAAATCCCTAAACCAGGCCCAATCCCTGATGGCCTCAACAATGAGTGACCTCAAGCCCCAGTGTTTTGATGCTGCCAAAAAGGGGGAAAGGGAAAGAGCTAGAGCAAAAGGTGCCTTGGTAATTGGGAGCCCAGTCAAAGGGAAAGACAAAGCTGTTGAAGGAAAAGGAAAAGAGCCTGAAGTGCTGAATTTGGAAGAACTGAATGAAGAAGAGCAATTAGCACTTGCAGTAAAGAATTCTATGGCCTCAGCTCAAGAAGAAAAGATGAGGTTACAACAAAGACCAGGTGGTGAAGTGTCTGGTTTGGACAAAGATGATGAAGGTGTCCAAACTAGAGGAAAGATCAAGAGGGCAAAAGGAAAGAAAAGACAAGTTGAGACATTCACTGACTTTCCTAGCAGCCTTGATCTTCCACCTGAATTCAGAATTGATGAGGATGAGCCTACATCAAAGAAAGCCAAAACTGCTGAAGAGCCCAAAGCTGCTGAAAAAGACAAGTCTTCTGAATCTGACAAAAGTGCTGAAGGTCCCAAGTCCACTGAAGACATTGAAGAGCTATTTGCTGAAGGATTTGGACCTGAACCTAAGAAGAAGACAACTGTCCTAGCTCATGATCCATCAAAGCTGTTTCATGAAGGGTATGGCAAAGACCCTGAAACACAACAGAAGCTGGCCATGATGAGGGCCCAAGAGAAAATGGATTTGATAGAAGAAGCTAACAGAGCAAGAGATAAAAGAAGAGCAAACTTTCAAAAACCAAGAAGGAGAAGAGAAACTTACAGCAAGATGAAGCCTCAGCTTCTGATCCCAATGGACACCAAATATCCACATTTGGATAAATGGGTGCCAATTCATCTTAATGATACATGGAAAGAGGCAAAAAGGGAGTTTGTCTATGACTATTATGTCATTGACAGATGGAATGGAGGAGATGCAAACTCTGCCTTCACTGAGTTCATGCTGGAATACTACAGAGAGTTGTATCAACAACTACTTGCAGCTACTGACATTGCAAGAATTGAACTCAATGCTCCCAAGCCTATCATATATATGCCTCCAAAGCTTGATGGATGGATTGACCAAGCAAGGATCCTAAGGGAGTTCACAGAAATTCTGAAACTGAACAAGATGGCCCTTGGACCTAAAGGAACCAACCAGGAAGCCATGGAACTCAAAAGGAGAGTGTGGGAACAATATGGGATGGTGCCACCTCCTGAGGATGATCTCTAAGAATGGCTAAGTCTTCTGACTCTTTCTGGATGAAAAATTATCTTATCTGAAGATATTTTTGCTATCTGGTCAAATCTGCTGAAATTTGGACAAGTCTGTTGATATGTGCATTGACATGCTGTTTGCTCTGACATGGTTTAGAATGATCTGATACAAGAGTAAATGCATTCTACTTTGAAATATGGAATATCTTGTATTAGTCAGCTCTGATACTTGAAATAGTTTATTTTGCCCTGATCCTATGTTTAGTGTGTATATCTTGATTTGTAATGATTTCATGCTCTAATAAGTTATCTTCAACTATCAACATGCTTGTAATGATCTTTTATATGAATGATAGTTGAACTACTTTTGAATCAAGATACATTATTACAGAAATCTCTCTATGCCTAGCTATGAAACCTACTTGCAACAAAAACAATGAATACACTAACACATTGTCTTTTCAGGAATATTGATCTTAGTAATGTCTTCTGAAGATATGTGTAATAGGTGTAGACAAGTCACTTTTGCTTATAATGTGTAGGTTTTGGCATCATCAAAAAGGGGGAAATTGTTGGGAATAAAATGATACATGTTTTGATTAAATACCAAAACCCCCTGAGACATGCCTAAGTCAAATTGAGAGTGTTCTAAAATTGATAGAACACATAGCATAAGGCTAGATGAGAAGCTGAAATGTTAAGCAGCTCTTAGACAATTAGATGCACAATTTAAGGGGGAACCTATGCTTTGAAGATGATGAAGATCAAGTCCCCTCAAGGCTCAAATTCTGGAACTATCACTTATGATCAAGGACACTCTATGAAACAACAAATGCACTGATCAGGAGAGTTGTCCAGAGAAGATGTCCTTATACAGAACAAGATTATAAAGATCAAAGGACAAGTCCAATAAGATGCTCTAATCAGGAGAGTTTTCTAGAGAAAGTGTCCATATGCAAGACTGGTAAAATCAAAAGGACAAGCTTAATGACTCTGATCAGGAGAGTTGTCCAAAGAAGCTAGCCATATGCAAGAACAAGTTTACCTAGCTCAAAAGGACAAGGCTACTCAAAGGTTTTTGATCAGTAGAGTTGTCCAGAGAAGCCAACCCTATGTGAAAAATGCTCTGATGATAAAAGACCAAGTATGCTGATCAGAAGAGTTGTCCAGAAGAGTTGTCTCAGCATGATTGAATCAGAACAGATGCTCTGAAGGTTGAAGGTCAACTATGCTGAAGAATTAGAGACAACTATACCCTAAAGAATTCCAATACAACATGCCTAGATCACTTTGAAGTGAAATAAAGGGAAAGAGCCAAGTCATCTGATAAAGAGCAAGCCAACCTTGCTGATAAGCAAGACTGCTGATAGTGATAAGGAGAGTTGTCCACTAGATAAGGAATGTTGTCCTATCATTGGATCAACCTTCAGAAGCCATGTCCAAGTCCTAACAAGAAGTCAAACATTGGGAAAAGTGCTACAGGAAGAAGACAAAGTCTTACAAGCCGTTTATTACCCAAATGAGGACATGTCACTATCAAGAATCTGTCTTCCAGTTTGAAGAACTCAAGGAAGACATTTATAGCAATTTGGGGCTGCCTCTCCAACGGGCAAATCCTCCATTTTGTCTATAAATACAGAAGTGTGAAGACCATTTGAAAGCACCTCAACAGAATCCAACTACTCAAGTATTCTGAAACTCATAGAACATACAAGCTTTCAAAGACTATCTTAGTCTTCATACACTTCTTCTAAGTTGAACTCAATTGTATATCCATACACAAGCTTAGAGAGATATCCTATCCTTATACACTGATCTCCATTGTAAAGGATATCTCATTAGTTGGAACCTTACTTCAATCCTTACCCCTTTCAAGAAAGAAAGTGAGAAGGTTGTTGTAGTAGAAGTGGTAGGAGCTGACTGTTGAGAGAAGAACAGTTCAGTTCTGAGTTGAGAAGAGGGTACTAGGACTCTAGACATCATAGGGATCAATTCACTAAGGAGTGGTGTTATTGATCAAGTGCACCTTGGCACTATAAAACAAGTTAATTCCAAGAGAGAAGGAATTATCCTGTTAAATCAGGGAAAGTGGATGTAGGAGCTTGAGTCTCTGAACCACTATAAATCTCCTGTGTTGATTTACTTTATAAGTACATACATTTATTCAACACTGCACACAAAACTGATCTTTCAAAGATACCTATTCAAAGACTGTGCAAAACTGATTTGGACAAGTTCCCTGAAACTTAACTGGACTGTTTTGGATTGACAAAGTGATTTTAGAGTCTTAAGGAGTCTAAACTTAAAGGGCCAACCACTATTCCGCACATATAACTCCTTTAGATAGTTATTCAACTAAGTACTCAAAAGTACTTAGTAGCTTGATTATCTTAGAAGAGTTAATCATCTTCAGCAGAGTTGTCCAAGACAACCTTGCTGAGTCTTGGTTTGATCTCAAGTTGAAAAGATTTGCATACAAGTGTATTCCCCCCCCCCCCCCCATACACTTGTTATATACTCCTTTCAGGACCAACACAATTACATAAGTTTTGAACTTGTAAATTACTCCCCCAATCCACACGATTATTACGAGTAACAAGCGCACAATGATCCGAAATCGATCTTGGCAGAGTCCACAACTTCGAGTTAGACCAAGCTTCTAAACCACGTTAGTTAAAAAACAATCTATCAAGCAGAGACATCGCGGTGCCTATACCAAGTATATTTCGTACCGTTCAAAGGCAATTCGATCAAACCACACATTGAAACAAAATCCTCAAACTTAGAAATTTCAGACACAGGAGAGTCGTAGAGCAGCCTCTTCTTTCGCAAATATTCCTCACGATGATCATCTATTGTATAACATGTATACATTCATCCATAACGCTTTTTCAATCTATTACGTATCTATAATTATTCAGAATACGTCCTTTACAATTACCTTAAATTTAGAAACATAGAGAAAATACCTTCCGACATTTGTAATGTAATCGGGATCAGAATTAACCATGAGTGCTCTATTTTTACCCATACTTCCCAGACCAAACAAATCTTTAAAAAAAAAAAAAACACATGTTAATGTTTTAAGAGATTAAATTTTTTCTAGTCCATTAAGCTGGCCTTGTAAGTTTGTATAAATTTTGAAATTGGTCAATGTTGATGTGGCATGCAGTTTGAGTTTTCTTTTATTTTCTTTACCCAAGTGTCAAGTCTTTGTATGTTTTGTTTGAAAAACTCTCATATTAAAACTCATGTCAAAGTCAAATGAACAATCGAATGAAGGACGAAGGGAATATTAGATTGCCCCTTTTTAAAATGAACATAAACGCATTCACACCATTATCCGTGCGTCCAATCTCAATATCTCTGTAATTCAGAAACGCTTCCCTCGGATTTTTCGACACGAAAGGCACCATGTAATCGTACACCTCTCGAGCATCATCCAAGTACCTCGTTTCAGCAACGCTGCCGCTTTCATTCCAAAACATTAAATACTGAATCTTGTAAATATTCCCTGCCCTGTGCGGAAATGACGTTTCTTGTTCTGCAATTTCACTCATTCTTCTGCCGTACGGATTGAACTTCACAGACATTGTCCCTGATAAGGCCATTCTCGTAAATAATCCTTGTAAACCCAGTTTCGTAATCGGGATTTTCACGTAATCGGAATTGATCTTGAACGGGCTGTAGACCGGTGGTCTTCGGATTAACAACTTTGTTTCGGGGGTTTCCTTAAGTAACCACATTTTTTTTTTTTATCCACTTAATTATCACTTTTTGAATTTAGTCCATTATGTTTCAAATGACAAAAAGCTAGATGAAATTGAAAAGGAAGTGAAAGCATTTACCCTGAAGATTGGTGAATCTTCTCAGACTATATCAAATGTTGTGTCAACATACTTCCACACTGAAAATGAGTCTATCAAGAAGGAATAAGATGAGATATTGAAAGTGAAAGCTGAAGTTGCAAAGGAAAATGAAGAAATCTCTCAGATGTTGTCTAAAGACATTGATAAGTTAACACAATCAATGGGAATTGAAAGAGACAATCTAATAAGAGAGACTACAAAGAGTTCATTGGTTGCTGCTTCTGATCTATTTAAAGCCAACTTGGATGATGTGATAAATGCGATGAAGATACAAGTTGATGAGGCTATTCGAAAGCAAGTTGACGAGGCTGTAAGTTCCACTATCTCTGCCCTTTTTATCAATCAAATTGATTCCCTTTCTGCACAGATTAAGAGAATTGACGCATATCAACAAGAATTATCTTTAACTCTGGCAAGTGTTGATACCAACTCTGCTAATCACCCTACTAAAGATGAGGCATTTGATGATGCAAAAAAGGGGGAAGATTGGATTAAGGGGGAAGGAAGCAAGAGAAAGGGAAAAGGAAAGGCAAAAGCAAAAGCAAAAATACTTGATATTGTTGCTGCTGAAGAAGAGGACTGCCCAAAGACAATGAGTGGAAACGTAAGAATGCTTACTCAGAAGTGGAAGAAACTGGGCAGAATTATCTGACTATGAGAAGAGTAAGAAGTCCAAGACCAGTGAACCAGATGATGAAGAAGAAATTGAAGAAATATGGAAACACCCACCTTGGTAAGGAGAGAACAAAAGTTGTCTGTAAAGAGAGTTTCATCAACTTCTGAAGCTATGGAAGCTAGAAAGAACAAAGCTCCTGGATTTGAAGAAGTAGCAAACATTTTTGCTGAAGGGGCTGGGCAAGATGCTAAAACAAGGAGAGTTGTAAGAAGATTGGTCATTGAAGAAAGAACAAAGATGTTCAAAGATGCTGAAGAGTGCAGACTTAAGAGGCACAAACAATTCCTTCCAGGTCACTCAAAGTCCTTTAAGAGTTCTTATGCTTTGATGATGGAAAATAGAGCTAAGAGAAAGATTGACTCTTAAATGATTCTCACATGTTGACAAATGGGCCCCTCCTAAATTAAATGATGCTTGGGAAGAAGCAAAAATAGATTGCGAGCATCTTTTCTATGTTGTCAAGAGGTGGGGAGACTTTGAAGATGTAGATGGACTTTATGAAGGGTTCATGATGGAAAACTATCCAGATATGTATCCCAAGATACATGGAGCAGTTAAGAAGGAGAGAGCGATTGTGAAGACTCCTGAACAGATTTTCTGGACTCCACCAATGAAGGAAGATGGAAGTGGAATTGATAGGAAAGCTATCACCAATGAGTTTGTGCAGCTGGTCAAAGATGAAGATCTTATAGAAAAGAATGATGAAATCGTGGCTTTGAAGAACACGCACTATGCTTCTTATGGTTTAACACCATTGTTCAAGGAACTCCCAACCTTCCTGAAGAAGAAAGCCGAAGCAAGCAAGTGATCAAGATGAAGAAGGTCAAGTCAAGATTTAATCTTTCCTAGTTACTTATGTTTTTGTTAATTTCATTTGAACAAGGGTATTTCTAAGGTAAGACAGGGGGTTCGCCTTGCCTTACATCAAGCTTCCAATGAAAAGTTGCCACGTCATTTAACTTCACTATGTGCGATCGCCATTCTCCATTAAATTAAAATTTTAATTTTTATAAAACAAAATATAAAAAGACCAAAATATCCTTATATATATTTTAAATTTACTTGTATTTTACGATTTACTATCTTACCCTCTGTGATGAAATGAGAACAGACCGAAAGAATTTTGTACTGAATTTGCAGAAGGAATCGAGAACATTCAACAACATGAAGCACTGTTATTCTCTATGTTCTTGTTGATTGACCCGCAACCCATCTTCAGTGAGCCTCCACCATAGAGGTCGATGGCCCTAGATTCGAGTGGCAAACTAATCCGTTAACCATTGAACCGCCGTTCACGGCAGATTCAGGGCTCGAACAACACATTTTTTTCTCTCTCTCTCTCTAATTCCAGAGAAGCCCTTGCTTCACCATCGTAAGTCGTGCAACCAAGTGCCGCCTCACTGTGGCGGCGAGTTTCTGTCGTTGTTGCTCGCCGCCGATGAGATTCTATAGCGTCGTCCCTCTGAACCGCCGTCCACCGATTTCTTTGGCTTCTGAGTTGATGTCGCGCAGCCGCAAGTCGCAACCCATAAGCGATGCCCACTGGCCGAAGTTGTGGCTCAGTGTGACTCGGCCGATTCACTTCTCTTTGGTTTTGATGCTTTGCACCTTTCGCTCATGGAGATATGCTAATTATCTTTAGCTTAATTGAGGTGGTTTGATTTTGTAGATTCTTAATGCATATACATGGAGATCAAGCGAGTCATCTGTTTGTATTGATTTGATGATTGAGTTAAATTAGACATTATCTGTTTGGACATGGAATCTCTAATTGCCTTAGAATTTTGGATTAAGATACTCTAAATTTGTATATACTTTGGATATCCTATACATTAGGTGCTGTTTGGTTAGGAATGGTGGTGGATGGGATGGGGATGGAGATTGGAAAAATATGGATGGGGTAATCCATGAATAGTAATTGAATAAAAATTGTGTTTGGATTGAGATTGAAAAATAGGTGTGGATGGAGAACTTTATGTCAAATCAAGTAGGAGAGAGAATAAATGTGTGAAAGAAAAGTAGGAGAGAGAATAAATGTGTGGAAGAAAAGTAGGAGAGAGAATGAGTGATTAAAAGAAAAAAAGAGTGATGTGATTGTATAAAAATAGGTATGTGGATGTATTATAGGGGTGGATGGGTATTTGAATGAGTATTTGGATGGAGAGGGATGGGATGGGGGATGGTGGATTCGGATGGGCCAATCCCAAACCAAACACAACTGTAGCACACATATATGGTTATATGAGAATAACTTTGCTGAGATAATTTGTATGCTTGATTACGAGGACTATAATCATGAAATAAAAGTATGCAAAGGTTCTCGCTGTTATGCAACACGATTGAGAGGGGCAGTTCTACTATTTGCTTACTGATGAGGGATGAATCCTCATGTTTATGGAATGATTCAAAAGTGATATATAAGTTTCTTATTTAGTTGATTATGATACACTATTAAAATTTGAATTGGAATGATTATTGTGTTATCATAAATATGTGTGGTAGATTCTTCATATGACTGGAATGATGTAATGTTTCGGGAAAAAAAAATATCCATTTTTTTTTTTGTGTGTGTGTGTGAAGTTCTTCATGTGGTAGTTTTGTATAATTCGTAGTAAGAGTACATTGGTTCTTGCTCGAAAGAATCAAACAAAGAATCAGGCAAGAGTATATTGCAATCCAACCAAGGCCACCCCAAGATTGAGGAATGATGTATTCGGATGAGGTCGTATACAATGAATCTGGTAAATGTTCTCTTCTTTTGTTTGTTAAATCAACTGTTAATCTAATCAAAACGAATTCTTCAGTTTTCAGGACTATTATTATAAATGAGAACTATTAACAAAAATTAGAAACATGTGGGCTACATTTTTTTTAAATCATGAATTTAACTTTATATAGGAAATTTTTCATGACTTTTTTTAGTATGTGTTTCTTCATTTTACATATGAGATAAACTTATCATAACATCAATTATACTGCTATGTTCATTTCAAAAGATTGTGGATCAAGCAAGAACCGGAAAAGTCACAGAAAGCTCAACTATGTGATGAAGAAGAGGAGTAGATTCTAAGCACATATCAACGTAGTGTAAATTGCTAGTTTTTTTTATTGATAGTCGAATAGTGATCAATACCACAGAACAAATTTGATCTATAGTGTTAAGAATTTCATTCATCTACTTTTTAGTCCATTGAGGCTAATTTTATTTTCAGTCCATGAATAATTTTCTTTAGAAAAATACGAAGATTGTAGTTTGCTGTCAAATGAATTGTTTTGTTTGATTTTCATTTTTCCAGCATCATTGTTTTAACCATATCATTTTGTTGGTACTAATTTGTATATTTGTAGCTAATAATGGCTCTTGTAAGAAGAAATAAATAATCCCCATTGTCATGTGTGATCGTCTTTCATGCATATTGCAACATGCTTTTTTCAAACTGAGGAGGCTGCACTTGGAAGATGTTGTTATATTCAAAACTTTTCATATATTATTATCATATTCCTAGGTGAAATTCAACTGCACTTCAATCTCATTGTGAAGAGGCATGCAATAATTTAGGAGTAATTGAAATAAATTCATTTTAATCATGACCAGAATGCTAAAATTATATTCTCTCCTATTCTTTTTATTTGTCATTCTGGCCATTTGCACAAATTTTAATAAAAAAAATTTATACCTAAATTAACCTTATTAAATAATTATTAATTATCTTAATTTTGACCACACAAATTTGATTGAGAACAATAAATTAGAATATGACTCATTTTATTCTAACAAATATCCCTCATTTTACTCTAACAAATTCCTCATTTTAAAAATAAATCTCATCATAAAATTAAAATAAAAAAAAATAAGGATAACACAAAGTAACCGCTATCTTCATCTATTTTTTCTCAAACAATTTGGTAAAAATTTAATCGAAAAAAAATTAAATTAAAAAAAATAAGTATCAATTAAATTACAGTAAAAAACTCACAAATTTCAATCTTATTTTATCTCCAACATTTTTGGAGATGTTTAGAATTGGTGGTAGTATAAAAATTAAAAAGAGAGAAGAAGGTGATCCATCAAACATGACTAATGAAATAATCAAAGAATTTAATTAGACACTGAAATTTATATATAAAAAAATGAAATTAAATAGGGGTGTCTCTGGTACTGCAGAACGACAATTAAAATCCAGAAAGTTAAAAATTTAGAACGACATATAGAATGAATAGGAGGGAGTAATAAAATTATTTGGGTTGGTCTGCTATGAACTCGAGTGCATGTTGTGCACCTTATGTTGCACTTTATTTTATGTTGCACTTTTCAGTTTACTGTCTTACACTTTTTGGTAAATGGTGTTACACTTTTCAATTATTAAACTGTATAATAATATTTTTAGTAATAATTGAAAAGTGTAAGTCAGTAAACTGAAAAGTGCACAACATGCACTCTCGAATGCATACTAGACTTTACCAAATTATTTTCAATCCTTGATTAAATCATTAAATTGCGCATTTGCGCCAACGACGCAACTCCTCAAAATCCAAGACACCTGAAAACCTATCGATGCATTACACGACAAACCCACAACCAGACAACAAACAAGATCACACAGATTATCACATCAAGTCATCAATTGATAGAATAATCCACACTTGCTTTTTCCAAACTTTCTTTGCCTTTTGGTTCCGTGATATTTGTCCAATGTAGAACCCTCCATTTTTATCGTTCTCTTTCATCTCCCCATTTCTCCTTTGATGATAAATTCCCTAATCATCCTAGTTTTTGCATTAAGCAGCTTCTTCAAATCCCTAATAGTCCCCATTGAGCTTGGGCCTCCCCGATGTGGCCCGACCCACCTTGCAGGATTCCACTTTCTCCCAGCCTGTGACTATTCGATGACCCGATTAGCTCCAAGTTCTTCAAATCCGATCTCAACAACCGACGAAAAATAGGGATAAAGTACCCTAAAAACAATGAGAACTTAATTTGTGTCCATCCTTAGAAACCCCAGCAAACACATCTCTCACGCTTTCTAGAAACGCCAACCCCTCAGACTTCTCCAATTTCTCATTGAAAATTGCGAAATAAGCAAAGGGCTCTTCGATTAAAAAAAAAGCATAATCTGGGTAATCTGGGTGAGACACATTTTAAGATAGAGATGAAAGATAGGATTTGCAAGGAAGGAGCAAGGGAGGGGGAGCCATTATGCGTGGGAAGATGGGAAAATTTTAGTTTTAGTCCTATAAAGTTTGATACATTCCAAAATAAATCATTTAAGTTTCAACTTTACAAAATACGTCCTTTACCTTTCAATTTAATCATTTTTTACATCTCTTTTATCTTTCTAATGAATTAAAGCTGTCTGAATATTCTCCTTTTAATTTATGTGGTTAAATTATTTGGGATTCCGGTGGAATGCTGGTACGACTTTTTAAATTTTTCTTTTGTTAATAATATGGTCACTGTCTAGTTTTGTTGTGATATATATTTTTACATATCTATTTAAATCAATTGACTAGAGGTATATTTTAAGAAGTTCTAAAAAGTTTTCAATATTTTAAAAAGTTCTAGTTTTCAATATTTTAAAAAGTTCTCAATAAAATTTACATATAATTTTATTTTAAGAATGTCATGTATAAATAATACAGTTCTGAGCAATATTCGAGTTTAATTATCATTTTTTCATGGACTTATCTCAACAGAGAGAGTAATATCACGAAGAAGAGAAACAAAAAATTGTGAACTTTGTTTTTTTGCCTTTTAAACCTGGTTTTTGTCTTTTGTCGTTTATTTTACTTGTTCAAGGTACTTTGATTATTTTAGTGGATAACTTTGGCTAGATGAACTTGGTGTTTTTTTTTTTGTTTTTTTACTGGAAGTTGTATTATCAATCGTTTTTGAAAAGATTGAAATACAGTTTATATTGTAAACATCAATTGATATGAACAACTTCATATATTTTAAATTGTTATGTTTTAATTTAGTTGTAAATTTTATTTTTAATTATAGAATTGTTTTATCAATGGTGATTGGTGCATATTTCAATTATGTTTTTAATTGAACTTGGAAGAATATTTTAATTTTATTTTTAATTGAACTTGAGAGTTTACAGGAAAATTTGATAAATATTCAATTAATTTTTAAGTATAAATAAATGTGGTACCAAGTCAGCCCATCTCACCGAAATCCGGCAGCATTTAATTCATTAAAAAGATAAAGGATTAGGAATCCAACAGCATTTAATTCATTAGAAAGATAAAGGATTAAAATTGATGTAGAAAATGATTAAATTGAAAGGTAAAGGACGTATTTTGTAAAGTTGAAACTTAAAAGATTTATTTTGGAATGTATCAAACTTATAGGACTAGAACTAAAATTTACTCTGGGAAGATGAACGGGTTAGGTTATGAAATTAATTTGATCTAAAATATTTTTATTTTAATCATTTTGTAATATAGCAGTAGGATGTATTATTTTAATAATAAGTATATTTATGTAATTTTTTATAATTAAATATTTTTATTTTTTTTTAGTAAAAGAGTATTTTTGTCATTTTATATGTATTAATTTAATTTATTAGTAGGGCGATGCAGTGCAATTGCATATTGCAGAATCATCATATAAATGAAATTTAATGGTATTTAAAGCTGCTACTTTATTTGGATGATATTTATCTTAATCATTGCACTGGGCTTCTGCGTAATGAAAATAAAATAATATCTCACCAATGGTATCGAATTAAATATCTATACCAATAGTTATTACTTTTAAAAAAAATATTAAAGTAATAGTAGTTTCAAAAGGAGGTGGATACTATAGAGTTAATGGTATCGAAAATATTATTTCTGATACCAATAATAACTACAAAAAAAAAAAATTGATACAAAGAAATACGGAGTAGTTAGTATCAATTATTTTGAGAATCGGACCGGCTAGAACCGGCAAAAATCGGTCAAAAACCAGTTCTACTTTTTTTTTTAATTTTTAACATTTTTATATTTTGAAACACATCCGATCCGACCCCTTTTATCATATTTTTCTCTCATATTTCTTCACACTATTGCTTTTATAATGATTTTCTCTCATATTTCATCAACTCTTTATTCGATGTGGGATGAAAATTTCATATGTTTACTTGTTTTCTCTTATATTTCTTTTACTTTTTATCCAATGACATAATGAAATTCATATGTTTGTTTGTTACTAACACAATTGCTTTTATAATGATTTTCTCTCATAATCTAGTCTTTATTCGATGTTGGATGAAAATTTCATATGTAATTATTTGTTTTCCTCTTATGTTTCTTTTACTTTTTATTCGATCGATGAGGAACATAAATCTCATATATTTGTTTGTCATTCTTTTTTTTATGATGTGTATAACTTCTTTCATTTGAATTGAGAATTAATAATGAATTCCATTATTTAAAAGAATAAATTTAATATAATTTTTATAAATGAATATTTTTTCAATGTAATAAAAAATATAAATAAAAATACATATACTATTATCAAAAAAAAGTTCAATGCTATTAAGTTAATAGTATCAAAAAAATTTATTTTCGATACTTGATAATGATAAGTAGTATCGAAAATATTATTTGATACAAAAAATTAGTAGTATCAATAAATAAATTACTAATACTAAAATAATAATAGTATCAAAAAAAAGTTTGGATGTTATTAAATTAATGGTATCCGAAATAAAATTTCCAATCTCAATGATATGTAGTATCAAAAATATTATTTAATACAAAAAATAAGTAGTATCAATAAAAAAATTACTAATACAAAAATAGTAATAGTATCAATAAAGTGATGGATGCTATAAAAAGTTAATGGTATTGAATTTTAAATTTTCTGATGAAAAAACAATATTAGTATCACTAAATAACGGATACTATAAATTTAATAGTATCAAAAAATATGTTTTTGATACTAAAAGTGAAGATAATATCATAAGATTTTTAATTGATACCAAAGGTAAAATTAAGTATCATAAAATACAACATATACAAAGTGGGATAGCTCAAGTACTGGTTCCTAGGCCTTAGGTCCTGGGTTCGAGTCAAGAGATGTGTATTTAACTTCCATAAAAAAATATATATATATATACAAATTTTTCAATACTAACAATCTCTTTCTTGATGTGAAATTATCAGGGATTTAAACCCAAATAAATCAATAAATAAAATACACAAAAAAATCCTATCAAAATCCAATATTCACATGCCTGTACAAAAATTAATAGAACCAGGGATCTATCTACAGTTTGTTTTGTGTCACCATGCTAATCGAGGTTAAAGTACCATTAAAGTTAAAGTACCACGCGTTTTGTGATTATTCTGAATTTTTCTTCTTACCTATTATAGATTCTAGGATCAAGTTGAGTATCAAGTTTTGCAATGCACCACGCCCATTTTTTCCAGAATAGAACGCACTGACATTCCTCTTCTCCTTCTCCATAAGCAAATGAATGTGTCCAGAATAGAATAGCATAGAGTTGCACAGCATAGAGTTGCACTAACATTCCTCTTCTCCATAAACAAATGAATGTGACTGTCATTTCACATACAAATTGGGTATTACAAAACCAAGAAATAAAGCTTTAACAGAGTATTCACCTTCATTCCAATAGATCTGAGCATATTTCACCTTGAGATGCTTGGATCCGACAGTTTAATGTATCATTTAGCACTTAATAGTAATATTAAAAAAAGAGACATATATATAAATACTTTTTAACATTAATGGAAAGCACAGTAAAACTAATTCAATAATGTAAAAAAAAAAAAATCAAATGTAGCAACGTGAACAATTAATCAATAGAATCATTCATAGATAAGATGGAAAAAGAAAAATGGATCAGAGAAAAGAATCTAGTCTCATCTCCAACTATCCATACCTCGTTTACTTCTAATTCTTGCACCGATTCTCCTTCAATTCAACCATTTTCCACTCGTTTTCGTTTTTCATCTTCTTTATGGAATCAGAAAGCACACCCGGTGAAGTTTCCATCACTAGCCCGTTGCTTTCACCGGAACTTGGCGGCGATTCTGGTTTCGCCACCGCTGTTCTTCTTCTAAGCACCTTCGTGGCTCAGGCTCCTATGTTTTGGGTTCTGCTGTAAGTTCCCAAATTTGAATTTGAATGTCAGTAATTATCACCTATTATATAAGTTAAATTCATCCAGAACGGAATTCAATCATGAGTATTTTAATTACTCCCTCCGTCCCACAAAGATAGGCACATATTCTTTTTTTGGATGTCACATTTCCTCTTTTACTTTAGCATTAAATGTTTTATTGTCAATTTTGCCCCTAATTAATAAGAGTAATTAATGCTTAGCAGATTTTGGAGTATGAAATTGTAAGGGCAAAATTGACTCATTAGCTAAATTAGACTGCATTTATTGATTTTTCTTAATCTGTGTGTAAAGTCAAATGTGGCTATCTTTGTGGGACGGAGGGAGTATTACCGATACCGCTCAAACCAAAAAAATCTAAAAAACAATAAAAAACACCTGTTATCATTTTAATAAAATTAAATAAAATAGGGGTAGAAATAAATATCACAAACCAAATGAAAAAATAAATATTTAGCATTAAGGCATACCAATTATACGTTCGAACATCTTATAGGGGAGGCAGATCTCCTAGATGAATAGTAAGATTTTTTATATGTGGAAGATAGGGCAACATATGTACATATACATAGTTTAGTGGGCCGGATGGCGCACTATGAGACTGGCGTACTATTTAAACCTAGGACAACATATGTATATATAATTTAAAATATATTTTTATTTTATTTTATTAATTCAAAAAATCTTTGAAATAATATGTTGTAAATTTATGAATCACGTTTTTTACAAATTTAAATAAATAATAAAGGCAATTAATATTAGATGAAAATATAAATGCAAAGTAATGATAATATTCAACTCTCAAAAAATAAATAAAATCAGAATTTGAAATTAAAAACAAATAGAGAAAACATAGTTTAACTTAACACATATAATATGAGATATATATATATATATATTTTAAAACAAATATTATTCATATAAATTACTTCCATAAATTTCAAAAAATTTATTTACTAAATCAATGATAGAAAATGTCAATAAGTTTTGAAAATTAGAAAAGGTAACTCACTCCCATATATTTTGAGTTTCATATTAATAAATCAACATTTTAAAAAGAGATACTCCATAATATAATACACTCAATATTAAAAAAAATCATAAAATTCGAATAAAAGATACATTATACTTTTACCAAATTATGATAAAATTTAAATTACATTAAATCTTATCTGATTTTATCTTTATCTTAATCTTAATTTAGTCTATATTTGTGATAATATAATGAGACACGTGTCAAAATTTCACAATCTCTCTCTCTTCATCCGTCTATTTCAAAATCCCTGCATTCTTAGACATTCTAATTAAAAAAATCAATTTTTCCTATTTTAATCTCAAAATAACAATTCAAATATTATCTACTCATAATTATTATTTTTAAATTTTAAATTTTAAATTTTAAATCATAATTATTATTTTTAATTTATTTTTTAAACTTTAATCACAACACAATTTTTTTTTTCAAATTTAGGGGGTGTAATTCTGTAGGATTTTTTTGGACTTGTAAAAGTTTGGGGGTATTCAATTTGGATTTTCAAAACTCTTTAAAAATTCTGAGGTATTCCATACATATTTTAAAAAGTCTTTAAAAATCTTTAGATATTCAAGGATTTTAATACTCTATGAATTTTGAATTTTGTTGGATTCTCATAAAAAAATATAAATAAATTGCACTATCCAATTTCTTCTAAAACCAGAGATTTTAAAGGATTCTCTCACAGAACTCTCAAGACGAAAGATTAGGGATGGCAATATTGACCCGACCCGCGGGTACCCAATCCACCCCGTATTGAGTATGGATCAGGGTCTTATGTTCGACCCGTGGGTATCCTACCCGACCCGAAAAATATATAAACTTTATATATATATATATATATATATATATATATATATATATAATATGAATTTAAAAAAACATATTTCACATTAAAAAAAAAAAAAACTTTTTGCATCAATATTGGAGTTTATGAAAATCTATGTCAATAAAAAAAAGTATATTACACAATCATGTCAACTCTATCAAAATCCATATAAATTAATAAAAAAAGTCAGTCAAACTTTGTCTATCAAAATCCATATAAATCAATAAAAAAAGTCACCGCCATTAATCACCTTATAAGAAATTTTAGTTTTGAAATAGTGTTTTTATCGGTAAAAAAAAAAAAAAAAAACCTTGACTAATTTTAAATATTTATTCACAATATTAATTTTTATAATTTATAACATTTATAAATTTACAAATAAATTTTTTTATCTCTTTTAATTATTTTAATTTTAAAATTTAAATAATCACATGATTTTCTCAAAGTTAAATCTCTAATCTTTTTTTTTAGGAAGGTTTACAAGATTAACAAGATCATAACGAGCAAGATCTTGATCTTCAAACCACTGCTAGTATCGCTGTCCCCACCAATCGTGTGAAGGGGAAACACGAGTGTCCCTTTGCCTTAAAAACGTCCAGGTCTTCAACCTTTAACCCGAGACAACCCCACATTAAGGTGTTCTCAAATCAATAAAATAAGATAAATAAAAAGACAAAGTTTCACCAAATACCCGAACCCAAATACCATATCCCAAGACTCTCGAGTCCATCTCAGAAGAGCCCCACTTCCAAAACAAGTCCCACAATCACAACGAGTCATAAAGGAGAAGAGCAGAAACCCAGCAAGCAAAAACTAAAAAACTCAGAATCTAAACATCTATACTATTAAAGCACCATAAAACTACCTAAAAAAACAAAAAGAGGGATCAACGAGAAAAGTACCCAAATGGTCACCGTGACTCCGTTAGGGATACTTTAAACGATGATCCTAACAACAGACGAAGAACACTACATAAAAGGGGAAGAAACACGGCGGCGGCTACGAGAACTTCCAAGGAAAATAGTAGATCTGAAGATCTACTACCTAAATCTTGCAAAATCTGAAAAAAGAAGAACGCAGAAGGCGACAACTGACCGACGACGAACAAACGAAAGAAAGACGACGAAAGGACGATTGCCCCGATGGATCAGCTGGAAAAAACGGAACGGCGGCGACGGGCGGCGGAGACCGGACTGTCCGATTGAGTAGGGGAGAAGCAACTCTAGAGAGAGAAGTCTCTACTTCACTCCTTCGAATCTCTAATCTTTTTATACGCAACTCATTATCTTATCTCGATCACCCTCTCCGGTATAGAAAAACAACGTTTAGGTCATGGTACAGAAAAGCATTTTTTTTTTCTTTTATTTTTCCTTTTTCATTAAATTTAAATTTTCAGGTAATTTTTCTCCATCTGAATTCATCCGAGTCTCAATTTAAATTTTCAGATAATTTTTCGGAGGTTGATGATTTTTACTTTTTCTCCATCTGAATTCATTTGAGTCTCAATTTCAATTGAATAGGTTTCTGTTGCAATTTTTTTTTTTTCAATTTTATCATAGGTTTTATGTGTCTTCATCTCATAGAGAAAAAAAGTTTCTCATTCTCTATCTCCTTATTATTATGTTTTACTTTCATTTTTTCTTTCTCATTCTCTATCACCTTATTTATTATATGTTATTGGTTTTACTTTATTTTTTTCATGTAATTTTTTCTCTTTCTTTTTCTATTTAATAATTTTTTGCTTTCAATTTTATTATGTTTTTGATTTTACTTCCATTTTTTTCCTGTAATTTTTCCTTAATTTTTTGCTTACATTTTTTTTTTTCAATTTTATCTCATACAAAGGAGGAGTAAAATTCACTCATTCAATATGTAGGTAAGTTGGAATTATGAATTATTTTATTTTATATTATTGCAGAGAAAATGGCAGAATTGGTCCCACAGGTCACACCCCTTCACGCTTTTGGTCCCAATACTCTTCAAACTGGTCCCATACAAACAAAAAAAGACATTTTTAGTCCCAAATTCTGCATTTTTGGTCCCAAAGTTTGCTCTCAGTTAAACCTGCCGTTAACAAAGTTGCAATTTTGATCCCATTCGATTTTTCCCTCCCATTTTACACATTTTGGCAGTACTGGAGGGAAACTTGGTCATTTTTTGGCGCCACTTTTCCCTCCACCCATTATATATATGCCCCAAAACCCTAAACTTCATTCACATGCACCAAAAAATCCAAAAAATCAAAAAATGAGCAATAAAGGTTCATCTTCCTCAACACAAAATTTCCAACACCAACTTGTGTGTCATTGTCGCAAAGCTGCAGCCACAGTTGTGATCTTGGTTAAGTGTTCTGATTTGGAAACACTCCTTGTCTTTAACCTTTAGTGCATAGATATGCCAATCACATCCATTTTGTTTGCATCTAGCATACATCCTTCTATTGTCATTCTTAGTAAGCTTCAAACTTCTCCCTGTCTGGATACCATGCATGATGACAACCTCTTTAAACATGACCTTGGTAGGAAAGATTTGTTGTATGAAGAACACAAGAGCATCAACTTGAGATTTTCTAAAGGTCATATACATGTCTCCCTCATCTTCCCCCTCACATGATGCAACACTCATGAAATCAGATTCATTATCTGCTACTTCATCATTGCTGTCTTCACTATCCTC
The DNA here is from genome assembly GCA_963675135.1 of Galeopsis tetrahit. NCBI lineage: Eukaryota > Viridiplantae > Streptophyta > Magnoliopsida > Lamiales > Lamiaceae > Galeopsis > Galeopsis tetrahit. Next base: position 47,667,025 of record OY776126.1, on the reverse strand, counting down.
TTTGCTCTTTTCAGTTCCTTGCCATTCAACTTCATTGTCTATATTCTCCTGAAAGATTATATCATCTAAGAGCTCATCACCACTTGAGATTCTGCCCTCCCAATCTGAATCATCACCACTTTCATCTTCACATTCAAATTCTTCAAGGCATTCTGTTTCAATAACTTTTCCTTTGTTCTTTAAATTAGCCTCAGTGCTAGCTTCAAATGACTATGTCACTGGTTCAACACCTTTTCCTTTGTTCTTTAAATTAGCCTCAGTGGTAGCTTCAAATAACTCTGTCTCTGGTTCAACACCTTTGTTCTGAGATTGAGCCTCAATAGCAAGTCTTGCATCAGTAGGAGCTATCTCACTACCCTTATCTGCTATCTCACTACCCTTATCTGCTATCTCACTGCCTAAAACTGGTGTGCTCATCACTTCTACTTCTTCATGATAGTAATCTGCCTCCCCTTCTATTTCCTCAAAGTCAGGATCATCATCCCTTAGTGCATCCAAATACAAGTGGCCTACCCTATTTATTGCATTGTTGAAAAATCTCTCAATATCAAAGTATCCATCAATAACCTGAAGTTTCCCATTTTTGTTGTAGGAATAGTACACCTTGTCACCAGAATATCCTAATTGAATAGATAAGCCATCTAAATACTTCATATCCACCCTAACTGTGTCAACAAAGTCAAATGTACTGATAGTTCCTCCTTTATACTCAACATCCCCAACATCATTCAAAAACAGTGTTCCCTCATGGTGAATTTTAATGGAATAAAGTGTTCGACAATTTCCTACAATAGAAAAAAAAACAGAAACAATTATGTTTATGCCTTAATTTTATATATCTCAGCTACCAAGCCCTAATTAACAAATTATTAGAAAATTAACATGAACTTATGCCCTAATTTCACCAATTTCCCTAATTTCACAAATACCTTGGTATATGTTCGAGATATATGACCTAAATTCTACAATGTTCGAGGAATATGCCATAATTTCACCAATTTCCCTAATTTCATAAATACCTATGTATATATATGTTCGAGAATAATGCCCTAATTTCTAAGAAGATGGAGAAAAATCGAAGAAGATGTTAACTTACCATAGTTGGGGGCTCCAAATCGAAGAAGATGTTTCCTTCGTAACTGAGCTCCGATTACTGGCCTGGGGGATGGTTTACTGGGCTTTCTCATAGATGACATTTTTCGACTCTCCTTGCAATTTTTCTGAATTTTGGCTGCGGGGGAGATAACTTTTTTGGGTTTGGGAATGATTTTCCCGCTGGGGAAGATAGCCTTTTTGTTTTTTTTTTGTTTTTTGTTTTATTAAAATTAAATTAACGGAGCAGGCGGAATTTCCGTCCAAAGAGACGGATGTTTTAACTGAGAGCAAACTTTGGGACAAAAAATGCAGAATTTGGGACTAAAAATGTCTTTTTTGTTTGTATGGGACCAGTTTGAAGAGTATTGGGACCAAAAGCGTGAAGGGGTGTGACCTGTGGGACCAATTCTGCATTTTTCTCTATTATTGCATAATAAACTTAATTATAATCTTTATTTTTTCATTCAGGGGATGTAGGATGATTTTAATGAAGATATTAATATAATAGGTATTTGTAAGATCGACATTAAAAGGTACATTATAATTATAGTTAAATAGTTTTGTTAAAAATATGTTAATTAATGATATATTTTATTTAGTAACGTATATTTTATTTAATTGCTTAGGTATGTTACCGATATTGTGGCAGTTAATTTTTAGATTTTTCTTTTAAATTTTTATATTTGTTATTTAATATTTTCTTAAAATAAATGTTTAGGTTCAATATTAAAATTTGTGTGGTTGATAATACAGATCTACATCTTTGGTTTTGTTTGATGAAAATGTAGTTAACTTGATTGGAAAAATAGCTTTGGAAATTCTCCATGATGATAAGGAGGAGGTAATTTGTGCTTTTAAATATATGAATTAGGTGATGAATTTCCATCTTTTATATGTGATTTTTAAGTCATAAGTTAAAAACTATAATTATTTTAATTTTAAAAGAAAATGATTTTTTTATTTTTAATATTTCAAAATTTTGAATCGATTTTTTTTTTTTTTTAATCTAAACCATATATAATTTTTATGAGATATAGAGTGTGAATGTCCTCTGAAATAATTTTAAAAAATTTATAAGATATATAGAGTACTGTGGAGGATTTTAGAGAATTTAGTAATTGTCAATTAAAAAAAAAGTGAGTGTATTTTATAATAATTTAAAAAACTTTATTTAGTAAAGTTTTAGTAATTGTTAATAAAAAAAATTTAAAATCTTTCAACTAAGTTTGATTACTTAGGGCATGATTGGTATGATGGAATGAATTTGAGGCTGAATGGAATGAAGGTTTGAATGGAATGAGGTCCGAATGACTATTCCCATGATTGGTATTGATTAAGAATGGAAAAACAATTCCTTGATTGATTTCATTCTCATGATTAGTATACTAAAATGAAATGCAAAACAATATATATATATTTTATCTTAAATGACTAAAATACCCTCTACTAATAATATAAATTAATAAATATAAAATAATTAAAATATAAGGAAAGTATCATTTTTATAGCTCATGTATATCTCTTTTCTGATTTGAATTAGTCATTAATTAACAAAAAGTAAAAATAATTAAAAATTAAGTAAATTAAATTAAAAAAAAAATAACATGGTTCTTCTTCTCTCTCAACTGTAACTGCACCGTCGTCTCCCATCTTTCTGCCGCCGACCTTCATGCCGTCCCCCACTCCATATTTAATTCAGATTTAAGGATTTTTTTAAAATGAAAATCAGTTTATATCTATAGAACACATCGATTGTTCAATTAATTTAACAAACATGAACAAGAGTGACAACATCTTCTCTTTGCACATATATAGAGAGAAACAATACAAATTTTATATTCTCAGCGTCTTCTCTCTTGAATTAGGGTTGAAGAATATTGAATAATAAATGAAGTATGTAATTGTGAATTAGAGTTGGAGAAGTGAGTTAATGGTTGAAAAGGATAATTATGTAAAAATAAATTAGAGTGATTATTTTAAAAAATAAAATAAAATATAATTCGATTCCACATAGAATGGAATGGAGGGGATGGAGAGGAATTAGAATTCTTTATTTTTGGGAATCACCATTCTTTAAGGAATTGGAATTCCGCGTAAAAAAATATATCAATCGTGAAATTAGGAATGGGCCCATGAATGCTCATTCCATTCCAAGCCTATTATTACATACCAATCATGCCCTTAGTGTCTGAATAAATATGAAGAGTGATCGCCCTAAGGAAAATGAAAAGGGATTAGAGATGTACATTGACTTATTTAAGAAAACTACGCAATTATTTGTTATTATCATGAAATTATTGTTTGTATATTATTAATTTATTATATTTAAAGATATCATTGTATTTGTAGTACGTATGTACAATGTTAAAATGGAAAGGAAAAAAATATAGACGTGAAAATTAAGGATACACACAAATGGTTTTATCATGTCTAAAAAAAAGTAATACACATTTAATTATGTGAATACTATATATATATATATATATTTATTGTTTATTCAATTTAGAGCTTATTATTGATCTAAAGATTGATTTGTGCCATATATGAAAATAGGTTACCAGACAGATGTCAAAATTCTTAAAGGGATGTTTGTTTGGGGATGAAAAATTCGAATTTGAGATTTCCACAAATATTCTACTTTAGAATTTTGATTTAGAAATACCAATAAACTCTACAAAAGTCAATCCTATAAATATCTACAACTCTATATATAGATAACTTTAAAAACCTATATAAATTGTATATTATAAAGTTAAATCATACCCTACTTAAATTCCAAACCAAACCCAAAACATATAAGTCATTAAAATTTAAAAATCTACTATATTTTGAAATCCATATTTCAAAATACCAAAACAAACATTCCCTAAATTCTGTAGAATTGAAATCCATATTTCAAAATACCAATACAAACATTCCCTAAATTCTGTAGAAGACAGTTTTCTATTTTATTGTATTTTGTATTGCGAAAAATCATGCCAGTTACAAACGTTGTGAAGTTTTTAGAAATTTATAATTTTACATATTTTTTTATTAATAAATTTATTTTATAATGACTTTACTTATTAAAAATATTTTCTTAATTTTAAGAATTAAAATTATAATTTTATTATTGCATAACATGTTATTAATATATTAAAAAATATTATAATATATAAAAATACAATAATATACAAATTCAAATTCCTAGAAATATATATGTTATAAATATATTAGAATATAAAAAGTTTAACTCTTACGCATTCAAACAATGAAAAAATATAAAAATTATTTAAAATTATTATTTTAATAAATTCACCCGCGTTTTACGCGGGTATAGAGCTAGTATATGATAAAGTTAAATTATATATATCATGCAATTGGATGTATAGATATAATTGGATTTTAATGTTCCATTTACTCAATTTTATATTTGAACAAATATTTAATCCAAATCAATGAAGATCACTTCTAATTATATTAGTGCAACCAATTGCACTCAAATATTATTCTCGTTGAAATGGAAAATTTTATGTTCCAAAATTGTGCATTCAATCTATATATATAGTTTCCTCTAAATTGAAATTTAAAAAAACTATACAATCCCTTATGATAAAATCATATTTCAATTATTAAAGTTTGAATGATTAGTCGGTGAATTAATATTATTTGTGTAAACACAAATTTCGTGAATTAAATATAAAAACGCGAAATGCAAAACAATGTATTTAATTTCGGATTAAACCTGTATCCGCAAACGAATCCTCTTCGATCTTGAATTTGAGACATTATAATGTTAATCCAAGGGCTTGGCGCCGTATTTTGGATTAAACGTTGAATTTAGGAACTTTTGGGACGAATGTCGTTGAAGATCGTTCTTGAACTTGGGACTTTGTAACGTTAATCCAAGGGCTTGACGCCGTATTTTGGATCAAACGTCGATTTACAGGACTTATCAGGACTTTTCTGGGACTTATCGGGACTTATCCGGGACTTTTCGGGACTTTATCGGGACAACCACCGTTGAAGATCCTCCTTGAAGAAACACTGGATTGAGGGGCTTAGCCCCTTGATCTCCACCCGTGACTTTATCGGGACAACCACCGTTGAAGACTTGAAGAAACACCAGATTGAGGGGCTTAGCACCTTAATCTCCATCCGAACGCGGGCCTTGCACGAAGAACACCTTTGAAGCTCCTTCGACTGCTGAAGAATAATCTAAAATCTCTGCAGAGAATTTTAGAGCCTTGAATGCTTCTGATTCTTGATTCTACAAATGAATGGAATGAGGCCTATAGGTGTAGAACCTAGGGTTTTTATGGGCCAATTTTAAGAATACAATATCTAGGCACGATTTGATTTTTTTTTTACCCTACATCTCCCAATCAAATTTTCCGATTAAGTGAAAATGTGATATACAAGCTCAAATAAAATGTTTCACAGTTTTAGTTTGCACAATTTTTGTTTTGTTTTGTTTTGTTTTGTTTTTTTTTTTTTTTTTTTTTGCTGAATATTGGGTTTAAATCCTTGATAATTTCACTACAAGAAAAGAGATAGTATTTAATTTGTACAGTTGATACAATTGTTGTTTAGTTTGCCCAAAAAGGTTAAAAATACTAACCTAGACGGATCGAAAAATGCCTCAAGAATCCCAATACTACCAAATAAATCAATAAATAAAATGCACAAAAAAATCCTATCAAAATCCAATATTCACATGCCTGTACTGCAAAAATTAATAGAACCAGGGATCTACAGTTTTGTGATAGATTCTAGGATCAAGTTGAGTATGAAGTTCTGCAGGTTAAAGTACCAGGATCACGCGTTTTGTGATTATTCTGAATTTTTCTTCTTACCTATTATAGCAAAAGCATAGATTCTAGGATCAAGTTGAGAATCAGGTTCTGCAATGTATAAAGTACCATGACCACGCCCATTTTTCCAAAATAGCATAGCATAAAGTTGCACTGACATTCCTCTTCTTCATATAAGCAAATGAATGTGAATGTCATTTCACATACAAATTGGGTATTACAAAACCAAGAAATAAAGCTTTAACAGAGTATTCACCTTCATTCCAATAAAGCTTTAACAGAGTATTCACCTTCATTCAAATAGATCTGAGCATATTTCACCTTGAGATGCTTGGATCCGACAGTTTAATGTATCGTTTAGCACTTAATAGTAATATTAAAAAAAGAGACATATAAATACTTTTAACATTAATGGAAAGCACAGTAAAAAAAAATTCAAATGTAGCAATGTCAACAATTAATCAATAGAATCATTCATAGATAAGATGGAAAAAGAAAAATGGATCGGAGAAAAGAATCTAGTCTCATCTGCAACGATCCATACATCGTTTACTTCTAATTCTTGCACCGATTCTCCTTCAATTCAACAATTTTCCACTCGTTTTCGTTTTTCATCTTCTTTATGGAATCAGAAAGCACACCCGATGAAGTTTCCACCACTAGCCCGTTACTTCCACCGGAACTTGACCTTTGTTCTTCTTCTAAGCTCCTTCGTGGCGGTTTCTACAGGCTCTTATGTTTTGGGTTCCTGTGAGTTCCCAAATTTGAATTTAATTTTCACTTGCATATATTTACACTGATCATGCTAAATGAACACATAATGATCATGTAAAAGCCTAATTTGAATTTTTATTTGTTGGGATACCATATTTATTGGCAATTTATGATGCATATTCAGGTGGGGTTTTCCTCGCCTGCTCAGGTATGAATAATAAAAGGAGTGTCTGAATCTCTTGTAAAAGATCAGCCACTTGATTATTTTTAACTTGTGTATAGGGGCACCGTTGGCATGGTGCTTCTTATTTCCATTTATATATGAAAATAGCATTGCATAGCATACCTTGTTCAAACGCTTCTTCTCTTGTAAAAGATCAGTCACTTGATTTTTTTAACTTCAAATCCAGGGCCTAAACAACAGCAACAAATAATAAGAAAAAGAACAAGATTGTCAACAACCAGATATTATTAATTGGGGTATTGGGGTGAGAGGCAATTAATTACACAGAATTCTAGTAGTATATATATGGAATATATTTTTATCCTAGCATTAATTCAGCTGTTATCTTGAAGAAAAGAATTAGAATGGAGATTAATACCTTTTGGCGTAGATTTGAGCGCATAGCAGACTGTCTGTTTGCCAACTTGCGATGAGCCTTTTTTTCTTCTATCTCCTCCTGCAGGCAGGAACAAATTTGTTAGTTAGCTTCTCATTAAACCCAATTATGTATATGTATGATATGTACCTGAGTGAGGCTGCTGAGGTCTTCTTGATCACAGGAGGAGGATTATTTGCAGATTTATTTACTGCCGGAGCTGGAAGCCTCAACAACAGTACCAACTGCAACTTGCTCCCTAATATACACAATGAATGTCAGCAATTATCACCTATTATATAAGTTACATAACCTATTATATAAGTTACATTCATCATAATGATTTTTTTATTTATTATCAATAGCACTTCCTTTACAATTACATTAAATCTAGAAACAGAGAGAAAATACCTTCCGATGTCTTTAAGAACAGGAGCAGAATTTAGCCATAAATACTTGAATTATTACCGATACCGCCCAAACCAAATCTAAAAAAACAAAAAAAACACTTGTTATCATTTTAATGAAATTAAATGAAATAGGGGTAGAAATAAATATCACAAACCAAATGAAAAAATATCACATGCTCAATTGTGATACCCGTGTGGTTCTTCAATGAATGCTCAATTGTGATGTCGATTATCGAACATATTAGAAGGAGGCAGATCTAGCGAGGAGAGGCGAGGAGAGGAGGCAAGAGGAGGAGTTGGCAGATCGAGCGAAGATCTAGCGGCGAGAGGAGGCAGATCTAGCGAAGATCTAGCGGCAAGAGAAGGCAGATCTAGCGATCTAGATTTTTCTATATGTGGGAGCTAGGGCAACATAGCGAAGATCTAGCGGCAAGGGAAGGCAGGGCAGATCTAGTAGTATAAGAATGGCGTACTATTTAAACCTAGGGCAAATGTATATATAATTTAAAATATATTTTTATTTTATTTTATTAATTCAAAAAATCTTTGAAATAATATGTTGTAAATTTATGAATCACGTTTTTTATAAATTTAAGTAAATAAAAAAGGCAATTAATATTAGATGAAAATATAAATGCAAACTAATGATAATATTCAACTCTTAAAAAAATAAATAAAATCAGAATTTGAAATTAAAAACAAATAGAGAAAACATAGTTTAACTTAACACATATAATATGAGATATATATATTTTTTAATACAAATATTCTTCATATAAATTACTTCCATAAATTTCAAAAAATTTATTTACTAAATCAATGATAGAAAATGTCAATAAGTTTTGAAAATTAGAAAAGATAACTCCCATATATTTTGAGTTTCATATTAATAAATCAACATTTCAAAAAGAGATATAATATAATACACTCAATATTTAAAAAAAAAAATCATAAAATTCGAATAAAAATTACATTATACTTTAACCAAATTATGTCAAAGTTCAGAAGAGTTGAACAGCAGAAATGTCTCAGCACACTTGAACCAAAACAGTCATAAGTAAAGGTCAACTGTGCTGATAAGGTCAAAGCTACAGATCTAAATCCATGAATGCTCAAGAATCATCAAGAGACATGAATTGAAAGAGAAAGAGCCAAGACATCTGAAAAGCAAAGCCAACATTGTTGATAAGCAAAGTCTGCTGATATTGATAAGCTGAACTGTCCAAATGATAAGGAAGGTTGTCCTTATCATAGGACCAATGATCAGAAGTGATGTCCATGTTTGATCAAGTGAATCTTGAAGTCATACATTGGGAAGAGTGCTTCAAAGTGAAGACAAAGTGCTTACAGTCGTTTACTTCCCAAATGAAGGACATGCCACTTTCAAGAAATTGTCTTCCAGTTGCAAAGTTCAAGGAAGACAAATATAGGCATTTTGAGGTTGTCTCTCCAACGGACAAATCCTCAAATTTTTCTATAAATACATGAAGTGTGGAAACCATTGAAAGAACCAACTAGTATCCAACTGAACCAACTACTCTGAGATACAAAGGAAACTCAAAGCCTTCAAGCTTTCATAGAACATTCTTAGTTTCCAGAAACACTTCATCTAAGCTGAACTTTATTGTATATCCATACAAAACTTAGAGAGATATCCTATCCTTTTACACTGAGCTCATTGTAAAGGATATCTCAACCTAGTTGGAACCAACATTAACCCTTATACCTTTCCAAAAGAAAGATTAGAAGGTTGTTGTAGTAGAAGTGGAAGGAATTGACCGTTGAGAGAAGAACAATTCAATTATGAGTTGAGAGAGAGTACTAGGACTCTGATATCCTAGGGATCAAGGCACCAAGGAATGGTGTGGTTGATCAAGTGCACCTTGGCACTATAAAACAAGTAATTCCAAGAGATAAGGAATTATCCTGTTAAATCAGGGAAAGTGGATGTAGGAGCTTGAGTCTCTGAACCACTATAACTCTTGTGTTGATTTACTTTCAAAGTACTTTCATTCAAACAACACATTCATACACTGCACACAAACTGACCTTTCAAAGACATATACTCTAGACTGTGCAAAACTGTATTGGGACAAGTCCCCTGAAAACAGTTTAAGTGTTAAGAAGATTTCAGAATTAAAAAGGAGTTTAAACTAAAGGGCCAACCACTATTCTGCACATATAACTCATTTAGATAGTTATTCAACTAAGTACTCAATAGTACGTAGTAGATTGATTATCTTCTGAGAGTTAATCATATCAGAAGAGTTGTCCAGGACAACCTTGCTGAAGCCAGTTTTGGTTAAAGTTTGAAAAGATTTGCATACAAGTGTATTCCCCCCCCCCTCATACACTTGTTATGAAAATCCATTTTGTTTTTCAAAAACATATTTTAGTGTGGTCACTGAACTGATATGCACATTTCCCAAGGTTGATTTGTGGCAGAAGCTACACTCAACCAACGGTCAGATGGGACAAGCTCCCTGAACATTCCTGCTGCAATTTAGAATATTCCAACATTCATTCAATGCTTCACTCTTTAATGCTTCAAGTCTTCAATGCTTGGTTCAGGCATGATTGGCAATAAATGCTTCATTGATTTTGTCTTCTGTGAGCTTTGGCATTCAATGCTCTTGATCATTTGCACTTTAATTGTTCTGATCATTTGCATTTATGAGCATTGCCTTAGCATGCTTGATCTCTCAACTAATCTGAACATCATCAATCAGGGGTTTTGGTATCTAAATCAAAATCATTTTATTCCCAACAATTTCCCCCTTTTTGATGATGCCAAAACCTATTACAAAGGGAACTTGACTTATACTATACTCTACCTTCAGGAAGAATGAGCTGGTCAGCTTGCCTGAAAGAAACTGTTAGCACAATAAATCAAGTATGATATGTCATGTTAGGTTAGTTGAGATAATGAGTTGTTATCTCTTGATAGAAACATAGTGATCCTTTTATATAAGTCAAAGAGCATTACAGAGCTGAAAATTAAAAGGACTCACTAGTCTAGAACTGCAAAATAACAACAATCATAAAAATCATAAAAGCAAATAGGAAAGAAGTGAACTTATCCATCAGAGAGTTCCATCATCTTGAGGAGCAATGCCATACTGAGCCCATACTCTTTTCTTCAATTCCCAGATCTCTTTGTTGGTTCCTTTAGGGCCAGGCTTCAACTTCTCCATCCTCATGATGTTGATGAATTCTTCCAGTATCTTTCCCTCATCAATTAAGTTCCCATTGAACTTAGGAGGCATGTACAGAATAGGACCAGGGGCCTTGAATTCAACTCTGGCCATCTCAGCTGCTGCAAACAGCTTTTGGTAGAGGTCCCTATGATTCTCAAACATAAACTGCACAAAGACTTCATCTACACTCTCTTCAAGCCACTTTCCAATGACATAAAAGTCATATACAAAACTTCTCTTGGCCTCCTCCCATGCATCATTCAGTGAGATTGGAACCCACTTATCATGGTGAGGGTACTGAGTGTCCCATCTTTGCAGCATTTGTGGTTTGAGTCTTCTGTAAGAAGCCCTCCTTCTTGGAGCTTTGAAGTTTGCCCTTCTTCCATCTCTTGCCTTGTTGGCCTCAACCAACTGATCCATTCTCTCTTTAGCTCTTTGAAGAGCTAGCTTCTCCTGTGTCTCTGGATCCTTTCCAAATCTTTCTTCAAATAGCTTAGAAGGATCATCAGCAAGCTTGGGCACTCTTACTTCAGGCTCTTTGTCCCGTTCTACTCCTTCAACTTATTCTTCTTCAATTACAGGCAGCTTGACTGCTTTCTTCAACCTCTTGGATTTCCTCACTGGAGTTGTTTCTTCAGACTGAAATTCTGATGGCAGAGTCAGGCTAGTTGGGAATTCATTGAAGGCTTGCAGTTCCTTCCTCTTTCTTTTAGATACTCTTGTCACTTTCCCCCTTACTTCAGCAACCTTTTCTTTGGGGTCAAGTCCTGCAGACTCACCACCAGGCCTTTGAAGCCTCATTGCCTGACTTTCCATGGCTGACATCATAGATTCCTTGACAGTAATTTGAATTTGCTCTTCTTCAGTCAAGTTTTCAATGTTCATTGGGCCTTTGCCTTTCCCAATGTCTTCTACTGCCTCCTCCTCAACATCAGGGACCTTCTCCTTTCCTTTGGATTCACCAATTACCAAGGTTCCCTTTGCCCTAACTCTCTCTCTTTCCCCCTTTTTGGCATTATCAAAACACTGGGGCTTCAAGTCACTTATAGTGACAGAGAGATGTGAGTGAGCATGAGTGAGGGACTTCAACTCCTGCAGCAAATAAACATTCTCATCATGGATGTTTTGCATTTTGTCATCTGCCATGCTCAAGAATGTGTGAACAGGTTTCATCTTTTGAGCAACAATGGCATCCAAGGTTGCTTTCAGATATTGATCAAGTTTGGCCTGAAGTTGATCAGTGAGGTTGGTCACAACTTGATCAGACACTTTGGCCATAAGTTCAACAGTGAACTTCTCTGCAACCTCTTTCACCATTGCAGCTTTCAATTCTTCAGCTTTCTTTCTCTGTGCAGCAGTCCTTTACCTTAATGCATCTTTGATTGTCCTTCTCAAGGCTCTCACATTATGCTTGTACAAATCTTTGAGGCCCTTCTGCTCTTTCTGCACAGATTTTGTGAACTTCACCATCTCCTCCTTTGCCTTTGTTACTTCTGTTGAAACTGTTTGCAGTCCAGTTTCAACACCATAGATCCTTGCATCTAGTGTAGGCAAGATCACTTCCTCTGAGCCAGTAAGCCCCATCTCCACAGAGGCAAGCGTTTTGCCTTGGTCATCAAGGGTGTCTACTGTTGCAGCATGAGCTTTCTCAACTTCCCTGACCAAAGTATCCAGCTTCTCTGACTGTTGCTCAATGGATGTTGCATTTTTTGATGCAATTTACAAGCTAGCCTCAGTTGCATTTGCTTGCTCAAAATAGATCTTGTTCAAGGTGGACACATTTGCTGAGACTGCTTCTAGGTCAATGTCAGCATCAACTGGGATATCTGTAAGAGAGGCATCTGCAAAAATTTGCTCAATGGTGACAGCTACTGAATCTGCAAAACTAAGAGTGTTAGTAAAAACTCCCTCAACACCCTCATTCTTTTTATCTCCCAATAGGCCTGATTCATCAGCACCTATACTCTCATTTTCAACTTCTTTCTTTTCTTCATTTTCAATAGATAAGCTCACATTCACTGGAGAATCAGGCCTCCTTTCACCAAGGGATTCATCAAGTTCAGATTTGACTTGAAGAATAGCCTGACTCTCATATTGGGCTGCACCCAATATTTCTACTTCATCTCACTCTATGATTGGTGCACTCAGGGAACCAGTAATCATACACTCATCCTCACCTTCTCCCTCTGATTTTTCATCACTATTTGCCTTTTCAACTCCTTCTTTTCCTAAACCTGACACCTCCATATCCTCAACAGGATCCACAAAGGGCAGTTATTGGGAGATCACAGTGCTTGGGCATCCCAAGGCCACTGAGTCATCCTGAATGACTAAAGGCTGGTCAATGTCCAACTGTCCTGACATTGATGAGGCTTTAGCCAAACTAGCTTCTCCCATGGAAGTCTCAACATTGTCAAGCTGTGCCTCAGGTTCAGGAGAACCATCCTTGGCCAATGCATCTTGGACTAAGTCACCATCTTTGGTCAACTCCTCTGAATGATCAGAGTCCTTAACAGAATGATAGGTCAAGTAATGTACCTGAGCAGAATTGAGGCCAGGAGGATTGGGATTGGTGTTGTCATCATCATCATCATTGTCATCATCAGAAGGGCTGTCTGGATGTTTGATTCCTTGTGCAATTCTTTCTCTCTCAACAAGCACCTTTTCATGAACAATGGTGCAGAATAAGGCCTCAGTGGTTAACACACTGGTCTTCTTTACATTTGCAAATTGTAACAACCTATTTTCTTCAACCTGCCACCAGCTAGCTCCCTTATCCTTGATAGCTTGTGCTATCTCCACAATTGTTCTATCCTTGATCTCAACAAGTGCCCTGAGATCATAGAATTGTTGTTGCAGCCTAGGATATGCCTTCAATCCTGGATATAACTCATCCACATTGGCTCTTGCAATCTGCCTCAACATCCCTTCATAGGTGTACTCTTCACCACTTTCTTCTTCATCAGAAGAGTTGACTTGGGATTCAGGAGGGTTGGTTTTGGATTCAGGTAAGTTGGGAATGGGTTCAGAAGAGCTTATGAAAAGTTGTGATTCAGGTGCTTTTGAGAGCAATGTTCCTGAAGAGGTAATTGGAATGGCTGGAATGGGTGGGAGAGTAAATTGATCACCTTCTTGAAGAGCAGTTTCAAGAAGTTTGGTATAAGACAAAAGTCTGGGATCAAGGGGGGAGAATGTCCTATCTTCAATGTCAGCTAAATCAGCTAACACATCAATTCCAGTTCTATCAGGAGCACCTTCAGGAGAATAAACTTTCTTTGCAATAATTGGGGCATCTTCAGGAGTCTTGCACTCCTCTTCTTCATGCCTTGATGGAGATATTCTTTGAGATTGAATATCAGGAGAGTTGGTTTCAGGGTTGTTGGGCTTTTATTTGGATTTGGAGTTAGACCTACTTGCATGTCTAATTTCCTTGAAAAATTCTTTCTTTATCTTCTCCTCTTCCATCAACTTCTGCTTCTCAGAAGTTTTGATGATTCTTCTTCTTCTTTCTGACCTTGTTGGCTTATCAAGGTCCCTAATCTCTGTTACAGACTCAGGTTGCAAGGGGACAACCTCTCTGACTTCTTCACTCTCTTCAGGAGGGTTGACTCCTTCTTCAGCAACCTTTTCAATCTCTTCAGAAGTGGCTCCTCCACTTCTCGACTGGCTTCCTGGGGGTGATTCACTCAGAATCTTCTTTATCTTCTTCATCTTTGGCTGAGCTTTTGGTGGTTGAGCTTTTCTTTTTCTTGGAGAAGTTCTGGTTGTGGGTACAACAACACGTGCTTTCTTGGAGGCTGCATCCAGCTTCCTCTTTTCTGTCTTAGAGGACAGCTTCCTAAACATCACCTTTTGAGCTGGAAAAGGCTTTGACTTGGCTTGGAGGTGGGTATAATGTGCAAATCCTTCTAAGAGCAAGCTAGCTCTTGTGCAAAATTGGAGTCTCCCATCAACTACCACCTTGTGGTGCTTCACCTCTTTGAATTTAAACTTTTCATTCATCATCTTGTCTAGAATGAAGTTTTTCCAGTTGAACTTGACTCTCTTCTCAGCAGAGTCAATCACAGCAGCCATCACTCTCAACTTAGGCATACTGATTTGTTCAACACTCCCAGAGTGGCTTAACAAACTTTTTACTACACAATCAAATAGGTGCCTGTATACTGGTTTCAATGTGTTCTTGTTCTGAGCACTTACAACTTTCTTGGGTTCTATCATCCATGGATAGTAGAACTCCTGATCATCTTTCTCTTTATACATCTCTGGATTCTGCCCTTCTGAAGGTAGCCTAAAGCTAGCATCCAGATCCTCAGCAGTGAAGATGATGGTGTGTTGGCTTTCTTCTTCTTTTTCTTCATCTTCTTCAGCATATGTCAATTTGGTGCATACATCACCCTTTTTGCCCTTCCATCCGAGATAGGCAAAGAATTCAGCCATGAAGGGATTCAGGCAGGAATCAGGCTTGGTGCCAAGAAATTTCTCAAGCCCTGCCTCCCTTAGTCATTGAAGGACTTGATGAACTTCTGTGTCTGGGCTGTCAAAAGCAACTAATTTTTCAAACCAAAGTGAATTTGGATTGCTAAGATAGGAGAAATCAATGTCCAAAGAGGAGTCATTGAAATCTACAAGTTCTTCTCTCTTAATTTTGGGTGCCATGGATAATTTTGAGAGTTAGAAAGATTTTGGAGAAAAGTTGCAGGTTTTGAGAGGTTTTCAAAAGAACTTTGAGAGTTTGAAATTATGAGTGCGTGAGGAAGAAAGTAAAAATCGAGGAGTTTATATATGAAGGGATTTTATTAACTGTTGGTTTATAGATAATAACCGTGGGTAATATAAAGAAACCAATTGGATAAAGTGGGGTAGGCGGTTAAAAGAATGTTTAATGCAAATCAATGGTCTTGATGATGGCTCAAGAATTCATGAAATCTTAATGGAGATTTTGCATTAAATGCTGATTTGCCATTTTGGGGGCAAAGATCTTAATAGCACACGCCATCCTAAAATGTCATACTCTTACACCAAGAAACCTTTTAAAATGTCTAATCAATGCTAAAAATAGCAATAATTATCCAATTTACTCGGACAAACATCCTGAGATGTGTTTTAACTTCTCTCTTAGTCAACTTGTCTGACCAACATGTCTGAGTGGGTCCCAATGTTGCTGACTGGGTCCCACTTTTAACTTCTCTCTTGGTCAACCTGTCTGACCAACATGTCTGAGTGGGTCCCAATGTTGCTGACTGGGTCCCACTTTTAACTTCTCTCTTGGTCAACCTGTCTGACCAACATATCTGAGTGGGTCCCAATGTTGCTGACTGGGTCCCACTAGGACAAAGCTCCTGACCAACATTGCTGAACATCATAAGGACAACCTTGCTGATTATCCCCTTTTTGATAGATTGCTTCAGTGAGGTTGGTCAATCTTGCTGAAGTTCAATTTAATGAACTTCCCCCTTCTTATGAGCTTCCTTCCTTCATTCCTCCATCTTCCCTGGATCAAGCAAGCCTAATTCAGCTGATAGTTCCAAGAACTTTGCTTCAGCTAGTGGCTTGGTCAAGATATCAGCTTTTTGCTTATCAGTGTGGATCTTGACAAGCTTGATATCTTTCTTTTCCACATGATCCCTTATGAAGTGATGTTTTATATCCACATGCTTGCATCTGGTGTGGAGCACTGGATTCTGTGAGATAGCAATTGCACTATTGTTGTCACAGAATATTGGCACTTCATTTGAGATGACTTTGTAATCTCTCAGTTGCTGCCTGAGCCAAAGTATCTGAGCACAGCAACTTCCAGCTGCTACATATTCTGCTTCAGTTGTTGAAGTTGCAACTGTATTTTGCTTCTTGGAGAACCATGAGATAAGCTTGCTGCCCAAGAACTGACAGGTTCCAGAAGTGGACTTTCTGTTAACTCTACAACCTCCATAGTCTGCATCTGAATATCCAGTGAGCTCAATGTTGTCATCAGCTGGATACCATAATCCAAGATTCCCAGATCCCTTGAGATATCTTAGAATTCTCTTGGCAGCATGAAGATGGCTCTTCTTTGGATTAGCTTGAAATCTTGCACACACTCCAACTGCAAATGTAATATCAGGCCGGCTTGCAGTGAGATATAGCAAGGATCCTATGATTCCTGTTGGGATATGAATCCTATAGACAATGTTCTAGATGATGAAAGTATGTTTTGATGGCCAAAAGCAACTTAAAGTTAGTGATATATGTGGTTCTAAGTCATCTTAACTAAGTCATTTGATGAGAAACTTAAATTGAGATTACTGATCTTAATGCTAACTGAAATAAGTTTACTGATCTTATTTAGTAATATTAAGAATAAAATTACTGATCTTAACTGAGTCATTTGAAATAAGATTACTGATCTGAGTATGGAAACTGAGAATAATTTTAGTGATCTTATATGAGATATTTGAATATATACTTACTGATCTTATATACTTACTGATCTTAAGTGCTTACTGATCTTACATGAAAGTTATTGATCTTACATGAGTTACTGATCTTATTGTTTATTGATCTGTTATATGAACTGTTAGGAACTAAGCTGATGTTTTGTATTGTATAGACAGCTTATAGTATAGGACTTAGATGTACTCTTCTGTATATAGTTCAGTTGATGTATAGATAGGTTTTATATATGTAAAGTTGTATTCTATTATAATCAACATTGTAAAGTTCAGAACAGTAGATTAGAACTGGATTAGAAGAAGATCAGAAGACTATGAAGACTCAGAGGACTACTTCAGAGTAAGAAGACTTCAAAAAGAAGAGTTGAAGATAAGCTTAGAAGAAATCTGGAGAAGTTTTGAACAGTTTTTAAGTTACTGTGCTGACTGACTCAGCATAGTAAAAATCCGAAGAGTAAAAATCAGAACAGTAAGTTACTGTGCTGATTTGGTGAAATTGAAGAATAAGTTTGGAAAGCTTATTTAAAGAGTAACTGAAGATTTATTTGAAGATGTGCTGACTTGGAAGTTAAAGGAAGTTACAAAGTCGGTTACAAGAAGAAGTTACAAAAACAGTTTAGAGTTAGTTGAGAGTTAGTTCACAAACTGCTAACTGTCATACTAAGTTCTATAAATACTGTGTGATCTCCTACTGCTAAGACTACTGATCTTAAAACATTCACAAGCAATCTAAGTCTACAGAGCACAAGAAGAACTCACAGAGTTGAAGGAGATTAAAGAAGAGAAGAGCCACTGAATTGAAGAGAAGAATCAAAGGCTATTCAAAGAGAAGCTTTACTTTTCAAAGTTTAAGTTTGTATTTTGTAAAACAAGTGTGCTAGTTACTTGGAAAATTACTAGTAGATCGAAGATATACCTGGAGGTATAATCGATAAGATCAAAGTCTTAATCTTGGGACTTTAAGCCACAAGAAACTCAAGGAAGAGTTAATAAAACATCACAACTGGGATTGTGAGAGTGGATGTAGACTTATTGGTCGAACCACTATAAAATTCTGTGTTCTTTACTTTACTGTTTGATATTTGTTTGAATTGTTTAACTAAGAACATTAAGAATTAACAAAGATAAAGATCTAAAGAAAAGTTGAGTATAAACTAGTAAGGCCCATATTGTTCTGAAAGTACTGATCTGAGCTGAGTAAGCACAGTACAGTACATAAGAAGACTAAATTCCGCATTGCATATTCTGATATTTTGAAAGATTTTTGAAAGTCTATTCACCCCTCCCCTCTAGACTTTCTTAGCTTACTCAATCTTAACTCAACTTTGGGACCAACAAGTGGTATCAGAGCAGTAGTTCTTTGGACTGCTGTTTCTTGATAACCTTGCAGATCTTGAGGGAAAACTTACTGATCTTGCTACTCTTTCTTGATATCTGTCACTATCTGAATACTTGAAATCTATCTGCTATACTACTGATCCTATTTGTCTAATCAAATATGGATGACACTAATGTGAACAAACTTCTCAACCCATGATCTAATGGTGTCTGTGGTGACTGAAGGACCAATTGTCATCATGGTGGAAAACACTGCTGTTCTGGATCCATCTAAACCAGTTGGAGTACTGGTCCTTAAACCAAGGTCAGAACTGACTTCGGAAGAAATGAAACAAAACAATTTGGACAGTCTTGCCAAGAACTACATTTTACATACCTTACCAAATGAGTATCTTGGTAAAATACTAAAATGTAAGACTGCAAAACAAATGTGGGACAAATTGGCTATTCTTTGTGAAGGTACTACACTGATCAAAGAAAGCAAGTTATCCACTGCTGTCCAAAGGTTTGAATCATTTAAGATGAATCCAGGAGAATCAATTGATGAGTTGGATACTCGATTTACCAAAATTATGAATGATCTTGATGTATTAGGAAAGACTTATACTGACAGAGAAGTTAACCTGAGAATCTAGAAAGCCTTGGATGAAAGGTGGAAAATGGTCAAGATGGTCATTAAAACCACACAAGACATTGATTCTTGGCCAGCAGAAACTATGTTCCAAACACTTAAGGCACATGAGTTTGAGTTAGATGAAGAAGATCCTATTACTGTGATTCATAAGGATAAGGATGCCTCTAAGGACATAGCTTTTAAAGCCTCTACCTCTAAGGGGTCTAGATCATCTAAGTCTAAGGCCTCAAGCATAAAAGATGAACTAGATAGTTCTGATCTAAGTCTGAAAGATCAGATGAGCCTTATGATCAAAAGATTTGATAAACTGAATAAGAGGTATGGTAGGTACAAGAGATTCTATAAGGAAACTAAGGGTTCTAATTACAGGGACTCTTCTGTGAACAGAAGGGATCAAAACTCTTCTGAAAGAAGGGATGAGATCTCTAATGAGAATAGGAGAGATAGGAACTCATCTGAAAAGAGAGATAGAAAGTATTCTGATAAGAAAGACAGGAACTCAATTGATAAGCATGACAGGAACCGAAAACATTCTCCTCCTAAAAGAACTTCTAACAATCCTGTTTGCTATAATTGTGATAAGCCAGGTCATTATGCTTATGAATGTCCTGATCTGAGTTCTGAAGATCGAGAAGAAAGGAAAGCCAGAAGAGATCGAAAATATGCTAAGGGTAAGAAGGCAATGATGGCTTACAATGACTCTGATTCGGAATCAGAAGAGTTACCATCGTCTTCATCTGACTACCCCTCTAGCAATGAAGATGAAGCCTTCATAGCAGATGATGGACTGGTAATGATGGCCAAAATAAATGATGAGGTATCATCTGCTAACTCTTTTCAATCTTGTAACAATTCTGACACTGATGAAAGTGATGCTGCTGTTAGCAGTGTAGGAAGTAGTCTTCATCATTCCCAAGGAGTGACTGAAGAAGACCTTCTACAAGCTAACAAAGCATTCATTGAAATCAGTGATGAGAATGTAACTTTAAAACAAGAAATCATTAATCTGAAAGAAGCTCAGTCAAAAGTAGATCCTAATATAGCTGTCATAAATGCAAAGCTATCAGAAGTGTTGTCCCAACTCCAAGAAAAGTATGCATCCATTGACAAACTATATCAGGGTATGCTTAAAACTCAAGCCAAAGAGACTAATGAATTCAATGATTTAAAGATTAAGTGTGAAAAACTTGAAGAGCGCAATAGATTCTTAGAATCTGAAGTAGTGAGCCTAGATCGAAAGCTATCTGGGATGATTAATTCTACTAGAATTAATCAAACTATCTCAGACAGATATAGAGCTCCAAATGATAAAAGTGGAATAGGTACTGATCTGCCTAGTTCCTCTACTTCAGAATTTAAGAACACTAATGGAGCTAGTTCAAGTTCTTTGCAATTAGATAAAGGAAAAGAACATATGACTTATGATGATGATCCAAAACTCAAAGTACAGTCTAAATACATCCCTCCCACTACCAAGAATGGTAAAATGAAGAATGTATTAAGACCAGTACAGTCAAGACCATACCAGAAGAGTTATACTCCTCTGACCAGATCAGATCAGTCCTGGAATCAGAAGAGACAAACTCAGAACAGTAGGCCAAGACAAGCACAGGCAAGTTGGGAACAGCCTAGACCTCCTTTCATAAGGCAGTCTCAGCTGTATTCAACTAAACCTAGGAGATTTGTGCCTCATTATCATAACAAACCTGTTCTTTATCCTCCTCATTTATCTTACAATATCATTGGTGAGGAAAGACCAAAACGCATCTATAAGCCGTATGGTCCACATGCTTTTAGACCTTATTCAAACTATTACAGGCATACTGATCTTACTGAAAAAGGGATAGAACCAAGGAAAGGCTATCTCAGAAAAATAGATCCTAAGTCTGCTGATAATTCTGAATTGGTTAATAAAGTACTATTCTGTGATAAATTTGGAAGGAAACTGAAGAGGTCCCATTTATTCAAATCCTCAATGTTCATTTGGGTACCTCTCACTACTAACCCCCAAGGACCCCAATAAACTAGGGTACCTGAATTATTAAGATCACTACCTTGCAGGATCGACTGGACTTATACAAGAAAGGTGGTTCAGTTGGTGAGACCTGGTACATAGACAGTGGGTGTTCACACCACATGACTGGTACCAAGGCCTTACTTACTAACTATCATGAGAAGGAAGGACCAAAAGTCATCTTTGGTGATAGCTCAATAGCAATCACAAAAGGATTTGGATTCATCAAGAATGGAGATGTTGAAATCCAAGATGTCTCCTATGTTGAAGGTTTGAAATATAATTTGTTATCTGTATCTCAATTCTGTGACAGGGGATACAAAGTTCAGTTCAAAACCAGAAGATGTGAAATAATAGATAAAAGGACTCACAATGTTCTACTTGTTGGCACAAGACAAGGAAGTGTATACATTGTGAATTGGAATAGTTGTCCTAAGAATGCTTGTCTTATTACTAAGAGTCCTAAAGAAAACAGTTGGCTCTGGCATAAACGCCTCTGCCACCTGAACTTTAAGATAATCAACAAGATTGCTAGAGAACATCTTGTTGAGGGCATTCCTAATGAAATCTATTCCAAATCACAAGTATGTGATTCCTGTCAAAAAGGTAAACAGGTAAAGGTTTCATTTAAGTCCATTCCAACTCTTTCAACAAGCAGAGTTTTAGAACTCTTGCATATGGATCTTCATGGTCCTATCAACCCTCCTACATTGAATGGAAGAAGGTATACTCTAGTTATAGTAGATGATTACTCTAAGTTTACTTGGGTAGTCTTTCTACACAAAAAGAGTGATACACAAACACTACTTTCAGATCTATTGAAGAGGTTGCAGGTTGAAAAAGGTCATCCCATTGTCAAGATTAGGAGTGACAATGGGACTGAATTTATTAATTGTTACATCTCTGACTACTGTTCTAAGTCTGGCATACAGCATCTGACAAGTGCAGCCAGAACCCCTCAACAAAATGGTGTTGCAGAAAGGAGAAACAGAACACTAAAAGAAGCTTGCAGAGCTATGATTGCAGAATTCAACACACCTCAGAAATTTTGGGCAGAAGCTATTAACACAGCTTGCCACTCCCAAAATCGAAGTGCTCTTAATAAGGTGCATGGTAAAACACCTTATGAGGTATGGAAAGGCAGAAAACCAAGAGTTTCTTATTTTCATATTTTTGGATGTAAGTGTTTCATACATAACAATGGCAAAGGTAAATTAAATGCTTTTGATGCAAAAGCTGATGAAGGAATATTCTTAGGATACTCTTCTGTAAGCAAAGCATTTAGAGTATTTAATTACTCTACCCTATGTGTGGAAGAAACACCCCATGTAGTCTTTGATGAGAATGTGCAGGACTCTGCTGATCATCAGCTCAGTAAGAAAATTGACAAACTACAGCTTCAAATCAACAATGAAGATGATGATACATGAATATATGAATCTGTACAAGCATATAATCCTTTCCTGAAAGTCCTAGATCAAGATTCTGATAAAGAAAAGGTAAAAGACAAAGGTGAGTCATCTAAAACTTCTGAAATACAAGAATTGAATGACTGCTCTCCTGTGAACAAATCTGGTGATATAAATGATACTGATCTGCATGATAAAAATGATGATAGCATTTCTGTTAAGAATAGAAGGACATGGAAGTCTGCTCATTCTACTGATCTGATTCTAGGTGATTCTAGTATAGGTGTTAAAACTAGAAAACAATTGTTTGATTCCAAGGAAGAACCTAGCAAGTCTCTATTTTGCTGGTGTTGTTTTATATCATCTATTGAGCCTAAAACTATGATTGAAGCTTTAAGTGATAGTAACTGGATAGTAGCCATGCAGGAAGAACTTAATCAGTTCACTAGAAATGAAGTTTGGGAACTTGTTGATAGACCTAATAATCATAATGTTGTAGGCACTAAGTGGATTTTCAAGAACAAAAGGGATGAAAATGATCTTGTAGTTAGAAACAAAGCTAGATTAGTTGCTCAGGGCTACTCTCAAGCTGAGGGTATTGATTATGATGAAACTTTTGCCCCTGTAGCTAGACTAGAAGCTATAAGATTGTTCCTTGCTTATGCTGCACATATGAAATTTACTGTGTATCAAATGGATGTGA
Source organism: Galeopsis tetrahit (assembly GCA_963675135.1). NCBI lineage: Eukaryota > Viridiplantae > Streptophyta > Magnoliopsida > Lamiales > Lamiaceae > Galeopsis > Galeopsis tetrahit. The sequence goes on along the minus strand of OY776126.1, from coordinate 47,643,691 downwards.
AAAGTGCATTTTTGAATGGTATACTTGCTGAAGAAGTTTATGTAGAACAACCACCTGGTTTTGAAGTGAATAGTCACCAAGTATACAGGTTAAAGAAAGCACTCTATGGATTGAAACAAGCCCCAAGAGCCTGGTATGATACTCTTTCTCTATTCTTACTTGAAAATGGTTTTACAAAAGACAAGGTTGATAGAACTTTGTTTAGAAGACAAGAAGGTAATGATATATTACTTGTTCAAATTTATGTGGATGATATTATTTTTGGATCACCCAACAAAACCTTGAGTGAAAGCTTTTCCACACTCATGCAAAGTAAATTTGAAATGTCTATGATGGGAGAAATGACATATTTTCTTGGTCTTCAAGTAAAACAAACTTCAGAAAGTATTTTTATAAATCAAGCAAAATACACTAAGAATTTGCTAGATAAATTTGGTATTAAAACCTGTAAGACAGTTGGTGTGCCCATGCAACCTACATACAGAATGGATCCTGATGAAGGAGGTAAGTCTTCTGACCAACCTCACTATCGTGCTTTAATTGGCTCTCTACTCTATCTAACTGCCAGCAGACCTGATATTGCTTTTTCTGTTGGAGTATGTGCAAGATTTCAAGCAAACCCCAAGGAAAGTCATCTGGAAGCTGCTAAAAGGATATTGAAATATCTAAAGGGGACCATTAATCGAGGATTATGGTATCCTGCAGATGATGATATATCTTTAAGTGGTTATTCAGACTCGGAATTTGGAGGTTGCAAAATAGATAGAAAATCTACTTCAGGTTCATGTCAATTCTTAGGAACTAAGCTCATTTCTTGGTTTTCAAAGAAACAAACTAGTGTGGCAACTTCTACTACTGAAGCAGAATATATGGCAGCAGGTAGTTGTTGTAGTCAGCTTCTTTGGCTAATACAACAACTCAGAGACTACAATGTTGTAGAATCTAATGTACCTATATATTGTGACAGTAATAGTGACATTGCCATCACACAAAATCCTGTTCTACATACTAGATGCAAACATGTTGACATTAGGCATCATTTTATTAGGGATCATGTTGAAAAGAAGAATATTAGGATGGAAAAGATTCATACTGATATTCAAAGAGCTGACATTTTTACAAAACCATTGGCTGAAGTGAGATTCAGAGAATTGTGCATTAGTTTAGGATTGATAGATATGGATTCTGTATGTATATAGAACTGTGCTAACATTTCAGGTACTGATCTTATACCAAGAGGAACATGAAGCAGAAACTAAGAGCAGTACATCAAAACTCAAAATTCAGAAGAGACAACCTTATGTCAGATCACTACACTTAAAACAGGTAACAAGGTTACTAAAGTGACCTTAATCCCAATGAGGAAGCTGGTAAAGCTGAGGGACACTGAGAACATACATTAAGGGGGAATCTGTGATTTCTTAAAGATCCTTTTGTTGACTCAGAACACTAAAGTCATTTTAGCATAAACCTTGATGTGATCATTAAGTTAAACATATTGTTACTAATCTGTACTGTTTTACACTTATATCTCATGAACTAACACTTTTACCAAGGTGAAACAGGCACAGAAGAGGAATTCTCCACTGAAGGGGGAACTGATCTGATTACAGATTTGAAAAGTCTACTAATCTGATCTGATTACAGACTATAGCAGTCTACAGATATATTCTGATTAATAAATTGACTTGTCTACAGAACTGTACTGATTACAAAGCTTCTTTGTCTACAGTACTGATCTGATTACAATTCAGTTATTCTACAGAACTAATCTGATTACTGACTAATCTGTCTACAAAAAGACTTGTTTACTACTAATCTGTCTACAAGAAATCTACTGATCTGACACAGTACTGATTTGAGGATTACTGTGCTGATATCAAAAAGGTGAAATCAGGAAAATTGGGTACTGATCTAAAACTACTGTGCTGACCCATCTACTGATCTGAAATCTACTGTGCTGATTCATCTACTGATCTGATTTCTAAAAAGTTTACTCAGCTGATCACAGTACTCAGCTGATCCAGATAAGTGAAATTTTCTTTATATACTTGTAAGAAAATAAAGTGAAATAGTTTTGGAAACTACTGTGCTGATCTGCATCAGAACAGTCTTTTGGTTTAGATTACTCTAAGTCAAAAATTGTTCAAATTTTAGATTACTAATAGAGAAGATTAATACACTCCTCTACTTCTAACCTAAAAACTGTGGTGTATTTATCAAACACAAAATGGCTCCAAAATTAAGGATGGTACTAGAATATGAACAGTTTATTTTTAAACACGGACTTCGAGACTTAATCTCAACCATTCCTTGTGATAATCAAATCTAATCCTAGCCCTAAATTGGTTTTGAATTTGACAAAAACGATCACTCATCATCGTCTTGCTTACGAGTTCATTTCTGGAAATCTCATAACTTCATAACTACTGAAAAATCTGGTTTCTACAAAATTCTACAAATGGCAACTATCAATATTATTAGTGAAACTAACGAAGTTGCAGGAACTTTTAATTCAAATTTCTGGGTTCGAGAAAAGGGCATTTTTGTAGAAAATGCTGTATATTTCAATGGCCGACACAACGCTGAAAATCAAGCCATTTTGACAATGTGCGAGGAGTGTGGGCTGAGGAAATTTCTGGAATCATCTCCACTGAATGTCTATGAACCGGAGGCTATGGAATTTTATTTGCAACTCAAAGGAGATAGCAATGGTGTTCACTCCATGCTTTCTGGGCATAAGGTCACTATTACAAGGGAAATCCTAGAAGTGATGTTGGATTTGCCTCAAGGCCCAGTGGACATTATGAATTACAAAGCTGGAGAAGAGAAGGAATGTGTAGGAAGATGGTCAGGTGTTGAAACAAAGTCCTTGACTAATCTGAAGAAGGATGTTCTTCCTACAGGTCTTCAATTTTTTATGGACATAGCCGGAAAGTGCTTGTTAGGGCAACATCATAGCCAGGATGCTCTATCAAGTTCCAAGATTCGAATTATGGCTGCAATCATCGACAGAGTTCAAGGTGATTGGCAAGGATTTTTCTTGGAAAGGTTATTGAATGAGAAAGACAAAGTTTTGTTCGATGAGGATACTATGGAATTTTCGATTAAATCGAAATTAGGGTTTGGGAGCAAGCTGAGTTTCTTGTTGCCTCAGCTGGTTAAAAAGCCGTATTGGAGTAATCCCAAGAAATTCCATCATGGGAAATTCTTGATGAAAAAGGAGTCTGTTCGTTTTGAACAAGAGAACCCCTTGGAACAACCTCAAGAACCACTACAAGAAAAAGGGTCTATTAGTACATTAATTTTAATACACTTTTAAACAAATGTAGTGAAAAATAGTTTATTACTACATTGAATTCTAAAAGTCTAAAACTACATCAACCCATATCCTATTAATACACTATTAAGTAAATGTTATAATACAATGCACTCTATTAACACACTCTTAACAAAATGTCATAGTATAGTACAATCATGACAATTTGAATAGTGTATTATTAACCTTGTTTTTACTTTTTCGAATTAATAATTTTATACTAATAATGAAACTTACTTTATTTCTTGAAAACTAAATTAACTTTTAAAAAATATTTTAACCAGTAATTTTATGCCCCTATTCTTGAACGCCTTTTTTTTAATTATACCTTTAGTTTTTTTAATAATTAACCATAATAATTGTATACTAAAATATTTCATAAAATCAAATCTTCTTTTGCCTGAAGTAAAATATAATTTTTTTTTTTTATTTTGTGTATATCCTTAAAATAGCCATGTAATCATTACTGTAGAACCAAAAGGTGAAAATAATTAAATTATAATCTAATAAATAAAATAAAAACATATTTTGAAGAATTAAATCAATATACTAATTTATAGAATTGATAGAGCACGCTATGCAGTTAAAAAATGAGTGGAGAAACTCTCAACCTTTTTTTCCCTTTGTGCGCGCCCTTTAATCAACATTTTAAATAAATAAATAATCTCGATACAGATCAACAGAAATACAGCGAACCCTGAATTAGGGTTCCCTTTAATCAACATTGAATCTGCTGAAAATAGTAAGAAATTGCTCTAAGAGGAAACGCTCTTAATCGAATCCGTTAAGGTATGTATTCTTTTCTTGAGAGATTTTTTTAAATCTTTGATTATCTTTTTGGTATATTATTTGGTGTCACTCCCTTTTATCGCGTAGTTGCTTCTCGTTCTCATATCCAGGGTTCTGCAATTTAAACAGAGTGATTATTTTGAACATATATAATTGTGGGCATAGGGGTCAGATTTTGGAATTAGGGTGGTGGGAGTGGTGGAGGGATTGGTTCTAAGTGAATTCTCTAAATCAATCGAAGAAAAAATAGGTGTTGAAAATATTTTTCGAAATTTATATTGTCTACCAATATTTATAGATATTTTCAATTTTAAAAAAAATATCGTGGAAATATCAGTTCTTCCCAATATCGATATCGGTGACCCCGAAAAATGGATATATCAAGAATATATAGGAGACATTTCCGGATATTTTCATCCATGATTGAATTATAAACACATTAATTTCTTAATTTGTGTTAGAGTTTCACCTTTATATTGTAGTTAGTATTAGTTAATTATGTCATTAGCTGGGTAAGCATATTTATTCCATTTAGTTAGATACTTAGATCAGATGGGTTAGCTAGTAGCAATTACAACTAGCCTGTTAGACCTAGTTGATCAATTCATAGGGTAAGTGAGTTTGAGAATTAAAGACCTGCTTGATAGATATTATGAATAATGATGTATAATATTTTATGAGTATACAATGTCTTTATGTATTTATATGATAAGTTCTTAATTTTTGGTGACAAATAGTTGATGTCATCTTGCTATGGATATCTAATAGTAAAGAATGAGATTATTTAATAAGAATTTGGTGTCTAGAAAAGTTCATTTCATGGTTATTTTAGGTGATATCCATGCATGAACTCTCTTCTAAAGAGCATACATCTAGTTTGTTTAGATCATGCTTCATCAGATTCTATTAAACATTTATGTGCATTTGTGAAGCTTGGTTATGCCTGTAAGTTATTACTAGTTGAATAGAAGATTTTTGGTATCTTCTTCATTGTGGTGTACTTCAATTTCAGGAATCATGAAGTCAGGTTTGTCCAAGTTGTTGAGTTTGGCTTGATTGTTGCTTTTAACATGTTTTGCTGTAATGATGGATACCTTTTTTTTTTTTGTTAAGAAAGTATCTTTGCTTGATCAATTGGATGAAGGAAAGCAGCAGATTATGCAACTTGAACATGTAACTAATATTTTGTGTGATAATCAGTTAGTGTGAGATTTCTTTCATTAAATCCACTTTTTATTTAATCATATATATTTTCTTGTCTCTGTTCCTAGAAAACTGATATTCTGAGACAGTACTTTTAACTCAAAAACAATTGTGCAGATGACACAACAAAGGTGTTGTTCATGAGTCTTCTATGTAGAGTCTGTTGTTATAATCATTATTAAATTAGTGAGATATAGTTCTTGTACTACTATGACATTGATTCACTCCCCTAATCAACCATTTCCCCAACATTATTTGGGCTCATTTGTGATTTTGTCCTTTTTTGTATGATTGATGCTTCAATTTTTAAATATTAACTTTTACTTTGGTGAATAAAATCCTTCCATACCTCCAGGAACTATATATAAAGAGTTGTTTTCCTACGTGTTAATGATTGGCCTGGCCTTATGCAGTTGGGGGTGTTAGTTCTTCTATACAAAAAGCAGTGGTGACATTCATTTTGCTCGGGCCCTTTGATGATTAAAATTATTTGCCTACATTGTCTGATTGTGAGTTGAAGAGAATATCTGAATTATGTCTGAGACCTGAGGAAGTTGAGATATACATCTTTTTTTTTTTTTTTAAATAGCATGTTCAGTGCAATCAATATTACATTCTCAAATTATGGTTCTGCACTATTATAACTTATAAAAAAATGTTGTGTGTTTTTGCAGGGGAGGAGCATAATATCTAGACTTAAAAGGACGAAGACTGGTCGATTTGTTATTGCTAAAGATCAGAGAATCGGAGAGACTAATACACTCAATTCACCATTTTAGTTTTTCGTATAGAAATTATATTGGGTATTTGTATAGAAATTATGTGACGTTCATTCACAAAATGTACGTTATCAAGTATAATGTCTTGTAAGACGGTTAATTTACTATGGTTAATGAGAAGACACCTTCGATATTATTCTTTTACATAAAAATACTTTTTCATTTATTATTATTGTGATTATTATCTAATTATTATTAATATTATTATAAATTCTATTATTATAGTAATTAATTTAATCAAAAAATATTTATAAAAGACAATACTATTAATATTGTATTATTAATTAATATTAAAAAAATGTATTTTAATATGAAATTATACGACACTTTTAAGTTGAGATTCATGGTAATTTAAAATAATTTTAATAATTAATAATGCATTTTAAATTAATTAATATGGTTTATTAAGTGTAGTCTAAACTATTTTGTTCATGACATTTAAGAATGTCTTAATAGATTGATATCTAATGTTACATTAACTTAGAGGACACTATAGTGAAATGTCATGATAAATAAAATGTAGTGAAAAATAATCTATAAATACAATTTTAAATGTCAAGAAAGGCCTTTTTTCTTGTAGTGAACTTGAAGCACAAGAGTCTGGAGCTTCAATGTACTGATCTGATGACAATCAACCTGAGATTAGGTCGAAGGCGAGGCATGATCCGAGCAGTATTAGACTAAGGAGAGGAAGGTCTGCTACAGCTGCCTCAGAGCCAACAGTCAGATTTGTTGAGACTGTGGTGCAATCAAGCTCAGAAGAGCAAGAGGTTAGTGTTCCTAGTCCTATTACTGTTCATAAGAGAACTAAGAGGAGAAGTGCTAGGAGGAAGTTAGTTGTTGTTTCTTCTACCCCTTCAAACTCTGAACCAAGCCCAGCTGAAAACCAAAACCCTCAACCTTCATGTTCTGAACAATCAGCTCACTATTTTTCTGTGACTCAGAACACTCCCCATTCATCCCCTCAGAACACTAATTTTGATCCTACCCCTATTTCTAGTCCTCAACATCAAACTTCACATCAACCTTCACCACATCAATCCCCAACACAGATTCATGATCACTCTAGTGAACATGAATTTGAACCTTCTACTGAACCAATTGACATTTCATCATCCCCTGAACCTGAATTTATAACTCCTAAACCTGCTGATTTAATGGAGTACACTATCTGTGATAAAGAGGATAGAATCAGGATAGATTTGAGGATAGCTTTGTTGAAGCAATTTACTGGATTGGATGAAAGCTCAGTTGAGTTTGAAAAACTCCTTAGGATAGGCACATGGGTGTATCTTAAGAGGAGTACTTTGAAGGAGAATTTGGTTATTATGGAAGGTATGGGAGGTGCTTCAATCTTTGATGATTGGGAAGCAGAACAGATGCAAGCAGTTGGTGTTAACTCTTTTCTTGAGTTAGTTACTCCAGAATCTGTGGCTCATCTTGTTGAAAGATTAACAGGAATTAAGTATACTGTTGAAAAAGGTTGCAACTCCTAATACAGATGAAGATTTGTTTATGGAAAATGAAGAGAAGGGTGTTAATGAAGCTGAGGATGCTGCTGAAAAGGATGTTATGGAAATTGATGAGGATGTTGACAATGCAACAGAAGTGTTTGAGAACACTGGTGTTATTGAAGAAACAGAAGCCTTGGAAAATCAAGAGTTAAATGCTGAAGAGATGGAAAGCATTCCAATTCACTCTACTGATCCTATTATTCTTGAGGATGTACAGGAACAGATCAGAACAGTTCCTGTTGAGAAGGAATCTGATAATTCTGACTTTGAGATGTTGAAAAAGCAGAATGCAGAGCTTCAAGCAAAATTGGAAGATGCTGTGAAGATGTTTCATGAAGCTACTGACAGAATGAATAAGATGAATTCTGAAAACTCTTATGAAAAGGTTATGGAGCATACAATGTCTAAAATTTATGATCTTCATAGATTGCAAGAGAAGAACCTGTCTCAAGTGTTGCATAAGAAGCTGGAGCAACACATATCTTCCTTAAAAGAGTGGCATGATGAAGCCAAAAAGGGGGAAGATAAGACAAGGAAAGTAATGGAGCAAACTCAGTCACAACAAGCTCAGTTGGTTGTGAGTCAGGATGAGTTGAAAGAAGAAATTGCTAGTTTGAATGAGAAAATCAAACTGAGGAAGCAACAGAAACAGCAAGGTCAAGAAATTGTTGAGAAGAGACCTGATATTGCTGAAAGTTCTATTCAGAAGAAGAGAAAGTTAGTATTGTCTGATGAAGAACAAGAAGAAGAAGAAACTGGTAGACTTACCAGATCAAAGAGTAAATTGAAAGTTGGTATTTCAAGTGAAGAGCAAGAAAAACTTGAAGTTTTGAAGAAAAAGAAAGCTGAAGAAGCAGAGCTGAAAAAGAAGAAAGAAAAGGATATCAAGTTCTTAAAAACAAGATTTGATAACAAAGTTGCTGCTTTGAAGAAGAAGTTGAATGCTCAAAGGAAAGCTGAAGGAAAAGAATTTGATAAAAATTTCCAGGATGAGAACTTTGTGGATTTTATTGTTCTAACAGAAAATATGGAACATTGGAAGAATCTGAAAAAGAAGTGGCAGATTGCAAACTTCATTGTGAGGAAGTTTGGTGATAATTCGAGCAAAGAAGCTGAATTTATTGATTTTGAAGAGTTCATGCTGAACATTGATCAAGAGTTTTGGGAAGATATAGCACAAGTTGCTGCTCGTGCTGGAACCAAGATCTTGTGTCCTGAAGAACCAAATTGGGAACCTCCAAGACTGGAAAATGGAGAACCTGATTACAAGGAGATCAACAACATAATTGCTGAGATTATCAAAGAAGAAGGTATCACTGATCATCAACATATGATGGATATCAAAGCAAGGATGTATGTTGCATTCAGAATCTGAAGATACAGAATGAAGATGAAGGACAAGCTCAGAAGATAACATTTCTATCCTTAATCTTTATTTCTATATTTTGTTTTTTTTGCATATTTTGTTAGTATGTGAAATATCTGATCTGATTGTGAATATGATATAATTTCTGAATTGATGAACTGTTATGATAGACTACATACTTAACTACTGATTTATTAACATTTAAGTAGTTTTGGCTTCATCAAAAAGGGGGAAATTGTTGGGATATGAATCCTATAGACAATGTTCTAGATGATGAAAGTATGTTTTGATGGCCAAAAGCAACTTAAAGTTAGTGATATATGTGGTTCTAAGTCATCTTAACTAAGTCATTTGATGAGAAACTTAAATTGAGATTACTGATCTTAATGCTAACTGAAATAAGTTTACTGATCTTATTTAGTAATATTAAGAATAAAATTACTGATCTTAACTGAGTCATTTGAAATAAGATTACTGATCTGAGTATGGAAACTGAGAATAATTTTAGTGATCTTATATGAGATATTTGAATATATACTTACTGATCTTATATACTTACTGATCTTATATACTTACTGATCTTAAGTGCTTACTGATCTTACATGAAAGTTATTGATCTTACATGAGTTACTGATCTTATTGTTTATTGATCTGTTATATGAACTGTTAGGAACTAAGCTGATGTTTTGTATTGTATAGACATCTTATAGTATAGGACTTAGATGTACTCTTCTGTATATAGTTCAGTTGATGTATAGATAGGTTTTATATATGTAAAGTTGTATTCTATTATAATCAGCATTGTAAAGTTCAGAACAGTAGATTAGAACTAGATTAGAAGAAGATCAGAAGACTATGAAGACTCAGAGGACTACTTCAGAGTAAGAAGACTTCAAAAAGAAGAGTTGAAGATAAGCTTAGAAGAAATCTGGAGAAGTTTTGAACAGTTTTTAAGTTACTGTGCTGACTGACTCAGCAGAGTAAAAATCCGAAGAGTAAAAATCAGAACAGTAAGTTACTGTGCTGATTTGGTGAAATTGAAGAATAAGTTTGGAAAGCTTATTTAAAGAGTAACTGAAGATTTATTTGAAGATGTGCTGACTTGGAAGTTGAAGGAAGTTACAAAGTCGGTTACAAGAAGAAGTTACAAAAACAGTTTAGAGTTAGTTGAGAGTTAGTTCACAAACTGCTAACTGTCATACTAAGTTCTATAAATACTGTGTGATCTCCTACTGCTAAGACTACTGATCTTAAAACATTCACAAGCAATCTAAGTCTACAGAGCACAAGAAGAACTCACAGAGTTGAAGGAGATTAAAGAAGAGAAGAGCCACTGAATTGAAGAGAAGAATCAAAGGCTATTCAAAGAGAAGTTTTACTTTTCAAAGTTTAAGTTTGTATTTTGTAAAACAAGTGTGCTAGTTACTTGGAAAATTACTAGTAGATCGAAGATATACCTGGAGGTATAATCGATAAGATCAAAGTCTTAATCTTGGGACTTTAAGCCACAAGAAACTCAAGGAAGAGTTAATAAAACATCACAACTGGGATTGTGAGAGTGGATGTAGACTTATTGGTCGAACCACTATAAAATTCTGTGTTCTTTACTTTACTGTTTGATATTTGTTTGAATTGTTTAACTAAGAACATTAAGAATTAACAAAGATAAAGATCTAAAGAAAAGTTGAGTATAAACTAGTAAGGCCCATATTGTTCTGAAAGTACTGATCTGAGCTGAGTAAGCACAGTACAGTACATAAGAAGACTAAATTCCGCATTGCATATTCTGATATTTTGAAAGATTTTTGAAAGTCTATTCACCCCTCCCCTCTAGACTTTCTTAGCTTACTCAATCTTAACTCAACTTTGGGACCAACAATTCATATGTAGTTAGTGGAGTTTGTTGATTCTCCACTTTCATCAGGATCCATTTTCCAGTTAGTATTCATAGGAATTCTGACTGGCTTGCTTGTAGCACATCCAAATTTCTTGATCATGTCCCTTGTATACTTGGCCTGATTGATGAAGATTCCTTTCTTAGATTGTGTGACTTGAAGTCCTAAGAAGAAATTCATCAATCCCATCATGGACATCTCAAATTTGCTTTGCATGTGTTTAGAGAACTTCTTACATAACTTCTCATTTGGAGATCCAAATATAATGTCATCCACATAGATTTGGACTAACAGAATATCATCTCCTTCACAGATTCTGAACAAAGTTCTGTCAACAGTGCCTTTGACAAAACCATGATCTAGAAGAAACTGTGATAAGGTGTCATACCAAGCTCTTGGAGCTTGCTTTAAGCCATAGAGAGCTTTCTTCAATCTGTACACCTTGTCTCCTTCTTCAAATCCTGGGGGTTGTTCAACATATACTTCTTCTTTGAGCACCCCATTGAGAAATGCACTCTTCACATCCATTTGATACACCTTGAATCTCATGTGAGCTGCATATGCTAAGAAGAGTCTAATTGCCTCAAGTCTGGCCATTGGAGCAAAAGTCTCATCATAATCAATTCCTTCAGATTGACAATACCCTTTGGCCACCAGTCTTGCTTTGTTCCTTACAATGATGTCATTTTCATTTTTCTTATTTTTGAACACCCATTTGGTACCAATGACATCTTGATGAGTTGGCCACTCCACCAGCTCCCATACTTCATTTTTGGTAAACTGGTTCAGCTCTTCTTGCATGGCTATGATCCAGTTGGTGTCCTGTAGTGCTTCCTCAATATCTTTTGGTTCATGTTCTGAAAGGAAACAGCAAAACAAAGCACTTTCTCCATGAAATTTTCTAGTTTTGATCCCTTCACTTGGATTCCCAAGTATCAGGCTAGTTGGATGGTCATGCAACCAAGTCCTTCTAGGCCTGATCCCTTCAGGAGGATTGTCCTCATCTGAAGTTGGATCACTAGATTCATTAAATTCTGGAAAGTTAATTGAAGGATCAAGTTCAGGATCATATTCAGGGGTGTTGTCCTCATTGTCAGATAAGTTGACATTTTCATTGGTTCCCCCTTGAATATTGGATCCATTAACTACCTCAGCATTGCCTGCTTCTTCATTGGTTGTTGTTACCTGGTTTTGAAATGGGATGGGGTCAGTCAGTTCAATTTCTCCTTCAGGTTGGTTGTCTTCTGGTTGATTGCCATCAGGTAGGTTGTCCAGTTTTTTATTTTCATGAAGTTCAGGCTGGGCAACATCTACAAACACTGTTTCCTTGCTTTGAAGCCTTAATTTGGTTGTTCTTTGTGTTATCTCATCAATATTCAGGTTTCTATCCATGAACTCATTAACAGATTCATCAAACACAACATGAGGTGTTTCTTCCACAATAAGGGTTTTACAATTGTAGACTCTGTAAGCCTTGCTGATTTGTGAATATCCAACAAATATTCCTTCATCAGCTTTGCTGTCAAAAGCTTTCAATTGTTCTTTCCCATTATTATGAATGAAACACTTACAACCAAATATATGGAAATAAGCAACAATGGGCAATCTACCTTTCCATATTTGATATGGGGTTTTACCTTGTCCTTTGGTGATTAAGGACCTGTTTTGAGTGTGACATGCAGTGCTAATGGCTTCAGCCCAGAACCTTTTAGGCAATTTGGATTCAGCAATCAATGTTCTTGCTGCCTCTTTCAAGGTTCTGTTCCTTCTTTCAGCAACCCCATTTTGTTGAGGTGTTCTTGCTGCTGAAGTTTCATGAGTGATGTCATTCTTGCTGCAGTACTCATTGATGTATGAGTTTATGAATTCTGTGCCTTTGTCAGATCTGATCTTGACAATACTTAGGCCTTTTTCATTGCTCAATCTCATCATCAATTCAGGTAGCTTGACTTGGGTCTCCTTTTTGTTCAACAAGAATACTACCCAAGTGTACCTGGAAAAATCATCAACAACAACTAATGCATATTTTCTTCCATTTAAACTTACTGGGATAATTGGACCAAATAAATCCATATGTAGTAGTTGAAGAACTCTCTTAGTTGAGATGACAGGTTTTCCTTTGAATGAAGCTTTGATCTGCTTTCCTTCATGACATGGCTGACATATATGTTCTTTGGTGAACACTTGATTAGGCAGCCCTTTAACTAGAGAGTTTCTTGCAATCTTGTTGATGGTTTTGAAATTCAGATGGTTCAGTCTCTTGTGCCATAGCCAGCTTTGCTCATTTGTGCTTTTGGCAACAAGGCAAACTGCTTCAGGGGTTTTGCTCCAATCTGCAAAATAAGCATTTCCCTTTCTCACCCCTGTTAGTAGCACCTGTTGTGTTGAATTATTTTTGATAATACATTCATTTGGTGCAAATTCAACACAATATCCTTTATCACAAATTTGACTTATAGACAACAAGTTGTATTTTAGGCCTAGGACATATGAGACATCAGTAATTTTGACATTACCAATGTTTAATGTACCATAACCTCTTGTGATTCCTTGAGAGCTGTCTCTAAAGGTTACTGAAGGACCATCCTTTTCTATGAATTCTGAGAGAAGCTCTTTGTTCCCAGTCATGTGTCTTGAGCATCCACTGTCCAAGTACCATGCTGTTTTCTTGTTGATGCTTCTCTTCTTCTTGTGGTCCTTGCAGCGCTGCAAAGTCAAAATTTAAGTACCCTTTGAGTGTTGGGTCCTAGAGGGTTAGTTGTACCTTTTGGAACCCAAATCTGTCTGATTACTCTAATTGACTCAAAGTGACTGACTTGGTTTCCATTTACATCTACATACACAGTTTGACCCTTAAATGCCTTGGGTGCCTTCTGTGTATAAGTGTTGGCCTTGTAAGGTTCAGGAGAGTTGGTGAATTTCTTTGGGACATTCCTCCTGAAGTTACTAGATCTAGGTGCAGCTTGGTAAGACCTTTGAGGATAGAGTTTTGGATGGCCTTTTCCTTTTGTCATGTGAGGTCCAGGCTTCCTGAAGGTTTTATACCTGTCAGAGGGGTTGGGCCTCAATCCATTCAGTTGAGGTTGCCTCATTTGAGTTGGCCTTTTCTGAACAGATTTTGGACAACTCTTCTGATGAGAATTCAGATAGGTTGACCTTCCATTGGTTCTACCTTTCTGAATCTCATTTCTCCTGTAAGCAATGCCTTTAACCTTTTCCTTAGGTATGGGTTTAGGGACATTGTTCACTTGAGTTGTTATAAAAATTCCTTTACCCTTATCCTTGATCAGTGGTTGATTTACTTCCATTTCATTTTGTTGTGCCACTGATCTTACAAAAGTCATCTTAGAATTGCTTGATGAGGCAATACTAAGACCAGGTGAGGGTTCAAATGGATTATAGCCTAATCCACCCTTTTGAGCAAATGGTCTTTGAAACCCTTGAATTTCCTCTATTGCCTTAGCAGATTTGTTCAAGGCAGACATTTTCATTTTTAAGCTCCCCTCACTTATTTTTAGAGTATCAAATTCACTTGAGAGATTGTCAAATTTAGCTTGAAGAGTTCTAAAGTCAAAATCCTTTTTCTTTAGAGTCAGAGTTTGTTCATCAATCAGTCTTTGTTGTTCAGAGACTTTGATAGACATTTCTCCATGTTCTCTCACAATCTGCTGATACAACTCAGTTGATTTAATGTCAACCTCAGATTCAGGAAGATTGGAGATTTTGCTTTTAGACCTCAACTGTTCATTTTCTCTCAATGCCATATTGCATACTTCTTGCATTCTGGTGAAATCTTCTAACAACTTTTCAAAGTCAAGATGGATTTCACTAGATTCATGTGTGTTAATGGAAAGGTTAGAAGATGAGCATACCTCTTCATTTTCAAATGCCATTTGGCAGTCATCATCACTGTCACTGTTGGAGAACAGTCCATCATCAGAAGAGTAGACACTCTCTTCACTTGCTGATTCTCCAGCTACCATGGCCTTCCTGTTGTTCATCCTCTTGTCTCTTTTGTTTTGCCTTTCTTTTCTTTCTTTGGCACTTAGGTCAGGACAATCATACTGAAAGTGACCCTTTTTCTGGCAGTTGTAACACACATCTTCATCATCATTTTTCTTGCTTGAGGACTCCTTCCTCCTTGATGATGATGGTTCACCTTTGCTGTACTTCTTTTTATCAGCATATCTGTCTTCTTTCTTCTCATCAGAGACTTTGTCCTCTGATTTGTTATCAGGAGAGCTGAATCTCCTTCTGGTTCTGTTGTCTTGGTAGAACTTCTTGTATCTACCAAATCTGGAGTTGAGCTTCTCAAATCTCCTTGCCATGAGTGCCAGCTCCTCCTTCATTTCTGATTTTGAAACAAATTGAGAAGATCTTTGAGTATTTTTCTTCTCTGTTTCAGTGGCTTTGAAAGCAACACCTTTGCTTGAGGAAGATGGCTCATCATGCACCTTCTTTCTGTTGAGATCAAACTCATATGCTTTGAGTTCAGAGAATACTTGTTGCATTGGCATGCATGTTGTCAAGATTGCTGGTATTTTGCATCATGACAGAATATATGTCCCACTTTGATGTGAGACTTCTCAGAATCTTCAGAGCAACTTCTCTTTTGGCATAGAACTTGCCCAAAGAATTCATCTCATTCATGATGTCAGTGAATCTGCCATCAAGATGATCAATAGTTTCATTTGGCTCCATAGTGAATTGCTCATACTTTTGAATAGCCACTTGAAGCTTGTTTTCCTTTATCTTTTGAGTACCTTCACACATAAGTGCTAAGGTATCCCAGATCTCCTTTGCTGTGGTGCAGTGATACACTCTTCCCATCACTGCATCTGGAATAGTCTGGTACAAGGTCTTCATGGCAATGTAGTTCAAATTGTGCCTTTTTCTCTCTTCTGCTGTCAGCTTATCCTCATCTTTTGGAAAAAGCTCCCTTGGATCTGCTTTTTGAGCATCATTGACCTTGGGATTGAGCTTAGTGAAGGTAAATGGTCCTCTGGTGATGACTTTGAGCATTTCATCATGCTGGCAAGCAAGATGTGCTCTCATCCTGATCTTCCAGAAATCATAATTCTCAATTGAGAACATTGGCAACTTGTGATGAGAAATATGATTGACTTGATTTGGACCCATGTTGTTGATGGTGTTGACAGCATCTCCTGGAACTGCATTGTTAGCCATTCTTATACAGATGGACAAGGGAAAATGCAAACAAATTTTTCAGAAATTTGGATCAGTTCAGTGACCACAGAAATAATGTGAATTTTTTTTTAGAGTCAATTTGAATGTTCAGCAGCAGTGGTCTTTGAACCCCTGCCCTGATACCACTTGTTGGTCCTTGGTGGTGTATAACACAAGTGTATGGGGGGGGGGGGGAATGCACTTGTGTATGCAAATTCTTTTTCTTTTTGACAAACTAGTCTTATTAGGAAAGTTGTCTCACAACTAGCCTGAGTGAGAACTTTGATAGATACTTGTCCTACTGATTACTATTGAGTAATCAGTTGGATGAATATCTAAAGAGTTGCTAAGTGCGGAATGTGGTTGGCCTTTGACTCAAAGAAATACTCCTAATTGATTTCTGAAAAATACAGTTATCAGGGACTTTGTCCAAAACAATTTTTCTTGACTTACTGAGTTTTGCTCTTTAAAATATGTTAGAGTGTGAGTAAATAAAGAGTACAGTAAGTAAATGGCATACAAGTTTATAGTGGTTCAGAGACTCAAGCTCCTACATCCACTTTCCCTGATTGAACAGGATAATTCCTTCACAATGGAATTAGCTTGTTTTATAGTGCCAAGGTGCACTGATCAACAACACTCTCTTAGTGCTTTGATCCCTAGGATAACCTGAGTCCTAGTGCTCAATCTCTCCGAGTTAAGACTGTGTTTCACAATAACAGTCCTTAACTCCTCACTTCTACAACAAACTCTCTCTTCACTCTTTAAGATAAGGGTTTGAGGTTTGGTTCCAACTTATAGAGATATCCTTTACAATAAGAACAGTGTAAAGGCTTAGGATATCTCAATGCTAAGCTTTGGATATTCTACAAAGATTGGCTTAGCTTTATGAAGTGATTCAGGAAACTTGGGATTCTAGAGAACAGCTTGGTTTCCTTTGAAAGCTTGATGATAGTTTGATAGCTTGTAGTTGGATACATGAATCCCTTGATCACTTCTGTATTTATAGGCAAATTTGAGCAGCTAACCGTTGGAGGGATAGCAATTCAAACTTGTCTATTTGCAGCACCATTGAAACGGCTAAGAAGTTCGGCATCCTTTTATCCACTGTGTAAAAGGCCTCTTCAATGGTTGCTTGAATGAATGTGTTGACTTCTGAAAATGCGGCTGAGAAGACTTGTGTCAGATTCCAAATATGCACATTTCCCAAGGTTGATTTGTGGCAGAAGCTACACTCAACCAACGGTCAGATGGGACAAGCTCCCTGAACATTCCTGCTGCAATTTAGAATATTCCAACATTCATTCAATGCTTCACTCTTTAATGCTTCAAGTCTTCAATGCTTGGTTCAGGCATGATTGGCAATAAATGTTTCATTGATTTTGTCTTCTGTGAGCTTTGGCATTCAATGCTCTTGATCATTTGCACTTTAATTGTTCTGATCATTTGCATTTATGAGCATTGCCTTAGCATGCTTGATCTCTTCAGCTTAGTTGTCCACTTTGATAGCTTGTCTTGTAAGTTCAACAACTTTGGCCTAGAAACTTAATACATATCAAGCTGCCTAACATTAAGCTTTGGACAACTATCCTGAACTCTAAAATCTCACAACATTTCTGAGATTTTTGACTTAAGCATTCTACTTACTCAAGTGTTCTGAGACAACTTGTCTGAACTTAGACTTGAGCATATCTCAACTAATCTGAACATCATCAATCAGGGGTTTTGGTATCTAAATCAAAATCATTTTATTTCCAACAATTTATATTTATTATAATTAAAGTAGTGATTATAATAATTACAGTATAACTTTTACACAAATATCCTTCTTAACAGTTCACGTTGAATAAAAAAAAGGTTGAATTTGTAAGCAAATGACTTTTAACCAATTTTCAAAATACAACTAAGTAGTATGCAAATTATGAACCAACCTAAAAAAAAAAATATATATATATATATAGACACGGTTTTTATTGTAAGAGTTGCACTCTTGTGTACTAGTTACATGTATGTAACTACTATATCCAATCCAGTAGTTACATGTAACTATTATATCCAATCCAATATATGTAACTACTATATCCAATCCAATAATCCATTACAAATAACACATGACTCATTTATTATATCCAATCAAATAACTCATTACAAATAATACATGACCCATTTACTATATCAATTTAACACATAAATTTTTTCTTGTACCTTTATTTTACTTCAATTAATTTTTTTTTTTAATTCTATCATTAAAAAATAATACTCCATTAATTTTTTTAAATTTTATTTTTTATTTTACTCAATTGATATTTATATTTATCTTTTTAATATTATTTTTTTAATTTATTTTTTTTCCTATTTATCATTTGTGTTTCAAATGATAATTTTTTAACGTACTTTCTTTTTATGTCATAAATAATTATTCTAAAATTTTAAAGTCTAATAAGAAAATTTTAAAAATAATATTAATTGTTTTAAGTATTAAATAGTATAATAATAATTTGTTTTAAAATATAAAACTCGCACCTCTCTAGGAGTGTTCAAAAAAAAACCGGACCGGAAAAATGACCGGAACCGGACCGACCGGTTAGATTCCGGTCCGGTCTCCGGTCCGGCAAATTTTGGATTCCGGTCTTCCGGTCCGGTCCGGTCCAAGACCGGAATTTTCCGGTCCGGACCGGTTTTGGACCGGAATTTTTTTTGTTTAATTTTTTGTTTAATTTTTTTTTTTTTTACTAATGCACTCTCAATTATTTTTTAAAACCAAGTAATTGGTGAAAATGTGTTGAAATCTATTACATTTTTTGCAAATATATAATTTAACAAACATATTTAATTTTTTTTAGGATCAAAAGATCATTAATAATAATGTAAATAAAATTCACATTGGCGTAATGAAAAGAAACACTTTAATTTTCATACACAAATTCATCAATTTTGTTCTTGCATCCATAAAATTAAAAAAAAAAAAATTAAAAATTAAAAAAAAAAAATCCGGTCCAACCGGTCCAAACCCGGACCGGACCGGAAAATTCCGGTCCGTAAAATTTTATAATTCCGGTCCCGGTCCAAACCGGTCCCGGTCCGGTCCGGTCCGGTTCTGGACCGGTGCACACCCCTACACCTCTCTTACGCAAGTGTTTAATTTTATTGGTACTATTTTACTTTAATTAATTGGTGTATAATTTTCACCTTATCCTTTCAAAATTTTACTTCATTCCTTACAAATTTCACTTCGTTTTACATTGTTTAATTATTTTTTTCATTTGAACTTTCATTTTTTAATCACTTTATTTTAATTTTTTATGAATATAATTTTTAGTTTATAAGTGTTATGATAACAGTTGATAAGTATTATGATATATTATTAGTTAATATGCAGTATTGTATATTAGTTTATACTGGTATAAGTTCTATTTTTTTCGAGTTTCGAGTTCACATATTTTATGGTAATAGTTCAAATATAGTATAGTATTAGTTCACATATTGTATAGTATTAGTTCACATACTCTATGGTACTAGTTCAAATATAGTATAGTATAAATTCAAATATTGTATAGTATTAGTTCATATATTAAATAATATTTTTATACCCACGTTAATCTCTAGTACTATACAATATATTAACTAGTACTATACCATAGGCGTACTAATACTATATCGTATTTAAACTAATATTTATATTTAACAAAAAATACATAACTTAACACATTTATAATCCCAGGCATACCATGCAAATTAATACATCAATATTAAAAAATTGATATTAACTAACTAGTAAGAAGAACAAAAGTGAGAATGAATCACACTGAACAGACAATTCAATTAATAGATACGATCACACTCAATAAACATATGAATGCATCGACATGGCGATGACCTCAAAGAAAATAATAAAGCTGATGCAATATTATGCTGGTTTCTTCCCCAATTCTCCATTCATTTAAGTTTCTAAATATAAATTTTATTTTTCAATTAGATTATGTTATTAATTAGTTTTAAAAAATAATCTACAACCTTAAAAAACTTGTAACAAATTAGATATCATTTTAGAAATAATGAAGACATAACAAAATAATCTTAGTTATTATAAATTAGATTAAAGCTAGAAAGTGAGCATGTCATATTCATACATTTATACCCAAATTAGAAAAAAAATTGAATTTTTTAGTTTATTTATTTTTTTCGAATTTTTTTGAATTTTTTTTCTAAATTTTGGTTATTTTTTGAAAAAAAAAAACTGGAAATTTTATTTCATAATTTTATTTTTGAGTTTCATATTTTTTTTAATATTCGTTATGTTTTTTATATTTATTTTTTAAAAGTTAAAAAAATACATATTTGACTTCGTGGTGTTTCATTGGTGAATCGATAGTCGGTGTATAATTATAATTTTAATGAGTTGTATTTTAATTTAATTGATATAATGATAATATAGTATTTTACATGTATTTTTATTTTAAAAAATTTGGGGGTGAAATTAATAAAAAAGAAGGTAAATAACTAATAACCCATATAAATAATTGGATTTAGTTACATGTATGTAACTTGTACACCCTACAAAAAAAGGGAGTGTCTAAAAGAAAGGAAGTGTGGACTTAGTTAAAGAGGAGGTAAATAGCCAGTTACATAACTGGTACACATAAGTAATTGCCTTATTGTAATACCCCAGATTTTTCCATGTATTATAAAAATTGTATAAAATATTATTTAATAAAATAAATAAATTAGAATATATATATATATATATATTTTGTTAGAGATATTATAGATTTAATTGGGAGATTTGATTATATATATGTACACGTACAAATCTGTTTACTATTATTATTAATAAAATAGATTTTTTAATATATATAAATATAAAAGAATATATAATTATTCATATAAGATCTTTTCCCCGATTTTTCTCCAGGTAGTTTTATTTGATTGAGATATTAAAGTTTCAAGTTAAATAATGGAAGCCAATAATCCTTAATTTTCTCAACTAAAATTATATTTTGTTTCTCTATTTTATATACGGTATTTTTATAAATTAAATCACAGAAAATATTCTAATAATAAATTCAGTTTTCTCTCGAGTTCTTTCTCTAGATCAGAAGGTCACTCACAAGTCACACCTCTCCTCTCTCTGCCGAAATCAGTAAATCTCCCTCTTTTCCTTTTGTTAATTCAATCTCCTGTTCTATTTATTTAAAACCTAGAATTCTTTTTATTCGAGAATATTTATTTTGAAATAAAAGCCATATGTTTATCTTTAAAAAGAGATACATAAAGCCATTTTATTATTTAATGCACTTCGATAAGAAGGATAAGACTTGATTTTATATTTAAACTAGGGTGTTCTAATAATTTAATTCATTAGACTCTTAGTAGTATAAGAGTATACATCCATTAATAGCTCAACGATTTATTATTTAAATATTTTAGGTGACGAGGATACATTCATTTCATCGATCCACGGCATTAATTTCAGGTGGGGTTTATATCTATCGTGGTTGGTAGAGACGCATTTGTTATTCTTTATTAAATGCTTGATTGATACCTGAATTTAATGTGCAATTGAGAAAGTTAATGTGTGCATGTTATTCGATTGGCAAAGTTAATGTGTGCATGCGATTCAATTGAGAAAGTTAATGTGTGCATGTTATTCGATTGGCAAAGTTAATGTGTGCATGCGATTCGATTGGCAAAGTTAATATGTGCATGTGATTCAATTGGCAAAGTTTCTAATAGCCAAGGATCCTGACGAGGGTTCAGGATCGACGGGTCCTTGGGTTCAACCCGCTGTGCTCAATGGCAAAGTATATATGGGCAAAGTATATGTGTTTACTTTAATGTTGGCAAAGTATACGTGTTCAATGGCAAAGTAGATATGGGCAAAGTATATGTGTTTACTTTAATGTTGGCAAAGTATACGTGTTCAATGGCAAAGTAGATATGGACAAAGTATATGTGTTTACTTTAACGTTGGCAAAGTATATATGGGCAAAGTATATGTGTTTACCTTAATGTTGGCAAAGTATATGTGCTTACTTTAATGTTGACAAAGTATATATGGGCAAAGTATATGTGTTTACTCTAAGGTTGATGTTCAATGGCAATGGCAAAGGCAAAGTATATTGTTTAATTTAAATGCTACTTGTTCTACGTTGATGACTTAATTGTTTATTTTCAGTATTTAGTTTGGAATAACTTGACTCCACTGAGTGTGCTTGCATACTCACCCCAATATTTAACATTTCAGGACCCCAATATTTAACATTTCAGGATAATGAGCTGATGGCGAGAAGGAGCGGTGGATGACGAATTAGTATTATTTATCATTTAGTAAAAGAATTTTGACTAATCCATTTATTTATTAAGTTTTTCATGAGACACTGAGACTTTGTAATTAAACATTTTAGATCCCTTTTGAGGCAACTATTTATTCATCGAGTCTTTCGCTGATATTCAAGTGATTTTATTGTTAAACATATTTGAAAATCTCGTTCCTTAGGTTAAAATTTTAGTTCATGCCCCTTTATTTTGATTTTGCTTGTCATTTTTGCAAAACCCACTTTTATGAAAATTGGGGCGTGACATTTATAGATTTAAAAAAAAGGTGCACCAAGTCACCGACCTTTAAAATAAATTTTATAGATAATCTGAGTCTTTTTTTTTTAACTTTATTTAAATTCTTCTACTTGATTGAAATGCGCATAGTAAATATAATACAATAAATACTTATATTATATTTTAAGAAAAAAATTGCATATATAAAAAAATAGTAAACCATGAGAGTTCGGATTTTGAATTATACTTAGTGTATTATAAGTTGTGAAATACAACTTCAACATTATGTAGTAATAAAATATAATAATACTCAAATAATTAAATAGTAATGGGTAATAAAATATAATAATACTTAAATAATTAAAAAGTAATGGTTCACTTTTTAATATACGCTAATTAAACTGTATTTAATCATATTTGGTTTAATATGATGAGTTGCTTGACTTTTATTAAGCAAAGTAGATTTTTTTGTAGATTTTACATACCAATTTAGGCTTTAAAGATAAAATTGAATTCTTAAATATTTCTGTTTAAATTAGGTACAAAATTCAAAAGACAGTATATTACACAATATAAAAGAAAAAAAAATGGTGTGCATCAAGGTAGATATAGAAATTAAACTGATATGAGAGATGATTGAAAAAAAAAAATAACTAAAAAAGTACTAAAGTATGAGATTTGGGTAATTGCTTTCTAAAAAATACTACTCCGCGTTCCAAGGAAAAAATTTGAACCCTTGAGAGTTGAGATATTACACATTTAGGGTGTGTTTACTTTGGGCTTTGGGTGGTTTTAAAAACCGGATTTTTGAAATCCTGGTTTTTGAAATCCCGACAAATAGTAGTATGAGTGTTTCTTTTGGGTTTTGGAATAGTGGAAGATTTAACTTTATGTCAAATCAAGTTGTAAGATTGAATGAGTTTGTATTATTATATTATTGTTTGGTGAGATTATAATGATTAGTTAAGTGTGTAATAATTAAATGTATTATATTATTGTATTATTATATTATTGTTGAGAAATAATATAATGATTGGAATAATATTATATAGATATAACTTTATGTCAAATCAATATGTTTGATTGAGGTGGTTTTGAGTGGATTTTGAAAACCGGTTTTTAAATCCCGAAGTAAAACGGGTTTTGGATCTTGAAATCCAAAACCTGGTTTTTAAAACCAAAAGTAAACATACCCTTAAGAAATGTGTAAAAAAATATGTAATGAATAATGAGTGATGTTTTGACTTTTGAGGGGTGCTTTTGTAAAATTTTGTGAATAAAGTAAAATAAAAAAGAGATCGAGTGTGAAAAAATAATGACATATGAATAAATATGTGTATATTTTGAGAGTGAGTTATAAATATATTTTATTTTATGAAGTGTGCAAATTGATATAGAACATCAAAAAATGTCAAGTGCACAAATTTATGTGGAATGAAAGGAGTATTAATTGGGTTCGTAATTAACAAAATTTTAAGGAATGAAGTGACAAAATTTTAGCAAATCATATACTCCCCATTTCAACCGTTTCGCATAAATCCTTGTATCTTTTTTATCTCTAAATTTTATTTCACCCTCCATCCTTTCTAGTTAATTAGCCTAATCTCTACATTTTTTTTATTTTAATTAGAAATATATTTTAAGTATCCCCTTTTATCTATCTTTTTTAATTTCATGATAATATATAGATGTAAATTGACATTCCATTTTATTTTTCCTTTTTTGTTCTATGATTTATAGCAGAATTTCCTAAATTAAAGTGAAATTTGTCTATGTAAACGCGATTTAATATTAGAAATTATAATATTAAAGTTATACCCAATTAGTTAGCCTGAATAGTGAGATTTCAATATATACAAATCTCCCCGAAAATCAATAAAATTGTATACCAAAATCAGCGGATAATATTACAAACATTAAAAAAAATTACAAAAAATAATAAATTACAATTTAAATTAAATGATTGATGTTGATATTCTCCATTCAATATAGGCTATTATTACACATACATGATTAATCATCTAAAAAGTTTGAAGGTAAAAACAACACCGAGAGAAAAAACTATGCCCAGTCAAAAATATTCCACCCTCCGATTGCAATCTGTTAATATCTGGAGCCAGAAATATTCCACTTTCGTAAATCCTCCGATTGCAATCTGTTAAGATCTGTTTGTGCTTGTCCTCCACCATTAAAATTGATGGAACCTTCTTGGAGAAACACCATAAGGAAAAAAAATCGATCATTTAAACTGATGGAGCCCTCTCGGAGAAACACAGGATGAGGGATAACTTCCAATTGACATTATTCTTAACACTTTTAACAAAGTTTGTGTTATTCACTATATACATAAGCTTGAAGAATGTTTAAGGAGTATGGGTGAATTGTATAAAATAAAAAACATAAGCTCCTATCATATATTATATAGGAAATTGAATTAAGATCTAATGGTTAAGATTGAACAAAATGAATGGTTAAGATTAAAGGAAAAAGATGAAATGAATGAGGATGAAGAAATTTTGAAATGAGAGAATTTAGAGGAGAGAGGTTGAGGTAGAAGGGGTGAGAATGTGACATGTGTCACAACAAAATTTTGTAAATATATATATATATATATATATATATATAGATAGATAGATAGATATAGATTTTGATGAGTATAATGAGTACGCATTATTTTATCTTTATATATAGTAATGTTAATCGGGTTTTCCTAGCGAAAATTCCTGGCTCCGTCACTTATTGTTCATCCATTTATTTTTAGGAACTAAATTTATTTAAATTTCTAATTAATAAATAATTGATATTTAATTCACAGTTTTAATCTGGAATTTCAAAAATAATTGAGAAATTCATTAATCATTAATTTCAGACACAAGGAAAGAAAAACATTTCCACATTGCTGATGTCCACAAAAATAAGAATAAATCGTAAAAGCACTGGCTTATAGGAAATGGCCGGCCGATGATAGTGAGATTAGTAGTGGAGGAAGGGGTATTTGGGGTACAACTGTATAATCCAAAATGAAAAACACCACACAAGATTTGAATCTGAAATTTCGAAAATAATCTTTAGTTAATTTTCAGACCACACACGAAAAAATCAAAGAGAGAATATAGAAGAAATTAGTGAAATAAGATTGTCATACATGATCATATCTAAATCGATCGTAAAGCCCCATGATGGTGAGATAACTCAGTAGTGGAGTAGGTAAGACTCAATATCATAACTTTCCAATCAATAATTTATCACTTTTTAAGTTAAAATTTATCATATCGCGTTAAAAAAAGTATGCATTATGTATCATTCTAAGAAAAAAATTGAAAATCTTGTATTAAGAAAGTGATGATAATAGCGTTGTAAGACGATCTCACATATTAGCTAATTAATGTAAATGAAATGATTCTGCAATTTTTTAAAAGTTTCAACTTTTAAATGAGATGAAATTCTTTAATGGTATCAGAGTCTTAAACTCACGACGAACGTACGACGTCTTGAGTTGCTTTCTCTTTGTTTTGTCTGATATATGTATATGTTTAATATTTTATATATTAAATATGTATTTATGATTGACCAAAACTCGTGCCACAAAAATGGACTTAATAAATTTAAATGGAGAGAGTATATTTATAAATAGAGTATATTTATGATTGCCGAATAGTGCATGCAAGGATAAAATATAAGAATTTGAATAGATCTAATTCAAGTTTGTACAAAATCATTGGAACCATCGACTTTTGGTGGAAAAAATCAAATAAGCATCTTTTGTAAAACCGATTTCTTGTAACTTTTTAAAAACTATGATACCAATGTTATGATTTCACTTTGTATTTCACTATATGGTTTATCGACACGTGTCATGTCAAAAATGATCTACACATCATAACTATAATGGAAACAACACATGTTAATGGTACAGTAAGAATTGAAATTGAGGAATTGATCTGATACCTACATATATATAAATAGTCCATAAACATCATTACTTTGTGTTTAAGATACTACATCAAAATGGTATTACATTTCTTAGTTTTCCTATCATTTTTATTTCTATGTGATTCAAATCAAGAAAATTTTCTTAAATGTATGTCAATCCATTCCTCTTCAGATTTCACAAAACCCATTCCCAATCATACTCATCTATGCTAAAATACTCATCTATGCTAAAATACGCCCAATCATACTCATCTATGCTAAAATACGCCCAACAAAATCCCAGATGGCTAAACTCAACATCCTTGCAACCAAAGCTGATCATCACACCATACAATGCAGACGAAACTCGAGCATTGATCCTCTGTTCCATGGACCACGGTATGGAGATCAGAATCAAGAGTGGTGGACATGACTACGAAGGCTTGTCCTATCGCTCCAAGACCCCGTTCATCCTCGTTGATCTCGTCAATCTACGCTCCATCAGCGTCGACTTGGAAGAAGAAACGGCCTGGATTGAGTCGGGCGCAGCCCTAGGGGAGCTATACTACACCATAGCACTGAGAAGTAGCGCCAATGCCTTCCCCGGAGGCATTTGCCCGAGCGTAGGCGTTGGAGGGCACTTCAGCGGAGGAGGGATTGGGATGTTGCTCAGAAAACATGGCCTAGCCGCGGATAATATAATCGACGCTTCTTTCATGGATTTTAATGGTAACATTCTTGATAAAAAAAATCAATGGGGAGTGACCTCTTTTGGGCTATCCGAGGAGGTGGGGGTGCGAGCTTTGGTGTCATACTCGCCTGGAAAGTTAGACTCGTTAGAATTCCAACCACTGTGACTCTTTTCACAGTTCACAAGAATTTAGACCAACAAGGGCTAAAAGTTGTGAACAAATGGCAAAATATAGCTCATGCAATGCCAGAGAATTTAATGATCAGACTTGTTCTTCAAAATGCTAATTATGGAAAACACAAAACAGTCGAAGCATTGTTTAATTCTCTGTTTCTTGGCCCTGTAATTGAGTTACTACAATTGATGAATGCTACCTTCCCTGAATTAGGGTTACAGGAAAAAGACTTCATCGAAATGAGTTGGATAGAGTCTGTTCTCTACATCGCGAACTTTGAACGAGACTCCCCGTTGGAAGTTCTACTAGATCGCGTAGTCAGGTACTAGTTCCATTCGTCTGTGTCATTTTTTATATTCCATTATGCATTCCACTTTCTGGATCTTTAATATGTGTCGTCATAATTATTATTGTATGTTTATTACACTTGTCAATAATCTAAATAGTGGAACGCAAAATGAAAATTGCGCCTCAATTTGTCCATTGTTACAAAATAGTTATTAGGTACATCACCAAAATGAAAATTTCGTTACTTAATATTAATAAAAAATATTTAGTAAGAAAAAATTGCACCTCTATTTGTTCATTGTTACAATATTAATATTTTATTTGAATATTTATGTATCCTCAAATTTATAATTGTAAATCCACCACTAGGTACAAGAGCTTATGCAAGGGGAAGTCGGATTTTGTAGAGAAAGCAATGCAAGAAAGTGCGTATGAAGGAATCAAGAAACTACTTTTGCAAGAAGAAAAGGCATATGTGATCATGGATCCATTTGGAGGGAAGATGGGGCGAATTTCCGGGTCGAAGCTGCCTTTTCCTCATAGGAAAGGGAATTTGTTGAACATACAATACGTGGTGCAATGGGGAGTGGAAGATGAGACGAAAAAGCATGTCGAGTGGATTAGGAAGCTATATGAGTTTATGGAACCATACGTGTCGAGATCCCCTCGACGTGCTTATCTGAATTACAGAGACCTTGATTTGGGAATCAACAGTCGGGCGAATACAAGCTACTCGGAATCTGTAACTTGGGGGAGAAAATATTTCGATAAGAACTTTGACAAATTAGTACAAGTGAAAAAAATTGTTGATCAAGAGAATTTCTTTAGATATGAACAGAGTATTCCCTCGTGAAAGAATATATTTATAATTAATAAATATTAATTTAATATTACATTACACCCATGAATTTTGGATGAGATGGTTATGAGATAGCATTCATATGAATTTGAAATGAAAGCCATATCTTTGATACACCCAGAGAATTATTTTGGCTCTTATTCTTCAGAATATAATATAGAGTACTGAGAAATATGCATGCTTTCTATATTCACATACAACAAAATATTTTGGGAATTTGTCAGTTGTGACATTTGTGTTTGTCTTCATGAATGAACACAAATGGTCATTTGGTGATCACTATGAGCATCTCATCATGAAGACAGGTTATGTGAGTTCTCATCTTCCAAAAATCATAATTCTCAATAGAAAATATGGACAACTTTTGATAGAAAATCTTGATAATGGGTTTGGTTCCCATAATGACTACCGGTGGTACTGTAGTTGAAGTCCTAGTAGAGGTGTTAGACACAAATGTGTAGAGTCGGGTTAGTTGTCCAAGTGCAAAGACCTATAAAAATATCTTTATATTATTTTTACAATTCTTTTAAACAAATAAAAAAATTATATGCGGAAATTGTTAGTATAGTTGTCCTAGAGACAATCATTATAAGGACATTGTACTTGATCATATTCAGTTATTAAAGTATTATTGACGTTAGTAATAATATTCGGTAATACACTTATAGAATGTTATGTTTGATTGTTTGCATTTATTCTTATATGTGTTCCCATGAACCAATGATGTCATTGAGATGTGAGATCTCGATTGACTATATCATGGTTCTTAAAGCAGCCCTAATAAAGGATCATCGAGATTGGGATATCGATGATGCGATTGAGATTGGTGTGCGATCTGCATCATATCCTTAGAGGATGTAGTGGTTCTCACAACTAGGAGATACTAGGTATCTCGTGATGGATGCACGGATACTTTGAGAGTATTGGCTTGCCCAATCGAGAAATCGTTTGGTGTATTCTATTTACGTGTCTACGGGAATATCAATTTGTGGAGCAATGTAATGTCCTTCGACTTGAGGTCAATACACGCGACATGTATGGCGTGATGGGCTTTGATCATGACCAACGCTTGCACTCCTAACGGGGTAGATTAGACATGTGTTGGGCACACCATAAAGTACATGTGTGCGGTAGTTGAGTCAAGAATAGGATTCATTTCTCAAATAGATTTAGAGAGAATACTCGTCTTCTCATAACTAATTGGATCGTTAGTCATTGGCCAATGCACGTCACATTTGAAATGGTGTTCAAATGCGACATTGTGATCAATTAGTAGAATGATATAACGTGATTAAATTATTGGAATAGACACATCATCATGTTCTACATTTAATCGGAGTATTCGTGAATGAAAGGATCATATCATTGTGAGCTTCACATTACAGGTTGTCGCTATTTCCTTGCAACGTACCTCACATATTGAGATTGTCTGGTTCATTGTCTAGGGTTCTGCTAAGACCATTAGTTTGACTAATCGCTTGATATGTGAAGGCCTATGGGCCACACAACAAGTAGTCTTAATTTACGAATTAAAGTTGGATGAATCAATTATTTGATTTGATCCAGATATTTAATTTATGGAGAAATATTGAATAATTCTACTGGATAGAATTATAATTATTTAATTAAATTAGATTTAATTAATAAGATGATATATTAGGTATATCATAAATATGATAAAATATATACTTGGGCGGAAGCCCATATACACAGATAGGATTTATGTTGGTTATGAGAAGTAACAATTTAGGATTTATGTTGGTTATGAGAAGTAACAATTTATTTATCCATAGATAGGATATTCTCTCTATAGAATACTTATCCGATTCTCTCTCTATAGAATATTTGTCATATCAGATTCCGCTGCTACGAACATGGTGTTTGTACCCTGAAATTCAACAGTGATATTAGAGCTTCAAGCTGATTTAATGACTGTATACATAAATTTATATATAATTCGTGAGTAAAATATTTGCATATATCCAGTGTATGAAGATTAATGTTTTTGGGAAACTTAATTTTGAATACACGTCAGACGTTGTTTTCAATTGGATTGAAAACTCAATTTTATTATTTAATAAGATTCACGTGATTTCATAAATAAAATTGTATTATGTTTTGAGAATTAAAACGCATAAATTATTTTCTGCTAACCAATAGGCTGTGCAGCTGCGTAAATAGCCCGATACGGCCGCGTCCTGGTATTGGAGCAACTGTGGCGTCGCGAAATTAAGGGTGGTACGATTTGCTGTAACTGGGCAAAGTCGCGGCCTCTTTTCTTTTCACTAACCGTAGCAAGATTTACGGTGCACAAATTTCCAATAGATCTGAGCATATTTCACCTTGAGATGCTTGGATCCGACAGTTTAATGTATCATTTAGCACTTAATAGTAATATTAAAAAAAGAGACATATAAATACTTTTAACATTAATGGAAAGCACAGTAAAAATAATTCAATAGTGTAAAAAAAAAAAAATCAAATGTAGCAATGTCAACAATTACAATAGAATCATTCATAGATAAGATGGAAAAAGAAAAATGGATTGGAGAAAAGAATCTAGTAATCTAGTGTCATCTGCAACTAACCATACCTCGTTTACTTCTAATTCTTGCACCGATTCTCCTTCAGTTCAACCATTTTCCACTCGTTTTCGTTTTCCATCTTCTTTATGGAATCAGAAAGCACACCCAATGAAGTTTCCACCACTAGCCCGTTGTTTCCACCGAAACTTGGCGGCGATTCTGGTTCTGCCACCGCTGTTCTTCTTCTAAGCACCTTCGCCTGCTCAGCCTGGCATACTTTATGATCTTGGACTAACACTGGCTGAGGTATGAATCTCTTGTTATTGTTTTTTTTTCAAGTCTTGTATTAGGCCTAATGGACTAATCAGGGGGACCAACCCAACCACCAGTGTGGGGATCAGACGGGTCCCTCATGTGGTGTTTGATTAGAGATTGTGTTGGATTGGATTGCGATTTAGATTAAAAAGAGTGGATTGTTTCATTTTTTACTATTTTTTTTTCTTAAACATTAAGCCTAAATTCAACCATGTTTGTTGTCTATGATTTGCCTTTCGTATCTCTCGAGTTCTTATCTCTAGAGTTATTTTTTTTTTTGCAAAAATAACGTGTATTACAAAAATTTTAAGCAAACCATGTTTCGGATCTGTGTCTAACTAAACACAAAAAAGGGCACAACCTATAACCTCGAGCGCCCCAAATGCCTTTTAAAGCTAAACAGATCTGAACAAAGTTGAATTCTATTATATAAGTTACATTTATTCATAAAGATTTTTTTATTTATTATCAGTAACAAGTATCTGTAATTATTTACAATTACATTAAACCTACAAACAAAGAGAAAATACCTTCGCATGTCTCTAAGAACAGAAGCATACCGCCCAAACCAAGTAAATCTAAAAAAAACACTTGTTATCATTTTAATAAAATTAAATGAAATAGGAATAGAAATAAATATTTAGCATTAAGACATACCAATTGAATGCTCAATTGTGATGCCGATTATTGAACATCTTCGAGAGGAGGCAGATCTAGTAGATGAATATAATTTTTTTTTATATGTGGAGCTAGGGCAACATGTAATGGCGTACTATTTAAACCTAGGGCAACATATGTATATATAATTTAAAATTTATTTTTATTTTATTTTATTAATTCAAAAAATCTTTGAAATATTAATATGTTGTAAATTTATGAATCACGTTTTTTTATAAATTTAAGTAAATAAAGAAGGCAATTAATATTTTGAGCTTCATATTAATAAATCAACATTTCAAAAAGAGATACTGTATAATATAATACGCTCAATATTAAAAAAAAATCATAAAATTCGAATAAAAGATACATTATACTTTTACCAAATTATGATAAAATTTAACTTACATGAAAGTATATGATAAAGTTAAATTATATATATCATGCAATTGAATGTATAGATATAATTGAATTTTAATGTTCAAATTTACTCAATTTCATATTTGACCAAATATTTAACCCAAATCAATGAAGACCACTTCTAAAATATTATTAGTCATACGTTGAGATGGAAAATTTTATGTTCCAAAATTGTGCTTTCAAACTATATAGTTTCCTCTAAATTGAAATTAAAAAAAAAAGAAAACTATACAATTCCATAAATTTTGGCCTTTAATTGATTAAGTTTTTAAAATAAGTATTGATTTAAAATATTAATTGATGATAAGATCATATTTAAATTATTAAAGTTTGAATGATTAGTCGGTGAATTAATATTATATGATCTAATATTTTATTAGAATGATATTCTATTGTTGGGACTTGGGAAAAATTATTTTTATTTTTGAGTTTTACGTTTTAAAATAAAACTCTAATTCAGTAAGTTTTATGTTTGAAGCCGGTGCGGTGGTAAAAATTGAATCCAACTTTTTCTTAAGAAATCAGAAATTAGAATCAATTGGGAAGACGAAACAACAGAAACGACGGCACAACAAACAATGAAACTGCAAGAATATTGTAAATCAACTAAAATAAAGAAATTACCTGGTTCTAAGCTGTAAATCTCTTACTGCCGTTGCCGACGAGCACATTTAGCCGGAATTTTACAGAAATAGATTTGGTATAGGGTTTCTTCTTTTGTGCAAAGAGGGAAGAATTTGGTGCGTGAGTTTTCATCTCTCAGATAGAATTCCATTATCACTCAACAAAATAATTATAAAAAAATAGGGTGGGCTAATAACACCCCATAAAATGTTAAACACACCCCATTAAAATTTGAAATTCAATTTTTATTACTATACACACCCCAATTATTTTCTATTTACCCTTCAACCCTCGTAACTAATAAAAATTAACTAAATCTTTAAAAACATATAAAATTTAAAATTTAATTAACAGAAAAAAAATTAATAATACAATAAAATTACGTGTAAACATTGAAAATATTTTAAAAAATCAGCTAACTTTTAAAAATCATTTAAAAATGAAACCATCAATTAAAAAATTAAGAAAATAAAAAAATGAAAAAAATAATAATTAAACCTGAAAAATAAATCAAATAAAATAAAAAATTAAGGATTAACGATTTTTTTTAAATTAAATAAAATAATAAAGAAAAATCAACTCAATATTAAATTAAAAAATGAAATCTTTAAAAATAAAATAAAGCTAAATAAATTTTAAAAATTTCAACTAAAATTTAAAAAATAATTAAATCAATTATATTTTTAATATTTTCAATTAATTCTTAAGATTTAGGTGATTTTTATTTTTTTAGATTTTATTTATCATTATTCGAATTCTTAATTTTAATTGATTTCTGAAATTTTTATTTGAATAATTAATTTTTTTATTTTTTAAATATATTTAATTTTTTCAAATTATTTTAAAAAAATATTTGATTTATTTAAATTATTTTTTTTAAAGATTTTATTAATCTTTTAAAATACTTTTCAATTTTAATTACACTTTTTAAGATTTTTTCAATTTTTTTAAAAAAAATTATCTTTAATTTGTATAAGGATTACTCAGTCATTTTACAATTATCTATTTTTATTTTTAAAATAATGGGGTGTGTATAACATGTTTTGGGGTGTTAGTAGCGGTACCCTAAAAAATATATCTTCTTAAATACTAAAACTTTTATGGATGACGTGCTCCTAAAACTCTCATTTTGAAATCGCTCCAATTCTGTAATTTTAATTTTTTTAATATTTTTTAATGACCCTTTATTTTTTCTAAAAAATATATATAAATTATATTTTTTTTCAAACAGTATTTTATAAGCTCAATTTACAAAAGAATTTTTTTATCTATCATTACATCTAAATAAATTTAGAAGGGTGTATTCAATTGAAATTCTATTGGATTTTTTTTTAACTTTAAAAAGTATGTGGATTTATAAAATCCTGATGCAAAGAGTTAAAGAGTTCATTTTTATTTTTTAAAATTAATATTATATATATTATATAAAATATTTTACCAATAATATATATATATATATATATATATATAATATTTATTTTACCAATAATATATGTCAAAGGGAAATTCTCAAATGCGTCCTTATCCTCCTACTCTAACTTATTATCCATTTTTCTTGATTATAATTCCATTTTTTTTCTATTAATTAATTTATAATCCATTACTTTATTAATTAATTAATTAATTTACCATTATTAATTAATTACAGTACTTTCGAACTTTTTTTTTAGTTTTTTTTTCGTTTGTTTTTTTTTTTAGTTTTTTTTCGTTACTCACTTCCACTTTTCAATAATAATAGTTGCTACTTTTCATTAATAAAATTTCCACTTTTCATTAATAACCATTACCACTATTTAATAACAAATTTTCCACTTTTCAGTAATAATAATTACCACTTTTCAGTAACAAAATTTCCACTTTTCAATAATAATAGTTACCACTTTTCAGTAACAAAATTCCCACTTTTCAATAATAAGAATTACACTTTTCAATTAAAATATCTACCACTTTTCAATAATAAAAATTACATTTTTCAGTTAAAATATCTACCACTTTTCAGTAACAAAATTTCCATTTTTCAATAATAAGAATTACACTTTGCAGTTAAAATATCTATCACTTTTCACTAATAAAAATGACATTTTTAAGTTAAAATATCTACCACTTTTCAATAATAAGAATTAAACTTTTCAGTTGAAATATCTACCACTTTTCAATAATAAGAATTACACTTTTCAGTTAAAATATCTACCACTTTCAATAATAAAAACTACATTTTTCAGTTAAAATATCTACCACTTTTCAATAATAATAATTATATTTTTCAATAACAAATCTACCACTTTTCAATAATAAGAATAACATTTTTTTCAATTTTAATAATAATTTTAACGTACAATTTATAATTATATATACCCGTTTTAATTAATTAAATTAACAATGATAGCAAAAAACAAAATAAAAATGAAAATTATAGATTAATTAATAATTGTAAATTAATTAAGTGATGAGAATTGTAAGTTAATTAATAATTGTAAATATTGGTTGATAAAAATGAGAACTGTAATTAATTAATAATGGTAAATTAATTAATTAATAAAGTAATGAAAAGTGGTAGATAATTTAACTGAAAAATGTAGTTTTTATTATTGAAAGTGGTAGATATTTTAACTGAAAAGTGTAATTTTTATTATTGAAAAGTGGTAGATATGTGAACTAAAAAGTGTAATTCTTATTATTGAAAAGTGGTAGATATTTTAACTTAAAAATGTAATTTTTATTATTGAAAAGTGATAAATATTTTAACTGAAAAGTGTAATTCTTATTATTGAAAAGTGGAAATTTTGTTATTGAAAAGTGGTAGATATTTTAAGTGAAAAATGTAATTTTTATTATTTACTGAAAAGTTGTAGATATTTTAAGTGAAAAATGTAATTTTTATTATTGAAAAGTGGTAGATATTTTAACTGAAAAGTGTAATTCTTATTATTATTATTATTTTTTTTTTTATGGAAGTTAAATACCCATCCCATTTTTCCCCACCCCATGACTCGAACCCAGAACCTAGGGCCTAGGTAGTGGTGATCTAACCACTTGAGCTATCTCACGTTGTCGTAATTCTTATTATTGAAAAGTGGTAACTATTATTATTGAAAAGTGGAAATTTTGTTATGAAAAATAATAATTATTATTAGTGAAAAGTGAAAATTTTGTTACTGTGATAACTGTTATTAGTGAAAAGTGGAAATTTTATTAATGAAAAGTAGAGACTATTATTATTGAAAAGTGAGTAATTATTGAAAAGTGGAAGTGAGTAACGAAAAAAAAAACGAAAAAAAAAAATTGAAAAAAAAAAGAAAAAAAATCGAAAAAAAAAACAGAAAAAAAACGAAAAAAAAAAAAAAAGAAGTAATTATTGAAAAGTGGAAGTGAATATCGAAAAAAACAAAAAAAAAAGAAAAAAAGTCGAAAAAAAAAACAGAAAAAAAAAACAAACAAAAAAAAAAACGAAAAAAAACGAAAAAAAAACGAAAAAAAAATATAAAAAAATGAAAACAAAAACAAACAAAAAACGGGAAAAAAAAAAGAAAAAAAACGAAAAAAAAATATAAAAAAATGAAAAAAAAAAAGTACGAAAAAAGTACGAAAAAAAAACGAAAAAAAAATATAAAAAAATGAAAAAAAAAACAAACAAAAAACGGGAAAAAAAAAAGAAAAAAAACGAAAAAAAATATAAAAAAATGAAAAAAAAAAAAAGTTTGAAAGGATTTGAACTTGTTACCTCATGCTTAAAAAAAGTATCTATAACCACTAGAACATTTATTACTTAATTATTTATATTTATCTATATAAATAGATATAGGATTAATTTGCCCTGTGCATTAGTGTGCACATGCACACTGTGCACAGAAGACCAGCTCTATGTCAAAAACTTATATACAACAATAGACTTATGGTGCAATTTGACCTTTTCTTTTATTTTTAACCGGTAGCCGGTTCCTTCTTTCTCTCTCTTCTTCTTCTGAGCAGCTTTCTTCTCTCTTCTGCGTTGTGCGGTTCCTTCTTTTCTTTCTCTCCCTTCTTCTTCTTCTGCGCGCTGTGTGGTTCCTTCTTTTCTTTCTCTCCCTTCTTCTTCTTCTGAGCAACTTCCGTCTCTCTTCTCTTCTGCTGCGCTGTGAAGCGTTCCATTAAAAAAAAAAAACTTCAGAAATCTGAACAAAATTTTCTGATCGGGATGCGCTAAAAAAAAAAAATTAAGAAAATCTGTTCTGTTTCAGATTTCTGATCTGCTAATTACGAAACAAGGCGATATGAATAAATTCATGAATGAAAAAAAAAAATCAACAATAATACCACACAGATTTATTCCAATTAATTGTTGATAATTATGTCTTTGCAATTGGAGGGATTGATAAACTATTCAACATGATTGTGTTTTTCGTGTTTTTAATTATTGTTCTTCGTCTTCTTTAATGTGGATATCTCATTCTCTCTCAATAATGACGTTTTATTTATACAGTAACACATCTTTCTCTATAAAGTAATATACTTGTGTTTATATAGTAACACATTTTTTTGTGTTACTTTAAGGTCAAATATGTGTTACTCAAAAGTCAATTGTGTGTTACTTGTCCTTATAGTAACACGTATTTTTCCATACAATAACATATAATTGTATTATAGTAACACGGATTAAGAACACAATTTTCTATTTTATCCTTCCTTAAATTAATTTGTATTAATATTTCCTATGAAAAGTCATTTTATGTGTTATTTGTACTTACAGTAACACATATTTAGTCTTACA
Organism: Galeopsis tetrahit; assembly: GCA_963675135.1. Taxonomy (NCBI): domain Eukaryota; kingdom Viridiplantae; phylum Streptophyta; class Magnoliopsida; order Lamiales; family Lamiaceae; genus Galeopsis; species Galeopsis tetrahit. Next base: position 47,605,874 of record OY776126.1, on the reverse strand, counting down.
GTAACATATAATTACTCTTATAGTAACACAGGCCTGAAACCTGTTATCCTGTTAGCCTCGCGCGCGACTTTTGCGCGATTTTTAAGGAAATATTCGTTTGACCGGTCAAACCCGCTACAAATCCATGAATTTTTTACCCTTCCCTTAAATATACTAATATTTCACGTGAAATATTGCACATAAGTGCGACCCATAATGTTGGTCCTGAAAGGAGTATATAACAAGTGTATGGGGGGGGGGGGGGAATACACTTGTATGCAAATCTTTTCAAACTTTGATCAAACCAGACTTCAGCAAGGTTGTCTTGGACAACTCTGCTGATATGATTAACTCTTTATAGATAATCAAACTACTAAGTACTATTGAGTACTTAGTTGAATATCTGTCTAAGGGAGTTATATGTGCGGAATTAGTGGTTGACCCTTTAGTTTAAACTCCTTTTTAATTCTGAAATCACCTTAACAATTTATCAAGTTCAGGGAACTTGTCCAAATCTATTTTGCACAGTCTTGTGAATATATCTTTGAAAGTTCAGTTTGTGTGCTGTGTTGGATGAATGTAAGTACTTGTAAGTAAATCAACACAAGAGTTTATAGTGGTTCAGAGACTCAAGCTCCTACATCCACTTTCCCTGATTTAACAGGACAATTCCTTCACTCTTGGAATTAACTTGTTTTATAGTGCCAAGGTGCACTTGATCAACCACACCACTTCCTTGGTGCCTTGATCCCTAGGATGTCAAGAGTCCTAGTACCATTTCTCAACTCAGAACTGAACTGTTCTTCTCTCAACAGTCAACTCCTTGCACTTCTACTACTATAACCTTCTAACTTTCTCTATGAGCCTTCATTCTAATTTTCCAGAAATCATAATTGTCTATTGAGAACATGTGCAATTTATGATGTGAAATGTGATTGACTGGATTTGTGGCCATGTTGTCCAATCCTTGAACAGCAGGTGGTGGAACAGCATTGTTGTTGGCCATATCTTAATACTAATCAGTTAGTCAACAAGTAATAGATTTCAGATAGAGATCAGTTCAGTGACCACACAAATATGTGAATTTTGAAAATCAAGATGGATTTTCAGAGGCAGTGGTCTTTGAACCCCTGCTCTGATACCACTTGTTGGTCCTGAAAGGAGTATATAACAAGTGTATGGGGGGGGGGGGGATACACTTGTATGCAAATCTTTTCAACTTATGATCAAACCAGAGCTCAGCAAGGTTGTCTTGGACAACTCTGCTGAAGAAGATAAACTCTACTAAGATAATCAAACTACTAAGTACTATTGAGTACTTAGTTGAATAACTATCTAGGGGAGTTATAGGTGCGGAATAGTGGTTGGCCCTTTAAGTTTAGACTCCTTAAGTTTCTGAAATCACTTTGTCAATCCAATGCAGTCCAGTTTAGTTTCAGGGAACTTGTCCAAATCAGTTTTGCACAGTCTTTGAATATGTATCTTTTGAAAGATCAGTTTTGTGTGCAGTGTTGAATGAATGTAAGTACTTTGTAAGGTAAATCAACACAAGAGTTTATAGTGGTTCAGAGACTCAAGCTCCTACATCCACTTTCCCTGATTTAACAGGATAATTCCTTCACTCTTGGAATTAACTTGTTTTATAGTGCCAAGGTGCACTTGATCAATAACACCACTCCTTGGTGAATTGATCCCTAGGATGTCTAGAGTCCTAGTACCCTCTTCTCAACTCAGAACTGAACTGTTCTTCTCTCAACAGTCAGCTCCTACCACTTCTACTACTACAACCTTCTCTCTTTCTCACTTGAAAGGGGTAAGGTTTGAAGTAAGGTTCCAACTAATGAGATATCCTTTACAATGGAGATCAGTGTATAAGGATTAGGATATCTCTCTAAGCTTTGTATGGATATACAGTAGGTTCAGCTTAGAAGAAGTGTATAAAGACTAAGATAGTCTTTTGAAAGCTTGTAAGTTCTATGAACTTTCAGAATACTTGCTCAGTTGGATTGGTAGTTGGATGATTTCAAATGGTCTTCTCACTTCTATATTTATAGACAAAATAGAGGATTTGCCCGTTGGAGAGGCAATCCCAATTTGCTATAAATGTCTTCCTTGAGTTCTTCAAACTGGAAGACAGATTCTTGATAGTGACATGTCCTCATTTGGGTAATAAACGGCTTGTAAGACTTTGTCTTCTTTCTGCAGCACTTTTCCCAATGTTTGACTTCTTGTTAGGACTTGGACATGGCTTCTGAAGATTGATCCAATGATAGGACAACATTCCTTATCAAATGGACAACTCTCCTTATCACTATCAGCAGATTTGCTTATCAGCAAGGTTGGCTTGCTCATCTTCAGATGACTTGGCTCTTTCCCTTTCTTTCACTTCAAGTTGATCTTAGCATGTTTCAATGAGGTTCTTTAGGATATGGTTGTCTTTAGCTTTTCAGCATGGTTGACCTTCAAACATTAGAATCTTTGTTCTGGTTCAAACTTGCTGAGACAGCTCTTCTGGGACAACTCTCTTGATCAGCATATTTGTTCTTTTAGCTTCAGAGTTGTTGCTTGTACAGAGTTCACTTCTCTGGACAATTCTCCTGATCAGAGCATTTGACTAATCTTGTCCTTTTAAGCTTTGCAATCTTGTTTTTGCATAGAACTAACTCTTCTGGACAACTCTCCTGATCAGAGCATTTTCACAGAAGTAACTCTTCAGGACAACTCTACTGATCAGAGCATTTGGTTTTCTATGGAGTATACTTGTCCCTAGTGTTTGTTCCAGATTTTGAGCCTTGAGGGGACTTCATCTTGATCATCTTTAAAGCATAGGTTCCCCCTCACATTGTGCATCTAGTCATCTAAGAGCTGCCTAACATATCAGCTTCTCATCTAGCCTTATGCTATGTGTTCTAACACATTTTGAACACAATCATCTTGACTTAGGCATGTCTCAGGGGGTTTTGGTATTTAATCAAAACATGTATCATTTTATTCCCAACAAGCACTGCTTGCTGGCTACTTTGTCCTCTGCATCTCTTCTTCCTTTAGTTTTCAACAAGAACGTCTCTTCTTTCTTTAGTTTTCATAGGCATACTTATGTTGGATAACCCAAGTATGCTGATCTGCATCATCTTCTACTTCTGAACAAATCTTCATCTCCTTCACCCAAGATCTTGGTTGAGGGATGATCTCCATTCCATCTCTTCTCTCGATTATCTCCATACCTGAAACAATAATAATAGTTAGTGGTTTGTGTTCTTAAGTGTTCTCATAACTTCCTCCTTTTATAGAGGTAGAAATGAGGTAATGGAGCATAAGATGACAAATACTATAGAGTTTATAGGTCTGAATTTCTGAAAAGCACTTTCTTAAGATCAACAATGAGATTCTTGATCTAAGGGTTTACATTTAAAGAGATTCAAACTCTATCTTATGGAATGCAGAATTTATAGATTCTTGAACAGGAATTATTTGGAATCCGTACAGTGCATGTATACTGTTGAGTCGGTGAGGATGGTGTATTAATCCAACCAAGTATGACTCACTAATATACTGTATTCTTGTATAGTGATAAAGTATTTTATGAAGAATAGTTTATTACTATACATAGATATACATTGCTTGAGTATAGATTACCAATTAACTCTATTCAAGTCTTCTGAATGTATGTATTTAATGTAATGCAGATTATAGAGTATTTCATCAAGGATTCTTAAGGTATCTTTGATTCCCCCTTGATTAGATGACTCTATGTTTTCCCTCAGCTTTATTTGTCTTCATCGGGAAAAACTTACCTGAAGATGAGGGTGTCTATTCACCTCATCTGATCCTCCTAGTCTGCTGCAATTGAATCAGCTGATGTCTCCAGCTGATCTTGAGTTCTTCATGTGCTTGGATCCAAGAGTCCTAAGCTATAGCATAGGTTCTTGAATCTTTCTTCAGCTAGGGGCTTAGTCAAGATGTCTGCTCTTTGGATATCTGTGTGAATTTTCTCCATCTTGATGTCCTTCTTTTCAAGGTGGTCTCTTATAAAATGGTGTCGAATGTCGACATGCTTGCACCTTGTGTGTAGGACTGGATTTTGAGTGATGGCAATGGCACTGCTGCTATCACAGAAGATAGGAACTTCTCTTGCTTCTACATTGTAATCCTTGAGTTGTTGTACTAGCCAGAGCAGCTGACTACAACAACTTCCAGCTGCCATATATTCTGCTTCAGTGGTGGAAGTTGCAACTGAGGTTTGCTTCTTTGAGAACCATGATATCAACTTGTTGCCTAGGAATTGACAGGTTCCAGAAGCGGATTTCCTATCAATTCTACATCCTCCATAGTCTGAGTCAGAATAACCACTCAACTCTAGATTGTCATCAACAGGGTACCATAGTCCTAGATTGACTGTTCCTTTTAGGTACTTGAGGATTTTCCTTGCTGCTTCTAGATGACTCTGCTTGGGGTTTGCTTGAAACCTAGCACATACTCCTACATCAAATGTTATGTCTGGCCTGCTAGCTGTAAGATATAGTAGAGATCCAATCAGTGCTCTATATTCAGCTTGATCAACTGCCTTTCCAGACTCATCTGGTTCCATTTTGAAAGATGTCATCATTGGAATCCTTGCAGTCTTGCTTTGTAGAGCTTTGAATCTTTCTAATAGGCTTTTGGTGTACTTGGACTGATTGATGAAGATCCCTTCTGGACTCTGTTTAACTTGGAGTCCTAGGAAATAATTCATCTCACCCATCATACTCATTTCAAATTTTCCTTGCATAAGTTCAGAGAACTTCTTGCACATATCTTGATTGGGTGATCCAAATATAATATCATCTACATATATTTGCACCATTAGAATTTCTTCTCCTTCTTGTATTCTGAAAAGTATTCTGTCAACTTTGCCTTTTGTGTAACCATTGTCAAGTAGGAATTGTGACAATGTGTCATACCAGGCTCTGGGAGCTTGCTTCAGACCATAGAGGGCCTTCTTCAGACGATATACTTGATCTCCTTTTTCAAATCCTGGAGGCTGCTCTACATACACTTCCTCTACCAGAATACCATTCAGAAAAGCACTCTTGACGTCCATTTGATATACCTTGAAGTCCATATATGATGCATAAGCTAGAAATAGTCGAATGGCTTCTAATCTGGCTACTGGAGCAAAGGTTTCATCATAGTCAATTCCTTCAGATTGTGAGTATCCTTTTGCAACTAGCCTTGCTTTATTTCTAGTTATCACATCATTTTCGTCCTTTTTATTCTTGAATACCCACTTTGTTCCTAATACATTGTGGTTTTCAGGACGATCTACCAATTCCCATACTTCATTTCTTTCGAATTGGTTTAATTCTTCTTGCATAGCAATGATCCAATTGCTATCTGTCATTGCTTCTTCTATGTCAGCTGGTTCAATGTTGGACAAGAAAGCACACCAGCAGAACATAGATGATTGGGGGTTTTGATTCAGTTGTCTTCTGGTCTTGACACCTGAGTCTGCTCCTCCTAATATGAGGTTAGTTGGATGGTTGATTCTCCATGTATGTCTTACAGGAGTATCTGCATTAGATGAGCTTGGATTCTGATGGAGATATTGATGGAAATCAATATCAAATATTTAATTAGATATTTATGCTTATATTTAGGAGATTTGTTTTGATTTTTATTATATTTAGTATTTATATGTTTCTTATTCTCCAAGTATATTTTGTATTATAAATAGATGAGTTCTAGAATGTTATTAGAGAGTTGAATTGATTAATAAAATAGATGATTTTGTCCCTTCGATTTATTCTCGTCCCTACGTTTTATTATCGTCCCTTCGGTTTATGTGTTCGTTCATAAGCTTGCGCTGCGTCAGTTGGTATCCAGAGTTAGGCAATTCTGGGATGATGTCGCCTAAACGATACGATCACCCCCCTTTTGATGTCCAAAGTCTTGGCCACGAGTTTACGCAGATCCGCCAACAAGTGGGATCTCTGATCACGAAGATGGCTGCTCTTGTTATTCAACAAGACCAGTTGAACATGCAACAACAAGAATTGATCGCTAGCCTTCGCGTTCATCTTCCCGGTTTCGGTGACGTATACGGCGGTCCCCCCATATACGACGACGATGTCATTGCTCCCCTCTACGAGGAATCTGTGTGTGACGACGATGGGTATGATGGCCCTCCGGTATTTGATGAGTACGACGATGATTGTCCGCAAGAAGATTTTGTGATGGATGACGAGGGCCTTGCTTTGATCACCCGACAAGCATGTTTCCCTCCTCCTCAACCGGATAGTCATACTCTACGTCCTTCGATATTTCAGTCATCTTGCACAATGGGTGGTAAGATATGTCGATTTTTAGGCGATTCGGATATTTGCGAGCATGTTGTTGCTAAGGTTGCAGTCTATAATACGTGGTCATGCTTGCGACGTTCACCCGTTTTGGTGTCTTTTACGATCGGTTCGTCTTACAAGGTGTCTATTGGTTGCGTCTCGTCGGGTTGGTTTTCTTGCATGTTAATCCGAATACCTAGCAGCTACCTCTTCGTTCTCAATTGCGTCGCTCTGATGTTTTCAACGTCATGGATATTATTATGCTTTCGGATGGACCTCATGATGTTTCCGATTCGAGGGCGAATCGTCTCCCACGCGGAGAGAATGATGGAGATATTGATGGAAATCAATATCAAATATTTAATTAGATATTTATGCTTATATTTAGGAGATTTGTTTTGATTTTTATTATATTTAGTATTTATATGTTTCTTATTCTCCAAGTATATTTTGTATTATAAATAGATGAGTTCTAGAATGTTATTAGAGAGTTGAATTGATTAATAAAATAGATGATTTTGTCCCTTCGATTTATTCTCGTCCCTACGTTTTATTATCGTCCCTTCGGTTTATGTGTTCGTTCATAAGCTTGCGCTGCGTCAGATTCTCATCTGTTCGAGTGTCATCGGGAGGGTTGACTTGATTAGGTCGATCATCATCTGTATCTTGTGTGTCAAAGAGATCATTCCCCCTTGCATTTGCGATTATTGCATCTTGATTATGGATAACTTGCTTAGCTTGAGTTTGAGATCTAGTGACTGGTCTGTGTGGTTTATCCTCCTCTGGTTCTTTAGGAAATGGTTCATTGACTTCAATAAACTCATCAGACCTGGTCTTGATCACTAGTTTCTTCATCTGATCTACAGCTGAGGCTGTTTCTACTGCACTCTTTTCACAAGATTCATCAAAAACAACATGAGGTGTTTCTTCCACAAGGAGGGTTCGTTTGTTAAATACTCTAAATGATTTGCTAGTTGAGGAGTATCCCAAGAATATCCCCTCATCTGCTTTGGCATCAAAAGCATTCAACTTACTTTTCCCATTGTTGTGAATGAAACACTTACAACCAAATATATGAAAGTAAGATACTCTAGGTTTTCTTCCTTTCCACAGTTCATATGGGGTTTTCTCATGGATTTTGTGAATACCTGACCTGTTTTGAGTGTGACAAGCTGTGTTGATAGCTTCTGCCCAAAGCTTCTTAGGAGTGGAGAATTCAGCAAGGAGTGTTCTTGCAGCTTCTTTGAGTGTTCTGACTCTTCTTTCAGCTACACCATTTTGTTGTGGTGTTCTTGCTGCACTTGTCTCATGCTGAATAACATTAGAAGTACAATAGGCAATAATATAAGAGTTAATAAATTCAGTGCCTTTGTCACTTCTAATTTTCACAATAGGTTCTCCTTTCTCTACTTGGATCCTCTTTAATAGTTCAGGAAGCTTCTGCTGAGTTTCACTCTTCTTGTATAAGAAGACAACCCAAGTAAACTTGGAGTAGTCATCTACAACAATGAGAGTGTACTTCCTCCCTGTAAGTGTAGTTGGAGTGATTGGTCCAAAGAGATCCATGTGAAGCAATTCAAGAACTCTGCTGGTTGATGCTGCCTTCTTGGTCTTGAAAGAGACCTTTGTTTGCTTTCCTTGTTGACATGCATCACAGACCTGATCTTTACAGTAGAGTTCATTAGGTAGACCATCAACTAAGGATTCCCTCGCTAACTTGTTCATAGTCTTAAAGTTCAGATGACTAAGACGTTTGTGCCATAGCCAGCTGACATCTTTAGGGCTTTTCACAAGCAGACATGTATCCTTAGGACAGCTGTTCCAATTTGCAAGATACATACTTCCTTTTCTAGTTCCTGTTAGAAGGTTTTGTTTTGTTCTTTTATCACTTATGAGACACTCATTTTTAGAAAATTTTACTGAGTAACCGGTGTCACAAAAATGAGAAACAGATAATAAGTTAAACTTTAAACCTTCTACATATGATACATCATGTACCTCAATGTCACCATTTTGAAGGGTGCCATATCCTTTTGTGTTACCGTGCGCGTTATCACCAAAGAAGACTTTTGGACCTTTCTTTTATGTGTAGTTGGTTAGCAGGTCTTTGGTTCCAGTCATATGGGTTGAGCATCCACTGTCTATGTACCATATTTCACCTGCTAGACCTCCTTTTCTGTATAGGTCCCTCCTTTCCTGCAAGAAAGATTAAGTCTTAGGTACCCATTTTGTTTTGGGTCCTTGGGTGTTAGTACTACCCTTGGGAACCCACATATACATTGGTCGTTTGAACAACCTTGAGCACTTGAGTTGTTTCCCTCGGGCATCACAGAACCAAATCTTACCAGTTAACACCTTGGACTGATCTGATTTGTTGTTTGTGTCAGCTAAGTAATAGTCAAATGGTTTCCCTTTATAGGAGTGTACATAAATTATCTTTTGACTAGTTACATTCGGCCTGGGTGCATTAGCTGGTCGATGCATACGATTATATGGACCATACTCTTCTGTTCTCACAACATCATAAGAGATAGGGGGTGCAAAGAGAACGTATTTGTTTGAAGAAGATTTCTTCTTCTTGGCTGGAGCAGCATACAGCTGAGACTGTCTCAGACGAGATGGTCTAGGCTGTTTGCTGTTCCTCTATACAGGTTTGGGGTTAACTTTTCTTTTACCATTTTTGGTGTTGGAATAGTTAGCCTTAGTTGGTACAGATGCCTTTTGGTTCATATTGGGTTCATTGTGTTTAGAACACTCACCCTGTTCATGTGTCTGAGTAGTGCACTTGTTAGGTGTACTACCCCCAGCTGGAGAGGATGTTGATGGATTAAGTTCATAGCCTAAACCCATCTTATTGCCATTTGATCTATAATATTCAGAGATACTTTCAATAGTAGTCGAGGCTTTATTGAATTCTGATATCTTTTGATCTAGGCATTCCTTCTCCTTTTCTAAGAGCTTGTGTGCTTGGAAGAGATCATCGAACTTAGATTGTAGTATACGAAATTCCTTCGTTTCTAAGGCTTGAGTTTCTAACATCCCCTCATACAACTGAGTTGTTGTGGTATTTTCTTCCTTAAGAAGTTCCACTTCTTTGGTCAACCTCTCATTCATGGTGACTAACTCAGGGGTGTTATCAAACTTAACCTTTTTCAACCTAGCAATTTCTTTCCTTAAATCCTTATTCTCCTCTTCCACTTCTATAAAAGCTCTAGTGGCAATATCCAGATCACCTTTTACCTTTCTTAACGATTGATAATAGGTGTCTTCTGATTCGCCTTCAGATGAGTTTATGTCATCTGTTTGTGAGAAAATAGGTGAATGGAAAGTAGTAGTGTAGGAATTTACCTCATTTTCTCCTATGGCCATCATAGCTAGATCATCTGAATCATCTGAGTAGATTTGACAGTCTGGTGATGTAGGAAGTTCATCACTTTGATATTCAGATTCTTCAGTCACCATTGCTTGCTTATCTGAATTTCTTCTGTCTCTCCTTGGCCTTCTTTCTTCTTTGTCATCCAGCTCAGGGCATTCATAGACATAATGTCCTAGTTTGCGACAATTGAAGCATGCTCCAGGTTTTTGATTTGAACTGCCTTTCCTTGGAGGAGTGGCATCTCTTCTTCTGGAGCCTCGGCTGTCAGATGACTCCATATCCTTTCTAGGATATCTTTCTGGTGTTCTTTCTCTGGAGCCTCTAGAGGGTGAACTGGCTCTTCTATCTTTGAAGTTTCTATAGAATTTTCTATATTTCCTGTTGAGAGTGTTCATCCTCTCGAATCTTTTGATCATAAGGGCCATTTGCTCTTTCAGACTCATGTCTGATCCTTCAAAGTCTTCTGTTTTCGGAGAAGTCTTGCCAGATGAGGTGCTTGCAGCTTTTGTATTTGCTGCCTTGAAAGCTACAGTCTTAGAAGTAGATGGGGTTGCAGTAGGTTCATCACTTCCTGAGTTTTCTTCTCTTTCAAGATCATATTCATGAGCTTTCAGGTTCTGAAATAGAGTCTGTGCAGACCATTCCTTGATATCTTGAGTATCTTTGATGATGATCTTCTTGAGTCTCCATTTCTTGGTTAGAGAGTCTAAGATCTTTAGATTTTTCTCTCTATTTGTATATTTCTTGCCCAGAGATTCTATCTCATTGATGATCTTGGTAAATCTATTGTCTAGTTGATCAATAGACTCTTCTGGTTGCATCTTGAAGTGTTCAAACTTCTTGACTGCTGTTGTCAGCTTGCTCTCCTTAATCAGCTCGGTTCCTTCACAGAGGAGTGCTAGAGCATCCCACATATCCTTAGCTGTTTCACAGTTGATTACTTTTGCAATATACTCATTTGGAAGAGTTTGCATGATGTAGTCTTGAGCAATGCTGTCAAGATTTGACTGCTTCATTTCTTCTGGAGTGAGGTCCTTCATCGGCTTGGGGGCAAGTTCTCCAACTGGAACTTCTGGATCACCATTTGCAGTGTTGACTGCCATGATGGTGATTGGGCCTTCGGTGATTACTGACCACATCTTGTAGTGGACTGATGTGAGATTCTTCCTCATCCTGATCTTCCAGTAATCATAATCTTCCACTGAAAACTTAGGCAACTTACGCATATTAGCACTCATGCTGTATGAGTTTTCGAAAATAAGTTTTTTCAAAAGATCTGTTCAAGAGGACTACAGAAAGACTCCCTCAAGTCTTCTGATAATCTAGAGACAGTAGTCTGTTAGAACCACTGCTCTGATACCACTTGTTGGTCCCTGAACGAGTAGTGAATGGGATTAAAGTCTAGAGGGGAGGGGTGAATAGACTTTAAAACTTTTTTCAAGAGAGTTGGGGGACCTCTTCTGATTGCTATGTCAACTGGACTGCAAGTCTGCTGGTCCAGATGACTATATTGATCTGAATGAAGAGGTTATATGCGGAATTATGGTAGGCCTTGATTAGACTCGTTCTTATAGTTTCTTAACTTGTTTTCTTTAATGAAACTACTCAGCTGATGCTGGTTTGAAAGTTGTGGCCTTGTTTTGAAGAATATTGAAATCACAGTATGCACTATATAATAGTTAATGAAATGACAGAATGTAAAGTGCAGTAAGTAAATAACACCAGGTTTATAGTGGTTCGGATATACGATCCTACGTCCACTCTCACGTCCTAACGTGATGTTTAATCCCTTTAATTTACCACAAATTACAAGGGTCTTGACCTTTATAGTCCCAAGGATAGGACTTTGAGATCTGAGCCGTCCTAACAGCTACGGTCTCCACAAGTGATTGTAAGCACTTGCACTTTGAGGGTTTCAAAAACTTTAACCTTTCGGAGAGGGTTTGGGGTTTTTGAAGTGTATCCAACTAATGGTTCAAGCTTATAAATTGCTTAACCACTATGCCTAAAACAATTGATATACAATCTGAACATGTTTCAGGTTCTTATGGGTTGGATAGAAATCACTTAAGAGCTAAAAGTATTCTAATGCTTTCTGGGCTCTTGGAGAATTCTTGGAACAGTATGGCTTTTGCTTAATTGCTTGCCTAGCTTGTTGAATTCTCTCGATGTGATCTCTTTCATGTGATTTCTCATCCTCTTGTATTTATAATGGTGATTGCTTGCAACTAGCCGTTGGAGTTGACTAGCCGTTGGGACAATCTTTCCATATGTGGCTTGATTCCTTGATTCCAGCTGCTTGATTGCTCCAATCCTGGGATCATGTCAATCTTCTAAATAAGGTAGGTCTTCATTTGAATTGCAAGATGACTTTGGGAATCAGCCGAGTTTTGGAAGAGAACATAGTCATCTGATCTGTACTACTAGTCTTCTGACTACTCTTCTGGCTTTAGGTCTTCTGTCTTTTGATATCAGTCGAGTAGCACTCGTCTGATCTATGAATAATTTGTGCTGCTTTAGGCCATCTTCAATCTTTGACTCCATCAGTCAAGTAGGTATACAAGCACCTTACTTAACTGGCCTTCAAGGATCTTCTAGTCTTCATGTCTTCTACTCTTCTCATCATGAGGGATCGCATGTAAGCCGGGACTGTGCTAATCAACTGATATCTATACAGTTGATTGCACAAGACTAGTCTAAGCTGTTCTATACAAGTCAGCTGATCCTATTACATTTATAAACTCTAAGTGTTTTGGCCATCAAAACTATTCTAACATCAAGTGGGGCTTAGGGTGAATTTACATCCCAACAAGCTTGTAGAGTTCTAAGGTCAAAATCCTTTTTCTTCAGAGCCAGATTTTGCTCATCAATCAGTTTTTGTTGTTCAGAGACTTTGAGAGACATTTAATCATGTTCTCTCACAATCTGCTAGCTGATTTAATGTCAATCTCAGGTTCAGAAAAGTTGGGAGTTTTGACTTTAGAATTCAACAGTTCATTTTCCCTCAATGCAATATTACATACCTCTTGTAATCTGGTGAAGTCCTCCAATAACTTTCCAAAGTTGAGTTTTAGGTGGATTTCACTAGATTCATGTGTGTTAGTAGAGGAATTAGAGGATGAACAAACATCTTCATTTTCAAATGCCATTTGACAGTCATTGTTGGGAATAAAATGAGATATGTTTTGATTAAATACCAAAACCCCTTGAGACATGCCTAAGTCAAGTTGAGTATGTTCTAGAGATGAAAGAACTTATAGAATAAAGGCTAGATGAGAAGCTGATATGTTAGGCAGCTCTTAGTTGTATAGATGCACAATGTGAGGGGGAACCTATGCTTAGAAGTTTATCAAGAACAAGTCTCCTCAAGGCTCAAATTCTGGAACAATCACTAAGTCTATGAAAGACCAAATACTCTGATCAGGAGAGTTGTCCAGAGAAGTTGTCTCTACACAATTAAAGCAAGAACAAAGGTTCTAAAGCTCAAAAGGCCAAGTATATTCAAATACTCTGATCTGGAGAGTTATCCAGAGAGATTGTCTCTGTGCAAGAACAAGGGTTCTGAAGCTCAAAGGCCAAGTATGCTGATCAGGAGAGTTGTCTAGAAGAGTTATCTCAGCACAATTAAACCAGAACAAATGTTATAAATCTTGAAAGTCAACTATGCTGAAGAAAACTACACCCTAGAAGACTTCAATGAATCATGCTGAGACCACATCAAAATGAAGCAAAGGGAAGAGCCAAGTCATCTGAAGAGAGCAAGCCAACTATGCTGATAAGCAAGTATGCTGATAGTGATAAGCAGAGTTGTCCATTTGATAAGGAATGTTGTCCTATCATTGGATCAACCTTCAGAAGCCATGTCCAAGTCCTAACAAGAAATCAAACATTGGGAAAAGTGCTGCAGAATGAAGACAAAGTCTTACAAGCCGTTTATTACCCAAATGAGGACATGTCACTATCAAGAATCTGTCTTCCAGTTTGAAGAACTCAAGGAAGACATTTATAGCAATTTGGGGCTGCCTCACCAACGGGCAAATCCTCAAATTTGTCTATAAATACAGAAGTGTGAAGACCATTAGAAAGCACCTCAACAGAATCCAACTACTCAAGTATTCTGAAGCTCATAGAACATTCAAGCTTTCAAAAAGACTATCTTAGTCTTCATACACTTCTTCTAAGTTGAACCCAATTGTATATTCATACACAAGTTTAGAGAGATATCATATCCTTGTACATTGATCTTCATTGTAAATGATATCTCATTAGTTGGAACCTTAGTTCAACCCTTACCCCTTTCAAGTGAGAAAGTAAGAAGGTTGTTCTAGTAATAGAAGTGGTAGGAGCTGACTGTTGAGAGAAGAATAGTTCAGTTCTGAGTTGAGAAGAGGGTACTAGGACTCTAGACATCCTAGGGATCAATTCACCAAGGAGAGGTGTTATTGATCAAGTTCACCTTGGCACTATAAAACAAGTTAATTCCAAGAGTGAAGGAATTATCAGGTTCAATCAGGGAAAGTGGATGTAGGAGTTTGAGTCTCTGAACCACTATAAACTCTTGTGTTGATTTACTTTCAAATCACTTTCATACATTCAACACTGCACACAAAACTGATCTTTCAAAGAATACAAGTTTATTCCCCCCCCTCATACACTTGTTATATACACCTTTCAGGACCAACAATCATCTTCACTGTCACTGTTGGAGAATAAACCATCATCAGATGAATATACACTTTCCTCACTTGCTGATTCTCCAGCCACCATAGCTTTCCTATTGCTCAATCTCTTGTCTCTTTTGTTCTGCCTTTCTTTTCTTTCCTTTGAGCTTAGATCAGGACAATCATATTGGAAATGTACTTTCTTCTGGCAGTTATAACACATATCTTCATCATCATTTCTCTTGCTTGAGGACTCATTCCTCCTAGATGATGATGGGTCAGCCTTGCTGTACTTCTTTTTGTCAGCATATTTGTCTTCTTTCTTTTCATCAGAGAGTTTGTCCTCTGATTTGTTGTCAGGAGAGTTGAATGTTCTCCTGGTTCTGTTGTCTTGGTAGAACTTTTTGTATCTACCAAATCTGGAATTGAGTTTCTCAAATCTCTTGGCCATGAGTGCAAGTTCTTCCTTCATCTCAGTCTTGGAGATAGACTGAGAGGATCTCTGTGCATTCTTCTTTTCTGTCTCAATACCCTTGAATGCAACACCTTTGTTGGAGGAGGATCGCTCATCATGCACCTTTTTCCTGTTTAGGTCAAAGTCATATGCCTTGAGTTCAGAGAACACTTGTTGCATGGGCATGTTATCAAGGTTGCTGGTGTTCTGCATCATGACTGAGTAGATGTCCCACTTTGATGTGAGACTTCTTAGAATCTTCAGTGCAACTTCTCTTTTGGCATAGAATTTGCCAAGAGAGCTTATCTCATTCATGATGTCAGTGAATCTGCCATCAAGATGATCAATAGTTTCATTGGGCTCCATGGTAAATTGTTCATATTTTTGGATAGCCACTTGACGCTTGTTTTCCTTGATATTTTGGGTACCTTCACACATAAGTGCTAAGGTGTCCCAAATCTCTTTTGCTGTGGTGCAGTGGTATACTCTTCCCATCACTTCATCTGGAATTGTCTAGTACAATGTGTTCATGGCAATGTAGTTCAGGTTGTGCATTTTTCTCTCTTCAGCTGTCAAGTCATCTTCATCCTTTGGCAGCAACTCTCTTGGGTCTGCTTTCTGAGCATCAGTGACTTTGGGGTTTGGTTTGGTGAAGGTGAAAGGCCCTCTTGTGATGACTTTGAGCATCTCATCATGCTGGCAGGCAAGATGTGCTCTCATTCTAATCTTCCAGAAATCATAGTTCTCAATTGAGAACATTGGCAGTTTGTGATTAGAAATGTGATTCACTTGGTTAGAACCCATGTTGTTAATGGTCTCAACAGCATCTCCTGGAACTGCATTGTTTGCCATCTTAATAAAATTTGGTTAGATAAACACAGATATGTTTTTCAGAAATTGGATCAGTTCAGTGACCACGGAAATGGTGAGTTTTTGAAAACCAGGTGGATTTTCAGAAGCAGTGGTCTTTGAATGCACTTGTGTATGCAAATTTTATTTCTTCAAACAGTTTTAGCCTTTCAGGGAAGTTGTCTGACAACTAATCTGAGTGATAACTTAAATAGATACTTAACCTACTGAAAACTATGAAGTGATCAGTTGGATAACTATCTAAAAGAATTGCTAAGTGCGTAATGTGGTTGGCCTTGTCTTTGAAAGAATACTCCAAGTTAGTTTCTGAAAAACCAGTTAATCAGAGACTTTGTCCAAAAACTGTTTTGCTTAAATTTGCTGAATTTAACTCTTTTAGAATGATTTTTGCAAGTAATGTGAGTTAGAAAATAATGCAGTAAATAAATGACACAACAATTTATAGTGGTTCAGAGACTCAAGCTCCTACATCCACTTTCCCTGATTGAACAGGATAATTCCTTAACACTTGGAGTTAGCTTGTTTTATAGTGCCAAGGTGCACTGATCAACAACACTCTCTTAGTGTTTTGATCCCTAGGATAATCTTAGTCCTAGTGCTCAACTTCTCTGAGTTAAGACTGTATTTTCTCTTAACAGTCCTTAACTCCTCACTTCTACAACAAACTCTACTTCACTTAATGAGGTAAGGGTTTGAGGTCTTGGTTACAACTATTTGAGATACCATTTACAGTAAGTACAATGTAAAGGCTTAGGATATCTCAATGCTAAGCTTGGGATATTTCAAGAATGGCTTAACTTTTTGAAGTGATCAGGAAACTTGGGATTGTAATGAACAACTTTGGTTTCCTTGAATGCTTGATAGAAGTTTGATAGCAGATAGTTGGATGTTTGAATCCTTGGATCACTTCTGAATTTATAGAGCAATTTGATCATCTATCCGTTGGAGAGATAGACTTTCAAATTGTCTATTTTGCAGCTCCATTGAAACGGCTATGAGAGCAACCTTCTAATAACCACTGTGTAAGAAGGTTCTTCAATGGTTGCTTGAATGAATGTGTTGACTTCTGAGAAATGCGGTTGAGATGACTTGTGTCAGTTTATAAAATTGCACATTTTCCAAGGTAGATTGTGACAGAACTTGTACTCTTCTCAACGGTCAGATGGGAAAAGTTCTCTGAACATTCCTACTGCAAGTGGAATGTTCCTCCATTCATTCAATTCTTCAGTCTTTAATTGTTCTAAGTCTTCAATGCTTGTTCAGGCTTGATGTCATTAATGCTTCATTAAATTTGTCTTCTCAGAAAATAACATTCAATGCTCTTGATCTTCAAGACTTCAAACTGATCTGATACTGCTCTTATCAGTGCATGTAGTTTAGGCTTTCATCTTGATCATTCAGCCATATTGTCCTCTTCAGCATACTTGTCTGTGTTCATTCAGCAGACTTGTCCTATTTTGACTTAGACACAACAAGCTGCCTAACATTTCAGCTTTGGACAACTATCCTGAACTCTAAATCTCACAACATTTCTGAGATTTTGACTTAGACATTTTTACTATCTCAACTATCCTGAGACAACTAGACTGATGTACTTTCCTATCTATCTCAACTAAGCTGACCATCATCAATCACGGGTTTTGGTATCTTAATCAAAATCAATTCATTTCCCAACAGAAGGTAAACCAAGGTATGATCCTGAATTTCGAAAATCAGTTCAATGCAATGCTTGTTCTGGATATGGCCACTATGCAAATGAGTGTGTCAATACAAAACTTAAGCAGAAACTGAATTTTAGTGCTACCTTGAGTGATGCTTCTGATAATGATGATCTTGATGAATTAAGTGGTAATGAATATGCTAAATTTACCATAATTGATTATAATGATCCCTCAGATGATGATCTGGATGAAACAGATTCTGATGTTGTACCTGATGCTTCAACATCTATAGCAACATCAGAACAGAGTCACCCAAATTTAGTCTGTTTTAATGGTTTGGTTGATGATGCAGGAAAAAGGATTGATGACAATGCATACCAAAAGTTGTTAGATGATTGGAACTCTTAGAAACTCACTTTAAATTCCTTGAATAAAGAGAATGAGGATCTGAAAGACACAATCACTAAGCTAGAAGTTATTCTTACCAAAAGAGATCTGGAAATCTGTAACTTAAAGGAGAAACTGATCAATTCCACTTTTATGTTTCAAGAAATACTCCAAGAGTGCTTCTGAGGTAAAATATGTTATAGCTACTGGTAAGTCTAATAATCATGGTTTAGGTTATGATGGTACTACTGCTTCTATTTCTGAACATTTTAGAAAACCTGTGAAATTTGTGAAGGCAAATGTTAACACATTTGATGTAACATCTGCACAATTAGATTCTCACAAGGTTAAGAGGAAGTTTATCTGTCGTTATTGTTGCAAGGTTGGTCATATTCGTCCTTAAAGTATAAAAAGGTTTGAAGAAATGAAAAATGAGAAAATGTTGGCTAAAAAACTGTCACATCCTAGGAAACAGTTTGTCACACCCCAAATTTAATGGGATGTAATTTGGACTAGTTTTTAAAATAATTTAGCAAAATATCATTTTACCACATTACCCTAATAAATAAAAACATGCATATTTTTATAAAATTTGGCAGCGGAATTAATTTAAAAGATAAATACTCAAAACACAATTAATAATCTCTAAATAAAATTTAAGTTCAACGAAAGAGTACCAAACTAGTTTTAAAGAGTTGGAAAATACCTAAGATGAAAGTAGTTCGAAATTTAAATGCAAATAATAAATAACATATCATAGATGCATTTTCCTAATGGCACGTACTGCATCCACCGTCCCTACACTGCAGTTCCTTCAATCTGTAAAAGTTAAGTAGATTGGGATGAGCAAAAACTAGCTCAGTGGGATTCCCTTTGTCACCATTAAATATCACATGCAAATAAAATCATTAACTCACAAACATACATACAATTTCATAAGCTTGTTGGCAATGCCAACCATAATAACATAAGCCTGTTGGATAAACCAACCATAATAACATAAGTTATTGGATAAACCAACCATAACATGAGTAGTAAGATGCAGCAAGCAACAAATTTAATCACACGAAACATTTAAAAGTGACAATCAAATAATAAGAAAATCTCACCTTAAATCTTTAGTAGTCTCGTAAATACGTGGATTGGTTTAACGCGAGAGAGTCTCGTCACCTAAAATAGAAGTTTATATAACTTAGAATTATTACCATTAATAATTTAGTAGATAAGAAATATATTATTATTAAATTAGTAAGTAATATTATATACTGTAATGGGTGTGAGAAACTTCCATGATACCTATAAACCTATGATAATCTGCACTAAATAAATGGAATTTATAAAAGTGGAATAAAAAAAAAATATATCATATAATAATAGTTATAATAAATATAAAAATAAAAATGAGTAAGTCTTTTATCTACTTAAGTTGGCTGAGAGAGACAGCTTATATATGTACAAAAGCATTACTCACTAAATTAATATAAGTAGAGCAGAGTACGGCTTATAAGTATTTGTAGACATAAATTAATATTGAATTAATTAACATAAAATAATAAAAACAACTTTAAAATCTGATTTGACCGGTCTTAAAAGAATTAAAGAACAATCTGCATAGATTACCCCTTTACTTAATGATAGTTAAATCTGAAAATTTATTTGAAACCTCTACTACTTCAAAACCGACATCCCTTGTGGGAGATTTTAGCTTAAATCAAAGGTGTTTAAATTAATAATTTTATATCCTATGAAGGTCATTTGGTAGAAGAATCTAACACAAAAAGAAATGGGCTTTGCAAATATATGAAAGAAGGGCTGCCCTAAAATTTGTGAAGTTACGCAGAAGAAAGAAAATGATTTGTCCCAACATAACATTAACTCAGTAAATACACTAGCCTATACAATGCAGAAAAATATTAAGAGAGGGCATAAATATAAGAGGGAGAGAAGAAAACATTTACAGTACGTGCTTCTAAGAAAGATGGGCTACTACTGGCTGTTGCTAAGAAGAGAGGATGCGACTACGAAATTCTTATCCAAGGAGAACATAACACACTGCAGGGGGATTTGGTGTCTCATTACTTGATGAAGTTTGTGAAAGGGTAGAGAGGAAGGTAAATGTTGGCTGCCATATTCATTGATAGGGTTTTAGCTTTCATTAATGATGGAAAGAGGAAAACAAGAATACATATATATAGAATCTCCTAGCCTATAATGTGGTGACACTTATCACTCACCAACAAAATATCCTCTCATCCAAATAACAAACTTGTACTAGAAATTAAATGATGTTGCAGGCATTTTTAGTCCTTGCTATTTGAATAGGTGGAATCAAGAGAGAATATTCTTTGATTCCATATTGTTAGTTTGCATAGAGGGCATCAACCGAGAGCGAGTTTAGATGTGTTACTCCATTAAGAAAAATTATGGGAATTATGGCTTGTTAGAAGTCTTCCCTCAACAGTGGTGGGGTTTGAACATTTAAATTATAAAATGGTTAAGAAGAAGAGAAACTCACGCTAATTAAAATAATAATGAAATAATTTTTAAAATAAATATAATATATTATACAATATTTTATACGTATATCTTATAATTTGTATATCTTATCTGTTGGTCCTTGGTGGAGTATAACACAAGTGTATGGGGGGGGGGGGGGGAATGCACTTGTGTATGCAAATTCTTTTTATTTTTGACAAACTGGTCTATCAGGCAAGTTGTCTCACAACTGGCCTGAGTATGAACTTTGATAGATACTTGTCCTACTGATTACTATTGAGTGATCAGTTGGCTAAATATCTAAAGGAGTTGCTAGGTGCGGAATGTGGTTGGCCTTTGACTTAATGAAATACTCCAAGTTAATTTCTGAAAAAAAATACAGGTTATCAGGGACTTTGTCCAAAACAGATTTCCTTACTTACTGAGTTGTGTTTCTTTAAAATATGTTTGAGTGTAAGTGAAATAAGGAATGCAGTAAGTAAATGGCATACAAATTTATAGTGGTTCAGAGACCCAAGCTCCTACATCCACTTTCCCTGATTGAACAGGATAATTCCTTCTCAATGGAATTAGCTTGTTTTATAGTGCCAAGGTGCACTGATCAACAACACTCTCTTAGTGTTTTGATCCCTAGGATAACTTGAGTCCTAGTGCTCAATCTCTCTGAGTTAAGACTGTGTTTCACACTAACAGTCCTTAACTCCTCACTTCTACAACAAACTCTCTCTTCACTTAATGAGATAAGGGTTTGAGGTTTGGTTCCAACTAGTAGAGATATCCTTTACAATAAGAACAATGTAAAGGCTTAGGATATCTCAATGCTAAGCTTTGGATGTTTACAAAGATTGGCTTAGCTATAAGAAGTGATTCAGGAAACTTGGAATTCTAGAGAACAACTTGGTTTCCTTTGAAAGCTTGATGATAGTTTGATAGCTTGTAGTTGGATTCTTGAATCCCTTGATCACTTCTGTATTTATAGGCAAATTTGAGCAGCTAACTGTTGGAGGGATAGCATTTCAAACTTATCTATTTGCAGCACCATTGAAACGGCTATAAAGCTTGGCATCCCTTTATCCACTGTGTAAAAGGCCTCTTCAATGGTTGCTTGAATGAATGTGTTGACTTCTGAAAAATGCGGCTGAGATGACTTGTGTCAGTTTCTAAATATGCACATTTCCCAAGGTTGATTTGGGGCAGAAGCTATACTCATCCAACGGTCAGATGGGACAACCTCCCTGAATATTCCTGCTGCAATTGAGAATATTCCATCATTCATTCAATGCTTCACTCTTTCTTTCAGATGACCTTGTCACCTTCCCCCTTACTTCAGCAACATTCTCTTTAGGTTCAAGTCATGCTGACTCACCACCAGGCCTTTGTTGCTTCCTTGCCTGACTTTCCATTGCAGACATCATGGACTCTTTGACAGAAATTTGAATCTGTTCTTCCTCAGTCAAGTCTTCAATGTTCATTGGGCCTTTGCCTTTCCCAATGTCTTCTACTGCCTCTTCCTCAATCTCAGGGACCTTCTCCTTTCCTTTGGATTCACCAATAACCAAGGTTCCCTTTGCCCTTGCTCTCTCTCTTTCCCCCTTTTTGGCATTATCAAAACACTGAGGCTTCAAGTCACTTATAGTGACAGAGAGATGTGAGTAAGCATGAGTGAGGGATTTCAACTCCTGTAGAAGGTAAACATTCTCATCATGAATGTTCTGCATTTTGTCATCTGCCATGTTCAAAAATGTGTGGACAAGTTTCATCTTTTGAGCAACAATGGCATCTAGAGTGGCTTTGAGTGATTGATCAAGTTTGGCCTGAAGTTGATCAGTGAGATTGGCCACAACTTGGTCAGACACTTTGGCCATTAGTTCAACAGTGAACTTTTCTGCAGCTTCTTTCACCATTGCAGCTTTCAACTCTTCAGCTTTCTTTCTTTGTGCAGCAGTCCTTTGCCTTAAAGCATCTTTGATTGTCCTTCTCAAGGCTCTCACATTATGCTTGTATAGAACTTTGAGACCTTGCTGCTCCTTCTGCACAGATTTGGTGAACTTGACCATCTCTTCCTTTGCTTTTGTTACCTCTGTTGAAACTGTTTGCAGTCCAGTTTCAACACCACAGATTCTTGCATCCAGTGTTGGCAAGATTGTTTCCTCTGAGCCAGTTAGCCTCATCTCCACAGAGGCTAGAGTCTTTCCTTGGCCATCCAGAGTATCAAGTGTTGCTGCATGTGCCTTACCAACTTCCCTGACCAAAGTATCCAACTTTTCTGACTGTTCTTCAATGATGGTTGCAGTTTGAGTAGCAATCTGAAAGCCTGCTTCAGTGGTGTTGGCTTGCTCAAAATACATCTTGTTCAATGTGGATACATTGGCTGAAACTGCTTCAAGGTCAATATCAGTATTGACTGGAATATCAGTAAGAGAGGCATCTGCAAAGATTTGCTCAATTGTAACAGCTACAGAATCTGCAAAGCTAAGAGTGTTAGTAAAATCTCCCTCAACTCCCTCATTCTTTTTATCTCCCATAGGGCCTGATACATCAGCACCCTCTCTCTCTTTTTCAACTAAATTCTTTTCTTCACTTTCAGTAGATAATCTCACATCTTCTGGAGAATCAGGCCTCCTTTCACCAAGGGATTCATCAAGTTCAGATTTGACTTGAAGAATAGCCTGACTCTCATATTGGGCTGCACCCAATATTTCTACTTCATCTCCCTCTTTTGATGGTGCACTCAGGGAACCTGTTATCACACAATCCTCACCATCATCTCCCTTTGATTTTTTATCACTAATTGCCTTTTCAACTCCATCTATTCCTAAACCTGACACCTCCATATCCTCAACAGGATCCACAAAGGGCAGTTGTTGGGAGATCACAGTGCTTGGGCATCCCAAGGCCACTGAGTCATCCTGAATGACTAAAGGCTGGTCAATGTCCAACTTTCCTGACATTGATGAGGCTTTAGCCAAACCAGCTTCTCCCATGGAAGTCTCAACATTGTCAAGATGTGCCTCAGGTTCAAGAGAACCATCCTTGGCCAATGCATCTTGGACTGAGTCACCATCTTTGGTCAACTCCTCTGAGTGATCAGAGTCCTTTTCAGAATGATAAGTCAAGTAATGTACCTGAGCAGAGTTGAGGCCTGGAGGGTTGGGATTGGTGTTATCATCATCATCATCATTATCATTAGATGGACTATCAGGGTGCCTGAGTCCCTGTGCAATTCTTTCTCTCTCAGCTAGCACCTTCTCATGAACAATGGTGCAGAACAAGGCCTCAGTGGTCAATACACTGGATTTCTTCACATTTGCAAAGTTCAAGAGCCTGTTCTCTTCAACCTGCCACCAGCTTGCTCCTTTGTCCTGAATAGCTTGAGCTATTTCCACCATAGTTCTATCCTTGATCTCAACAAGGGCTCTGAGATCATAGAACTATTGCTGCAGCCTAGGATAGTCCTTCAACCCTGGATATAGTGCATCCACATTAGCCTTGGCAATCTGCCTTAGCATCCCCTCATAAGTGTATTCTTCACCACTTTCATCTTCAGAGGAGTTGGCTTGGGATTCAGGAGGGTTGGATTGGGATTCAGGTAGGGTGGACTGGATTTCAGGTAGGTTGGGTTCAGAAAGGTTAGAGCTTAAAACAAGTTGGGATTCAGGTGCTTTTGAGAGCAATGTGCCTGAAGAGGTAATTGGAATGGCTGGAATGGGTGGGAGAGAAACTTGATCCCCCTCTTGAAGGACAGTTTCAAGAAGTTTGGTATAAGAGAGAAGTCTTGGATCAAGTGGGGAGAAAGGTCTATCCTCAAGATTGACCAAGTCTGCCAGCATATCAATACCTACTCTATCAGGGGCACCTTCAGGAGAGTAGACTTTCTTGGCAATGATTGGGGCATCTTCAGGAGTCTTGCACTCCTCTTCTTCATGCCTTGATGGGGATATTCTTTCTGATTGAATATCAGGGGAGTTGGC
The DNA here is from genome assembly GCA_963675135.1 of Galeopsis tetrahit. Taxonomy (NCBI): domain Eukaryota; kingdom Viridiplantae; phylum Streptophyta; class Magnoliopsida; order Lamiales; family Lamiaceae; genus Galeopsis; species Galeopsis tetrahit. Next base: position 47,581,702 of record OY776126.1, on the reverse strand, counting down.
TTCAGGGCTGTTGGGCTTTGATTTGGACTTGGAGTTAGACTTGCTAGCTTGCCTGATCTCCTTGAAGAATTCTTTCTTCTTTTTATCCTCCTCCATCAATCTTTGCTTCTCAGAGGTTTTGATTATTCTTTTTCTTCTTTCAGATCTTGTTGGCTGGTCAAGATCTCTGAATTCTGTTATACTTTCAGGCTGTAAAGGGACAACCTCTCTAACTTCCTCACTTTCTTCAGGAGGATTGACTCCTTCTTCAACAACCTTTTCAATCTCTTCAGAAGTGGCTCCTCCACTTCTAGATTGGCTTTCTGGGGAAGATTCACTTAGAATCTTCTTCAACTTAGGCTGAGCCTTTGGTGGTTGAGCTCTTCTCTTCCTTGGAGAAGTTCTGGTTGTGGGAACAATGGCACCTGCTTTCTTGGAAGCTGCATCCTGCTTCCTCTTTTCTGTCTTAGAAGACAGCTTCCTGAACATCACCTTTTGAGCTGGAAATGGCTTTGGCTTGGCTTGAAGGTGGGTGTAATGTGCAAATCTTTCTAGGAGCAGGCTAGCTCTTGTGCAGAATTGGAGTCTCCCATCAACTACCACCTTGTGGTGCTTCACCTCTTTGAACTTAAATTTTTCATTCATCATCTTGTCTAGAATGAAATTTTTCCAGTTGAACTTGACTCTCTTCTCAGCAGAGTCAATCACAGCAGCCATCACTCTCAATTTAGGCATGCTTATTTGTTCAACACTCCCAGAGTGGCTTAACGGACTTTTTACCACACAATCAAACAAGTGCCTAAACACTGGCTTCAAAGTGTTCTTGTTCTGAGCACTTACAACTTTCTTAGGCTCTATCATCCATGGATAGTAGAACTCCTGATCATCTTCTTCTTTGTACATCTCTGGATTTTGGCCTTCTGAAGGTAGCCCAAAACTAGCATCCAGATCCTCAGCAGTGAAGATGATGATGTGCTGGCTTTCTTCTTCCTCATCTTCTTCAGCATATGTCAGTTTGGTGCATACATCACCCTTTTTGCCCTTCCATCTGAGATAGGCAAAGAATTCTGCCATGAATGGATTCAGGCAGGAATCAGGCTTGGTGCCTAGAAATTTCTCTAGCCCTGCCTCCCTTAGCCAATGGAGGACTTGATGAACTTCTGTATCAGGACTATCAAAGGCCACCAACTTTTCAAACCAAAGAGAATTTGGATTACTGAGATAAGAGAAATCAATGTCCAAGGAGGAATCATTGAAGTCCACAAGTTCTTCTCTTTTGATTTTGGGAGCCATGGATAATATTGAGAGAAATAAAGTTTTGGAGAAAAGTTGCAGGTTTAGAGTTTTTGAAAATTCTAAGGGTTTTGAAAATAAGAGTGCGTAAGGAGGACAGTGAAAATTGAGGAGTTTATATATGAATGGAATTTATTAACCGTTGGTTAATGGAATGTAACAGTAAGTAATTTTGAAGAACCGATTGGATATAGTGGGGTAGTGGGCTTTCAACGGTTTGATGGAGTTTTAATGCAGATCAATGGCTTTGATGATGGCTCAAGAATTAATGAAATCTTAATTAAGATATTGCATTTAATGCTGATTTGCCATTTTGGGGGCAAAGATCTTCATAGTACACGCCATCCTAAAATGGCCTACTCTTAGATCAAGAACCCTTTTAAATGTCTAATCAATGCTAAAAATAGCAAAAAATATCTAATTAATTCGGACAATCATCCTGAGATGTGTTTTGACTTCTTTCTTGGTCAAACTGCCTGATTAGCTTGCCTGAGTGGGTCCCAACATTGCTGACTGGGTCCCACATGGACAAAGCTCCTGACCAACATTGCTGAACATCATAAGGACAACTTTGCTGAGTTTCCCTTTTTGGCTGACTGCTTTAGTGAGGTTGGTCAACTTTGCTGAAATTCAATTTTAATGAATTTCCCCCTTCTTATAAGCTTCCTTCCTTTATTTCTCCATCTTCCCTGGATCAAGTAAGCCCAATTCAGCTGAAAGTTCCAAGAACCTTGCTTCAGCCAATGGTTTAGTCAAGATATCAGCTTTTTGCTTATCAGTGTGGATTTTGACAAGCTTGATGTCTTTCTTTTCAACATGATCCCTTATGAAATGATGCTTTATATCCACATGCTTGCATCTGGTGTGGAGCACTGGATTCTGTGAGATAGCAATTGCACTATTGTTGTCACAGAATATTGGCACTTCATTTGAGATTACTTTGTAATCTCTCAATTGTTGCCTGAGCCAAAGTATCTGAGCACAGCAACTTCCAGCTGCTACATACTCAGCTTCAGTTGTTGAAGTTGCAACTGTATTTTGCTTCTTGGAGAACCATGAGATAAGCTTGCTGCCCAAGAATTGACAAGTTCCAGAGGTGGATTTTCTGTCAATTCTACATCCTCCATAGTCTGCATCTGAATATCCAGTGAGCTCAATGTTGTCATCAGCTGGATAACATAATCCAAGATTCTCAGATCCCTTGAGGTATCTTAGAATTCTCTTGGCAGCATCAAGATGGCTCTTATTTGGATTAGCTTGAAATCTTGCACATACTCCAACTGCAAATGTGATGTCAGGCCTGCTTGCAGTGAGATATAGCAAGGATCCTATGATTCCCCTGTAGTTAGTGGAGTTTGTTGACTCTCCACTTTCATCAGGGTCCATTTTCCAGTTAGTATTCATAGGAATTCTGACTGGTTTGCTAGTAGCACATCCAAATTTCTTGATCATGTCCCTTGTATACTTGGCCTGATTGATGAATATTCCCTTCTTTGATTGAGTGACTTGAAGTCCTAAGAAGAAATTCATCAATCCCATCATGGACATCTCAAATTTGTTTTGCATGAGTTTGGAGAACTTCTCACATAACTTCTCATTTGGAGATCCAAATATAATGTCATCCACATAGATTTGGACTAACAAAATATCATCTCCTTCACAGATTCTGAACAAGGTTCTGTCAACAGTGCCTTTGACAAAGCCATGATCTAGAAGAAACTGTGATAAGGTGTCATACCAAGCTCTTGGAGCTTGCTTTAAGCCATAGAGGGCTTTCTTCAATCTGTACACCTTGTCTCCTTCTTCAAATCCTGGGGGCTGTTCAACATATACTTCTTCTTTGAGCACCCCATTGAGAAATGCACTCTTCACATCCATTTGATACACCTTGAATCTCATGTGAGCTGCATATGCTAAGAAGAGTCTGATTGCCTCAAGTCTGGCCACTGGAGCAAAAGTCTCATCATAATCAATCCCTTCAGATTGACAATATCCTTTGGCCACCAGTCTTGCTTTGTTTCTCACAATGATGTCATTTTCATTTTTCTTTTTTTTGAACACCCATTTAGTTCCAATGACATCTTGATGAGTTGGCCTGTCTACCAGCTCCCAAACTTCATTTCTGGTAAACTGGTTCAACTCTTCTTGCATGGCTATGATCCAGTTGGTACCTTGTAGTGCTTCCTCAATGTCTTTTGGTTCCTGTTCTGAAAGAAAACAACAAAACAGAGCACTTTCTCCATGAAATCTTCTAGTTTTGATCCCTTCACTTGGATTACCAAGTATCAGGCTAGATGGGTGGTCTTGCAACCAAGTCCTTCTAGACCTGATCCTTTTAGGAGGATTGTCCTCATCAGAAGTTGGATCACTAGATTCATTAAATTCAGGAAAGTTAATTGAAGGATCAAGCTCAGGATCATATTCAGGGGTGTTGTCCTCATTGTCAGATGAGTTGATATTTTCATTGGTTCCCCCTTGAATATTGGATCCATTAACTACCTCAGCATTGCCTGCTTCTTCATTGGTAGTTGTTACCTGGTTTTGAACTGGGATGGGGTCAGTCAGTTCAATTTCTCCTTCAGGTTGGTTGTCTTCAGGTTGATTGCCATCAGGTAGGTTGTCCAGTTTTTTATTTTCATGAAATTCAGGCTGGACAACTTCTACAAATACTGTTTCCTTACTTTGAAGCCTTAATCTGGTTGTTCTTTGTGTTATCTCATCAATATTCAGGTTTCTATCCCTGAACTCATTAATAGATTCATCAAACACAACATGAGGTGTTTCTTCCACAATAAGGGTTTTGCAATTGTAAACTCTGTAAGCCTTGCTGATTTGTGAATATCCAACAAATATTCCTTCATCAGCTTTGCTATCAAAAGCTCTTAATTGCTCTTTCCCATTATTATGGATGAAACACTTACAACCAAATATGTGGAAATAAGCAACAGTGGGCAATCTACCTTTCCATATTTGATATGGGGTTTTACCTTGTCCTTTGGTGATTAAGGACCTGTTTTGAGTGTGACATGCAGTGCTAATGGCTTCAGCCCAGAACCTTTTAGGCAATTTGGATTCATCAATCAAGGTTCTTGCTGCCTCTTTCAAGGTTCTGTTTCTTCTTTCAGCAACTCCATTTTGTTGAGGTGTTCTCGCTGCTGAAGTTTCATGAGTGATGCCATTCTTGTTGCAGTACTCATTGATGTATGAGTTTATGAATTCTGTGCCTTTGTCAGATATGATCTTGACAATGCTTAGGCCTTTTTCATTACTTAATCTCATCATCAACTCAGGTAACTTGACTTGGGTCTCCTTTTTGTTTAACAAGAATACTACCCAAGTGTACCTGGAAAAATCATCAACAACAACTAATGCATATTTTCTTCCATTTAAACTTACTGGGATAATTGGACCAAATAAATCCATATGCAGTAGTTGAAGAACTCTCTCAGTTGAGATGACAGGTTTTCCTTTGAATGAAGCTTTGATCTGCTTTCCTTCCTGACATGGCTGCCATATATGTTCTTTGGTGAACACTTGATTAGGCAGCCCTTTAACTAGAGAGTTTCTTGCAATCTTGTTGATAGTTTTGAAGTTCAGATGATTCAATCTCTTGTGCCATAGCCAGCTTTGCTCATTGGTGCTTTTGGCAACAAGGCAAACTGCTTCAGGGGTTTTGCTCCAATCTGCAAAATAGACATTTCCCTTTCTCACCCCTGTTAGTAGCACCTGTTGTGTTGATTTGTTTTTGATGGCACATTCATTTGGTGCAAATTCAACACAGTATCCTTTATCACAAATTTGACTTATAGACAACAAGTTATATTTTAGGCCTAGGACATATGAGACATCAGTAATTTTAACATTACCAATGTTTAATGTACCATAGCCTCTTGTGATCCCTTGAGAGCTGTCTCCAAAGGTCACTGAAGGACCATCTTTTTCTATGAAACCTGAGAGAAGCTCCTTGTTTCCAATCATGTGCCTTGAACATCCACTGTCCAGGTACCATGTTGTTTTCTTGTTGATGCTTCTCTTCTTTTTGGGGTCCTTGCAGCCCTGTAAAGTCAAAATTTTGGTACCCTTTGAGTGTTGGGTCCTAGAGGGTTAGCTGTACCTTTTGGAATCCAAATCTGCCTGATAACTCTGATTGACTCAAAGTGACTGACTTGGTTTCCATTTACATCTACATACACAGTTTGACCCTTAAATGCCTTGGGTGCCTTCTGTGTATAAGTGTTGGTCTTGTAAGGTTCAGGAGGGTTGGTGAATTTCCTTGGGACATTTCTCCTGAAGTTACTAGACTTAGGTGCAACTTGGAAAGACCTTTGTGGATAGGGGTTTGGATGGCCTATTCCTTTTGTCAAGAAAGGTTCAGGTTTCCTGAATGTTTTATACCTATCAGAGGGGACTGGCCTTAATCCATTCAGTTGAGGTTGCCTCTTTTGAGTTGGCCTTTTCTGAACAGATTTTGGACAACTTCTCTGATAAGGATTCAGATAGGTTGGCCTTCCATTGGTTCTACCTTTCTGACCCTCATTTCTCCTGTAAGCAATGTCTTTAACCTTTTCCTTAGGTATGGGTTTAGGGACATTGTTTACTTGAGTTGGTATAAAAATTCCTTTTCCCTTATCCTTGATCAGTGGTTGATTTACTTCCATTTCATTTTGTTGTGCCACTGATCTTACAAAAGTCATCTTAGAATTGCTTGAGGAGGTAATACTAAGACCAGGTGAGGGTTCAAATGGATTATAGCCTAATCCATCCTTTTGAGCAAATTGTCTTTGAAACCCTTGAATTTCCTCTATTGCCTTAGCAGATTTGTTCAAGGCAGACATTTTCATTTTTAAGCTCCCCTCACTTAATTTCAGAGTATCAAATTCACTTGAGAGATTGTTAAATTTGTCTTGAAGAGTTCTAAGTTCAAAATCCTTTTTCTTTAGAGTCAGAGTTTGTTCATCAATCAGTTTTTGTTGTTCAGAGATTCTGAGAGACATTTCTCCATGTTCTCTCATAATCTGCTGATATTGCATACTTCAACTGTTCATTTTCTCTCAGTGTCATATTGCATACTTCTTGCATTCTGGTGAAATCTTCTAGCAATTTTTCAAAGTCAAGTTGGATTTCACTAGATTCATGTGTGTTAATTGAAATATTGGATGATGAACATACCTCTTCAATTTCAAATGCCATTTGGCAGTCTTCATCACTGTCACTGTTGGAGAACAGTCCATCATCAGAAGAGTAGACACTCTCTTCACTTGCTGATTCTCCAGCTACCATGGCCTTTCTGTTGTTCATCCTCTTGTCTCTCTTGTTTTGCCTTTCTTTTCTTTCTTTGGCACTAAGGTCAGGACAATCATACTTAAAATGACCCTTTTTCTGGCAGTTGTAACACACATCTTCATCATCATTTTTCTTGCTTGAGGACTCCTTCCTCCTTGATGATGATGGTTCACCTTTGCTATATTTCTTTTTATCAGCATATCTGTCTTCTTTCTTCTCATCAGAGACTTTGTCCTCTGATTTGTTATCAGGAGAACTGAATCTCCTTCTAGTTCTGTTATCTTGGTAGAACTTCTTGTATCTACCAAATCTGGAGTTCAGCTTCTCAAATCTTCTAGCCATGAGTGCCAGCTCCTCCTTCATTTCTGATTTTGAAACAGATTGAGAAGATCTTTGAGTATTTTTCTTCTCTGTTTCAGTGGCTTTGAAGGCAACACCTTTGCCTGAGGAAGATGGCTCATCATGCACCTTCTTTCTGTTGAGATCAAACTGATATGCTTTGAGTTCAGAAAAGACTTGCTGCATAGGCATGTTGTCAAGATTGCTGGTATTTTGCATCATGACCGAATATATATCCCACTTTGATGTGAGACTTCTCAGAATCTTCAAAGCAACTTCTCTTTTGGCATAGAACTTGCCCAAAGAATTCATCTCATTCATGATGTCAGTGAATCTGCCATCAAGATGATCTATAGTTTCATTTGGCTCCATAGTGAATTGTTCATACTTTTGGATAGCCACTTGAAGCTTGTTTTCCTTTATCTTTTGAGTACCTTCACACATAAGTGCAAGGGTATCCCAGATCTCCTTTGTTGTGGTGCAGTGATACACTCTTCCCATCACTGCATCTGGAATGGTCTAGTACAAGGTGTTCATGGCAATGTAGTTCAGGTTGTGCCTTTTTCTCTCTTCTGCTGTCAGCTCATCCTCATCTTTTGGCAACAGCTCCCTTGGATCTGCTTTTTGAGCATCAGTGACCTTGGGATTGAGCTTGGTGAAGGTGAATGGTCCTCTAGTGATGACTTTGAGCATTTCATCATGCTGGCAGGCAAGATGTGCTCTCATCCTAATTTTCCAGAAATCATAATTCTCAATTGAGAACATTGGTAGTTTGTGATGAGAAATATGATTGACTTGGTTTGGACCCATGTTGTTGGTGGTGTTGGCAGCATCTCCTGGAACTGCATTGTTAGCCATTCTTATACAGATAGACAGAGGAAAATACAAGTAGGTTTTTCAGAAATTTGGATCAGTTCAGTGACCACAAAAAGTGAGATTTTGAGAATCAATGATTTTTAGAAGCAGTGGTCTGAGAACCCCTGCTCTGATACCACTTGTTGGTCCTTGGTGGAGTATAACACAAGTGTATGGGGGGGGGGAATGCACTTGTGTATGCAAATTCTTTTTATTTTTGACAAACTGGTCTATCAGGCAAGTTGTCTCACAACTGGCCTGAGTATGAACTTTGATAGATACTTGTCCTACTGATTACTATTGAGTGATCAGTTGGCTAAATATCTAAAGGAGTTGCTAGGTGCGGAATGTGGTTGGCCTTTGACTTAAAGAAATACTCCAAGTTAATTTCTGAAAAAAAATACAGGTTATTAGGGACTTTGTCCAAAACAGATTTCCTTACTTACTGAGTTGTGTTTCTTTAAAATATGTTTGAGTATAAGTGAAATAAGGAATGCAGTAAGTAAATGGCACACAAATTTATAGTGGTTTAGAGACTCAAGCTCCTACATCCACTTTCCCTGATTGAACAGGATAATTCCTTCTCAATGGAATTAGCTTGTTTTATAGTGCCAAGGTGCACTGATCAACAACACTCTCTTAGTGTTTTGATCCCTAGGATAACTTGAGTCCTAGTGCTCAATCTCTCCGAGTTAAGACTGTGTTTCACACTAACAGTCCTTAACTCCTCACTTCTACAACAAACTCTCTCTTCACTTAATGAGATAAGGGTTTGAGGTTTGGTTCCAACTAGTAGAGATATCCTTTACAATAAGAACAGTGTAAAGGATTAGGATATCTCAATGCTAAACTTTGGATGTTTACAAAGATTGGCTTAGCTATAAGAAGTGATTCAGGAAACTTGGAATTCTAGAGAACAGCTTGGTTTCCTTTGAAAGCTTGATGATAGTTTGATAGCTTGTAGTTGGATTCTTGAATCCCTTGATCACTTATGTATTTATAGGCAAATTTGAGCAGCTGACTGTTGGAGGGATAGCATTTTAAACTTGTCTATTTGCAGCACCATTGAAACGGCTATAAAGCTTGGCATCCCTTTATCCACTGTGTAAAAGGCCTCTTCAATGGTTGCTTGAATGAATGTGTTGACTTCTGAAAAATGCGGCTGAGATGACTTGTGTCAGTTTCTAAATATGCACATTTCCCAAGGTTGATTTGGGGCAGAAGCTATACTCATCCAACGGTCAGATGGGACAACCTCCATGAATATTCCTGCTGCAATTGAGAATATTCCATCATTCATTCAATGCTTCACTCTTTAATGCTTCAAGTCTTCAATGCTTGGTTCAGGCATGATTGGCAATAAATGCTGCAATGAATGTGTCTTTTGGATTTTGACATTCAATGCTCTTGATCATTTGTACTACAACTGACTTGATCATTTGCATTTATGAGCATTGCTTTACTGCTCTTGGTCTCTTCAGCTAAGTTGTCCACTTATTCAGTCTGTCTTGAGGGTTCAGCAGCTTTGTCCTAAAGACTTATCAGGCTGCCTAACATTCCAGCTTTGGACAACTATCCTGAACTAAAATCTCACAACATTCCTGAGATTTTTCTCTTAAGCAATCTACACATTCAAGTGACCTGAGACACCTTGCCTGAACTAGACTTGAGCTTATCTCAACTAATCTGAACATCATCAATCAGGGGTTTTGGTATCTAGATCAAAATCATTTTATTCCCAACATTATCCAAAATTCATTTATTAATTCACTATAATAAATCTTAAATTAATAAATAATATATATATATATATTTGTATCTCCTTATTTTCAATAGTAAATAAAATTACGGGTGCTACACAGTTTCTGAAATCTGCATGGAAACAGAAAGCTACCTGTAATGTTGTCCATACCTCCTTAAGAGCATGTCTACCTGATCTATGGTATTTTGATAGTGGTTGTTCTAGACATATGACAGGTCGTATAGACTTCTTATCTGATTATCTTACCATGAATGGTGGTAATGTTACATATGGTGGTGGTTCGAAAGGACAAATTATTGGTAAAAGAACTTTGAATGTTGAAGGTTTTCCTAAGCTTAAAAATGTCTTGCATGTTAATGGCTTACTTGCAAATCTGATTAGCATTAGTCAACTTTGTGATGATAATTTGCATGTGAAATTTGACAAAGATTCATGTTGTGTTCTTAATAAAGATGAAGTTTGTGTCATGACTGGTACTAGGTCAGTAGATAATTGTTATCTTATTGGAACAAATATGTGTAACTTGTCAAAACATGATGAAAGTACTCTATGGCATCAAAGATTGGGTCATGCAAATTACAGAGCAATGAAAAGGCTAATTAGAGCAGATGTAGTAAAAGGAATTCCAGAACTGAAGCTTCACAATCTCACTGTATGTGGACCATGCCAAAAAGGTAAGCAGGTAAGAATGCCGCACAAAATGCTGTCACATTGATCTACACATCGATGCTTTAAATTATTACACATGGATTTGATGGGTCCTATTGAAACTGAAAGCATTGGAGGAAAGAGGTATTCCTTAGTTGTGGTAGATGATTTTTCTAGATTTACCTGGGTAGAGTCTTTGAGAGACAAATCTGAAGCATTTGCTGCATTTAAAATTCTTTACAAGAGGTTCAAATATGTGTTTAACTTGAAAGTTGGCCGTATTAGAACTGATCATGGTAGGGAATTTGAAAACAACATGTTTAATGATTTCTGTGATAAAAATGGTATTTTACAAGAATATTCATCTCCTAAAACTCCACAACAAAATGGAATTGTTGAAAGAAAGAATAGAACTTTACAAGAAATGGCAAGAGTCATGCTTACATCCAAATGTCTTGCTAAGAAATTTTGGGGAGAAGCAATGAATAATGCATGCCATATTATTAATAGAGTTTATATTAGTTTTGGCACTAATCAAACACCTTATGAGATCTTGAACAACAGAAAACCAAATGTGAAATATTTTCATGTATTTGGTTGTGTGTGTTATATTCTGAATGATAGGGATCAACTTCTTAAGTTTGATTCTAAAAGGGATAAGGGTTTCTTTTTAGGCTATTCTAAAAATAGTAAAGCTTATAGAGTCTATAACCTTAGAACTAACATTGTTCAAGAATCTGTTAATGTTGTGTTTGATGATGATAATGGTCTTAAATATGACAAAGATGAAGAAGATGTATCACAAGTCACTGACACTTCTGAGAATACACTGAAGTCTGAAAATGTTGTACCGAATGTTAACACACCTGGGTCAACATCTACAGAACAGTGAGTTGTACCTTCCCAGAATGATCAGTACGTTCCCAAAAGGAATCGTTCTTCAAGAATAGGTAAAAGTCATCCTTCTTCTAACCAGATCATAGGTGATGCTACAGTTGGAGTGCAAACAAGAGTAAGAGTAAGATCAAATAAGGTAGATGTGGTAAGAACAATATGCATGTCTTCTATGTGTAATGTTGTAAATGCTGAATGCTATTTATCTGAAATTGAACCTAAGAGTGCTAAAGAAGTCTTAACTGATGAAAACTGGATTAATGTTATGCATGAAGAACTTGGTCAGTTTGAAAGAAATGAAGTATGGACACTTGCTCCAAGACCTAGTCATACTAATGTCATTGGAACAAAGTGGATATTCAAGAATAAAACTGATGAATCTGGTAACATTGTTAGAAACAAGGCTAGGTTAGTAGCACAAGGTTACACCCAAGTTGAAGGAGTTGATTTTGATGAGACTTTTGCACCTGTTGCTAGGATAGAATCTATTTGATTATTGCTAGCAATTTCATGTTTTATTGATATTAAACTTCATCAAATGGATGTAAAAGCTGCATTTGTAAATGACATATTGAATGAAAAAGCATATGTTGAACAACCTATAGGATTTGAAGATCCACATGTCACACCCCAATTTTGAAAATACGGACATTTCCAAAAGTAGTTAAAATAACTAACTTTAAACGCGCTAAATAATTGAACCTTTAAACTTACAACGATAAAGTAAGGGACGCAACGGCTATTACATTTAAATCACGTTAAGCATTGCAGCGGAAATTGTTAAATAAAATTAAGAAATTCATAAATAACTCATCAAGAAATTATCCATAAGAATAACCATAATTAAATTAAATAAACAGGCTTGAAAATAGTCCTTTAAATAAATCGTCGTCTCCCATCACCGCTCCTCGCCATCCAACTCTTCAACCTGAAATTGTAAATTGTTGGGGGTGAGCATGCAAGCACACTCAGTGGGATTAAGTCATTCAATAGTTAATGCTAAAAATAAATAATCAAGTAATTGCAACTTAGTAAATATCATTCACATTGCCACATATACTTTGCCATTGATACCTTTCCAACTTTGCCATCGTAACCCTACAAATAGATAATAAACTTTGCCACAAACTTTGCCAATATATACAAACTTTGCCAATATATACTTTGCCACAAACTTTGCCAATATACAAACTTTGCCACAAACTTTGCCAATATACAAACTTTGCCACAAACTTTGCCAATATATACTTTGCCACAAACTTTACCAATATACAAACTTTGCCAATATACAAACTTTGCCAATGTATAATATAAATTGCCAATCGAATAACAATAGAAATGGATTCACATAGTAAACAATTAACTCAAACATTTATCTAAAACATTAAATAGGAATAACATTGCAATAGAGCTCTACAAACCACCGTAGAGAATTAAGCAATTAAAAACCCACCTCAATATATAAACGTGAAAGTGATACGTGAATGCATTGTATGAAATAGTTCTTGTAATTATCGTCGCCTTGTCTTGATACATTGTATTCTCTTTTAAAGTATATTGAATTCTAAAACAATACTAATATAATAATTGAAAGACTTGTAATTGCATTATGTGTCCCTTATCATTTCGGCTCATAAGTTACATACATATATATAGCATATGGGGGAATGAGAGAATCAATGTAAACATATGAAACTGATTACTGTTACAATCATTTAAATCCATTAGCTTAAATTCTCATAATTAGAAAATCATGGGAAGAAAGTGGAAGGTCAGTCAACTAAAAATACACTTAACACGTTGTGAGAGATGATAATATTTATATAATAATCATAAGATATAATTTCTTATATTAAATATACATACGTACGCATATATCTATATCTATATATTATATATTATATATTATAATTTTCACATAATACATTATACATTTATTTTGTATTATTATTATTATTAAATTCTGGGGTATTACACCACAGTATCCTGATCATGTATATAAACTTAAGAAAGCTTTGTATTGTTTTAAACAAGCTCCTAGAGCATTGTATGGTAGGCTTACTGACTTTCTTTTGGAATATGACTTTATTAGATGAGAGGCAGATAGAACTTTGTTCATTAAGCACACTGAAGATGATATACTTATTGCTCAAATATATGTTGATGACATTGTGTTTAGTTCTACTTGTGATAAAATGTTGAGTAAATTTGTTGAGGCAATGACTGCAACATTTGAAATGAGTATGGTTGGAGACTTGAATTACTTTTTAGGTCTTCAAATCAAACAATGCAGCGATGGTATTTTCTTCTCCCAGAGTAAGTATGCTAAGAACTTGGTTAAAAGATTTGGCCTTGAGAATTCAAAACCATTGAAAACTCCCATGGGATCTACTTTGAAACTTTGCAAAGATAATGCTGGAATAGATGTTGATCCAACACTTTACAGATCCATGATAGGTAGTTTATTGTATTTAACCTCTAGTAGACCAGATATTATGTACAGTGTGTGTGTTTGTGCTAGGTACCAAGCTAATCCAAAAGAATCTCACCTGAATGCTGTGAAGAGGATTATTAAGTATGTTTCAGGCACTGTTTTCATAACCGGACTGGAGACCAAACCGGACTAGACACTGGTTCACGATTCAACCGGTTGGAGCGGCGGTTCAACCGGTAAAATAATTTTATATGTATTTTTTATATTATTTATTCTTTATTACATTAAAAAATAATAAATATAAGAAGTAGATGAACATATGAAATATTCATCCCACGTCAAATAAAAAGTGGATGTAATATGAGAGAAAATCATTATAAAAGAAATAGTGTTAGTAAGAAATAAACATATGAATTTTATTATGTCCCGCATTGAAAAAGTGGAAGAAGTATGAGAAAAAAATATTATAAAGGTAGTGGTGTTATAGTAACAAATAAATATAAAAATATATGTCCCACCTCGAATAAGAAATGAAAGAAATATGAGAAGAAAACATTAGAAAAGCAAAAGTAGTAGTGTTATAGTAACAATTTTATTACGTCCCACATCGAAAAAGTTGAAGAAGTATGAGAAAAAAATATTATAAAAGGAGTAGTGTTATAGTAACAAACAAACATATAAGTTTTGTCCCACATCGAATAAGGGATGGAAGAAACATGAGTGGAAAACATTATAAAGGGGTTTGATGTGCACCTAATTCAAAATATAAAAAAAGTTAAAAATTAAAAAAAAAAAAAAGTTTTGTCCCACACCGAATAAGGGATAGAAGAAACATGAGTGGAAAACATTATAAAGGGGTTTGATGTGCACCTAATTCAAAAATATAAAAAAAGAAAAAAATTTATAAAAAAAAAAAAATAGTTTAACCGGTTTTACCGGTTTTTGACCGGTTTAGCGGTTTTGACCGGTTCAACTGGTTTTTGACCGATTTTGACCGGTCGAACCTCAAAAACGGTTTTTGGACCTATTTCGGACCGGTACCGTGACCGGGTCACGGTTGGACCGATTGAACCGGCCGGGCCGGTCCGGTTCTAAAATCACTGGTTTCAGGTACAAGTGAACTTGGAATCTGGTACACTAAGGACGCCAACAACATTTTGATTGGTTATAGTGATGCTGATTGGGCTGGAGATATAGATGATAGAAAGAGTGAGTGGATGATGTTTCTACATGGGAAACAATCTTGTATCATGGCACAACAAGAAACAGAATTGTGTTTCACAATCCACTGCATAATCTGAGTATATAGCTGCTGTAGACAACTCTTGTGCCTGAGCAAGATGTTCCATGACTATGGTATTGAGAATGGTATACTTACAATTTTTTGTGATAATACTAGTACCATTAAAATTTCGAAAAATCATGTATAACACTCACTCACAAAGCACATTAGCATAAGACACCATTTTATGAGAGATTTAGTAGAGAAGAATATTGTTAAGTTGGAATATGTACCTAATGAAAAACAGAATGCTGATATTTTTACAAAAGCTTTAGACCATGAGAGATTCTCTATTTTGAGGAAATCTCTTGGCATGAGCACTATCTGAAAAAAAATTCGGATGGATATTGTCACAAATGCGGCAGCATTTGGGACAACATCATGGGTTGTATAAATTTTATAAGTTGAACTTATTTCTTACTTAGTTAAATAATTCCTTTGTAAAATATCTTTGAATCTAAGAACCTTGGAGTGCAAAAATAAACATATCTTATGTTGGTCCTGAAAGGAGTATATAACAAGTGTATGGGGGGGAATACACTTGTATGCAAATTCTTTTCAACTTTGATCAAACCAGAGTTCAGCAAGATTGTCTTGGACAACTCTCCTGAAGATGTATAACCTCTTCAAGGATAACCAAGCTACTAAGTACTACTGAGTACTTAGTTGAATGACTATCTAAGTTGGTTATAAGTGCGGAATTAGTGGTTGGCCCTTTAGTTTAGACTCCTTTAAGTTCTGAAATCACTTAGTCAAATAGTCCAGTTTTCAGGGAACTTGTCCAAATCAGTTTTGCACAGTCTTAGAATGTATGTCCTTTTAAAGATCAGTTTTGTGTGCAGTGTTGAATGTATGAAAGTAAATCAACACAAGAATTTATAGTGGTTCAGAGACTCAAGCTCCTACATCCACTTTCCCTGATTTAACAGGATAATTCCTTCACTCTTGGAATTAACTTGTTTTATAGTGCCAAGGTGCACTTGACCAAGAACACCACTCCTTGGTGAATTGATCCCTAGGATGTCTAGAGTCCTAGTACCCTCTTCTCAACTCAGAACTGAACTGTTCTTCTCTCAACAGTCAACTCCTACCACTTCTACTACTACTACCTTCTCACTTTCTCACTTGAAAGGGGTAAGGGTTGAAGTAAGGTTCCAACTAATGAGATATCCTTTACAATGAAGGTCAGTGTATAAGGATTAGGATATCTCTCTAAGCTTGTATGGATGTACAATGAATGTCAGCTTAGATGAAGTGTTTGAAGACTAAGATAGTCTCTTTGTAAGCTTTGAAAGCACTTTTACTTGTAGGAAAGTTGGATATTCTTGTCAAGTTGAGGTGCTTCAAATGGTCTTCACACTTATGTATTTATAGACAAATTTGAGGATTTGCCCGTTGGAAAGGCAGTCTCAAATTGCTATAAGTGTCTTCCTTTAGTTCTTCAAACTAGAAGACAGATTCTTGATAGTGACATGTCCTCATTTGGGAAATAAACGGCTGTATAGACTTTGTCTTCATTCTGCAGCACTCTTCCCAATGTCTGACTTTAAGATTCACTTGTTAGGACTTGGACATGGCTTCTGAAGGTTGATCCAAAGATAGGACATCATTCCTTATCAAATGGACAACTCTGCTTATCGCTATCAGCAGATTTGCATATCAGCATAGTTGGCTTGCTCTCTTCAGATGACTTGGCTCTTTCCCTTTGCTTCATTTAGATGTGATCTCACCATGATTCATTGAAGTCTTTTAGTTGTCTTTATCTCTTCAGCATAGTTGGCTTTCAAGCTTTAGAACGCTTGTTCTGGTTTAATTGTGCTGAGACAACTCTTCTGGACAACTCTCCTGATCAGTATACTTGGCCTTCAATAGACTTAGAGATTGTTCCAGAATTTGAGCCTTGAGGGGACTTGATCTTAATGGACTTCAAAGCATATGTTCCCCCTCAAATTGTGCATCTATACAACTAAGAGCTGCCTAACATATCAGCTTCTCATCTAGCCTTAAGCTATATGTTCTAACAATCTTAGAACATAATCATCTTGACTTAGGCATGTCTTAGGGGGTTTTGGTATTCAATCAAAACATTTATCATTTTATTCCCAACAATTTCCCCCTTTTTGATGATGCCAAAACCTATACAGTTCTATGCAAAAGGTGACTTGTCTATACTAAATACATTTATCTTCAGTAAGGTTGACTGAGGTCAATTTTCCTGAAAAAGAATGTGTTAGTGTACTCACCATTCATGTTGCAAATAGGTTTCAAGAATAGGCATAGAGAGATTTTTGTAACTGTGTTTCTTGATTCAAAATGTGCTCAACTATCATTAAAATGAGGATCATTACAGCATGTTGATAGTTTGAACAAAAACATATCAGAGCATGAGAAACATTACATATAAGCACAAATTGACTATAAAAGCAAAAACTCAAATATGATATACTATCAGGTCATTAAGCATTCAGGTATCAGAGCAAAAATATATCAGCAACTTGAGCATCTTCAGCATAGTTGACCAAATCAGCAAGTTAGCAACCAACTTAAGTTTTCATCCATTTCAGCATATAAGAGTCAGGAAAACTTAGCCATTTCAGAGGTCATCTTCTTTAGGTGGCACCATCTCATATTGTGCCCACACTCTCTTCTTTAGTTCCATGGCTTCCTGGTTGGTTCCTTTGGGTCCAAGGGTCATCTTGTTCAACTTGAGGATCTCTAGAAACTCTCTCAGGATCCTCGACTGGTCAATCCATCCATCCAGCTTTGGAGGCATGTAAATGATTCGCTTGGGAGCATTGAGTTCAATTCTTGCAATTTCAGCAGCTGCAAACAATTGTTGATACAGCTCTCTGTAATACTCTATCATGAACTCAGCAAAAGAAGAGTTGGCATCTCCTCCATTCCAACTGTCAATAACATAATAATCATAGACAGACTTCCTTTTAGCCTCTTCCCATGTGTCATTCAGCTGAATGGGCACCCATTTATCCAAGTGTGGATATTTGGTGTCCATTGGGACCAGTAGCTGAGGCTTCATCTTGCTGTAAGTAGCTCTCCTTCTTCTTGGCTTTTGGAAGTCAGCTCTTCTCTTATCTCTTCCATCACATCCATTTTTTCTTGGGCCCTCATCATGGCCAGTTTTTGTTGTGTTTCAGGGTCTTTGCCATACCCTTCATGAAACAGCTTTGATGGATCATTGAATACTACAACCTTTGTCTTCTTTGGTCCAGGTCCAAAGCCTTCTTCATATAGTACTTCCACATCTTCGATCAGCAGCTTTGGCACCTTCATTAGACTTAGTCTCAGCAGACTTGGCTTTTTCAGCAGATTTGACCTTTTCAGCAGTCTTTTTTTTCTTGGGTGTAGACTCTTCCACAATTCTGAACTCAAGAGGAAGTTCTAGGCTATTGGGGAAATCAGTGAATGTCTCAGCCTTTCTTTTGTTCCCCTTGGCCTCTGGTTTGGACACCTTCAGCAATTCTGTCCAGTCCAGAACCTTCTCCTCCTTGTCTCTGCTGTAGTCTGGCCCTTTCTTCTTGTGCTGAAGCCATAGAAGCTTTCATTGATATGGCTAACTGCTCTTCTTCATCCAAATCTTCTAAGTTCAGCACTGCTGGCTCTTTTCCTTTTCCTTCAGCAATTTTGTCTTTTTCCTTAACTGGGCTTCCAATGACCAAGGCACCTTTTGCCCTTGCTCTTTCTCTTTCCCCCTTTTTGGCAGCATCAAAGCACTGGGGTTTGAGCTCACTCATTGTTGTAGCCATTAGGGATTGGGCTAGGTTCAGAGATTTCATCTCCTCCAACAAATATACATTCTCATCATGTATATTTTGCATTCTGTCACTGCTCAAGCTAAGGAAAGCCAGAACAGGCTTCATCTTTTGTTGGACAACCTCCTCCAAGGTTGCTTTCAGAGATGCATCAAGTTGGGCCTTAAGAAGCTCAGTGAGGTTGGCCACTGCACTTTCAGCAATGTTGGCCATTACCTCTTGGGAAAACTTTTCTGAGGCTGCTTTCACCATTGCTAGCCTTTGTTCTTCAGCTCTTTTCTTCTGCAATGCAGTCTTCTTTCCAAGGGCTTGCTTGACAGTGAGTCTGAGAGCTTTGACATTTGCATTGTGGTTATCTCTCAGCAGCTTTTGTTCCTTCTTGACCTCCTCTGAGATGGATTCCATGGAGGATTTGGCTTTTTGAACTTCAGTGGAAATGGTTTGGAGACCAATTTCCACTCCACTTATCCTTGCTTCTAATGTAGGTAGCACTACATCCTCAGAGCTAGTTAATCTCATCTCCACAGATGCTAGAGTTCTGCCTTGCTCATTCAATGCTCCTGATGTTTAGCATGAGCAGATTGGACCTAATGAGCCAAGGAGTCCAACTTCTCTGAATGCATTCCAAGCAAGGCTTGTGCTGAGCCTGTATCCACTTGGATGGGAGCATCTGTCAAGAACTCATCTTCAAATATTTGGTCAAGGGAAATACCTGCAATATTAGACAAATCAAAAATGTTAAGGAATAAACATCATCACCCTCAGAATTTTTTGTATAAGGCCCTGATTCATCAGCAGCCTTCTCCTCATTTTCAACTCTTTGTTTTCTCCCTTCATTTAAAATGTCCTCACACAAAGGATCATGCTTCCTCTCATCAAGGGATTCTTGAAGTTCAGATTTGACTTCAAGAATAACATGTCCTGCCTCACTTATACCACCCTCTATTTGTGGTACACTCACAATCTGAGTAATCACTACCTCTCTTTCATCCTCTACTCCCTCTGATTTTTCAACTAAACACTCCTTTTCAACACCATCACCTATACCTGCAACATCTCCGCCTTCAACAAGGTTCAAAGATGGCAGTTGTGGGGAGATCACAGTGCTTATTGCAGCAGCCACTGAGTCATCCTGAATGATTAAGGGTTGATCAGTGTCCAACTCTTCTGACACTGAATAGGCCTTTCTTCCATGAACTTGGCCTTTCTTCCATGAACTTCTTGAGTCCAGCTCTTCTCAGCCATCTAAGAGTTGGAGTTATTTCAGGGTCTTCACTTTCAAAAGATACAATAGGCTCGAAGTGAAAGTTGTTCTTGTTGCTTAGATAGCCAAAATCAAGGTCTAGAGCCTTGTTGGAGAAATCAATGATCATTTCTGGTCTGACTTTGGGAGCCATTGAAGGTTACATAAATGAATTTGAATGAGTTTGAGAGTGTTTGAGGAAGATGAAAGCTAGGGTTTCGAATGCTTGGGGAAGAAGTGTTTGTGGGGGTTCTTAAGACTTGTGAATATTCTAAAAAGAATGTTTATCAATGAGTTGGTGAGGTCTTGAGGCAATTCAACGGTTAACAAAAATGGAAAACAAAATTGGACGGCCAGGATTGATTTCAAGGGAGTTGGCCGATTTTAATCCAATGGTCAAAAACCAATGTAACAGTGAGTAATTGGTTTTATTCAGAACGTGGAAGTTATTTAATATTAGTTAATGGTTGGGGAGTTTTCAAGGTAGATCATGGCTTGAAAAGGTGTAATGCAAACAAGAATTAAATCTTGGCATTTAATGCATGGAAAGTGACCTTTTGGGTGGGAGACAAATTAAATCCCAAAAAGATGATATCTGAATATGAAATGGGACAGATTTCAAAATAGGCAATGATTACCCAAAATAGGTGCTTATCAAACCAAGAAAATAGTTTGATAGCCAAGACAACTTATCTGACCCCACTTGGACAAGTGTCCTGAAAAGATGTGGACAAGTGTCCTGAATGATTGAGGTCATCTCTTCTGAATTTCAGTAGACTTGACCAAGTCTGCTGAACACCATTTCAGTTCCCTTTATTTCCATTAACTTTAGTAGGATTTACTTGTCCAACTTCCCTGGATCAAGTAATCCCAATTCTGCTGATAGCTCTAGAAATCTTGCCTCTGCAAGTGGCTTAGTCAATATATCAGCTCTTTGATGATCTGTGTGGATTTTCACCAACTTTATGTCTTTGTTCTCCACATGGTCTCTGATGAAATGATGCTTGATGTCCACATGTTTGCATCTAGTGTGCAAAACTGGATTCTGTGATATAACAAAGTCAGTGGAACTTCAGCAGAGTTGACATTGTAGTCTCTTAGTTGTTGTCTCAACCAAAGAATCTGAGCACAACAACTTCCAGCTGCAACATATTCAGCTTCAGTGGTGGAGGTAGCCACTGTGTTTTGCTTCTTGGAGAACCAAGATATGAGTTTGTTGCCCAAGAACTGACAAGTCCCTGAAGTGGACTTTCTGTCAATTCTACATCCTCCATAATCAGCATCTGAGTAGCCAGTTAACTCAATGTTGTCATTAGCAGGGTACCAAAGGCCTAGATTTTCAGTGCCTTTGAGAAACCTCAAGATCCTTTTTGCAGCCTCAAGATGGCTTTTCTTAGGATTTGCTTGAAACCTTGCACAAACACCTACTGCAAAGGTGATGTCAGGTCTGCTGGTAGTGAGATAGAGGAGTGAACCAATGATTCCTCTATACTCAGTAGAGTTGGTTGAGATACCACTCTCATCAGGATCCATCTTCCAATTTGTGTTCATTGGGATCCTTACTGGCTTGCTTGTTGTACACCCAAACTTCTTGATCATTTCTCTGGTGTACTTGGCTTGATTGATGAAAATTCCTTCCTTAGATTGCTTGACTTGTAAACCTAAGAAGAAGTTCATCAGGCCCATCATGGACATCTCAAACTTGCTTTGCATAAGCTTGGAGAACTTCTCACAGAGCTTCTCATTGGGGGGTCCAAATATGATGTCATCCACATATATTTGGACAAGTAAGATGTCCTCTCCTTCAGTGATTCTGAAGAGTGTTCTGTCCACAGTCCCTTTGATGAAACCATGATCCAAGAGGAAATGTGACAGTGTGTCATACCAAGCTCTTGGAGCTTGCTTGAGTCCATATAGAGCTTTCTTCAGTCTATAAACTTGGTTTCCAACTTCAAAACCAGGTGGTTGCTCCACATAGACTTCTTCTTTCAAGACTCCATTCAGAAAGGCACTCTTGACATCCATTTGGTACACTTTGAACCTCTTGTGGGCTGCATAAGCTAAGAAAAGCCTTATTGCTTCTAGCATTGCCACAGGTGCAAAGGTCTCATCATAATCAATGCCTTCTGATTGACAGTAGCCTTTTGCCACTAATTTGGCCTTGTTTCTGACAATCACATCATTTTCATTCTTCTTGTTCTTGAACACCCACTTGGTTACAATAACATCTTGATGTGAAGGTCTATCCACCAGCTCCCAAACATCATTCCTGGTGAATTGGTTAAGCTCTTCCTGCATTGCTGTGATCCAGTTTGCATCTTGAAGTGCTTCATCAATGTCTTTTGGTTCCTGTTCTGATAGGAAACAGCAAAACAAAGCACTTTCACCATGAAATCTTCTGGTTTTGACTCCTATACTTGGATCACCAAGTATCAGATCAGTAGGATGGTCAAATAACCAGGTCCTTCTTTTTCTGATCCCTTCAGTAGAGTTGTCCTCTACTAAGGTTGAGTCACCAGTATTATAGAATTCAGGATAATTGAATGCAGGATCTAATTCAGGATCATATTCAGGGATGTTGTCCTCAATATCAGGGACATTGACATTTTCAACATTTATGGTTCCCCCTTGAATATTGGATCCATTAACTACCTCAGCAGAGTTTGCTTCTTCATTGGTAGTTGTTACCTGGGTATGAACTGGGATTGGATCATTCAGTTCATCATTTCCTTCAGTGGGGTTTGCTTCAGGAAGGTTGCCTTCAGGATTGTTGTCCAGTGAAGCATTTTCAGGGAGATTGGCTTGGACAACATCTATGAATTCAGTGTCCTTGTCTTTTAGGCTTAATCTGGTTGTTCTTTGTGTGATTTCTTCAGTGTCCAGGTTTCTGTTCCTGATCTCAAAGATGGATTCATCAAACACAACATGAGGTGTTTCCTCCACAACAAGGGTTTTCTTGTTGAAAACTCTGAAAGCTCTACTGATTTGAGAGTATCCAAGAAATACTCCCTCATCAGCTTTGCTATCAAAGGCTTTCAACTGTTCTTTCCCATTATTGTGAATGAAGCACTTACAACCAAATATGTGAAAGTATGACACTTTAGGCATTCTTCCTTTCCAGAGTTCATAGGGGGTTATGCCTTACCCCTTAGTAATCAAACATCTGTTTTCAGTATAGCATGCAGTGTTTATGGCTTCAGCCCAAAACCTCTTAGGTAGATTAGAATCAGCAATTAAAGTTCTAGCAGCTTCTTTTAGTGTTATATTCCTTCTTTCTGCAACTCCATTCTGCTGAGGAGTTCTAGTTGTTGAGGTTTCATGAGCTATTCCATTTAATGAGCAATACTCATTGATGTATGAATTTATGAACTCAGTGCCTTTATCAGATCTTATCTTGATAATGCTAAGGCTTTTCTCATTTGACAATCTCTTTAAAAGTTCAGGCAGTTTGACTTGTTTTTCCTTCTTGTTAAGGAGAAATAATACCCATGTGAACCTAGAGAAGTCATCTACTACTACCAATGTGTATTTCCTTCCATTTATGCTTGAAGGGGTAATTGGTCCAAAAAGATCCATATGTAAAAGTTCAAGTACCCTTTCAGTAGAGATGACTGGTTTTCCTTTAAATGAGGCTTTAATCTGTTTTCCTTCTTGATATGGTTTACAACATGTTCTTTAGTGAAAACCTCATTAGGCAGTCTTTTAACTAATGCATTTCTAGCTAGTTTGTTCATTGATTTAAAGTTCAGGTAGTTTAGCCTCTTATGCCATAACCAGCTTTGTTCACTAGTACTCTTAGCAATGAAACATGCAGCATCAGTAGACTTGTCCCAGTCTGCAAAATACACATTTCCCTTCCTAGTTCCAGTCAAGAGAGTTTGTTGAGTCGTATCTTTAATTAAGCATTTTCCACTTGAAAACTCAACATTGAAATCTTTATCACAAAATTGACTGATACTTAGGAGTTATATTTGAGACCAGCTACATAAGATACATTGGACACTTTGATGTTACCAATCATCAAAGTACCATAACCTTTTGTTGTTGCTTGTAAGCTATCTCCAAATGTGACATTTGGACCTTCTTTTTCAATAAAGTCAGTGAGGAGTTCTTTATTTCCAGTCATGTGCCTTGAACATCCACTGTCAAGATACCATGCTGACTTTTTGCTCATGCTCCTCTTCTTGTGGCCCACTGGTACCTGCAATTAGATAGGTTTAGGTAACCTTTGAGTTTTGGGTCCTGAGAGGTTAGTTGTACCTATAGGAACCCAAACTTGCCTAATCACCCTGATTGATTCAAGGTGGCTAAGTTGTTTTCCCTGTGCATCAACATACACTGACTTTCCCTTAAATTTCTGTGGGAAAGTGTGTGTGAAAGTATTAACTCTGTAAGTTTCAGGAGAGTTATCAAATCTCCTGAACTTATGAGTTCTTTGTGCAACTTGATGAAATCTTTGAGGAAAGGCACTTTTGTGACCATTACCCTTTGGCATGAAGGGTTTTGGTTGTCTCATTTTATTCTACCTTTGAGGATAGTTGTCCTTAGGTCTATTCAGTTGAGGCTTTCTCAGAAGAGTTAACCTTGGCTGATTATACCTTGGATAACTCCTCTGAACATTGTTCAGGAGAGTTGCCCTTCCATTGGGTCTACTCTGCTGACCAACATTCCTCTTGTGTTCAGGAGCCTTGACCTTCTTCAAAGGTTTGGGCCTAGTCTCCTGAAGCACTTGAGTAGGCATTTCATTCATTTTGCCCTTTCCTTTGTTCAGTGGCTGAATTATTTCATTTTCAGCTTGTTATGCCACTGACTTAACAAATATTTTCTTAGTGTTAATTGTTGAAGCAACACTAAGACAAGGTGAAGATTCAAATGGATCAAAACCTAATCCACTTCTTTGAGCCATAGGTCTTTGATAACTCTGAATTTCCTCTATTGCTCTAAAGGATTTGTTCAGAGCAGGCATCTTTAATTTCAGGCTCTCTTCACTTGATTAAAGAATATCATACTCATGTGAGAGGTTTTCAAACTTAGCTTGTAGAATTTTTAGTTCAAAATCTTTTCTCTTCTGAGAAAGTAGTTGATCATCAATCTGTCCTTGTTGGTCAACTATCCTGAGATTTGCTTCCTCAAGCTCTCTCAAGACTTGTTGATACAACTCAGTAGATTTAATGTCAACTACTGTCTCAGCAGGTTTTGAAAGCTCAATTGAAAGTCTTTCATTTTCTCTCACACAATTGTCATGAAATTCTTGCAGCCTAGTGAAATCTTCCATCAACTTCCCAAAGGAAAGTTTCAAGTTGACTTCACTAGTGTTCTGTGATAAGAATGATGGTGAGCTAAAAGTGGAGGATACCTCATCATCCTCAATAGCCATGTTGCACACATCATCATCATCACTGTTTGAGAATAGTCCATCAGAAGAGTTGAAGCTTTCAGCACTATCAGATTCTTCACCAGCCATCATGGCCTTCCTATTGAACTTTCTGTCTCTTTTTGCTTGCCTTTCTCTTCTTTCTTTACAGCTCAATTCAGGGCAGTCATACTGGAAGTGTCCTTTCTTCTTGCAATTGTAGCATAGGTCTTCATCATCATCCTTCTTGGATTCATCTCTTCTTTTGGATGATGAAGGGTCAGCTCTACTGGACCTTCTCCTATCAGAGGACTTGTCCTCTGATCTTTTCTCTTCAGGCTTTTTGACCTCAGCCTGAGCTTCAGGAGAGTTGTACCTTCTCCTGAATTTGTTGTCCTGGTAGAATTTCTTGTATCTACCAAACCTTGAGTTTAGCTTTTCAAACCTTCTAGCCATCAAGGCTAGTTCTTCCTTCATTTCAGTCTTTGAGACTGACTTTGATGATCTGGGAGTGGACTGCATTTCTGGTTCTGCAGTTTTGGCCTTGAATGCCACTCCCTTTGTAGGATTTGAAGGTTCCTCAACAGGCCAGCTTTCTTCTGTTGAGATCGAACTCATAGGCTTTGAGTTCAGAGAAGATTTGTTGCATGGGCATGGTGGAGAGATCCTTGGTGTTTTGCATCATAACTGCATAGACATCCCACTTTTGAGTGAGACTTCTCAATATCTTCAAACCAACCTCTCTCTTAGAGTACACCTTGCCCAATGAGTTGATCTCATTCATCACATTAGTGAATCTACCAGCAAACTTGTCAATGGATTCTTCAGACTCCATTGTCAATTGTTCAAACTTCTGCACAGCAACTTGGAGCTTATTCTCCTTGATCTTTTCTGTACCCTCACACATCTCAGCAAGAGTATCCCAAATTTCTTTGGCAGTTGTGCAGTGGTAGACTCTACCCATGATTGCATCTAGAATTGTTTGGTAGAGGGTGTTCATGGCAAGATAATTCAGATTATCTTTCCTCTTTTCATCAACAGTGAAGTCATCTTCATCTTTGGGAATCAATTCCTTTATATCAGCTCTTTGCTCATCTGTCAATCTGGGGTTAACTTGAGTAAACACAAAAGGACCTCTTGTGATTACTCTCAGCATGTCAGTATGAAGAGATGCAAGATGAGCTCTCATTCTGATTTTCCAGAAATCATAATTGTCTATAGAGAACATGGGCAGTTTGTGATGTGAGATGTGGTTGACTGGATTTGTGGCCATGTTGTCCAGTCCTTGAACAGCAGGAGGTGGAAAAGCAGCACTGTTGTTGGCCATATCTCAAGAACAAACATTTAATCAACAGTGGAATAGATTTCAGATAGAATCAGTTCAGTGACCACACTAAAAATGTGATTTTTGAAAATCAAGATGGATTTTCAGAGACAGTGGTCTTTGAACCCCTGCTCTGATACCACTTGTTGGTCCTGAAAGGAGTATATAACAAGTGTATGGGGGGGGGGGAATACACTTGTATGCAAATTCTTTTCAATTTTGATCAAACCAGAGTTCAACAAGATTGTCTTGGACAACTCTTCTGAAGATGTATAACCTTTTCAAAGATAACCAAGCTAATAAGTACTACTGAGTACCCAGTTGAATGACTATCTAAGTTTGTTATAAGTGCAAAATTAGTGGTTGGCCCTTTAGTTTTAGACACCTTTAAGTTCTGAAATCACTTAGTCAAACAGTCCAGTTTTCAGGGAACTTGTCCAAATCAGTTTTGCACAGTCATAGAATGTATGTCCTTTTAAAGATCAGTTTTGTGTGTAGTGTTGAATGTATGAAAGCACTTGAAAGTAAATCAACACAAGAATTTATAGTGGTTCAGAGACTCAAGCTCCTACATCCACTTTCCCTGATTTAACAGGATAATTCCTTCACTCTTGGAATTAACTTGTTTTATAGTGCCAAGGTGCACTTGATCAAGAACACCACTCCTTGGTGAATTGATCCCTATGATGTCTAGAGTCCTAGTACCCTCTTCTGAACTCAGAACTGAACCGTTCTTCTCTCAACAGTCAGCTCCTACCACTTCTACTACTACAACCTTCTCACTTTCTCACTTGAAAGGGTAATGGTTGAAGTAAGGTTCCAACTAATGAGATATCCTTTACAATGAAGGTCAGTGTATAAGGATTAGGATATCTTTATAAGCTTGTATGGATGTACAATGAATTTCAGCTTAGATGAAGTGTTTGAAGACTAAGATAGTCTCTTTGTAAGCTCTAAAGCACTTGGACTTGTAGGATAGTTGGATATTCTTGTCAAGGTTGAGGTGCTTCAAATGGTCTTCACACTTCTGTATTTATAGTTAAGTTTGAGGATTTGCCCGTTAGAAAGGCAGTCCCAAATTGCTATAAGTGTCTTCCTTTAGTTCTTCAAACTAGAAGACAGATTCTTGATAGTGATGTCCTCATTTGGGAAATAAACGGCTGTATAGACTTTGTCTTCATTCTGCAGCACTCTTCCCAATGTCTGATTTTAAGATTCACTTGTTAGGACTTGGACATGGCTTCTGAAGGTTGATCCAAAGATAGGACAACATTCCTTATCAAATGGACAACTCTGCTTATCACTATCAGCAGATTTGCATATCAGCATAGTTGGCTTGCTCTCTTCAGATGACTTGGCTCTTTCCCTTTGCTTCATTTAGATGTGATCTCAGCATGATTCATTGAAGTCTTTTAGGGTGTAGTTGTCTTTATCTCTTCAGCATAGTTGGCTTTCAAGCTTTAGAACACTTGTTCTGGTTTAATTGTGCTGAGACAACTCTTCTGGATAACTCTCCTGATCAGCATACTTGGTCTTCAATAGACTTAGTGATTGTTCCAGAATTTTTAGCTTCTCATCTAGCCTTAAGTTATATGTTCTAACAATTTTAGAACATAATCATCTTGACTTAGGCATGTCTCAGGGGGTTTTGGTATTCAATCAAAACATTTATCATTTTATTCCAAACATTGTTTCTTGGAGTGCAAAAAAAATAACCAACCATTTCTCGTTCGAGCTGGGAATCAGAGTATCGGGCCCTGGCTAATGCAACTTCCGAGCTTGTTTGCATCCTTCAATATCTTCGTGAATTGCATTTTCGATTGCCTTCATGCCCTACTCCATTCTCCGACAACAACAGTGTTGTCTTTCTCAGCCAAAATCCAAGTGTCCATAAACGGGCCAAACACCTTGACATAAATTATCACTTTGTTCGGGAACTTGTTAATTATGGCTGATTGGCCACAACTTTTGATTCTTCTAACTTGCGAATTGAGGATATTTTTAAGAAGGATGTACTGCGACCACTCATCGAATATTTTCGGACCTAGCTTCGAGGTTAGATCTCATCCCATGTCTTGCTTAAGGAGGGATAATATTATCAAATAATTCACAATATCTTGACTTAATTTGATTTGATTTTCTAACATTTTAGGATCGTATATTTGAAATTGATTATTTTCCTTTTGATAGAATATATGAAAGTCTTGTATAGAAAGTCTTTTAAATCATATACAAACATTATGTACTCTTCAATTCAGATCAATGAAAATAATTGTATTCTCATTGTAATAGAAACAACAAACAAAATTATAAATAGTTCAGGTGTCAACCTGAACTATATTAATAGTTCGGATGTCTAATTGCATCGCTATGTGTCGTCCTAACTTGATACCTGTCGCCTTTTTTTAATATTTTAAAATAATTATTTAAATTTTATTTTATTTTTTACTATTTTATCCTTTATTAAAATTAATAATATTATTTAAATTAAACAATACGAACGTAAAATTATATTTTTTTTAACAGAATTAAATTATTATTTTATTTATATTTTATCTACACCTGCTCATTTAATTAGTTAACACTCAAATTATTTTTTTACTACGGTTATCTGCACCCACTCATTTTATGAGTTCACCCCAAATCATTTAACCATGGTTATCTGCACTCGCTCATTTTATAAATTCACCACAAAATTATTTTTTGCCACGGTTATCTGTACCTACTCATTTTATAAGTTCACCCCATAATATTTTTTTTAAAAAATAATTACATTTTAAGGACTATATTATCCTTTTATTAATTTACACAAAATATAATAAAATCAACCTTAATTTGTAGGGTGATACTCGGGTACATGCAATATACCGGTACAAACCAATTTTAATTTTTTATTTTTTATTTTATCTACGCCCACTCATTTAATGAGTTCACCCAAAATCATTTTTTTACTAAGGTTATCTGCACTCGTTCATTTTATGAGTTCACCCCCAAATCATTTTTTTTATCACGGTTATGTGCACCCGCTCATTTTATGAATTCACCTCTAAATTATTATTATTTACCACGTTTATCTACACCCCTCATTTTATGAGTTCACCCCAAAATATTTTTTAAAAAGTAATTACATTTAAAAGACTATATTATCCTTTTATTAATTTACACAAAATATAATAAAATCAACCTTAATTTGTATATTTACAATCTGTAGTCGAGTCATTACCGAGTTACCGTCGATTCACCATCAAGTCACCCATATTTTTAGAAAAAAATCTTAATACATAATTTAAAAAAAACTATCGAAATTAGGCACAAATCTTGATTTTTATCCTTTCTAAGTTTTCTTCGCCTTCCTCTTTTTCTCCCATTTTCAGTTTTTATTCCAAACTTTTAATTTCTTCGTTTTTTTTTCCTTTTACTTTTTTTTTATTTTCCATTTTTTTATGTGTATTTTTTTAAATTTTAATACAAAATAATATTATAGGTATGATTTTATTATAGTTAGTAATACAATAAGTAATAACAAATAATACCATAAATAGTAATCAGTAATACCATTAACAGTAATTAGTACGAATAAACATATCTTATTCAAAGTGAGATGATCTAATGGCGACACTGTTCATAAATTAGTAGAAATAAACACTAATTTTTTCCAAAGTGTTAAAACGTCATTCTCAAACTATGTTTTAGAAAACAGAATTTTGGTGAAATCAGAATAAAAAAAACTTTAGGAAATGTGAATGGAACTATAGGAAAACGTCATGCTTAGACCATCGATTAGTTCTCAAAAATATGTGTCCGTATAATGTTGCTTACGGACATTGACCTAAAGTCCGATTTGTATAAGGTAACTAGATTGATTGTTACCAGACTTGAAAATTACATTATTGAGGACACATTTTTATTTTGGAAGGAATGTTGATAGTAAAGTTTTTAGTCTGAGAATAATATTGAGTGTTTCGATGACACGGCTCCCATAAAGTTTCTAATAAGATAATTTCTTATTCTATTGTCTTTTGCAATGACGATAAATAAAAGTTAAATGTCAGTCTCTTTTCATGGTAGGTGTGTAGTGTGTACCTTCTGAAACATGTTCATGCAAAGACATTATATGTTGCAGCCTCTAGAGTTAAGAGTGGATTGAAAAATATTTACCTAGATTCAAATGAATAACAAATTTACAAATTTATACTATGGAGTACGTGTTTCAAAAAAAAATTTAATTGACAAATTAAACTTAAAATATATTATAAATTTATTTGAATTCCTTACGGGCACTAACGGTCCTACGTTGCCCATCGTGACATTGACCCTCCTTTACGTCAAAGAAAGAAGAAATTGTGATCGAGAACAAATCGAGTAAGTGAAGACTTTTTTGGCCAACAATGTTAGCCCATTTAATTAAAAGTGGAAAATGTTTTGGGCTACCATTTAATTAAAAGTGGACAGCCAGCTCATTTCTTGAATTGTGCGTGAGCAATAACAAATGTTCAAAAAAAAAAAAAAAAAAACAGAATGTTCTTTCAACAATTACAACGAAAAAATATATCAATGTTTCAAAATAATCTCATCTTCATGTTGAGCCCCCTAAAATATTATAAGACATGTTCAAATTTTATAATGAATGAACAAAAAATTCCTCAAAATTTCTTTTGCCTTTTCTTTTTAATGACAAAATCATTGTCATTTTTATATTAGGTATTATTAAAAGAAGTTGTGTCATCATTCTCATGTTGAGAAGACATATCTGCAAAATATACATTAAAAATAAAATTAATAAATGTCAAAATCTTACTAAATTCATAAGTAAAATTATAAATTTCAAATAAATCTCATAAATCAATAACCATATAGAAATCATACAAATTTTATATGAATGACAATTGAGATTTGAGAATACTAATGTGATTGTCCCAATCAAGGAGGAACAATATCACATTAAAAAACTAGTAATAGATTACAGATTATCAACAATTTGAGAATACTAGGCGTACTCATGATTCGACTAAAAATGAACAAAAAAATATAAATATAAATTACATAATATTAACCTGGATCGAACAGCAAAGGTGCAAAAAGTTGTGCAGACAGTTTTTTTTTTTTTTTAATGAACGTGTTTGGGATCGGAATGAAATTTTGTAGATTTTCTTCTAATTTTAAAAGCGGCACACAAACCCAAACAATATTATATAAAGTATTTTCGCTAATTTTCTAAAGATTATAAATTGTAACAACTAGTTTTCTGAATTCTGAATAGACGCACATACAATATCAATATATAGCTGTCCCAGTTTTGCGTGTGCAAGTCAATTAGGCAAGAAACGGTTGAACAAAATCAACATAAATGTAAAATTAAACAGCATGAGTGGACTCTCCAATATGATTGGCCAGTAAAAAATAAATGTAAAAGTCAGTAGAAAATTTTAATGTCAAATTAATATCTTGAATACTGAATTCGAAACAGAAATTTGTATAAATTATTCAACTAAATTAATAATTTAACCTAACTCTTCTTCAATGGAATTTTTGAATAACTAAATTTACCAAAACTAATTTGAGTAGAAAATATAGAATTGTTCATACCTGAAGCTCTTCTTCAATGGATTTTTCGAATAAAAGAAGAAAACAAGAGAACCGTATGTGCCGCCTAAGTACTGAATTCAAAACAAAAATTTGTATAAAAAATTCAACTAAATTAATAATTTAACCTAGAATTCAATTCATTCAAATAAAAAGATAATTTATTGTTTATTATGATTATTAATGATATTAGAATTAAAATAAAGATTATATATTATCAATTAATTTTTTTATTAATCATGTGAGGATAAATTTGTAATTTTATAATTATATATTTAAAATTATTAAATTTAATTTAAAAGGGTGATAGGGCGACAAAAAAACAATAATAAGTGCAATGCAAGGCGATGAATTCTGCGACCCTAAGTAGAATATCATCAAATATAGTGGTCCCTATTATCAAATAATTCACAATATCTGACTTAATTTGATTTGATTTTCTACCATTTTAGGATCGTATATTTGAAATTGATTATTTTCCTTTTGATAGAATATAGGCAAGTCTTGTATAGAAGGTCTTTTAAATCATATTATTCATATACAAACATTATGTACTCTTAAATTCAGATCAATGAAAATAATTTTATTCTCATTGTAATAGAAACAACAAAAAAAATTATAAATATACTTGTAACAACATTTTATGTTTAAAATTATCATGAAGTTACGTTTTACCTCACACCTCACTAAATTCTTGTTAAACATTACTAAATCCCTTTTCACACTACTATGTAGGAAGTCATTGAAATCATTTTATTTATGGATAAATTCAACAATAAAGTAGTTACATCTCTCTTTAATCAAATAACTCTTCAAACATCCTACTACTCTCGTACTATTATTATCACCAAAATATAAAAAAAAATACTCTGCTCCTTCATTTCTTCAAAGTAGGAATACTCTGTTCGTGCCTGAAGAAGTTATCTGGATCAACTTTCGTCTTCACTTGAACCAATCTATCAAAATTATTTTTGAAATACTTCTCCCCATAAACCCTCCCCTCCTCATAAGCATTCACACCATTATCCGTGCTTCCAATCTCAATATCTCTGTAATTCAGAAACGCTTCCCTCGGATTTTTCGACACAAAAGGCGTCATGTAATCGTACACCTCTCGAGCATCATCCAAGTACCTCCTTTCTGCAACGCTGCCGCTTTCTTTCCAAAACATTAAATACTGAATCTTGTAAATATTCCCTGCCCTGTGCGGAAATGGAGTTTCTTGTTCCGCAATTTCACTCATTCTTCCGCCGTACGGATTGAACTTCACAGACATTTTCCCTGATGAGGCCATAATCTTATACAATCCTTGTAAACCCTCTTTCGTAATCGGGCTTTTCACGTAATCGGATTTGATCTTGAACGGGGTGTAGACCGATGGTGTACGGATTAACAACTCTGTTTCTGGGGTTTCCTCAGGGAGATCATACCAATAAAGCACTGATTTAATCCAGCTCATTTCCTTGCAATCCTCTTTCTTCAATCCCAATTCCGGAAACTGATTCTTCATAATTGAAACCAATGTAGTAGCATCACCTAAATAATGCAAAAAAAATCAGAATATTTACTTTTGAGCAATTAGTACAATTCAAAATAAATTTGTAGCATCACCTAAATACATTCCATGAAAATATGCCCATATATTCTTATCAAACTCCAAATTCGCTCTAACAAAGAGTTCATTGTCGAATTTATCGGCCACGTATTGCCAACGGTGAATGATATCTGTTACATTGTCTTCCATGGTTCTATTAACCCTGAAGACTGTAACCATGGGAGGCACGGATAATAGTTTGACTTTGTACGACAGTACAACGCCGAAACTAGCACCCCCGCCTCCCCTGATAGCCCAAAAAAGATCCTCTCCCATTCCTTGTCTATCAAGGATTCTTCCATTTGCATCCACAATCTTTGCATCGACAAGGTTGTCAATGGTGAGGCCGTATTTTCTAATCATATTGCCATAGCCGCCGCTGCTAATGTGGCCACCAACACCAACGGTTGGGCACACTGCGGCAGAGAAACCGTGAACTTGGCTTTTTTCCGAAATTCTGTAGTATAGTTCACCTAGTGTTGCGCCAGATTGTACCCATGCCGTTTGATCTTGGAGGTTTATTTCGATGGAGCGAAGGTTGGACGTGTCGAGAATGGCGAATGGAGTTATGGATGTATACGACAGGCCTGTAGAAAATCAAACATTGATAATATTTACGGCAAAAACTTATAACTCGAATTTAAACTTTGTTTTTTCAAATATCATTGTTCTGCATGGTTATTTATTATAAAATAATTACTCCCTCCGTCCAATTTTATTATGCCAACTTCTCCGGGCACGGATTTTAATGAATATTGATTAATTTATTAATAAAATAGATAAGTTGTGTTGTAAATAAATGATTGTTTATGAATAAAGTGAATAACAAACTGGGTAAA
The DNA here is from genome assembly GCA_963675135.1 of Galeopsis tetrahit. Lineage (NCBI taxonomy): Eukaryota > Viridiplantae > Streptophyta > Magnoliopsida > Lamiales > Lamiaceae > Galeopsis > Galeopsis tetrahit. The sequence continues at coordinate 47,547,227 of OY776126.1, read as the reverse complement.
TAAGACCATCCTCATAATGACACTCCCCAACCCTAACCCTTCAATATTATATTAATTTCTCTCTCATCCATATATACAATTTACAATCCAACCCAAATTTAATTTTATCATACTTCATCAATGACACTACCCAACCCAACCCAACCCAAAAATAATAATAATTTTTTAAATACATATTATATATATTATTAATTTTTACTAAATTGGTATATAAAAATTACTTGATATTCTAAATTTGTAATTATAATATGAATTTTTTTATCAAACACTTAAAATAAATAATGAACTCAATAACGTAACAAAATTAAAATTACAAGATTTGAAAATACAAAATTGAAAAGCAATAATAAATAAGCTACAAATGGGTGCATGAAATATTAAATTACACATAGAGAAAACAAAAATTACTTATTTAATTATGAGGGCCAAATTTTTACAAATAGAGAAAATATAAATTACAAGCTACAAATAGAGAATTTTAGTCTGTGTTTCAAAATAGCTCGATATTTATAGAGAAATTTTTTTTACGAATTTTGATATATATATATATATATATATATTTTATTTAATACATATTATCTTCAATATCTACCAATCTAATTATATCACACAAAAAATTACAACAACCAATAGAATAGTCACACGTGTCACATAAACATGGTATAAGTGATGGTAGGAGGGTGGAGATAAAGTAGTATGAATAGTATTGTTTCAAAAAAGGTATGGGAAAAATAAAATTGGACAAACTAAAAAAGGAAAGTGAAAGTATAATTCAGTTATTCCGTTTATGAAGTACGGACCGAATTTTTTTGTAATTTGGTACTATTCGATTTTTGTAATTTTAGTACTATTCGGTTCGATTCTGATGTGTTGAGTTTTTGTAATTGGGTCCACCTGTTGCACACTCTATAAATCCTAAAAAAAACAGAATTGTAAATAAGGAATATATAACAAAAGACCTTCATAGTCGTGGCCTCCGCTTCGGATTTTCAATTGTAGTTCATTTTCCTTGGCACATTTTATGATTTTTTGGACCTGTGATTCCTGTAATGGAGTAAATATTAGAGTTGGTTTGAGGGTTTCTGAAGTGTTGAAACGGCTGTTTCTAAGGGATTGTAGTAAGATTGATGTGTAGTTTATGCTATTAGGCGTGTAGAGGATTGTTTGTAGTTCGTCATTAGTTAAATTGGCGATCGATAGACATGTCGAAAATGTGTCAGATGATGCATTTGAAAATAAATTCAAATGAGAAAAGAGGAGAGAAAGAAGAAGAAGAAAATGGAACATTGTGCCGGTCGGTATTGAGAATAGTTGTAAGAGATTGTACCCAAGTACATAATATATAAATGACCCAACTTTAAAAAAGTTTTTTTGGGTACCGTAATTTTACCATATTTTGTTTTGGTCCTACAACTTGTTAAATCAGGCAATCTAACCGGTAACAAGGACGTGGCACCTTGGGATTTGTAACCTTCAACGACCGTTAGTAAGTTCAAATGTTAAAAAAATGAATGTTACTGTAATACCAGTTACTTTTTTCATCAGTATTAATTGTTTTAATTAAATTCTAATTAATAGAAATAAAAATCCTTATTAACTACAATGATTAATTCTCCTAATTCGGTTACATCTTTCTAATAACGGGAAAGAAACGGCCAATTTAAAACTTGTAACCGCTTCTCTCATCTCCTCTCTCGTGTATAACTAGTGTAAAACCCTCGTTTTACACAGGGTTAAAATAAATTTATAATACATAATATATTTTAAATTTAATTTACTAATTAAAAAAATAATATTTAAAACATGTATAAATTTATTATTCTATTAAAAGCTAAAATATTACATGACACACACATATATATATATATATTTATAAAAAAAATAGAATAGAGAATCAAAATTTTATTTATAAAAGAAATTAATATACAAAATTACCAATTGCGAAAAACTTTATTATAGACAACATTTGTTTACATATTTTTTCATTCGAACATATCTAGGCAAAAAAAATTCAATCCGCTCTTATTTCTGACTCTTGACTCTAGAGGATGCTACATACAATTGTATGTGTGTGATCACATGTTTTGAAAGGTAGACCATGGAAAGAGACTGACCTTTACTTTTATTTATAGTCATTGTAAAAGACAATATAATGAGAAATTTACTCCTTCGAAACTTTACAAGAGTCGTGTCATTTGAAACAATCGATGTTATTATCAAGATAAAAACTTTACTATCAACATTTCTTCCAAAAAGAATTTGTGCTTTGATGATGTGATATTCAAGTTTGGTAATAATCAGTCTAGTTCTATTAAACAAACCAGACTTCTGATCAATGTTCTTAATAATCATTATATAACACCTATCTTCAGAACCAATTGATAAGTTGATAGAACCTATTGATAAGTTGATAGACCAGATCACTGAGAAGTGAGAAAGACAATGGAAAAACTTGTCTCATACTATCAGGTTTATACTCTGATGGACAAATATTGTCTGAACTAAAACATTCTCTTGTATTACCAAATATCATAGTCAACACTGTCTCGTTAATACTTTCAACTTATTTATGTGTTGGATCAAGTATACCTCAACCCTCAAAATACTTTTTTGTACCAAAGTTATCAGAGACAGAAAGATAAATATTTTCAACTAAAACAACTACTGGATCACGTACATCTAAAATCAAATTCTCTTTATAGGAATATCAATATTTGCAAAATTCACATCACTGTCTCCAATATCCACATTCCCAACTTTCAAAATTCAATTATCTCGTCAGGTGTATTATTACCATTAGAATTTTCAGTTTGTAACCTTGTATATACTATTATATATATAATTACAGAAAATACATTTAATGGTATATAATATTATAAAGAATCGAAAATTGCGGTAGTCACATTTTACGAAGTGACTACATAGTCACTTTGTCGAATCGCGCCACGTGACGTCATAAGCGTCGTAACGACCTGCTACCTGTTATACATGTTTAAGTTATTTATATCATTTTTTAAATTATATTTTGTTATTTACTATATTACCCTTCTTTAATACAAATTATATTTTATTTCTAAAAAAATATAAATTACATTTAAATAAGAGAAATTAAAAAAAAACAAATTAAATTTAAATCATAATCATTATAAACAAAATTGAATCAAATAGAATAATTTTTTTTTTTTTTTTAAAAGAATAGAATAGAGAAGGCAGATGAACTGTCTCGCTCCATTCATATTCTCCCCTCAATCCGACCGTCATCAACCGCGCCCTCTCCATGCGTGGAATCTCTTGAATAGTGAGTAATATATTTTACTGATTTCGAAATTGATGATGATTAAGGGATAATATGATTTTGACTTCAATTTTTTTGCTTAAGAGTGATTTTTCTTTGAGGCATTTTCATAAAAACTTGGTGTGCACATTTTTTTGTGTGAAAAATTGAAGTTATGGTGTGTTGTTGAAAGGTATCATAGATATTTGATGGACACAAACATCAACAATTAGCTTCGGATGCCATTTATGTAGATTTTGAGTCATTGCTAATTTCTTTTATCATTTCAATATGCTTTTCAAGATATTTGGTGCAAATTTTGGATGTGGATGCCATTGGATGTTGAACAGTGGGATTTCTGAATTTGTTGTGATGACAATATAACTCGTAAACAAAATCAATCACAGAAAGTTGAAAATTCTAACCAGAATTTCAAAATCAGTCGCGGCGGCGGCTCGCAAGCTAGCATGCGGAAGAGAAAAATAACACAAAGAAATTTGGAATGATGTATTAATTAAGTTTTAATGAATTTGATTTCTTTAAGGTTTAATTAGATTTTTTTTTTAAAAGAAATTGATTTGATTTTTTTGTTATTAATTGTATTAATAACATAAGGGTAAGTATGTAATTTTAACATTATATATTTTAATTAAATTAATAAATATAATAAATTATTTTATTGTATAAGAATAAAAATGTAATTTTACAATAATATATTTTAATTAATTTAATTTAATAGAAAATACAAATTTATGACACATTAAGACACATACGATGAATACATACCGTAAAATATACAAAATGTAACATATCATCAAGTTTATACCTTTTAGATTAGATTTTAATGGTTTAGTTTACGACACCCTGACTACATGTAGGAGGTCCCTTGTACGTAATTTGTGTTCTTAATTTTTATTTTTTTTCGTTATAGTTGTCTACTCAAATTCAAATTTCAATTGATTGATTCTTTTATTTTTATTCCCCTAATTAAGCTCAATATATAATATATACACTTAAAAATATAATAATAGAAGATTAATCTTATTTATTATAATCGTAATCCTTAAATCAAGGTAAGATTCTTCAATCCAATTCTAACGCATGGAATTCATAATATTTATAACTTGGAATAACTTTTAAATTATATGTTATCAAAAAGAATAATTAAGCGTGTTGATAAGCCTATAATTATTATTCTTAAATCATTTCTCTATTATTATTATTATTTGTATTCATTAATTGCTTATTTTATTCTTCTTTATATACACATCGTATATTTTTATGAATATATGCATGATTCTCCATCCTATATATATATATCCTAATTTTCACAATAAGGAATAAAAGTCACACATATACATATATAATACATATATCCTAATTGAATTAAACATGTTTTAAAATTGAATACATCCAGATTCATGACAATTATAACAAATTAATGAATGTTTAATAATTATAATTATAACAAACCTTAAATAAAAATTAATAATATGAGAATAATTTAGGAATGTCTTCATATTCACGTGAATGCTAATAATTAAATACCTTAAATTATAATTAATACTACTTTAAATGTTAATATATTAAATCCTAAAAATATCTTAAATTTAATAGTTGAGAAAAAATAGTTGAAAATTTCATACTTCAGTAAAGCGTCTGAAAATATAAAAGCATATATAGTTCGGCTCGTAAAAAAAAAGGCATAGTTACTAATTAAATATTACATTAAGTCATTCTTTTGATGTAATAGCTGAAAATTATTTACATAATCAATTAATATATTATTCACTATTTAATAGTATTTATAATTCAATAATTAGTAATTTTAGTCACAATATAAATATAGAATATTTGTGATAAATAAGTAAATATATTTGAGGGATCAACTATGCAATAGTATATATTCACGATTTACCATTAATAAATAAACGTCGGTAACTTGCTCCCATAAATTAGGAACTTGCCTAGCTCCCCTCAAGCTAATAGTCCGGAGATTCAGAATAATATGTCCAATTAGGCAGAAAGCCTAATGTAAATTTGCAGGTTCTTATATTAAAATTATTGAAAAGAATATGTTTTTTTAGCTCTCACAAATATAATTTTTTCTCTTTTTCTCACAAATGAAGATATTCTTCTATTAGTTATGATTACATCATATATTCGATAAATAAATGTAAATTACAAAAGTACTTACGGTAGAAAATAAATGTGAATGTAATTACAATTATAATTACAAAAAAAATAAAAAGTTGTCATTCTTCATCTAAATTTGAGATATTGAACTTATCATTCTTCACCCGATTCACTACAAAAAAAATGGCGTTTTGGAGACGGATTTGTCGACGGATTTTCCGTCGGCCGCCGAGGTTACCGACGGAAATACCGACGGAAAGTCGGCCGTCCCCTTTCTCGGCGTCAGCATTTTTTGCCGACGAATTTTTGAATTCCGTCGGAATTTTCCGACGGAAATATCGACGGAAAATTGCCGTCATCTTTTTCCGACGGAATGTCCGTCGGTATTCCGGACAACCCATTTAACAAACCGGGTCAACATTCCGTCGGTAATTCCGTCGGAAACAATGAATTAAATAATTATAAAAGAAATTAGAATAAATTAAAATAATTTAAATGCCGACGGATATTCCGTCAGTCAAATGCCGACGGAAGCCGACGGAATATCCGTCGGTATTATACTAACGGAATATCCGTCGACATTTGACCGACGGAATATCCGTCGGCATTTTACCGACGGAATATCCGTCGGCATATCCGTCGGTAAAACAAAATATGAATAAAAAAAATATAATTTCGAAATTAACATACCGACGGAATATCCGTCAGTAAAACAAAATATTAATAAAAAAAATATGTGTGGCCGGGGAGGCCCCGACCAGAATTTCATTTTCCGACCAGAATTACATTTTCCGAGAGGTTGGGAATGTGAAGAAATTTCGTAAAAAATGTCATTATGTAAAAATTAAAATATTATGTAATGAAACAATAATATTACATGAAATATTATGTTGGGAATGTGAAGAAATTGACATTGTTTTTAACAAATCAAATTAATTAGTAGCTTACTTGATCATTATCATCATCATCTAATACGTACTTCCAGAAACTGACGGTGGCTTCGTCTTCTTCCAGTCTCCGGCGAAGGGCGGCGACTTCGTCTACTTCAAGAAAACAACCAAAAAATTAAAAAAAAATCGATGTTGGAGTTCAAAATTTTTCAATCTAAACTCAAAATCACTTACGTCGGAGTCGGCCAACTTATTAAAACGCCGGAGGAGCACAGATTGGGCGGCGGCCATGCTTCACGGTGGAGAGAAATCGGCGCGGGAATAGGGCCGGTGAGGTCGCCGAAGAGTTGGTTGGAGAAGAGGAGTAGGGATTGTAAAGAGGAAAGTTTGGAAAGAGTGAAAGAAAAACCTAGGTTGAGTTATATATAAGGGTTTATTTTCCGTCGGCATGTTCAAATACCGACGGATATTCCGTCGGTATTTTTCAAAAAGTAAATACCGACGGATAATCCGTCGGTATATTTCAAAAAGTAAATACCGACGGATAATCCGTCCGTCGGTATTTTTTAAAAAGTAAATACCGACGGAAAGTTAATTCCGTCAGCATTTTGGCGATTTTTTTTTTTTAAATAATTCAATTTTTTCTATATACTATATTCTAGACCTAATAAATTACCAAAACCCTAAACCCTACTATATACTAGACCTACTAATTCATTTCTTCCACATATATTAATATATATATTGGTTGTGACCTATATTTATAGTAAATTTAATTTTTATAATTTGTACCTAAATGATAAATAATTAATTAACTTTTATAAAATAAGAAATAAATACATTACATTAATTGAATTAATTTTCATCTTCATCGTCTTCATCCTCCTCTTCGTCCTTATCCTCCTCCTCCTTATCATCGTCTTCCTCATCCTCCTCCTCATCCTCATCTTCTTCATTCTCCTCTTCATCCTCATCTTCATTCTCCTCTTCATCCTCTTCTTCATCCCCCTCCTCTTCACATTCAATTTCGATTAATTGGGGATTTGCAGCCGTCAAGGGTACAGAAAGATTGAAATCTCCCGTAAAGACTTCAGTTGGAGTCTCTATTTGTTCTGCTTGAAATGGAGATTCATCTTCAGTATTTTTGTCCTTTTTAGGGACTTCTACCATTGACCTTGCCTTTACTTTGCAAACAGCGTACCATTCATAACCACGTGGAGCTCCCGGATATGTGCAGTAGTATACTTGAGATACTTGATGGGCAAATACAAATGGATCATCCCCAACATACGTCCTTTTCGAACTAACATCAACGAGCTTGTACTCCGGGTGAATTCTTGTTCCTAGATGGCCTGAATCAAACCAATGACACTTGAACAACACTACAGTCTTTGTTGGATATCCTGGATATTCTACTTCGACGACTTCCCGTAACACCCCAAAGTAATCACTTGCATCTGCATTGTAATTCGCACTGCTAACGCAGACGCCACTGTTGGTAGTTGCCTTTGTCGATGCATACCCAGACGTATGAAATCTGTAGCCCTTCACAATATAACCGTTGTAAGTCTTTACACGACGTAGTGGTCCCTTGCTGAGATCTCGTAAGAATCGACTGTCTAGAGCGTTATCCCGTCCCTATACGACTCAATTTAAAATTAATTAAAATAAATATTAATTTATTTACGTAAAACATAATTAATTAAATGGTACTCACATAACGTTCGAACCATCGGGAAAATTCACGTTGAATACGAGCATCTATATATGCATCTGAGATGTTTGGTTCTGCTCGCCGTAGTTCTTGAGTGTACATCCTAATTCACAACATTCAAAAACTTGGTTAATATTAAATGACATAAATGAAGTGGTATTTAAATAGACGATTTATATATGAAATACTTACTCAATGTATGGCTGAACTTCATCACAATTCAATAACACATACGTTTGTGCTATTTCCGCCTCCGAGTTCGTCTCCCAATATCGTTCAGTGGGTTTTCCTATTGGCCGTCCCTTAGCCTTAGACTTGAATATGGAGAGCATTCCATCGACCTCTTCACTGATATCGTCAGCGGATGTACCACCGAAGTTACGTGGAGCACTTCTTAACTTTGTGTTGACGTGGTCTTCAAAGTAATAAGAACAAAACTTGCCAACCTCTTCATTCAAATAAGCATTCACAATCGATGCTTCAACGTTTGCCTTTTGTTTAGCATTGCGTTTCAAGTTGTGGAGATACCTGATATACACACACACACACACACACACATATATATATATATATATATATATAAAACTTATACGAATGCAAGTGTAATTGTAATGAAATAAAAAAAATAAGATTTTACCTTTCAAATGGGTACATCCACCTGTATTGCACCGGACCACAAATTCTCGCTTCATACGCTAAGTGAACGGGTAAGTGTTCCATCGAGTTAAAGAAGCTAGGTGGAAAAATTTGTTCCAACTTACACAAAATCACTGGAATGTCTTCATCTAAACGAATCATATCATCGATCGTGATCGTTGTAGCCGTTAAATCTCTAAAAAATAGACTTAATTCAGTGATAGCCCTCCACACATTGAGAGGAAGAAGTTCTCGGAACACAATCGGTATCAAGCGTTACATAAATACATGACAATCATGACTCTTCATCCTTGCAACCTTACCCGTTGTTGTGTCTACGCATCGACTCAAGTTCGATACGTAGCCGTCCGGAAAGTTCAACTCCTTTATCCACCTACACAATATTTGTTTTTGTGGCTTATCCAGTGTGTAGCTAGCCTTTGGAAATTTACCTATACGCTCATCCTTTTTCAACTCTGGACGGCGACAAAGAGTGTCCAAATCCTCCCGAGACTTTGGAGTGTCTTTCGTCTTGCCTTCCGTGTTCATGATTGTGTGGAACACATTGTCAAACAAATTTTTTTCAATGTGCATCACATCTAAATTGTGTCGTATCAATAGTGAACTCCAGTATGGTAAGTCCCAAAAAATACTCCTTTTGTTCCAACCACCCTCAATTCCTCTGTTGTGTTCCGCTGCATTTTCCTCAGTACTTTTTTTCAACCCTGTCCACTGAACCTCATATAACAACCTACGTCCTGTACGGAGAGTAAATTATAAGTGACACTAAAAGCAATATATAAATATACGTTTAGTACTCGATCATTAAATAAATGTATAAAATACCATCTCGAAGTGGAGGTCGATTGTTTGTGACTGCTCTGTTCTTTACGAAGTTCTTCTTATTTCTTCGAAACGGGTGACCTTGAGGTAAGAACCTACGGTGATTATCGAACCATGAAACTTTTCTACTCACCGGGAGACTAAAAGCTTCAGAATTCTCCATACAATACGGACATGCTTTCTTTCCGGCCGTACTCCACCCGGACAACATACCATATGCAAGAAAGTCGCTAATGGTCCATAAAAGAGCAGCACGCATCGTGAAGTTCTGCTTTCTAAAAACATCGTATGTTGGGACTCCATTCTCCCATAAGAAGATCAAGTCTTTTATAAGAGGTTAGAGATAAACATCCAGTTTGTCCTTTGGATTCGTTGGTCCAGGCACCAATACAGTCAGAAACATTGTTTGAGGTTTCATTGTTTGATCAACCCTATTTTCATCTATACACCAATAAACTACACAAATAAACTGCAATATATAGTTCAACATATATTTCAACATAAAGATAAATATATACATAAAGATAAATAAGTTCAACAGAAAAGTAAATAAGTTCAACAGAAAATTAAATAAGTTCAACAGAAAAATAAATTAGTTCAACACAAAATTAAATTGTTCAACCAGGATAGTTGCCAGGATAGTCGTTAAAAAATCGGTCCACATCCTCATTCAAGTTGACCTCGTCACCATCGGTCTGACCTGCATCTTCACCTGCAGCTTGATCTGGAGCTGGAGCTGGCGGTGCTTGCCCCATCGTCTGTTGATAGATGGCCTCGATCTGCTCAGCAGACATCCCCAACGTCCGACCCGCATTGGCACTCCTGGGGCGGAAGTAGTTCTCGAACGTTGCCATGACGTTCGGATCCGGGACGGCAGTGGAGGATACGGACGGCTGCGATGCACTCCGGACCGACCGACCACTTGGTGTCCTCACGGCGTTGCTCATCCCACCAAGGCCAAGGACCCTTCCCTTGGAGGTCGGGGCAACGTCAAGGTAAAGCTGGTCCACGTCAACAACCGGAGGGGTGCCGCTGCTTCCGGATTCAGTAGTAGTTGCGGCTTGCGTCTCGGCCTCTTCAATCCTCTGTCGGACGCTCAACTACATAATTAAAAAATTAAAATTAATTTAATTATCTATATATATATAATGTAATTAATACATAAATTTAATTAAACTTACGTGGAGGTCAGTAGTGCGCCCGTAAGTGGACGTCTGTGTATCGGCATTAAACGGATGAAGAAGACTCATCCGATCCAAGTGAGTGTGTGGACGTCCAGTCTCCCGCTCCTATTACGTATCAAATAAACATATACAAATTAATTTAGATAACTAATATAAAATAATTAACTATAATTATTTAATTTTTAAAAATTAAATAAAACTTACGAGAGCAAGTGATTGCTCGAGGACGGACCGAGCTCCCCCCCGATGCACTGCCATCCCGCCTCCAACGTCGGTTCTACGGTTGGCCCGAGCTTTGTCACACTTCTCTTGGTAAGCCGGGTCCAACCATTTCTCAACCAACGACTCCCACAGGTCAACACCATCCTCTACCCCCAGAACAAGATTTAAGTCTTTATCACGCCAGGCCGTTCTCCAGTCGTACATCATGTTCGTGTACCGAGTAGAACAAACACCGTACCACTTCTCGTAAATAGCGTCGTCCGAGTAGATCGCCGTATCCCAACGAGCCTTTTTCTATACAAATATTCAACATATTTATCAAATAATATGTATAATTAGTTATTTAATAAACTTTAATTATTGTAATTATATACTTGGAACTCCACGAAATATTCATCCTTTTTAGATTGTGGCACCATCAACCAAGTGATACAACCCTTGGAAATCTTACACGTCCTAAAGGCTCGTGTGCAGATCCTGGACACCTCATTACCGGGCACCAACTTGTAAAATTATTAACAAATTTATAAACTAACACATTATAAATAAATAAATAAAGTTAATCGTTATTGAATACTGTTAAACATTAGAATTATTGACTTACCTTCCTGAAACGATGTCAACGAGTTGCCTTGGGTCTCGAACAGGATGCTGACGAGAAGAGGATGACGAACCAACCGACATCGTAGTCGGCGGCGGCGGCGACACTGCCACAGGAGGAGGAGCCATCACATGTACTGATTGACCCCGAGCCCTCCTTGCACGTGACCCAGATGGCCTACGTGAACCAGAACCCGGATTCGGTACTTGTTCACTCATCTGTTTCAATCAATAAAAAATACATAATTTTACTAATTATTAATTTAATGAACATATTGCTAATTTAAAAATTTTACAAATATAGCATATTCCTAATTTAATCAATTACTAATTTAATCAACATATTCCTAATTTAAATCAAAACAATATATATATAACCTAATTACAACGTGATACCATCGTCGAACCATCTAATTAACTAATAATTTAAACAATTGATTGAAACATGCATCACCTACATTAAAAATATTTCTAAATTAACATATTCCTAAATTAACAAATCTAAACATAATTAAAATAATACTTTTCTAATTGGAGTTTTCTAATTATCAAGTTAATGAACATATTCCTAATTTAATTTTTTTACTAATATAGCATATTCCTAATTTAATCAACAATAACCTAATTTAATTATTATTTTTCTAATTATTATTTTTCTACCTAACTTAATCAATAATAAAAATTGAACATATATATTCCTAAATTAACAAACCTAAAACTAATTAAAATAATAATTTTCTAATTGGGTCAATAATCATCAATTTAATGAACATATTCCTAATTTAAATTTTTTACTAATATAGCGTATTCCTAATTTAATCAACATATTCCTAATTACAACGTGATCAAACGGTCGAACCACTATATCTAAACTAATTTAAACAATTGATTGAAACATGCACTACCTACATTAAAAATATTCTATATCAAAATTACACCATTAAATTAAACTAGTAATTAACTATATAACAATTAATTAATGTATACATATAACAATTAAGTAGTAAATTAACCTTAAAAAACAACTCTATCAAAATTATTCTTAATCAACAAATTAAATTAACTAACATACGTACTAACATGATCATAATATTTTAACAACTAACTAAATCAATATAACATGCAAATCAACATTAAATTATTCATATTTACATATATTCATGCATAAACATATATAAGTATTAAAACTAAGTAATAGAACTAATTAAGAAAACGTACCGTATCAATGTAATCGGAGAAATTTTCTTCAATAGCCTCGTCCTCGTCTTCGTCTTCCCCACCGAATCCTCGCTCACGCACTCCCCCTTTTTTTTTTTTTTGCCAAACGCATTCTGATATCAGGCCCTTATATAAAAAAAAAAAAACAAATGCCGACGGATATTCCGTCGGCATTTAAAAAAAAACAAATATCCGTCGGCATTTCCCTCGGTAACCGCCCACTATTAATGGTAACCGTTACCTTTTTGGAAAACGAGGCGGTGCGGATTCAACGGGTCAGATGCCGACGGATTATCCGTCGGCATTTCCGTCGGCATACGTTTTTCAAAATATCCGTCAGCATTTTCCCTCGGTAAATGCCGACGGAACGGAAATCCGTCAGCATTTCCCTCGGTAAATGCTGACGGAACGGAAATCCGTCAGCATTGATGTTGACTTTCCAATCCGTCGGCATTCCGTCAGCATATCCGTCGGAAATGCCGACGGACTATAATCCGTCGGCATTTGTCCGTCCCTATGGCGCGCGTTTTTTGTAGTGATTTAACGCTCATGTAGATCTTCATCGGATCTGGACTATTCGATAGAATACATGTATATAATCCAATTACAGTAAAACCTCTCAAAAAGAATACTCTATTAAGGAATAAACTCTCAGGAATAAAAATTCATGGTCCCAACTTGGGACCAGTTATAATTTGGAATAAACTCCATATTGTCATAATTCATATTTTTTCAAGTCCCAACATAAAGAAATACACCTCAATTTAGGAATAAATCATAATAATATATATAATTTTACAATAAAGAGCCGACTCCATCAATGGGTACTTCAACGGTCTCAAACGTTTTGCATTTGGATTAGAAAGAGCCTGTTGGTCGTCATTGTTGATTGACCTCTTGAACGCCTTCGATATCGTTGATTGCGATAGCTTAAGATTATGAGTATCCTCCAACCACTTGGCAAAATCTGTTTGCTTCCAACCTGGATGTAGTACTTTCATTTTGCACATCTCCACACTAATTTTTTCACTCATTTGAGTTCTCTTTTCTATTTTTGGTGCCATTATATGCGTGAAGAAAATGTTGATTTGATGTAATTGATAAAAAAAATGTATTATACATAGTATTTATAAATGAAAAAATTAAAGCAATCAAAAGCAAGTACATGCATCTATGGTGGGTGACTCTTGAGTATTGTCTTTTCATATTACGTGAGTAAATTAGTTCAATTAAGTTCAACACATTACATCATGTACATGTATCTACTAATTATACCATTATATAATATACATGCATTTAAAAAAAAAAAAAAAACCTTATAACTCTATTTAGGAATAACCCCCATTTAGGAATATTTTTTTGTGGTCCCAAGGATATGACTATAGAGAGGTTTTACTGTAATATCAATATTCTTCATCCTATCTAATAAAATCTTTCTTGCTAATGTAGACCAATGAAGAAGTAAAAGAAGAATACACAACATACGATGGAAAAAAGTTACCGAAGATGATAAACTCGAAATCTGAGTGCGATCTAAAAATGAAAATGGTGAAAAAAATGCTAGAAATGAGAAGAGATTGACTAGGGCATATGTTGGAGAATGAAATAATGACTAATGAAGTTGAAATTTATATAAGACTAAAAATAAGAATGAAGGGTTAAAATTAAAAGTTAAATTGTAGAGTTTAGATTAGAAGTTGAAGCAAGATTTAAGTATATTGCAAAGAATTTGAAATGGAGAGATTTGGAGTAAGGAAAGGATAAGATAGACGTGTAGATTTTGTGACATTTGCACCAAATAAGTTTGTAAATATATAGGATTAAGATTAAGATATATACTACAGTAGGTAGTTGCTGATTATACAAACCATATGCCTTGCCCTTTTATTTATTGTATTAAGCAAAATGTTTAGTTAATAGAAAATTAGATCCTTTGTTCTTTTTGTACTCCACGCTAGGCAACGTCGATTACAAGAATTAATTGTTTACTATATGAATTCATTTCTATATTATTCTATTGACAAAGTATATATATTAGTAAAGTTTGTACGTGGCAAAATATCTAATAGTTAGGGGCTTTAATTGGGGTCCGGGACTAACGAGTCTTCGAGGTGTAACCCGCTCTGCTCAAATATGTGTGTGAATACCTTAGTCATTAATTAGTCTTTGGGAAGGTCCACAAAATTTATTGGCAAAGTCTAAGTGTGAGAATACCTTAGTTATTATTTTGGCTTTAATTGGGAAGGTCCACAAAAACTCTATTGGTAAAGTAACAATGTCAAAGTTGGCAAAGTATATGTGACAATGTGAATGTTATTTATTAAGTTTTCGATTACTTGACTATTTATTTTTAGCATTAAATATTGAATAACGTAATTCCACTAATGTGTTTGCATGCTCACCCCAAACAATTTACAATTTCAGGTTGAAGAGTTGGACAACAAGGTGTGGTGATGGGAAATGATACTTATTTATTTAAGAATAAAAGATTATTTGCAATCATGTTTATTAAATTGGATTATGATTATCTTTATGGATGGTTGGTTAATTAGTTAAATGTGAACTTAATTTATTATAACCATTTTTCTGCTGCTATAGTTAAAGTAATAGCTGTTATCTAAAACTATATATATGTCATGAAATTTGCTTTATTTGATGAAAAATAATGTTTAAATAGAAATAGAGATTAAATTTTTTTAGTTCATTAAGTAACCATATTTTTTTTAATTTAGTCCACTTGATTATCACTTTTAAATTTAGTCCATTATGTTTCAAATGACAAAAAGCTAGATGAAATTAAGAAGGAAGTGAAACATCTACCCTAAAGATTGGTGAATCTTCTCAGACTATGTCAAATGCTATGTCAACATACTTCCACACTAAAAATGAGTCTATCAAGAAGAAAAAAATGAAATATTGAAAGTGAAAGCTGAAGTTGCAAAGGAAAAGGAAAAAATCTCTCAGATGTTGTCTAAAGACATTGATAAGCTAACACAATCAATGGGAAGTGAAAGAGACAATCTGATAAGAGAGACTGCAAAAAGTTCATTAGTTACTGCTTCTGATCTGTTTAAAGCCAACTTGGATGATGTGGTAAATGCTACGAAGAAACAAGCTGATGAGGCTATTCGAAAGCAAGTTGATGAGGCTGTAAGTTCCACTATCTCTGCCTTTTTTATCAATCAAATTGATTCCCTTTCTGCACAGATTAAGAGAATGGATGCATATCAACAAGAGTTATCTTTAACTCTGGCAAGTGTTGATACCAACCCTGCTAATCACCCTACTAAAGATGAGGCATTTGATGATGCAAAAAAGGGTAGATTGGAGTAAGGGGGAAGGAAGCAAGAGCAAGTGAAAAGGAGAGGCAAAAGCAAAAGAAAAAGCAAAAATACTTGAAATTGTTGCTACTGAAGAAGAGAACTGCCCAAAGACAATGAGTAGAAAAGTAAGAATGCCAACTCAGAAGAGGAAGAAACTAGCAGAATTATCTGACAATGAGAAGAGTAAGAAGTCCAAGACCAGTGAACCAGATGATGAAGAAGAAATATGAAAACACCCACCTTGGTAAGGAGAAAACAAAAGTTGTCTATAAAGAGAGCTTCATCAACTTCTGAAGATGTGGAAGCTGAAAAGAACAAAGCTCCTGGATTTGAAAAAGTAGTAAACATTTTTGCTAAAGGAGCTGGGCAAGATGCTGAAACAAGGAGAGTTGTAAACAGATTGGTCATTGAAGAAAGAACAAAGATGTTCTAAGATGCTGAAGAGTGCAGACTTAAGAGGCACAAATAATTCCTTCTAAGTAACTCAAAGTCCTTTACGAGTTCTTATGCTCTAATGATAGAAAATAGAGCTAAGAGAAAGATTGAGACTCTTAAATGATTCCCTCATGTTGACAAATGGGTCCCTGCTGAATTAAATGATGCTTGGGAAGAAGTAAAAAGAGAATGGGATCATCTTTTCAATGTTGTCAAGAGGTGGGGCGACTTTGAAGACGTAGATGGACTCTATGAAGGGTTCATGATGAAAAACTATCCAGATATGTATCCCAAGATACTTAGAGCAGCTCAGAAGGAGAAAGCAATTGTGAAGGCTCCTGAACAGATTTTCTAGACTCCACCAATGAAGGAAGATGGAAGTGAAATTTATAGGAAAACTATCACTGATGAGTTTGTGCAACTGATCAAAGATGAAGATCTTATATAAAAGAATGATGAAATCGTGGCTTTGAAGAACATACACTTTACTTCTTATGGCTTTGATCTCCTAACCTTCTTGAAGAAGAAAGCAGAAGCAAGCACGTGATCAAGATGAGGAAGGTTAAGTCATGATTTAATCTTTCCTAGTTACTCATGTTTTTGTTAATTTACATTAGAACAATTGTTGCTCTTAATAGTTAGAATTTACAACCTTCTGCTCTTATTTTGTGCTACTTTATTTGGATGATATTTATCTTAATCATGCACTGGACAACAATTATTGAATCTTCTTATTTATGTTATATTTTTCTAAACAAGGCCCTAGCTAAATTTGAAAATGATTTTGTACTTAAATTAAGTTTTATAGATTTCAGAGAACTTAGCCTTCATAGATTTTTGCAATCTGAAAATATTATGTAAAATTTTCTAAGTATAGAAAATACATACTAGTTGTCTTTATGTTTGTCAAATGAGAAATCCTTATGAATCTTTTGAAGTAAGTATGTTTTGGCATCATGAAAAAGGGGAAAATTGTTGGGATATGGTTTATATGAATAAAATTTTTTTTGATTTTGATTAGATACCAAAAACCCTAGAAAAACCCCAAGTATAATGATTTGTCAAGTATAGATTTTCAGGATAGAAAAGTTCATATATGCTAGTCAGCTTTATTTTTAGTTAGATAATTTTTTTTAAATCTATGACAAATGACTTAGAAGTTTCAAGAGCAATGAAGATAAGAAGCATGAAGACAAGTGTGATGAAGATAAAAAAGACTGATTTAGCAAGTGACAAATCCAAAAGACAATCCATAAAAGTTGACATACTGAATGAAAAGTCAATGCTCGTGAAGATATATAAGACTAAGAAAGCATTTTGGACAAATGGCATGAAGAGGAGACAAGCGCAGTTGTCAAGACAAAGGAAGTACAAGTCACATTGAATAAGGATCAAGATCAAAAGATACAAGTGTAAGACGGTCAAGTACCCTTACATCTAAATTGGACTTGACTTACTTATGGACAAGGAAGATGGATGACAAAGCAGCACTGAAATCCACCTGGTACAAGATCAAACCATTATTTAAATGGGTCAGAATTATTCCAAGAAGGCCACTAATCTATTGCCATCTGTCACTGCACACAAAAAATTCCGAGAATGGAATGAAGTTTTCAGAATGAACGTGAATGCATGTACTATTTGCATGCATGTCTCTGAACTATTTAAACATTCAAATTTATGAATAAGTTTGCTATCTCCACCAACAAATAGTTTGCTTCATCTATAAATAGGACACACCTTGAATCATTTCAAAAAGACGGGACATACAAGTTACAAATACAAGCTATAGTTATTGCAACATATTTTTAGCATTCAAAGTATTCAAAACACTCGGAGATTAAAGCTTTTAAACATTTTATTGAGTGTTATCTTTAGTCCCCACTAGACAAATTATACACTTTATCCTAAGCCTAGAAAGTAATATCCTAAGCCTTTACATTTGTTCTTAATTGTAAAGGATATCACACTAAGTTGGTAACCAAGAACAAAACTCTACTTTCACTTTGAGAGATATTTGAGAGTATTGTAGAGTCTGTAGTTTGAGAGTATTGCAACGAGAGAAGATTGTAAGAAATCAAGAAGTAGATGAGAGTGCACCATTGACTGTAAAAACAAGTTAATTCCAAGAGTTTAAGGAATTATCCTATTAAGTTAGGAGAGTGGACGTAGGAGCAGTTTAGCCTTCGAACTACTATATATATATCTTGTGTTACTTACTTTCTGTCTCTATTTGCTTACATACTTGCTTATTTGCTTACTACTTGATTTATAATTACTTGTTCTTTCTTATTGTTAAGCATTCATTTAATTTAACATAAGAGTTAATCTTTGTGTGAGTAAAATCTAGGTGAATCAGTAAGTATTTTTTTAGGAGTATTAAAGGGCCTATCATAATTTCGCATATAGTTCGTTTATTTGTTAAATACTTGTGAAAACACTCAAAAGGTATTTTCATAAAAATTGACATTTGGACAACTTACCTAACTCTGTGTTTCGTGTATTATTGTTTGAAAAAGTTTGAAAAACGCACACACGTGTATTCCTCCCTCCCCCCACCCCACTCCACTCCACTCCACTCCACGTGTCACACTCCTTTTGGGACCATCAATTTAACTTTTATAGTTAATTTTTATAGTAAATGTATTTTTTTATTATAGGATATATTATTTAAATTATTTAATAATTAATGTATTTAACTTAAAAAATACCTATTGAAAAATTGGAAAATAGAAAGTATATTTTATAATTTCACACATATATTATTTAAATACAATTATATTACTTTACATAATAAAAATAAGGGTTAATTCTAAATAAATACACCACCTTTAGTCTCAGTATCAATTTAATCACGACCTTTACGATTTTTTTTAAAACCCCAACCTTTCATCGTGTTGCAATTAGATACACATTTTTTTTTCTCCGGTCAACAATTGATGATGTGGCTTGTCGGAGCTCGTCACGTCATATTACACGTATTTTTTTTTCCACATAATTACACTTTATAAAAATAAATATATAAAATTTTATAAAAATAAAATTTCATGCGTCCCCTCCGCTTCTCAAACTAAATCAAGTTTTCTTCTACCATTCTCAAACTATATCAATAAAAATTACACTTTGTAGAAATAAAAATAAAACTCTCGGCATCTTCGCGTCTTCTTTGCTTCTCAAACTCAACAGAGTTTTTGTTATGCGCGTCTCTCTCACTTCTCAAATTCAAACTCAGTCAATCAAGTTCTTCCCTTTAAATCCTAAAAATCAAAATCATAAGGATAGAACATTTTTGTTACAATAATCATTAGTGTTAAACACATTAATTCCTAGAATATTTTCCTCTCTCATAAAACATATAAATTGTAATCCTCGAACTAGTTGAACAAAATAATAAAAAACCACCAACAAGGTTATGTTCAGCATACACCCAAATACAATAATTAATTGAGGTCCACCGACAAAAATTATAGTTCTCGAACTAGTCGAAAAAAACAACAAAATTATTAAGTAATTTAAGAATTCCTGAAGAAATAAACGACCAAATCTCTTAGATGCGTGATTTTTTTTTTTTTCTTTTGTATGATTTTTTTTAGAAGAGAATAACTTGATTTAGTTTGAAAATGGTAGAAGAAAAACTTTGAGAAGCAGAGGAGACGGATGGAATTTTATTTTTATTTTTATAAAATTTTATATTTTTATTTCTATAAAGTGTAATCTTTATGTGGAAAATAAAAAAAATATGTGTAATATGACGTGGCGCTCCGGCAAGCCCCATCATCAATTGTTGATCGGAGAAAAAAAATGTGTATCTAATTGCAACATGATGAAAGATTGGGGTTTTAAAAAAAAATCATTAAGGTTGTGATTAAATTGATATTGAGATTAAAGGTGGTGTATTTATTTAGAATTAACCCTAAAAATAATTATATATATGATCATTACACGACCCGCTCATGTAGTAAGTTGTATATTCCAATAAATAATTTCAATTACACAACAAAATCATAACGAAGTGAATCATGTCATTATGACCATTCATGTCAAATTTGAATGGTTGACTTGTAATTGCAGCCGTTACACATGTGATTCGAAACGTCTACGTGATCTGTGATCTGGACATTTCGAACGTTCAAGTTTGTGTAATTCAATTAAATAATGTAAAACTTCCTACTGTAAGATAGATGTGGGCTCCTATCTGTTTTTCAGTTCTTCATGCCTGAATAAATATATAGAATTCAATGGGCATGAATAAGTTGGACCTTAATTCATACTTTAAACTATTACTAAACTAATTAAATAATCAAATATATGCATACCTATTATAAAAAAAAATTAATTAGTTATATTTTTAAATTTTAATAAATTATTTACAGCGGTTGAATAATGAAGTTTTCACTTCAAAAATAATAATAATAAATTAAAATATTGAACATCAAATCAATCAAAAAAATACACAAAACACGTGATGAGGAAATTAAAAACTTAAAAAACCAAAAAAAATTAATACTTTCCAGCAGTGTTTTCATAACCGGACCGGTGATCAAACCGAATTAGACACCGGTTTACGGTCCAACCGGTTGGACCGATCGGACCGCCGGTTCAACCGGTAAAATAATATTTATATACATTTTTTTAATATTCTCTATGTTACATTAAAAAAAAAACATCTTATAAAAATTATATTAAAATAAACACACTAAAGTCATAAAATAAAAAATATTAAATTAAAATATCTTATCATTCATTCTCCCTAATTCATAGTATTTAATAAGTTTCAAATTAAAAATATGAGATTTATGATCCCACATCGATAAAGAGTGGAAGAAACAAGAAAAAATAATAATATAACAACAACAATATTGTTAGTAACAAACTAACAAACTAACATATGAGATTTATGTCCCACATTGAATAAGAAGTAGAAGATACATAAAAAAAAAAGCAATAAAAGTGAGATTTTTGGAGTTTTAGTAATATAAACTCACAAACATATTGGATTTTGTCCCACATCGAAAAAGAGAAAAAGAAACATTGCAAAACAATATAAAAGTGGGAGTGTTAGTAATAAACCCACAAACATATTGGATTTTGTCCCACATCGAAAAGCTTTAAAAGAAACATTAGAGCAAAACAATAAATAAGCTTTGAAAGAAACATTAGAGCAAAACAATATAAAAGTAGGAGTGTTAGTAATAAAAACCCACAAACATATGGGATTTTGTACCACATCGAAAAGAAGTAAAAGAAACATTAGAGCAAAACAATATAAAATTGGGATGTGCACTTTAGTTCCGTATTAAAAAAAGTTCAAATATTTAAAAAGACCGGTTTTTCTTTTCCCGGTTTTGGGCCGATTTTCCGGTTTTGCGTCGGTTTCATCCGGTCTGACCGTAAAAATGGCTTTTGGCCTTCTTCTGGACCGGAGCCGTAATTGGTTGAACCGATTGAACCGGCAGTTCCGGTCCAAAGCTTTCCAGTGCACCCATCAATAATTCCAAATTAAGGAATTCCAATACATTGGTTGACAAGAAAAAAGAACAGTCCACCCATCAATAATTCCCAATTAAGGAATTCCAATACATTGGTTGACAAGAAAAAAGAAATGTAACTCTGGGGTCTAAAAAATGGTGTCTTCTTTTGTTGCGCCTCTTTATAGTCTCATAAGAATGTGTGTTTAATTTGTGCTATATATTTGGATGTCTTTTGCTCACAAATTTGTAATCCTGCAGGTATTGGGGTCACAAGGTCTTTAACATAGCTTGTCAACTTTTATTTATTTTTATTTTGAAGAACCATTAGAGTTCCCATATTTTTTTCAACTATAGCATGTAATGTTTTCTCTAGATTTCAAGATTTAATGTTTTAACAAGAGAAATCTGGGTAATCTGTGCTTTTTTTTTTTTTTTTTTGAAGGGGGTAATCTGTGCTTAAATGATGCTTGATCAAGCAATTGAAAACATGAAAAACTGAAAGTTTGGCCTACAGGCCCTACCTAATCCAGGCTAACATTTGATCTCCAACATAAAAATAAAATAAATGACATACTCAAGAATTAGATACGAGGAAATACATAAAGGATATACACTGAGGTTAAATAGTGTAATAAGAAACCACATAGAAACAATAAGATGCTCCAAAAGATTTAAAGTTACGGGCCTTAAACTTTCTGGCCTATAAAAAGACTAAGGCATTGGAATTTTAAAATGAGACTCTAACTCTACACGAAAAAATGGCAGTCCTGCTTCAACAAGTTGAAACAGATCACCTACAAGTTAAGCAACAACCGAGTAAGACAATGTGAGAGCCAAATCACAATATAGAGCAAATGCCACTTCTTTAAAGTAATAATCAACTACATTTGAATGCCAAGATTAGAGTCGATCCATGGAAAAATCCACTTTTATCTATATTTGGAATTTTTCAATTTTCCATTCAACTATAGATCAATTAGTTTGTCAGGAACTTAATACTAGCTCCTTTATACTAAAAGGGGAATAATACTAGCTCCTTTTTACTAAAAGAGGAACTTAGAACAAAACCTGTTTTCTATCTCTGCAACATTTATATAGTGAGGTATTTAAAAGAGGAATTCAGAACAAAACCTGATTGAGAAATCCACCATTATTCAAAGTCGTCTTCATCATTTTCGAATTCTAAACTATTTTCCCATCACAATCACTAGTGTCTCTTTCAACATCCATGTTGTCATTGTCATCATTATCACATGCATAAGTTTTATCAGCATCAATGATGATATTTTCTAAAACATCAGAAGCATCTGTCTCCACAAGATCTGGTGTATAAAAAACTTGAAAAGCTTGAGATGCCAAGACATATGGCTTAGTCGTCTTCCATAGATGCTTGAAATTAACAAGTGTGAAACCTAACAAATATTTTTTAATACCTCTTGCCATATCCATCCAATCACACTTAGAGAGAACAAGTTTTCATCCTTCGTAATAATTCAACACAATAATTTCTCTAAGAACACCATAGTATATCACACCCACTTCTAAATCTAACAGTTACACCACTATTATGAGTTTGAGAATGCAACTCAACATCCTTTGTTTGAAATTTTAATCCATTATAACTATACTTTTTTTTTACCCTTTTAGCCAAGCTACTAGGATCTTTAACTAGCCAATAAAGATCCTCTTTAATTTGTTGGTCATCCCCACGATAGAGTTCTCCAGCCTAATATAGGTAGAAACATCGTTAATGTAACAAAATAAATACATATAAAACTTAGAAATGAAGAAAGTAAGCTTCTTGTTTGAAACTCTTCACTTACATTAATCTGCCACTATGTCAAAAAAGAATTTTTATGAAGTTTTTCAAGTTCTACATTGTGAATATGTGGATGTTCTAGGCAAACCAACCTCTTATGTTCTCTGTATTAGAAATTTTACCAAAAGAAAAATGATAAGGTATAAATTTATTTAAATGTAATTCACTAAAAACTGATGCTAACTCTATATATGTTGCCACTTGGTAAAAATTGAATAAGACATACTCGTGTGCTTGAATCCATTGATGGTGATCCAAATAAATAACACCTTCACTCTTTAAAACACGACCAAACCTTGAGAAAATTGATAATTCTTTGTGAATTTCATCACCACCACCATCATAGCTCTTATTTGATCTATCTTCTCTCGACTCAATTCCTTCCAAAAATATCTTGCACAAAAATCCATGCACTCATCATCAATGTAAGCCTCAACTATTGAGCCCTCGGGTTGTGCTTTATTTCGCACAAAACTTTTCAGTCTTGACAAATACCTAAATGGTTAAAACATGAAAGTTAAATACTTTTAATTGTAATTATTTGTGCTAAAATAATTTGAAATTATAACATACCTCTCAATCGGATACATCCATCGATATTGAACTTGGCCGGCAATTGCAGCTTCATATGCCAAATGGATAACCAAATGAACTATGACGTCAAAAAATTCAGGGAGGAAAATCCTTTCTTAGTGACATAGTGTGAATGTAACTCAAGATTCCAATCTCTCGAAATCCTCAAATGTAGCATCTTTAGAACATAACTCCTTAAAAAACTTGTTGAACTCAATAAGTAGAACAATTGTTTCTCTAGGTAGTGATTTCCGTATTGCTAATGGCAACAATTGTTGCATTATAATGTGTCAATCATGACTTTTCAACCCAAAAATATTTTTTAGCTCCAACATCGACACAATGTGAAACATTAGAAGCATACTTACCTGAAACTCTCATAGAAGATAACACCTTGCAAAAGGTAGCCTTAACCTTTTCATCTAGAGAGAATGGAGCTGGTGGTATTACGAACTTTTCACCAGCATCAATAGGATGAAGATGAGGTCTAATATTCATATCCACAAGGTCAAAGCGTACATTAAGAGAATATTTGTTTTTCCCTTCAATATCTATTAAAGTCTCAACTAAGTTATCACAGACATTCTTTTCGACATGCATTACATCCAAATTATGTCTTAGCAGAAGATTTTTCCAATACGGTGAAGAAAAGAATATACTTTCTTTTTTTCAACCATGACATGTGAAAGTGTGCGTGTTAAGTAAAACAAGACTGATGCTACACTCAATGTTAGAACACTCAATGTAACACTGACTCGATTACAGAATATCAGAATACGAATAGCGGAAGACTTAAAAGAATGAAAACACAAAGACACATAATTAACTTTTTAACATAGATTTTAATTTAAAATCTATGCGAGTCTCATGGCGAAACTTTCACTAATAATTATGTGAATACAAATGATGTGTGAACAAATATTCACAACGGAAATAAGACTTGATAATCTATCGAGTCTAAAGACGACTTAAGTGTAAAAATCACACTACCAAAAACTAATCTAACTCTATGATCTATCTATCAAAGAAGTATAGAAAAGTCTATGTTGTACAGGAAGTTTGGACTCTTCGGCACAACGACATGAACATGCCAATGCCAATTAATTCCTAACAGGATGAACGCTAGTTTAGTAATTAAAGAATGGCACTTCGTTAAATATGTGACTCTCGGATCTGATTTGTATATCTTCATGGCAAATGAGAATCTGATGAAGAAGTTATAATAACCAATATAACGTCTAAGTAGGTAGAACTCTCACATAAACATTATACGATTATTACTAATTCTCCATGCTGAATAATGAAGACGTTTTGGCCTATTTATAGGCGTGTAAATGGAGCCTAGAACCTTCATCCATGATCTCCTAAAATTTAGGATCTCATTCCTTCTTTTTCTCCCACTCCCCATTCAACCGCTTCTAGATCATTCCAGCCTATTCTGGATGCCTCTAACATGCAACCGCCTGATCTACAACATTCTGCAACCTTCCAGAACCTTCCAGCCTGGAACCGTGTAGAAACTTCTAGATCTTCAACCTGCGATGTTACAGCATCCAAAACAACATTAGCTTGAACAGTGAATTTGGACTTAGGAAAAATAAGAAAGGTCGAATTAAGATATTGTTGTGAATATTAAGACATTTAAGAGTAACAACATCTACAATCTCCCCCAATTTGACTTTTCGACTACAACACACCTGATTCACATATATTTCTATATATACTCAGTATTATGTACATGCTAGAGCATTACCGTCATATCCATGTACTAATCAAGTCAACACCTGTTGTAGCTTCCGGATCAAAGTAAGAAAGACCAAGAATGATTTCACATAGTCCGTGCCATAAGAGTAATGTGATCTCACTCAAAACAACAATAAGTATAAACAATATACTTATCTGAACAACATATAAACTTACAAAAATCATAAGTTAAATCAGAGCATATATGAATATGTACTAGATCAACCTAAGATTTATGTATGACTCAATAAAATAAAATCAGAGCAATAATGAAGAAAAGAAAAACAAATAGAGCAAAGACTAAAAAAAAAAAAAAAAGAGCAAAAAAATGTGAAAAGTAACAATATCTAACAAAGACTTAAACAATAAGCAGTAAGCAACTGAGAATTAAAAAGAAGTGTACTTCTAAATTATATTATTATCAAGCAAACAATTTAAGCATTAAGCAGTAAGCACATGATAATTAAAGAGAGGTGTACTTCTATATTATCCTCAAAGCAAACAATTTAAGCAAATTGAATAATAAGGCAAGTTAAAGTGAGGTGTACTTGTATATTATCCTCAAAGCAAAAAAATTTAAGCAAAATAGAAAACAACTAACATAAACATAAACAAAAACATAAACAACATGTAGTAAGCAAATGATAATAAGTATGAAAAAAATTTAAACATAAAGTAGTAAACTATCATCATCAATGCAAACAATTTAAGCAAGTTGAATAAAGGACAACCTATCAACTAGGAAGGAAAAACAGAGTTTGTAAATCAACTTAAACACAGAATAAATGAATAAGATCAAGGGAAGTATAAAAGGCACAAATACTTGAGAAACTAAACAAGTGGCATATATTGTTGTATCAACAGCTGCGGCATCATGTTCCTGCACATTATCACTTATAATGTTCAGCCCTCTCCCTCTCTTGTATCAACCTGTTCAGATGTTACCATAAAGAACAACCATATGTTCATCAGCAAATTGATCCTCCTCCTCTTCAACAATAGTACAAGTTGCAGTCTCTTCATTAATAGCACCAGGAACACAATCAGCTTCTGGTACATCTTCATGGAGCTCTTTTAACTTCGAACCCTAGAAGTTGATGGTGTTTCTCCCCCTGTGGTAGTAGAAAGCGTCTATAACCACTGGACTTTAGGGAACTGAAGCCCATCAATAGAGTCATGTAAACATTTCAGTTTAAGTAAAATAAAAGATCTAGAAACAGAAATCTTTTGACCAATGTGACCGCCAATGTGTTCACATTCGATGTAGCATTTCTCTGTTCAGGTCTTGCTGGAGCTGGTCGAACTGGAATAAGAGAATCTCTGTGATCAGAACTATCTGAATTTTGTAACAAAGCAAATCAACAATCCTTTCACCAAGTAACAGAGCACGTGAGATAGTCATCAAGGGTACCTTGCCTCTAAGAACCCTAGTTTCCTTAGGTTCAAAATTCATGCCTCTTGAGGTATGAACATATCAGCACATTGTAAGGTAAAATCCCTTTATAAGAAATATCATTATAAACTGCATATGGTGAAAATAGTTAAATCCAGATTGAAATTCTTCAACACAAAAATCCTATACAACAATATAGCTTAATCCTTATTCACCACAGTGGAATTTGTAGAGGGTATCCAATTGTAGACAATCAATTTATGGAGTATAGAGTATAGAGATGTGAGATCTTTAGCAAGTATAAAAATCTGTCACCTAGTTAATCTACCCCCAATTATAGAAGTAGAAACCAAGTTCAAATCAGGTTCATATCATCTCTAGGAAATCATTAATCAATTTCAGAGTAAATGAAATTAATCTCCCCCTAAATTGTACATTCCCATAGTATTTAGAGCTACGTCTACTCGTACTCTTCCTAAGCCAAGCATAAAATACATATACCCAATCAAACACAAAAGTATCACTCAAAGTTACAGTTTTCAACAATTTTCTTTCAATCAAAAATTGTATCAACACTTTACTTCTCAAAATAAGCAATGTTAATTCTCTTTCAATTAACAATTTTCATCTAGACAGTTTAGTCATTTTAGCAACTAACCTATCAATCTCAAAATTATTATCAGGATCAGAATTACCTCCTTTATAATATGTTTCCTCAGTTGATTCAGAGTCCTTACTACTGCTTTTCTCAGAATCATCACTGCTACTGTCATCAGGGTCTAGTGTTGCGGAACTTGCTTCAGCATTTGATGCAGCATTCTTCCTCAGAGTCTTCTTAATCTCATACACAGTGGGATTATCCTCTGGATTAGATTCAATTCTTTTGGGCAAGTCTCGTTCAACAACAACCTTCTTTCCCTTTGGATCATACTTCCTTTTGACTCGTTTCTCAGTAACCACATTTTCTTCCTCCGATTAAGAAAAGAACTTAAATCGGTTCATCAGCAACACTACTTCCTTTCTTCTTTCTCCTCAGTGAGTTAGAGTAATCAACTCTAGTGAACACAAAGCCGGATCTCCTTCGTTGAACAAAACTTCTCTTTCTCTTTTCTTTCTCAATATTCTTCCTAAATGAAATCTATTCAAATTCATTAGTATAGAAAGATAAGAGTTAGTTTAACATGAGTTAGCATTCGCGTCGGCCTCCTTCATTTGAGCGTCCTCAGAATTAGATGTCTCATCATTTGCATACTCATTCTGCTCAGCAACAGGGAAATCATCAATTTTCTTCTCACTCTCCCCCCAGAGATGAAGCTATCGAGGCATTTGCCTCTATTTCAGTATCAGGACTTGGAAATTGGGGCTTTTATGAGGTGAACAAACCAAGTATAGTGGTGAGTTTGTTGGTTTTTCAGTAATGAGAAATGTCAATGGACATATTTCCAATCAGTAAAAATAGATTCTCAGAATTCATATTCGATTGAGAAATATTCTCAACAGCTTGGTTCAGCTCGTTAAGGGTCGAATCGAGTTGAATGTGAACAGTTGTAGGAATGGGTGTAACTGGAGTTGTTTGGGTAAGTGTTTCAGCTTTTCTTGTAGCAGTTGGTGAGTTTTGGTGTGAGCGGCCATGAAAGCGAAACTATTAAGATTGGAGAGAGATGGAGATGACTGTTTCGTGGGAGTTTGAGTGTGGTGAGGTAGTTTCTTTGTTTCCTGTCATTAAAGCACTAAGAAATCGAAAAGATAATCACAATAACTGAGACAAACAAGGATTTAGCAAATCTTAAAACGCAATACTCAAATCACTCGAAAAAATGCAATGCTTAGTATATCATGTTATGAGAAGAATATAGGAGAGAATGCATAGTTGGAAGTAATACGTATAAAAATAAGAACTAACTAAGGAGGATTCTAGAAGGAATTCGATAATACTCTATAAACTTAGCCACAAAAATAGATCATGGGTAAGTAGTGGGTAAAATCATAATTAAATTAAGAACAATCTAGAATATTTAACATTTAAATGTGTATAACCTGAAAATAAACCAAAGACGTGGGTTAGTATAATCAGAATAAATGAAATAAATTTCCACAAATAATCAAATAATTACTACTTATAAAAATATAATCGAATCATCTAATGCTATACTCAAAACTGTTACATACACCTCAACACGGTTTTTACATGAATTTACTTCATTTGTGTTGCACCATTTTTTCTTTTCTTTTCGTGTTGTAGCACCTAGTTCATATTGATCCATTTTTCTAGAAGAGTGCATCGTAGTAGTGCCGTGCCCCATAATTACTCAATGGATTATGAACATGTTGATGTATTTTATTAATCACCTTTTGAAAAGAAGGCATCATAGTAGTCAACTCCGTGCTCCATAGTTACTCAGTGATTAACTACATCTTTTAGTATGCTAATAACATTCTATTTTTTATGCATTTGAGAGGTGTAAGACATGTTTATTTTTGCACAACAAATTTTAGATTCAAGAATTTTTTACAAAGGAATTATTCAACGAAAATAGAAAATAAATTAAATCTATAACAACTATACAATCTTACGATGTTGTCCCAAATGCTACGACATTTGTGACACCATCCATCTAGGATTATTCAGATACTACACATACCAAGAGATTTCCTCACAGATGAGATTCTCTCAAGGTCAAGACCTTAGTAAATATATCATCATTATGATTTTCAGTAGGTACGTATTCCAACTTCAGTATGTTCTTCTCCACTAAATCTCTCATAAAATAATGCCTAATGCAAATGTGTTTTGTGAGTGAGTGTTGTACTGAATTTTTAGAAATGTTTATGCACTCGTATTATCACAGAAAATTGTAAGGATATCAATTTCAATTTCATAAGTCATGAAACATCTTGCTTAACCACAATATTGTTTCCCATGTAGAAACATCCTCTACTCTTACTCTTTATGTCGTATATATCTAATGCTCAATCCGTATCACTGTATCCAATCAATGTGTTGTTGGTGTCCTTAGTGTACCATATCCAAAGTTCACTTGTACCTGCATCATACTTGGTAATTCTTTTCACGACATTCAGGTGAGATTTCTTTGGATTAGTTTGGTACCAAGCACAAACAAAAACACTGTACATAATATCTGATCTATTATAGGTTAGATAAAGTAAACTTCCTATCATGGATCTATACAATGATGGATCAAAATCCTTTTCAGCACTGTCTTTGCAAAGTATCAAAGTAGATCATATAAGAGTTTTCACTACTTTTGAACTATTAAGACCAAACCTTTTAACTAAGTTCTTAGCATACTTACCTTGAGAGAAGAATATACCATCCTTACATTACTTGATTTGAAGACCTAGAAAAATAATTCAAGTCTCCAACCATACTCATCTCAAATGTTGCAGTTATTGCTTTAACAAATTGGTTAACATTTTATCACAAGTTAAGCCAAACACAATGTCATCAACATATATTTGAGCAATAAGTAAATCATCTCCAGTGTGCTTAATGAACAAAATTATATCGGCTTCTCCTCTAACAAAACGATCCGGGTATTGTGGATCTTCAAATCTTTTAAGTTGTTCAACATAATGCTTCTTCATTCAAAATGCCATTTAGAAATGTAGCTTTTACATCCATTTGATGAAGTTTTAATATCAATAAAACATGCAATTGCTAGCAATAATCTAATAGATTCTATCCTAACAACATGTGCAAAAGTTTCAACAACATCAATAACTTCAACTTGGTGCAACCTTGTGCAACTAATCTAGTCTCATTCCTAAAAAATGTTATCAGACTCATAAAAAAGTGTTTCATTAACATTTTTAGGCTCAATTTCTAAAGAGTAACACTCTGCATTAACAACATTACAAATAGAAGACATGCATATTGTTCTTACCACATCTACCTTATTTGATCTTACTTTTCCTCTTTTTGCACTCCAACTGTAGCATCACCTATGATCTGGTCAAATGGATGACTTTTCCATATTCTTGAAGAAGGATTTCTTTTAGGAATATACTGATCATTCTGTGAAATTACAACTGACTGTTCTGTAGATGTTGACCCAGATGTGTTAGCATTCGGTGCAACATTTTCAGATTTCAGTGTATTTTTAGAATTGTCAGTGACTTGTGACACATCTTCTTCATCTTTGTCATCTGTAAGACCTTTATCATCATCAAACACAACATTAACAGATTATTGAATAGTGTTAGTCCTAAGGTTATAAAATCTATAAGCTTTACTATTTCTAGAATAGCCTAAAAAGAAACCTTACACTTTTAAAATCAAATTTATGAAGTTGATCCATATCATTCAGAATTTAACACATACAACCAGATACATGAAAATACTTCACATTTGGTTTTCTAATGTTCAAAATCTCATAAGGTGTTTGAGTAGTGCCAGATTGAATATAAACTCTATTAATAATATAACATGTAGTATTCAATGTTTCAACCCAAAATCTTTTAGCAAGACTTTTTTATGGAAGCACGACTCTTGCCATTTCATAAAAAGTTTTATTCTTTCTTTCAGCAAAGACATTCTGTTGTGGAGTTTTAGGAGATAAATATTCTTGCAAGATACCTTTCTCATCAAATCATTAAATATGCTATTTTCAAATTCCCTACCATCATCAGTTCTAATATAGCCAACTTTCAAGTTAAACATATTTTTGAACCTTTTGTAAAGAATTTTAAATGTAGGAAATTACTGTTTCAGATATATATATCTCTTAAAAACTCAATACAGGTATATCTAGAAAAATCATCTACCACAACAAGTGAATATATTTTGTCTCCAATGCTTTCAGTTTTCATAGGACCAATAAAATCCATTTGCAAAACAATTCGAAACATTGATGTGTAGAGCAATGTGACAACATCTTATGCAACACTGTTACTTGCTTACCTTTCTGGCATGATCCACATACAGTGGTACTCTGAAACTTCTGTTTTGGTAATCCTTTTCACTGCATCGACTTCGATTAGTCTCTTTACTGATCTATAATGTGCATGCCCCAATTTTTGATGCAATAAGACATTTTCGTCATTCTTTAACAAATTACACACATTTGTTCCAATAAGATAACAATTATTGTTGGTCCTGAAAGGAGTATATAACAAGTGTATGGGGGGGGGGGGAATACACTTGTATGCAAATTCTTTTCAACTTTGATCAAACCAGAGTTCAGCAAGATTGTCTTGGACAACTCTGCTGAAGATGTATAACCTTATCAAAGATAACCAAGCTACTAAGTACTATTGAGTACTTAGTTGAATGACTATCTAAGTTGGTTATAAGTGCGGAATTAGTGGTTGACCCTTAGTTTAAACTCCTTTAAGTTCTGAAATCACTTTAAGCAATACAATCCAGTTTTCAGGGAACTTGTCCAATTCAGTTTTTGCACAGTCTTTGAACATATGCCCTTTGAAAGATCAGTTTTGTGTGCAGTGTTGAATGTATGAAAGTACTTTGAAAGTAAATCAACACAAGAGTTTATAGTGGTTCAGAGACTCAAGCTCCTACATCCACTTTCCCTGATTGAACAGGATAATTCCTTCACTCTTGGAATTAACTTGTTTTATAGTGCCAAGGTGCACTTGATCAAGAACATCACTCCTTGGTGAATTGATCCCTAGGATGTCTAGAGTCCTAGTACCCTCTTCTCAACTCAGAACTGAACTGTTCTTCCCTCAACAGTCAGCTCCTACCACTTCTACTACTACAACCTTCTCACTTTCTCACTTGAAAGGGGTAAGCGTTGAAGTAAGGTTCCAACTAATGAGATATCCTTTACAATGAAGGCTAGTGTATAAGGATTAGGATATCTCTCTAAACTTTGTATGGATATACAATGGAGTTCAGCTTAGAATAAGTGTTTGAAGACTAAGATAGTCTCTTTGAAAGCTTGAAAGCAATTGTTAACTTGTAGGGTAGTTGGATATTCTTGTCAAGGTTGAGGTGCTTTCAAATGGTCTTCACACTTCTGTATTTATAGACAAATTTGAGGATTTACCCGTTGGAGAGGCAGTCCCAAATTGCTATAAATGCCTTCTTTTAGTTCTTCAACTTAGAAGACAGATTCTTGATAGTGACATGTCCTCATTTGTTCTTGTTTAATTGTGCTGAGACAACTCTTCTGGACAACTCTCCTGATCAGCATACTTGGCCTTCAATAGACTTAGTGATTGTTCCATAATTTGAGCCTTAAGGGGACTTTGTTCTTGATAGTCTTCAAAGCATATGTTCCCCCTCAAATTGTGCATCTAAACAACTAAGAGCTGACTAACATATCAGCTTCTCATCTAGCCTTATTCTATATATGTTCTAACATTCTTAGAACATAATCATCTTAGACTTAGGCATGTCTCAGGGGGGTTTTGGTATTGAATCAAAACATATCTCATTTTATTCCCAACAATTTCTCCCTTTTTGATGATGCCAAAACCTATACATTTTATGCAAAAGTGACTTGATTACACCTATTACATTTATCTTCAGAAGACATGACTAGAGTCAATTTTCCTGAAAAAAATGTGTTAGTGTACTCACCATTCATGTTGCAAATAGGTTTCAAAGATAGGCATAGAGAGATCTCTGCAATAATGTTTCTTGATTCAAAGTAAGTTCAACTATCATTCATTTGAAAATCATTACAAGCATGTTGATAGTTGAAGTTAACATATCAGAGCATGAATCCAAAACACTATTACATTTAAGCATTTCATTACAAGATATCAGTGCATATACTAAATACTTAATAGCATCTAGATCTTCAAGTATCAGAGCACAAAAGTATATCAGAGCAAACATATTTTCAGAGCACACCACATCAGCATTCTTGACCAAACTTCAGCATAGATGACCAATTTCAGAAAATCAGTATTCAAGATAGTCAGATCAGCAGAAAGGGATTAAGAGGACTTAGCCAATTTCAGAGATCATCTTCAGGAGGTGGCACCATCCCATATTGTGCCCACACTCTCTTCTTAAGCTCCATGGCCTCTTGATTAGTTCCCTTAGGTCCAAGTACCATCTTGTTTAGCTTCACAATTTCTAGGAACTCGTGGAGAATCCTAGATTGATCAATCCATCCTTCCAGCTTGGGAGGCATATAGATGATTGGTTTGGGAGCAGTGAATTCAATCCTTGCAAGATCTGCAGCTACAAGTAGATGGGACCTCTTCAGTTTCCTTCCATATTTATCACAAAACAGTACTTTATTAACCATTTCAGAATTATCAGCAGACTTAGGATCTATTTTTCTGAGATAGCCTTTCCTTGGTTCTATCCCTTTTTAAGTAAGATCAGTATGCCTGTAATAGTTTGAATATGGTCTGAAAGCATGTGGACCATACGGCTTATAGATGCGTTTTGGTCTTTCCTCTTCAATGATATCATAAGATAAAGGTGGAGGATAAAGAACAGGTTTGTTATGATAATGAGGCACAAATCTCCTAGGTTTAGTTGAATACAGCTGAGACTACCTTATAAAAGGAGGTCTAGGCTGTTCCCAACTTGCCTGTGCTTGTCTTGACCTACTGTTCTGAGTTTGTCTCTTCTGATACCAGGACTGATCTGTTATGGTCAGAGGAGTATAACTCTTCTGGTATGGTCTTGACTGTACTGGTCTTAATACATTCTTTATTTTACCATTCTTGGTAGTAGGGGGGATGTATTTAGACTGCACTTTAGGTTTTGGATCATTATCATAAGTCATAGGTTCTTTTCCTTTATCTAGTTGCAAATAACTTGAGCTAGCTTCATTAGTGTTCTTAGGTCCTGAGGTAGAGGAACTAGGCAGATCAGTACCTATTCCACTTTTATCATTTGGAGCTCTATATCTGTCTGAGATTGTTTGATTAATCTTGGTAGAGTTAATCATCCCAGATAGCTTTCGATCTAGGCTCACTACTTCAGATTCTAAGAATCTATTGCGCTCTTCAAGTTTTTCACATTTAATCTTTAAGTCATTAAATTCATTAGTCTCTTTGACTTGAGTTTTAAGCATACCCTGATATAGTTTATCAATGGATGCATACTTTTCTTGTAGTTGGGACAACTCTTCTGATAGTCGTGCATTTATGACATATATATTAGGATCCACTTTCAATTGAGCTTCTTTTAGATTAATGATTTCTTGCTTTAAAGATATATTCTCATCACTAATTTCAATGAATGCTTTGTTAGCTTGTAGAAGGTCTTCTTCAGTCACTCTTTGAGAATGATGAAGACTACTTCCTACACTACTATCAGCAGTGTCACATAAACCAGTGTCAGAATTTTTGCAAGATTGAAAAGAGTTAGCAGATGATACCTCATCCTTTATTTTGGCCACCATTGCCAGTCCATCATCTGCTATGAAGGCTTTATTCTCATTGCTAGAGGGGTATTCAGATGAAGACGATGGCAACTCTTCTGATTCCGAATCAGATTCATTGTATGCCATCATTGCCTTCTTACCCTTGGCATATTTTCGATCTCTTCTGGCTTTCCTTTCTTCTCGATCTTCAGAACTCAGATCAGGACATTCATAAGCATAATGACCTGGCTTATCACAATTATAGCAAACAGGATTGTTAGAAGATCTCTTAGGAGGTGAATGATTTCGGTTCCTGTCATGCTTGTCAATTGAGTTCCTATCTTTCTTATAAGAATACTTTCTATCCCTCTTATCAGATGAGTTCCTATCTCTCTTGTTCTCATTAGAGATCTCATCCATTCTTTCAGAAGAGTTTTGATCCCTTCTGTTCCCAGAAGAGTCCCTGTTACTAGAACCCTTGGTTTCCTTATAGAATCTCTTGTATCTACCATACCTCTTATTTAGTCTATCAAATCTTTTGATCATAAGGCTCATCTGACCTTTTAGACTAAGATCAGAACTATCTAGTTCAACTTTTATGCTTGAGGCCTTAGACTTAGATGATCTAGACCCCTTAGAGGTAGAGGCTTTAAAAGCTATGTCCTTAGAGGCATCCTTATCCTTATGATTTACAGTAATAAGATCTTCTTCATCTAACTCAAACTCATGTGCCTTAAGTGTCTGGAACATAGTTTCTGCTGGCCAAGAATCAATGTCTTGTGTGGTTTTAATGATCATATTTGTTGGTCCTGAAAGGAGTATATAACAAGTGTATGGGGGGGGGGGGGAATACACTTGTATGCAATTCTTTTCAACTTTGATCAAACTAGAGCTCAGCAAGGTTGTCTTGGACAACTCTGCTGAAGATGATAAACTCTTCTAAGATAATCAAACTACTAAGTACTATTGAGTGCTTAGTTGAATAACTATCTAGAGGAGTTTTATGTGCGGAATAGTGGTTGGCCCTTTAAGTTTAGACTCCTTAAGTTTCTGAAATCACTTTGTCATTCCAATGCAGTCCAGTTTAGTTTCAGGGAACTTGTCCAAATCAGTTTTGCACAGTCTTTGAACATATATCTTTTGAAAGATCAGTTTTGTGTGCAGTGTTGAATGTGTATAAGTACTTTGTAAGGTAAATCAACACAAGAGTTTATAGTGGTTCAGAGACTCAAGCTCCTACATTCACTTTCACTGATTTAACAGGATAATTCCTTCACTCTTGGAATTAACTTGTTTTATAGTGCCAAGGTGCACTTGATCAAGAACACCACTCCTTGGTGAATTGATCCCTAGGATGTCTAGAGTCCTAGTACCCTCTTCTCAACTCAGAACTGAACTGTTCTTCTCTCAACAGTCAGCTCCTACCACTTCTACTACTACAACCTTCTCACTTTCTCACTTGAAAGGGGTAAGGGTTGAAGTAAGGTTCCAACTAATGAGATATCCTTTACAATGAAGATCAGTGTATAAGGATAGGATATCTCTCTAAGCTTGTGTATGGATATACAATTGAGTTCAGCTTAGAAGAAGTGTATGAAGACTAAGATAGTCTTTGAAAGCTTGTATGTTCTATGAGCTTCAGAATACTTGAGTAGTTGGATTCTGTTGAGGTGCTTTCAAATGGTCTTCACACTTCTGTATTTATAGACAAAATGAGGATTTGCCCGTTGGAGAGACAGCCTCAAATTGCTATAAATGTCTTCCTTGAGTTCTTCAAACTGGAAGACATATTCTTGGTAGTGACATGTCCTCATTTGGGTAATAAACGGCTTGTAAGACTTTGTCTTCTTTCTGCAGCACTTTTCCCAATGTTTGACTTCTTGTTAGGACTTGGACATGGCTTCTGAAGGTTGATCCAATGATAGGACAACATTTCTTATCAAATGGACAACTCTCCTTATCACTATCAGCAGTTTTGCTTATCAGCAAGGTTGGCTTGCTCTTTTTCAGATGACTTGGCTCTTTCCCTTTCTTTCACTTTAATGTGATCTTAGCATGTTGCATTGTGATTCTTTAGGGTATGGTTGTCTTCCAAATCTTCAGCATAGTTGACCTTCAACCTTTAAAGCATCTGTTCTGATTCAATCATGCTGAGACAACTCTTCTGGACAACTCTCCTGATCAGCATACTTGGTCTTTTAGCATCAGAGCTTTTCACATAGAGTTGACTTCTCTGGACAACTCTTCTGATCATAACATCTTATTAGACTTGTCCTTTTGAGCTTTACACTCTTGTTCTTGCATAAGGACATTTTCTTTGGACAACTCTCCTGATCAGCATACTTGATTTTCATAGAGTGTCCTTGATTTTAAAGTGGTTGTTCCAGAATTTTGAGCCTTGAGGGGACTTGATCATCTTCAAAGCATAGGTTCCCCCTTAAAATGTGCATCTAATCATCTAAGAGCTGCCTAACATATCAGCTTCTCATCTAGCCTTATAGCTATGTGTTCTATCACATTTTGAACACAATTATCTTGACTTAGGCATGTCTCAGGGGGTTTTTGTATTTAATCAAAACATGTGTCATTTTATTCCCAACAATTTCCCCCTTTTTGATGATGCCAAAACCTACACATTCTATGCAAAAGTGACTTATCTACACCTATTACATATATCTTCAGAAGACTTGACTAAGGTCAATATTCCTGAAAAGACAATGTGTTAGTGTATTCACTGTTTTTGTTGCAAATAGGTTTCAAGGATAGGCATAGAGAGATTTTTACAATAATGTATCTTGATTCAAAGGTGGTTCAACTATCATTCATATAAAGATCATTACAGGCATGTTGATAGTTGAAGATAACTTATCAGAGCATGAATTCAAGATAACATTTCACTACAAATACATTCTAAACATAAGATCAGAGCAAAACAACTACTTAAAGTATCAGAGCTAATACAAGATATTTCAGATATCAAAGTAGAACACATCTATTCTTGTATCAGAGCAATCTAAACCATATCAGAGCAAACAACATATCAGCAGGTTTGTCCAATACTTCAGCAGTTTTGACCACAAGGCAAAGGATATCTTTAGATAAGATAATTTTTCATCAAAAAGAGTCAGAAGACTTGGCCATTCTTAGAGATCATCCTCAGGAGGTGGCACCATCCCATATTGTGCCCACACTCTCCTCTTGAGTTCCATGGCTTCCTTGTTAGTTCCTTTGGGTCCAAGGGTCATCTTGTTCAGCTTCAGAATTTCTGTGAACTCCCTCAGAATCCTTGCTTGGTCAATCCATCCATCAAGCTTTGGAGGCATATAGATGATAGGCTTGGGAGCATTGAGTTCAATTCTTGCAATGTCAGCAGCTGCAAGTAATTGTTGATACAACTCTCTGTAGTATTCCAGCATGAACTCAGTAAAGGCAGAGTTTGCATCTCCTCCATTCCATCTGTCAATGACATAATAGTCATAAACAAACTCCCTTTTAGCCTCTTCCCATGTATCATTCAGTTGAATTGGCACCCATTTATCCAAGTGTGGATATTTAGTGTCCATTAGGACCAAAAGCTGAGGCTTCATCTTGCTGTAGGTTGCTCTCCTTCTTCTTGGTTTCTGAAAGTTAGCTCTTCTCTTGTTTCTTGCTCTGTTAGCTTCTTCCATCAAATCCATTTTCTCCTGGGCCCTCATCATGGCCAGCTTCTGTTGTGTTTCAGGGTCTTTGCCATACCCTTCATGAAACAACTTTGATGGATCATGAGCTAGGACAGTTGTCTTCTTCTTAGGTTCAGGTCCAAATCCTTCAGCAAATAGTTCTTCAATGTCTTCAGTGGACTTGGGACCTTCAGCACTTTTGGCAGGTTCAGAGAACTTGTCCTTTTCAGCAGTTTTGGCCTTCTTTGATGTAGGCTCATCTTCATCAATTCCGAACTCAGGTGGAAGATCAAGACTGTTAGGAAAGCCAGTGAATGTCTCAGCTTGTCTTTTCTTTCCTTTTGCCCTCTTGATCTTTCCTCTAGTTTGGACACCTTCATCACCTTTGTCCAAACCAGACACCTCACCACCTGGTCTTTGTTGTAACCTCATCCTCTCTTCTTGTGCTGATGCCATAGAATTCTTCAATGCAAGTGCTAATTGCTCTTCTTCATCCAATTCTTCCAAGTTTAGCACTGCAGGCTCTTTTCCTTTTCCTTCAGCAGCTTTGTCTTTTCCTTGAACTGGGCTTCCAAATACCAAGGCACCTTTTGCTCTAGCTCTTTCCCTTTCCCCCTTTTTGGCAGCATCAAAACACTGGGGTTTTAGCTCACTCATAGTTGTGGCCATTAGGGATTGGGCCTGGTTTAGGGACTTCATCTCCTCCAATAAATATACATTTTCATCATGTATATTCTGCATCCTATCACTGCTCAAGCTAAGGAAAGCTAGAACATGCTTCATCTTTTGTTGAACAACCTCCTCCAAGGTTGCTTTCAGGGATGCTTCCATTTGGGTTTTAAGAAGCTCAGTGAGGTTGGCCACTGCACCTTCAGCAATGTTGGCCAATACCTCTTGGGAAAATTTTTCTGAGGCTGCTTTCACCATAGCTAGCCTTTGCTCTTCAGCTCTTTTCTTTTGCAATGCAGTCTTCTTTCCAAGAGCTTGCTTGACAGTTAGCCTGAGAGCCTTGACATTGGCATTGTGATTGTCTCTCAGCAGTTTTTGCTCCTTCTTGACCTCCTCTGAGATGGCTTCCATGGTGGATTTGGCTTTTAGAACTTCAGTGGAAATGGTTTGGAGGCCAGTTTCCACACCACTAATCCTTGCTTCCAGAGTTGGTAGCACAACATCTTCAGAGCCAGTGAGCCTCATTTCTACAGATGCTAGGGTCCTTCCTTGCTCATTCAATGCTCCTGAAGTTTTAGCATGAGCATATTTGACTTGATGAGCCAAGGAGTCCAACTTCTCTGATTGCATTCCAAGTAAGGCTTGAGCTGAGCCTGTGTCTACTTGGATAGGGGCATCTGTTAAGAACTCATCTGCAAAAATTTGGTCAAGGGAAATACCTGCAACATTAGACAGATCAAACAAGTTAGGAAATAGACACTCATCACCCTCAATTTCTTTTAAATAAGACTCTGATACATCAGCAGCCTTCTTCTCATATTCAACTCTTTCTTTTCTCCCTTCTTTAATAATTTCCTCACTTAAAGAGACAGGCCTCCTCTCATCAAGGGATTCCTGAAGTTCAGATTTGACTTCAAGAATAGCCTGCCCTTCCTCACTTATATCACCCTCATTTGGTGGTACACTCACTATTCTAGTGATCACCACATCTCTCTCATCTACTACTCCCTCTCATTTTTCCACTAATTTCTCCTTTTCAACTCCTTCTCCTAAACCTGCAACATCTCCACCTTCATCAAGGTTCAAAGATGGCAGTTGTGGGGAGATCACAGTGCTTATTTCAACAGCCACTGAGTCATCCTGAATGATTAAGGGCTGATCAGTGTTCAGCTCATTTGACACTGAATAGGCCTTAACCAAACCAGCCTCTAGCATAGGAACCTCAACATCTTTAGGCTGTGCCTTAGGTTCTTGAGAACCTTCATTGGCAGATGTGTCTTTGGTTGTATTATCACCCTTGGTCAACACCTCTGAAGATACAGAGCCTTTCCTATGATAGGTTATAGGAGGGTTTGATAGTCTATCTGCTACAGAAGACTTGGGTTGAGAAGGTCCAGGGAGGTTGGCTTGAGGGGTTTCAGGAGGGTTGGGGTTAGAAGGATTTGAGGGATCATCAGGGGAATTATCATCATTGGAGCTACTGTCAGGGTGTTTGATTCCCTTAGCCTTCCTTTCTTTCTCCTCCTCAATTTTATCAGCTACCAGCTTTGCAAAAATTTCCTCATTAATGAGAAATCTTGTCTTTGAAACTCCAGCAAAGTTCAGCAATCTGTTTTCCTCTATTTGCCACCAGTTTGCACCCTTATCTTGGATGACTTGTGATATTTCCATCATAGACTTGTCTTTTACATCAACAAGCATCCTGAGATCATGAAATGTTTTCTGAATTCTTGGAAATTCAGCAAGTTGTGGATACAAACTGTCCACAGTAGCCTTTGCTCCTCCTCTGAGCATACTTTCATAAGTATACTCCTCCTCATCTCCACTTGAATGGGGACTTTGGGTTATAGGGGAGTTGGCTTTGGGTTCTCCTAGAGTGGCTTCAGGGAGGTTTAGTTCAGGGATGTTGGCTTCAGAAGGGTTTGGTGCAGTAGAAGGTGCTTCAGTTGCTTTTAAGAGCAATGAGTCTAAAGGGGCTTTACTCAGGGGGGTTGGCTCAAGGAGTGCAGCTTCTAAAAGCTTTGAGTAGTTGAGCATAGATGAGTCAAGGGGAGAATGTAATCTTGTCTCATCTACTGCTATATCTGCTAACACATCTATCCCACTTCTTTGCACACTCCCTTCAGGAGAGTATCTCTTAGTGAGATCTACAGGGGTAATGGGTTGGTTGGAAGGGGTAACATGGGTTTCAGGGGAGTTGGGCTCAGGATTCTGAAACTCAGGGATGTTAGCCTCTATAGATTGACCTTCAGGGACCTTGGATTCTGGAGTTCCAGAACCAGATGAGTTGGTCCTTGATCTAGATTTGGTCCTGCTTTCAGCTCTGCTTACTCTTAGAGCAAGTTGTAGAGACCTTTCCTCCTGCAGCTCCAGCACCTTTTCAGTAGGTTTGGCCCTTCTCTTGCTGGCCCTACTGCTCCCACTTCCTTCACCTTCCTTCTCAGGGACAACTTCCCTGATCCTTTTATCTCCTTTCTTCTTCTGCCTTGTCTCATTATACTTCAGCCTCAACTCTTCTGAGTGATCAGAAGGCACACTTACTCCCTCTTCTGCCACTTCATCAACTTCAGCTGATGCTCCTGAGGCTTCTCCTGAAGATAATTGAGACACTTTCCTTGTTTTGACAGCTCTGGCCTTAGTTCTCTTCTTCATCTTAGGCTTTTCTTCAACCTGTTCTTCAGCAGGTTTGGCCAGAAGCATTCTCCTTTGCTCAGTTTTCTTGCTGAGCTTCCTAAACAGGATCTTTTGGGCTGGGAGAGGCTTTGCAAAGGTTTGCATCTGAGAGTAATGGGAGAATCTTTCAATCAACAAGCTTGCCCTGGTGCAATACTTGAGTTTTCCTTCTAGCACAACCTTGTTGTGAGCTTTCACTTTAAATTTAGCCTTTTCCTTCATCATCTCAGACATAATGAAGGTCCTCCAATCGAATTTGATGCCTTTGTCACTAACATCAATCACAGCAGCCATGATTCTGATCCTTGGATGGCTGACCTGCTCCAAGCTTCCAGTGTTGCTCAAGAGGCTCTTAGCAACTACCTCAAAGAGGTTGAGAAATTTTGGCTTGAGAGTCTTCTTGTTTTGTGTAGAAGAAATGGGGCCTAGAACCAATAGCCATTCTTGAGCTATTTCATCTTCATGGCCAGTACCATAGACTTCTGGATTCCTTCCCTCATAAGGCAGTCCAAAAGCTCCTTCCAGATCTTCTGAGGAGAATTTCACTCTATGAAATCTCTCTTCTTCCTCTCCTTCTGCAGTATATGATAATCTGGTGGAAACTTCACCATCTGCAGGTTTACCTCTCCACTTGAGAAAGGCAAAGAATTCAGCCATGTAACCTTCCAAGCATGAACTTGGTCTTTCTTCTGTGAATTTCTGTAAACCAGCTCTTCTTAGCCATCTTAGAGTTGGTGTAATATAAGGATCCTCACTCTCAAAGGATACTATGGGCTCAAAATGAAGATTGTTTTTGTTGCTCAAGTAACCAAAATCAAGGTCTAGAGCCTTGTTGGAGAAATCAATGAGCATCTCCGGTCTAACTTTGGGGGCCATTGAAGAGTTACAGAGAAAAGTGTGATAGAGATTGAGAGAGTTTGAAGAGATTTATAGCTAGGGTTTCGAATACTTGGGGAAGAAGTGTTTGTGGAGGATCTTAAGACTTGTGAATATTCTAAAAAGAATGTTTGTCAATGAGTTGGTGAAGTCTTGTTGCAATTCAAAAGTGAACAAAAATGGAAATCCAAAATGAACGGCTAGGATTGATTTCAGGGGAGTTGGCCAGTTTTGATCTAATGGTCAAAAACCAATGTAACAGTGAGAGAACTGTTTTATTCAAAACGTGGGTGGTTTTTAATGTTTGTTTAAGGTTGGGAGTTTTTCGAGATAGATCATGTCCCAAAAAGTTTAATGCAAACAAGAGTTAAATCTTAGCATTTAATGCATGGAAAGTGACCTTTTGGGTGGGAGACAAATTAAATCCCAGAAAGGTGAAAACTGTATTTCAATGGGACAGATTTCGAAATAGGCATTGATCACCTAAAATAGGTGCTTATCAGACCAAGATTTGGTTTGATAGCCAAGACAACTTATCTGACCCTACATGGACAAGTGTCCTGAATTTCAAGGGACAAGTGTCCTGAATAAGTGAGGTCATCTTTTCTGAGTTTCAGTAGACTTGACCAAGTCTGCTGAAATTTGATTTTCTTTCCCCCTTAATGAATGAACCTTTTTGGATTCATTTGTCCAACTTCCCTGGATCTAGAAGACCCAACTCTGCTGATAATTCCAGGAACCTTGCCTCTGCAAGTGGCTTAGTTAGTATATCAGCTTTTTGATGATCTGTGTGGATCTTCACTAACTTAATATCCTTCTTCTCCACATGATCTCTAATGAAGTGATGCTTGATGTCCACATGTTTGCATCTTGTGTGCAAGACAGGATTTTGTGATATAGCAATGGCACTATTGTTATCACAAAATATTGGCACTTCAGTAGAGTTGACTTTGTAGTCTCTGAGTTGTTGTCTCAGCCAGAGGATT
Source organism: Galeopsis tetrahit (assembly GCA_963675135.1). Taxonomy (NCBI): domain Eukaryota; kingdom Viridiplantae; phylum Streptophyta; class Magnoliopsida; order Lamiales; family Lamiaceae; genus Galeopsis; species Galeopsis tetrahit. Next base: position 47,502,575 of record OY776126.1, on the reverse strand, counting down.
TGAGCACAACAACTTCCAGCAGCAACATATTCAGCTTCAGTGGTGGAGGTAGCCACTGTATTTTGCTTTTTGGAAAACCAAGATATGAGTTTGTTGCCTAAGAATTGACAAGTTCCTGAAGTGGATTTTCTGTCAATTCTGCATCCTCCATAATCAGCATCTGAGTAGCCAGTTAACTCAATATTGTCATCAGCAGGGTACCAAAGGCCTAGATTTTCAGTGCCTTTGAGATACCTCAAGATCCTCTTTGCAGCCTCAAGATGGCTTTTCTTGGGATTTGCTTGAAACCTTGCACAAACACCTACAGCAAAGGTGATGTCAGGTCTGCTGGCAGTGAGATAGAGGAGTGATCCAATGATTCCTCTATACTCAGTGGAGTTGGTTGGAACACCACTTTCATCAGGATCCATCTTCCAATTAGTATTCATTGGGATCCTCACTAGCTTGCTTGATATACACCCAAACTTCTTGATCATCTCTCTGGTGTACTTAGCTTGGTTGATGAAGATTCCTTCTTTAGATTGCTTGACTTGTAGACCCAAAAAGAAGTTCATCAACCCCATCATGGACATCTCAAACTTGCTTTGCATAAGCTTGGAGAATTTCTCACAAAACTTCTCATTAGGGGATCCAAAAATTATGTCATCTACATAAATTTGGACAAGCAAGATGTCCTCTCCTTCAGAGATTCTGAAGAGAGTTCTGTCCACAGTTCCCTTGGTGAATCCATGATCCAATAGGAATTATGACAGTGTATCATACCAAGCCCTAGGGGCCTGCTTGAGTCCATATAGAGCTTTCTTCAGTCTGTATACTTGGTCTCCAACCTCAAAACCTGGTGGTTGCTCCACATAGACTTCTTCTTTCAAGACTCCATTTAGAAAGACACTCTTGACATCCATTTGGTACACTTTGAACCTCTTGTGGGCTGCATAGGCTAGGAAGAGCCTTATTGCTTCTAGCCTTGCCACAGGTGCAAAGGTCTCATCATAGTCAATGCCTTCATGCTGGCAGTAACTTTTTGCCACTAGTCTTGCTTTGTTTCTGACAATCACATCATTTTCATTCTTTTTGTTCTTGAACACCCACTTGGTTCCAATAACATCTTGATGTGAAGGTCTATCAACCAGCTCCCATACTTCATTTCTGGTGAATTGGTTGAGCTCTTCCTGCATTGCTGTGATCCAATTGGCATCCTGAAGTGCTTCATCAATGTCTTTTGGTTCCTGTTCTGACAAGAAACAACAGAACATAGCACTTTCACCATGAAACTTTCTGGTTCTGACTCCTATACTTGGGTCACCAAGTATCAGATCAGTAGGATGGTCATACAACCAAGTCCTTCTTTTTCTGATCCCTTCAGTAGAGTTGTCCTCTACTGAGGTTGAGTCATTTTGATCATAAAATTCAGGATAATTTAGTGCAGGATCTAATTCAGGATCATAATCAGGGGTGTTGTCCTCAATGCCAGGGACATTGGTATTTTCAACATTTTGAGTTCCCCCTTGATTATTTGACCCATTAACTACCTCAGCAGGAACTGCTTCTTCATTGGTAGTTGTTACCTGGATGTGAACTGGGATTGGGTCATTCAGTTCACCATTTCCATCAGTGGGGTTTGTCTCAGGAAGATTGCCTTCAGGATTGTTGTCCAATGTGGTATGTTCAGGTAGATTGGCTTGGACAACATCTATGAATTCAGTGTCTTTGTCTTTTAGGCTCAATCTGGTTGTCCTCTGTGTGATTTCTTCAGGTTCCAAACAATCATTCCTGATCTCAAAGATAGATTCATCAAACACAACATGAGGTGTTTCTTCCACAATAAGGGTTTTCTTGTTGTAGACTCTGAAAGCTCTACTGATTTGAGAATATCCAAGGAATACTCCCTCATCAGCTTTACTATCAAAGGCTTTCAATTGTTCTTTCCCATTATTGTGTATGAAACATTTACAACCAAAAATGTGAAAGTATGACACTTTAGGTATTCTTCCTTTCCAGAGTTCATAGGGGGTTTTGCCTTGCCCCTTAGTAATCAAGCATCTATTTTGAGTATGACATGCTGTGTTTTTGGCTTCAGCCCAAAACCTCTTAGGTAAATTTGAATCAACAATTAAAGTTCTAGCAGCTTCCTTTAGGGTTCTATTCCTTCTTTCTGCAACTCCATTTTGTTGGGGAGTTCTAGCTGCTGAGGTTTCATGAGCTATCCCATTAGATGTGCAATACTCATTGATGTATGAATTTATGAACTCAGTGCCTTTATCAGATCTTATCTTGATAATGCTAAGGCTTTTCTCATTTGACAGTCTTTTAAGGAGTTCAGGTAGTTTGACTTGTGTTTCCTTCTTATTAAGGAGAAATACTACCCATGTGAACCTAGAGAAGTCATCTACCACAACCAATGTGTATTTTCTACCATTTATACTTGAAGGGGTTATTGGTCCAAAAAGATCCATATGTAGAAGTTCAAGTACCCTTTCAGTAGAAATGACTGGTTTCCCTTTGAATGAGGCTTTAATCTGTTTTCCCTCTTGACATGGTTTACATACATGTTCTTTTATGAAAACCTCATTAGGTAGTCCTTTAACTAATGCATTTCTAGCAAGTTTGTTCATTGATTTGAAGTTCAGATGGTTTAGCCTCTTATGCCATAACCAGCTTTGTTCACTAGTGCTCTTAGCAATGAAGCATGCAGCATCAGTAGACTTGTCCCAGTCTGCAAAATACACATTTCCCTTCCTAGTTCCAGTCAATAAGGTTTGTTGAGTTTTATCCTTAATTAAACATTTTCCACTTGAGAACTCAACTTTAAAATCTCTGTCACAGAATTGACTGATACTTAGGAGATTATATTTGAGACCAGCTACATAAGATACATTGGTCCCTTTGATGTTACCAATCATCAAAGTACCATAACCTTTGGTTGTTGCTTGTGAGCTGTCTCCAAATGTGACATTTGGGCCTTCTTTTTCAATAAAGTCAGTGAGGAGTTCCTTGTTTCCAGTCATGTGCCTTTAGCATCCACTGTCAAGATACCATGCTGTCTTTTTGTTCATGCTCCTCTTTCTGTGGCCCAATGGTACCTGCAATTAGATAGGTTTAGGTACCCTTTGAGTTTTGGGTCCTGAGTGGTTAGCTGTACCTTTAGGAACCCAAACTTGCCTAATTACCCTGATTGATTCAAGGTGGCTAATTTGTTTTCCTTGTGCATCAACATACACTGGCTTTCCCTTAAATGCCTTTGGGAAAGTATGTGTGAATGTGTTAACTCTGTAGGTTTCAGGGGAGTTGTCAACTCTCCTGAACTTATGAGTTCCTTGTGCAGCTTGATGAAATCTTTGAGGAAGGGCATTTTTATGACCATTACCCTTTGGCATGAAGGGTTTTGGTTGTCTCATTTTATTCTGCCTTTGAGGATAGTTTTCCTTAGGTCTATTCAGTTGAGGCTTTCTCAGATGAGTTGGCCTAGGCTGATTATACCTTGGATAACTTCTCTGAACATTGTTCAGGGGAGTTGACCTTCCATTGGGTCTACTCTGCTGACCAACATTCCTCTTGTGTTCAGGGGCCTTGACCTTTTCCAAAGGTTTGGGTCTAGTCTCCTGAAGCACTAAATTAGGCATTTCATCCATGTTGCCCTTTCCTTTGTTCAGTGGCTGAATTATTTCATTTTCAGCTTGTTGTGCCACTGATTTAACAAAGATTTTCTTAGTGTTACTGGTAGAGGCAACACTAAGACAAGGTGAAGATTCAAATGGATCAAAGCCTAATCCACTTCTTTGAGTCATAGGTCTTTGATAACTCTGAATTTCCTCTATTGCTCTAGAGGACTTGTTCAAAGCAGACATCTTTAATTTCAGGCTCTCTTCACTTGATTTAAGAATATCATATTCATGTGAGAGGTTTTCAAATTTGGCATTAAAAATTTTTAGTTCAAAATCTTTTCTCTTCTGAGAGAGTAGTTGATCATCTATCTTCTTTTGTTGGTCAACTATCCTGAGATTTGCTTCCTTAAGCTCTCTCAAGACTTGTTGATACAACTCAGTAGATTTGACATCAACAGTTTCCTCAGAGTTTTTGGTAAGTTCAATAGCCAATCTTTCATTTTCTCTCACACAGTTATCATGAAATTCTTGTAATCTAGTGAAATCTTCCATCAACTTCCCAAGGGAAAGTTTCAAGTTGACTTCACTAGTGTTCTGTGATAAAAATGATGGTGAGCTAGAAGTGGAGGATACCTCATCATCCTCAAGAGCCATGTTGCACACATCATCATCATCATCATCATCACTGTTTGAGAACAGTCCATCAGAAGAGTTGAAGCTTTCAATACTATCAGATTCTTCACCAGCCATCATGGCTTTTCTATTGGTGAACTTTCTGTCTCTTTTAGCTTGTCTTTCTCTTCTTTCTTTAGAGCTCAGTTCAGGGCAATCATACTGGAAGTGCCCTTTCTTTTTGCAATTGTAGCACAGGTCTTCATCATCATCCTTTTCGGATTCATCTCTTCCTTTTGATGATGAGGGGTCAGCTCTACTGGACCTTCTCCTATCAGAGTACTTGTCCTCTGATCTTTTCTCTTCAGGCTTTTTGTCCTTGGCCTGATCTTCAGGGGAGTTGTATCTTCTCCTGAATTTGTTGTCTTGGTAGAATTTCTTGTATCTACCAAACCTTGTGTTTAACTTGTCAAACCTTCTAGCCATCAAGGCTAGTTCTTCCTTCATTTCAGTCTTTGAGACTGACTTTGATGATCTGGGAGTGGGTTGCATTTCAGGTTCAGCAGCTTTGGCTTTGAATGCCACTCCCTTAGTAGGATTTGAAGGCTCCTCAACAGGCTTTCTTCTATTGAGGTCAAACTCATAGGCTTTGAGTTCTGAGAAGATTTGTTGCATGGGCATGGAAGAGAGATCTTTGGTATTCTGCATCATTACAACATAGACACCCCACTTTTGAGTGAGACTTCTCAAGATCTTTAATCCAACTTCTCTCCTGGAGTACACTTTGCCCAATGAGTTGATTTCATTCATCACATCAGTGAATCTACCAGCAAATTTGTCAATGGACTCATCAGCTTCCATTGAGAACTGCTCAAACTTTTGCACAGCAACTTGGAGCTTGTTCTCCTTGATCTTTTCTGTACCCTCACACATCTCAGCAAGAGTATCCCAGATTTCTTTGGCTGTGGTGCAATGGTAGACTCTTCCCATGACTGCATCTGGAATTGTTTGATAAAGAGTGTTCATGGCAAGATAATTTATATTATCTTTCCTCTTTTCATCAGCAGTGAAGTCATCCTCATCCTTGGGAATCAGTTCCCTTACATCTGCTCTTTGCTCATCTGTTACCCTGGGGTTAGTCTGGGTAAACACAAAAGGTCCTCTTGTGATTACTCTTAACATGTCAGTATGAAGAGATGCAAGATGAGCCCTCATTCTAATTTTCCAGAAATCATAATTGTCTATTGAGAACATGGGCAATTTATGATGTGAAATGTGATTGACTGGATTTGTGGCCATGTTATCCAATCCTTGAACTGCAGGTGGAGGAACAACATTGTTGTTGGCCATATCTCAAGAATAAACAGTCTATCAACAGATTATAGATTTCAGAAAGAGATCAGTTAAGTGACCACACAAATATGTGAATTTTGAAAATCAAAATGGATTTTCAGAAGCAGTGGTCTTTGAACCCCTGCTCTGATACCACTTGTTGGTCCTGAAAGGAGTATATAACAAGTGTATGGGGGGGGGGGGAATACACTTGTATGCAATTCTTTTCAACTTTGATCAAACCAGAGCTCAGCAAGGTTGTCTTGGACAACTCTGCTGAAGATGATAAACTCTTCTAAGATAATCAAACTACTAAGTACTATTGAGTGCTTAGTTGAATAACTATCTAGAGGAGTTTTATGTGCGGAATAGTGGTTGGCCCTTTAAGTTTAGACTCCTTAAGTTTCTGAAATCACTTTGTCATTCCAATGCAGTCCAGTTTAGTTTTAGGGAACTTGTCCAAATCAGTTTTGCACAGTCTTTGAACATATATCTTTTGAAAGATCAGTTTTGTGTGCAGTGTTGAATGTGTATAAGTACTTTGTAAGGTAAATCAACACAAGAGTTTAGAGTGGTTCAGAGACTCAAGCTCCTACATCCACTTTCCCTGATTTAACAGGATAATTCATTCACTCTTGGAATTAACTTGTTTTATAGTGCCAAGGTGCACTTGATCAAGAACACCACTCCTTGGTGAATTGATCCCTAGGATGTCTAGAGTCCTAGTACCCTCTTCTCAACTCAGAACTGAACTGTTCTTCTCTCAACAGTCAGCTCCTACCACTTCTACTACTACAACCTTCTCACTTTCTCACTTGAAAGGGGTAAGGGTTGAAGTAAGGTTCCAACTAATGAGATATCCTTTACAATGAAGATCAGTGTATAAGGATATGATATCTCTCTAAGCTTGTATATGGATATACAATTGAGTTCAGCTTAGAAGAAGTGTATGAAGACTAAGATAGTCTTTGAAAGCTTGTATGTTCTATGAGCTTCAGAATACTTGAGTAGTTGGATTCTGTTGAGGTGCTTTCAAATGGTCTTCACACTTCTGTATTTATAGACAAAATGAGGATTTGCCCGTTGGAGAGACAGCCTCAAATTGCTATAAATGTCTTCGTTGAGTTCTTCAAACTGGAAGACAGATTCTTGATAGTGACATGTCCTCATTTGGGTAATAAACGGCTTGTAAGACTTTGTCTTCTTTCTGCAGCACTTTTCCCAATGTTTGACTTCTTGTTAAGACTTGGACATGGCTTCTGAAGGTTGATCCAATGATAGGACAACATTTCTTATCAAATGGACAACTCTCCTTATCACTATCAGCAGTTTTGCTTATCAGCAAGGTTGGCTTGCTCTTTTTCAGATGACTTGGCTCTTTCCCTTTCTTTCACTTTAATGTGATCTTAGCATGTTGCATTGTTATTCTTTAGGGTATGGTTGTCTTCCAAATCTTCAGCATAGTTGACCTTCAACCTTTAAAGCATCTGTTCTGATTCAATCTTGCTGAGACAACTCTTCTGGACAACTCTCCTGATCAACATACTTGGTCTTTTAGCATCAGAGCTTTTCACATAGAGTTGACTTCTCTGGACAACTCTTCTGATCATAGCATCTTATTAGACTTGTCCTTTTGAGCTTTACACTCTTGTTCTTGCATAAGGACATTTTCTTTGGACAACTCTCCTGATCAGCATACTTGATTTTCATAGAGTGTCCTTGATTTTAAAGTGGTTGTTTCAGAATTTTGAGCCTTGAGGGGACTTGATCATCTTCAAAGCATAGGTTCCCCCTTAAAATGTGCATCTAATTATCTAAGAGCTGCCTAACATATCAGCTTCTCATCTAGCCTTATAGCTATGTGTTCTATCACATTTTGAACACAATTATCTTGACTTAGGCATGTCTCAGGGGGTTTTGGTATTTAATCAAAACATGTGTCATTTTATTCCCAACAATCTTGATCATTTTCCACCTTTCGTCCAAAGCTTTCAAGATTCTCAGGTTAACTTCTCTTTCAGTATAAGTCTTTCCTAACACATTAAGATCATTCATAATCTTAGTAAATCGAGTATCCAATTCATCAATTGTTTCTCCTGGCTTCATCTTAAATGTTTCAAACCTTTGGACAGCTGTGGATAATTTGCTTCCTTTGATCAGTGTAGTACCTTCACAAAGAATAGCCAATTTGTCCCACATTTGCTTTGCAGTCTTACATTTTAACACTTTACCAAGATACTCATTTGGCAAGGTGTGTAAAATATAATTCTTAGCAAGACTATCCAAATTGTTTTGTCGCATTTCTTCAGAAGTCAGTTCTGACCTTGGTTTAGGGACCAGTGCTCCAACTGGTTTAGAAGGATCCAGCACAGCAGTGTTTTCCACCAAGGTGACAATTGGTCCTTCAGTCACCACAGACACCATCAGATCATGTGTTGAGTTAAAAATGGCCTCCATCCTAAGCTTCCAGTAGTCATAATCTGCAATCTTGAACTTAGGCAGTTTGTTCACATTAGTGTCATCCATGTTTGATTAGATAGATAAGATCAGTAGTATAGCAGATAATTTTCAAGTATTCAGATAGTGACAAATATCAAGGAATAGTAGCAAGATTAGTGAGATTTCCCTCAAGATCTACAAGTTTATCAAGAAACAGCAGTCCAAAGAACTACTGCTCTGATACCACTTGTTGGTCCCAAGTTGAGTTAAGATTGAGTAAGCTAAGAAAGTCTAGAGGGGAGGGGTGAATAGACTTTCAAAAATCTTTCAAAATATCAGAGTTTAATGCGGAATAGTGTTCTGAATAGTACTGTTCTTACTGAGTCAGATCAGTACTTCCAGTTTCAGTTTTATACTCAACTTTTATTCAGATCTTTACTTTGTAAATTCTACTGTTCTTGGTTAAACAAATATCAAACAAATATCAAACAGAAAAGTAAAGAACACAGAATTTATAGTGGTTCGACCAAAAAGTCTACATCCACTCTCACAATCCCAGTTGTGATGTTTTATTAACTCTTCCTTGAGTTTCTTGTGGCTTAAAGTCCCAAGATTAAGACTTTGATCTTTTCGATTACACTACCAAGTGTATCTTCGATCTACTAGTAATTTCACAAGTAACTAGCACACTTGTTTACAACAATACAAACTTTAAAATGAAAAGTAAAACTTCTCTTTGAGTAGCCTTTGATTCTTCTCTTCAATTCAGTGGCTTCTCCTTAGTTTGATTTCCTTACTCTGTGAGTTCTTGCTTGTAGACTTGCTCTTGATTTCTCTAAGATCAGTAATTGTTCAGTAGTCTTCAGCAGTAAGAGATCATACAGTATTTATAGATATTAGTATGACAGTTAGCAGTTTGTGAACTAACTCTCAACTAACTCTAAAACTGTTTCTTGTTGTAACTTCCTTTTGTAACCGACTTTGTAACTTCCTTCTTATTCCAAGTCAGCATATCTTCAATATATCTTCAGTTACACCTTAAATAAGTTTTCCAAACTTATTCTTCAAATTCACCAACTCAGCACAGTAACTTACTGTTCTGATTTTTACTGTTCTGAGCCAGTCAGCACAGTTCTAAAAACTGTTCTGCACTTCTTCAGAATTCTTCTAAGCTTCTCTTCAACTCTTCTTTGAAGTCTTCTTATTCTGAAGTAGTCTTCTGAGTCTTCATTAGTCTTCTGATCTTCTTCTAATCTAGTCCTAATCTACTGTTCTTATCTTTACAATGCTGAATACAATAAAATACAACTTTACATATATAAAACCTATCTATACATCAACTGAACTATATACAGATGATTACATCTAAGTCCTATACTATAAGCTGTCTATACAATACAAAACACCAGCTTAGTTCCTAACAGTTCTCATATCATATCAGTAAACATAATAAGATCAGTAACCATATATAAGATCAGTAACTCAGTTTTCAAATATCTCTTAAGATCAGTAAACATACTTTAGATGACTTAGTTAAGATGACTTAGAACCACATATATTACTAATTTTAAGTTGCTTTTGGCCATCAAAACATACAATCATCAATTAGAACATTGTTTCAAGGATTCATATCCCAACATCCTCACTCAAGGAATCAGGCCTCCTTTCATCAAGGGATTCTTGAAGTTCAGATTTGACTTCAAGAATACCCTGTCCTTCCTCACTTATACCACCCTCTATTTGTGGTACACTCACTATCTTAGTGATGATAACCTCTCTTTCATCCTCTACTCCCTCTGATTTTTCAACTAAGCTCTCCTTTGCAACACCTTCACCTAGACCTGCAACATCTCCACCTTCAACAAGGTTCAAAGATGGCAGTTGTGGGGAGATCACCCTGCTTATTTCAGCAGCCACTAAGTCATCCTGAATGATTAAGGGCTGATCATAGTCCAACTCTCCTGACACTGAATAGGCCTTAATCAAACCAGCCTCTAAAGTAGGAACCTCAACATCTGTAGGCTGTGCCTTGGGTTCAGAAGAACCTTCATTAGCAGATGTATCTTTGGTTGTGTTACCACCCTTGGTCAACACCTCTGATGAAGCAGAGCCTTTTCTATGATAGGTTAAAAGAGGGGTTGAAGGCAGGTTGGATTCAGAAGGGTTGGGATTGGTTTCAGGAGGATTGGGTTTTGAGGGGTTTGTGGGATCATCAGGGGAATCATCATCATTTGAGCTACTATCAGGGTGTTTGATGCCCTTAGCTTTTCTTTCCTTCTCCTCAATGATCTTCTCATCTACTAACTTTGCAAACACATCCTCATCAATGAGGAATCTTGTTTTTAACACACCAGCAAAGTGTAGCAGTCTGCTTTCCTCCACTTACCACCAGTTTGCACCCTTATCTTGGATGACTTGTGATATCTCCATTATGGTTTTGTCTTTCACATCCACAAGCATCCTCAAATCATGAAACATCTTCTAAATTCTTGGAAATTCAGCAAGTTGTGGGTACAAACTGTCCACAGTAGCCTTGGCTCCACCTCTGAGCGTACTCTCATAAGTATACTCCTCCTCATCTCCACTTGAATGGGGACTTTGGGTTATAGGGGAGTGGGCTCTGTCTACTCCTAGAGTGGCTTCAGGTAGGTTAAGTTCAGGGATGTTGGCTTTAGAAGGGTTGGGTGCAGTTGAAGGTACTTCAGTTGCTTTTGAGAGCAATGGATCTGAAGGGGCTTTGCTCAAGGGGGTTGGCTCATGAAGTGCAGCTTCTAAAAGCTTTGAATAATTGAGCATAGATGAGTCAAGAGGTGATTGCAATCTTGTCTCATCTACAGCTAAGTCTGCAAGCACATCTATCCCACTTCTTTGCACACTCCCTTCTGGAGAATATCTCTTTGTAAGATTGACAGGGGTGATTGGTTGGTTTGTGGGAGTAACACGAGTTTCAGGGGAGTTGGGATCAGGATTCTGAGTTTCAGGAATATTGGCCTCTATTGGTTGACCTTCAGGGACCTTGGATTCTGGAGTTCCAGAACCAGAAGAGTTGGTCCTTGACTTAGACTTGGTCCTGCTTTCAGCTCTACTCTCTCTTAGAGCAAGTTGTAGAGATTTTTCCTCCTGAAGCTCTAACACCTTTTCAGTAGGCTTGGCCCTTCTCTTGCTAGCCCTACTGCTCCCACTTCCTTCTCCATCCTTCTCAGGGAAAACTTCCCTGATCCTCTTTTCACCCTTAGACTTTTGTCTAGTCTCATTGTATCTTTGCCTCAGCTCTTCTGAGTGATCAGAAGGCACTTGCACACCTTCTTCAGCAACTTCTTCAATTTTAGTTGAGGCTCCTGAATTCTCTTCTGAAGGAATTTGAGACACCTTTCTTGTCTTCACAACTCTGGCCTTAGTCCTTTTCTTCAACTTTGGCTTTTCTTCAGATTTCTCTTCAGCAGGTTTGGCCAGTTGCAACCTTCTTTGCTCAGTTTTCTTACTAAGCTTTCTGAACATTATTTTCTGGGCAGGGAGGGGCTTTGCAAAGGTTTGCATTTGTGAATAGTGGGAAAACCTTTCAATCAACAAGCTTGCCCTGGTGCAATACTTGAGTTTTCCTTCCAATACAACCTTATTGTGAACTTTCACTTTGAATTTGGCCTTTTCCTTCATCATCTCAGACAATATGAAGGTCCTCCAATCAAACTTGATGCCCTTGTCACTAGCATCAATAACTACAGCCATAATCCTTATTCTTGGATGGCTGACCTGCTCCAAACTTCCAGTGTTGCTCAAGAGACTTTTGGTGATTACCTCAATAAGGTTGAGAAATTTTGGCTTAAGAGTCTTCTTGTGTTGAGTTGAAGAGAGGGGACCTGGGACCAGTAGCCATTCTTGTGCTATCTCCTCTTCTTGGTCAGCACCATAAAATTCTGGATTCCTTCCCTTAGAAGGCAATCCAAAAGCTCCTTCAAGGTCTTCTTCAGAGAATTTCACCCCGTGAAATCTCTCTTCCTCCTCTCCTTCTGCTACATAAGAAAGTCTTGTAGCAACTTCACCATCTTCAGGCTTACCTCTCCACTTGAGGAAAGCAAAGAGCTCAGCCATATAGCTCTCCAGACAAGATCTTGGCCTTTCTTCCATGAACTTCTCGAGTCCAGCTCTTCTCAGCCATCTAAGAGTTGGAGTGACTTCAGGGTCTTCACTTTCAAAGGATACAATAGGCTCGAAGTGAAGGCTGTTCTTGTTGCTTAGATAGCCAAAATCAAGGTCTAGAGCCTTGTTGGAGAAGTCAATGATCATTTCTGGTCTGATTTTGGGAGCCATTGAAGGTTACAGAAATGAATTTGAGTGAGTTTGAGAGTGTTTGAAGAAGATGAATGCTAGGGTTTTGAATACTTGGGGAAGAAGTGTTTGTGGGTGTTCTTAAGACTTGTGAATATTCTAAAAATAATGTTTGTCAATGAGTTGGTGAAGTATTGAGGCAATTCAACGGTTAACAAAAATGGAAAACAAAATTGGACAGCCAGGATTGATTTCAGGGGAGTTGGCCAATTTTGATCCAATGGTAAAAAACCAATGTAACAGTGAGTAATTGGTTTTATTCAAAACGTGGAAGTTATTTAATATTAGTTAATGGTTGGGGAGTTTTCAAGGTAGATCATGGCTTGAAAAAGTGTAATGCAAACAAGAGTTAAATTTTGGCATTTAATGCATGGAAAGTGACCTTTTGGGTGGGAGACAAATTAAATCTCAAAAAGACGATATTTGTATATGGAATGGGACAGGTTTCAAAATAGGCAATGATTACCCAAAATAGGTGCTTATCAAACCTAGATTTGGTTTGATAGCCAGGACAACTTATCTGACCCCACTTGGACAAGTGTCCTGAAAAGATGTGGACAAGTGTCCTGAATTTCAATGGACAAGTGTCCTGAATGATTGAGGTCATTTCTTCTGAATTTCAGTAGACTTGACCAAGTTTGCTGAACACCATTTCAGTTCCCTTTACTCCCATTAACTTCAATAGAATTTACTTGTCCAACTTCCCTGGATCAAGTAATCCCAATTCTGCTGATATCTCTAGAAATCTTGCCTCTGCAAGTGGCTTAGTCAATATATCAGCTTTTTGATGATCTGTGTGGATTTTCACCAACTTTATGTCCTTCTTCTCCACATGGTCTCTGATGAAGTGATGCTTGATGTCCACATGTTTGCATCTAGTGTGCAATACTGGATTCTGTGATATTGCAATTGCACTATTGTTGTCACAGAAGATAGGCACTTCAACAGAGTTGACATTGTAGTCTCTTAGTTGTTGTCTCAACCAAAGAATCTAAGCACAGCAACTTCCAGCTGCAACATATTCAGCTTCAGTGGTGGAAGTAGCCACTGTGTTTTGCTTCTTGGAAAACCAAGATATGAGTTTGTTGCCCAAGAATTGACAAGTTCCTGAAGTGGACTTTCTGTCAATTCTACATCCTCCATAATCAGCATCTGAGTAGCCAGTTAACTCAATGTTGTCATCAGCAGGGTACCAAAGGCCTAGATTTTCAGTGCCTTTGAGATACCTCAAGATCCTTTTTGCAGCCTCAAGATGGCTTTTCTTAGGATTTGCTTGAAACCTTGCATAAACACCTACTGCAAAGGTGATGTCAGGTCTGCTGGCAGTGAGGTAGAGGAGTGAACCAATGATTCCTCTATATTCAGTAGAGTTGGTAGGAACACCACTCTCATCAGGATCCATCTTCCAATTTGTGTTCTTTGGGATCCTTACTGGCTTGCTAGTTGTACATCCAAACTTCTTGATCATTTCTCTGGTGTACTTAGCTTGATTGATGAAGATTCCTTCTTTAGATTGCGTGACTTGAAGTCCCAAAAAGAAATTTATCAGACCCATCATGGACATCTCAAACTTGCTTTGCATGAGCTTGGAGAACTTCTCACACAGCTTCTCATTTGGGGATCCAAATACGATGTCATCCACATATATTTGGACAAGCAAGATGTCCTCTCCTTCAGTGATTCTGAAGAGAGTTCTGTCCACAGTTCCTTTGATGAAACCATGATCTAAGAGGAATTGTGATAGGGTGTCATACCAGGCTCTTGGAGCTTGTTTGAGTCCATATAGAGCTTTCTTCAGTCTGTAGACTTGGTTTCCAATTTCAAAACCAGGTGGTTGCTCCACATATACTTCTTCTTTTAAGACTCCATTCATGAAGGCACTCTTGACATCCATTTGGTATACTTTGAACCTCTTATGGGTTGCATAGACTAAGAAGAGTCTGATTGCCTCTATCCTTGCCACAGGTGCAAAGGTCTCATCATAGTCAATGCCTTCTGATTGATAATAGCCTTTTGCCACTAATCTGGCCTTGTTTCTGACAATCACATCATTTTCATTCTTTTTGTTCTTGAACACCCACTTGGTTCCAATAACATCTTGATGTGAAGGTCTATCCACCAGCATTAATTTAGCTCTTCCTGCATTGCTATGATCCAGTTTGCATCTTGAAGTGCTTCATCAATGTCTTTTGGTTCCTGTTCTGATAAGAAACAACAAAACAGAGCACTTTCACCATGAAAACTTCTGGTTTTGACTCCTATACTTGGATCACCAAGTATCAGATTAGTAGGATGGTCAGATAACCAAGTCCTTCGTTTTCTGATCCCATCAGTACAATTGTCCTCTACTAAAGTTGAATCACCAGTGTTATAGAATTCAGGATAATTAAATGCAGGATCTAATTCAGGATCATATTCAGGGGTGTTGTCCTCAATGTTAGGAACATTGATATTTTCAACATTTATGGTTCCCCCTGGAATATTGGATCCATTAACTACCTCAGCAGAGCCTGCTTCTTCATTGGTAGTTGTTACATGAGTGTGAACTGGGATTGGATCATTCAGTTCACCATTTCCTTCAGTGGGGTTTGCTTCAGGAAGGTTGCCTTCAGCATTGTTGTCCAGTGAAGCATTTTCAAGGAGATTAGCTTGGACAACATCTATGAATTCAGTGTCCTTGTCTTTTAGGATTAATCTGGTTGTTCTTTGTGTGATCTCTTCAGTGTCCAGGTTTTTGTTCCTGATCTCAAAGATGGATTCATCAAACACAACATGAGGTGTTTCCTCCACAACAAGGGTTTTCTTGTTGTAAACTCTGAAGGCTCTACTGATTTGAGAGTATCCAAGAAATACTCCCTTATCAGCTTTGCTATCAAAGGCTTTCAACTGTTCTTTCCCATTATTGTGAATGAAGCACTTACAACCAAATATGTGAAAGTATGTCACTTTAGGCATTCTTCCTTTCCAGAGTTCATAGGGGGTTTTGCCTTGCCCCTTAGTAATCAAACATCTATTTTGAGTATGGCATGCAATATTTATAGCTTCAGCCCAAAACCTCTTAGGTAGATTTGAATCAGCAATTAAGGTTCTAACAGCTTCTTTTAAGGTTCTATTCCTTCTTTCTACAACTCCATTTTGTTAGGGAGTTCTAGCTGCTGAGGTTTCATGAGCTATTCCATTTAATGTGCAATACTCATTGATGTATGAATTTATGAACTCAGTGCCTTTATCAGATCTTATCTTCATAATGCTAAGGCTTTTCTCATTTGACAGTCTCTTTAAAAGTTCAGGCAGTTTGACTTGTGTTTCCTTCTTATTAAGGAGAAATACTACCCATGTGAACCTAGAGAAGTCATCTACTACTACCAATGTGTATTTTCTACCATTAATACTTGCAGGGGTAATTGGTCCAAATAAGTCCATATGCAAAAGTTCAAGTACCCTTTCAGTAGATATGACTGGTTTTCCCTTGAATGAGGCTTTAATCTGTTTTCCTTCTTAACATGGTTTACAAACATGTTCTTTAATGAAAACCTCATTAGGTAGTCCTTTAATTAATGCATTCCTAGCAAGTTTGTTCATTGATTTGAAGTTCAGGTGGTTTAGCCTTTTATGCCACAACCAGCTTTGTTCACTAGAACTCTTAGCAATGAAACATGCAGCATCAGTAGATTTGTCCCAGTCTACAAAATACACATTTCCTTTCCTAGTTCCAGTCAATAGAGTTTGTTGAGTCTTATCTTTGATTAAGCGTTTTCCACTTGAAAACTCAACATTGAAATCTTTATAACAGAATTGACTGATACTTAGGAGATTATATTTGAGACCAGCTACATAAGACACATTGGATACTTTGATGTTACCAATCATCAAAGTACCATAACCTTTTGTTGTTGCTTGTGAGCTGTCTCCAAATGTGACATTTGGGCCTTCTTTTTCAATAAAATCAGTGAGGAGTTCCTTGTTTCCAGTCATGTGCCTTGAACATCCACTGTCAAGATACCATGCTGACTTTTTGCTCATACTCCTCTTCTTGTGGCCCAAAGGTACATGCAATTAGAAAGTTTTAGGTACCCTTTGAATTTTGGGTCTTGAGAGGTTAGCTGTACCTTTAGGAACCCAAACTTGCCTAATTACCCTGATTGATTCAAGGTGGCTAAGTTGTTTTCCTTGTGCATCAACATACACAGTCTTTCCCTTAAATGCCTTTGGGAAGGTGTGTGTGAAAGTATTAACTCTGTAAGTTTCAGGAGAGTTGTCAAATTACCCTTTGTGTAGCTTGATGAAATCTTTGAGGAAAGGCATTTTTATGACCATTACCCTTTGGCATGAAGGGTTTTGATTGTCTCATTTTATTCTGCCTTTGAGGATGGTTGTCCTTAGGTCTATTCAGCTGAGGCTTTCTCAAAAGAGTTGGCCTTGGCTGATTATACCTTGGATAACTCCTCTGAACATTGTTCAGGAGAGTTGCCCTTCCATTGGGTCTACTCTGCTGACCAACATTCTTCTTGTGTTCAGGGACTTTGGCCATTTCCTTAGGTTTAGGGTTCAGGGTCATCCATTTTGCCCTTTCCTTTGTTCAGTGGCTGTATTATTTCATTTTTAGCTTGTTGTACCACTGATTTGACAAAGATTTTCTTAGTGTTACTTGTTGAAGCAACACTAAGACAAGGTGAAGATTCAAATGGATCAAAACCTAATCCACTTCTTTGAGCCATAGGTCTTTGATAACTTTGAATTTCCTCTATTGCTCTAAAGGATTTGTTCAAAGCAGACATCTTTAAATTCAAACTCTTTTCTCTTCTGAGTAAGTAATTGAGCATCAATCTGTCCTTGTTGGTCAACTATCCTGAGATTTGCTTCCTCAAGCTCTCTCAAGACTTGTTGGTACAACTCAGTAGATTTAGTGTCAACTACTGTCTCAACAGGTTTTGAAAGCTCAATTGACAATCTTTTATTTTCTCTCACACAATTGTCATGAAATTCTTGCAGCCTAGTGAAATCTTCCATCAACTTCCCAAAGGAAAGTTTCAAGTTGACTTCACTAGTGTTCTGTGATAGAAATGATGGTGAGCTAGAAGTGGAGTATACCTCATCATCCTCAATGGCCATGTTGCACACATCATCATCATCATCACTGTTTGAGAACAGTCCATCAGAAGAGTTGAAGCTTTCAGCATTATCAGATTCTTCACCAGCCATCATGGCCTTCCTATTGGTGAACTTTATGTCTCTTTTTGCTTGCCTTTCTCTGCTTTCTTTAGAGCTTAATTCGGGGCAGTCATACTGGAAGTGCCTTTTCTTCTTGCAATTACAGCACAAGTCTTCATCATCATCCTTCTTGGATTCATCTATTCTTTTAGATGATGAAGGGTCAGCTCTACTAGACCTTCTCCTATCAGAGTACTTGTCCTCTGATCTTTTCTCTTCAGGCTTTTTGTCCTCAGCCTGATCTTCAGGAGAGTTGTACCTTCTCCTGAATTTGTTGTCTTGGTAGAATTTCTTGTATCTACCAAACCTTGAATTGAGTTTGGCAAACCTTCTAGCCATGAGGGCCATCTCTTCCTTCATTTCAGCCTTAGAGACTGACTTTGATGATCTTGGAGTGGACTGCATTTCTGGTTCAGCAGTTTTGGCTTTAAATGCCACTCCCTTGGTTGGTAGAGAAGATTCCTCTGCTGGCTTTCTTTTGTTGAGGTCAAACTCATATGCTTTGAGTTCTGAGAAGATTTGTTGCATGGGCATGGAGGAGAGATCCTTGGTGTTCTGCATCATTACAGCATATACATCCTACTTTTGAGTGAGACTTCTCAGGATTTTCAATCCAACTTCTCTCCTGGAGTACACCTTGCCCAATGAGTTGATTTCATTCATCACATTAGTGAATCTACCAGCAAACTTGTCAATGGACTCATATGGCTCCATTGAGAACTGTTCAAACTTCTGCACAGCCACTTGGAGCTTGTTCTCCTTTATCTTTTCAGTACCCTCACACATTTCAGCAAGAGTGTCCCAAATTTCTTTGGCTGTTGTGCAGTGGTAAACTCTTCCCATGATTGCATCTGGAACTGTTTGATAGAGAGTATTCATTGAAAGATAATTCAAGTTATCTTTTCTTTTCTCTTCAGCAGTGAAATCATCTTCATCTTTAGGGATCTCTTCCCTTATGTCAGCTCTTTGATCTTCAGTTAATCTGGGGTTGATTTGAGTGAACATATAGGGTCCTCTTGTTATCACTCTCATCATGTCAGTATGAAGAGATGCAAGATGAGCTCTCATTCTGATCTTCCAGAAGTCATAGTTCTCAATTGAGAACATGGGCAGCTTGTGATGTGATATATGGTTGACTGGATTGGTGGCCATATTGTTGATTCCTTGAACATCATCATTAGGAACAGCATTGTTGTTGGCCATAGCTCAAGAATAAGATGTCAGTCAAATAATAGGATTTCAGATAGATCAGTTCAGTGACCACACCAAATATGTGATTTTGAAAATCAAGATGGATTTTCAGAAGCAGTGGTCCTTGAACCCCTGCTCTGATACCACTTGTTGGTCCTGAAAGGAGTATATAACAAGTGTATTGGGGGGGGGGGGGGGAATACACTTGTATGCAAATTCTTTTCAACTTTGATCAAACCAGAGTTCAGCAAGATTGTCTTGGACAACTCTGCTGAAGATGTATAACCTTATCAAAGAAAACCAAGCTACTAAGTACTATTGAGTACTTAGTTGAATGACTATCTAAGTTGGTTATAAGTGCGGAATTAGTGGTTGGCCCTTAGTTTAAACTCCTTTAAGTTATGTAATCACTTTAAGCAATACAATCCAGTTTTTAGAGAACTTGTCCAATTCAGTTTTTGCACAGTCTTTGAACATATGCCCTTTGAAAGATCAGTTTTGTGTGCAGTGTTGAATGTATGAAAGTACTTTGAAAGTAAATCAACACAAGAATTTATAGTGAACTTGTCCAAATCAGTTTTGCACAGTCTTTGAACATATATCTTTTGAAAGATCAGTTTTGTGTGCAGTGTTGAATGTGTATAAGTACTTTGTAAGGTAAATCAACACAAGAGTTTAGAGTGGTTCAGAGACTCAAGCTCCTACATCCACTTTCCCTGATTGAACAGGATAATTCCTTCACTCTTGGAATTAACTTGTTTTATAGTGCCAAGGTGCACTTGATCAAGAACACCACTCCTTGGTGAATTGATCCCTATGATGTCTAGAGTCCTAGTACCCTCTTCTCAACTCAGAACTGAACTGTTCTTCTCTCAACAGTCAGCTCCTACCATTTCTACTACTACAACCTTCTCACTTTCTCACTTGAAAGGGGTAAGGGTTGAAGTAAGGTTCCAACTAATGAGATATCCTTTACAATGAAGGCTAGGTTGACCTCATTAGTGTAGAGTTCAGCAAACATGGTGGAGGTGTCACCTGCCTTCTTCAGAATGTTGGTCAGATACTCACTTACCTGATCATGAAGTGACTCTCCAAACTTGTCTTCAATGTCAATGATCTGGTCTTGAAGACGAGTTCTCTGCTCCTTAGCAGCCTTTTCAACATATCTTCCAAGCTGTAGGCCTAAACCTTTCTCAAAATGCAGGTCTATTGCAGCCTTGACTTGTGAGCATATGTCTGCTGTATAGTCAGCTGTTGAAGTAGCAGTTGATGCAGTGCCTTGAGGCTTTGGATGAACTATCAGGGCTTTGCCTCTCTCTTCAGCTGAAAGGTACTCTTCATTGAGGAATGCGGTAGTGGCCTTAACCAGGTGGGTCATGATATTGTCTCCTTTATCAATGAAGTGAGTTAGAGTAGCCTTAGCATGAAGTGATCAGGAATAGTGATTACTTCTCTTTCAATCTCTACTCTGTCAGCTGGTTCAGCTGAGTCTTCCGCAGGGACTGATGCAGTTGAGTCATTCACTTTTGCTGTGTCAGCTATCTGCTGACCTGATGAGACTTCTGGGACAGAGGTATCATCAGTGGGAATTCCTAGAATCCTGTGGCATACTGCTGCAAGGGCCTCTTCTTGCAGCAGTTGAGCAAAAGATTTAACTTGAGCAACTTCCTTCTGCTCCATTTCCCAGTCGAGGAAATTAGCCTTTCCTCCCATTCCTTCCATGACCTCAAGAAGGTCATCTACATCATCTCTCCTGAGTTCAATCCAGGTGCAGACTCTGAGAACTTGTTCAAACTGAACTGATTCCTCATCAATGCCAGGAATGGTAGACTTGAGCATCTGAGTTATCTTCATCCTCATTATCTTTTCTCTTGTGCACATGGGTTAATAGGGGATTGAGCAAGGTCTCCTGGGGCTAAGTCTTTTTGTTCAGATGGGGCAGTGTTGATAGGGGATTGAGTGGTTGGAATGGTTTCCTCTGTTGTGTGAGAATCAGCAGGGATTTGGGATGTGATATCTTCATGATCTTCAGTGGATTTATCATCAGCAGGGTTTTGAGTCTGCTGATCTGGGACTATTTCTGCTTGAAGATCAGTAGATGGTTGGGGTTGATGATCTTGGACATCTGCCATTTGAATATCAGCAGGGGTAGGAAAATGTGGCTCTAGGGTTGTTTGAGGCTGGGCTTGTTCCTCTGCTGTTTGAGTATCAGAAGGGATTTGGATATCAGTGTTTGAGGGTTCAGATGCGTTTGAATCATCAAATGGGTTGAAGGAAGTAATATGGGCTATGCTCATGGGAGTAGGGAGCCAGGATTTCTTGGTTTTCTTAGTGAAAGAAGAATTGTTCTTCTTTCTCTTCTGACCCTTCGACAATTTAGAAGGAGTAAAAGTGAGAGAGGGATTAGAGGTACCTGCCTTCTTCAAGGGAGAGGCAGTTGGAGTGGCATCTGAATCAGATGGGGAGATGAGTCCTGATCTGATTAGAAATCGTCTTTGTGCTATGGTCTGATTGTCGTCATCATCATCCTCAGCAGCCTTCTCCTGAGCCTCTTCTTTAGATGGCTCCTCTTCTTCTTCAGCAGAGTCATGAACAGACTCTTCTGCCTCCTTAACAACATCTTTGGAAGATGTTTCAGCCAACAGCTTCCTCTTCTCTTCTTTTTCAACCTTGCTGCCTCAGCAAGAGCTTCCTTTCTCAAATAATACTTGGAGATGTGGAAGGTCTTATGAGGTCCCATCTTGTACTTCTTTGGGAGAATATCTGGAAGGATGATGCTCAGCTTGTTGACAAAGCTGACTGTAGCTGACACCTTCCATTCCCTCGATTGCAAGTCCAGAGTAACTTTCTTTGCCTCAAGGGCAATTTTATCCAAGAATAACCCTTGCCAGTCTCCATCAATCTGATCCGAGATTGCAGCCATAACTCTAACCTTCAAAGTAGTAACAGCATCATGGCTAAAAGTGTTACCAAGCATCATCTTGCCTGCAATGTCCATCAGGGTTTGAAACTTAGGTTCAAGTTGGGATTTCTTGAGTCCAGAGGCATCAATAGCCTTGATTCTTCCATTAGTAAACATCTCCATATACTCCTTTTCTCGACCCATGATGTAGTTGGAGATATTTATCTTCCCCCTCGACAAGACGAACAATTCCTGAAGAATTTCTCTTGTTACCTTGACTCTGTGTCAACCCATGACACTTTCAACTTGAGATCCCTTCATTACAGCGTTTGCGTAGAAAACCAGCACATCTTGTTCATAGACGTTTGTTGGTGCATTCCAGAAAGTCACGAAGGTTGAGGTTGATACATCGAAGAAGTATCTCCTTGTTCTCTACTGTATGCTTGCCCTTGAAAAATAAAGCATTCTCGGTGAATATCTTCCCTTCCTTAGACCATTTTGTTGCATCTAGAGTTCCGGTGCTCTTGGTCTTCTCGTCGTAAATTTCAATGATTGCCATTCTGAGTATTTGAGTGTAATGGTTTGGAATGCTTAAGAAGGTTTGCAGAACGAGAGAATTTAAGAGCAATTTAGTAATGTGAGCGAAAGGGTTTGGGAGAGATGTTAAGAGTTGTATATATACTCCAGCAATTCTTGATCTAACGGTCAGATTAGATTTTAATGTGGAGTAGTGCCTAAGATTTCCTTCTTTGATTCCGGGCCTTTCCTTAAATTTGTCGGCTGAATTTGCCATGTGGCAACTGTTGATTTGCTGGCAATATGGTAATCAAGTATTAATGACATCATACCAAAAATAGCCGTTGTGACTAATTTTGTGGCAAGAATTGATCATCAAGGCCGTTTTCTATAAGTGAATTGCATTCCTTATATAGGTCAATTTCTTTAATTACATCCAGAAATAAATTTAGAATGAATTACATGATCAAAGATAGTCATTATGCTCTAAAATAAAGTCTTCTTATCAGCAGAGTGAAGTCTTCTGATTTCATCGAAATGTCTGCTGATTTTCCTTGAAAGTCTTCTGGTCAGCTAAGTTGGACTTCTGATCAGCTGAGTAGAGGATAGAGATTTGCTGTGATGATCCAACCTGGATGGATCCTCCAGCTTTATTGTGAGTGATGATCCAACCTGGTTTGATGGATCTTTTAGCTCCTTCTTTTAACCAAGTGGGACTAGTCTAGATGAAATCCCACTGGCTCAACTGCTCCTCACCATCGGATATTCCTCATCATCAGATGGGATGTAGCATCTAATGTGTCCTTGTTGAGTTTCTTCGCTTCTTTTGAAAGAGAAGAAAAGATGGAAGAGGCTTCAATGGAGTATGAAGAGAGAACCATGGACTTGGTATCCTTGGCATGTTTTGACAAAGTGGTCTTTGATAGCAAGCTCTCCATGTAGAACTTCCCCCTGGAGAAGAAGCTCTGCTTGCTTGCTACTTTGTCCTCTGCATCTCTTCTTCCTTTAGTTTTCAACAAGAACGTCTCTTCTTTCTTTAATTTTCATAGGCATACTTATGTTGGGTAACCCAAGTATGCTGATCTGCACCATCTTCATCTTCTGGACAAATCTTCATCTCCTTCACCCAAGACCTTGGTTGAGGGATGATCTCCATTCCATCTCTTCTCTCAATTATCTCCATACCTGAAACAAGAATAATAGTTAGTGATTTGTGTTCTTAGGTGTTCTCATAACTTCCTCCTTTTATAGAGGTAGAAATGAGGTAATGGAGCGTAAGATGACAAAAACTATAGAGTTGATAGGTCTGAATTTCTGAAAAGCTATTTCTTAAGATCAACAATGAGATTCTTGATCTAAGGGTTTACATTTAAAGAGATTCAGACTCTATCTTATTGAATGCAGAATTTATAAATTTTTGAACAAAAGTTATTTGGAATCCGTACAGTGCATGTATACTGTTGAGTCGGTGAGGATGGTGTATTAATCCAACCAAGTATGACTCACTAATATACTATATACTTGTATAATGATAAAGTATTTTATGAAGAATAGTTTATTACTTATACATAGATATACATTGCTTAAGTATAGATTACCAAGTAACTCTATTCAAGTCTTCTGAATGTAAGTATATAATGTAATGCAGATTATAGAGTATTTCATCAAGGATTCTTAAGGTATCATTGATTCCCCCTTGATTAGATGACTCTATGTTTTCCCTTAGCTTTATTTGTCTTCATCGGGAATAACTTACCTGAAGATGAGGGTGTCTATTCACCTCATCCGATCCTCCTAGTCTACTGCGATTGTATCAGCTGAGGCCTTCAGCTGATCTTGTGCTCTTCATGTGCTTGGATCTAAGAGTCCTAAGCTATAGCATAGGGTCTTGAATCTTTCTTCAGCTAGGGGCTTAGTCAAGATGTCTGCTCTTTGGATATCTGTGTGAATTTTCTCCATCTTGATGTCCTTCTTTTCAAGGTGGTCTCTTATAAAATGGTGTCGAATGTTGACATGTTTGCATCTTGTGTGGAGGACTGGATTTTGAGTGATGGTAATAGCACTGCTGCTATCACAATAGATAGGGACTTCTCTTGCTTCTATATTGTAATCTTTGAGTTGTTGAACTAGCCAGAGCAGCTGACTGCAACAACTTCCAGCTGCCATATATTCTGCTTCAGTGGTGGAGGTTGCAACTGAAGTTTGCTTCTTTGAGAACCATGATATCAACTTGTTGCCTAGGAATTGACAGGTTCCAGGTGTGGATTTCCTATCAATTCTACATCCTCCATAGTCTGAGTCAGAATAACCACTCAATTCTAGATTGTCATCAGCAGGGTACCATAGTCCTAGATTGTCTGTTCCTTTTAGGTACTTGAGAATTTTCCTTGCTGCTTCTAGATGACTTTGCTTTGGGTTTGCTTGAAACCTAACACATACTCCTACAACAAATGTTATGTCTGGTCTGCTAGCTGTAAGATATAGTAGAGATCTAATAAGTGCTCTATATTCAGTTTGATCAACTACCTGTCCAGACTCATCTGGTTCCATTTTAAATGATGTCATCATTGGAATTCTTGCAGTCTTGCTTTGTAGAGCTTTGAATCTTTCCAAAAGGCTTTTGGTGTACTTGGACTGATTGATAAAGATCCCTTATGAACTCTGTTTTACTTGGAGTCCTAGGAAGTAGTTCATCTCACCCATCATACTCATTTCGAATTTTCCTTGCATAAGTTCAGAGAACTTCTTGCACATATCTTGATTTGGTGATCCAAATATAATGTCTGTTGGTCCCTGAGACGAGTGTAAGATCAGCTGACTTGATGTCTGCTGATTGTGTGGAAAATAAACTAACTCTTCAAAGTAACTAGTCCGCTGATTTCACTAGGGGCCTAGGACTAGTTAGTCGACTGATTAATTACTTATCGGAGTTAAGTGCGGAATTGTAGTGTGCCCATAAATATTATACTCGTCTATTTAATAAATACAGTGTGTAAAACAGTTTATGCACAAATATGTATGAAAAGACTTGAAATGTAAAGTGCAGAAATGTAAATAACACATTAATTTATAGTGGTTCGGATATACGTTCCTACGTCCACTCTCACGTCCTAACGTGATGTTTAATCCCTTTAATTTACCACAAATTACAAGGGTCTTGACCTTTATAGTCCCAAGGGTAGGACTTTGAGATCTGAGTCGTCCTAACAGCTACGGTCTCCACAAGTGATTGTAAGCACTTGCACTTGCACTCCACAAGTGATTATAGAGCACTTGGACTCTTTACAGTGATGAACACTCAACTTGGCTTCTAGGGGTTTATGGTAGAAGGTGGGTTTTGTGTATATGAACTAGGTGAGAATTTCCCTTACAATCTGTTTTAGCCTCATGCTAGGATTGGGAAATTCTCTCTAAGCTATGGATATATATGAGTGGCTAAACTGGCTTAGATGTTATGAGTTCACTCACTGGGGATGAGGTGATGCTTGTTGAATCTTCATGTATGATCTTCTTGAGCTCTTCTTATTTCTAGACTTTATGACCTTTGCTCCACCTTTGCATATCACACCTCTTCACTCCAAATGATGTAAGAACTGAACTCATTTATATAGTGTTGAGTTTGAATGTTACCGTTGGATGATGGCATTCAAAACTCCACTAATTGAGGAATTGGCAATCTCTTGATATGATATGATTGAATATTACCATTGTCATGTAATTTCAATCATATCTTTGACTTTCCTTTCTTGTGCGTATCTTGTCAATCCTTGACTTCAACTCTGATTGGCCTTCCTTTAATTGGGTACTCATCTGATCTTTCTTTTAGGCTTCTGCTGTCTTTTACTCAGCTGCTTTCTTTACTCAGCTGCTGTTTCTTCTCAGTTGCTGTCTTTACTCAGCTGTTGTTTCTTCTCAGCTGCTGTCTTAACTCTGCTGTCTTTACTCAGCTGGTTGTAAGATGACTTCTCCTCAGCTTGTAAGAAGACTTTTACTCTGCTGGTAAGAAGACTTCTACTATGCTGGTAAGAAGACTTCTACTCATCTTACTCTTCTTATCCTATAAGATGAGTTCAACTCATCTTATCAGGAGACTTCTGGTCTTGGTCTTCTCTTCTCTTCATGAGCATTGACAAGTCTTCTCTTCTAACCAGAGTCCTATCTATTACAAGATGTATAATAAAGTTGTCTATACAATACAACTTATCCTATTACATGTTTGATTTGGTTTATCAAAACTAAACTAGGGATATTCATATCCCAACAATGTCATCTACATATATTTGCTCCATTAGAATGTCTTCTCCTTCTTGTATTCTGAAAAGTGTTCTGTCAACTTTGCCTTTTGTGTAACCATTGTCAAGTAGGAATTGTGACAATGTGTCATACCAGGCTCTGGGAGCTTGCTTCAGACCATAGAGGGCCTTCTTCAGACGATATACTTGATCTCCCTTTTCGAATCCTGGAGGCTGTTCTACATACACTTCTTCTACCAGAATACCATTCAGAAAAGCACTCTTGACATCCATTTGATATACCTTGAAGCCCATATATGATGCATAAGCTAGAAACAATCGAATGGCTTCTAATCTGGCTACCGGAGCAAAGGTTTCATCATAGTCAATTCCTTCAGATTGTGAGTATCCTTTTGCAACTAGCCTTGCTTTATTTCTAGTTATCACATCATTTTCGTCCTTTTTATTCTTGAATACCCACTTTGTTCCTACTACATTGTGGTTTTCAGGACGATCTACCAATTCCCATACTTCATTTCTTTCGAATTGGTTTAGTTCCTCTTGCATAGCAGTGATCCAATTGCTATCAGTCATTGCTTCTTCTATGTCAACTGGTTCAATGTTGGACAAGAAGGCACACCAGCAGAACATAGATGATTGAGGGTTCTGATTCAGTTGTCTTCTGGTCTTGACACCTGAGTCTGCTCCTCCTAAGATGAGGTTTGATGGATGGTTGTTTCTCCATGTATGTCTTACAGGAGTATCTACATTAGATGAGCTTGGATTCTCATCTGTTCTACTGCCATCAGGAGGGTTGACTTCATTAGGTCGATCATCATCTGTATCTTGTGTATCAAAGAGATCATTCCCCCTTGCATTTGGGATTGTTGTATCTTGATTTTGGACAGCTTGCTCAGCTTGAGTTTGTGATCTAGTGACTGGTCTGTGTGGTTTATCCTCCTCTGGTTCTTCAGGAAATGGTTCATTGACTTCAATAAACTCATCAGACCTGGACTTGATCACTAGTTTCTTCATCTGATCTACAGCTGAGTCTGTTTCTACTGCACTCTTTTCACAAGATTCATAAAAAACAACACGAGGTGTTTCTTCCACAAGAAGGGTTCATTTGTTGAGTACTCTGAATGCTTTGCTAGTAGAGGAGTATCCCAAGAATATCCCCTCATCTGCTTTGGCATCAAAAACATTCAACTTACTCTTCCCATTGTTGTGAATGAAACACTTATAGCCGAATATATGAAAGTAAGATAATCTAGGTTTTCTTCCTTTCCACAGTTCATATGGGGTTTTCTCATGGATTTTGTGAATACCTGACCTGTTTTGAGTGTGACAAGTTGTGTTGATAGCTTCTGCCCAAAGCTTCTTAGGAGTGGAGAATTCAGCAAAGAGTGTTCTTGCAGCTTCTTTGTGCGTTCTGACTCTTCTTTCAGCTACACCATTCTGTTGCGGTGTTCTTGCTGCACTTGTCTCATGCTGAATACCATTAGAAGTACAATAGGCAATAATATAAGAGTTAATAAATTCAGTGCCTTTGTCACATCTAATTTTCACAATAGGTTCTCATTTCTCTACTTGGATCCTCTTTAATAGTTCAGGGAGCTTCTACTGAGTTTCACTCTTCTTGTATAAGAAGATAACCCAAGTAAACTTGGAGTAGTCATCTACAACAATAAGAGTGTACTTTCTCCCTGTTAGTGTGGTTGGAGTGATTGGTCCAAAAAGATCCATGTGAAGCAATTCAAGAACTCTGCTGGTTGATGCTGTCTTCTTGGTCTTGAAGGAGACCTTTGTTTGCTTTCCTTGTTGACATGCATCACACACCTGATCTATACAATAGAGTTCATTAGGCAGACCATCAACTAAGGATTCCCTTGCTAGTTTGTTCATAGTCTTAAAGTTCAGATGACTGAGGCGTTTGTGCCATAGCCAGCTGACATCTTTAGGGCTCTTCACAAACAGACATGTATCCTTAGGACAACTGTTCCAATTTGCAAGATACATACTTCCTTTTCTAGATCCTGTTAGAAGGTTTTGTTTTGTTCTTTTATCACTTATGAGACACTCATCTTTAGAGAATTTTACTGAGTAACCCGTGTCACAGAAATGAGAAACAGATAGTAAATTAAACTTTAAAGGGTGCCATATCCTTTTGTGTTACCGTGCGCGTTATCACCAAAAAAGACTTTTGGACCTCTTTTCTGTGTAGTTGGTCAGCAGGTCTTTGGTTCCAGTCATATGGGTTGAGCATCCACTATCTATGTACCATATCTCTCCTGCTTGACCTCCTTTTCAGTATAGGTCCCTCCTTTCCTGCAAGAAAATTTAAGTCTTAGGTACCCATTTTGTCTTGGGTCCTTGGGTGTTAGTACTACCCTTGGGAACCCACATATACATTGGTCGTTTGAACAACCTTGAGCACTTGAGTTGTTTCCCTCGGGCATCACATAACCAAATCTTACCAGTTAACACCTTGGACTGATCTAATTTGTTGTTTGTGTCAGTTAAGTAATAGTCAAATGGTTTCCCTTTATAGGAGTGTACATACATTATCTTTTGACTAGTTACATTCTGCCTGGGTGCATTAGCTGGTCGATGCACACGATTATATGGACCATACTCCTCTATTCTCACAATATCATAAGAGATAGGGGGTGCAAAGATAACAGATTTGTTTGAAGAGGAATTCTTCTTCTTGGCTGGAGCGGCATACAGCTGAGAATGTCTCAGACGAGATGGTCTAAGCTGTTTGCTGTTCCTTTGTACAGGTTTGGGGTTAACTTTTCTTTTACCATTTTTGGTGTTGGAATAGTTAGCCTTAGTTGGTACAGATGCCTTTTGGTTCATATTAGGTTCATTGTGTTTAGAACACTCACCCTGTTCATGTGTCTGAGTAGTGCACTTGTTAGGTGTACTACCCCCAGCTGGAGAGGATGTTGATGGATTAAGTTCATAGCCAAAACCCATCTTATTGTCATTTGATCTATAATATTCAGAGATACTTTCAATAGTAGTAGAGGCTTTATTGAACTCTGATATCTTTTGATTTAGGCATTACTTCTCCTTTTCTAAGAGCTTGTGTGCTTGGAAGAGATCATCGAACTTGGATTGTAGTGAACGAAATTCCTTAGTTTCTAAAGCTTGAGTTTCTAACATCCCCTCATACAACCGAGTTATTGTGGTATTTTCTTCCTTAAGAAGTTCCACTTCTTTGGTCAATCTTTCATTCATTGTGACTAACTCAGGGGTGTTATCAAACTTAACCTTTTTCAACCTAGCAATTTCTTTCCTTAAATCCTTATTCTCCTCTTCCACTTCTATAAAAGCTCTAGTGGCAATATCCAGATCACCTTTTACCTTTCTTAACGATTGATAATAGGTGTCTTCTGATTCGCCTTCAGATGAATTTATATCATCTGCTTGTGAGAAAATAGGTGAATGGAAAGTAGTAGTGTAGGAATTTACCTCATTTTCTCCTATGGCCATCATAGCTAGATCATCTGAATCATCTGAGCAGATTTGACAGTCTGGTGATGTAGGAAGTTCATCACTTTGATATTCAGATTCTTCAGTCACCATTGCTTGCTTATCTGAATTTCTTCTGTCTCTTCTTGGCCTTCTTTCTTCTTTGTCATCCAGCTCAAGGGATTCATAGACATAATGTCCTGGTTTGCGACAATTGAAGCATGCTCCAGGTTTTTGATTTGAACTGCCTTTCCTTGGAGGAGTGGCATCTCTTCTTCTGGAGCCTCGGCTGTCAGATGACTCCATATCCTTTCTAGGATACCTTTCTGGTGTTCTTTCTCTGGAGCCTCTAGAGGGTGAACTGGCTCTTCTATCTTTGTAGTTTCTATAGAATTTTCTATATTTGCTGTTGAGAGTGTTCATCCTTTCGAATCTTTTGATCATAAGGGCCATTTGCTCTTTCAGACTCATGTCTGATCCTTCAAAGTCTTCTGTTTTCAGAGAGGTCTTGCCAGATGAGGTGCTTGCAGCTTTTGTATTTGCTGCCTTGAAAGCTACAGTCTTGGAAGTAGATGGAGTTGCAGTAGGTTCATCACTTCTTGAGTTTTCTTCTCTTTCAAGATCATATTCATGAGCTTTTAGGTTCTGAAATAGAGTCTGTGCAGACCACTCCTTGATATCTTGAGTATCTTTGATGATGGTCTTCTTGAGTCTCCATTTCTTGGTTAGAGAGTCTAAGATATTTAGATTTTTCTCTCTATTTGTATATTTCATGCCCAGAGATTCTATCTCATTGATGATCTTGGTAAATCTATTGTCTAGTTGATCAATAGACTCTTCTGGTTGCATCTTGAAGTGTTCAAACTTCTTGACTGCTGTTGTCAACTTGCTCTCCTTAATCAGCTCAGTTCCTTCACAGAGGAGTGCTAGAGCATCCCACATATCCTTAGCTGTTTCACAATTGATTACTTTTGGAATGTACTCATTTGGAAGAGTTTGCATGATGTAATCTTGAGCAATGCTGTCAAGATTTGACTGTTTCATCTCTTCTGGTGTGAGATCCTTCATCGGCTTGGGGGCAAGTTCTCCAACTGGAACTTCTGGATCACCATTTGCAGTGTTGACTGCCATGATGGTGATTGGGCCTTCAGTGATTACTGACCACATCTTGTAGTGGACTGATGTGAGATTCTTCCTCATCCTGATCTTCCAGTAATCATAATCCTCCACTGAAAAATTAGGCAACTTACGCATATTAGCACTCATGCTGTATGAGTTTTCGAAAACAAGTTTTTCAAAAGAAAAAGATCTGTTCAAGAGGACTACAGAAAGACTCCCTCAAGTCTTCTGATAATTTAGAGACAGTAGTCCGATAGAACCACTGCTCTGATACCACTTGTTGGTCCCTGAACGAGTAGTGAATGGGATTAAAGTCTAGAGGGGAGGGGTGAATAGACTTTAAAACTTTTTCAAGAGAGTTGGGGAACCTCTACTGATTGCTATGCCAACTGGACTGCAAGTCTGCTGGTCCAGATGACTATAGTGATCTGAATGAAGAGATTATATGCGGAATTATGGTAGGCCTTGTTTTAGACTCGTTCTTTTATTACTTATGAAAGTGTTAACTTGTTTTGCTTAATGAAAGTACTCAGCTGATGCTGATTTGAAAGTTGTGGCCTTAGTTGAAGAATGTTGAAAACACAGTATGCACTATATAAAATATATGGAAAGACAGAAATGTAAAGTGCAGAAAGATAAATAACACCAGGTTTATAGTGGTTCGGATATACGATCCTACGTCCACTCTCACGTCCTAACGTGATGTTTAATCCCTTTAATTTACCACAAATTACAAGGGTCTTGACCTTTATAGTCCCAAGGATAGGACTTTGAGATCTGAGCCGTCCTAACATCTACGGTCTCCACAAGTGATTGTAAGCACTTGCACTTTGAGGGGTTCAAAAACTTTAACCTTTCGGTGAGGGTTTGGGGTTTTTGAAGTGTATCCAACTAATGGTTCAAGCTTATAAATTGCTTAACCACTATGCCTAAAACAATGGATATACAATATGAACAGGTTTCAGGTTCTTATGGGTTGGATAGAAATCACTTAAGAGCTAAAAGTATTCTAAGGCTTTCTGGGCTCTTGGAGAATTCTTAGAACAGTATGGTTTTTGCTTGATTGCTTGCTTAGCTTGTTGAATTCTCTCGTTGTGATCTCGTTGTGATCTCGTGCCTGTGATTTCTCATCCTCTTGTATTTATAATGGTGATTGCTTGCAACTAGCCGTTGGGGCAATCTTTCCATATTGGCTTGATTCCTTGATTCCAGCTGTTTGATTGCTCCAATCCTGGGATCATGTCAATCTTCTAAATAAGGAAGGTCTTCAGTTGAATTGCAAGATGACTTTGGGAATCAGCCGAGTCCTGGACGAGTGCATAGTCTTCTGATCTATACTCCTCGTCTTCTGACTACTCTTCTGGCCTTAGGTCTTCTGTCTTCTGATATCAGTCGAGTAACACTCGTCTGATCTGTGAATTATTTGTGCTGCTTTAGGCCATCTTCAATCTTGGACTCCATCAGATAAGTAGGTATACAAGCACCTTACTTAACTGGCCTTCAAGGATCTTCTAGTCTTCATGTCTTCTACTCTTCTCATCTTGAGGGAGCGCATGTAAGCCTGGACTGTGCTAATCAACTGATATCTATACAGTTGATCACACAAGACTAGTCTAAGCTGTTCTATACAAAGTCAGCTGATCCTATTACATTTATAAACTCTAAGTGTTTTGGCCATCAAAACTATTCTAACATCAAGTGGGGCTTAGGGTGAATTTACATCCCAACACTTTTGTCAATAGAATAACATATAAATGAATTCATATAGTAAACAATTAACTTAAATAATTTATCTAAAACATTAAATTTACTTCTAACAGAGTATTTATATAAAATCTATTAAATTTAATTAAGTAAATATTAATTAAATGAAAACTCAATTTATTATTCAATTAAATTTTTGATTAAAAAATTAAAATTAAATTAAAATTGTAATTCATAGCACCAATTACACTCACATGTATGACTCATTACTTACAAATCTCGTAAATAATTTCTCTCTTTATCCTTCTATGCAATTTTTGCATCCTCTTGAACCCCCCCCCCCCTCCCCAAAATATTAAATAAAACATAGTTTGTCTCACTATTAATAATATAATTAAGCGTTAAACATGTGCTGAGACATGTCATTTGAACTACCCATAATATTTAAATAAGATGAGGTTTGAAAGTTGAAACTATAATATCTTGAATAAGAAAATTGTAGTAATTTTTTAAATGTCTATCTGTAAATTATCCAGAATTAATGCACTTGTGCAATGGTAGAGCTTAGACGTGACAAATTTAGCACAATTAAAAAGTGGTGCTAACACAACAGTATATATATTCTATTTTTTGCAATCCATCTTGTTTCTCTTCCGTCTCCAGATTTATTTTCCAATGCAAATTATTGTAATCACTAAATTAAGAAGGATTCTCAATTCTCTAATTTTTGCTACTTTTGAAAATAACTAATTTCATACAATAAATTTATTTTGATACTTGATGAGAGTATCTACCACTTTATTCCATTGCCATATTTTACTGCATTAGATAGTCTCAACTAATTTTTCACCGACAAAATAATGGAGAAGTGTGAGCAATATTTAACACCAACACAAAAACTACAAATATATAAGTGCAAATTGAAGAATGCGGACATAAATCCAAGCGTAGACCTAATGATTATAAAACATTACAAATGACATTTATAAATAAATTTTTCAATATGCTCATAACAAAGTTCTTTTGTTTGTACCTCTCACCAAGTAATATGAGTTGCCATTTATGTCAATCATCTTCCTTCTTAATTCCAAGTTTTTATCCAAAAAAATCATCAATTTATGTTCGTTTAAGTATCATATATTCCTCCTCAAAAAAAAAAAAAAAGCCTTGCACCTAAACAATGAATCAAACCATTTAGTATCTCAACCAAAGTGACGACCTAAGGTGTGTTTTCTGCGGAGCACATGAATAAACTGAGCGACATATTTTCTTTGAATGCATCCACACCTATAAACTGTGGATAGACTGCCTGGCCTGGCTCAAGATATCGACTTCACTACCTTCCGAGTCCCTGGGTAATTGTCTAGAATTTGGCGACATCATGAGAGGAAAAAACAGTAGGAAGAACGCAACATGCATATGGCTTTGTGTGGTGTGGCAAATCTGGAAATGGAGATATGCAGTTATATTCAGGAATGAGACACTCTCAATTCCAAGATTTAACGAAGAATTCAAGGCGAGACTATGGAGCTGGTTTACCATCAAATATTCTACCCGGAGTAGATTCTCGTTCAAGAATTGGGTTGTGGATCCTCTTAGATGCATTGTCTGAAGAAGCATTTAGAATAACGTTTCTCTAATTTATTAATTATCTCAGCTTGTGTTTCTTTGTAAACAGTTTTGGGTATCACTTGTACCCATTTTAATAAATAAATAAATAAATACCTTTACCGATAAAAAAAAAAGTATGGAAGAACTAATACATATATTAATTGACTTGGTGAAAGGTACACACAAAACTCCCCTATGCACCCAACCAATTAATCAAACGTAAGTAATTGACAACTACGCAACAACAAAAGTCAAAAGTCGATTTGCCCAAAAGTCTGATATAAAGGTCATAGATGTATGCTTGTAGATGAAGTGAAATTAGAACCTATAAAAAAATTAAAAAAGAATTTGAAAAATATATTAGACATAAAATGAACAAATATGAAATTTTGTATATACTTGAGCGTTAATTTGAAAGTTGAATATGAAACCTTCACCGCCTCCTGAAATAACTAAAACATGAAAATAAATCATCCAAAAAGATGAACACAATCATATTAGGAGAAATATTTATTTATAATGTAAACTAAAAGTTTAAGAAGAATACCTCCTTGTTTTCTGCAAATGAACAACAAATATTTAAATATTCGTAAATGACAATCAAAAAACATAAAAAAATAGATAATAATTGAATTATACAAAACACCACAACTTTAAGGTTATTCTAACATGGTTTCCTTCCTATTTTCAAATCATGAATAAATCTAAATTAGATTATAGAATAATATTTCTCATTCCCAACAAATAACTATGAACATATTTATATGTAAAACTAAGACCTTTCAACTTACCAATTTAAAGCCATAAATATGGTTAATGTGAAAAAACTTTTTGAAAGGATCCTTCACATAAAAAAAAAAAAAAAAAAAAAAAAAACTATTGTGAGAAAGTTGAAGAGATATGATATAGATAGATACATTAGAAGTGAAATTAAAAAATAAATATTCCATAACTGAGACATTTTTTTTTTTTCGAACCAATAACTGAGACATTTAAGAGAGGAAAAAATATTTAGTTTATTCAAATAATACACATTAATATTTGTAGATATGAATAATGCATGTCTATCAATCAAAATGAACAATGCATATCTACCAATCAAAAAAACATAACCGAACCAATCAAAATGAACAATGCATATCTACCAATAAAATAAACATAACC
The DNA here is from genome assembly GCA_963675135.1 of Galeopsis tetrahit. Classification (NCBI taxonomy): domain Eukaryota; kingdom Viridiplantae; phylum Streptophyta; class Magnoliopsida; order Lamiales; family Lamiaceae; genus Galeopsis; species Galeopsis tetrahit. Next base: position 47,467,134 of record OY776126.1, on the reverse strand, counting down.
GAACGTGAATAATTAAAGAGAGAATTGAAAGGATAAGTCATTTCCTTATTTTTGTAATGGAGGGTACTCTAATTATAATTAATACATGCATTAACTTAGGCTGTTAGAAATTAAAAAACGCATGTTTCAAAGATTTTTGTCGCTGGTTGACACATAGATTGACACATGGCGAAATGACATGGCATACACATGGCGGAAGGAGGAGGAATCTCAAATGCACACGTGTCGAAAGCAGGAGAGCCCTCACCCTCCTTTTATATATATAGATTCAAGTAGTTTTGGCTTCATCAAAAAGGGAGAAATTGTTGGGATATGAATCATAAGACAAGTCCTAATTGATGAAAGTGTAGTTTTGATAAGCCAAAAAGAAGACTTGAATATATTCTAAGTGTTAATCGATCTGTTATGGAAGTCGTGTTGCATAAGACAAGATCAGATGAGTTATAAGTAAAACTGAAAATAGACTAAGTATGAAGAACAGTTTACTATATGATTTTTATATAAGCTATAATCATTGTATAGAAGCTTATGTTTATGTTTATGTTGAATTGTAGTAATAGTCTTTAGGATGACTAAGCTGATCTATAAAGCTTAAAGTAATGTAATAGATTAGATAGCTTAGATAGAACAAGCAGAGTTCTACAAGACAAGTGAAGACTATGAAGACAAGATGAAGACTTGATCAGACAAGACAAGTGCTGAAGAAAAGCTGAAATATTCTAAGTACAGAATATGAAAGAAGACAAGTCAAGTCAAGTTGAAGATATTCGTATCAAAAGGAAATATATGAAGTTTGTTATGGAATAACTGAATAACCGACGTATATTTTGAAGGTACATATCAAGGAAGTCGTTATAAGGAAGTTACATAGTTAGTTGGAAGAAGTTATCAAGAAAAGGTTGTTGGATAACAAACTTATCTTGAAGTCATGAAGTCTATAAATAGTTGTGGACGATCAACGATTGAAGACTACTGAAACTACAACTACTGAGTATATACTGAAGAAATCAAAGTAAGGAAACTCGCAGAGTTCGAAGCATTAGAAAATTCAAAGAAGAAGCCCAGAAAAGACAAGTCTATGAAGAAGAAGGCTTACGGAAGAAAACAGAGAAGTTTTTCTTTATAGTTTTTGTTTTACACAAGGTGCTAGTTACTTGTAAATTAGCTAGTTGTTAGATCGAATATATATCTGGAGATATAGTCGAAAAGATCAAAGTCTTATTTTTTGAGACTTAAAGCCACAAGACAAGTTAATAAAATTTCACGACTGGAATTGTGAGAGTGGATGTAGACAAGTTAATAAAATTTCTTATTTGTTAATTTGGATTAAAACATAAAGTTCTTGATATAATTGCAGAATAGACAAGTAAGGTTAACGTATATAGTTGAGTATAATTGTAAGGGCTCATAAACTGTTAATTCTGCATATACAATCTCTGATATTTTGAAAAAGATTTAAAAGTCTATTCACCTATCCCCTCTACACTTTTCTAGTTTATTCAATCTTAACACTCAACTTTGGGACCAACATATATGTAGGTCCCTAAGTTGAGTTAATATCGAGGGAAGCTAAAGAAAATGTCTAGAGGGGGGTGAATAGACTTTTCTAAAATCTTTCGATATATCAGAATTACAATGTGCGGAATACGAAATTAACAATGAGCCCAATTAAAGATTATACTCAACTTAATTCGAGAACTCTGTTTTATGTACTCAACTAGTCTTGTTCAGTTATGTATGTTTAATAAGTAAACAATTAATCAATTCAAACAAACAAACAAAACAGTAAAGTAAATCAAACACGAGATTTATAGTGGTTCGACAACTTGTCTACATCCACTCTCACAAACCCAGTTGTGAAATTCTTATTAACTCTTCCAATCGAGCAATATGTTCTTGTAGCTTTAAGTCCCAAGAAATAAGACTTAGATCTTCTCGATTATATCTCCAGATATATCTTCGATCTTACTAGCTATTTTACAAGTAACTAGCAACTTGAAACAGTAAACGAAAATAAAACTTCTCTTCGTTCAGTAGTAGCCTTCTGGTTTCTTCACTTGTCTTGTGTAGCTTCACTTTCTGAACTTCAATCTCTGAGAGAAACTTCGAACAATTCTTCAGTATGTAGCTTCAGTATATGTATTTCCAGTCAGTCTTTGAATGCTAAATACCTTGAGGTATTTATAAACTTTAGAAATCAAGAACTCAATAAGTTGTAACCAACTTTTCTTGAAAAAATAACTTCTAACTGAAACTTCTTATCCTTCCACGCGTTTCTTCAGTTAATTAGTTATTCCTTAACTAACTCTTCAATTTTATCTTCAACACGCGTTTCTGTAACTAACTTTAGTCTTCTTGTCTTGTCTTGTTGAGTCGTACCTGTCTTGTCTAGTAGACTGCGTCTTCTACTTATCTAGTGTAGTGGACTTCTTCAGATTACAACATAGAACTAATCTAGTCCTATCCTCTAATCCTAACAAGACTATTACATTACTTTAAGCTTCTTGTTATAAAGCTTAGTCAACTTATAAAACTATACAACGAATCTATCTATTATATTTAAAAACATGAGCTCTATACAACAATTATTCATAGCTCAATAATAATCTAAACATATGAAGTACTTATAAATCGTACTTATCTTTCAATAATACTTGTCTTTTAAAAACTAGTACTTGTCTTATGAATTCTACTGATCTGTACAAGATGATTTCAACTTAACTAGATTAGATTAGTCAATACTTAGAAAATATTCAAGTCTTCTTTTTGGCTTATCAAAACTTCATCTTTTATCTTTTATTCATCATTTAGGACTTGTTCTAGGATTCATATCCCAACAATTTCCCCCTTTTTGATGAAGCCAAAACTACTTAAATCTTTTCCACAATAATAGACTAGTTAAGTAGTTATCTTGTTTTAAACATCAAATAGTACTTATCTTTTCATTCATTCAGAAATATGATCAGTAGAGATTACAAATACTTAATCAAAATAAAACTAAGTAATCAGAGCAAAAAAAGCTAGTCTTGAAGAGTACCTTCTTCTGAATTTGGGACACAGAATGCTACTAGGAGTCTCTTATGAATTACTCTGATATGATCTTCAGTCTCGATCTTCTCCTTGTCAAGTAACTCTTCTTCAAATTTCTTGATCTGGTTAAGATCAACTCTTTTTCCTGAGCTTGTCATAGGAGTCTTCCATCTTGGAAAGATCGGTACTAAAATGTTGAAATTTGCAGCAGCAGATATCCTCAATATCAGATTCCAAAGCATTTGATTCTGACCTTCCATAAACTTATCGAACATCGAATACAGTTCATCTGAACTTTCAGAATCACCATACTTTCTGATTATCCAGTGATCAAGTTCCCATTGTCTCTTCACTTTGACCCATTCTTGACGATGCTCTTTGTCAATGAAGTAGTCAATGAACTGATCTTCCATTTTCTCTTCATCTTCCTTCAGCTTCTGCAAATTCTCAATATGTTTTTCTATCTTCTTTTTGCTTGCATAGTGAGATTCATCACTTGGATCAACAACCTTCTGCTTTTTCACTTTTGTTGTTGTCTCCATCTCTTTAGGCTCTTCTATCTGCATAGATTTCCTTTTAGATATCAGTCGAGTTTGAGTTTCAATTTCAACTTCAGGAGATGCAACAGCTTTGCCCTTCTCCTTCTTCTTCAACTCTTCTGCGTCAGCTTTAGCTTGCTCAACCTCTGCAGTTTTAACCAACCTGCCTCTGCCTCTCTTTGGCCTTCTGAGATCTTGCATAGCTTCAGCAGCTTCCTTCGCTTCTGGCTCAGCACTGGATTTAGATTTTTCAACTTCAACACTAATATCCACTGGTCTTGTCTTCTTTGTCTCTTCCCCCTTTTTGGCTTCATCAGTAGCCTGGAGAGAGAAAAGAGAAGTGAAACGAGTCATCTCTTCATACATGGCTTGCTTCATTAGACTCGTAGCTTTTTCAATCTGCTTTTCATGCGAACTGTTTTGACTCAACTTGTCCAGCTTGGTTGCCACCAACTCCAGCTTTTGAGTAGACAAGTTCAACTCATTCTTAAAATGTGTTGCGGTCAAACGTAACTTCTTATTTTCATCAGTCATAGCAGAAATAAGTTGTTGAGCTTGAGCTAACTGATCATAAGCTTCCTTCCTCTGAACATCAGCAACCTCGATTCTTGCTCTATAGACTCTTTCCAACTTCCTGGATTCAGTAGCTAGAACACGAGCAAAATCGACTGAACTCTTCTCCGAGTATTCAACCTGATCTTGGAGAAATCCTTCAAGTTGCTCAAACATATGTTGTCTGAATTCATCATCTATCTGATTGACTGCATTCACGATCATCTCTTTTGAACTTGTCACAAGGACATTGTTTTGTTCAACAAGAGTCTTCTGTAAATCAGATTTGAGAAAATCATCAATGGACGATTTTATAACACCTTTCAAGTCTGCTTTCAACTCATCTATGGAAGCAGTTGAGAATGATTGAGATGAATGACCAACTTCAACAGGAATGGCTTCTTCCCTGATCACGGCATCAGCAATAGAAATTACTTCATGTAATTGGCCTTCTATAGCAGTAGTTAAGACCTCGTCTTCCACTACGTCGGATTCTAGAAACACACTTCCAGCTATGGCTTTCAAACTCGGAAACGGACAATAAGGCACTATAGCTAACTTAGCTTCCTTAGCCTTCCTTATAGCTTCATCCAAGTCCTTTCTCAACAAAGCGTGCAACTTCTCCATATATCCACAAAGTTCAATGGGAAGTAAATCATCAGAATATCGATTAATAAAAGCAAAATCTGACCTTGGACTGTTATCATGATCTACTTGAAATCTGAACACAATGCCTCTCAACTGATTTGAGACATTGTCTAAGTCCAATATAGGATTAGTAGACTGGAGTTCTTCAGCTTGTGTGGCTTCAGACATCAAATTTCGATTCTGAGCACATCAAATCATCAGGAATGTTTAGCAATCTCTTTGCAAGAGCAGTGATGGCATGAGCTGGGAATAACTCTGAGTGGTCTTGAACACCACTGTTCTCCTTCTGCTCCATTTCCCAGTCCATAAAGTTGGAGATGCCTCCTTTTCCTAAGATGACTTCGAAAAGATCATTCGTGCCAGACTTCTTCAATGCCACCCAGGTGCATATACGTAGAAGTTTTTCAAACTGTTCTGATGCATAGTCGACTTCAATAGCTGAGAGCTTCTTCTTCAAGTTTCTGCTCATCTTCGAACGGATTCTCTTCTCTCTTAGGCTCATAGGATAATATACCAGGGATTCGAATCTTACTTCAGACGGGGTCTGAGTAGGTGGGGTCCCTATCTCAGTTGTTGCAGTGGCAACTGGCGTCTTATCTGAAGTAGATGGGTTAGAAGGTTCAACATATTCTGTTGAGGGTAGAGAGAGAGAGTTTGGACTGTGGTTTCTGGGGGCTCCAATGTGTCTTGGTTTGGTATGACAACTGTCGGAGTATCAGTTGTATCACTTATGGGAGTGTTTAAGGGAAGACTGGCTCTCAGCGGTCGTGCTGCCAGTACTTGTGAGGTTGGGGGTACAGGGCGAGGCCTAGATCGATGTGACCTAGCCTTGGTTCGAATAGAAGTAGACGGGAGAGAGAGAGGAATTGAAACAGATTGAGTAGAAGTACCAACCTGTATACTCGACTCGACTGGACGAGTAGGCGATTCAACTCTTACGAGAGTATACATCTCAGGAATTTGTTCACTCGACTCCTTCTCTTGATTCGACTCTTCATCTGACTGAGTTTTCTCTGAGTCGTCAGCACTGGACTCTGCCTCTTCAGACCCGGCTTGTGAAGAACTGGAAGAATTTGCATATGGCAACACTTCTGAATCATCAACTTGAACTTGCCTTGGGGCAGCTGGCCTTGCAGCAGCCTGCTTCCTCATCGCTTCTATTTTCAAGTAGAACTTAAGAGGATGAAATGGTTTTCCTTTGCTCCAATCACTCTTGTTGGGCATCAATAATGGGAGTAATATACTCAGCTTGTTTCCATATCCAACAGCCTGTGATACTACCCAATTTCGAGTATCAACATCCACTCTAACACTCCTTTCGAAGTACATCATCCTGTCAGCTATCAGCTTGAACCAGTTACCCTCAGTTATTCCATCATATATAGCTGCCATTATCCTTGTTTTGGCTTGGGTAACTGAGTCATGAGACCCAGTGGCACATAGAAGCATCTTGCTTGCTATGTCCAGCAAAGTGCGATATTTTTCCAAGAGTTCACCCTTCTTGGCTGTAGGAGCTTTACCATCTGGTTTTAGCTTCATTTTCTTACCACAGAAGATGCTTAAGTACCTCATCTCCTGACCTTCAGCATACTTCTCCACATCAATCGTTCCGATGGGTAGCTTCAACTTATCGAACATAACCTCCCGAGTGATTTCCACTCGATTTCCATCAATAAAAGATTCAATCACATCTCCCTGTCTGTTGGCGTTGGCATAAAATTCCAGAACCTCTTCCTCCAAAACAACTTGAGGAAACGCCTCTAGGTAGGGTTTTAGACCGCATCTGATGCATTTGGTCAAGATTTCCATATTTCCTTCCTTGTGATTTCCTTTGAAGAACAGAGATGGTTCAACATGCACCTTGTTGTCATTTATGTATCTCCCTAGATCGAACGGTGCCTGCATGTTGGAACTGACATCGAAAATAGAACGAATTGACATGATGAATGATTTGTTATGAACAATATAATCGAATTAGTAAGAAATCAATGTGTGCGCAAGTAGTAGAGTTATGAAAACGTGGGTTAGAATGTGTGCAAGTGTTGGGTTTTGTTTGAAACTGAATTTTCGATCCAACGGACAAGATTGAAGGATTAGATCCAACGGTCATGCCTTTTGGTATTCGGTTACGGAATCGAGAATACACTGTGTTTTGATTTTGTTAAATTTGAAATCCGCCTTTTCTATTGGCAGAAATGAGGAGTGTACTCATCTGACCTAACATATTCGTATTTTGGCGCGAATTGAATGTGTACACCTCATTAAATGGGGGTGTATAAATCCAATTCTAGGATATTCAAATTTTAACACTATCAAATTACTGTAATACCCTTAATTTGTTTCGAGTAAACACTTAATCCAACAGTAACAAGACGATGCTTAAGATTTAGTTGTGTAATCGTGAATATAATGTGAATTGATATTGTAAATTTTGGAATCCGACTATTCTATTGGCTAGAAAAGAGGAGTGTACTCATCTGACCTAGTCCGGTAGGTTTAGGCGGGAACTGGGTGTATACAACTCATTAAATGGAGTGTATAAATCAAGTTTTAGGGTTTTCCAAATTTCGCAATGCCAATTTACATTAATACCCTTAATTCACTTCTTTAAAACACTTAGTGAATCTAAATCACGAGAGAACTTATCTGGTCTGTTCGAGTTCATCATAACAGATTAGTAGGCTTTTTTGCACTAGACGAGTTCCCCCTTCGACTGTGCTTGTCTGTATGACTGTTGAACATCATCAAGTACATGTCTCATCTCGTGCGACGTATGAGAGTAGATACGAGTAGAAGAGCAGAATAATTAACATGAATATCATCCAAATGCAGTAATCAAGGTGTCGATTCAAGATGATTTTTAACAAACTTAAGAGTCAACATAAGGATCTTTAAGAAATCATAGATTCCCCCTTAAATGTATATTCCCTTAGTATTACCCTCAGCTTTACCAGCTTCCTCATCGGGTTGTTTGGTCATCTTGTCTGACCTTGTATACCTGTCTTGTTGATGAGTAGATGAGTGCTCTGTTTCTGTAGCAAACTTGTCTGTTCTCCATACTTCTTTATGATGTACCTGTCTGGTTAGGGTCTAGATCAATCAGTCCTAGACTAATGCATAATTCTCTAAAGCGAGCTTCTGGCAATAGTTTTGTAAAAATATCAGCTCTTTGAATATCAGTGTGAATCTTTTTCATGCGAATAATTTTCTTTTCAATATGATCACGTATAAAATGATGTTTCACATCAACATGCTTACAACGTGTGTGCAGAACAAGATTTTGTGTAATGGCAATAACACTGTTACTATCACAAAATATAGGAACATTTGATTCAATGATATTATAATCTCTAAGCTGTTGAATTAGCCAAAGCAATTGACTACAGCAGCTACCAACAACCATATACTCGACTTCAGTTGTGGATGTAGCCACACTGGTCTACTTTTTCGAAAATCATGAAATAATCTTTGTGCCTAAGAATTGACAAGAACCAGAAGTAGATTTCCTATCTATTCTACAGCCTCCAAAATCAGAATCACAGTAACCACTTAGGGATAAATCATCATTCGAAGGATACCATATACCACAATTGAAGGTTCCTTTCAAATATTTCAATATCCTTTTAGTGGTTTCCATATGACTCTCTTTTGGATTAGCTTGAAATCGAGCACATACACCAACAGAGAATGCAATATCAGGTCTACTAGCAGTTAAGTACAGTAATGAACCAATAAGACCACAATAATATGATTGATCAACACACTTACCATGTTCGTCTGGATCCATCCTGTAGGTGGGTAGCATAGGTACTCCAGTAGATTTGCAAGTTTTAATACCATACTTGTCTAGAAGATTTCTAGTATACTTGGCTTGATTTATGAAAATCCCATCAAGTGTTTGTTTTACTTGAAGACCAAGAAAGTAGGTCATTTCACCCATCATTGATATTTCAAACTTACTTTGCATGAGTGTTGAAAAACTTTCACTCAGCTTTTTGTTGGGTGAACCAAAAAATGATATCATCCACGTAAATTTGGACGAGTAAAATGTCTTTCCCTTCTTGTCTTCTGAACAAAGTATGATCTACTTGCCCTTAGTAAAACCATTTTCCAATAGAAAGAGAGAGAGAGTATCGTTGTAATACCCCAAAAATTTAATAATTGTTATAATAGTAATTAAATCAGTAAACTTATAAGTTAATATGCGAAAATAAAAGTACAATATATATATATATATGCTTGTATTTTTAAAACAAGAAATTGAATCAAATTGTTTTCAATAACTCTAGCTCTTCAAACGTATTATATATATATTAATAGTTGTTTGACACTCCCTTTCTTCTCATGGTCATGCATTTCTAATTAATATGAGGATTTAAGCCAATTGATGTAACGATTATAACAGTGCGTCGGTTTCAAATGGATAACATTTGCATTATAAAATTTCATAAATTAATACATGAAAAGTAACCGAATAAACCCATTTATCTTTCTTTAAAACTACTCCACCCTCACTCTTATATATAATGTTGTCGTCTTTATAAATGATACACAATGAACTCAAAATAGTTTTCTATATTCTTATTCGAATTATCATGCTACTCAATTACTAGAGATGTTAATTCCAATTTTAAGCGAGGACAATTACGAAGACTAATTCGTACGAGAATTTTACGTATCGCTTCCACGTTCATCTATCGAGTTGGGGATTTCTATTTTAATTGTTTGTCATTATTAAATGCGAACTGTGATTTTATTATTACTCATGTGAATTATGTATTGAGAAATATCGAGAAGTTGAGACAAACAGGTCATTTGACCTTTATAAACGAGAAGTTGAGACAATACATTAAATGCATGTTTACGTTTGTGGTAATTTAATTGCTTGTTGTATTTAGTTTTGACAAGCATGCCCCACTGAGCTGTGGTTTGCTCACCCCTTTATTTAAACATTTCAGATTTAAGGAGTTGGTGGTTAGGAGGTGTGGTGGATGATAAAATTATTATCATTTAATAAAATCAATCGAGTTTGTTCAATTAGTTAGTCAACTTTTCATGAAATATTGAGACGTTGTGGTTTCCTAGACATTCTTAAATTCTTTCGAGTTTTTATTTATTATTTAAGCTTCTGCTAAGTTAATTTTTAATTATTTTTATTGTAAAAGAAACTTGTAAGCTTCATTTATTAAGTGTAAATTTTGGTTCATGCCCTTAAAATTTTAAATGGTTAACTATATTTTGTAAAATCAATTTTTATGAAAATTGGAGCATGACAATCGTACCATGGTCTTAGAGCTTGCTTCAGTCCGTATAAGGCTTTCTTCAATTTGTACACTTGATTGCCTTTCACCTCGAAACCTGGAGGTTGTTCTACACACACTTCTTCCACAAGAATACCGTTATGAAATGCACTTTTAACATCCATTTGATATACAGTAAACTTCATATAAGCAGCATATGCAAGAAACAATCGAATGACTTCTAGTCTAGCAACAGGTGCATACGTTTCATCATAGTCCATGCCTTCAGCTTGTGAATAGCCATGGGCTACTAGTCTAGCCTTATTCCTAATGACTACATCATTCTCATCTTTCTTAATTTTGAAAATCCATCGTGTGCCAACTACATTATGGTGTTCTGGTCTATCGACAAGTTCCCAGACGTCGTTTCAAACAAACTGGTTCAACTCGTCTTACATATCGATGATCCAATTACTATCAGCCAATGCCTCTTTAACGGTTTTAGGCTCGATAGATGAAAGGAAACAACACCAGCACAACATAGATGGACTCAGCTGTTCTTGCGACTCAAAGAGTTGTCGTCTAGTCTTTACACCAATAGTAGAGTCACCAATGATATTTTCAGTGTCATGAGCAGATTTCCATGTTTTTTCTAGACTTAACAGTCATGTTATCATCATCTAAATCAGCTACGACATCATGTATTTCAACATCATTTGTATCAGCAGTTTTAATAGGAGTAGACGAGTCAACTAGAGCAGGCATGTCAACTAGTCTGAGGACTTACCTTTGGCACTTACCTTTACCTCATCATCCGACTCGGGGGCTTTCATGAATGGATTGTAGGCTTGAACAAATTCGTATACTTCTGATTCTTTTTCCGTTTGGATCAATAAGTCGTCCACTTTCTTACTGATCTGGTCGGTAGACGAGTCTTGTCGAGTAGTTAAACACTTTAAATGCTTTGCTAGTCGAGGAAACGCATTAGCATCAAACGCATTCAACTTACTTTTCTCATTGTTATGGATGAAACACTTGCATCCAAATATATGGAAATATGAAATTCTGAGCTTTCTGCCTTTTCATACCTCATAGGGCGTCTTACCTAGTGCCTTATTAATTGAACTTCTGTTCTGGGAGTGGCATGCAGTATTGATCGCCTCTGCCCAAAACTTTTGAGGAGTATTATACTCGGCCAGCATGGTCCTGCAGGCTTCCTTGAGAGTTCTATTCCGTCGCTCAGCTACACCGTTTTGTTCTGGCGTCCTAATTGCACTAGTAAGGTGCTGGATACCACGTTTAGAATAGAAATCTTTGATATAGCAATTAATTAATTCAGTACCCTTGTCACTACGGATTTTGACAATGGACTGATTCTTCTCAACTCGTATCTTTTTCAACAGACCAGGTAGAAGAGTTTGTGTATCACTCTTCTTGTGTAAGAAGACTACCCAAGCGAACTTAGAATAATCATCTACCACAACAAGCATGTACCTTCTACTGTTCAAGGTTGGAGGAGTAATTGGACCATGGAGATCCATATATAGTAGTTCTAGGACTCTACTTGTCGAGAGAGTAGAAATAGATTTAAAGGAACCTTTTACGTGTTTACCTTTCTGACAAGCATCGCATACATGTGACATGTAATAGATTTCGTTGGGTATACCTTCAACAAGGTAATCTCTTGCAATCTTATTAATCACCTTAAAGTTCATGTGACATAGGCGTCTATGCCATGGCCAACTAATCTCTTTAGGGTTCTTACTAATAAGACAAGTATCCCTCGGACAGCTATTCGAATTCACGATGTATACGCTGCCTTGTCTTATGCCGACGAGTAGTACAGTGTGAGTCCTCTTGTCGATGATCTCGCATTTTCGACTCTTGAATTGTACCTTATAACCACGATCACAAAATTGCGAAACAGATAATAAATTGTACTTCAAACCTTCTACGTAGGATACGTCTTGTATCTCTACATCTCCATTTCTGATGTAACCAAAGCCTTTTGTAATGGCCATTGAGCTATCACCCAAGATTACCCTGGGTCCGTCTTGCTCGCAGTAGCTCGATAGAAGAGCCTTAGTACCTGTCATGTGGTGCGTGTTGGTCCTGAACGAGTAGTGAATGGGTTTAAAGTCTAGAGGGGATGGGTGAATAGACTTTAAAACTTTTTAATTAAAGAATAAGGACCTCTTATGATTACTATGTCAGCTGGACTACAAGTCTGCTGGTCCAGAAGACAATAGTTATCTGATAGAGTGTTTTATATGCGGAAGTGAGTAGGCCTTTTATTTAGACTCGTTCTATTGACTTTTGAAAAACTCAATTAGATGTTTTAACTAAAATACTGAGCTGATGCTGGTTTGAAACAAATGTGGCCTGGTTTGCAAAGGTGTTTCAAATCATAATATGCATTACGATAAAGATAAGTAAACTGAAATGTAAAGTGAAGAAAGTAAATAACACCGTAGATTTATAGTGGTTCGGATATACGATCCTACGTCTACTCTCACGTTCCAAATGTGAAGTTAATTCCTTTAATTTCTCGAAAATTACAAGGGCTTGTCCTCTATAGTCCCAAGAGAAGGACTTTGAGATCTGAGCAGTTCCAAACTGCTACGGTCTCCACAAGTGATTTGAGAGCACTTGCATTCCTACAGGGGTTCAAAAAATAAACCTTATGGTGGGGGTTTTTGGGTTTTTGAATTGATCCAACTAATGGTTCAAGCTTATAAATTGCTTAACCACTATGCCTAAATCAAAGGATATACAATGTGTATTTGGATTCAGGTTCTTTGGTTGGATGAGGAAATAACTTAAGAGCTAAAAGGTATTCTAATACTTTTCTGGGCTCTTGAGAATTCTTAACAATGTGTTGCTTTTTGGCTTGCTTGCTTGATTAGCTTCAGAATTCTTGCGTAGTTTTTCCGTTGTTGTTCTTCCTCATCTTCTTGTATTTATAAGGAGGATTGATGTAACTAGTAGTTGGAGTTGACTAGCTGTTAGCAATATTTCTTTGTGAGTTTGATTGATTCCTTGATTCCAGCAGCCTTGATCTTGATTGCTTCAATTTTGGGATCTTTGTCAATCTTCTATATATGGTAAGTCTTTGTTTGAATTTCATAAGATGACTTTGGAATCAGCCGAGTCTTTGACGAGCTACGAGTCTACTGATCTTCTCTTCTAGTTATCTGGTTAACTCGTCTGGCCTGGTATAGTCTGTCTTCTGATAACAGGTGAGTATTTACTCTTCTGTTCTGGAAAATACTTGTGCTGACTTTGGGCCATCTTCGACTTGGACTTTATCAGCTAAGAAGGTATACAAGCACCTTACTTATCTGATCTTCAAGGATCTTCTAGTCTTCATATCTTCTACTCTTCATCTCTTGAGATTGCGCATGTAGGCTCAGGCTTTGCCAATCAGCTGAGATACATACAACTGATTGCAAAAGACTAGAAAAATAGCTGAGCTGATCTATACAGATATCAGCTGATCCTATTACATGTATTTTATAAACTCTAAGTGTTTTGACCATCAAAACTATCCTATCACAGAAGGGACTTAGGGTGAATTTATATCCCAACAATTTCCCCCTTTTTGATGAAGCCAAAACTAAACTTGATAAATGCTCCTATGAATAGGATAAAAGTTTATAAAACATTTCATGATGTTTCTGATAAAGACAATGAGAATTTGTCTTGTAAGTAAAAAGAACGGTTACTTGTATAAAAGATTTGGAGTTTACAGATTACAAGTTTTAGTATCTTTGAACTTCTTGAATAGTCTTCATCAGGTCTTCAGTTCTTCAAATGCGGTAGGCAAGGTAAAGACGAGTGCGAATTTCTTCCATGTGTTGCAGAATTCTTCAATGTGGATCTTCTCCAGAATTCTTTTGACTTCTATCATATTTGTTCTTCGAGAATCTAGGGTAGGTGGCTCCCAGACAGGGTCTTTAGGAGTTAGGATTTTGTAGCCTAGTTCTTTAGATGATTTGACTGTTTCTGTCCAGAGCACTTGATCTTCAATTTGCATGAACTGAGGGAATTGAAGAAATTCTTCTTCATAGGTGGGAAGAGGGCCTAATTTTCTGACTATGTGGTGAGCTAGCTGCCATTTCTTCTTCAGAGGATACCATCTTGGTAGCTCGTCTGGAAGTACCAGCATATCCACATATGTGCTGTCAGTTACTCGAGAACTTTCTTCTCTTTCTTTGTCCTTCAGTGCTTTCCTGAGTTTGGCCAATTTTCTCTCGAATATTGCCTTTACTGCCTCCGCATCATTGAGTTTCTTCTGTTTGAGCTCTTGAGCTTCTTGCATCTTTCTTTTCTTCAGTTCTTGAGCCTCTTTCTCTTCTGCTGTAGGCTCTGCTGGAACTGTTGATGTTTCAGCTGCCTTTCTCTTTCTTGTCATTCTCATATCAGGAGTTGACTCTTCTGTGGCAGTGATCTGCAGTTTAGTAGTAGCACCTTGGGCTTCATCTTGAACAAATTCTTTTCCTTTTCTGTTCTTGATTTTACTTTTCAAACCTCCCAAGGTTTCATTCAGGTCATCTTGAGCTACCACTAGTTCAGCTTGCTGGGCAGTAGACTTCTCCAGAGCGTTTATCAACACATCTTCCCCCTTTTTGGCTTCAGCAAGAGCAGCCGCAAAAGGCTTCATGGCATTCAGGATTTCAACCTGAAGGGTCTGCTTGAGAGCCATGGCATTGACTCTGCTGACATATGTGAGGTGGGTGATGCTATGCTCCAGAACTTGAGCGTGAGAAGTAGAGGCAGAAGCCTTTTCTAACTAGGCTGTTAGGGTCTCCAATTTGTCTGCTGTTTCTTTCAGCTGAGCCCTTAACTTCTCATTTTCTTCAGCTACCGTTGAGAGTAGAGCTTGTCCTTGAGCAGCTCTAGCTTCAGCATCATCGAGCCTAGTCTTGTAGATGGTCTCCATGCGTGTTGTCTCATTGGTGTAGAGATCAGCAAACATTTTGGTTCTGTTTGCTGTCCTTTTCATCTCACTGTAGATATATTCTTCTATCTGATTATGGAGTGACTCACCAAATTTGTCATCGATATCATAGATTTGGTTTGTAAGGCGAGTCCTCTGCTCCTGTGCAGCCTTTTCAATATATCTAGCCAGCTGCATGCCTAGCCCCTTCTCGAAGTGCATGTCTATTGCTTCCCTGACTTGAGCACACACATCTGCTCTAATATCAATAGACGAAGTAGAGGGGGAGGCAGTACCTTGAGGTTGGTGTTGTGGAATCTGAGTGATGTTTGGATTAAACACAACCAATGCAAGTCCTCTTTCTTCTACAGTTAGATATCCTTCATTCAAAAAGTTTGCTGTGGCATCAACCAGATGAGCAAATATCCTTCTTTCTTTTTTATTCGGTTGACAAATGAAGTGATCGAGCTCATTCTTAGGCATGAAATAAGTTGGGATTGTCAGCACTTCCTTTTCCTTTACTTCTATCTTAGCTGTCTCAGCTGAGTCATCTGCCAGTGCTGTGTCAGTTGTCTTCAGCTGATCTTGAGTTTGATCAGAAGCTATGGTGGTCTCTGGTGCTGGAACTGATTGATCCTCCGTAGTGGACTTGGAGGAGATTCCTAGAATCCTTTCACAAGTTCTGGCCAGAGCTTCTGTGGGTAGCAGTTCAGTGAAAGATTTCACTTGGGCAACTTCCTTCTGTTCCATTTCCAAGTCAAGGAAGTGAGCCACACCACCCATTCCTTCCATGACCTCAGCAAGGTCATCTACCTCATCTCTTATGAGTTCAATCCAAGTACATACCCCGAGTACTTGCTCAAACTGGATTGACTTTTCATCAACTCCAGGCACAGTAGATATCAGTAGATTGGCTATCCTAAATCTCATTATCTTTTCCCTTGTGCACATAGGATAGTTCACCATCTTGAACTGTGATTGAGGTTGAGAGGGTGCTTCTTATGCCAATTTCTCGGGTACAGAAGAGGTATTGGGGTCAGGAGATTGGGTTATTGGGATGGTTTCCTCTGCTGTGTGAGTATCAGCAGGGGTTTGGGAAGTATTGTTCGTGGGGTCAGATGGGTTTATGAGTTTAGGGGATTGTGGTTTCTGGGTTTGTTCCTCTACTATGTGAGTATCAGCAGGGTTTTGGAGAGCAGTGTTTGAGGGTTCAGATGGGTTAGCATTGTCAGTTGGGTCAAAAGCTGAGATTGGAGCTATGTCCATTGGAGTGGGAGCCTGGATTTCTTCGACTTCTTGGTGAAAGAGGAGTTATTTTTCTTTCTCTTCAGGCTCTTTGACAGTTTAGAAGGAGTAATTGAAATAGAAGGAGTTGAGATACCTGCCTTTTTTAGAGGAGAGGTAGAACGGGTAACATTTGAATCCGAATGGGAGATGAGCCCTGATCTGATCAGCATCCTTATTTAGGCTAAGGTCTGATTGTCATCATCATCAACAACAACAGCCTTCTGATGGGCTTCCTTCTTTTTGTGTCCCTCCTCTTCTTCAGCAGATTCAGCAGAATCATGCACAAATTCCTCATCTTCTGCTTCAACATTAGCTGCATCTGCTGAAGATGCTGCAACTAATTTCTTTTTCCCTTCCTTCAGCCTTGCTGCCTCAGCAAGAGCTTCCTTCTTCAAGTACCATTTGGATGAATGGAACTTCTTGGCTGGCCCCATTCTATAGTTCTTGAGGAGGATATCTGGGAGGATTATGCTCAGCTTGTTTACAAAGTTGACAATGGATGTAACTATCCAGTTTTTCTTCTGTACATCCAGAGATACCTTCTTTGCTTCTAGAGCAATTCTGTCCATGAAGAGGCCTTGCCAGTCTCCATCTATTTGATCCCAAATAGCAGCCATAACACGAACTTTAAGAGTGGTGACTACATCATGACTGAAAGTATTTCCCAGTAGCATCTTTCCTGCTATATCCATTAATGTCTGGAACTTCAGATCCAGTTGTGGTTTTCGAACTCCAGTTGCGTTTTCTGCCTTGACTCTTCCATCAGTGAAAAACTCAATGTATTCCTTGCCCATTATGTAGGTAGAAATATTGATCTGAGTACATCTCGAGTAATCTTTACTCTGTGTCCACCCATATAGCTTTCAACATACGAACCTCGTAACACAGATTTCGAATAGAAAGCCAACACATCCTGCTCGTATACATTTGTTGGTGCTGCCTGGAGAAATTCATGAAGTTTGAGATTGAGGCAGCGGAGGAGTATCTCCTTCTTTTCTTCTATGTGTTTCCCTTTGAAGTAAAAATCTTGCCCAGTTTTGACCACTTTGCAGTATCAAGGGTTCCGGTGATCTTGGTTTTCTCATCATAGATATCAATAATACCCATTCTGAGATTTTTGTGAAGTGATAAAAGAGTAGAATGCTTTGATGAATGAATTTCAGAGTGAGAGTGTTATTGAGTAGAAAGAAATTTTGAGAGCGAAAGGGTTTTGAAGAATGGCTTTGATACACGTGTTATGCAACACTAAATAAACAACCGCAAGTATACGACGTCTATCGTAGTGTGATAAGCACGAGGTCGATCCCACGAGAAGGTTAAAGCATAAAAGTGGAGTTTGCTAGTCGAATTCTAAGTAGACGTGACCGAAATTTTGAATAAAATGTTTTACTCTAAAGTTACCTACCAAGTGTCACGAATAAGCAACAAAGAGCAAAGATAAAATCGATCAAATGGCATACAAATCACAAAACGAAAGTAAAATGGATGTAAACTCAAAGAGAAAAGGTGGGTTCCAAGGCAATTGTAGTATTTAGACGTCCGTTTATAAGAGTTATCTCGTTTAAATGGCCATTAAGGTTATCTCAAATAGGGTGATCACACAAGAAGAACTAATCGATCTCTCGATACAAATTAATCCAAAGACGCAATGTAATATAAGCTCGTATGTCTACATCACAAACATTACACCATCTAAAATAGCTCCTAAGACCATTCGATTCCCTCTCCGATAATTAATCCTCTCTCGAGATCATAATAATACCGGGTTGCACATTCGCATACGATTAAATGGAATAAATCTCTCGATACTACCCCAATTAACAATGAATCAAGCAAATCATTATGGCCACTAACAACATGCTTTGCAATGGATAGTTGAATATGCAAATAAGAAATAAACACCAATTAAAGCAAGAATTTACTCATAAACATCAATCCAAATCTCTACAATGCCTTAGAACCACAAGTTGTTTAGCTAGCTACTAACATAATGAAATTATAAAATCCAAGTGAAATAACTAAATAAAATGGAAAAGAAAGAGAAAGCTTAGTCTAGAATGTGGTAGGGAATGGAATTTTGGGATCTATTGCATCCTTTCTTCCTTGATTTGGTGAAGAATTGATGAAGATATGGCCAAAACACCTCCAAGTATGTGTAACTATGTGTGGATTGGGGGAGAATTGCTTGTAATTCAAGAAATGGGGCTTATATAGTGTTGGGGTAGGGTTTGAATGCCAAAATTGCAAGTTGGTCCTTAAAAAATGGCCAAAATAGGGAAACAGCACCGAAAATGGGGATAGCACGGCCGTGCACGGAGCACGACCGTGCAAAATAGCATTGGGGCGAGCAGGTGCTCGGCCGAGTAGGGTGCTCGGCCGTGCTGGGCGAAAATGGGATCGGGGAGTGCTCGGCCGTGCTGAGTGATCGGCCGAGGCGATGCGGAGCAGGGGCGACGGGATGCTCGGCCGAGCTGGGAGCTCGGCCGTGCTCAATCGATGTGTGCCATGGGCCAAATGTTCTCGGTCTCGAGGGGCGTTTATCCGAGACAAGGGCTCGGCCGTGGCGTTGCTGTGGTGCTCGGCCGAGAAGGGTGCTCGGTCGTGCACTTCGGATTTCCTCTTGGCTCAAAAACTCTCGGTCTCGAGGTGCACTTGCTCGAGCACGCGTCTCGGGCGTGCTCGCGCTCGGTCGACTTCGGCCCTTTCTCGTTTCGTGCATATCTTTCGCCTCGGGTGTCGGATTGACTCGATTCCTTCGGCTAATCCACTCCGTTTTTCGAGACGAATCCAACCGTGCACTCCTCTTCCTGATACAGCAAAGTATGGTTGCTGTTTTGCTCCAAATTCCATCGTATTTCCTATAAAATCGACAAAACACAACCTTTCTCTCATTTCGGCTCAAACAATCATAATCAATGCATAAATCAATGAAATCCACATCAAAACACGCTTAACATGTGCCTCTAAAACGTGTAAATTCCACCCG
Organism: Galeopsis tetrahit; assembly: GCA_963675135.1. Lineage (NCBI taxonomy): Eukaryota > Viridiplantae > Streptophyta > Magnoliopsida > Lamiales > Lamiaceae > Galeopsis > Galeopsis tetrahit. Next base: position 47,447,913 of record OY776126.1, on the reverse strand, counting down.
AATCAAACTCCCCCAAACTTAAAATGTTGTTTGTCCTCAAACAACTAAGCACTTAAAGCAATGAGGGTGGAATGATCACAATGGAATATTCAATGTAATTCACACATGCAAAGTAAGATGTAGTGATATTTCTTTCTCAAAGTGCATCTCTCAATGAAGGTCATAGGCTCACTATTGCAATTCACACTCATGGATCAAAGAATGCATAAACACACAACACATTGTGAATGGGAAACATAATCCAAATGCTCAAGTCCTCTACTCACATGATATAGTGTTTCTCTCAAACACACAAACAAATTGAGGATATTAATGCACTCATCAACTAAGTTATGCTATGCAATCACCATATGCTTGCCCAACTTCTACTTTTCACCACACTCAAATGCTCAACAATGTGATCAATAGGACTTAATCAAGGATGTAACATTGGCTCTTTGGACAAGGTAGGATGAATTTGGGAGTTTGTGACTCTTCTAGTGGAGGACAAAGCTTGTTGTTTTACAATGTGTGCTTTCACTTTCAAAGCTTTACAAACTCCATCCTCACTTTTCATTTTCCATTCTTTTTCAAGCATTCATCACCTTATCTTTTGAACCATTTTTCTTTTCAAGCTTTTGGGGCCCTTTGTCCCTCTTTTCTTTTCCTTGATTTTCTTTTCATCTTTCTCTTTTTCTTCTTTCAACTCTTCCAACTTTTCTTTTCACCAAAGATGTTCATTCAAGCACATGTTTTCCACTTTGTCTTTTATCCCCCACTAGATATAGGAATCAAAAGGCTAAGTGGTTAACATTGTAGTTTGCCAAGAAAGTGAGGAATTAAGCTCAAGGGGCTAACTACGGAAAATTACTTCGGTTTTGGGAAATTTTGGCTAAATGACTCCTTTAGAACAAGATGGCCTATATCACATCACATAGTTTCACACAATCATGCTTTCACACAAGAACTTAGGCAAGTTCTAGGATTACTAGCAATAACATAGTCCACTCTCAAATGAACTAAACCGGATTACATGCTCGATTTAAGGCTCAATTCTCACCGGTTTATTCAATAGGACTCTCACATTCATCAAATGTTCCCAAGCAACAACACATCATGCATCCATGCTATCAAAGATCACAAATATGAACACAATCATGATACTATATCCAACATCAATCATGCTTACATTCAAAGCAAATAGACACCACCACACATACTCAACAATGGATTCCAATGACTATTCATGCTCACATTTCACCAAATGTCCACTACCCAACATATGATCAAAACCAACTCAAACAATATAATCATGTGAAAGCCAAGTGTGCGCCGGTGCAAAATGTGACATAAGTAGAATGACGAACCGGTGCAAGGGTAACAACTAGTAAAAAAAAAATGAAAGAAAAATAACTCCCCCAAACTTAGAATTTTACTATGTATAAATTCTAAGTTTGGGGCTACAAGTTGTTACCTCCCTCCTTGCACATCCAAAGCTCTTCAAAGATGACCATTGCAACACTTGCTTCCTCCACTCCAAAGTTGGCTTTGCTTCTTCTTCATTCTCCAAGACTTGCTATCCATAGTATTCTTCATCCATACCTACAAAATAAACCAAGCTATCAACACTATAAAAGCAATAAAAACAAGAAAGCAATAAAACCTTGGGTTGCCTCCCAAGAAGCGCTATTTTTAACGTCCTCTACCGGACGGTTCTCCTTTGAGGGGAATATCAAGTCACCCCCTTGTCACCCTTTTTCTTGACCTTCCTTGCCCATACAACTTTCTTAAGTCCATCAAAACACCCACTTAGAGCCGTCAAAACGGGCTGGGCCCGTTGGGCTAGCCCGCCCCGCCACTAAAAATAGTGGGTTGGGTTAGGATTTTCCAAGCCCGCCAGGAGGCGGGCCGGCCCGTTTGGGTTGCGGTCTTTGGCGGGCTGGCCCGCCATTTTTTAATTTTTTTTAACATTAAAATATAAAAAAAATATATTAATATTTTTGGTTCTTTTCAAGACTTGAACCCTACACCTTAGACCTAAGTTATAGTTCTCTAACCATTTCACCTATCCAACTTTGTGTTAAAAACAATATATATTAAACTTAACTAAAAGTAAAAACTCTAGGGCATGACAGATTATAGAAACAACTGCATTTTTCCTTCTTTCTTCATTTTCTTTACTCATAATACCTATTTTATTTATACCGTATATAAAATATATGTATATTATTAATTTGTTATTATAGTTTATAATATACAGTACTATACAATTAATAATGACAATATTTCTATTTAGTTTTTTTTTCTTAATTAAGTAATTACCGTAATTCTCTATGTTCTTATTATATATATATATATATTAATTTTTTATGTTTTTTTTTTAAGAATTTAATAAAAAAAAATTAAAAAAAAAAAAAAAAGTTGGCCCGCCTAAACCCGCGGCCCGTCCATTTTTGGGTTGGGTTGAGGTTTTGGCAGCCCGCCTGACAAACGGGCTGGCCCGCCCCGTCCCGCCAAATGGCGGGCTTTTGCGGTTTTGGCCCGCCCCGCCCCGCCGGCCCGTTTTGACAGGTCTACACCCACTAGCTAGCCCATCCGGCTCTTCAACCATATCATAAGATGTTAATGCCTCATTCATCCCCAAGTTTGCACAAGTAGCTTTCTTTGATTTGGGGGAGTTTTTGAAGAAAACTCCCCCAAACTTGGCCTTCTTGCCCATCTTCAACTCATCGTCTTCCACCTTGGGATTCTCCTCCACAATATTTATCTTGGGCTCTTCTTCTACCTCCTTTCTCATTGGTATTGGGGGATATTCTCCCTTGGGAAACCCATACTCTCCAGTCTCATCGTTTCGGAGTTTGATAGCTCTAAACATGTCAATTGTAACTATCTCTTGGTTCATTCGAAGCTCCAACTTTCCATTCCTCATATCAAGAATAACCCCTCCGGTTGCCAAAAATGTCCTTCCCAATATCAATGGAATGTTTTTGTCTTCCTCCATGTCCAAAACCACAAAGTCTACCGGAAAGAGGAGGTTGCCGATTTTGACCAATACATCCTCCGCTATACCCAAAGGGTATGTCATAGACCTATCCGCCAATTGAAGGCTCATTGTGGTTGGTGTGAGCTCTCCTAAACCAAGTGATTTGAAGAGTGACAATGGCATGAGGTTGATGCTTGCTCCCGAATCACATAGGGCTCTTAATGTACCTCCATCTCCAATAGTGCATGATAAAGTGAAGGATCCGGGATCCCTAAGCTTTGGAGGTAGCTTAGCTTGAATTATGGAGCTACAATGTTCGGCTAAGTGCACCATCTCATATGCCTCCATTTTCCTCTTGTGTGACATTATCTCCTTCAAGAATTTGAAGTAATGTGGTATTTGTTCAAGAGCTTCGGCGAAAGGGATGTTGATATGGAGTTTCTTGAACATCTCCGCAAACTTGCCATCCAAGTTCTTCTTCTTCATCCTCTGAGGATATGGAATGGGCATTACATTTTTACTAAACAAAGGAGGGATTGCCTCCCCACTCTTCTTCTTCCCTTCTTTCTCTTTCACTAAGCCATCATCTTGGTTAACACCCTCGGGTGCCATTACCACTTCCTCCTCTAACGGCATCTTGGGCCCTTCGTAGCTTGTCCCGCTCCTTAGCCTTATGGCGTTACATTGCTCCTTAGGATTTAGCTCCGTGTTAGAGGGGAATTGCCCCGGAACGTGTTGCTTTCCAATGGCATTAGCGAGTTGGCCTATTTGCTTTTCTATGGCCTTCACATTGTTTGCCACATTCTTGATCATCTCAACATGCTCATCAATTCTTTGCCAAGTCTTGTTTGCATTCTCCCTAGTCTCTCTCATGAATTTCGTGGTTTCCCCCATAAAAGCACCAAACATATCCTCCATTGATGGCTTTGATGAAGACTCCACAATAGCTCCATCTCTCACATTGAAATTTGGAGGTGGGATGATGGCATTCCTTGTGTTGGCATAGGAGAAATTCTCATGTTGCCTCAAATTCGGATGATATTGGTTGGGATTGGAGGGACTTTCATAGGCTTGCCTATCGTTCCAACCTCTCTCTCTAAATTGCCTATCCCTTTGATTGTTCATGTAGTGGGCTTCTTCATATTGCTCATCACGTGGCCCCACTAAAGCTTTAGCCGTCATAAGAGATATCAATTTATCCACCTTGTTGGAGAGTTTAGTATTCTCATCCAAGTCTTGGGTTGAAGCAACTTTCCGGTTTTGTCTTCTCTCGGATGGCCATTGGTTGCCATTCTTAGCCATTTCTTCCAAGAGCACATACCCTTCTTCCGTCATCTTTCCTAGCAAAGAACCTCCACCGGCCGAGGCATCCACCATCCCTCTCGTTCGATGGTCCATCCCATTGTAGAAATAGCAAATCAATTGGTCTCTTGAGAACCCGTGTTGAGGACAACTCCGTATAAGATCCTTAAAACGCTCCCAAGCCTCGGCTAAAGATTCATCATCGTCTTGCATGAAGGAAGAAATTTCTCCTCTTATCTTGATTGTCTTGCTTGGAGGAAAGTACTTCATGAGAAAAGCATCTACAAGATCGGCCCAATTTTCGATGGTCCTTAGATCAAGAGACATATACCATTGCTTAGCACGATAACAAAGTGAGAATGGGAACAATTGGAGACGAATATAATCTTGAGGAACTCGGTTTATCTTCACCGTCCCACTTATCTCTAAGAATTGAGATAAATGGAGGTTGGGATCCTCCTTCGACAACCCTCCGAATTGGTTGTTTTGCACCATCATGATTAGTGCCGGTTTGAGCTCAAAGTTATGAGCGTCAATGGGTTCCCTACCCGCTCCTCCATAAGGTCTAGGGATGGGACGGAAGTGGTCTCTCAAGACTCTTTGATTCCCGTTTTCCTCCCGTTGCTCTCCATCTCCTTCCACATTTGCATTTCCTCCATTCCTTCGGTTGAGGTTATCTCTCATGCCTCCTTGTGGTCGATTACCACCATTTCCATTTGGCTCCACTATGCCTTCAATATCCTCTTGGTTCCTTTCCTCTTCCACAATAGGATTCTCCCTTCGATTCATGGTTTCTAATTCAATCCTTCTTCTTTCGGCGTTTTGTCTTCGACAATGAGCTTCGATTTCCGGGTCTAGGGGTAGCAAATCTTGTTGATCTCTCCTAGCTCGGGTGATCATATGCCATGTCTAGACAAAAATTCAAAAGAAAGCAAGTAAAATCAAAGTAAAATGAACAAATATTTTTGAATTTTTGCAAATAAGGAAAGCAAGTAAATTGTCTAAACTAAAACTCTCCTAGCCTACACTCTAGAGCTTATAAAAACCTCCCCGGCAGCGGCGCCATAAACTTGATACACGTGTTATGCAACACTAAATAAACAACCGCAAGTATACGGCGTCTATCGTAGTGTGATAAGCACGAGGTCGATCCCACGAGAAGGTTAAAGCATAAAAGTGGAGTTTGCTAGTCGAATTCTAAGTAGACGTGATCAAAATTTTGAATAAAATGTTTTACTCTAAAGTTACCTACTAAGTGTCACGAATAAGCAACAAAGAGCAAAGATAAAATCGATCAAATGGCATACAAATCACAAAACGAAAGTAAAATGGATGTAAACTCAAAGAGAAAAGGTGGGTTCCAAGGCAATTGTAGTATTTAGACGTCCGTTTATAAGAGTTATCTCGTTTAAATGGCCATTAAGGTTATCTCAAATAGGGTGATCACACAAGAAGAACTAATCGATCTCTCGATACAAATTAATCCAAAGACGCAATGTAATATAAGCTCGTATGTCTACATCACAAACATTACACCATCTAAAATAGCTCCTAAGACCATTCGATTCCCTCTCCGATAATTAATCCTCTCTCGAGATCATAATAATACCGGGTTGCACATTCGCATACGATTAAATGGAATAAATCTCTCGATACTACCCCAATTAACAATGAATCAAGCAAATCATTATGGCCACTAACAACATGCTTTGCAATGGATAGTTGAATATGCAAATAAGAAATAAACACCAATTAAAGCAAGAATTTACTCATAAACATCAATCCAAATCTCTACAATGCCTTAGAACCACAAGTTGTTTAGCTAGCTACTAATATAATGAAATTATAAAATCCAAGTGAAATAACTAAATAAAAAGGAAAAGAAAGAGAAAGCTTAGTCTAGAATGTGGTAGGGAATGGAATTTTGGGAGCTATTGCATCCTTTCTTCCTTGATTTGGTGAAGAATTGATGAAGATATGGCCAAAACACCTCCAAGTATGTGTAACTATGTGTGGATTGGGGGAGAATTGCTTGTAATTCAAGAAATGGGGCTTATATAGTGTTGGGGTAGGGTTTGAATGCCAAAATTGCAATTTGGTCCTTCAAAAATGGCCAAAATAGGGAAAAAGCACCGAAAATGGGGATAGCACGGCCGTGCACGGAGCACGGCCGTGCAAAATGGCATTGGGGCGAGCAGGTGCTCGGCCGAGTAGGGTTCTCGGCCGTGCTGGGCGAAAATGGGATCGGGGAGTGCTCGGCCGTGCTGAGTGATCGGCCGAGGCGATGCGGAGCAGGGGCGACGGGATGCTCGGCCGAGCTGGGAGCTCGGCCGTGCTCAATCGATGTGTGCCATGGGCCAAATGTTCTCGGTCTCGAGGGGCGTTTATCCGAGACAAGGGCTCGACCGTGGCGTTGGTGTGGTGCTCGGCCGAGAAGGGTGCTCGGCCGTGCACTTCGGATTTCCTCTTGGCTCAAAAACTCTCGGTCTCGAGGTGCACTTGCTCGAGCACGCGTCTCGGGCGTGCTCGCGCTCGGTCGACTTCGGCCCTTTCTCGTTTCGTGCATATCTTTCGCCTCGGGTGTCGGATTGACTCGATTCCTTCGGCTAATCCACTCCGTTTTTCGAGACGAATCCAACCGTGTACTCCTCTTCCTGATCCAGCAAAGTATGGTTGCTGTTTTGCTCCAAATTCCATCGTATTTCCTATAAAATCGACAAAACACAACCTTTCTCTCATTTCGGCTCTAACAATCATAATCAATGCATAAATCAATGAAATCCACATCAAAACACGCTTAACATGTGCCTCTAAAACGTGTAAATTCCACCCGAATCAGGCTTAAGGGTTGGTTATATACTCCAGAATTTTCGAAGTGGGTTATTTTGATCCAACGGTCCAGAATGGGTTGTAGAGGGGTAACATTCGAGAAGAGCCCTTTCACCTTCAGCCCATCAAAATTATTTTTGCCGGCTTAAATTGCCATTTGTCAATTTTTGATTCGTTGGCAAAATTTGTAATTGAGAGTAAATGGCATCATTACCAAAAATAGTCGTTGTGACTAAATTTGATAATTATGGTGATTTCATTCAATTAAGACCATTTTTATATAAGCAATACACATTCCTTATATAGCCTTTTTCAAGAATTACATTCAGATTTAAATCTACAATGAATTGTTTAAGCAATCTAATCTTCAAGCTTGTTGGATTGATGTTCTGATCAGCAGAGTAAGTCTTCTTATTTCCTTGATAAGTCTGCTGATTTGCCTGAAAAGTCTGCTGGTCAGCTAAGTTGGTCTTCTGATCAGCTGAGTGAGAATTTTTTAGTAGCTGAGTAAATCTTCCGAGTAGATTAAGCCTCCTGGTTTGATGGATCTTTCTTTAATTCCCCCTTAACCATGTGGAACCTTCTTCGCCATATGAAGTTGGTTAGCCTAGATGATATTCCACTGGCTTAATCTATCTTCTGCATTAGATGGGATGTAGCATCTAATGTGCTCTTGTTGAATTTCTTCGCCTCAACTTCCTCTCTTGTAGGAGGGAGAAGATTGGAAGGTGCTTCAATGGAGCATGTGAGAAAAGAGAGGAGACGGGTCTTCCTAATTTGTTTTGGCAAGGTACCCTCTGGGAAAAAGCTCTCCATGTTGGACTTCCCCCTGGAGAAGAAGCTCTGCTTGGTTAGTACCTTGTCCTTTGCATTTCTTCTTTCTTTTCTCTCCAGAGCATACATATGTTGGGTGACCCAAGTATGCTTTGTTGCATCATCTCCATCTGCTGGACAAATATTCATCACCTTCACCCATGACCTTGGTTGAGAGATGATGTCCATGCCATCTTTCCTTGCAGCTTTCTCCATTCCTGTAAAAGAATAAGTGTTAGCAATTTGTGTTTCTTCAAGTAATCTCATGGATACCTCTTTTTATAGAGACAGAGATGAGATAGTGGGGAGAAAAACGACAAGAATTATGAGTTGATAGGTCTGAATTTCTGAAAATATTACTTCTTAAGATCAACAATGAGATTCTTGATCTAAGGGTTCATATTTAAAGATGTTCAGGCTTTATCTATGGAATCCGGAGATTATAAATTCGAGCATGAATTATTTGAAGTCCGTACTCAATCTGTATACTGTTGAGTCGGTTAAGTCGGTGTATTAATCCAACCTAGTGTTTCTCAATAGTGTACTATATATATGTACAGTAATAGAGTACTTTATGAAGAATATTCCATTATTATACATATGTATACATTGTTTGAGTACATTCCTCAACTAACCTTGTTCAAATTTTTGGAGATATAAGTACTATGAAAAGTAGATAAATAGAGTATTTTTATCAAGGATTCTTAAGGTATCATGGATTCCCCCTTGATTGAATAACTCTATGTTTTTTCCTCAGCTTTATTTGTCTTCATTAGGAATTACTTACCTGATGATGAGGGTGTCTATTCACCTCATCTGATTCTTTCCTAGTCTGCTGCAGATGTATCAGCTGAGGTCTTCTCAGCTGACTTTTGTCCTTCATAGGGATGTATCAAGTAGTCCTAGGCTATAACATAGGGTCTTGAATCTCTCTTCAGCTAGGGGCTTAGTCAGGATATCTGCTCTTTGGATATCTGTGTGAATTTTCTCCATCTTGATGTCCTTCTTTTCAAGATGATCTCTTATGAAGTGTTGTCGAATATCGACATGTTTGCATCTTGTGTAGAGGACTGGATTTTGAGTGATGGTAATGGCGCTGCTTCTATCACAGTAGATGGGTACTTCTCTTACTTCTACATTGTAATCCTTTAGTTGTTGAACCAGCCAGAGTAGCTGACTACAACAACTTCCAGCTGCCATATATTCTGCCTCAGTGGTGGAGGTTGCAACTGATGTTTGCTTCTTTGAGAACCATGAAATTAGGTTGTTGCCTAGAAATTGACAAGTTCCTGATGTGGATTTCCTATCTATTCTGTATCCACCATAGTCAGAGTCAGAATAACCACTCAATTCTAGATTGTCATCAGTAGGGTACCACAGTCCCAAGTTGACTGTTCCCTTTAGATATTTGAGAATTTTCCTTGCTGCTCCTAGATGACTTTGCTTTGGATTGGCTTGAAATCTGGCACATACTCATACAACAAAAGTTATGTCTGGTCTGCTGGCTGTAAGGTATAGAAGTGATCTAATAATTGCTCTATATTCAGCTTGGTCAACTGCTTTTCCAGACTCATCTGGTTCTATCTTGAATGAAGTCATCATTGAAATTCTTGCAGTCTTACTTTGTTGGGCCTTGAATCTTTCCAGTAGGCTTTTGGTATATTTGGATTGATTTATGAAGATCCCTTCTGGACTCTGCTTCACTTGAAGTCCTGGGAAATAGTTCATTTCACCCATCATACTCATTTCAAATTTTCCTTGCATTAGTTCAGAGAACTTCTTGCACATCTCTTGATTGAGTGATCCAAATATAATATCATCTACATATATTTGCACCATTAGAATATCATCTCCTTCTTGTATTCTGAATAATGGTCTATCAACTTTGCCTTTAGTATATCCATTGTCAAGAAGAAACTGTGACAATGTGTCACACCAAGCTCTTGGCGCTTGCTTCACACCGTAGAGAGCCTTCTTCAGACGATATACTTGATCTCCTTTTTCAAAGCCTGGGGGCTGCTCTACATATACTTCTTCTACCAGAATTCCATTTAGGAAGGCACTTTTGACGTCCATTTGATATACTTTGAAGTCTATATATAATGCATATGCTAGAAATAGTCTGATGGCTTCTAGTTTGGCTACTGGAGCAAAGGTTTCATCGAAGTCAATTCCTTTAGATTGTGAGTAACCTTTTGCAACCAATCTTGAACACCCACTTAGTTCCTACTACATTGTGGTGTTCAGGACGATCCACTAGTTCCCACACTTCATTGCATTCGAATTGATTCAATTCTTCTTGCATGGCAGTGATCCAATTGCTATCTTTCATTGCTTCTTCTATGTCAACTGGTTCAGTATTAGATAGAAAGGCACACCAGCAGAACATAGAGGTTTGAGGATTCTGATTTAATTGTCTTCAGGATTTGACACCAGAGTCTACTCTTCCTAAGATTAGGTTTGATGGATGATTGGATTTCCATGTATTCCTCACATGTGTGTTTGCACTAGATGAGTTAGGATTCTCATCTGCTCTAGTGTTGTCAGGAGAGTTGACTGGATTTGGTCGATCGTCATCTGTGTCTTGGGTGTCGAAGAGATCATTCCCCCTTACATTGGGAATTGGTGCATCTTGATTTAGGTTTGTTTGCTCAGTTTGAGTCTGTGATCTAGTGACATGTCTATGATGTTTATCTTCTTCTGGATCTTCAGAGAATGGTTCATCAACTTTGATAAACTCTTCTGGTTTAGACTTGATCACTAGTCTTCTCATCTTTTTTGCAGCTAAGTCTGTGTTGACTGCATTCTTTTCACAAGATTCATCAAACACAACATGAGGTGTTTCTTCCACAAGAAGGGTTCGTTTGTTGAATACTCTAAATGCTTTGCTAGTTGAGGAGTATCCTAAGAATATTCCCTCATCTGCTTTGGCATCGAAAGCATTCAACTTACTCTTCCCATTGTTGTGAATGAAACACTTACATCAAAATATATGAAAGTAAGATACCCTAGGTTTCCTACCTTTCCATAGTTCATATGGGGTTTTCTCATGGATTTTGTGAATACCTGACCTATTTTGTGTATGGCATGCTCTATTGATGGGTTCTGTCCATAGTTTCTTGGGAGTGGAAAACTCAGCTAGAAGAGTTCTTGCAGCTTCTTTAAGTGTTCTGACTCTTCTTTCTGCTACACCATTCTGTTGTGGAGTCCTTGCTGCACTTGTCTCATGCTGAATACCATTAGAAGTACAGTAGACAATAATATAAGAGTTAATAAATTTAGTGCCTTTGTCACTTCTAATTTTCACAATTGGTTCTCCCTTTTCTATTTGGATTCTCTTTAGTAATTCAGGAAGCTTTTGCTGGGTTTCACTCTTCTTGTATAGAAAGATAACCTAAGTGTACTTGGAGTAATCATCTACTACAATTAGAGTGTATTTTCTTCCTGTCAGAGTTGTTGGAGTGATTGGTCCGAAGAGATCCATATGTAGTAGTTCAAGAACTCTGCTGGTTGATGCAGTCTTCTTGGTCTTGAAGGAAACCTTTGTTTGCTTTCCTTGTTGACATGCATCACAAACCTGATCTTTACAGTAGAGTTCATTAGGCAGACCATCAACTAATGATTCCCTTGCTAGCTTGTTCAAAGTCTTAAAGTTCAAGTGGTTAAGACGTTTGTGCCATAACCAGTTGATATCTTTAGGAATTTTTACAAGCAGACAGGTATCCTTAGGACAGTTGTTCCAATTTCCAAGATACATACTACCTTTTCTAGATCCTGTTAGAAGAGTTTGTTTTTTTCGTTTATCACTTACATGACAATTATCTTTAGAAAACTTTACCGAATATCCAGTGTCCCAAAAACGAGATACTGACAGTAAATTGAACTTCAAACCTTCTACATATGATACATCATGTACCTCAATGTCACCGTTCTTTAAGGTGTCATATCCTTTTGTGTTACCGTGCGCGTTATCACCAAAGAAGACTTTTGGACCTTTCTTTTCTGTTTAGTTGGTCAGCAGGGTTTTGGTTCCAGTCATGTGAGATGAACATCCATTGTCTATGTACCAAGTTTCTCCTGCTTGACCACCTTTTCTGTATAGGTCTCTTCTTACCTGTAATAGAAATTAAGCTTTAGGTACCCATTTTGTCTTGGGTCCTTGGGTGTTAGTACTACCATTGGGGACCCACATATACATTGGTCGTTTGAATAACCTTGAGTATTTGAGTTGTCTCCCTCGGGCATCACATAACCAAATCTTACCAGCTGACATCTTAGCATGGTTTGATTTTTATTTGTGTCAGCTAGGTGACTGTCAGATGATTTCCTCTTGTAAGAGTGAGTGTGAATTATCTTCTGACTAGTTACATTCGGCTTGGGTGCATTAGCTGAACGATGAACACGATTATATGGACCATACTCTTCTGTTCTCACAATATCATACGAGATAGGGGATGCAAAGAGAACAGACTTGTATGAAGAAGATTTCTTCTTCTTGGCCGGAGCAGCATACAGCTGAGGCTATCTCAAGCGAGATGGTCTAGGCTGTTTGTTACTCCTCTGTACTTACTTTGACGCACTCAGCTGAGTTGAACCCAGATGAGGTCGCCTCGGCTGTGCATGCTTAGGGTTAACTTATCTTTTACGATTTTTGGTATTGAGATAATTAACCTTAGCTGGTACAGATGCCTTTTGATTCATATTAGGTTCATTGTATTTAGAACACTCACCAGTTTCATGTAATCGAGTAGTACACTATCTTGTTAGGTGTATTACCCTCAGCTGGAGAAGGCATTGATGAGTTAAATTCAAAACCAAAACCCATCTTGTTGCCATTTGATCTATAATATTCAGAGATGTTTTCAATAGTTGTAGAGGCTTTATTGAACTTTGATATCTTTTGATCGAGGCTCTCATTCTCCTTTTCTAAGAGCTATTTTGCTTGGAAAAGATCATCGAACTTAGATTGTAGTGAACGGAATTTCTTGGTTTCTAAGGCTTGAGTCTTTAGCATCCCCTCGTACAACTGAGTTATTGTAGAATTTTCTTCTTTAAGAAGCTCAATTTCTTTAGTTAATCTTTCATTCATTGTTAATAACTTAGGGGTGCTTTCAAACTGGTCCTTTTTCAACCTAGCAATTTCTTTCCTTAAATCTTTGTTCTCTTCTTCCACTTCTATTATTGGTCCCAAGTTGAGTGTAAGATTGAGTAAGCTAAGAAAGTCTAGAGGGGAGGGGTGAATAGACTTTCAAAAATCTTTCAAAATATCAGAGTTTAAATGCGGAAATGTGTTCTGAATAGTACTGTTCTTACTGAGTCAGATCAGTACTTCCAGTTTCAGTTTTATACTCAACTTTTATTCAGATCTTTACTTAGTAAATTCTACTGTTCTTGGTTAAACAAATATCAAACAGAAAATACCAAACAAAAAGTAAAGAACACAGTATTTATAGTGGTTCGACCAATAAGTCTACATCCACTCTCACAACTCCAGTTGTGATGTTTTATTAACTCTTCCTTGAGTTTCTTGTGGCTTAAAGTCCCAAGATTAAGACTGTGATCTTATCGATTACACTCCCAAGTGTATCTTCGATCGACTAGTAATTTCACAAGTAACTAGCACACTTGTTTACAACAATACAAACTTTAAAATGAAAAGTAAAACTTCTCTTGAATAGCCTCTGATTTCTTCTCTTCAAATCTGTGGCCCTTCTCAGATTTCTTGATCTCTTCAACTCTGTGAGTTCTTCAATACTCTGTAGACTTAGATTCCTCTTAAATGTTTTATGATCAGTAGTCTTAGCAGTAGGAGATCACACAGTATTTATAGAACTTAGTAAGACAGTTAGCAGTTTGTGAACTAACTCTCAACTAACTCTAAAACTGTTTTTTTAACTTCCTTTTTGTAACCGACTTTGTAACTTCCTTCAACTAATTCCAAGTCAGCATATCTTCAATATATCTTCAGTTACGCCTTAAATAAGTTTTCCAAACTTATTCTTCAATCATACTAATTCAGCACAGTAACTTACTCTTCTTAGTTTTACTGTTCTTAGTCAGTAAGCACAGTTCTCCAAAACTGTTCTAACTTCTCCAGAATTCTTCTCTTAAACTTCTGAGCTTCTCTTCAACTCTTCAAAGTCTTCTTATTCTGAAGTAGTCTTCTGAGTTCTTCAATATCTTCTGATCTTCTTCTAAACGAGTGTTCTAAACTACTGTTCTGAACTTTTACAATGCTGAATACAATAGAATACAACTTTACATATATAAACCTATATATACATCAACTTAACTATATACAGATGAGTACATCTAAGTCCTATACTATAAGCTGTCTATACAATACAAACATCAGCTTAGTTCCTAACAGTTCTTATATCAGATCAGTTAACACACTAAGATCAGTAAACATATATAAGATCAGTAAACTCAGTTTTCAACATCTCATTAAGATCAGTAAACTTATTTCAAATGACTTAGTTAAGATGACTTAGAACCACATATATCATTAACTTTAAGTTGCTTTTGGCCATCAAAACATACAATCACCAACTAGAACATTGTTTCAAGGATTCATATCCGAACAATTTTCTCCTTTTTGATGAAGCCAAAACCACTTAAATGTTAATAAATCAGTAGTTAAGTATGTAGTCAATCATAACAGTTCATCAATTCAAAAAGTCACATCATATTCATAATCAGATCAGATATCACATTTTACACATAATCATGAAATATGAAAATAAACTATAGAAATAAAGATTAAGGTTAAGAAATGTTATCTTGTAAGCTTAGTCCTTCATCTTTAATCTTCAGATTCTGAATGCCAAATAAAGCCTTGCTTTGATGTCCATCATGTGTTGATGATCAGTGATGCCTTCATCCTTAATGATCTCAGCAATAATGTTACCAATCTCTTTGTAATCAGGTTCTCCATTCTCAAGTCTTGGAGGCTCCCAGATTGGTTCTTAAGGACATAAAATCTTCATCTCAGCACGAGCAGCAACTTTTGAGATATCTTCCCAGAAATCTCTGGCTATGTTCATCATAAACTCTTCAAAATCAGCAAATTCAGCTTCCTTGTTCAGATGATCACCAAACTTCTTCACAATGAAGTTTGCAATCTGCCACTTCTTCTTTAGATTGTTCCAGAAATCCAAACTTTCAGGTAGAACTATGAAACCAACAAAGTTTTCATCCTGAAAATTCTTATCAAATTCTTTTCCTTCAGCTTTCCTTTGAGCTTTCATCTTTCTCTTCAAAGCTGCAACTCTATTATCAAATCTTGTTCTCAAAAACTTAACATCTTTATTTTTCTTCTTTTTCAGCTCTGCTTCTTCAGCTTTTTTCTTCATCAATTCGAGCTTTTCTTTTTCTTCACTTGAACTTGTTGGGATATAAATTCACCCTAAGCCCCACTTGATGTTAGTATAGTTTTGATGGCCAAAACACTTAGAGTTTATAAATGTAATAGGATCAGCTGACTTTGTATAGAACAGCTTAGACTAGTCTTGTGTGATTGACTGTATAGATATCAGTTGATCAGCACAGTCCCGGCTTACATGCGCTCCCTCAAGATGAGAAGAGTAGAAGACATGAAGACTAGGAGATCCTTGAAGACCAGTTAAGAAAGGTGCTTGTATACCTACTTAACTGATGGAGTCCCAGATTAAAGATGGCCTAAAGCAGGACATAAGAACTGCCAGATCAGAAGAGTTTTACTCTGCTGATATCAGAAGACAAAAGACTCAAGGCCAGAAGAGTAGTCAGAAGACTAGAAGCTCAGATCAGACGACTATGTGATCTTTCAGGACTCGGCTGATTCCAAAGTTATCTTGCAATTTAAACAGAGACCTACCTTATTTAGAAGATTGACATGATCCCAGGATTGAAGCAATCAAGCGGCTGGAATCAAGGAATCAAGCCATTATGGAAAGATTGCCCCAACGGCTAGTCAACTCCAACGGCTAGTTGCAAGCAATCACCACTATAAATACAAGAGGATGAGAAATCACAAGACAACGAAGTCACAACAAGAGAATTCAACATTTCCAGCAAGCAATTAAGCTAAAGTTGTACTGTCTCAAGAATTCTCAAAGAGCCAGAATCCATTAGATTATCCATAGCTCTTAAGTGATTTCTATCCAACCCTTAAGAACCTAAAACCTATTTCACATTGTTTATCATTTGTTTTAGGCAAAGTGATTAAGCAAATTATAAGCTTGAATCACTAGTTGGATACTCTTCAAAAACCCCAAACCCTCTCCGAAAGGTTAAAGTTTTTGAAACCCTCAAAGTGCAAGTGCTTACAATCACTTGTGGAGACCGTAGCTGTTAGGACGGCTCAGATCTCAAAGTCCTATCCTTGGGACTATAAAGGTCAAGACCCTTGTAATTTGCGGTAAATTAAAGGGATTAAACTTCACGTTAGGACGTGAGAGTGGACGTAGGATCGTATATCCGAACCACTATAAACCTGGTGTTATCTACTTTCTGCACTTTATTTTACTGTCATTTCATCTATCTTATATAGTGCATACTGTGTTTTAACTATCTTCAAAACAAGGCCACAACCTTCAAACCAGCATCAGCTGAGTATTCCTATTAAGTAAATAACTTGGCACTTTCAAAAGAAACTAAGAGAACGAGTTTAAACAAGGCCTACCATAATTCCGCATATAACCTCCTCTATCAGATCACTATAGTCATCTGGACCAGCAGACTTGTAGTCCAGCAGACATAACAATCAGAAGAGGTTCCCAACTCTCTTGAAAAAGTTTTAAAGTCTATTCACCCCTCCCCTCTAGACTTTAATCCCATTCACTACTCGTTCAGGGACCAACAGAACTCAATTTACTTCTAGATCTGGTAACTCTACCAGTTTCTTCTTCTTGAATCTCTTCATCAGACAAGATCAGTTTCCTTTTCTTCTTTCCAGAACTTTCAGCAACATCAGTCCTAGTAGAAAGTTTCTCAACAACTTCTTGAGTTTGTTGTTTCTTAAGCTTGATCTTCTCATTCAAACTAGCAATTTCTTCTTTTAATTCATCTTGACTCACAACCAGTTGAGCTTGTTGTAATTGAGTTTGCTCCATTACTCTTCTTATCTTATCTTCCCCCTATTTGGCTTCATCATGCCACTCTTTGAAGTGAGTCATGTGTTGCTCCAACTTGTTATGCAACACCTGAGATAATTTCTTTTCTTGAAGTCTATGGAGATCATAGATCTTGGACATCGTATGCTCCATAACTCTTTCAAACGAACTTTCAGAAGTCATCTTATTCAGCCTTTCAGTGGCTTCTTGAAAATTGTTAACAGCAGCTTCCAATTTAGCTTGAAGCTCTTCATTCTGCTTTTTCAACATTTCAAAGCTAGAATTATCATATACCTTCTCAACAGGAACTGTTCTTACCTGTTCCTGCACATCTTCAGGAATAATAGGATCAGCAGACTTAAGTGGAATGCTTTCCAGCTCATCAGCATCCAACTCTTGAGTTTCCAAAACTTTTGTTTCTTCAAGTACAACAGTGTTCTCAAACACCTCTATTGTATTGTCACCAGCTTCATCAACTTCCATAACACCAGCATCAACAACTTCTTCTTCAACCTCCATATGAACATCAGCATTTTCATCTGCAGCAGTAGTGGCAACATCTTCTACAGAATACTTAAATCCTGTTATTCTTTCAACAAGTTGCACCACTGATTCTGGGGTTAGTAACTCAGTAATAGAGTTAACATCAGCTGCATGCTTCTGTTCTGTTTCCCAATCATCAAAGATTGAAGCACCACCCATACCTTCCATAACAACTAGAGTTTCCTTAAAATCACTTCTCTTAAGATACACCCATGTGCCAATCCTAAGAAGTTTCTCAAACTCAACTGAGCTTTCATCCAATCCATGAAACTCTTTCAACATAGCCAATCTCAGCCTTATCCTAATTCGATCCTCTTTATCACAAATAGGATATTCCATCAATCCAGCAGGTTTGGAGATTACATATTCAGGTTCAGGGGATGATGAAATGTCAATAGGTACAGAAGAAGGCTCAAATTCATGTTCAGTAGAGTGATCATGAACTTGTGTGGGTGAATGATGTGGAGTGGATTGGTTGTGAGGGCTTGAAATCGGAGTAGGATAAAAAGAAGTGTTATGAGGTGATGAATAAGGAGTGTTTTAAGAAATTGGAATATAGTGAACTGATTCTCCAGAACATGTAGGTTGTTGATCAATGGGTTCTGCTGGAATCGGATCAGAATTCGAAGGGGTAGAAGTAGAATCAACAAGCATTCTCCTAGGTCTAGAAGCACTTCTTCCTTTCGTTCTTTTATGCAAAACAACAAGACTCGAAGTACTAACCTCTTGTTCTTCAGAACTCTCTCGCACCACAGTCTCAATAAAACGCACTGTTTGCTCTACTGTGGCTTTAGCAGACCTTCCTCTTCTTAGTCCAGCACTGCTCGGATCATGCCTCGCTTTGGTTCTTCTTTCTGGTTGATCATCATCAGATCGATACATAGAAGCACCAGATTCTTAAGCTTCGTGTTCTTGAGGCAGCACTAAAGGGTGCTCTTGTTCAAAACGAACAGACTCCTTTTTCATCAAGAACTTTCCTTGATGGAATTTCTTAGGATTACTCCAATATGCTTTCTTGATGACTAACTGAGGCAACAAAATGCTCAATTTGTTTCCGAACCCTATCTTTGACTTGATTGAGAATTCCTCTAAATCCTCATCGAACAACACCTTTTCTTTTTCACTCAGCAACCTTTCAAGTAATAAACCTTGCAATCTCCTTGAACACGATTAATGATTGCTGCCATGATTCAGATTTTCAAATTTGATAAAGCATCTTGGGTGTGATGTTGACCTAACAAACACTTTCCAGCAATATCCATTAGAAATTGAAGACCAGTAGGAAGCACAGTCTTCTTAAGATTGTTTAGAGACTCTGGTTCTTCACCCGTCCATTTGCCCACACACTCTTTCTCTTCTCCTGCCTTATAGGTCAGAATATCCACTGGGCGTTGAGGTAAATCCAACATGATTTCAAGAATACTTGAGAAGGCAATTGGGTTGAAGTTGTTACTCTTCTCAACGGTATCTCTCCGATTTAAAGGTAAACACGTAATCCCTTAGTTCCGCATGTTTAGGGATTTAATTATTTTACCGTACATTCATTACATAAATCAGTTGATTTAATTTGTTTAAATTATGAAATTAGATTTATGATAATTCATATTTAAATTACGTCCCAAATAGATCCGGGTAATTTTAAAGGAGTCTCAAAGAATCCCGAGAGTCTCAAAAGATACCTAGGGCATCTCAAAAGATTCCCGGGAGTCTCAAAGGATTCTAGCGTGATGGTTTATAACCCACAAGTGCCAATAATTCCCCACAAAGGAGATGGGGAATGTGGTCCCATAATAATTTCCCACAAAGGAGTTGTGGACCACAAGAGTTGGGGACCATATTGTTGGGGGACTATTATTGGGTATTGGGATTAATTTCCCAACAAATGGTATCAGAGCCAAGGTTTTGGGCTCTGTAATTTAAATTAGAATTTAAATCTATTTACATTAAATTGATATTTGGATGGTAGAATTGTTAGATCTTTTTTTGCAGGTATCCAATTATCATGGTTTTAATGTATGTTTTAATTTATGTTGTTTGAATGTGGTTTTTAATCTGATTCGGTCAGATTTGTTTTTCCCGTGAGAAAATCCACGGGTAGATTAGATTATTTAATTTGTAATAGACTAGTCTAGATGTAGATTTATTTTTTGTAAATAAATTGTAACGAATCAAAGACGAAGACCGTTGGACGGATTAAAGAATCGGAGGCGCACCCGGACGACCAAGCCACACGGGCCGGTTGTGGGCGTGGCGTGTTTTTTTTGTTGCGGCCGTGGGAGTACGAATTTCTTGTTTCTTCAAAACGAGAAAATTAAACCATGATAATTAGCCGTGTTTGCCTAATTTGTGTTTAATTTTTGTTTTGTTATTATGCTATGATTATTTGTTAATTTTGCATGAGGATTCGTGAAAAACCTCAAGTTTAAAAATTACTAAGTATGTTTTTTAATTAAATTTATTTAAGATAATAAATTGATTAAATGGCCTCCATAATTTATTTATTTGTGAAGTCTTTTGGCTACGCATTGGCAAGCGCCTCTCTCCCTATCGGATAGGCCAAAGGATAAGTTCACATGAATAAATTCCTTTAAGGATGATTGTGGATTATTACTAGTGGCGGTATGACCCTCCCATCGAGTGGCTTATTCAAAACGAAATAATAGTCTTGTATTTAATTATGGTTATTACTTAGGTATAAAATTGATATATTAACTCCCCATCGGAGTCCCTGTCAATTTTATATGGCTAGTTTAAAGCCAACTATTGATTTTGAATTAAAGGTTTGTAACTGCTTTGTTTGTAACCTGCTTAAATGTATTTGAGTAAACGTTCACACTCATCGTGACTTGCTTAAATTGGTTTTAAGATGTTGGTTGATGCATGTTTATATCGATTTTTTAGGTTTTTGATATAGTACATGTGATCAAATTATGTGATAATTTTTGTGTTAATAGGATATTAATACAAATTGTATATTTTATTCTCAGTTCAGCATGTCGTCTCCTTTTAACCCACTGTTTAGTATACTTAAAGAAAATAAATTGGAAGGAGAGAATTATGTGGATTGGAAAAGACATTTATTTATAGTCTTGACTGCACAACAGCATAAGTGGGTCCTTGATGAACCTAAATCCCCTGCCCCTACGGATGAGACGAACCAAGAAGATAAGGAATATCATAAGGAGTGGATGAGATCCGATGAAATGGCTAGGTGTACCATCTTGGCTTCAATGTCAGATGTGTTGCAACACCAACACCAGAACATGGAATCCGCTTCAGCTATTATGATGAACCTTAAGGAACTTTTTGCTCATCAGAATCGTACGGCTAGACAAATGACCATGATAGATATGTTATCACAGAAAATGGTCGAGGGAACGCCTGTGAGGGATCACGTTCTTAAAATGATGGGTTTCCTTAACAAACTTGAGATTCTTGGTGCTGAATTCGATGCGGAAATGCAGATCGATTTCATACTCCATTCTCTACCGAAAAGTTTTGAGCAGTTCCAACTGAACTATACGATGAATGATCAAGAGTATACGTTGGCTCAGCTCTTGCAAGCTTTAGTTTCGGCTGAGATGTTAATGGGACCAAGGAACGAGCATACGGCAATGTTGGCAAATGGTTCATCTTCTAATTCTACACCGAAAGGTGGAAAGAAGAAGAAGAAGGCAAATGGCCAGAAACAAGCTAATAATAAGGAAAAGATACCAATTGAGGGAGGTGTCAAGAAAAAGACCACTAAGGGAAAGTGCTTTAGTTGCGGTCTGAAAGGACATTGGAAGTCAGCCTGTACCAAGCCTAAGAAGGTTGGTAAGCAAGGTAATTCTCACGCACTAGTAATTGAAACTTGTTTAGCGGTGTATTCTTCCCATTCGTGGGTGGTGGATACGGGAGCCACTGATCATGTTTGTTTCAATTTTCAGGGGTTCAAGCTAACCCGACAACTTAGTGGGAGTGAGATCATCATCACCATGGGCAATGCTACGAAAGTGGCGGCTGTTGCAGTGGGAGATGTGCAACTATCTTTTAGTGATAGAATTTTAGTTTTAAAAGATGTTCTTTATGTTCCGAGTTTTAGAATGAATTTGATTTCAGTTTCTAAACTATTTTTGGATGGATATTCAGTTTCTTTTAATAAGAATGTCGTTATTTATCGTAATGACGAGATTATCTGTTCGGGAGCATTGGTGAATAATCTTTATACTATTAATTGTGCACATTCCACACAAAATGAATCGTATAACACATCACCTATTTCTAAGAAAAGAAAGCATTCTTCAGACATGAACGAAACACTTCTGTGGCATCTTAGACTTGGTCATATTAATCTAAGAAGGATTCAAAGGTTGGTGAATGACGGCTCGTTGGAATCACTCCAGGTTGAGCCGTTTCTAACCTGTGAATCATGTTTAGAGGGTAAAATGACCAAAAGAGCTTTTGGGGCAAAGGGGAATAGAGCTAGTGAAGTGTTGGAACTCGTTCATACTGATGTATGTGGACCAATGTCAATTCAAGCAAAAGGTGGTTTTGAGTATTTCGTTACTTTTATCGATGATTACTCAAGATATGGATACATCTATCTAATGCGGCATAAGTCTGAGACCTTTGATAAATTCAAAGAGTTTAAGGCTGAAGCAGAAAAGCATAGGGAAAAGAGTATCAAGTTTCTACGATAAGATCGTGGAGGCGAATACCTCAGCAATGAATTTTTGGGCTACTTATCAGGTGAAGGGATTGTATCCCAATTAACTGCACCCGGAACCCCCCAACAAAATGGGGTTGTAGAGCGAAGAAATCGAACTCTTTTAGAGATGGTCAGATCTATGATGAGTTATTCAGATTTACCTAAGTCATTTTGGGGTTATGCCTTGGAAACAGCGACTTACATTCTGAATTTGGTACCTTCCAAATCAGTTCCTAAAACCCCTACTGAATTGTGGACCAAGCGAAAGCCTAGTCTAAAACACATAAGAATTTGGGGGTGTCCTGCATACGTGTTGGACAAGGAAGCTGGAAAGTTAGACCCTCGTTCAGAATTAAGGCTGTTTGTAGGATATCCTAGAGGAACGAAAGGGGGTTTATTCTATAGTCCAAAGGATCAACGAATTGTGATAAGCACACATTCTAGATTTTTGAAAGAAAACTATATGAGTAATAGAAAGCCCAAGAGTGAGATTACCTTAAAACAATTAAGAGGGCAAACTCCTATACCAAGTGTACAAGTAGATGTACCAAGAGATACACAAACACAACCGGAACCTCGTCGTAGTGGGAGGGTTGTGAGACAACCTGAGCGATTCATGTTCGTGGGAGAGTCTTCGGACTTGGTCCCCGGAGAGGATGAATCTGACCCCTGGACGTACGATGAGGCAATCCAAGATAAGGATGCAGATTCTTGGCAAACTGCAATGGAAGCAGAAATGGGGTCTATGGATCATAACAAAGTGTGGGAGCTTGTGGAACCACCCAAAGGCATAAAGCCTATTGGATGCAAGTGGGTCTACAAGAGAAAAAGAGGATCAGATGGGAAGGTTGAAACCTTCAAAGCTAGACTAGTGGCAAAAGGATATACTCAAAAAGAGGGAATCGATTATGAGGAGACCTTTTCTCCTGTAGCTATGCTTAAGTCTATCCGTATTCTCTTGTCGATTGCAGCTCACCTAGACTTTGAGATTTGGCAAATGGATGTCAAGACAGCTTTCCTAAATGGAAGTCTTGAACAAGAAATCTACATGCGCCAACCCGAAGGCTTCATTGAAAAAGGCCAAGAGAATCTTGTATGCAAGCTTAACAGGTCAATATATGGACTTAAGCAAGCATCGCGAGCTTGGAATCAATGTTTTGATCAGGTGATACAATCCTATGGATTTGATCAAAATGAGTTTGAGAGTTGTGTCTATAAGAAGTGTATCGGAACTGCCTATGTATTTTTAGTATTATACGTAGACGACATTCTACTTATTGGAAACAATAAAAAGGTGTTGACAGATGTGAGTGTATGGTTGTCAAAACAGTTTGATATGAAGTATTTAGGAGAAGCTGGTCACATCCTTGGGATTAAGATTACTCGAGATCGCCAGAAAAGGATGATATGCTTATCCCAAACCTCATACATAGACACTATTTTGAAACGATTCAGCATGCAAAATTCCAAGAAAGGATTTGTTCCTTTCAGACATGGAATTCATCTATCTAAAGAGATGTGTCCTAAGACACAAAAGGAGATGGATGAGATGAGAAACATTTCATATGCGTCGGCAGTTGGAAGCCTCATGTATGCAATGCTGTGCACGAGACCGGATATTTGTTTTGTTGTAGGCATGGTAGCAAGATATCAAAGTAACCCAGGGAAAGAACATTGGACTGCAGTTAAAAACATTCTTAAGTATCTAAAAAGAACTCGAGATAGAATGTTAGTTTATCAGTCAGACAGTCTGTTCCCTGTGGGTTATACGGACTCAGATTTCCAATCAGACATGGATTCTAGAAAAAAAATCTACCTCGGGTAGTGTGTTTTGTTTGGGGAGTGGAGCCATGACATGGAGAAGTGTGAAGCAGAAATGCATCGCTGATTCTACCATGGAAGCCGAATATGTAGCTGCTTGTGAAGCAGTGAAAGAAGCGGTTTGGCTTAAGAACTTCTTAGTGGACTTGGATGTGATTCCGAATTTGCCCAACAGTATCACTATTTATTGCGATAATGCTGGAGCAGGTGCAAATTCAAGGGAACCAAGAGCCCACAAGGCAAGCAAACACATTGAAAGGAAATACCATCTTAAACGAGAAATCATTAAGAGAGGAGACATAGTGGTGGCAAAGATCGCATCGGAAGACAACCTAGTTGATCCTTTCACAAAGGGTCTGCCTCAGAGTACATTCGAGAGACATGTGGAAGGAATGGGGGTCAAGTGCGTTGCCAAGCTGCTTTGAGTATAAGTGGGAGAATTTAATAGGACATGTAGAACATGGACGTGCTGTAGTATACTTAAAAGCAGACTTTGAGTATAAGTGGGAGATTGTTAGGGTTATACTGGCAAGTATGCTTTTAGTGCTACTTATGTATACAAACTGATTCTTGCACTTATAAATGAGAATAATATTTTTATCACTGGTTGCTTTAAATATAATGAATGTTAATTATTTATTGCATAAACGTTCAGATGTATTTTACATTGTAGACAATGTGGTGTGTAGAAGATCACAGAAGATCACATTGTCAGTTCCTTGTATATAAGTACAATTGATTCACAACTTAGATGGAATTGAACAATCCATTGGTAGAAGTTGAGGTGTAAGGCTCGGATTGGTTTATCTTGACCAAGAGATTACACTAGTGCATTATGATGTGCTGAATAGGACCTACAGAGAGGTAATTCTTCTAGACTGACTTAAGGAATGAAGAATTAGACCTCAGTGGTTGTTGATTTCTTAATCTCTGTCACTTAAATGGGATTGTCTGTAGTTAAGAAGTATTGCTTTGATTTATTATGGGTAAAGAATCAATTTGATTCAATACTTTGTATTTTGGGCAATATTATTAATTACAGGACAGATTGCCAAAATTAATACAGAAAATCGTGTCTTGGAGTGTCAAGTTGATTATGTCCCCTTGGTGGGCTCAGAAGGTTTATCATATCAAATCTGATCAGTGGAATTTATTTCCGGTATGATAATAATGTTGAGCTGTCCTTACTCCGAGGAATAAAAGATATTAATTAATTAAAGCATTCAGTAGCTTAAATTAATTGATGGACATTGAATCTTAAACACGGGAAATAATAACCGGGAGCCATATTTCGTAATATGGGTTAGGATGGATAGTGCAATATTAATTCTATAGTGGAATGAATTAATATTAATGGGCTGGAAAAATGTTGTGGCTCAATATTGATTTTTGGGCCCATTGGGAGGTCCAATCCTAATTCTCCTAAAGGTCCCTCAAGTAGCCCAATAAAAGTCTATTAATTAAGGTAATTAAAAGATAAGGATTAATTTTGTTGCAAGAAATTGGAGAGATATTTATGGAAAAAGATATATGGAAATAAGAAATTATTTCTATATTATTCCAAGATAAATTGACCGGTCAATTTTTCTTTCTTGTAAGAGAAGAAACATAGATTCTCTCTTATAAAAGGAGAAGAAAAAAATTGGTACTCTAGAGACTAAGAAAAAAAAAAGATCTGTAATTTTCGAAATTACAGTGTGTGCAACAAGAGAAAATTAATTCTTCCTTGAGAGTTAATAGTTCGTGAGATCTCCCACCGGGTCAACGGACTAGGACTTAGGGAATACTTGAGAAGGCAATTGGGTTGAAGTTGTTACTCTTCTCAACGGTATCTCTCCGATTTAAAGGTAAACACGTAATCCCTTAGTTCCGCATGTTTAGGGATTTAATTATTTTACCGTACATTCATTACATAAATCAGTTGATTTAATTTGTTTAAATTATGAAATTAGATTTATGATAACTCATATTTAAATTACGTCCCAAATAGATCCGGGTAATTTTAAAGGAGTGTCAAAGGATTTCCGAGAGTCTCAAAAGATCCCTAGGGCATCTCAAAAGATTCCCGGGAGTCTCAAAGGATTCCTAGCGTGATGGTTTATAACCCACAAGTGCCAATAATTCCCCACAAAGGAGATGGGGAATGTGGTCCCATAATAATTTCCCACAAAGGAGTTGGGGAGCACAAGAGTTGGGGACCACATTGTTGGGGAACTATTATTGGGTATTGGGATTAATTTCCCAACAACAACTCTCCTGAAGCACAGGCTGAGGACAAGAAGCCTGATGAGAAAAGATCAGAGGACAAGTACTCTGATAGGAGAAAGTCCAATAGAGCTGAACCCTGCTCATCTAGAAGAAGAGATGATCCAAAGAAAGATGATGATGAGCATCTGTGCTACAATTGCAAGAAGAAAGGGCACTTCCAGTATGACTGCCCTGAACTCAGCTCAAAGGAAAGAAGAGAGAGGCAAGCTAAAAGGGATAGAAAATTCACCAATAGAAAAGCCATGATGGCTGGTGATGAATCTGATAGTGCTGAAAGCTTCAACTCTTCTGATGGACTGTTCTCAAACAGTGATGATGATGATGATGTGTGCAACATGGCCATTGAGGATGATGAGGTATCCTCCACTTCTAGCTCACCATCATTTTTATCACAGAACACTAGTGAAGTCAACTTGAAACATTCCTTTGGGAAATTGATGGAAGATTTCACTAGATTGCAAGAATTTCATGACAACTGTGTGAGAGAAAATGAAAGGCTATCCATTGAGCTTTCAAAACCTGTTGAGACAGTAGTTGATATTAAATCTACTGAGTTGTATCAACAAGTCTTGAGAGAGCTTGAGGAAGCAAATCTCAGGATAGTTGACCAACAAAGACAGATTGATGATCAACTACTCGTTCAGAAGAGAAAAGATTTTGAACTAAAAATTCTTCAAGCAAAATTTGAAAACCTCTCACATGAGTATGACATTCTAAAATCAAGTGAAGAGAGCCTGAAATTAAAGATGTCTACTTTGAACAAATCCTCTAGAGCAATAGACGAAATTTAAAGTTATCAAAGACATATGGCTCAAAGAAGTGGATTAGGTTTTGATCCATTTGAATCTTCACCTTGTCTTAGTGTTGCTTCCACAAGTAACACTAAGAAAATCTTTGTTAAATCAGTGGCACAACAAGCTAAAAATGAAATAATTTAGCCACTTAACAAAGGGAAGGGCAAAATAAATGAAATGCCCACTCAAGTGCTTCAGGAGACTAGGCCCAGACCTTTGGAAAAGGTCAAGGCTCCTGAACATAAGAGGAATGTTGGTCAGTAGAGTAGACCCAATGGAAGGGCAACTCTCCTGAACAATGTTCAGAGGAGTTATCCAAGGTATGATCAGCCTAAGCCAACTCTACTGAGGAAGCCTCAGCTGAACAGACCTAAGGACAACTATCCTCAAAGGCAAAATAAAATGAGACAACCAAAACCCCTCATGCCAAAGAGTAATGGTCATAAGAATGCCTTCCCTCAAAGATTTCCTCAAGCTGCACAAAGAACTCATAAGTTCAGGAGATTTGACAACTCTCCTGAAACTTACAGAGTCAACACTTTCACACATACTCTCCCAAAGGCATTTAAGGGAAATACAGTGTATGTTGATGCACAAGGAAAATAACTTAGCCACCTTGAATTAATCAGGGTAATTAGGCAAGTTTGAGTTCCTAAAGGTACAGCTAACCTCTCAGGACCCAAAATTCAAAGGGTACCTTAAGCTTGCTAATTGTAGGTACCTAAGGGTCAAAAGAAGATGAGGAGTATGAGCAAAAAGTCAGCATGGTATCTTGACAGTGGATGCTCAAGGCACATGACTGGAAACAAAGAACTCCTCACCGACTTCACTGAAAAAGAAGGCTCAAATGTCACTTTTGGAGACAGCTCACAAGCAACAACAAAAGGTTATGGTACCTTGATAATTGGTAATATCAAGGTATCCAATGTATCTTATGTGGCTGGTCTCAAATACAATTTGTTAAGCATAAGTCAGTTTTGTGATAAAGGTTTTAATGTTGAGTTCTCAAGTGGAAAATGCTTAATTAAAGATGAAACTCAACAAACTCTACTGACTGGCAATAGAAAAAGAAATGTGTATTTTGCTGACTGGGACAAGTCTACTGATGCTGCATGTTTCATTGCTAAGAGCTCAAATGAACAAAGTTGGTTATGGCATAAAAGGCTAAACCACCTGAACTTTAAATCAATGAACAAACTTGCTAGGAATGCACTGGTAAAAGGACTACCTAATGAGGTTTTCATTAATGAACATGTATGTAAACCATGTCAAGAAGGAAAACAGATTAAAGCCTCATTTAAGGGAAAACCAATCATCTTTACTGAAAGGGTACTTGAACTTTTACATATGGACTTATTTAGACCAATTACCCCTTCAAGCATAAATGGTAGAAAATACACATTGGTTGTAGTAGATGACTTCTCTAGGTTCACATGGGTAGTATTTCTCCTTAATAAGAAGGAAACACAAGTCAAACTCCCTGAACTACTAAAGAGACTGTCAAATGAAAAGAGCCTTAACATTATCAAAATAAGATCTAATAAAGGCACCGAGTTCATTAACTCTTACATCAATGAGTATTGCACACTAAATGGAATAGCTCACGAAACCTCAGCAGCTAGAACTCCCCAGCAGAATGGAGTTGCAGAAAGAAGGAATAGAACTCTAAAGAAAGCTGCTAGAACCTTAATTGCTGATTCTAATCTACCTAAGAGGTTTTGGGCGCTGAAGCTATAAACACTGCATGCTATACTCAAAACAGATGTTTGATCACTAAGGGTCAAGGCAAAACCCCTTATGAACTCTGGAAAGGAAGATTGCCTAAAGTGTCATACTTTCACATATTTGGTTTTAAGTATTTCATTCACAACAATGGGAAAGAACAATTAAATCCTTTGATAACAAAGCTGATGAGGGGATTTTTCTTGGATATTCCCAAATCAGTAGAGCTTTCCAGGTGTATAATTGTAAAACCCTAATTGTGGAAGAAACACCTCATGTTGTGTTTGATGAATCCATCTTTGAGATCAGGAACAACAACCTGGACACTGAAAAAATCACACAAAGAACAACCAGATTAAGCCTAAAAGACAAGGACATTGAATTCATAGATGTTGTCCAAGCCAATATCCCTGAAAATGTTACACTGGACAACAATCCTGAAGGCAACTTTCCTGAAGAAAACCCCACTGAAGAAAATGTTGAACTGAATGACCCAATCCCAGTTCACACTCAGGTAACAACTACCAATGAAGAAGCAGGCTCTGCTGAGGTAGTTAATGGATCTAATATTCCGGGGGGAACCATAAATGTTGAAAATGCCAATGTTCCTGACATTGAGGACAACACCCCTGAATATGATCCTGAATTAGATCCTGCATTCAATTATCCTGAATTCTATAACACTGGTGACTCAACTTTAGTAGAGGACAACTCTACTGAAGGGATCAGAAAAAGAAGGACTTGGTTGTCTGACCATCCTACTGATCTGATACTTGGTGATCCAAGTATAGGAGTCAAATTTCATGGTGAAAGTGTCTTGTTTTGTTGTTTCCTATCAGAACAGGAACCAAAGACATTGATGAAGCACTTCAAGATGCAAACTGGATCACAGCAATGCAGAAAGAGCTAAACCAATTCACCAGAAATGATGTTTGGGAGCTGGTGGATAGACCTTCACATCAAGATGTTATTGGAACCAAGTGGGTGTTCAAGAATAAGAAGAATGAGAATGATGTGATTGTCAGAAACATGGCCAGATTAGTGGCAAAAGGCTACTGTCAATCAGAAGGCATTGACTATGATGAGACCTTTGCACATGTGGCAAGGCTAGAGGCAATCAGACTCTTCTTAGCCTATGCAGCCCACAAGAGGTTCAAAGTGTACCAAATGGATGTCAAGAGTGCCTTCTTGAATGGAGTCTTAAAAGAAGAAGTCTATGTGGAGCAACCACCTGGTTTTGAAGTTGGAAACCAAGTCTATAGACTGAAGAAAGCTCTATATGGACTCAAGCAAGCTCCAAGAGCCTGGTATGATACTCTGTCACAATTCCTCTTGGATCATGGCTTTACCAAAGGAACTGTGGACAGAACTCTCTTCAGAATCACTGAAGGAGAGGATATCTTGCTTGTCCAAATATATGTGGATGACATCATATTTGGATCCCCCAATGAGAAGCTGTGTGAGAAGTTCTCCAAGCTCATGCAAAGCAAGTTTGAGATGTCCATGATGGGTATGATGAACTTTTTCTTGGGCTTACAAGTCAAGCAATCAAAGGAAGGAATTTTCATCAACCAAGCTAAGTACACCAGAGAAATGATCAAGAAATTTGGGTGTACCACCAGCAAGCCAGTAAGGATTCCAATGAACACAAATTGGAAGATGGAATCATTGGCTCACTCCTCTACCTCACAGCAAGCAGACCTGACACCACCTTTGCAGTAGGTGTTTGTGCAAGATTCCAAGCAAATCCTAAGAAAAGCCATCTAGAGGCTTCTAAGAGGATCTTGAGGTATCTCAAAGGCACTGAGAATCTAGGCCTTTGGTACCCTGTTGATGACAACATTGAGCTCACTGGCTACTCAGATGCTGATTATGGAGGATGTAGAATTGACAGAAAGTCCACCTCAGGGACATGTCAATTCTTAGGGAACAAGCTCATTTCTTGGTTCTATAAGAAGCAGAACACTGTGGCCACCTCCACCACTGAAGCTGAATATATTGCAGCTGGAAGTTGCTGTGCTCAGATTCTTTGGTTGAGACAACAATTAAGAGACTACAATGTCAACTCTACTGAAGTGCCAATCTTTTGTGACAACAACAGTGCTATTGCAATATCACAGAATTCTGTATTGCATACCAGATGCAAGCATGTGGACATCAAGCATCACTTCATTAGAGACCATGTGGAGAAGAAGGATATCAAATTGGTGAAAATCAACACAGATCATCAAAAAGTTGATATATTGACAAAACCACTTGCAGAGGCAAGGTTTCTGGAACTATCAGCAGAGTTGGGTCTACTTGATCCAGGGAAGTTGGAAAAATGAGTCCAAAGGAGTTTATTCATTAAGGGGGAACTAAACTCAAACTTCAGCAGACTTGGTCAAGTGTACTGAAACTCAGAAGAGATGACCTCCATTTATCAGGACACTTGTCCATGTAGGGTAGTGCTGTTATTCGAACCGAGCCTTAACGAGACTCGGCTCGGCTCGACTCGTTAAGGCTCGACTCGTTTAGCTTAATGAGCCGAGCTCGAGCTCGTTAAATACTCGATTTACTAACGAGACGGCTCGAGCTCGACTTGTTAGGCTCGATAACTAAATTTTTGTAAAAAATTCCATTAGGCTCGGCTCGACTCGAAGGCTCGTTAAGCTCGTTAGACTCGTTAACGAGTCGAGCCGAGCTCAATTTTTAACTCGGTAACGTTATCGAGCCGAGCTCGGCTCGACTCGATAAGAGCTCGAGTCGAGCTCGAACCTCAAATACTCGGCTCGACTCGGCTCGAATAACAGCTCTAATGTAGGGTCAGATAAGTTGTCTTGGCTATCAAACCAAATCTAGGTTTGATAAGCACCTATTTTGGGTAATCATTGCCTATTTCAAAATCTGCCTCATTCCTTTTCAAGATATCACCTTTTCAAGGATTCAATTTGTCCCCTACCCAAAAAGTCACTTTCAATGCATTAAATGCCAAGATTTAACTCTTGTTTGCATTAAACTATTTGGGACATGATCTACCTTGAAAACCCCCCAGCTTTAAACAAACATTAAAACTCCACCCACGTTTTGAATAAAAACAGTTCTCACTGTTCCATTGATTTTTGACCATTGGATCAAACTGGCCAACTCCCCTGAACTTCATCTTGGCCGTCTATTTTGGATTTCCATTTTTGTTAACCGTTGAATTGCCTTAAGACCTCACCTACTCATTGACATACATTCCTTTTAGAATATTCACAAGTCTTAAGAAGCCATACTCACTTCATTCTTCCCCACGCATTCAAACTCTTTGAAACCCTAGTTTTTCTTACTCTCTCAAACACTCTCAAAATCTTTCACTGTTCTTCAATGGCTCCCAAAGTAGGAACTGAGATGATTGTTGATTTCACCAACAAGGACTTGGACCTTGATTTTGGCTACCTAAGCCACAAAACCAATCTGATTTTTGAGCCTATTCTATCCTTTGAGAGTAAAGATCCAGAAATTACTCCAACCTTGAGATGGTTGAGAAGAGCAGGCCTACAGAAATTTATGCAAGAAAAGCCTGATTCTTGTTTGGAAACCTATATGGCTGAGTTCTTTGCCTTCTTAAAATGGAGAGGAAAGCTAGAAGATGGTGAGGTCACCACATGGCTCTCCTACAGGGCTGAAGGAGAAGAGGAAGAGAGATTTCACAGAGTGAAATTCTCTGAGAAAGATGTAGATGCAGCTTTTGGATTGCCTTCTGAAGGAAGGAATCCTGAGTTCTATGGCAATGGCCATGAGGAAGAAATTGCACAAGATTGGCTCCTTGTTCCAGGACCAATTTCATCTACTCAACACAAAAGGACCCTAAAACCTAAGTTCCTCAATTTGTTTGAGGTTGTTGCAAAAAGTATTTTGAGCAACACTGGCAGTTTGGAGCAAGTGAGTGCTCCAAGAATCAGAATCATGGCTGCTGTGATTGATGCCAGTGACAAGGGCATCAAGTTTGATTGGAGGACCTTCATCCTTTCTGAGATGACGAAGGAGAAAGCTAAGTTCAAGGTGAACACTCAAAAGGTGGTTCTAGAAGGGAAACTCAAATATTGCACCAGGGCAAGCTTGTTGATTGAAAAGTTTTCCCATTATTCCCAAATGCAAACCTTTGCAAAACCCCTCCCTGCTCAGAAAGTGATGTTCAGGAAGCTAAGCAAGAAGACTGAGCAAAGGAGGTTGTTGATGGCCAAACCTGCTGAAAAGGTTGAAGAGAAGCCCAAAATGAAGAAGAGAACTAAGGCCAGGGCTGTCAAAACCAAGAAAATGTCTCAAGTACTATCAGAAGAAGCCTCAGGAGCTTCAATTGAAGTTGATGAAGTGGCAGAAGAGGGAGTGAATGTGCCCTCTGACCACTCAGAAGAGTTGAGGCTGAAGTATAATGAGACAAGGCAGAAGAATAAAGGTGATAAGAGGCCCAGGGAAGTTGTCCCTGAGAAAGATGAGGAAGGAAGTGGAAGCAGTAGGGCTAGCAAGAGGAGAGCCAAGCCCACTGAGAAGGTGCTGGAGCTTCATGAAGAAAGGTCCCTTCAAATTGCTCTAAGGGAGAGCAGGGCTGAAAGCAGGACAAAATCTAAGTCCAGGACCAACTCCTCTGGTTCTGGAACCCCAGAGTCCAAAGTCCCTGAAGGCCAACCCTTAGAAGCCAACCTCCCTGAAACCCAAAATCCTGACCCCAACTCCCCTGAAACCCATGTCACCCCTTCCAACCAAACTATCACCCCTGTCAATCTTATTAAGAGATATTCTCCAGAAGGGAGTGTGCAAAGAAGTGGCATTGATGTGCTTGCAGACTTAGCAGTGGATGAGACAAGGCTCCTGTCCCCTCTTGACTCAGTGGCTGCTGATAGAAGCACTGTGATCTCCCCACAACTGCCATCTATGAACCTTGTTGAAGGTGGAGTTGATGCAGGTTTAAATGAAGGAGTTGAAAAGGAGAATCTAGTTGAAAAAACAGAGGGTGTTGTGGATGATGGAGAGGTAGTAATTACTCATATTGTGAGTGTACCACAAATAGAGGGTGGTATAAGTGAGGAAGGACAGGTTATTCTTGAAGTCAAATCTGAACTTCAAGAATCCCTTGATGAAAGGAGGCCTGATTCCTTAAGTTAGCAAATTATCTACGAATGAAGAAAAGAATTAGTTGAAAATGAGAAGAAGGCTGTTGATGTATCAGAGTCTTATCCAAAAAAATCTGAGGGTGATGAGTGCTTATTTCCTAACCTATTTGATTTGTCTAATATTGCAGGTATTTCTCTTGACCAAATCTTTGCAGATGAGTTCTTAACAGATGCACCCATTCAAGTAGATTCTGGATCAGCACAAGCCTTGCTTGGGATGTAATCAGAAAAGTTGGACTCCTTGGCTCATCAAGTCCAATCTGCTCATGCTAAAACATCTAGAGCATTGAATGAGCAAGGAAGAACTCTAGCATCTTTGGAGATAAGATTAACTGGCTCTAAAGATGTAGTGCTCCCTACATTAGAAACAAGGATAAGTGGAGTGGAAACTGGTCTCCAAACCATTTCCACTGAGGTTCAGAAAACCAAATCCACCATGGAGTCCATCTCAGAAGAGGTCAAGAAGGAACAGAAGCTGCTGAGATATAATCACAATGCAAATGTCAAAGCTCTCAGACTGACTGTCAAGCAAGCCCTTGGAAAGAAAACTGCATTGCAAAAGAAAAGAGATGAGGAACAAAGGCTAGCAATGGTGAAGGCTGCATCTGAAAAGTTTTCACAAGAAGTAATGGCCAACATTGTTGAAAGTGCAGTGGCCAACCTTGCTGAGTTCCTTAAAGCCCAATTAGATGCATCTCTGAAAGCAACCTTGGAGGAGGTTGTTGAGCAAAAGATGAAGCCTGTTCTTGCTTTCCTTAGCTTGAGCAGTGATAGAATGCAGAACATACATGATGAGAATGTATATTTGCTTGAAGAGATGAAATCTCTGAACCTAGCCCAATCCCTGATGGCTACAACTATGAGTGAGCTCAAACCTCAGTGCTTTGATGCTGCCAAAAAGGGGGAAAGGGAAAGAGCAAGGGCCAAAGGTGCCTTGATAATAGGTGGCTCAGAGAAGGGCAAGGAAAAGGCTGCTGAAAACAAGGGCAAAGAGCAAGCAGTGTTAAACTTGGAAGATCTTGATGAAGAAGAGCAACTAGCCATAGCAATGAAAGCTTATATGGCATCATCACAGGAAGAAAGGGCTAGATTTCAGCAGAGACCAGGAGGAGAAGTTTCTGGATTGGACAAAGAAGCTGAAGGTGTCCAAACCAGGTGGAATGGAAGGGAAGTTAACACCACCTTTGCTGAATTCATGATTGAATACTTCAGAGATCTATATCAACAACTACTTGCAGCTGCTGATCTTGCAAGGATTGAATTCACTGCTCCCAAGCCAATCATCTATATGCCTCCCAAGCAGGAAGGATGTATTGATCAGTCTAGGATTCTCCAAGAATTCCTAGAAATTGTTAAGTTGAACAAGATGGTACTTGGACCAAAAGGAACCAACCAGGAAGCCATGGAGCTAAAAAGAAGAGTGTGGGCACAATATGGGATGGTGCCACCGAAAGAAGATGATCTCTGAAATGGCTAAGTTTCCCTGACTCTTATATGCTGAAATGGATGAAAACTTAACTTGGTTGCTAAATTGGTGATTTGGTCAACTATGCTGAAGATGCTCAACTATGCTATTGTATCTAATTTAATTTGATAAGTTGTTTGCTCTGATAATCATAAGTCTGGAAATTATCAAGTGATAAGTATATGCTCTGATCCATTATGAATGATGTAATAGTGTTTAGACTCATGCTCTGATATGTTAGTTTCAACTATCAACATGCTTGTAATGTATTTCAAATGAATGATAGTTGAACACATTTTGAATCAAGAAACACTGTTACAGAAATCTCTCTATGCATATTCTTGAAACCTATTTGCAACATGAATGGTGAATACACTAACACATTCTTTTTCAGGAAAATTGACTCTAGTCATGCCCTCTGAAGATAAATGTAATAGGTGTAGTCAAGTCACCTTTGCATAGATTATATATGTTTTGGCATCATCAAAAAGGGGGAAATTGTTGGGAATAAAATGAGAAGTATTTTGATTTAATACCAAAAGCCCCTGAGACATGCCTAAGTCAAGGAAGAATATGTTCTAAGAATGTTAGAACATATAGCATAAGTCTAGATGAGAAGTTGATGTGTTAGGCAGCTCTTAGTTGAATAGATGCACAATTTGAGGGGAACATATGCTTTGAAGTCTATCAAGATCAAGTCCCCTCAAGGCTCAAATTCTGGAAAGATTGCTAAATCTACTGAAAGACAAGTATGTTGAAGAAATGTTCAGCAGAGTTGTATCAGCAATGTTAAACCAGAACAAGTGTTCTGAAGTTTAAGGACCAACTATGCTGAAGAGTTCAAGACAACTATACCCTAAAAGATCTTCAAAAGAATCATGCTAAGATCACATCCAAATGGAGCAAAGGGAAAGAGCCAAGTCATCTGAAAAAAAGAACAAGCCAACTATGCTCATAAGCAAAGTCTGCTGATAGTGATAAGCAGAGTTGTCCATTCGATAAGGAGTGTTGTCCTATCATTGGATCAACTTTCAGAAGCCATGTCCATGCTTAAACAAGTGAATCTTGAAGTCAAACATTAGGAAGAGTGCTGCAGAATGACGACAAAGTCTATACAGCCGTTTATTTCCCAAATGAGGACATGTCACTATCAAGAATCAGTCTTCCAGTTTTGAAGAACTCAAGGAAGACATTTATAGCAATTTGGGGCTGCCTCTCCAACGGGCAAATCCTCAAGTTTGTCTATAAATATAGAAGTGTGAAGACCATTTGAAGGACCTCAACCTTGACAAGAAAATCCAACTATCCTACAAGTCAAAGTGCTTTCAAGTTTTTAAAGAGACTATCTTAGTCTTCATACACTTCATTCTAAGCTGAACCCATTGTATATCCATACAAGCTTAGAGAGATATCCTATCCTTATACACTGACCTTCATTGTAAAGGATATCTCATTAGTTGGAACCTTACTTCAACCCCTATACCTTTCAAGTGAGAAATTGAGAAGGTTGTAGTAGTAGAAATGGTAGGAGCTGACTGTTGAGAGAAGAACAGTTCAGTTCTGAGTTGAGAAGAGGGTACTAGGACTCTAAATATCCTAGGGATCAATTCACCAAGGAGTGGTGTTCTTGATCAAGTGCACCTTGGCACTATAAAACAAGTTAATTCCAAGAGTGAAGGAATTATCCTGTTAAATCAGGGAAAGTGGATGTAGGAGCTTGAGTCTCTGAACCACTATAAACTCTTGTGTTGATTTACTTTTAAGTAGTTTCATACATTCAACACTGCACTCAAAACTGATCTTTAAAAAGGACATACATTCAAAGACTGTGCAAAACTGATTTGGACAAGTTCCCTGAAAACTGGATTGATTGATTAAGTGATTTCAGAACTTAAAGGAGTTTAAAACTAAAGGGCCAACCACTAATTCCGCACTTATGACTAACTTAGATAGTCATTCAACTAAGTACTCTATAGTACTTAGTAGCTTGGTTATCTCTAAGAAGTTATACATCTTCAGCAGAGTTGTCCAAGACAACATTGTTGATCTCTGGTTTGATCATATTGAAAAAGAAATTGCATACAAGTGTATTCCCCCCCCCCCCATACACTTGTTATATACTCCTTTCAGGACCAACACTTCTGGAGTTTGTTTTACTTGTAGACCAAGAAAATAAGTCATTTCGCCCATCATGGTTATTTCAAATTTACTTTGCATGAGTGTAGAAAAGCTTTCACTCAAAGTTTTGTTGGGTGATCCAAAAATGATATCATACACATAAATTTGAACTAGCAAAATGTCATTACCTTCTTGTCTACGGAACAAAGTTCGA
Organism: Galeopsis tetrahit; assembly: GCA_963675135.1. Lineage (NCBI taxonomy): Eukaryota > Viridiplantae > Streptophyta > Magnoliopsida > Lamiales > Lamiaceae > Galeopsis > Galeopsis tetrahit. The sequence goes on along the minus strand of OY776126.1, from coordinate 47,410,142 downwards.
TCAACCTTGCCCTTAGTAAAACCATTATCAAGTAAGAATAGAGAAAGGGTATCATACCAGGCTCTTGGGGCTTGTTTCAATCCATAGAGTGCTTTCTTTAACCTGTATACTTGGTGACTGTTCACTTCAAAACCAGGTGGTTGTTCCACATAGACTTCTTCAGCAAGTATACCATTCAAAAATGCACTTTTTACATCCATTTGATAAACAGTGAATTTCATATGTGCATCATAAGCAAGAAATATTCTTATAGTTTCTAGTCCTGAGCTACAGGTGCAAAAGTTTCATCATAATCAATACCCTCAGCTTGAGAGTAGCCCTGAGCAACTAATCTAGCTTTGTTTCTAACTACAAGATCATTTTCATCCTTTTTGTTCTTAAAAATCCACTTGGTGCCTACAACATTATGATTACTAGGTCTATCCACAAGTTCCCAAACATCATTTCTAGTGAACTGATTAAGTTCTTCTTGCATGGCTATAATCCAGTTACTATCACTTAAAGCCTCATTCACAGTTTTAGGCTCAATGGAAGATAGAAAACAACACCAAAAAAATAAAGACTTACTAGGTTCTTCCTGGGATTCAAACAATTGTCTTCTAGTTTTAACACCTTTACTAGTATCACCTAGAATCAGATCAGTAGAATGAGCAGACTTCCATGTCCTTCTATTCTTAACATGAATACTATCATCATTCATATCATGCAAATTATCATGCAGATCAGTATCATTGCTTTGTATCAAATCATCAGTTTTATTTACAGAGGAGCAGTCAACCAATTCTGGCATATCAGAAGTTTTAGATGACTTACCTTTGTCTTTTACCTTTTCTTTATCAGAATCTTGATCTAGGGCTTTCAGGAAAGGATTATATGCTTGTACAGATTCATATACTTCTGAATCATCATCATTATTGTTGGTTTGAAGCTTTAGTTTGTCAACTTTCTCACTGAGCTGATGATCAGCAGAGTCCTGCACATTCTCATCAAAGACTACATGGGGTGTTTCTTCCACACATAGGGTTGAGTAATTAAATACTCTAAATGCTTTGCTTACTAAAGAGTATCCCAAGAATATCCCTTCATCTCATAAGGTGTTTTACCATGCACCTTATTAAGAGCACTTCTGTTTTGGGAGCGGCAAGCTGTGTTAATGGCTTCAGCCCAAAACTTCTGAGGTGTGTTGAATTCTGCAATCATTGCTCTACAAGCTTCTTTTAGTGTTCTGTTTCTCCTTTCTGCAACACCATTTTATTGGGGGGTTCTGGCTGCACTTGTTAGATGTTGTATGCTAGACTTAGAACAGTACTCCTTATTTTGACAATGGGTTGACCCTTTTCAACCTGTAACCTCTTTAATAGATCTGGAAGAAGTGTTTGTGTATCACTCTTTTTGTGTAGAAAGACTACCCAAGTAAACTTAGAATAGTCATCTACTACAACCAAAGTATACCTTCTTCCATTCAATGTGGGAGGTTTGATAGGACCATGAAGATCCAAATGCAAGAGTTCTAAGACTCTGCTGGTTGAAAGAATTGGAATGGACTTAAATGAAACCTTTACCTGTTTACCTTTTTGACAGGAGTCACACATTTGTGATTTGGAATAGATTTCATTTTGAATGCCATCAACAAGATGTTCTCTAGCAATTTTATTGATTATCTTAAAGTTCAGATGGCAGAGGCGTTTATGCCAGAGCCAACTGTTCTCTTTAGGACTCTTAGTGATAAGACAAGCATTCTTAGGAGGGAAAAATTCAAATTTGGTCCCAAGATAAACAATGCTCACGAAAATGGTCCCATTTTGAGCAAAAAAGGTCCCATGTAATTTTGTCATCCAAAATTAACGGAATCGAGGGTATGAGATACACGCGCCGTTAAACAAAATTACACATCTCTTCATTTCGATCAACACCAAGAATCTCTCAAGAGAAACCCTAAAAAAATTCCATACCAAAAAACTGCTCAAATCTCAGGCAAGAAATTGCAAATTGAAAAACCATCATCACTCTAAGACCCCAAAATCGAAACCCCCCTAAACTTGCACTCCAAATCGCACCCCCAAACTTCCAAAATCGAAAACCCCCAAAATCACATGCAAAATCGAAAAACCCTGAAATCTCGCACCCCAAAATCGCACTCAAAAGCAAAAGAACTCTGAAATCACACTCAAAATCGCTAACCCTGAAATCGCCTTAGAATCGCACGACAAATCGCACGCAAAATTACACACCACTGAAGATGTTGCGACAAGGCAATACTAGGGATGGAGAACCTCCCCAAGATCGTAAGTTCCTCTAAAATCTAGGGTGTATAACAAGTTTCTGTGTTTCATGCCCTGTTTTTATGTTTTACAAGTTTCTATTTTCATGCCCTGTTATTGTGTTTTACAAGTTTCTTTGTTTCATACTCTAAAGTCATGTGATAAAATAATTTTTGTTCTGGTGATTCTGTGATAATGTGATTCTGTGAGAGTTTTACAATTTTGTATTTTATGATTTTTTTGTAAGTTCAACAAAATATGTGAAGTTTGGTGATTTTTTTGTTGGAATTAATAAGAATGAAGTCATGGTAATTTGTGAAATTTGGTAACTTTTTGGTTGGATTGATAGGGAGCGGTTGTTTTGTTGGTATATTTGGCTGAAACGGGTGTTAATTGCTGCTTATTTTTATTATATTTGACTGAATTGTGTGCACTGGTTATCTTTGTGTTGGCGACATTAATTGAGTTTAGTTTGATGACACTTTTCGTTCAAATTAGTTTGTGGTATTCGATGAAGTATTCGTTCTAAAATGAGTAATTTGTAAATTATTTTATTTGGAGGCAGATATTTATAGGGAGGAGAACAAGGCTAGACTGGTTAAGGAATGGTGAAAGTGGGTTTGGAAGTAGGTGTAGGTGGGGTAGCTCGGAACGAGGCTAGACTAGTTAAGGAATGGTGAAAGTGAATACGAATGGGGTATTTTTTGCTCGTTTGGAAGTGGGTGTAGGTGGGGTAGCTCGGAACGAGGCTAGACTGGTTAAGGAATGGTGAAAGTGAATACGGATGGGGCCTTTTCTGCTCGTTTGGAAGTGGGTGTAGGTGGGGTGGTTCAGAACGAGGCTGAACTGGATCTTTTGGTGTTTCTCAGAGCGTGCACTTCCAATGTGTAGGGCGGAGGAGGTCGAGGCTTTGGCTGTACAAATTGCAGCTGCACAAGGACTATCTCGGATATCCATTGAGACTGATTCTCAAGTCTACTACAAGGTTTTAGTGATGTTAAAGCCAGATTTCTCAAGATTTGGTGACCTGATAAAAGAATTCTTCTGGTTGAGGAAGCTTTTGAGGAGATTAATTTTTGCTGGAATAAAAAGGAAGGGAATGGGGTGGCACATTTTCTTTCTACTTTTCTAATGTGCTTCTTGCTGCTTGTATGCAAGCATTGAATATTGATTCCTTCCTTAAAAAAAAACTTTGTTGACACTAATACACTAATATTTAATTAAGAATATTTTTTTTTCAGGTCATTTCCCTTCAAGAAAACTAATCCCAAAGAATTTTCCCTCTGATTTTACTTTGGGACCATTTTTGCATTATATCACTTAACAGAAACTGTTAAGTATTTAACAGTTGGGACCATTTTTGCAAAAAATGGGACTAAAATTGTTTTCAAAAAATTCTCTTGGGACCAAACTTGCATTTTACCCATTCTTAGGACAACTATTCCAGTTCACAATGTATACGCTTCCTTGTCTTATGCCAACAAGTAAAATATTGTGTGTCCTTTTGTCTATTATTTCACATCTTCTGGTCTTGAACTGAACTTTGTATCCCCTGTCACAGAATTGAGATACATATAGCAAATTATATTTCAAACCTTCAACATAGGAGACATCTTGGATTTCAACATCTCCATTTTTTATGAATTTGAATCCTTTTGTGATTGCCATGGAGCTATCACCAAAGATTACTTTTGGTCCTTCCTGCTCATGATAGTTAGTAAGCAAGGCCTTGGTACCAGTCATGTGGTGTGAACACCCACTATCTATGTACCAGGTCTCACCCACTGAACCACCTTTCCTGTATAAGTCCAGTCGATCCTGGAAGGTAATGATCATAATAATTTAGGTACCCTTTTCTTTATTGGGGTCCTTGAGGGTTAGTGGTGAGAGGTACCCAAATAAACATTGAGGATTTGAATAGATGGGACCTCTTCAGTTTCCTACCATATTTGTCACAGAATAGTACTTTATTAACCATTTCAGAACTATCAGCAGACTTAGGATCTATTTTTCTGAGATAGCCTTTCCTTGGTTCTATCCCTTTTTTAGTAAGATCAGTATGTTTGTAATAGTTTGAATAGGGTCTAAAAGCATGTGGACCATACGGCTTATAAATGCGTTTTGGTCTTTCCTCTCCAATGACATCATAAGATAAAGGTGGAGGATAAAGAACAGGTTTGTTAAGATAATGAGGCACAAATTTCCTAGGTTTAGTTGAATACAGCTGAGGCTGCCTTATAAAAGGAGGTCTAGGTTGTTCCCAACTTGCCTGTGCTTGTCTTGACCTACTGTTCTGAGTTTGTCTCTTCTGATATAAGGATTGTTCTGCTCTCGTGAGAGGAGTATAACTCTTCTGGTATGGTCTTGACTTTACTGGTCTTGATACATTCTTCATTTTACCATTCTTGGTAGTAGGAGGAATGTATTTGGACTGTACTTTAGGTTTTGGATCATTATCATAAATCATGGGTTCTTTTCCTTTATCTAATTGCAAAGAACTTGAACTAGCTCCATTAGTGTTCTTAAAGCCTGAAGTAGAGGAACTAGGCAGATCAGTACCTATCCCACTTTTATCATTTAGAGCTCTATATTTATCTGATATTGTTTGATTAATCTTGGTAGAATTAATCATTTCAGATAGCTTTCAATCTAGGCTCACTACTTCAGATTCTAAGAATCTATTGCGCTCTTCAAGTTTTTCACATTTAATCTTTAAATCATTGAATTCATTAGTCTCTTTGGCTTGAGTTTTAAGCATACCCTGATATAGTTTGTCAATGGATGCATACTTTTCTTGGAGTTGGGACAACTCTTTTGATAGTCTTGCATTTAGAGAAACTACATTGGGATCTACTTTCAATTGTGCTTCTTTCAGACTAATGATTTCTTGCTTTAAAGAAATATTCTCATCACTGATTTCTATGAATGCTTTGTTAGCTTGTAGAAGGTCCTCTTCAGTCACTCCATGGGAATGATGAAGACTACTTCTGTTGGTCCCTGAGACGAGTGTAAGATCAACTGACTTGATGTCTGCTGATGGTGTGGAAAATAACTAACTCTTCAAAGTAACTAGTCCGCTGATTTCACTAGGGGCCTAGGACTAGTTAGTCGACTGATTAATTACCTATCGGAGTTAGGTGCGGAATTGTAGTGTGCCCATAAAGATTATACTCGTCTATTTATTAAATACAGTTTGTAAAACATTTTATGCACAAATATGTATGAAAAGACTTGAAAAATAAAGTGAAGAATGTAAATAACACAGTAATTTATAGTGGTTCGGATATACGTTCCTACGTCCACTCTCACGACCTAACGTGATGTTTAATCCCTTTAATTTACCAAAAATTACAAGGGCTTGTCCTTTATAGTCCCAAGGGTAGGACTTTGAGATCTGAGCCAGTTTCTTAACTGCTACGGTCTCCACAAGTGATTGGAAGCACTTGCACTTTAACAAGTGAGTTGCGAGCACTTGCAATCCACAAGTGATATAGAGCACTTGCACTCTTTACAGTGATGAACACTCAACTTGGCTTCTAGGGGTTTATGGTAGAAGGTGGGTTTTGTGTATATGAACTAGGTGAGAATTTCCCTTACAATCTGTTTTAGCCTCATGCTAGGATTGGGAAATTCTCTCTAAGATATGGATATATATGAGTGGCTGCACTGGCTTAGATGTTATGAGTTCACTCACTGGGGATGAGGTGATGCTTGTTGAATCTTCATGAATGATCTTCTTGAGCTCTTCTTATTTCTGGACTTTAAGAACTTTGCTCGACCTCTGCATCTCACACCTCTTCTCGTTCCCAATGATGTATGGACTCATTTATATAGTGTTGATGTTTGAATGTTACCGTTGGATGATGGCATTCAAAACTCCACTAATTGAGGAATTGGCAATCTCTTGATATGATATGATTGAATATTACCATTGTCATGTAATTTCAATCATATCTTTGACTTTCCTTTCTTGTGCGTATCTTGTCAATCCTTGACTTGGCCTTCCTTTAATTGGGTACTCATCTGATCTTTCTTTTAGGCTTCTGCTACCTTTTACTCAGCTGCTGTCTTTACCCCGCTGCTGTCTATACTCAGCTGCCTTTTACTCGGCTTCTGTCTTTACTCTGCTGTCTTTACTCAGCTGTCTTTACTCAGCTGCTGTCTTTACTCAGCTGTCTTTACTCAGTTGTCTTTACTCAGCTGCTGTAAGAAGACTTCTACTCAGCTTGCTCTTACTCTTCTTATCCTATAAGATGAGTTTAACTCATCTTATCAGGAGACTTCTGGTCTTGGTCTTCTCTTCTCTTCTTGAGCATTTGCATGTTGTTGGTCCCAAAGTTGAGTTAAGATTGAGTAAGCTAAGAAAGTCTATAGGGGAGGGGTGAATAGACTTTCAAAAATCTTTCAAATTATCAGAGTTTATAATGCGGAATAGTGTTCTGAATAGTACTGTTCTTACTGAGTCAGATCAGTAACTTAAAACTGTTCTGAACTTCTCCAGAATTCTTCTAAGCTTCTCTTCAACTCTTCTTTGAAGTCTTCTTATTCTGAAGTAGTCTTCTGAGTCTTCATTTAGTCTTCTGATCTTCTTCTAATCTAGTGTTCTAAACTTACTGTTCTAAACTTTTACAATGCTGAATAAAATAAAATACAACTTTACATATATAAAACCTATCTATACATCAACTGAACAATATACAGATGAGTACATCTAAGTCCTATACTATAAGCTGTCTATACAATACAAAATATCAGCTTAGTTCCTAACAGTTCATATATCAGATCAGTAAACACAATGAGATCAGTAAACTTATATAAGATCAGGAAACTCAGTTTTCAATATCTCTTATTAAGATCAGTAAACTTACTTCAAATGACTAACTTAAGATGACTTAGAACCACATATATCATTAACTTTAAGTTGCTTTTGGCCATCAAAACATACAATCATCATCTAGAACATTGTTTACAGGATTCATATCCCAACAATTTCCCCCTTTTTGATGAAGCCAAAACTACTTAAATGTTAATAAATCAGTAGTTAAGTATGTAGTCAATCATAACAGTTCATCATTTCAAAATTCCAGATTCATATTCATAATTAGATCAGATATCACATTTTACACATAATCATAGAATATGAAATAACGAAATAAAGATTAAGGTTAGAAATGTTATCTTGTGAGCTTAGTCCTTCATCTTCTTTCTGTATCTTCAGATTCTGAATGCAACATAAAGCCTTGCTTTGATATCCATCATATGTTGATGATCAGTGATACCTTCTTCTTTAATGATTTCAGCAATTATGTTACCAATCTCTTTGTAATCTGGTTCTCCATTGTCAAGTCTTGGAGGTTCCCAACTTGGTTCTTCAGGACATAATATCCTTGTTCCAGCACGAGCACCAACTTGTGCTATATCTTCCCAAAAATCCTTATCAATGTTCAACATGAACTCTTCAAAAACAGCAAATTCAGCTTCTTTGTTCAGATGCTCACCAAACTTTCTCACAATAAAGTTTGCAATCTGCCACTTCTTCTTCAGATTTTTCCAATATTCCATATTTTCAGTTAGAACAATAAAATCCACAAAGTTCTCATCTTGGAAATTTTTATCAAACTCTTTTCCTTCAGCTTTTCTCTGAGCTTTCATTTTTCTTCTCAAAGCTGCAACTCTATTATCAAACCTTGTTTTCAAAAACTAAACATCCTTATCTTTCTTCTTTTTCAACTCTGCTTCTTCACTTGACACATCAATTTTCACTTTGCTTCTGGATCTGGTAATTCTACCAGCCTCTTCTTCTTGTTCTTCTTCATCAGACAAAATTAATTTCCTCTTCTTCTGAATAGAACTCTCAGCAACATCAGCTTTCTTGTTTTCAACAACTTCTTGACCTTGTTGTTTCTGTTGCTTCCTAAGCTTAAATTTCTCATTCAAACTGGCAATTTCTTCTTTCAACTCATCTTGACTCACAACTAGTTGAGCTTGTTGTGATTGAGTTTGCTCCATTACTTTTCTTATCCTGTCTTCCCCCTTTTTGGCTTCATCATGCCACTCTTTCAAGGGATTCAAGTGTTGTTCCATCTTTGCATGCAACACCTGAGATAGGTTCTTTTCTTGCAGTCTATGGAGATCATAGATTTTAGTCATTGTATGCTCCATAACTCTTTCAATTGAATTTTCAGAATTCATCTTATTCATTCTTTCAGTAGCTTCTTGGAAAATTCTCACAGCATCTTCCAACTTGGCTTGAAGCTCTGCATTCTTCTTTTTCAACAATTCAAAGCTAGAACTATCAGATTCCTTCTCAACAGGAACTGTTCTGATCTGTTCCTGCACATCTTCAGGAATGATTGGTTCAGCAGACTGAACTGGCTTGCTTTCTAGTTCATCAGCATTCAAATCTTGATTTTCAAAAACTTCTGTCTCTTCAAGTACAACAGTGTTCTCAAACACCTCTGTTGCATTGTCAATAGCTTCATCAACTTCCATAAAATCCTCTTCAACAACTTTCTCAGCTTCATCAACAACTCTTTCTTCACTTACCATAACAACATCATCACTTTCATCTGCAGCAGTAGCAACATTTTCCACAGAATATTTAAATCCTGTCAACCTTTCAACAAGTTGCACCACAGACTCTGGGGTTACTAGCTCAAGAAATGAGTTAACACCAGCTGCAAGCATATGCTCTGCTTCCCAATCATCAAAGATTGAAGCACCACCCATACCTTCCATAACAGCTAAGTTCTCTTTAAGAGTACTCCTCTTAAGATACACCCATGTGCCAATCCTAAGAAGTTTCTCAAACTCAACTGAACTTTCATCTAAACCAGGAAACTGCTTCAACAAAGACAATCTCAAGTCTATCCTAATTCTATCCTCTTTATCACAGATAGGATAATCCATTAAACCAGCAGGGTTAGGGGCTATAAATTCAGGTTCAGGGGATGATGAAATGTCAATTGGTACAGAAGAAGGCTCAAATTCATGTTCAATAGAGTGATCATGAACTTGTATAGGTGAATGAAATGGAGAGGGTTGGTTTTGATGACTTGAAACAGGAGTGTTCTGAGGAGATGAATGAGGAGTCTTCTGAGACACTGGAAAGTAGTGAGCTGATTCTCAGATTTCTTGATCTCTTTCAACTCTGTGAGTTCTTCAAATGCTCTGTAGACTTGCTCTTTGATTGCTCTTTGATTCTCCAGAACATGAAGGTTGGTTATCAATGGGATCAATTGGGCTTGGATCAGAATTTGAAGGGGTAGGAGAAGAATCAACAAGTTTCCTCCTAGGTCTAGAAGCAGTTCTACCCTTGGTTCTTTTATGTAAAACAACAGGACTTGAATTACTAACCTCTTGCTCTTCAGAGCTTTCTTGCACCACAGTCTCAATAAACCGGACTGATTGCTCCGAGGCAGCTCTAGCAGACCTTCCTCTTCTTGGTCTAGTACTGCTCGGATCATGCCTCGCTTTCGATCTTATCTCTGGTTGATTATCATCAGATCGATACATTGAAGCACCAGACTCTTGAGCTTCAGGTTCTTGAGGTTGCTCCAAAGGATGTTCTTCTTTAAATCGAACAGAGTCCTTCTTCATCAAGAATTTTCCATGATGGAATTTCTTGGGATTACTCCAGTATACCTTTTTGACAACTAACTGAGGCAACAAAATACTCAGCTTGTTTCCGAACCCTAACTTCGATTTAATCGAAAATTCCATTGTATCCTCATCGAACAAGACCTTTTCTTTCTCACTTATTAATCTTTCTAAGAAAAATCCTTGCCAATCGCCTTGCACTATGTCAATGATTGCTGCCATAATTCGGATTTTCAGATTTGTTAGAGCATCCTGACTGTGATGCTGTCCTAACAAGCATTTTCCAGCTATGTCCATCAGAAATTGAAGACCAGTAGGAAGAACATCTTTTTTAAGATGGCTTAGAGACTCTGGTTCTTCACCAGACCATCTACCTACGCATTCTTTCTCTTCCCCTGCTTTGTAGGTCAAAATATCTATAGGGCCTTGAGGTAAATCCAGCATGACTTCCAGGATTTCCCTTGTAATTGAGACCTTGTGCCCTGATAACATTGAATGGACACCATCGTTATCACCTTCAAGCTGCAAATAAAATTCCATCGCTTCTGGTTCAAACACATTCATCGGAGATTATTCAAGAAACTTCCTCAGCCCGCATTCTTCACACATTGTCAGAATGACTTGGTTTTCAGCACTATGTCGGCCATTGAAGTAAACAACATTTTCTACAAAAATGCCCTTTTCACGAACCCAAAAATCAGAATCAAAAGTTCCTGCAACTTCATTATATTCACTGATAATATTGATAATTGCCATTGTAGGGTTTTGTAGAAGATAGATTATTGTGATTTTGCAGTAATTTTGAGTTATGAGCTTTCCAGAAATGAACTCGTAAGGAAGATGAAGATGAAAAGTGATTGTATTTGATAAATTCAAAACCAATCTAGGGCTAGGATTGAATTTGTTTATCACAAAGAATGGTTGAGATTAAATCTTGAAATTCGTGTTTAAAAGAAACTGTTCATATTCTAGTACCATTCTTAATTTTGGAGCCATTTTGTGTTTGATAAATACACCACAGTAATTAGGTTAGAAATAGAGGAGTGTACCAATCTTCTCTATTAGTAATCTAAATTTGAGCAGTTTTTGACTTAGAGTATTCTAAGACAAAATACTGTTCTGATGCATATCAGCACAGTAGTTTCCAAAAATATTTCACTTCATTCTCTTACTTGTATATAAAGAAAATTTCATTTATCTGGATCAGCTGAGTACTGTGATCAGCTGAGTAAACTTTTTAGACATTAGATCAGTAGATGTATCAGTACAGTAATCTTCAGATCAGTAGATGGGTCAGCACAGTAGTGTTCAGATCAGTACCCAATTTTTCTGATTTCACCTTTTTGGTATCAGCACAGTAATGCTCGGATCAGTACTGTGACAGATCAGTTATTCTGTAGACAGATTAGTAGTAATCAAATCTTTCTGTAGACAGTTTAATCAGTAGTCAGATTAGTTCTATAGAATAATTGAATTGTAATCAGACCAGTACTGTAGACAAAGAAACTTTGTAATCAGAACAGTTCTGTAGACAAGTCAATTTATTAATCAGAATAGATCTGTAGACTGATATGGCCTGTAATCAGATCAGATTTGTAGACATTTCAAATTTGTAATCAGATCAGTTCCCCCTTCAGTGGAGAATACCTCTTCTGTGCCTGTTTCACCTTGGTAGAAGTGTTAGTACATTATATATAAATGTAAAACAGTACAGATTAGTAAAAGTATGTTTAATTTAATGATCAATTCAAGGTTTATGCTAAAGTGACTTAGTGTTCTGAGTCAACAAAAGGATCTTTAAGAAATCACAGATTCCCCCTTAATGTGTGTTCTCAGTGTCCCTCAGCTTTACCAGCTTCCTCATTGGGATGAAGGTCACTTTAGTAACCTTGTTACCTGTTTTGAATGTAGTGGTTTGACATGAGGTTGTCTCTTCTGAATTTTATGCATTTGATTTACTGTTCTTAATTTCTGCTTTGTCTTCCTCTTGGTATAAGATCAGTACCTGAAATGTTAGTACAGTTCTATATACATATAGAATCCATATCTATCAACCCTAAGCTAATGCATAACTCCCTAAATCTCACTTCAGCCAATGGTTTTGTAAAAATGTCAGCTCTTTGAATATCAGTATGAATCTTTTCCATCCTAATATTTTTCTTTTCCACATGATCCCTAATAAAGTGATGCCTAATGTAAACATGCTTGCATCTAGTATGTAGAACGGGATTTTGTGTGATGGCAATGGCACTATTACTGTCACAATATATAGGTACATTAGATTCTACAATATTGTAGTCTCTGAGTTATTGTATTAGCCAAAGAAGCTGACTACAACAACTTCCTGCAGCCATATATTCTGCTTCAGTAGTAGAAGTTGCCACACTTGTTTGTTTCTTTGAAAACCATGAAATGAGCTTAGTTCCTAAGAATTGACATGAACCTGAAGTAGATTTTCTATCTATTTTGCAACCTCCAAAGTTCGAGTCTGAATAACCACTTAAAGATATATCATCATCTGCAGGATACCATAATCCTCGATTAATGGTCCCCTTTAGATATTTCAATATCCTTTTGGCAGCTTCCAGATGACTTTCTTTGGGGTTTGCTTGAAATCTTGCACATACACCAACAACAAAAGCAATATCAGGTCTGCTGGCAGTTAGATAGAGTAGAGAGCCAATTAAAGCACGATAGTGAGGTTGATCAGAAGACTTACCTCTTTCATCAGGATCCATTCTGTATGTAGGTTGCATGGGCACACCAACTGTCTTACAGGTTTTAATACCAAATTTATCTAGCAAATTCTTAGTATATTTTGCTTGATTTATAAAGATACCTTCTGGAGTTTGTTTTACTTGAAGACCAAGAAAATATGTCATTTCACCCATCATAGACATTTCAAATTTACTTTGCATAAGTGTAGAAAAGCTTTCACTCAAGGTTTTGTTGGGTGATCCAAAGATAATATCATCCACATAAATTTGAACAAGTAATATATCATTACCTTCTTGTCTTCGAAACAAAGTTCTATCAACCTTGCCTTTTGTAAAACCATTTTCAAGTAAGAATAGAGAAAGTGTATCATACCAGGCTCTTGGGGCTTGTTTCAATCCATAGAGTGCTTTCTTTAACCTGTATACTTGGTGACTATTTACTTCAAAACCAGGTGGTTGTTCCACATAAACTTCTTCAGCAAGTATACCATTCAAAAATGCACTTTTCACATCCATTTGATACACAGTGAATTTCATATGTGCAGCATAAGCAAGGAACAATATTATAGCTTCTAGTCTAGCTACAGGTGCAAAAGTTTCATCATAATCAATACCCTGAGCTTGAGAGTAGCCCTGAGCAACTAATCTAGCTTTATTTTTAACTACAAGATCATTTTCATCCTTTTTATTCTTGAAAATCCACTTAGTGCCTACAACATTATGATCATTAGGTCTATCAACAAGTTCCCAAACTTCATTTCTAGTGAACTGATTAAGTTCTTCTTGCATGGCTATAATCCAGTTGCTATCACTTAAAGCTTCATTCACAGTTTTAGGCTCAATGGATGATAGAAAACAACACCAGCAAAATAGAGACTTACTAGATTCTTCCTTGGAATCAAACAATTGTTTTCTAGTTTTAACACCTATACTGGAATCACCTAGAATCTGATCAGTAGAATGAGCAGACTTCCATGTCCTTCTATTCTTAACAGAGATACTTTCATCATTTATATCATGCAGATCAGTATCATTATTTTGCATTAAATCAGCAGATTTGTTCATAGGAGAGCAGTCATTCAATTCTGGCATATCAGAAGTTTTAGATGACTTACCTTTGTCTTTTACCTTTTCTTTTTTAGAATCTTGATCTAGGACATTCATGAAAGGATTATATGTTTGAACAGATTCATATATTTCTGTATCATCATCCTCATTGTTGGTTTGGAGCTGTAGTTTGTCAATTTTCTTATTGAGCTGATGATCAGCAGAGTCCCGCACATTCTCATCAAACACTACATGGGGTGTTTCTTCCACACATAGGGTAGAGTAATTAAACACTCTAAATGCTTTGCTTACTGAAGAGTATCCTAAGAATATCCCTTCATCAGCTTTTGCATCAAAGGCATTTAGCTTACTTTTTCCATTGTTATGAATGAAACACTTACATCCAAAGATATGAAAATAAGAAACTCTAGGTTTTCTGCCTTTCCATACCTCATAAGGTGTTTTACCATGCACCTTATTAAGAGCACTTCGAATTTGAGAGTGGCAAGCTGTGTTAATGGCTTCAGCCCAAAATTTCTGAGGTGTGTTGAATTCTGCAATCATTGCTCTACATGCTTCTTTTAGTGTTCTGTTTCTCCTTTCTGCAACACCATTTTGTTGAGGGGTTCTGGCTGCACTTGTCAAATGTTGTATGCCAGACTTAGAACAATAGTCAGAGATGTAACAATTAATAAACTCAGTCCCCTTGTCACTTCTTATCTTGACAATGGGTTGAACCTTTTCAACCTGCAACCTCTTTAATAGATCTGGAAGTAGTGTTTGTGTATCACTCTTTTTGTGTAGAAAGACTACCCAAGTAAACTTAGAGTAATCATCTACTACAACAAGAGTATACCTTCTTCCATTCAATGTAGGAGGGTTGATAGGACCATGAAGATCCATATGCAAGAGTTCTAAGACTCTGCTTGTTGAAAGAGTTGGAATGGACTTAAATGAAACCTTTACCTGTTTACCTTTTTTACAGGAGTCACACATTTGTGATTTGGAATAGATTTCATTAGGAATGCCCTCAACAAGATGTTCTCTAGCAATCTTGTTGATTATCTTAAAGTTCAGGTGGCAGAGGCGTTTATGCCAGAGCCAACTGTTTTCTTTAGGACTCTTAGTAATAAGACAAGCATTCTTAGGACAACTATTCCAATTCACAATGTATACACTTCCTTGTCTTGTGCCAACAAGTAGAACATTGTGAGTCCTTTTGTCTATTATTTCACATCTTCTGGTTTTGAACTGAACTTTGTATCCCCTGTCACAGAATTGAGATACAGATAACAAATTATATTTCAAACCTTCAACATAGGAGACATCTTGGATTTCAACATCTCCATTCTTGATGAATCCAAATCCTTTTGTGATTGCCATTGAGCTATCACCAAATATGACTTTTGGTCCTTCCTTCTCATGATAGTCAGTAAGCAAGGCCTTGGTACCAGTCATGTGGTGTGAACACCCACTGTCTATGTACCAGGTCTCACCAACTGAACCACCTTTCTTGCATAGGTCCAGTCGATCCTGCAAGGTAGTGATCTTAATAATTTAGGTACCCTAGTTTATTGGGGTCCTTGGGGGTTAGTAGTGAGAGGTACCCAAATGAACATTGAGGATTTGAATAGATGGGACCTCTTCAGTTTCCTTCCATATTTATCACGAAATAGTACTTTATCAACCATTTCAGAATTATTAGCAGACTTAGGATCTATTTTTCTGAGATAGCCTTTCCTTGGTTCTATCCCTTTTTCAGTAAGATCAGTATGTCTGTAATAGTTTGAATAAGGCTTAAAATCATGTGGACCATACGGCTTATAGATGCGTTTTGGTCTTTCCTCTTCAATGATATCATAAGATAAAGGTAGAGGATAAAGAACAGGTTTGTTATGATAATGAGGCACAAATCTCCTAGGTTTAGTTGAATACAACTGAGACTGCCTAATAAAAGGAGGTCTAGGCTGTTCCCAACTTGCCTGTGCTTGTCTTGACCAACTGTTCTGAGTTTGTCTCTTCTGATACCAGGACTGATCTGATCTGGTCAGAGGAGTATAACTCTTCTGGTATGGTCTTGACTGTACTGGTCTTAATACATTCTTTATTTTACCATTCTTGTTAGTAGGAGAAATGCACTTAGACTGCACTTTAGGGTTTGGATCATTATCATAAGTCATAGGTTCTTTTCCTTTATCTAATTGCAAATAACTTGTTCTAGCTTCATTAGTGTTCTTAATTCCTGAAGTAGAGGAACTAGGCAGATCAGTACCTATTCCACTTTTATCATTTGGAGCTCTATATCTGTCTGAGATTGTTTGATTAATCTTGGTAGAGTTAATCATCCCAGATAGCTTTCGATCTAGGCTCACTACTTCAGATTCTAAGAATCTATTGCGCTCTTCAAGTTTTTCACATTTAATCTTTAAATCATTGAATTCATTAGTCTATTTGGCTTGGGTTTTAAGCATACCCTGATATAGTTTATCAATAGATGCATACTTTTCTTGGATTTGAGACAACTCTTCTGATAGTCGTGCATTTTGAGAAACTACATTAGGATCCACTTTCAACTGAGCTTCTTTCAGATTAATGATTTCTTGCTTTAAAGATATATTCTCATTACTAATTTCAATGAATGCTTTGTTAGCTTGTAGAAGATCTTCTTCAGTCACTCCTAGGGAATGATGAAGACTACTTCCTACACTACTATTAGCAGTGTCACTTAAATCAGTGTCAGAATTTTTACAAGATTGAAAAGAGTTAGCAGATGATACCTCATCATTTATTTTGGCCATCATTACCAGTCCATCATCTGCTATGAAGGCTTCATCTTCATTGCTAGAGGGGTATTCAGATGAAGACGATGGCAACTCTTCTGATTCTGAATCAGATTCATTGTATGCCATCATTGCCTTCTTACCCTTGGCATATTTTCGATCTCTTCTAGCTTTCCTCTCTTCTGGATCTTCAGAACTTAGATCAGGACATACATAAGCATAATGACCTGGCTTATCACAATTATAGGAAACAGGATTGTTAGAAGATCTCTTAGGTGGTGAATGATTTCGGTTCCTGTCATGCTTGTCAATTGAGTTCCTGTCTTTCTTATCAGAATACTTCCATTCCCTCTTATCAAATGAGTTCCTATCTCTCCTGTTCTCATTAGAGATCTCATCCCTTCTTTCAGAAGAGTTTTGATCCCTTCTGTTCACAGAAGAGTCCCTGTTACTGGAACCCTTGGTTTCCTTATAGAATCTCTTATATCTACAATACCTCTTATTTAGTCTATCAAATCTTTTGATCATAAGGCTCATCTGATCTTTCAGACTAAGATCAGAACTATCTAGTTCATCTTTTATGCTTGAGACTTTAGACTTAGATGATCTAGACCCCTTAGAGGTAGAGACTTTAAAAGCTATGTCCTTAGAGGCATCCTTATCCTTATGAATCACAGTAATAGGATCTTCTTCATCTAACTCAAACTCATGTGCCTTAAGGGTTTGGAACATAGTTTCTGCTGGCCAAGAATCAATGTCTTGTGTGGTCTTAATGATCATCTTGATCATTTTCCACCTTTCATCCAAAACTTTCAAGATTCTCAGGTTAACTTCTCTTTCAGTATAAGTCTTTCCTAACACATCAAGATCATTCATAATCTTAGTAAATCGAGTATCTAATTCATCAATTGTTTCTCCTGGCTTCATCTTAAATGTTTCAAACCTTTGGACAGCTGTGGATAATTTGCTTTCTTTGATCAGTGTAGTACCTTCACAAAGAATAGCTAATTTGTCCCACATTTGCTTTGCAGTCTTACATTTTAACACTTTGTCAAGATACTCATTTGGCAAGGTGTGTAAAATATAATTCTTAGCAAGACTATCCAAATTGTTTTGTCGCATTTCTTCAGAAGTCAGTTCTGACCTTTGTTTAGGGACCAGTGCTCCAACTGGTTTAGAAGGATCCAGAACAGCAGTGTTTTCCACCATGGTGACAATTGGTCCTTCAGTCACCACAGACACCATCAGATCATGTGTTGAGCTAAAGATGGCCTCCATCCTAAGCTTCCAGTAGTCATAATCTGCAATCTTGAACTTAGGAAGTTTGTTCACATTAGTGTCATCCATGTTTGATTAGACGAATAGGATCAGTAGTATAGCAGATAGTTTTCAAGTATTCAGATAGTGACAGATATCAAGAAATAGTATTAAGATCAGTGAGATTTCCCTCAAGATCTGCAAGGTTATCAAGAAACAGCAGTCCAAAGAACTACTGCTCTGATACCACTTGTTGGTCCCAAAGTTGAGTTAAGATTGAGTAAGCTTAGAAAGTCTAGAGGGGAGGGGTGAATAGACTTTCAAAAATCTTTCAAAATATCAGAGTTTATAATGTGGAATAGTGTTCTGAATAGTACTGTTCTTACTGAGTCAGATCAGTAACTTAAAACTGTTCTGTACTACTCCAGAATTCTTCTAAGCTTCTCTTCAACTCTTGTTTGAAGTCTTCTTATTCTGAAGTAGTCTTCTGAGTCTTCATTTAGTCTTCTGATCTTCTTCTAATCTAGTGTTCTAAACTTACTGTTCTAAACTTTTACAATGCTGAATAAAATAAAATACAACTTTACATATATAAAACCTATCTATACATCAACTGAACAATATACAGATGAGTACATCTAAGTCCTATACTATAAGTTGTCTATACAATACAAAACATCAGCTTAGTTCCTAACAGTTCATATATCAGATCAGTAAACACAATAAGATCAGTAAACTTATATAAGATCAACTTATAGTATAGACAACTTATAGTATAGGACTTAATTATTGTGTTTACTGATCTGATATATGAACTGTTAGGAACTAAGCTGATGTTTTGTATTGTATAGACAACTTATAGTATAGGACTTAATTATACTCATCTGTGTATAGTTCAGTTGATGTATATATAGGTTTTATATATGTAAAGTTGTATTTTATTGTATTCAGCATTGTAAAAGTTTAGAACAGTAGATTAGAACTAGATTAGAAGAAGATCAGAAGACTAATGAAGACTCAGAAGACTACTTCAGAATAAGAAGACTTCAAAGAAGAGTTGAAGAAAAGTTTAGAAGATTCTGGAGAAGTTATAACAGTTTTAAGTTACTGTGCTGACTGAAGCAGAAGAGTAAAAATCAGAACAGTAAGTTACTGTGCTGATTTGGTAAAATTGAAGAATAAGTTTGGAAAGCTTATTTTAAGAGTAACTGAAGATATATTGAAGATATGCTGACTTGGAATAAGAAGGAAGTTACAAAGTCGGTTACAAGAAGAAGTTACAAGAACAGTTTTAGAGTTAGTTGAGAGTTAGTTCACAAACTGCTAACTGTCATACTAAGTTCTATAAATACTGTATGATCTCCTACTTGATGAGACTTAAAAAAAGACTAGACTGAAAGACTGCTACTACTGAACAATTACTGATCTTAGAAGAATTCAAGAGCAAGTCTACAAGCAAGAACTTACAGAGTTAAGGAAATCAAACTAAGGAGAAGCCACAGATTTGAAGAGAAGAATCAGAGGCTAACACAGAGAAGTTTTACTTTTCAATTTAAGTTTGTATTGTGTAAACAAGTGTGCTAGTTACTTGTGAAATTACTAGTAGATCGAAGATATACCTGGAGGTATAATCGATAAGATCACAGTCTTAATCTTGGGACTTTAAACCACAAGAAACTCAAGGAAGAGTAATAAAACATCACAACTGGGATTGTGAGAGTGGATGTAGACTTATTGGTCGAACCACTATAAAATCTGTGTTCTTTACTTTTTTGTTTGATGTTTGTTTGATATTTGTTTAAACAAGAACAGTAGAATTTATTAAGTAAAGATCTGATTAAAAGTTGAGTATAAAACTAAAACTGGAAGTACTGATCTGATTCAGTAAGAACAGTACTATTCAGAACACTATTCCGCATTATAAACTCTGATATTTTGAAAGATTTTTGAAAGTCTATTCACCCCTTCCCTCTAGACTTTTATTAGCTTACTCAATCTTAACTCAACTTTGGGACCAACAAGTGGTATCAGAGCAGTAGTTCTTTGGACTGCTGTTTCTTGATAACCTTGTAGATCTTGAGGGAAATCTCACTGATCTTGCTACTATTTCTTGATATTTGTCACTATCTGAATACTTGAAAGTTATCTGCTATACTACTGATCTTATCTGTCTAATCAAACATGGATGACACTAATGTAAACAAACTTCCTAAGTTCAAGATTGCAGATTATGACTACTGGAAGCTTAGGATGGAGGCCATCTTTAGCTCAACACATGATCTGATGGTGTCTGTGGTGACTGAAGGACCAATTGTCACCATGGTGGAAAACACTGCTGTTCTGGATCCTTCTAAACCAGTTGGAGCACTGGTCCCTAAACCAAGGTCAGAACTGACTTCTGAAGAAATGCGACAAAACAATTTGGATAGTCTTGCTAAAAATTATATTTTACACACCTTGCTAAATGAGTATCTTGGTAAAGTGTTAAAATGTAAGACTGCAAAGCAAATGTGGGACAAATTGGCCATTCTTTGTGAAGGTACTACACTGATCAAAGAAAGCAAATTATCCACAGTTGTCCAAAGGTTTGAAACATTTAAGATGAAGCCAAGTGAATCAATTGATGAATTGGATACTCGATTTACCAAAATCATGAATGATCTTGATGTGTTAGGAAAGACTTATACTGAAAGAGAAGTTAACTTGAGAATCTTGAAAGCTTTGGATGAAAGGTGGAAAATGGTCAAGATGATCATTAAAACAACACAAGACATTGATTCTTGGCCAGCAGAAACTATGTTCCAAACACTTAAGGCACATGAGTTTGAGTTAGATGAAGAAGATCCTATTACTGTGATTCATAAGGATAAGGATGCCTCTAAGGACATAGCTTTTAAAGCCTCTACCTCTAAGGGGTCTAGATCATCTAAGTCTAAGGCCTCAAGCATAAAAGATGAACTAGATAGTTCTGATCTTAGTCTGAAAGATCAGATGAGCCTTATGATCAAAATATTTGATAGACTAAATAAGAGGTATGGTAGATACAAGAGATTCTATAAGGAAACCAAGGGTTCTAGTAACAGGGACTCTTTTGTTAACAGAAGGGATCAAAACTCTTCTGAAAGAAGGGATGAGATCTCTAATGAGAACAGGAGAGATAGGAACTCATCTGATAAGAGGGATAGAAAGTATTCTGATAAGAAAGACAAGAACTCAATTGACAAGCATGACAGGAACCAAAATCATTCACCTCCTAAGAGAACTTCTAACAATCCTGTTTGCTATAATTGTGATAAGTCAGGTTATTATGCTTATGAATGTCCTGATTTGAGTTCTGAAGATCGAGAAGAAAGGAAAGACAGAAGAGATCGAAAATATGCCAAGGGTAAGAAGGCAATGATGGCATACAATGATTCTGATTCTGAATCAGAAGAGTTTCCATCGTCTTCATCTGAATACCCCTCTAGCAATGAAGATGAAGCCTTCATAGCAGATGATGGACTGGTAATGATGGCCAAAATAAATGATGAGGTATCATCTCCTAACTCTTTTCAATCTTGTAAAAATTCTGACACTAATGAAAGTGATGCTGTTGATAGCAGTGTAGGAAGTAGTCTTCATCATTCCCAAGGAGTGACTGAAGAAGACCTTCTACAAGCTAACAAAGCATTCATTGAAATCAGTGATGAGAATATATCTTTAAAGCAAGAAATCATTAATCTGAAAGAAGCTCAGTCAAAAGTGGATCCTAATATAACTGTCATAAATGCAAGGCTATCAGAAGAGTTATTCCAACTCCAAGAAAAGTATGCATCTATTAACAAACTATATCAGGGTATGCTTAAAACTCAAGCCAAAGAGACTAATGAATTCAATGATTTAAAGATTAAATGTGAAAAACTTGAAGAGCGCAATAGATTCTTAGAATCTGAAGTAGTGAGCCTAGATCGAAAGCTATCTGGGATGATTAACTCTACCAAGATTAATCAAACTATCTCAAACAGATATAGAGCTCCAAATGATAAAAGTGGAATAGGTACTGATCTGCCTAGTTCCTCTACTTCAGAATTTAAGAACACTAATGGAGCTAGTTCAAGTTCTTTGCAACTAGATAAAGGAAAAGAACCTATGATTTATGATGATGATCCAAAACTCAAAGTACAGTCTAAATACATCCCTCCTACTACCAACAATGGCAAAATGAAGAATGTATTAAGACCAGTACAGTCTAGACCATACCAGAAGAGTTATACTCATCTGACCAGATTAGATCAGTCCTGGTATCAGAAGAGACAAACTCAGAATAGTAGGTCAAGACAAGCACATGCAAGTTGGGAACAGCCTAGACCTCCTGTTATAAGGCAGTCTCAGCTGTATTCAACTAAACCTAGGAGATTTGTGCCTCATTATCTTAACAAGCCTGTTCTTTATCCTCTACCTTTATCTTATGACATCATTGGTGAGGAAAGACCAAAACGCATCTATAAGCCGTATGATCCACATGCTTTCAGACCTTATTCAAACTATTACAGGCATACTGATCTTACCGAAAAAGGGATAGAACTAAGGAAAGGCTATCTCAGAAAAATAGATGCTGAGTCTGCTGATAATTCTGAATTGGTTAACAAAGTACTGTTTTGTGATAAATTTGGAAGGAAACTGAAGAGGTCCCATTTATTCAAATCCTCAATGTTCATTTGGGTACCTCTCACTACTAACCCCCAAGGACCCCAATAAACTAGGGTACCTAAATTATTAAGATCACTACCTTGCAGGATCGACTGGACTTATACAAGAAAGGTGGTTCAGTTGGTGAGACCTGGTACATAGACAGTGGGTGTTCACACCACATGACTGGTACCAAGGCCTTACTTACTGACTATCATGAGAAGGAAGGACCAAAAGTCATCTTTGGAGACAGCTCCATGGCAATCACAAAAGGATTTGGATTCATCAAGAATGGAGATGTTGAAATCCAAGATGTCTCCTATGTTGAAGGTTTGAAATATAATTTGTTATCTGTATCTCAATTCTGTGACAGGGGATACAAAGTTCAGTTCAAGACCAGAAGATGTGAAATAATAGACAAAAGGACTCACAATGTTCTACTTGTTGGCACAAGACAAGGAAGTGTATACATTGTGAATTGGAATAGTTGTCTTAAGAATGCTTGTCTTATTACTAAGAGTCCTAAAGAAAACAGTTGGCTCTGGCATAAACGCCTCTGCCACCTGAACTTTAAGATAATGAACAAGATTGCTAGAGAACATCTTGTTGAGGGCATTCCGAATGAAATCTATTCCAAATCACAAGTATGTGACTCCTGTCAAAAAGGTAAATAGGTAAAGGTTTCATTTAAGTCCATTCCAACTCTTTCAACCAGCAGAGTCTTAGAACTCTTGCATATGGATCTTCATGGTCCTATCAACCCTCCCACATTGAATGGAAGAAGGTATACTCTAGTTGTAGTAGATGATTACTCTAAGTTTACTTGGGTAGTCTTTCTACACAAAAAGAGTGATACACAAACACTACTTCCAGATCTATTGAAGAGGTTGCAGGTTGAAAAAGGTCATCCCATTGTCAAAATCAGGAGTGACAAGGGGACAGAGTTTATTAACTGTTACATCTCTGACTATTGTTCTAAGTCTGGCATACAGCATTTGACAAGTGCAGCCAGAACCCCTCAACAAAATGGTGTTGCAGAAAGGAGAAACAGAACACTAAAAGAAGCTTGCAGAGCAATGATTGCAGAATTCAACACACCTCAGAAATTTTGGGCTGAAGCCATTAATACAGCTTGCCACTCCCAAAATCGAAGTGCTCTTAATAAGGTGCATGGTAAAACACCTTATGAGGTATGGAAAGGCAGAAAACCTAGAGTTTCTTATTTTCATATCTTTGGATGTAAGTGTTTCATTAATAACAATGGCAAAAGTAAGTTAAATGCCTTTGATGCAAAAGCTGATGAAGGGATATTCTTAGGATACTCTTCAGTAAGAAAAGCATTTAGAGTGTTTAATTACTCTACCCTATGTGTGGAAGAAACACCCCATGTAGTCTTTGATGAGAATGTACAGGACTCTGCTGATCATAAGCTCAGTAAGAAAATTGACAAACTACAGCTTCAAACCAACAATGAAGATGATGACACAGAAATATATGAATCTGTACAAGCATATAATCCTTTCCTGAAAGTCCTAGATCAAGATTCTGAAAAAGAAAAGGTAAAAGACAAAGGTGAGTCATCTAAAACATCTGAACTATATGAATTGAATGACTGTTCTCCTATGAACAAATCTGCTGATATGAATGATACTGATCTGCATGATGATTTGCATGATATAAATGATGATAGCATCTCTGTTAAGAATAGAAGGACATGGAAGTCTGCTCATTCTACTGATCTGATTCTAGGTGATTCTAGCAAAGGTGTTAAAACTAGAAAACAACTGTTTGATTCCCAGGAAGAACCTAGTAAGTCTCTATTTTGCTGGTGTTGTTTTCTATCATCTATTGAGCCTAAAACTGTGAATGAAGCTTTAAGTGATAGTAACTGGATTATAGCCATGCAAGAAGAACTTAATCAGTTCACTAGAAATGAAGTTTGGGAACTTGTTGATAGACCTAGTAATCATAATGTTGTAGGCACTAAGTGGATTTTCAAGAACAAAAGGGATGAAAATGATCTTGTAGTTAGAAATAAAGCTAGATTAGTTGCTCAGGGCTACTCTCAAGCTGAGGGTATTGATTATGATGAAACTTTTGCTCCTGTAGCTAGACTAGAAGCTATAAGATTGTTCCTTGCTTATGCTTCTCATATGAAATTCACTGTGTATCAAATGGATGTGAAAAGTGCATTTTTTAATGGTATACTTGCTGAAGAAGTTTATGTGGAACAACCACCTGGTTTTGAAGTGAATAGTCACCAAGTATACAGGTTAAAGAAAGCACTCTATGGATTGAAACAAGCCTCAAGAGCCTGGTATGATGCACTTTCTCTATTCTTACTTGAAAATGGTTTTACTAAAGGCAAGGTTGATAGAACTTTGTTTAGAAGACAAGAAGGTAATGATATATTACTTGTTCAAATTTATGTGGATGATATTATTTTTGGATCACCCAACAAAACCTTGAGTGAAAGCTTTTCTACACTAATGCAAAGTAAATTTGAAATGTCTATGATCGGAGAAATGACATATTTTCTTGGTCTTCAAGTAAAACAAACTACAGAAGGTATCTTTATAAATCAAGCAAAATATACTAAGAATTTGCTAGATAAATTTGGTATTAAAACCTGTAAGACAGTTGGTGTGCCCATGCAACCTACATACAGAATGGATCCTGATGAAGGAGGTAAGTGTTCTGACCAACCTCACTATCGTGCTTTAATTGGCTCTCTACTCTATCTAACTGCCAGCAGACCTGATATTGCTTTTGCTGTTGGTGTATGTGCAAGATTTCAAGCAAACCCCAAAGAAAGTCATTTGGAAGATGCCAAAAGGATATTGAAATATCTAAAGGGGACCATTAATCGAGGATTATGGTATCCTGCAGATGATGATATATCTTTAAGTGGTTATTCAGACTCTGACTTTGGAGGTTGCAAAATAGATAGAAAATCTACTTCAGGTTCATGTCAATTCTTAGGAACTAAGCTCATTTCATGGTTTTCAAAGAAACAAACAAGTGTGGCAACTTCTACTACTGAAGCAGAATATATGGCTGCAGGAAGTTGTTGTAGTCAACTTCTTTGGCTAATACAACAACTCAGAGACTACAATATTGTAGAATCTAATGTACCTATATATTGTGACAGTAATAGTGCCATTGCCATCACACAAAATCCTGTTCTACATACTAGATGCAAGCATGTTGACATTAGGCATCATTTTATTAGGGATCATGTGGAAAAGAAAAATATTAGGATGGAAAAGATTCATACTGATATTCAAAGAGCTGACATTTTTACAAAACCATTGGCTGAAGTGAGATTTAGAGAGTTATGCATTAGCTTAGGATTGATAGATATGGATTCTATATGTATATAGAACTGTACTAACATTTCAGGTACTGATCTTATACCAAGAGGAAGATAAAGCAGAAACTAAGAGCAGTACATCAAAACTCAAAATTCAGAAGAGACAACCCTATGTCAGATCACTACATTTCAAACAGGTAACAAAGTTACTAAAGTGACCTTAAATCCCAATGAGGAAGCTGGTAAAGCTGAGGGACACTGAGAACACACATTAAGGGGGAATCTGTGATTTCTTAAAGATCCTTTTGTTGACTCAGAACACTAAGTCACTTTAGCATAAACCTTGACATGATCATTAAATTAAACATATTTTTACTAATCTGTACTGTTTTACACTTATATATAATGTACTAACACTTCTACCAAGGTGAAACAGGCACAAAAGAGGAATTCTCCACTGAAGGAGGAACTGATCTGATTACAGATTTGAAAAGTCTACAAATCTGATCTGATTACAGGCTATAGCAGTCTACAAATATATTCTGATTAATAAATTGACTTGTCTACAAAACTGTACTGATTACAAAGTTTCTTTGTCTACAGTACTGATCTGATTACAATTCAATTATTCTACAGAACTAATCTGATTACTGACTAAACTGTCTACAGAAAAATTTGATTACTACTAATCTGTTTACAGAATTCTACTAATCTGACACAGTACTGATCTGAAAATTACTGTGCTGACATCAAAAAGTTGAAATCAGGAAATTTGGGTACTGATCTGAACACTACTGTGCTGATTCATCTACTGATCTGATTTCTAAAAAGGTTACTCAGCTGATCACAGTACTCAGCTGATCCAGATAAGTGAAATTTTCTTTATATACAAGTAAGAGAATGAAGTGAAATAGTTTTGGAAACTACTATGCTGATTTGCATCAGAACAGTCTTTTGCCTTAGAATAATTCTAAGTCAGAAACTGCTCAAAGTTTAGATTACTAATAGAGAAGATGAGTACACTCCTCTATTTCTAACCTAAAAACTGTGGTGTATTTATCAAACACAAATTGGCTCCAAAATTAAGAATGGTACTAGAATATGAACAGTTCTTGTTAAACACGAATTTCGAGACTTAATCTCAACCATTCTTTGTGATAATCAAATTCAATCCTAGCCCTAGATTGGTTTTGAATTTGACAAACACGATCACTCTTCATCGTCTTCTTTCTTACGAGTTCATTTTTGGAAAGCTCATAAACTCAAAATTACTGCAAAAATCTATTCTCTACAAAATTCTACAATGGCAACTATCAATATTATCAGTGAATCTAACGAAGTTGCAGGAACTTTTGATTCTGATTTCTGGGTTCGAGAAAAAGGAATTTTTGTAGAAAATGTTGTATATTTCAATGGCCGACACAATGCTGAAAATCAAGCAATTCTGACAATGTGCGAAGAGTGCGGGCTGAGGAAATTTCTTGAGTCATCTCCTATGAATGTATTCGAACCAGAGGCGATGGAATTTTATCTAAAGCTTAAAGGTGATAGCAATGGTGTTCACTCCATGCTTTCTGGGCACAAGGTGGTAATTACAAGGGAAATCCTGGAAGTTATGCTGGATTTACCTCAAGGCCCTGTAAATATTTTAACCTACAAAGTAGGGGAAGAGAAAGAATGCGTAGGAAGATGGACTGGTGAAGAACCTGAGTCTCTAAGCCATCTTAAGAAAGATGTTCTTCCTACTGGTCTGCAATTTCTAATGGACATAGCCGGAAAATGTTTGTTAGGGCAACATCACAGTTAGGATGCTCTATCAAGTTCAAAAATCCGAATTATGGCTGCAATCATTGACAGATTTCAAGGTGATTGGCAAGGATTTTTCTTAGAAAGATTGTTAAATGAGAAAGAAAAAGTCTTGTTCGATGAGGATACAATGGAATTTTCGATTAAATCGAAATTAGGGTTCGGGAACAAATTGAGTATCTTGTTGCCACAATTGGTTGTCAAAAAGGCATACTGGAGTAATCCCAAGAAATTCCATCATGGAAAATTCTTGATGAATAAGGAGTCTGTTCGATTTGAACAAGAGAATCCTTTGGAGCAACCTCAAGAGCCTGAAGCACAAGAATCTGGAGCTTCAATGTACAGATCTGATGATAATCAACCAGAGATTAGATCGAAGGCGAGGCATGATCCGAGCAGTATTAGACCGAGGAGAGGAAGGTCTGCTACAACTGCCTCAGAGCCAACAGTCAGGTTTGTTGAGACTGTGGTGCAAGCAAGCTCTGAAGAGCAAGAGGTTAGTAATTCTAGTCCCGTTGCTTTACATAAAAGAACCAAGAGGAGAAGTGCTAGGAGGAAGCTTGTTGATGTCTCTCCTACCCCTTCAAATTCTGATCCAAGCCCAGCTGAACCTCTTAAACCCCAACCTTCATGTTCTGGAGAATCAGCTCACTACATTTCTATGTCTCAGAACACTCCCCATTCATCTCCTCAGAACACTAATTTTGATCCTACTCCTATTTCAAACCCTCAACACCAACCTTCACCACATCATTCCCCAATACAGGTTCATGATCACTCTACTGAACATGAATTTGAGCCTTCTATTGTACCAATTGACATTTCATCATCCCCTGAACCTGAATTTATAGCTCCTAAACCTGCTGGTTTAATGGATTATGCTATTTGTGATAAGGAAGATAGAATCAGGATAGATCTGAGATTGGCTTTGTTGAAGCAGTTTCCTGGATTGGATGAAAGTTCAGTTGAGTTTGAGAAACTCCTTAGGATTGGCACATGGGTGTATCTTAAGAGGAGTACTCTTAAAGAAAATTTAGCTGTTATGGAAGGTATGGGTGGTGCTTCAATCTTTGATGATTGGGAAGCAGAGCAAATGCATGCAGCTGGTGTTAACTCATTTCTTGAGCTAGTAACCCCTTAGTCAGTAGTTCAACTTGTTGAAAGGTTGACAGGTGTTAAATATTCTGTGGAGAATGTTGCTACTACTGCTGCAAATGAAAGTGATGATGTTATTCTGGTAAGTGAAGAGAAGGTTGTTGATGAAGCTGAGAATGTTGTTGATGAAGATTTTATGGAAGTTGATGAAGTTGTTGACAATGCAACAGAGGTGTATGAGAACACTGTTGTGATTGAAGATACAGAAGTTGTTGGAAATCAAGTTTTGGATGCTGAAGAGATGGAAAGCATTCCATTTCAGTCTGCTGATCCTATCATTCCTGAAGATGTGCAGGAACAGGTCAGAACAGTTCTTATTGAGAAGGAATCTGAAAATGCAAGCTTTGAAATATTGAAAAAGCAGAATGCAGAGCTTCAAGCTAAGTTGGAAGATGCTGTGAAAATGTTCCAAGAAGCTACTGAAAGAATGAATAAGATGAATTCCTAAAATTCTTATGAAAGAGTTATGTAGCATACAATGTCTAAAATTTATGATCTTCATAGACTGCAAGAGAAGAACCTGTCTCAGGTGTTGCATAAGAAGTTGGAGCAACACATATCTTCCTTGAAAGAGTGGCATGATGAAGCCAAAAAGGGGGAAGATAAGACAAGAAAAGTGATGGAACAAACTCAGTCACAACAAGCTCAACTAGTTGTGAGTCAAGATGAGTTGAAGGAAGAAATTGCAAGTTTGAATGAGAAAATCAAACTCAGGAAGCAACAGAAATAACAAGCTGAAGAAGTTGTTGAGAAGAAGAAAACTGATGCTGCTGGAAGTTCTAGTCAGAAAAAGAGGAAATTAATTTTGTCTGATGAAGAAGAACAAGAAGAGGAAACTGGTAGAGTTACCAGATCAAGAAGCAAATTGAAAATTGGTGTTTCTAGTGAAGAAGCAGAATTGAAAAAGAAGAAAGAAAAGGATGTAAAGTTTTTGAAAACAAGGTTTGATAACAGAGTTGCAGCTTTGAGAAGGAAATTAAATGCTTAGAGAAAAGCTGAAGGAAAAGAATTTGACAAAATTTTTCAAGATGAGAACTTTGTGGATTTTATTGTTCTAACAGAAAATATGGAATATTGGAAAAATCTGAAGAAGAAGTGGCAGATTGCAAACTTCATTGTGAGAAAGTTTGGTGATCATTCAAGCAAAGAAGCTGAATTTGTTGATTTTGAAGAGTTCATGCTGAACATTGATAAAGATTTTTGGGAAGATATAGCACAAGTTGCTGCTCGTGCTGAAGTGAAGATATTACAAAGAGATTGGTAATATAATTGCTGAGATTATCAAAGAAGAAGGAATAACTGATCATCAACATATGATGGATATCAAAGCAAGGCTTTATGTTGCATTCAGAATCTGAAGAATGAAGAATGAAGATGAAGGACCAAGCTCACAAGATAACATTTCTAACCTTAATCTTTATTTCTATATTTTCATGTTCTATGATTATGTGTAATATGTGCATTATTTGATCTTATCTGAATATGATATGACTTTTTGAATTGATGAACTGTTATGATAGACTACATACTTAACTACTGATTTATTAACATTTAAGTAGTTTTGCCTTCATCAAAAAGGGGGAAATTGTTGGGATATGAATCCTTGAAACAATGTTCTAATTGATGATTGTATGTTTTGATGGCCAAAAGCAACTTAAAGTTAGTAATATATGTGGTTCTAAGTCATCTTAACTGAGTCATCTGAAAACAAGATTACTGATCTTAACTGAGTCATCTGAAATAAGTTTACTGATCTTATTAAGAAGTATTGAAAATAAGATTATTGATCTTAATGGAATCTGAGAATAAGAATATTGATTTTAATGAGATATTTGAAATCTAAGTTACTGATCTTATCTGAGTTTACTGATCTTATATGATTACTGATCTTATTGTGTTTAGTGATCTGATATATGAACTGTTAGGAACTAAGATGATGTTTTGTATTGTATAGACAACTTATAGTATAGGACTTAATTATACTCATCTGTGTATAGTTCAGTTGATGTATAGATAGGTTTTATATATGTAAAGTTGTATTTTATTGTATTCAGCATTGTAAAAGTTTAGAACAGTAGATTAGAACTAGATTAGAAGAAGATCAGAAGACTAATGAAGACTCAGAAGACTACTTCAGAATAAGAAGACTTCAAAGAAGAGTTGAAGAAAAGTTTAGAAGATTCTGGAGAAGTTATAACAGTTTTAAGTTACTGTGCTGACTGAAGCAGAAGAGTAAAAATCAGAACAGTAAGTTACTGTGCTGATTTAGTAAAATTGAAGAATAAGTTTGGAAAGCTTATTTTAAGAGTAACTGAAGATATATTGAAGATATGCTGACTTGGAACAAGAAGGAAGTTACAAAGTCGGTTACAAGAAGAAGTTACAAGAACAGTTTTAGAGTTAGTTGAGAGTTAGTTCACAAACTGCTAACTGTCATACTAAGTTCTATAAATACTGTATGATCTCCTACTTGATGAGACTAAAAAAAAGACTGGACTGAAAGACTTCTACTACTGAACAATTACTGATCTTAGAAGAATTCAAGAGCAAGTCTACAAGCAAGAACTCACAGAGTTAAGGAAATCAAACTAAGGAGAAGCCATAGATTTGAAGAGAAGAATCAGAGGCTAACACAGAGAAGTTTTACTTTTCAATTTAAGTTTGTATTGTGTAAACAAGTGTGCTAGTTACTTGTGAAATTACTAGTAGATCGAAGATATACCTGGAGGTATAATCGATAAGATCACAGTCTTAATCTTGGGACTTTAAGCCACAAGAAACTCAAGGAAGAGTAATAAAACATCACAACTGGGATTGTGAGAGTGGATGTAGACTTATTGGTCGAACCACTATAAAATCTGTGTTCTTTGCTTTTCTGTTTGATGTTTGTTTGATATTTGTTTAAACAAGAACAATAGAATTTATTAAGTAAAGATCTGATTAAAAGTTGAGTATAAAACTAAAACTGGAAGTACTGATCTGATTCAGTAAGAACAGTACTATTCAGAACACTATTCCGCATTATAAACTCTGATATTTTGAAAGATTTTTGAAAGTCTATTCACCCCTCCCCTCTAGACTTTTATTAGCTTACTCAATCTTAACTCAACTTTGGGACCAACAAGGTTCTTCTTCATCCTTATCTTCCAATAGTCATAGTCTTCTACTGAGAACTTAGGAAGTTTACGCATGTTAGCACTCATGTTGTATGAGTTTTCGAAAATAGGTTTTTCAAAAGATAGATCTGTTCAATGAGGACTACAAAAAGACTCCCTCAAGTCTTCTGATAATCTAGAGTCAGTAGTCTGTTAGAACCACTACTCTAATACCACTTGTTGGTCCCTGAACGAGTAGTGAATGGGTTAAAGTCTAGAGGGGAGGGGTGAATAGACTTTAAAACTTTTTAGTTAAAGAATAAGGACCTCTTCTGATTACTATGTCTGCTGGACTACAAGTCTGCTGGTCCAGAAGACAATAGTTATCTGATAGAGTGTTTTATATGCGGAAGTGAGTAGGCCTTTTATTTAGACTCGTTCTATTGACTTTTGAAAAACTCAATTAGATGTTTTAACTGAAATACGCAGCTGATGCTGGTTTGAAACAAATGTGGCCTGGTTTGCAAAGGTGTTTCAAATCACAATATGCACTATGATAAAGATAAGTAAACTGAAATGTAAAGTGCAGAACGTAAATAACACCGTAGATTTATAGTGGTTCGGATATACGATCCTACGTCCACTCTCACGTTCCAAACGTGAAGTTAATCCCTTTAATTTCCCAAAAATTACAAGGGATTGTCCTTTATAGTCCCAAGAGAAGGACTTTGAGATCTGAGCAGTTCCAAACTGCTACGGTCTCCACAAGTGATTTGAGAGCACTTGCACTCCTACAAGGGTTCAAAAACTAAACCTTATGGTGGGGGTTTTTTGGTTTTTGAATGGATCCAACTAATGGTTCAAGCTTATAAATTGCTTAACCACTATGCCTAAATCAAAGGATATACAATGTGTATTTGGATTCAGGTTCTTTGGTTGGATAAGGAAATAACTTAAGAGCTAAAAGGTATTCTAATACTTTTCTAGGCTCTTGAGAATTCTTAGCAATGTGTTGCTTTTTGGCTTGCTTGCTTGATTAGCTTCAGAATTCTTGCGTAGTTTTTCCATTGTTGTTCTTCCTCATCTTCTTGTATTTATAAGGAGGATTGATGTAACTAGCCGTTGGAGTTGACTAGCCGTTAGCAATCTTTCCTTGTGAGTTTGATTGATTCCTTGATTCCAGCAGCTTTGATCTTGATTGCTTCAATTTTGGGATCTTTGTCAATCTTCTATATAAGGTAAGTCTTTGTTTGAATTTCATAAGATGACTTTGGAATCAGCCGAGTCTTTGACGAGCTACTAGTCTGCTGATCTTCTCTTCTAGTTGTCTGGTTAACTCGTCTGACCTGGTATAGTTTGTCTTCTGATAACAAATGAGTATTTACTCTTCTGTTCTGGAAAATACTTGTGCTGACTCTGGGCCATCTTCGACTTGGACTTTATCAGCTAAGAAGGTATACAAGCACCTTACTTATTTGATCTTCAAGGATCTTCTAGTCTTCATATCTTCTACTCTTCATCTCTTGAGATTGCGCATGTAGGCTCAGGCTGTGCCAATCAATTGAGATACATACAGTTGATTGCACAAGACTAGAAAAATAGTTGAGCTGATCTATACAGATATCAGCTGATCCTATTACATGTATTTTATAAACTATAAGTGTTTTGGCCATCAAAACTATCCTATCACAGAAGGGGCTTAGGGTGAATTTCTATCCCAACAGTGCGAACAACCACTATCGATGTACCAAGTTTCTCCTACTGAGCCACCCTTCTTATACAAGTCGAGTCGACCCTGCAATGATAATATTTAATAATTTAGGTACCCTCCTTGTCTATTGGGGTCCTGGGGGGTTAGTAGAGTTCAGAGGAATCCAAATGTACATAGGAGTTTTGAACAAATTTGACCTCTAAAGCTTTCTACCATGTTTTTTTCAAAATAGTACCCTGTTGTCCTTATCTGGCCTATCTTCAGACTTTGGGTCTACTCGTTTGAGATAGCCTTTCGACTTAACCTTTACTTGAGTAGGCATAGGACTTTGATAGTCAGAATAGGGCTTGTATGCATTAGGGCCATACGGTTTATAGACTCGTTTAGGTCTTTCCTCTCCAATGATGTCATATGATAAAGGTGGAGGATATAAGACAGGTTGAGTACGATATTTTGGAGCAACCTTCCTAGGTCTAGTCGAGTAGAGCTGAGACTGCCTTATGAAAGGAGGTCTAGGCTCTTTCCAACTAGTCTGTACTTGTCTAGAACTCGTCTCCTGAGGATACCAATCTTCGTATCTGACCTGGTTTGGTCGTCAACGACTAGTGGTCCTCTTTTTACTTGTTCTAAACGGAACAGGTCTTTTGTTAACATTCTTTTTACCACCTTTGGTAATCGGAGTGTTAACTTTAGTCTGCTTGTGTACAACACCTTTGGATGTCGTTCCAATATCGTATTCCATTAGTCTTTTGCCTTTATCATTTGTCACAGAACTTGAACTAACAGCAGTAGGGTTCTTAATGACATGAGTAGACGAGCTAGGTGTATCTGCACCGAACCTTGTCTTGTCATCTGGAGCCCTATACCTATCTGACAGTTGTTGATTAATCTTTGAAGAATTAACCAAGTCAGTAAGATTAAGGTCTAGATTTACGACCTCAGTCTCTAAGAACTTATTGCATTCTTCAAGCTTTTTGCACTTGTTCTTTAAAATTTTAAATTCATTCGTCTCAGTAGCATGTGTCTTTAGTAAGTCTTGATACAACTTGTTTGTTGACGCACATTTGACTTTAAGTTGTCTCAACTCTTCTGTCAAGAGTTCGTTTAGGATAGTTATATTAGGATCAACTTTAGACTGGGCTTCTTTAAGATCAATGATTTATTGTTTTAAAGCGATGTTCTCGTCGCTGACTTCCATAAACGCCTTATTAGCAAGTAGGAGGTCTTCTTCAGTCACCCCAGTAGAGTGATAAAAGACTACTCCCTACTCCATTGTCGGTAGTATCACTTTTATCAGTGTCAGAGTCATCACATGATTGAAACGAAGTTGCAGATGATACATTTTGTTCGATTTTCGCTATAAAGCTTAGGCCATCGTCTACTATGAACGCTTCTTCTTCTTCATGATTAGATGGGTAACTAGATGAAGACGAAAGTAACTTGTATGAGTCCGTCTCAAAGTCAT
The DNA here is from genome assembly GCA_963675135.1 of Galeopsis tetrahit. Lineage (NCBI taxonomy): Eukaryota > Viridiplantae > Streptophyta > Magnoliopsida > Lamiales > Lamiaceae > Galeopsis > Galeopsis tetrahit. The sequence continues at coordinate 47,375,268 of OY776126.1, read as the reverse complement.
CATTAGCCAACATGGCCTTCTTACCCCTGTTGTATCTTCGTTCCCTTTTGGCTTTCCGTTCTTCTCGATCATTAGTGCTCAGGTCCGGACATTCGTAAATGTAATGACCTGGTTTCTCACAGTTATAACAAAATAGATCGTTAGTACACTTTTTCACAAGAGAATCATCCCTTCTCTTATCTCGTCTATCCGCATATCTAATCTTCCTATCCTCAGAGTTCCTATCTCGTCTGTTTTCTTTAGAGACCTCAACTCTCCTTTCGGATGAGTTTTGATCTCGTCTGGTCTCAGACGAGTCCTTCTTAGCAGAACCTCTAAAGTCTTTGTAAAAGCGCTTATATCTACCGTATCGTTTGTTTAACTTGTCGAACTTCCTAACCATAAGGTTCATCTGATCTTTCAGACTGAGATCATACCTGTCTAACTCGTCCTTGACACTAGTAGACTTAGTCTTAGACTTAGACATGTCTATTCTAGAGCTCCTAAACGAAGAAGACTTAAATGCAACATTTTTCGACACAACTTTCTCTCTATCACTACTGGTTATAGGATAATCCTCATCTAGATCGAACTCATGGGCTTTAAGTGTTTGGAACATTGTCTCGGCAGACCAGTCATCTATATCCTGAGTATTGTTAATGATCATTTTGACCATTTTCCATCTAGCATCTAGACTCTTAAGAATTCTCAAATTGATTTCACGATTAGTATATGTCTTGCCTAGTACTTCCAAATCATTCATAACACGAGTGAAACGAGTATCTAACTGGTCTATATTTTCACCAGCCTTCATCTTAAATGATTCGAACCTCTGTACAACTGTGGATAACTTACTCTCTTTGATCAGGGTAGTCCCTTCACAAATGATACCAAGTCGATCACACATTTCTTTGGCAGACTTACATTTTAATACTTTTCCTAGATACTCGTTGGGAAGGGTATGTAAAATATAGTTCTTAGCCAAACTGTCCAGATTGTTCTGTTTCATTTCTACCGAAGTTAATTATGGTCTTGGCTTGGGGACGAGTAAACCAACGGCCTTTGACGGTTCCAATGCAGCAGTGTTTGGCACCTTAGTAACGATTGGGCCTTCTTTTATGACAGACACCATCAAGTCGTGTGTCGAGCTAAAGATAGCTTCCATCCGGAGTTTCCAGTAATCATAATCCTGAACTGAAAACTTGGGCAGTTTGTTAGCGCTTATTTCTATAGACATGATTTCAAGAAGATCAAATAGGAATATAACAGATAGATCAAAGATACAAGTAAATCAAGAACAGTGATATGAACAAGTACAATCAAGAACCAAGACTTCCCTCAAGTCTTTAGGGTGATCAAGAAACAGCAGTCCAAAGAACTATTGCTCTGATACCACTTGTAGGTCCCTAGTTGAGTGATAAGATTGATTAAGCTAGTAAAAGTCTAGAGGGGAGGGGTGAATAGACTGTTAAAAATCTTTCAAAATATCAAAGTACACAATGCGGAATTATCAGATTTAACAATGAGCCCTTAAGATTTTATACTCAACTAATATCGAATATGAACACTGAACTTGTCTATTATATATGCAGATTAATCAATTAAACAAGTAATCAACTAAACACAAATAAAACAGTAAAGTAAATCAACACACAAGATTTATAGTGGTTCGACAACTTGTCTACATCCACCCTCACAACTCCAGTCGTGAAATTCTTATTAACTCTTCTCTTCGAGTAGTGTGTTCTTGTGGCTTTAAGTCCCAAGAAATAAGACTTCGATCTTTTCGATTATACTATCAAGTATATCTTCGATCTAACAACCAACTATTTTACAAGTAACTAGCAACTTGAATCAAACAAAACTTTAAAGAAAAACTTCTCTAGTTCAGTAGTAGCCTTCTTGAATATGACTTGTCTTCTGGCTTCAACTTTCTGAATCTTCAACTCTGTGAGTTTCTCTTGCTTCGAATATATCTCTTTAACACGCTTTTAATCTCGTAGTAACAGTAGTCTTCAGACGTTGAATACCTTCAAGTATTTATAGACTCCAGAAATCAAGATAAGTTTGTTATCCAAACAACCATTTCTTGATAACTAACTTCGAAATGTTTCTTCTTATCCTTTCACGCATTTCTTCAGTTAATTAGTTATTCCATAACTAACTCTTCAATATACGATCATATCTTCATTCTGTATCTTCACACGTTTTTGACTTAAAGTATACTTGACTTTCGAACTTAACTTGTCTAGTTTCCAACACTTAGACAATTCTTCAGTCTTCACTTCACTTGTCTTGTCTTGCAGCAGTCTTCTTCCAGCAGTAGACTTCTTCATATACATAGAACTATACTAGTCCTATCAATCTAATCCTAACAAGACTATTACATTACTTTAAGCTTTATAAATCCAGCTTAGTCACCTTAAGACTATACAACAATATAAACATAAACATAAGCTTCTATACAACAATTACAAGCTTATCATACAACCTATATGTAAACTTCTTTTATAGCACTCATAAAATGTACTTGTCTTTTCTTTCTTTCACATGTACTCATGTACTCTACCGATTTTGTTCATAAGACGACTTCCATAACTAGATCAGTCAATACTTTGAAATATATTCAAGTCTACTTTTGGCTTATCAAAACTACTTCAAAATTAATTAGGACTTATATTATGATTCATATCCCAACATATACTTCCGTTGTAGAATCATCCATTAACTTGTGATACATTTCAGCTTTTGAATCCATCTCGTTCTTATCATTTTGTGGAGACTTATTTTTACTAGCATCAAAATTTGACACACCAAATGCATCATGCAAGAGTTCATGTATTTCATCCGTCTCCTCATTACTATCCTCATCAACAAAGGTTTCCTCATTACTATCCTCATAAACCCCTCTTCGTGAAAACCCATTTACTTCTAGCATAATTCTTATTGAAACCTATCCATTGTAAGTGGTCGTAAACTTTCTCGGGATCAAGATAGACAGTGAGACCAATTTTTTTACATGGGCATTTGATTTTTCTATTTAAAGATAACTGTTGGTCCCTGAACGAGTAGTGAATGGGATTAAAGTCTAGAGGGGAGGGGTGAATAGACTTTAAAACTTTTTCAAGAGAATTGGTGAATCTCTTCTGATTGCTATGTCAACTGGACTGCAAGTCTGCTGGTCCAGATGACTATAGTGATCTGAGATTAAATGCGAAATTATGGTAGGCCCTGTTTAAACTCGTTCTTGTGAAAGTGTTAACTTGTTTTTACTTAAAGAAAGTACTCAGCTGATGCTGGTTTGAAAGTTGTGGCCTTAGTTGAAGGATGTTGAAAACACAGTATGCACTATATAAAATATATGTAGAGACAGAAATGTAAAGTGCAGAAATGTAAATAACACCAGATTTATAGTGGTTCGGATATACGATCCTACGTCCACTCTCACGTCCTAACGTCAAGTTTAATCCCATTAATTTACCACAAATTACAAGGGTCTTGACCTTTATAGTCCCAAGGATAGGACTTTGAGATCTGAGCCGTCCTAACAGCTACGGTCTCCACAAGTGATTGTAAGCACTTGCACTTTGAGGGGTTCAAAAACTTTAACCTTTTGGTGAGGGTTTGGGGTTTTTGAAGTGTATCCAACTAATGGTTCAAGCTTATAAATTGCTTAACCACTTTGCCTAAAACAATTGATATACAATATGAACAGGTTTCAGGTTCTTATAGGTTAGATAGAAATCACTTAAGAGCTAAAAGTATTCTAAGGCTTTCTGGGCTCTTGGAGAATTCTTAGAACAGTATGGCTTTAGCTTGATTGCTTGTCTTGCTTGTTGAATTCTCTGTGTGTTCTCGTACGTGTGATTTCTCGTCCTCTTGTATTTATAATGGTGATTGCTTGCAACTAGCCGTTGGAGTTGACTAGCCGTTGGGACAATCTTTCCATATTGGCTTGATTCCTTGATTCCAGCTGCTTGATTGCTCCAATCCTGGGATTATGTCAATCTTCTAAATAAGGTAGGTCTTCATTTGAATTGTAAGCTGACTTTGGGAATCAGCCGAGTCCTGGAAGAGTACATAGTCTTGTGATCTGTACTGCTAGTCTTCTGACTACTCTTCTGGCCTTAGGTCTTCTGTCTTCTGTTATCAGTCGAGTAGCACTCGTCTGATCTGTGGATTATCTGTGCTGCTTTATGCCATCTTCAATCTTGGACTCCATCAGTTAAGTAGGTATACAAGCACCTAACTTAACTGGTCTTCAAGGATCTTCTAGTCTTCATGTCTTCTACTCTTCTCATCTTGAGGAGGCGCATGTAAGCCGGGACTGTGCTAATCAGCTGATATACATACAGTTGATTGCACAAGACTAGTCTAAGCTGTTCTATACAAGTCAGCTGATCCTATTACATTTGGGTTCTTCAGGTGTTAGGATTCTGCAATTATCAAGTCCTTTGGTTGTCTTGACAATTTCTTCCCAGAACTCTGGATCTTCAAAGTTCATGAACTGGGAGAATTGAAGAAATTCTTCTTCATAAGAAGGAAGAGGGCCAAATTTCCTTACTATATGGTGTTGAATTTGCCACTTCTTCTTCAGGGGATACCATCTTGGTAGCTCATCTTGAAGGGCTAAATAATCCACATAATTGCTGTCAAACACCAGGACATTGTCTTCTGTAGCCTTGTCCTTGATTGCTTTTCTGAGTTTGGCAATTTTCCTTTCAACTTTGGCTTTGACTGCCTTTGCATCATTCAGCTTCTTTTGCTTAAGCTCTTGAGCTTCAAGCTCTTTTCTTTTCTTCAGCTCTAAAGCCTCTTTCTCTTCTGCAGTAGGCTCTGCTGGAGCTGACTTCTTGCTGGACTAAGCTTGCTCATCTGCCTTCCTTTTCCTTGTCATTCTCTTTTCAGGAACTTGTTCTTCAGGAGCAGTGATCTGAAGAATCTTGGCAGGAGCTTGAGTGGGTGCTTGGGTATCTTCTTAAGCAATTTCTTTGCCTTTGCCTTGCCTGTTCTTGATTTTGCTCTTTAAACCACCCAAGGTTTCAGTCAAGTCATCTTGTGCTACTACCAGTTCAGCTTGTTGGGCAGTAGACTTCTTTAGAGCCTTTATCAACTCATCTTCCCCCTTTTTGGCTTCAGCAAGGGCAGCCGCAAAAGGCTTCATGGCATTCTGAATCTCTACTTTCAGGGTCTGTTGAAGGGCCATGGCATTGACATTGCCAACATGGGTCAGATGAGTGATGCTATGGTCTAGAATCTGAGCATGATAGTTGGAGCAAGAGGCAGCTTCAAGTTTAGCTGTAAGTGCTTCCAATTTGGTTGCTGTCTCTTTCAACTGAGTCTGAAGTTTCTCATTCTCTGCTGTAGCTGATTGGAGAAGAGCTCGACCTTCAGTAGCTCTTGCTTCAGCATCTTTAATTCTTTTCTTGTAGGTGTTTTCAATGCGGTTGACCTCATTGGTGTAGAGTTCAGCAAACCTGGTGGAAGTGTCACATGCCTTCTTCAGAATGCTGGTCAGATACTCACTTATCTGATCGTGAAGTGACTCTCCAAACTTATCTTCAATGTCAATGATCTGGTCATGAAGACGAGTTCTCTGCTCCTTAACAGCCTTTTCAACATATCTTCCAAGCTGTAGGCCTAAACCTTTCTCAAAATGCAGGTCTATTGCAGCCTTGACCTGTGAGAATATGTCTGTTGTATAGTCAGCTGTTGAAGTAGAAGTTGAGGCAGTACCTTGAGGCTTTGGATGAGAAATCAGGGCTTTGCCTCTTTCTTCAGCTGAAAGGTACTCTTCATTGAGGAATGAGGTAGTGGCCTTAACCAGGTGGGACATGACATTGTCTCCTTTATCAATGAAGTGAGTTAGAGTATCCTTAGGCATGAAGTGATCAGGAATAGTGATTACTTCTCTTTCAATCTCGGCTCTGTCAGCTGGTTCAGCTGAGTCTTCCGCAGGGACGGATGCAGCTGAGTCATTCACTTTTGCTGTGTCAGCTGTCTGCTGACCTGATATGCCTTCTGGGATAGAGGTATCATCAGTGGGAATTCCTAGAATCCTGTGGCATACTGCTGCAAGGGCCTCTTCTGGCAGCAGCTGAGCAAAAGATTTAGCTTGAGCAACTTCTTTCTGCTCCATTTCCCAGTCGAGGAAATTAGCTTTTCCTCCCATTCCCTCCATGACCTCAATAAGATCATCCACATCATCTCTCCTGAGTTCAATCCAGGTGCAGACTCTGAGAACTTGTTCAAACTGGACTGATTCCTCATCAAAACCAGGAATAGTAGACTTGAGCAGGTTTGATATCTTCATCCTCATTATCTTCTCCCTTGTGCACATAGGATAGTGCACCATTCTATACTGAGGTTGAGAGGGGCCTGCTTCATCCAGGTCTGCTGGTGCCAAGTCTTCCGGTGCAGATGGGGTAGTGAGGATAGGGGATTGAGTGGTTGGAATGGTTTCCTCTGCTGTGTGAGTATCAGCAGGGATTTTGGAAGTGATATCTTCTTGATCTTTAGAGGATTGATCATCAGCAGGGTTTTGAGTCTGCTGATCTGGGACTATTTCTGCTTGAATATTAGTAGATGGTTGGACATCTATCATTTGAATATCAGCAGGGGTAGGCAAATGTGGCTCTGGTGTTGTTTGATGTTGAGCTTGTTCCTCTGCTGTGTGAGTATCAGCAGGGATTTGGATATCAGTGTTTGAGGGTTCAGATAGGGTTGAATCATCAAAAGGGTGAAAGGAAGCAATAGGGGCTATGCTCATGGGAGTAGGGAGCCTGGATTTCTTGGTTTTCTTAGTGAAAAAAGAATTGTTCTTCTTTCTCTTCTGACCCTTCGACAATTTAGAAGGAGTAAAAGTGAGAGAGGGATTAGATGTACCTGCCTTCTTCACGGGGGAGGCAGTTGGAGTGGCATCTGAATCAGATGGGGAGATGAGTCCTGATCTGATTAGGAATCGTCTTTGTGCTAAGGTCTGATTGTCATCATCATCATCCTCAGCAGCCTTCTCCTGAGCCTCTTCTTTGGATGGCTCCTCTTCTTCTTCAGCTGAGTCATGAGCAGACTCTTCTGCTTCCTTAACAACATCTTTGGAAGATGTTTCAGCCAACATCTTCCTCTTCTCTTCTTTCAACCTTGCTGCCTCAGCAAGAGCTTCTTTTCTCAAATAATACTTGGAGATGTGGAAGGTCTTATGAGGACCCATCTTGTACTTCTTTGGGAGAATATCTGGAAGGATGATGCTCAGCTTGTTGACAAAGCTGATTGTAGCTGACACCTTCCATTCCCTCGATTGTAAGTCAAGAGTAACTTTCTTTGCCTCAAGGGCAATTCTATCCAAGAATAACCCTTGCCAGTCTCCATCAATCTGATCCCAGATTGCAGCCATAACTCTCACCTTCAAAGTAGTAACAGCATCATGGCTAAAAGTGTTACCAAGTATCATCTTGCCTGCAATGTCCATCAGGGTTTGAAACTTAGGTTCAAGTTGGGATTTCTTGAGGCCAGAGGCATCAATAGCCTTGATTCTTCCATTAGTAAACATCTCCATATACTCCTTTTCTCGACCCATGATGTAGTCGGAGATATTTATCTTCCCCCTCGATAAGCCGAACAATTCCTGAAGAATTTCTCTTGTTACCTTGACTCTGTGTCCACCCATGACACTTTCAACTTGAGATCCCTTCATTACAGCGTTTGCGTAGAAAGCCAACACATCTTGTTCATAGACGTTTGTTGGTGCTGCTTCCAGAAAGTCACGAAGGTTGAGGTTGATACATCGAAGAAGTATCTCCTTGTTCTCTACTGTATGCTTGCCCTTGAAGAACAAAGCATTCTCGGTGAATATCTTCCCTTCCTTAGACCATTTTGTTGCATCTAGAGTTCCAGTGCTCTTGGTCTTCTCGTCGTAAACTTCAATGATTGCCATTCTGAGTATTTGAGTGTAATGGATTGGAATACTTAAGAATGTTTACAGAACGAGAAGGTTTGAGAGCAATTTAGTAATGTGAGCGAAAGGGTTTGGGAGAGATGTTAAGAGGTGTATATATACTCCAGCAATTCTTGATCTAACGGTCAGATTAGATTTTAATGTGGAGTAGTGCCCAAGATTTCCCTTCTTTGATTTCGGGTCATTCCTTAAATTTGCCGGCTGAATTTGCCATTTGGCAACTGTTGATTTGCTGGCAATATGGTAATCAAGTATTAATGACATCATACCAAAAATAGCCGTTGTGACTAATTTTGTGGCAAGAATTGATCATCAAGGCCGTTTTCTATAAGTGAATTGCATTCCTTATATAGGCCAATTTCTTAAATTACATCCAGAAATAAATCTAGAATGAATTACATGATCAAAGATAGTCATTATGCTCTAAAAATAAATTCTTCTTATCAGCAGAGTGATGTCTTCTGATTTCATCGAAATGTCTGCTGATTTTCCTTGAAAGTCTTCTGGTCAGCTGAGTTGATCTTCTGATCAGCTGAGTAGAGGAAAAGGGTTTGCTGTGATGATCCAACCTGGATGAATCCTTCCAGCTTTATTGTGAGTGATGATCCAACCTGCTTTGATGGATCTTTCAGCTCCTTCTTTAAACCAAGTGGGACTAGCCTAGATGAAATCCCACTGGCTTAACTGCTCCTCACCATCGGATGTTCCTCATCATCAGATGGGATGTAGCATCTAATGTGTCCTTGTTGAATTTCGTCGCTTCTCTTGAAAGAGAAGAGGAGTTGGAAGAGGATTCAATGGAGTGTGAAGAGAGGGCCATGGACTTGGTATCGTTGACATGTTTTGACAAAGTGGTTTTTGATAGCAAGCTCTCCATGTAGAACTTCCCCCTGGAGAAGAAGCACTGCTTGCTGGCTACTTTGTCCTCTGCATCTCTTCTTCCTTTAGTTTTCAACAAGAACGTCTCTTCTTTCTTTAGTTTTCATAGGCATACTTATGTTGGATAACCCAAGTACGTTGATCTGCATCATCTTCTTCTTCTGGAAAAATCTTCATCTCCTTCACCCAAGACCTTGGTTGAGGGATGATCTACATTCCATCTCTTCTCTCGATTATCTCCATTCCTGAAACAAGAATAATAGTTAGTAATTTATGTTCTTAGGTATTCTCATAACTTCCTCCTTTTATAGAGATAGAAATGAGGTAATGGAGCATAAGATGACAAATACTATAGAGTTGATAGGTCTGAATTTCTGAAAAGCTATTTCTTAAGATCAACAATGAGATTCTTGATCCAAGGGTTTACATTTAAAGAGATTCAGACTCTATCTTATGGAATGCAGAATTTATAAATTTTTGAACAAGAGTTATTTGGAGTCCGTATAGTGCATGTATACTGTTGAGTCGGTGAGGATGGTGTATTAATCCAACCAAGTATGACTCACTAATATACTGTATACTTGTATAGTGATAAAGTATTTTATGAAGAATAGTTTATTACTATACATGGATATACATTGCTTAAGTACAGATTATCATTTAACTCTATTCAAGTCTTCTGAATGTAAGTATGTGATGCTATGCAGATTGTAGAGTATTTCATCAAGGTTTCTTAAGGTATCATTGATTCCCCCTTGATTAGATGACTCTATGTTTTCCCTCAGCTTTATTTGTCTTCATCGGGAAAAACTTACCTGAAGATGAGGGTGTCTATTCACCTCATCTGATCCTCCTAGTCTGCTGCAATTGAATCAGCTGATGTCTTCAGCTGATCTTGAGTTCTTCATGTGCTTGGATCCAAGAGTCCTAAGCTATAGCATAGGGTCTTGAATCTTTCTTCAGCTAGGGGCTTAGTCAAGATGTCTGCTCTTTGGATATCTGTGTGAATTTTCTCCATCTTGATGTCCTTCTTTTCAAGGTGGTCTCTTATAAAATGGTGTCGAATGTCGACATGCTTGCACCTTGTGTGTAGGACTGGATTTTGAGTGATGGCAATGGCACTGCTGCTATCACAGTAGATAAGAACTTCTCTTGCTTCTACATTGTAATCCTTGAGTTGTTGTACTAGCCAGAGCAGCTGACTACAACAACTTCCAGCTGCCATATATTCTGCTTCAGTGGTGGAAGTTGCAACTGAGGTTTGCTTCTTTGAGAACCATGATATCAACTTGTTGCCTAGGAATTGACAGGTTCCAGATGTGGATTTTCTATCAATTCTACATCCTCCATAGTCTGAGTCAGAATAACCACTCAACTCTAGATTGTCATCAGCAGGGTACCATAGTCCTAGATTGACTGTTCCTTTTAGGTACTTGAGAATTTTCCTTGCTGCTTCTAGATGACTTTGCTTAGGATTTGCTTGAAACCTAGCACATACTCCTACAGCAAATGTTATGTCTGGCCTGCTAGCTGTAAGATATAGTAGAGATCCAATAAGTGCTCTATATTCTACTTGATCAACTGCCTTTCCAGACTCATCTGGTTCCATCTTGAAAGATGTCATCATTGGAATTCTTGCAGTCTTGCTTTGTAGAGCTTTGAATCTTTCTAATAGGCTTTTGGTGTACTTGGACTGATTGATGAAGATCCCTTCTGGACTCTGTTTGACTTGGAGTCCTAAGAAATAATTCATCTCACCCATCATACTCATTTCGAATTTTCCTTGCATAAGTTCAGAGAACTTTTTGCACATATCTTGATTGGGTGATCCAAATATAATGTCATCTACATATATTTGCACCATTAGAATGTCTTCTCCTTCTTGTATTCTGAAAAGTGTTCTGTCAACATTGCCTTTTGTGTAACCATTGTCAAGTAGGAATTGTGACAATGTGTCATACCAGGCTCTGGGAGCTTGCTTCAGACCATAGAGAGCCTTCTTCAGACGATATACTTGTTCTCCTTTTTCAAATCCTAGAGGCTGCTCTACATACACTTCTTCTACCAGAATACCATTCAAAAAAGCACTCTTGACGTCCATTTGATATACCTTGAAGCCCATATATGATGCATAAGCTAGAAATAGACGAATGGCTTCTAATCTGGCTACTGGAGCAAATGTTTCATCATAGTCAATTCCTTCAGATTGTGAGTATCCTTTTGCAACTAGCCTTGCTTTATTTCTAGTTATCACATCATTTTCGTCCTTTTTATTCTTGAATACCCACTTTGTTCCTACTACATTGTGGTTTTCAGGACGATCTACCAATTCCCATACTTCATTTCTTTCGAATTGGTTTAATTCTTCTTGCATAGCAATGATCCAATTGGTATCTGTCATTGCTTCTTCTATGTCAGCTGGTTCAATGTTGGACAAGAAAGCACACCAGCAGAACATAGATGTTTGGGGGTTCTGATTCAGTTGACTTCTGGTCTTGACACCTGAGTCTGCTCCTCCTAAGATGAGGTTTGATGGATGGTTGATTCTCCATGTATGTCTCAGAGGAGTATCTTCATTAGATGAGCTTGGATTCTCATCTGTTCTAGTGCCATCAGGAGGGTTGACTTGATTAGGTCGATCATCATCTGTATCTTGTGTCTCAAAGAGATCATTCCCCCTTGCATTTGGGATTGTTGCATCTTAATTATGGACAGCTTGCTCAGCTTGAGTTTGAGATCTAGTGACTGGTCTGTGTGGTTTATCCTCCTCTGGTTCTTCAGAAAATGGTTCATTGACTTCAATAAACTCATCACACCTGGTCTTGATCACTAGTTTCTTCATCTGTTCTACAGCTGAGTCTTGATCACTAGTTTCTTCATCAAAAACAACATGAGGTGTTTCTTCCACAAGAAGGGTTCGTTTGTTGAATACTCTAAATGCTTTGCTAGTTGAGGAGTATCCCAAGAATATCCCCTCATCTGCTTTGGCATCGAAAGCATTCAACTTACTTTTCCCATTATTGTGAATGAAACACTTACAACCAAATATATGAAAGTAAGATACTCTAGGTTTTCTTCCTTTCCACAGTTCATATGGGGTTTTCTCATGGATTTTGTGAATACCTGACCTGTTTTGAGTGTAACAAGCTGTGTTGATAGCTTCTGCCCAAAGCTTCTTAGGAGTGGAGAATTCTGCAAGGAGTGTTCTTGCAGCTTCTTTGAGCGTTTTGACTCTTCTTTCAGCTACACCATTTTGTTGTGGTGTTCTTGCTGCACTTGTCTCATGCTGAATACCATTAGAAGTACAATAGGCAATAATATAAGAGTTAATAAATTCAGTGCCTTTGTCACTTCTGATTTTCACAATTGGTTTTCCTTTCTCTACTTGGATCCTCTTTAATAGTTCAGGAAGCTTCTGCTGAGTTTCACTCTTCTTGTATAGGAAGACAACCCAAGTAAACTTGGAGTAGTCATCTACAACAATGAGAGTATACTTCCTCCCTATAAGTGTAGTTGGAGTGACTGGTCCAAATAGATCCATGTGAAGTAATTCAAGAGCTCTGCTGGTTGATGCTGTCTTCTTGGTCTTGAAAGAGACCTTTGTTTGCTTTCCTTGTTGACATGCATCACAGACCTGATCTTTACAGTAGAGTTCATTAGGCAGACCATCAACTAAGGATTCCCTTGCTAGCTTGTTCATAGTCTTAAAGTTCAGATGACTAAGATGTTTGTGCCATAGCCAGTTGATATCTTTAGGGCTCTTCACAAGCAGACATGTATCCTTAGGACAGCTGTTCCAATTTGCAAGATACATACTTCCTTTTCTAGATCCTGTTAGAAGGTTTTGTTTTGTTCTTTTATCACTTATGAGACACTCATTTTTAGAGAATTTTACTGAATAACCGGTGTCACAAAAATGAGAAATAGATAATAAATTAAACTTTAAACCTTCTACATATGATACATCATGTACCTCAATGTCACCATTTTGAAGGGTGCCATATCCTTTTGTGTTACCGTGCGCGTTATCACCAAAGAAGACTTTTGGACCTTTCTTTTCTGTGTAGTTGGTCAGCAGGTCTTTGGTTCCAGTCATATGGGTTGAGCATCCACTGTCTATGTACCATATTTCTCCTGCTAGACCTCATTTTCTGTATAGGTCCCTCCTTTCCTCATTTTCTCCTATGGCCATCATAGCTAGATCATCTGAATCATCTGAGTAGATTTGACAGTCTGGTGATGTAGGAAGTTCATCACTTTGATATTCAGATTCTTCAGTCACCATTGCTTGCGTATCTGAATTTCTTCTGTCTCTCCTTGGCCTTCTTTCTTTTTGTCATCCAGCTCAGGGCATTCATAGACATAATGTCCTGGTTTGCGACAATTGAAGCATGCTCCAGGTTTTTGATTTGAACTGCCTTTCCTTGGAGGAGTGGCATCTCTTCTTCTGGAGCCTCGGCTGTCAGATGACTCCATATCCTTTCTAGGATATCTTTCTGGTGTTCTTTCTCTGGAGCCTCTAGAGGGTGAACTGGCTCTTCTATCTTTGTAGTTTCTATAGAATTTTCTATATTTGCTGTTGAGAGTGTTCATCCTTTCGAATCTTTTGATCATAAGGGCCATTTGCTCTTTCAGACTCATGTCTGATCCTTCAAAGTCTTCTGTTTTCAGAGAAGTCTTGCCAGATGAGGTGCTTGCAGCTTTTGTATTTGCTGCCTTGAAAGCTACAGTCTTAGAAGTAGATGGGGTTGTAGCAGGTTCATCACTTCCTGAGTTTTCTTCTCTTTCAAGATCATATTCATGAGCTTTCAGGTTCTGAAATAGAGTCTGTGCAGACCATTCCTTGATATCTTGAGTATCTTTGATGATGGTCTTCTTGAGTCTCCATTTCTTGGTTAAAGAGTCTAAGATCTTTAGATTTTTCTCTCTATTTGTATATTTCTTGCCCAGAGATTCTATCTCATTGATGATCTTGGTAAATCTATTGTCTAGTTGATCAATAGACTCTTCTGGTTGCATCTTGAAGTGTTCAAACTTCTTGACTGCTATTGTCAGCTTGCTCTCCTTAATCAGCTTGGTTCCTTCACAGAGGAGTGCTAGAGCATCCCACATATCCTTAGCTGTTTCACAGTTGATTACTTTTGCAATGTACTCATTTGGAAGAGTTTGCATGATGTAGTCTTGAGCAATGCTGTCAAGATTTGACTGCTTCATTTCTTCTGAAGTGAGGTCCTTCATCGGCTTGGGGGCAAGTTCTCCATCTGGAACTTCTGGATCACCATTTGCAGTGTTGACTGCCATGATGGTGATTGTGCCTTCAGTGATTACTGACCACATCTTGTAGTGGACTGATGTGAGATTCTTCCTCATCCTGATCTTCCAGTAATCATAATCTTCCACTGAAAACTTAGGCAACTTACGCATATTAGCACTCATGCTGTATGAGTTTTCGAAAACAAGTTTTTCAAAAGATCTGTTCAAGAGGACTACAGAAAGACTCCCTCAAGTCTTCTGGTAATCTAGAGACAGTAGTCCGTTAGAACCACTGCTCTGATACCACTTGTTGGTCCCTGAACGAGTAGTGAATGGGATTAAAGTCTAGAGGGGAGGGGTGAATAGACTTTAAAACTTTTTCAAGAGAATTGGTGAATCTCTTCTGATTGCTATGTCAACTGGACTGCAAGTCTGCTGGTCCAGATGACTATAGTGATCTGAGATTAAATGCGGAATTATGGTAGGCCTTGTTTAAACTCGTTCTTGTGAAAGTGTTAACTTGTTTTTACTTAAAGAAAGTACTCAGCTGATGCTGGTTTGAAAGTTGTGGCCTTAGTTGAAGGATGTTGAAAACATAGTATGCACTATATAAAATATATGTAGAGACAGAAATGTAAAGTGCAGAAATGTAAATAACACCAGATTTATAGTGGTTCGGATATACGATCCTACGTCCACTCTCACGTCCTAACGTGAAGTTTAATCCCTTTAATTTACCACAAATTACAAGGGTCTTGACCTTTATAGTCCCAAGGATAGGACTTTGAGATCTGAGTCGTCCTAACAGCAACGGTCTCCACAAGTGATTGTAAGCACTTGCACTTTGAGGGGTTCAAAAACTTTAACCTTTTGGTGAGGGTTTGGGGTTTTTGAAGTGTATCCAACTAATGGTTCAAGCTTATAAATTGCTTAACCACTTTGCCTAAAACAATTGATATACAATATGAACAGGTTTCAGGTTCTTATAGGTTGGATAGAAATCACTTAAGAGCTAAAAGTATTCTAAGGCTTTCTGGGCTCTTGGAGAATTCTTAGAACAGTATGGCTTTAGCTTGATTGCTTGTTTTGCTTGTTGAATTCTCTGTGTGTTCTCGTACTTGTGATTTCTCATCCTCTTGCATTTATAATGGTGATTGCTTGCAACTAGCTGTTGGAGTTGACTAGCCGTTGGGACAATCTTTCCATATTGGCTTGATTCCTTGATTCCAGCTGCTTGATTGCTCCCATCCTGGGATCATGTCAATCTTCTAAATAAGGTAGGTCTTCATTTGAATTGTAAGCTGACTTTGGGAATCAGCCGAGTCCTGGAAGAGTACATAGTCTTCTGATCTGTACTGCTAGTCTTCTGACTACTCTTCTGGCCGTAGGTCTTCTGTCTTCTGTTATCAGTCGAGTAGCACTCGTCTGATTTGTGGATTATTTGTGCTGCTTTAGGCCATCTTCAATCTTGGACTCCATCAGTTAAGTAGGTATACAAGCACCTAACTTAACTGGTCTTCAAGGATCTTCTAGTCTTCATGTCTTCTACTCTTCTCATCTTGAGGAGGCGCATGTAAGCCGGGACTGTGCTAATCAGCTGATATACATACAGTTGATTGCACAAGACTAGTCTAAGCTGTTCTATACAAGTCAGCTGATCCTATTACATTTATAAACTCTAAGTGTTTTGGCCATCAAAACTATTCTAACATCAAGTGGGGCTTAGGGTGAATTTACATCCCAACAATAACGGATATCGTTTCCTCTATAAAGTTTTTTACTTCTTCCATATATTCATTACTATTTCTCGGCATAAGAACTCTAACAATTTCGATATATTCATTACTTCTTCCATATATTCATTACTGATTCCATGTTACAATTTCCTACATTAATTATAATGAACTTAAATCTGTCACACATACCATCCTAGTTCAATTTAAGACTCTAACAATCAAGTAAGCATCTCCTTAAATCAATTAGAACACAGAAAGATGGTCAAAAAACCAGCAGCGAAACAATGAAAAACTGGAGAAAAAACCAGCAGAAATCAGCAAAAAGATAGCAGAAAAAACAACACAACGGGAATATATAGCAGCAACAAAACACAGAAATCAGCACCAAACAACATCAATAAAAAGTGGGAAATGCATTTAATTAATCTTTTGCCATTAAAACATATATATAACTAACTAATAATTCGAAGTACATGTATAAGTCCTAAATTTAAAATATATATAACTAACTAAAAATCTAACTTATCAAACACAGAGAAAAAGGATAACTAAAATCAATTAGTTACATAATAAAACCCCTGTTTATTACTCCCTCCGTCCGCCTATAAGCTTTCTGCTACTTTTTGGCACAAAGATTGAGAAAAGTGATTAAATAATAGATATAGTACAAGTGATGTGATTGGAAGAAGGAGAGAGATAGAGAGAAAAAGTAAAATATAAAGTAAAGTGTAAGAAAAAGTACTTACCAAAAAGGGTATGAGAAGCTTATAGGCGGACAGGCTAAAATGGTAAAATGAGAAACTTATAGGCGGACGGAGGGAGTATTTTTTTGATTCAGGAATATCAATTGTTAGTCCCAAAAAGGAGTGTGACACGTGTATGGGAGGATACAAGTGAGGTGAAAAGATTCATGAGATTGACCAATGTCAATTGATTGAGGATATTGGAGAAGATACCTTGCCAGCTATTCAAAATGTTAAAATTACTGAATCTATGGAGATTGTCATGATGGATGATGCTCCAACTGTCAAAATTGTTGAAGATCCTTGTTGGGATATGAATATCCCTAGTTTAGTTTTGATAAACCAAATCAAACATGTAATAGGATAACTTGTATTGTATAGACAACTTTATTATACATCTTGTAATAGATAGGACTCTGGTTAGAAGAGAAGACATGTCAATGCTCAAGAAGAGAAGAGAAGACCAAGACCAGAAGTCTCCTGATAAGATGAGTTGAACTCAGCTTATAGGATAAGAAGAGTAAGAGCAAGATGAGTATACACCAGCAGAGTAGAAGTCTTCTTACCAGCAGAGTAGAAGTCTTCTTACAAGCAGAGTAGAAGTCTTCTTACCAGCAGAGTAGAAGTCTACTTATAAGCAGAGTAGAAGTCTTCTTAACAAGCAGAGTAGAAGTCTTCTTAACCAGCAGAGTAGAAGTCTTCTTACCAGTAGAGTATAAGTCTTCTTACACAATTAAAGGAAGGCCAATCAAGGATTGACAAGATTCGTGCACAAGAAAGGAAAGTCAAAGATATGATTGAAATTACATGACAATGGTAATATTCAATCATATCATATCAAGAGATTGCCAATTCCTAAATTAGTGGAGGTTTGAATGCTATCATCCAACGGTAACATTCAAATCTCAACACTATATAAATGAGTCCATACATCATTGGGAACGTGAAGAGGTGTGAAATGCAAAGGTCGAGCAAAGGTCATAAACTCCAGAAATAAGAAGAGCTCAAGAAGATTGTACATGAAGATTCAACACGCATCACCTCATCCCCAGTGAGTGAACTCATACCATATAAGCCAGTTTAACCACTCATATATATCCATAGCTTAGAGAGAGTTTCCCAATCCTAGCATGAGGCTAAAACAGATTGTAAGGGAAATTCTCACCTAGTTCATTATACACAAAATCCACCTTCTACCATAAACCCCTAGAAGCCAAGTTGAGTGTTCGTCACTGTAAAGAGTACAAGTGCTCTATAATCAATTGTGGAGTGCAAGTGCTCGCAACTCACTTGTGGAGTCCAAGTGCTCCCAATCACTTGTGGAGACCGTAGCAGTTAAGGAACTGGCTCAGATCTCAAAGTCCTACCCTTGGGACTATAAAGGACAAGCCCTTGTAATTTTTGGTAAATTAAAGGGATTAAACATCACGTTAGGACGTGAGAGTGGACGTAGGAACGTATATCCGAACCACTATAAATTAATATGTTATTTACATTCTGCACTTTATTTTTTCAAGTCTTTTCATACATATTTGTGCATAAAATGTTTTACACACTGTATTTAATAAAAAGACGAGTATAATATGTATGGGCACACTACAATTCCGCACTTAACTCCGATAGGTAATTAATCAGCCGACTAACTAGTCATAGGCCCCTTGTGAAATCAGCGGACTAGTTACTTTGAAGAGTTAGTATATTTTCCACACCATCAGCAGACATCAAGTCAGCTGATCTTACACTCGTCTCAGGGACCAACAAGTGGTATCAGAGCCGTGTGTTCAAAAGACCATTGCTTTGAATTTTTTTTTTTCGAAAAACTGCACTTTTTCTGTTGTTTTCAGAATTTAGCGTGTGAGTACACGTTTTTAAGTGGAATTGATGTTTTGAATCGAACTCACTGCAGAGCAGTGACCTGTAATGCTCTTTTGCCAAATTCCATTGTTTGAGCCATCAAAAACACGTTTTACTGTTTTCAATGGTCACCTGAATAGATCCATTTTTGAAAAACTGTTTTGCATTCATTCTTTTTTCATAAAAATCATACTTGCATGTATTTGGATTATTGTTTGTTAAGAACAGGTCAACAACTAAGGGGGAACTTCAACTCAGCGGAGTTCTAGCCCTATCTGGATTTACACGCGTATGAGCAAGAAGAGGAGATCAAGATGATCAAGTTGTTAGAAGACCTGAAGACAAGAAGAGTTTAATTGGAAGTCGTCTGATTTGCAACATATCAGATGAAGAGTAGATAAGAAGACCTTTGTAATAGCTGATTAGGTGAGTCCGTGCTTGTAAAGTGAAATATTAATAAAACTCATCTTTTTAGCTTTTGGAGATAACATCTAGTTATCCCATCTGATGACAACTTCTCATTGTCCTCATACAAAAGCCTTCTGTTTTTACTCTTCTGCAATATTATATGGACTCTAGCACTGTCTGTTCTTTATTACTTCAGTTAGTGTTAGATGATTTGGTTATATCAAAAAGGGGGAAATTGGTGGGATATGAATATCCCTAGTTTAGTTTTGATAAACCAAATCAAACATGCAATAGGATAAGTTGTATTGTATAGACAACTTTATTATACATCTTGTAATAGATAGGACTCTGGTTAGAAGAGAAGACATGTCAATGCTCAAGAAGAGAAGAGAAGACCAAGACCAGAAGTCTCCTGATAAGATGAGTTGAACTCAGCTTATAGGATAAGAAGAGTAAGAGCAAGATGAGTATACACCAGCAGAGTAGAAGTCTTCTTACCAGCAAAGTAGAAGTCTTCTTACAAGCAGAGTAGAAGTCTTCTTAACCGGCAGAGTAGAAGTCTTCTTAACAAGCAGAGTAGAAGTCTTCTTAACCAGCAGAGTAGAAGTCTTCTTAACCAGCAGAGTAGAAGTCTTCTTACCAACAGAGTAGAAGTCTTCTTACACAATTAAAGGAAGGTCAATCAAGGATTGACAAGATTCGTGCACAAGAAAGGAAAGTCAAAGATATGATTTAAATTACATGACAATGGTAATATTCAATCATATCATATCAAGAGATTGCCAATTCCTAAATTAGTGGAGATTTGAATGCTATCATCCAACGGTAACATTTGAATCTCAACACTATATAAATGAGTCCATACATCATTGTGAACGTGAAGAGGTGTGAGATGCAAAGGTCGAGCAAAGGTCATAAACTCCAGAAATAAGAAGAGCTCAAGAAGATCGTACATGAAGATTCAACATGCATCACCTAATCCCCAGTGAGTGAACTCATACCATCTAAGCCAGTTTAACCACTCATATATATCCATAGCTTAGAGAGAGTTTCCCAATCCTAGCATGAGGCTAAAACAGATTGTAAGGGAAATTCTCACCTAGTTCATTATACACAAAACCCACCTTCTACCATAAACCCCTAGAAGCCAAGTTGAGTGTTCGTCACTGTAAAGAGTACAAGTGCTCTATAATCAATTGTGGAGTGCAAGTGCTCGCAACTCACTTGTGGAGTCCAAGTGCTCCCAATCACTTGTGGAGACCGTAGCAGTTAAGGAACTGGCTCAGATCTCAAAGTCCTACCCTTGGGACTATAAAGGACAAGCCCTTGTAATTTTTGGTAAATTAAAGGGATTAAACATCACGTTAGGACGTGAGAGTGGACGTAGGAACGTATATCCGAACCACTATAAATTAATGTGTTATTTACATTCTGCACTTTATTTTTTCAAGTCTTTTCATACATATTTGTGCATAAAATGTTTTACACACTGTATTTAATAAATAGACGAGTATAATATTTATGGGCACACTACAATTCCGCACTTAACTCCGATAGGTAATTAATCAGCCGACTAACTAGTCCTAGGCCCCTAGTGAAATCAGCAGACTAGTTACTTTGAAGAGTTAGTATATTTTCCACACCATCAGCAGACATCAAGTCAGCTGATCTTACACTCGTCTCAGGGACCAACAATCCTATCATCTATGATGCTGAGTTAATTGAATCAACTCCTACTGAAGTAACTGAAGCTGAGGCCAAGAAAGATGAAGTGAAGGCCAATACTGCTGTGGAGAATGCTGTGAAATCTGAGGAACAAGCTGCTATGGAGAAGACCTTGGAAAATGAGGCAATAGCTGCAGCACCATCAACCTCGATGGAGATCCCAATTCACCTTGATGCATTGCCACTGACTGAAGTTTGCATCATTGATGAAGAGAAGAAATGATTGAAAGCTGTGCAAGAGGAGTTCAATTCTCAGATTGAACAAATTAATGATGTTGAGAAAAAGAGACTGGAGAATGTGGTAGGACTCTGCCTAAACATTGGAAAGTATGTCAGAGACAGCTTGGATGAAACAATCTGTAGGTCCCAAAGTTGAGTTAATAATATTGAGTAAGCTAGGAAAACGTCTAGAGGGGAGGGGGAATAGACTTTTCAAAATCTTTCAATATATCAAAGTACACAATGCGGAATAACATAATTAATAATGAGCCCAATCAAATTGATACTCAACTTATATCGAAATACAAACACTGATCTTATCTATTCTAGATGCAATTTAATCAATTAAACAGTTAATCAAGTAAACACAATTAGAACAGTAAAGTAAATCAACACACAAGGATTTATAGTGGTTCGACAACTTGTCTACATCCACTCTCACAAACCCAGTTGTGAAATTTTTATTACTCTTCTCTTCGAGTAGGGTGTTCTTGTGGCTTAGAGTCCCAAGAAATAAGACTTTGATCTTCTCGAAAACACTACCAAGTGTCTCTTCGATCTAACTAGTGATTTACAAGTATCTAGCAACTTGAATAAAAAAAACAATAAAACTTCTCTTAGTCCAGTAGTAGCCTTCTTGAATTCGTCACTTGTCTTATGGCTTGAACTTTCTGAACTTGTACTCTGTGAGTTTCTTCACTTCGATTTATCTTCGTAAATGCTTCGTAATCTCTTAGAATCAGTAGTCATAACCGTCAAATGTCTTGAGGTATTTATAGACTTATGAACATCAGAAACAGTTTGTTATCCAACCAACTTTTCTTGATAACTGACTTCTAACCGCTTCTTCTTATCCTTCCACGCGTTTCTTTAGTTAATTAGTTATTCCATAACTAACTCTTCAATATATTCTTCATACGCGTTTCCAACTTAAGAATAACTTCTTCTTTATGCGCACTTGTCTAGTCTTCCATACTTAGACAAATCTTCAGTCTTCTTCTTCACTTGTCTTGTCTGGTCGTGAGTCTTCTTTTCTTCAGTAGACTTCGATATAAAACCAACATATACTAGTCCTATCATCAAATCCTAACAAGACTATTACATTACTTTAAGCTTTATAACTCAGCTTAGTCAACTTAAGTCTATACATCAATAAATTCGCTCAACATAATCCTAACAAAGTACTTATAAAAACGTACTTGTCTTTCATTCATACTTAAACTTTTCTTTCATAATTTTGTACTCTACTGATCTTCACAAGACGACTTACATAACTAGATCAGTCAACATTTAGAAATATATTCAAGTCCACTTTTGGCTTATCAAAACTACTTCAACATCAATTTAGGACTTATATCAGGATTTATATCCCAACAATTTCCCCCTTTTTTATGAAGCCAAAACTACTTGAATTATTTTAAGTCATAAGATCAGTTAAGTAGTTATCTTCTCAAAATATGTTATCTTTTCATTCATTAATCATAAGATCAGATAGATTACAATCACTTAGACAAAATAAGAAACTAAGTAAAGTACTTACAAACTTACTCACTAATGTTTCCTACATCCGGATTTGGAATGCAGAATGCCTCGAGAACTCTTCTGTGAATGTCAGAAATATGATCTTCGTTGTCTATCTTCTCCTTCTCGAGCAACTCTTCTTCGAACTTCTTCACCTTGTTGAAGTCGATACGCTTTCCAGAACCTAGTAGTGGAGTCTCCCACTTAGGAAAATCAGGAACCAATATGTTGTAACCAACTTCAGTTGCAATGCGCATGACCAAGTTCCAAAGTTTTTCATCTTCAGTTTCCATGAACTTGTCAAACACAGCATATAACTCTTCTTTGCTATCTGGGTCGCCATACTTTCTAATTATCCAGTGATCTAATTCCCATTTCTTCTTGACAACCAACCAAGCATCTTTATGCTCGCTGTCAATGAACTTGTCTATATGAGAATCTTCAATTTAATCTGGATCAGCTTTCAATCTTTGCAGCATCTTGATGTGTTTGCCTAATATCTTCTTATTAGCATAACAATCATCTTCTAACTTTTGCTTCTTAAGAATCTCCGTCTCATCTAGATCAGCAATGATTTGACCTATGGACTCTTTAACTTGGTTCAGTCATAACCAATTTTCTCTTCACAACTCTTCTTGTCTGAACCTCTTCTGTAGCAACAGACTTGCCTTTAACTAGTCTTTTCTGCTCTTCTGCACTCGCTTGCTCTAAGTCAGCTTTCTTGACTAGTCTTCTTCTCTTTGGCCTACTAGTCTCTTCTGTAGCAGCAGGAGCAACAGTAGTTTCAATTTCTGGTTCAGCAAACTTCACCTCTTTAGTCTCTTCCCCCTTTTTGGCTTAATCACTAGCCTTAAGAGTGAATAGAGAGTTAAATCGAGCCATCTCTTCCTTAATAACTTATTTCATTAAGTCAGCAGCTCTATCATTCTGCTTCTGATGTGTCTTGTCTTGACTCAACTTCTCAAGACGATCAACATTGTGTTCTAACTTCTTCGAACAGAAAGTGAACTCGTTCTTAAAGTGAGTAGCAGTTAGTTGGAGCATTCTGTTTTCCTCAATCATTTCTCTTAACAAAGCTCTAGCTTGCACCAACTGATCTTGTGTTTCTCTTCGTTGTGCATCTGCTATCTCAATTTTCACACGATAGAGTCTTTCCATCTTTTTGGATTCTTCAGCCAATGTTCTTGCGAAATCAACAAAACACTTCTTTGAATAATTGATCTGCCTTTGCAAGAAGTCTTCTAGCTGCGTGTACATCTCTTGTCTAAAAGTAGCATCCATCTGGTTTACTTCACCATTGATCATAGCTTTTGAAGTCTCCACAAGAGATTTATTTTGCTCTTCCAGAACTTGTTTTACGTCTGTCTTCAAGAATTCATCGATAGACGACTGGACAACTTGCCTCAAATCCATCTTCAACTCATCTAAGAACTCAGTTGAAAAAATTTGAGTTGCGTGAGCAGCTTCGATTGGAATATTATCTTCAGGAACGGGTTCAGTCATGAGCTCATCTTCATCAAATACTTGAGCTTCAACTAACCTGTCTTCCAGGTCAGTAGTCAAGACCAAGTCTTCTACTGCTTCATCTTCTGGAATGACGCTTCCAGCTATGGCTTTCAGTATGATCGGAAGACAATATGGAACAATTGCTAACCTTGCTTCCATCTTTCTCCTTTCAGCAGCGTCTGAGTCTATTATCACCAACTCAGCTAGTTTAGCAGTGTAAGCACACGTCTTAGACGGAAAATATTTCTCTAACTGTCTTGTGATCTGTCCAACATTGCACCTTGGACCATGAGCATGTTCTACTTGAAATTCGAACACAAGACCTCTCATTTGATCTAAAACGTTCTCGAGATCAGTAATCGGATCAGTAGATATCGACTCTTCTACCGTTTCAGCATCTTGCATCAACTCGTCCTTTGCAAGATCAGTTTCTTGAACTTGAACACCAACACTTGACTTTGCTTACGAAGACAACAAATCATAAGATATGTTCAGCATCCTTTTGATAAGAGCAGTCAAGGCATACGCTGGGAGTAATTTAGAAGGTCTTTCACTCCACTGTTTTCCATTTGCTCCATCTCCCAATCTTGGAAATTTCAGATTCCACCCATTCCAAGGATAACTTCGAACATGTCTTTAGTCGGACCTTTCTTTAATGCAACTCATGTGCATATTCTGATCAGCTTTTCATACAACTCTGAAGTCGTATCGATCTCGACTGACGGTAACATCTTTTTCAAGTTTCTGGTCATTTGTGCACGCAACCTCTTTTCTCGCATACACATTGGGTAGTCGACCAGGGCTTCAAATCTGTTTTTGGGAGGGGTCTGAGTAAGTGGGGTCCTTAGCTCAGTTGTTGAAGTGTCAATAAGACGAGTTCCCAAAATAGATGGGTTACAAGGTTCAACATTTTCTATTGAGGGAGGAGGAATAATTTGGGTTGTGGTTTAATGGGGATGCGATGAGGCTAGGTTTGGTATGACAACTGTAGGAGTATCAGCTGTTGCATATATGGTAGTGTCTTGGCTAATATTTTATATCAACGGTTGAACGATCGAAGGAGAGGATCGGGTAATATGTCTGGCACGAGATCGAAGTGATCTTGCCTTGGTTTTCACAGGGACATCAAGAGGAATGGAAATAGCACGAGAAGAAGTACTAACCATTTCAGTCGACTTGTCTGGTGATGGACTTGACTCAATTCTCACCAGTCGATAAGTTTCCACGTCTTCAACTTCCTTTTCTGATTCTTCATCCGACTTCGTTTCCTCAGAATCATCTGTAGAATTGAGCATTGCCTCATCAGACACATAATTCACAAGTGCTCCACTTGTTCCAGCTTGTGCCTCTGCCCCGTCTTCCTCAGCACTAGACGAGTGAGTTTCCAACACAGCATTTCGAGGTTTGACTCTTGCTTGATCATGCTCAATAGCCCTTTGCTCAGCCTGTCTGTCAAGAGCATCCTTCTTCAGATAATGTTTCAACACGTGAAACGGCTTGCCCTTGCTCCAATTTATCTTGTTTGGGAGTAAGACGGGTAGCAATATACTCAGCTTGTTACCAAAGCTAACGGCAGTAGACACCACCCATTCAGCAGCGTCGGTGTCCACTCGAACATTCTTCTCGAAATACATCAGCCTATCCAAGAATAGCCTGTACCAATTTCCATCGGTGATGCCGTCATAGATTGCGGCCATCACTCTCGCCTTTTGGAGTGTTACTGAATCGAAGCTACATGTTACTCCAAGTAACATCTTGCTGTTGATGTCAAGAAGAGTCCTGTATTTGGGTAGCAACTCCTTCTTCTTGACAGACGGAATTTTGCCATTTCGATTCAGCTTCAGCTTCTCTTCGCAGAAAACACTAAGATACCTCAATTCTTGACCTAAGTCATATGTCTCCACATTAATCGTACCCGAAGGCAATTTTAATGTTTCGAACAACACTTCTCGAGTGATTTCCACTCGACTTCCACCAACAAAGGCTTCGATGGAGTCGCCTTGTCGAGCAGCAGTGGCATAGAACTCTGTTGGTCCCTGAACGAGTAGTGAATGGGATTAAAGTCTAGAGGGGAGGGGTGAATAGACTTTAAAAGTTTTTCAAACAGAGTTGGGAACCTCTTCTGATTGCTATGTCAACTGGACTGCAAGTCTGCTGGTCCAGATGACTATAGTGATCTGACTGAAGAGGTTGTGTGCGGAAATGTGGTGGCCCTGGTTTAGACTCGTTCTTATAACTTGTTTTACTTTGTGAAATTACTCAGCTGATGCTGGTTTGAAAGTTATGGCCCTTTTTGAAGAGTGTTGAAATCACAGTATGCACTATATAATAATGAATGTAAAAGCAGAAATGTAAAGTGCAGAAATGTAAATAACACATTGATTTATAGTGGTTCGGATATACGTTCCTACGTCCACTCTCACGTCCTAACGTGATGTTTAATCCCTTTAATTTCCACAAATTACAAGGGCCTTGTCCTTTATAGTCCCAAGGGTAGGACTTTGAGATCTGAGCCGTCCTAACAGCTACGGTCTCCACAAGTGATTGTAAGCACTTGCACTTCCCCCACAAGTGATTGTAAGCACTTGCACTTGAACTCCACAAGTGATTATAGAGCACTTGGACTCTTTACAGTGATAAACACTCAACTTGACTTCTAAGGTTTTATGGTAGAAGGTGGGTTTTGTGTATATGAACTAGGTGAGAATTTCCCTTACAATCTGTTTTAGCCTCATGCTAGGATTGGGAAATTCTCTCTAAGCTATGGATATATATGAGTGGTTGCACTTGCTTAGATGGTATGAGTTCACTCACTGGGGATGAGGTGATGCTTGTTGAATCTTCATGAACGATCTTCTTGAGCTCTTCTTATTTCTTGACTTTAAGCACTTTGCTCGACCTCTGCATCTCACACCTCTTCTCTCCAAATGATGTAAGAACTGAACTCATTTATATAGTGTTGAGTTTGAATGTTACCGTTGGATGATGGCATTCAAAACTCCACTAATTCGGGAATTGCCAATCTCTTGATTTGATATGATTGAATATTACCATTGTCATGTAATTTCAATCATATCTTTGACTTTCCTTTCTTGTGCGTATCTTGTCAATCCTTGACTTCAACTCTGATTGGCCTTCCTTTAATTGAGTAAGAAGACTTCTACTCTGCTGGTAAGAAGACTTCACTCTGCTGGTAAGACGACTTCACTCTGCTGTCTTTACTCAGCTGACTTTACACAGCTGCTGTTTCTTCTCAGCTGCTGTCTTTACTCTGCTGTCTTTACTCAGCTGGCTTTACACAGCTGCTGTTTCTTCTCAGCTGCTGTCTTTGCTCTGCTGTCTTTACTCAACTGGCTTTACACAGCTGCTGTTTCTTCTCAGCTGCTGTCTTTACTCTGCTGGTTGTAAGATGACTTCTACTCAACTTGTAAGAAGACTTCTACTCTGCTGGTCAGAAGACTTCTACTCTGTTGGTAAGAAGACTTCTACTCATCTTACTCTTACTCTTCTTATCCTATAAGATGAGTTTAACTCATCTTATCAGGAGACTTCTGGTCTTGGTCTTCTCTTCTCTTCTTGAGCATTGACATGTCTTCTCTTCTAACCAGAGTCCTATCTATTACAAGGTGTATAATAAAGTTGTCTATACAATACAACTTATCCTATTACATGTTTGATTTGGTTTATCAAAACTAAACTAAGGATATTCATATCCCAACAAACTCCAAAACCTCTTTTTCATACACGACCTCTAGAAATGCTTCAAAATACGGTCTCAAACCACACCTAAATAGGGGTGGGAATAGGCCAGGCCGGGCCAGGCCTTAAGAAAAAAAGCCTGGGCCTGGTATATAATATTTGAGCCCAAGCCTGGCCTATGGCCTATTATAGGCTTTTTTAAGAGGCTAGGTCTGGCCTTTTTAGTAAATAGGCCTGGCCCGAAAGCCTTTTAAAGGCCTTTTTAGTGTTATTCAAAATTATTTTTTTATAGCATTACCATTAAATCATAAAAACTAACTTTTTAAATCTCAAAATGAAGAAATAAGAACAATAAAAAATTAATCAAAAGGTCCATAAAATTATACTCAAATGCAAATGCTCATATCAATTATTTTTATAGTATTACAAAGAAAAATGAAACAAAAAAATATATAATTTCTTCAAGATAATCTCATTATATATTAAATATTATTTATTATGTGTCACATATCATGTATTATATTATATATTTATTGTATTTTTATATATTATATAATTATACATGTAGAAATAGAATTAAATAGGCCGGCCTGTTGGGCTTAAAAGGCTTACGAAAAAGCTCAAGCCCGGCCTATTTAATTAAAAAGGCTTTTAAAAAAGCTTGAGCCTGGCTTGTTTATTAAACAAGCTGAGCCGAGCCGAGCTTTAGAAGGCCGAGCCGTAGGCCCCTGTCGGGTAGCCTGACCCATTCCCACCCCTACACCTAAAGCACTTTATGAGGATCTCCTTGTTATCGTCGGTGTGCCTTCCATTGAAGAACACTAAACTTTCAACATGCACCTTGCCTTCAGTGGTGTACTTCCCTAAATTGAATCTCGCCTGCATGTTAGTACGAACATCGAACATAGATACGATCGACATAATAGCAAGGATATGTGGGATTCAATTTACAGTTAAGACAGATCTTTAAGAGATTTGATTGCTTGAGAGTAGGAGAGTAAAGTGAACGTGAGGAATGATTTTAGGAGAGTGGGGAGGTTTTGTTACAAAAGAAATTTTGAATGGATGGCCAAGATTAAGTGGTTTGATCCAACGGTAGAAACCTTTTGAATTTAGTTGCGTAATCGAGAATATTATGTGATTTGATATTATAATTTTTGAAATCCGCCTTTTCTATTGGTTAGGAACTTAGGACAGAGGAGTTAGTCCAGTAGGTTTTAGGCGCGAACTAGGTGTATACACCTCATTAAATGGAGTGTATATATCCAATTCTAGGTTTTCCAAATTTTCACATTAGCAAATTACAACAATACCCTTAATCAATCTCTTAAACACTTAAAGAATTTCAAGATCACGAGAGAGCTTATTTGATCTGTTCGAGTTCATCAGAATAGATCAGTAGACTTATTAGCACCAGATGAGTTTCCCCTTCGACTGTGCTTGTCTGTCTGAATGTCGAACGGCTTCATGTACCTGTCTCATCTTATGAGACGTATGAGAGTAGATACGAGTAGTAAAGTAGTATAAATAAATAGAATACTCCCTCCGTCCACGAAAAGTAGTCCCATTTGACACATATTCTTTGTCCACAAAAAGTAGTCACATACACTTTATGGAAACTATCACCCTTCAACTATCACTTAATTACTCAATTTGCCATCAACTTTATTCCTAAACAATCACTTTATTCACAATGGACCCCACAATACCCTATAATACCCTTACTTTATCTACTTTATCTACAATTTTCTTAAAACTTGTGCCCCATCACCATGTCCCTACTTTTCATGGATGGAGGGAGTATCATTTTAATGCCGTAAACAAGGTTTTTATCAAGATTCAAACTTAAGAGTCAACATAAGGATATTTAAGAAATCATAGATTCCCCCTTAAATGTTTATTCCCTTAGTATTACCCTCAGCTTTACCAGCTTCCTCATCGGGTTGTTTGGTTATCTTGTCTGACCTTGTATACCTGTGTTGTCGACGAGTAGACGAGTGCTCTGTTTCTGTGGTAGCTTGTCTGTTCTCCTTACTTCTTTATGATGTACCTGTCTGGTTAGTACACAGTTATATGCAGGTAGGGTCTAGATCAATTAGTCCTAGACTAATGCATAATTCACGAAAGCGAGCCTCAGGTAATGGTTTTGTGAAAATGTTAACTCTTTGAAAATCAGTGTGAATCTTTTCCATGCGAATATCCTTCTTTTCTACATGTTGGGAATAAAATGATTTTGATTTAGATACCAAAACCCCTGATTGATGATGATCAGATTAGTTGAGATATGCTCAAGTCAAGTTCAGGCAAGCTGTCTCAGTGCACTTTAGTATGTAGAATGCTTAAGTAAAAATCTCAGAAGTGTTATGAGATTTTAGTAATCAGGATAGTTGTCCAAAGCTGGAATGTTAGGCAGCTTGATAGGTCTATAGGACAAAGTTGCTGATCCATTCAAGACAAGCTGATCAAATGGACAACTGAGCTGAAGAGATCAAGAACAATAAAGCTGTGTTCATAAATGCAAAAGATCAAGACAGTTGAAGTATAAATGATCAAAAGCATTGAATGCAAAAGACACATTCAATGAAGCATTTATTGCCAATCATGCATGAAACAAGCATTGAAGACTTAGAGCATGAAAGAGTGAAGCATTGAATGAATGTTGGAACATTTTAAACTGCAGCAGGAATGTTCAGGGAGCTTGTCCCATCTGACCGTTGGTTGTGTATAAAGTTTGCCACAAATCAACCTAGGACAATGTGCAAAATTGGAAACTGAAACAAGTCTCCTCAGCCGCATTTGTCAGAAGTCAACACATTCATTCAAGCAACCATTGAAGAACCCTTTTACACAGTGGATAAAAGGATGCCAAGCTTCATAGCCGTTTCAATGGTGCTGCAAATAGACATATTTGAATTGCTAATCCCTCCAACGGTTAGTTGTTCAATTTGCCTATAAATACAGAAGTGATCAAAGGAATTCATAATCCAACTACAAGCTATCAAACTATCATCAAGCTTTCAAAGGAAACCAAGCTATTCTCTAAGAATCCCAAGTTTCCTGAATCACTTCTCTTAGCTAAGCCAATCTTTGTAAACATCCAAAGCTTAGCATTGAGATATCCTAAGCCTTTACACTGTTCTTATTGTAAAGGATATCTCTACTAGTTGGAACCTAACCTCAAACCCTTATCTCATTTAGTGAAGAGAGAGTTTGTTGTAGAAGTGAGGAGTTAAAGACTGTTATTGAGAATCACAGCCTTAACTCAGAGAGATTGAGCACTAGGACTCAAGTTATCCTAGGGATCAAAACACTAAGAGAGTGTTGTTGATCAGTGCACCTTAGCACTATAAAACAAGCTAATTCCATTGAGAAGGAATTATCCTGTTCAATCAGGGAAAGTGGATGTAGGAGCTTGAGTCTCTGAACCACTATAAATTTGTGTGCTATTCACTTACTGCATTCTTAATTTCACATACATTCAAACATATTTTAAAGAAACATAACTCAGTAAGCAAGAAAATCTGTTTTGGACAAAGTCCCTGATAACCTGCATTTTTCAGAAATTAACTTGGAGTATTTCTTTAAGTCAAAGGCCAACGACATTCCGCACTTAGCAACTCTTTTAGATATTTAGCCAACTGATCACTCAATAGTAATCAGTAGGACAAGTATCTATCAAAGTTCACACTCAGGCCAGTTGTGAGACAACTTGCCTGATAAACCAGTTTGTCAAAAATAAAAAGAATTTGCATACACAAGTGCATTCCCCCCCCCCATACACTTGTGTTATACTCCACCAAGGACCAACAAGTGGTATCAGAGCAGGGGTTCAAAGACCACTGCTTCTGAGAATCATTGATTTTCAAAAATCAAATTTTCTGTGGTCACTGAACTGATCCAAATTTCTGAAAAACCTATCTAAGTTCATCTTATATTATTACTGTTGAAATGGCTAACAATGCAGTTCCAGGAGATGCTGTTAACACAATCAACAACATGGGTCCAAACCAAGTCAATCATATTTCTCATCACAAACTGCCAATGTTCTCAATTGAGAATTATGATTTCTGGAAAATCAGGATGAGAGCACATCTAGCCTGCCAGCATGATGAAATGCTCAAAGTCATCACAAGAGGACCATTCACCTTCACCAAGCTCAATCCCAAGGTCACTGATGCTCAAAAAGCAGATCCAAGGGAGGTGTTGCCAAAAGATGAGGATGAGCTGACAGCAGAAGAGAGAAAAAGGCACAACCTGAACTACATTGCCATGAACACCTTGTACCAGACCATTCCTGATGCAGTGATGGGAAGAGTGTATCACTGCACCACAGCAAACGAGATCTGGGATACCCTTGCACTTATGTGTGAAGGTACTCAGAAGATAAAGGAAAACAAGCTTCAAGTGGCTATCCAAAAATATGAGCAATTCACTATGGAGCCAAATGAAACTATTGATCATCTTGATGGCAGATTCACTGACATCATGAATGAGATGAACTCCTTGGGCAAATTCTATGCCAAAAGAGAAGTTGCCTTGAAGATTCTGAGAAGCCTCACATCAAAATGGGATATATATTCTGTCATGATGCAAAATACCAGCAATCTTGACAACATGCCAATGCAGCAAGTATTCTCTGAACTCAAAGCATATGAGTTTGATCTCAACAGAAAGAAAGTGCATGATGAGCCATCCACCTCAGGCAAAGGTGTTGCCTTCAAAGCTACTGAATCAGAGAAGAAAAATACTCAAAGATCTTCTCAATCTGTGTCAAAATCAGAAATGAAGGAGGAACTGGCACTCATGGCTAGAAGATTTGAGAAGCTGAATTCCAGATTTGGTAGATACAAGAAGTTCTACCAAGATAACAGAACCAGAAGGAGATTCAGTTCTCCTGATAACAAATCAGAGGACAAAGTCTCTGATGAAAAGAAAGAAGACAGATATGCTGATAAGAAGAAATACAGCAAAGGTGAACCATCATCATCAAGAAGGAAGGAGTCCTCAAGCAATAAAAATGATGATGAAGATGTGTGTTACAATTGCCAGAAAAAGGGTCACTTTCAGTATGATTGTCCTGACCTAAGTGCCAAAGAGAGAAAAGAAAGGCAAAATAAGAGAGACAAGAGGATGAACAACAGGAAGGCCATGGTAGCTGGAGAATCAGCAAGTGAAGAAAGTGTCTACTCTTCTGATGATGGACTGTTTTCCCACAGTGACAGTGAAGATGACTGCCAAATGGCATTTGAAAATGAAGATGTATGTTCATCTTCCAATATTTCAATTAACACACATGAATCTAGTGAAATCCAACTTGACTTTGAAAAATTGTTAGAAGATTTCACCAGAATGCAAGAAGTATGCAATATGACACTGAGAGAAAATGAACAGTTGAGAACTAAAATTAAAATGCCCAATCTTCCTGAATCTGAGATTGACATTAAATCATCTGAGTTGTATCAGCAGATTATGAGAGAACATGGAGAAATGTCTCTCAAAATCTCTGAACAACAAAAGTTGATTGATGATCAAACTTTGACTCTAAAGAAAAAGGATTTTGAATTTAGAACTCTTCAAGCCAAATTTAACAATCTCTCAAGTGAATTTGATACTCTGAAATTAAGTGAGGGGAGCTTAAAAATGAAAATGTCTGCCTTGAACAAATCTGCTAAGGCAATAGAGGAAATTCAAGGGTTTCAAAGACAATTTGCTCAAAAGGATGGATTAGGCTATAATCCATTTGAACCCTCACCCGGTCTTAGTATTGCTTCCTCAAGAAATTCTAAAATGACTTTTGTAAGATCAGTGGCACAACAAAATGAAATGGAAGTAAATCAACCACTGATCAAGGATAAGGGAAAAGGAATTTTTATACCAACTCAAGTGAACAATGTCCCTAAACCCATACCTAAGGAAAAGGTTAAAGACATTGCTTACAGGAGAAATGAGGGTCAGAAAGGTAGAACCAATGGAAGGCCAACCTATCTGAAGAATCCTTATCAGAGAAGTTGTCCAAAATCTATTCAGAAAAGGCCAACTCAAAAGAGGCAACCTCAACTGAATGGATTAAGGCCAATCCCCTCTGATAGGTATAAAACATTCAGGAAGCCTGAACCCTTCTTGACAAAAGGAAAAGGCCATCCAAAACCCTATCCACAAAGGTCTTTCCAAGCTGCACCTAAGTCTAGTAACTTCAGGAGAAATGTCCCAAGGAAATTCACCAACCCTCCTGAACCTTACAAGACCAACACTTATACACAGAAGGCACCCAAGGCATTTAAGGGTCAAACTGTGTATGTAGATGTAAATGGAAACCAAGTCAGTCACTTTGAGTCAATCAGAGTTATCAGGCAGATTTGGATTCCAAAAGGTACAGCTAACCATCTAGGACCCAACACTCAAAGGGTACCTAAATTTTGACTTTGCAGGACTGCAAGGACCACAAAAAGAAGAGAAGCATCAACAAGAAAACAGCATGGTACTTGGACAGTGGATGTTCAAGACACATGACTGGAAACAAGGAGCTTCTCTCAGACTTCATTGAAAAGGATGGTCCTTCAGTAACCTTTGGAGACAGCTCTCAAGGCATTACAATAGGCTATGGTACATTAAACATTGGTAGTGTTAAAATTACTGATGTCTCATATGTCCTAGGCCTAAAATAATTTGCTGTCTATAAGTCAAATTTGTGATAAAGGATACTGTGTTGAATTTGCACCAAATGAATGTACCATCAAAAACAAATCAACACAACAGGTGCTACTAACAGGGGTGAGAAAGGGAAATGTCTATTTTGCAGATTGGAGCAAAACCCCTGAAGCAGTTTGTCTTGTTGCCAAAAGCACAAATGAGCAAAGCTGGCTGTGGCACAAGAGACTGAATCACCTGAACTTCAAAACCATCAACAAGATTGCAAGAAACTCTCTAGTTAAAGGGCTGCCAAATCAAGTGTTCACCAAAGAACACATATGCCAGCCATGTCAGGAAGGAAAGCAGATCAAAGCTTCATTCAAAGGGAAACCTGTCATCTCAACTAAGAGAGTTCTTCAACTACTGCATATGGATTTATTTGGGCCAATAATCCCAGTAAGTATAAATGGAAGAAGATATGCTTTAGTTGTTGTTGATGATTTTTCCAGGTACACTTGGGTAGTATTCTTGCTGAACAAAAAGGAGACCCAAGTCAAGCTACCTGAATTGATGATGAGATTGAGCAATGAAAATGGCCTAAGCATTGTCAAGATCAGATCTGACAAAGGCACTGAATTCATAAACTCATACATCAATGAGTATTGCAGCAAGAATGGCATCACTCATGAAACTTCAGCAGCAAGAACACCTCAACAAAAATGGGGTTGCTGAAAGAAGGAACATGACCTTGAAGGAGGCAGCAAGAACCTTGATTGCTGAATCCAAATTACCTAAAAGGTTCTGGGCTGAAGCCATTAGCACTGCATGTCACACACAAAACAGATCCTTAATCACCAAAGGACAAGGTAAAACCCCATATCAAATATGGAAAGGTAGATTGCCCACTGTTGCTTATTTTCACATATTTGGTTGTAAGTGTTTGATTCACAATAATGGGAAAGAGCAATTGAAAGCTTTTGACAACAAAGCTGATGAAGGAATATTTGTTGGATATTCACAAATCAACAAGGCTTACAGAGTTTACAATTGCAAAACTCTTATTGTGGAAGAAACACCTCATGTTGTGTTTGATGAATCTGTTAATGAGTTCAGGGATAGAAACCTGAATATTGATGAGATAACACAAAGAACAACCAGATTAAGGCTTCAAAGCAAGGAAACAGTATTTGTAGATGTTGCCTAGCCTGAACTTCATGAGAATAAAAAACTGGACAACCTACCTGATAGCAATCAACCAGTAGACAACCAACCTGAAGTAGAAATTGAACTGACTGACCCCATCCCAGTTCAAAACCAGGTAACAACTACCAATGAAGAAGCAGGCAATGCTGAGGTAGTTAATGGATCCACTATTCAAGGGGGAACCAATGAAAATGTCAACTTATCTGACAATGAGGACAACACCCCTGAATATGATCCTGAACTTGATCCTTCAATTAACTTTCCTGAATTTAATGAGTCTAGTGATCCAACTTCAGATGAGGACAATCCTCCTGAAAGGATCGGGTCTAGAAGGACTTGGTTGCAAGACCACCCATCTAGCCTGATACTTGGTAATCCAAGTGAAGGGATCAAAACTAGAAGATTTCATGGAGAAAGTGCTCTGTTTTGTTGTTTTCTTTCAGAACAGGAACCTAAAGACATTGAGGAAGCACTACAAGACACCAACTGGATCATAGCCATGCAAGAAGAGCTGAATCAGTTTACAAGAAATGAAGTTTGGGAGCTGGTAGACAGGCCAACTCATCAAGATGTCATTGGAACTAAATGGGTGTTCAAAAACAAGAAAAATGAAAATGACATCATTGTGAGAAACAAAGCAAGACTGGTGGCCAAAGGATATTGTCAATCTGAAGGGATTGATTATGATGAGACTTTTGCTCCAGTGGCCAGACTTGAGGCAATCAGACTCTTCCTAGCATATGCAGCTCACATGAGATTCAAGGTGTATCAAATGGATGTGAAGAGTGCATTTCTCAATGGGGTGCTCAAAGAAGAAGTTTATGTTGAACAGCCCCCAGGATTTGAAGAAGGAGACAAGGTGTACAGATTGAAGAAAGCTCTCTATGGCTTAAAGCAAGCTCCAAGAGCTTGGTATGACACCTTATCACAGTTTCTTCTAGATCATGGCTTTGTCAAAGGCATTGTTGACAGAACCTTGTTTAGAATCTGTGAAGGAGATGATATTTTGTTAGTCCAAATCTATGTAGATGACATTATATTTGGATCTCCAAATGAGAAGTTATGTGAGAAATTCTCCAAACTCATGCAAAGCAAATTTGAGATGTCCATGATGGGATTGATGAATTTCTTCTTAGGACTTCAAGTCACTCAATCAAAGAAGGGAATATTCATCAATCGGGCCAAGTATACAAGGGACATGATCAAGAAATTTGGATGTGCTACAAGCAAGCCAGTCAGAATTCCAATGAATA
The DNA here is from genome assembly GCA_963675135.1 of Galeopsis tetrahit. Taxonomy (NCBI): domain Eukaryota; kingdom Viridiplantae; phylum Streptophyta; class Magnoliopsida; order Lamiales; family Lamiaceae; genus Galeopsis; species Galeopsis tetrahit. The sequence goes on along the minus strand of OY776126.1, from coordinate 47,338,706 downwards.
CTAACTGGAAAATGGATCCTGATGAAAGTGGAGAGTCAACCAACTCCACTAACTACAGGGGAATCATAGGATCCTTGTTATATCTCACTGCAAGTAGACCTGATATCACATTTGCAGTTGGAGTGTGTGCAAGATTCCAAGCAAATCCAAAGAAGAGCCATCTTGATGCTGCCAAGAGAATTCTAAGATATCTCAAGGGATCTGAGAATCTTGGATTATGGTATCCAGCTGATGACAACATTGAGCTCACTGGATATTCAGATGCAGACTATGGAGGATGTAGAATTGACAGAAAATCCACCTCTGGAACTTGTCAATTCTTGGGCAGCAAGCTTATCTCATGGTTCTCCAAGAAGCAAAATACAGTTGCAACTTCAACAACTGAAGCTGAGTATGTAGCAGCTGGAAATTGCTGTGCTCAGATACTTTGGCTCAGGCAACAATTGAGAGATTACAAAGTAATCTCAAATGAAGTGCCAATATTCTGTGACAACAATAGTGCAATTGCTATCTCACAGAATCCAGTGCTCCACACCAGATGCAAGCATGTGGATATAAAGCATCACTTCATAAGGGATCATGTTGAAAAGAAAGATATCAAGCTTGTCAAAATCCACACTGATAAGAAAAAAGCTGATATCTTGACTAAACCATTGGCTGAAGCAAGGTTCTTGGAACTTTCAGCTGAATTGGGCTTACTTGATCCAGGCAAGATGGAGGAATAAAGGGAGGAAGCTCAAAGGAAGGGGGAAATTCATTAAAAATGAATTTCAGCAAAGTTGACCAACCTCACTGAAGCAGTCAGCCAAACAGGGAAATTCAGCAAAGTTGTCCTTATGATGTTCAGCAATGTTGGTCAGGAGCATTGTCCAAATGGGACCCAGTCAGCAATGTTGGGACCCACTCAGGCAAGCTAATCAGGCAGTTTGACCTTCACAGAAATCAAAGCACATCTCAGGATGTTTGTCCGAGTTAATTAGATAATTTTTGCTATTTTTGGCATTGATTAGACATTTAAAATAATTCTTGATCCTAGAGTAGGCCATTTTTAGGATGGCGTGTACTATGAAGATCTTTGCCCCCAAAACAGCAAATCAGCATTAAATGCAAAATCTTAAATAAGATTGCATGAATTCTTGAACCTCCATCAAGACCATTGATTTGCATTCAAAACTCCATCGAACCATTGAAAACCCACTACCCCACTATATCCAAACGGTTTTTCAAATTACCCACTGTTATATTCCTTTAACCAACGGTTAATAAATTCCATCCATATATAAACTCCTCAATTTTCACTGTCCTCCTCACGCACTCATATGTCCCAACCTTTGAATTCTCAAAACCTCTAAACCTGCAACTTTTCTCCAAAACTTTGTTTCTCTCAAATCTATCCATGGCACCAAAACTCAAGAGAGAAGAACTTGTAGATTTCAATGATTCCTCCTTGGACATTGATTTCTCTTATCTCAGTAACCCAAATTCCCTTTGGTTTGAAAAACTGGTGGCCTTTGATAGTCCTGACTCAGAAGTCCATCAAGTCCTCCATTGGCTAAAGGAGGCAGGGCTAGAGAAATTTCTAGGCACCAAACCTGATTCCTGCCTGAATCCATTCATGGCAGAATTCTTTGCCTATCTCAGGTGGAAGGGCAAGAAGGGGGATGTGTGCACCAAGCTCACATATGCAGAGGAAGATGAAGAAAAAGAAAGCCAACACACAATCATCTTCACTGCAGAGGATTTAGAAGCTAGCATTGGGCTACCCTCAGAAGGCCAGAATCCTGAATCATACAAGGAAGGAGATGATCAGGAGTTCTACTTTCCATGGCTACTTACACCGAAAAGGCTTGTTAGTGCTCAGAACAAAAACACTTTAAAACCTGTTTATAGGCACTTATTTGATTTTGTGGTGAAAAGTTTGTTAAGTCACTCTGGGAGTGTTGAACAAATCAGCATGCCAAAGCTCAGGGTAATGGCTGTTGTGATTGACTCTGCTGAAAAGAGAGTCAAATTTGACTGGAAAAGTTTTATTTTGGACAAGATGATGAATGAGAAATACAAGTTCAAGGAGGTGAAGCACCACAAGGTGGTAATTGATGGAAAACTCCAGTTCTGCACAAGAGCCAGCCTGCTCTTGGAAAGATTTGCTCATTACACCCACCTCCAAGCTAAGCCAAAGCCTTTTCCAGCTCAAAAGGTGATGTTTAGGAAGCTGTCTTCTAAGACAGAGAAAAGGAAGCAGGATGCAGCTTCTAAGAAAGCTATCACAGTTGTTCCAGCAACCAGAGCCTCTCCAAGAAAGAGGAAAGCTCAACCATCAAAAACTCAGGCAAAAATTAAGAAGATGAAGAAGATTCTAAGTGAATCATCCCCTGAAAGCCAGTCAAGAAGTGGAGGAGCCACTTCTGAGGAAATAGAGAAGGTTGCTGAAGAAGGTGTCAATCCTCCTGAAGAAAGTGTGGAAGTCAGAGAGGTTGTCCCCTTACAGCCTGAAAGTGTAACTGAATTCAGAGATCTTGACCTGCCAACAAGATCAGAAAGAAGAAAAAGAATCATCAAAACCTCTGAGAAGCAAAGATTGATGGAGGAGGAGAAAAAGAAGAAAGAATTCTTCAAGGAGATCAGGCAAGCTAGCAAGTCAAACTCCAAGTCCAAATCAAAGCCCAACAGCCCTGAAGCCAACTCCCCTGATATTCAATCAGAAAGAATATCCCCACCAAGGCATGAAAGAGAGGAGTGCAAGACTCCTGAGGATGCCCCAATCATTGCCAAGAAGGTTTACTCCCCTGAAGGTGCCCCTGATAGATCAGGTATTGATGTGCTGGCAGATTTGGTTAATCTTGAGGATAGACCTTTTTCCCCACTTGATCCAAGACTTCTTTCCTATACTAAACTTCTTGAAACTGTTCTTCAAGAAGGAGATCAAGTTTCTCTCCCACCCATTCCAGCCATTCCAATTACCTCTTCAGGCACATTGCTCTCAAAAGCACCTGAATCATAACTTGCTTTAAGCTCAAACCCTTCTAAACCCAACCTTTCTGAAACCCAGTCCACTCTACCTGACTCCCAATCCAACCCTCCTGAATCCCAAGCCAACTCTTCTGAAGATGAAAGTGGTGAAGAATACACTTATGAGGGGATGCTAAGGCAAATTGCCAAGGCTAATGTGGATGAGTTATATCCTGGATTGAAGGAGTATCCCAGGCTACAGCAACAGTTCTATGATCTCAGAGCCCTTGTTGAGATCAAAGATAGAACCATGGTGGAAATAGCTCAAGCTATTCAGGACAAAGGGGCAAGTTGGTGGCAAGTTGAAGAGAACAGGCTCTTAAACTTTGCAAATGTGAAGAAATCCAGTGTGTTAACCACTGAGGCCCTGTTTTGCACAATTGTCTCTGAGAAGGTGCAAGCTGAGAAAGAAAGAATTGCACAGGGACTCAGGCACCCTGATAGCCCATCTGATGATGACAATGATGATGATGATGATAACACCAATCCCAACCCTCCTGGCCTCAACTCTGCTCAGGTACATTACTTGATTTATCATTCTGAAAAGGACTCTGATCATTCAGAGGAGTTGACCAAAGATGGTGACTCAGTCCAAGATGCATTGGCCAAGGATGGTTCTTTTGAACCTGAGGCACAGCTTGACAATGTTGAGACTTCCATGGGAGAAGCTAGTTTGGCTAAAGCCTCATCAATGTCAGGCCAGTTGGACATTGACCAGCCTTTAGTCATTCAGGATGACTCAGTGGCCTTGGGATGCCCAAGCACTGTGATCTCCCAACAACTGCCCTATGTGGATCCTGTTGAGGATATAGAGGTGTCAGGTTTAGGAATGGAAGGAGTTGAAAAGGCTGATAGTGGTAAAAACTCAGAGGGAGATGATGGTGAGGATTGTGTGATTACATGTTCCCTGAGTGCACCAATCATAGAGGAAGATGAAGTAGAAATGTTGGGTGCAGCCCAATATGAGAGTCAGGTTATTCTTCAAGTCAAATCTGAACTTGATGAATCCCTTGATGAAAGGAGGCCTGATTCTCCAGAGAATGTGAGATTACCTGCTGAAAGAGAAGAAAAGAATTTAGTTGAAAAAGAGAGAAAGGGTGCTGATGTATCAGGCCCTATGGGAGATAAAAAGAATGAGGGTGTTGAGGGAGTTTTTACTAACACTCTTAGTTTTGCAGATTCTGTTGCTGTCACAATTGAGCAAATATTTGCAGATGCCTCCGTGACAGATATACCAGTTGATGCTGACACTGACCTTGAAGCAGTCTCAGCAAATGTGTCCACACTGAACCAGATTTACTTTGAACAAGCCAACACAACTGAGGCTAACTTTCAGATTGCTACTCAGACTGCTTCCATTATTGGAGAACAGTCAGAGAAGTTGGACACACTGGTCAAGGAGGTTGGTAAGGCACATGCAGCAACTATTGATACTCTTGATGGCCAAGGAAAGACTTTAGCCTCTGTGGAGATGAGGCTAACTGGCTCAGAAGAGGTGTTACTGCCCACATTGGATGCAAGAATATGTGGAGTTGAAACTGGACTGCAAACAGTTTCAACTGAAGTAACAAAGGCCAAGGATGCTATGGTAAAATTCACAAGATCTGTGAAGAAAGAGCAGCATGGTCTCAAAAATTTGTACAAGCATAATGTGAAAGCCTTGAGAAAGACAATCAAGGATGCTCTAAGGCAAAGGACAGCAGCTCAGAGGAAAAAGGCAGAAGAATTAAAGGCTGCAATGGTGAAAGAGGCTGCTGAGAAGTTCACTGTTGAACTCATGGCCGAAGTGTCTGATCAAGTTGTGGCCAATCTCACTGAACAACTTCAGGCCAAACTTGATCAATCACTGAAAGCCACATTGGATGCAATTGTTACTCAAAAGATGAAGCCAGTTCACACTTGTTTTAGCATGGCAGATGATAAAATGCAAAACATTCATGATGAGAATGTTTACCTACTGCAGGAGTTGAAGTCCCTCACTCATTCTCACTCACATCTCTCTGTCACTATAAGTGACTTGAAGCCCCAGTGTTTTGATAATGCCAAAAAGGGGGAAAGAGAGAGAGCAAGGGATAAGGGAACCTTGGTGATTGGTGAATCCAAGGGAAAGGAGAAGGTTCCTGAGATGGAGGAAGAGGCAGTAGAAGACATTGGGAAAGGCAAAGGCCCAATGAATATTGAGAATTTGACTGAAGAAGAGCAGATCCAAATTGTTGTTAAAGAGTCCATGATGTCTGCAATGGAGAGTCAGGCAAGGAGGCAACAAAGGCCTGGTGGTGAGTCAGCTGGACTTGACACCAAAGAAAAGGTTGCTGAAATAAGGGGGAAGGTGACAAGGTCATCTGAAAGAAAGAGGAAGGAATTAGAAGCCTTCAATGAATTCCCAACCAGCCTGACTTTGCCTTCAGAATTTCAATCTGAAGAATCAACTCCAGTGAGGCAATCAAAGAGATTGAAGAAAGCAGCCAAGCTGCCTGCTATTGAAGAAGAAGAAGTTGAAGAGGAAGTACAGGACAGAGAGCCTGAAGTAGTTGTGCCCAAGCTTGCTGATGATCCTTCTAAGTTGTTTGAAGAAGGATTTGGTAAAGATCCAGAAACACAGGAGAAGCTAGCTCTTCTAAGAGCTAAGGAAAGAATGGATCAGTTGGTTGAGGCCAACAAAGCAAGAGATGGAAGAAGGGCAAACTTCAAAGCTCCAAGAAGGAGGGCTTCATACAGAAGGCTCAAACCACAAATGCTGCAAAGATGGGACACTCAGTACCCTCACCATGATAAGTGGGTTCCAATCTCACTGAATGATGCATGGGAGGAAGCCAAGAGAAGTTTTGTATATGACTTTTATGTCATTGTAAAGTGGCTTGGAGAGAGTGTGGATGAAGTCTTTGTTCAGTTTATGTTTGAGAACCACAGGGACCTCTACCAAAAGCTGTTTGCAGCAGCTGAGATGGCAAGAGTTGAATTCAAGGCCCCTGGTCCTATTCAGTACATGCCTCCCAAGTTCAATGGGAACTTAATTGATGAGGGAAAGATTCTGGAAGAATTTATCAACATCATGAAGATGGAGAAGCTAAAGCCTGGCCCTAGAGGAACCAACAAGGAGATCTGGGAACTAAAGAAGAGAGTATGGGCTCAGTATGGCATTGCTCCTCAGGATGATGGAACTCTGTGATGGATAAGTTCTCTGTTTCCCTATTTTGCTGTTATGATTTCTGTTTTTATTCTGCTATTCTAGACTAGTGAGCCCTTTTGATTTTCAGCTCTGTAATGCTTTATCACTTATATAAAAGGATCACTATGTTTTTATCAAGAGATAACAACTCATTATCTCAACTAACCTATCATGACATATCTTACTTGATTTATTGTGCTAACAGTTTCTTTCAGGCAAGTTGACCAGTTCACTCTCCCTGAAGGTAATGTATAATATAAGTCAAGTTCCCTTTGTAATAGGTTTTGGCATCATCAAAAAGGGGGAAATTGTTGGGAATAAAATGATTTTGATTTAGATACCAAAACCCCTGATTGATGATGATCAGATTAGTTGAGATATGCTCAAGTCAAGTTCAGGCAAGCTGTCTCAGTGCACTTTAGTATGTAGAATGCTTAAGTAAAAATATCAGAAGTGTTATGAGATTTTAGTAATCAGGATAGTTGTCCAAAGCTGGAATGTTAGGCAGCTTGATAGGTCTATAGGACAAAGTTGCTGATCCATTCAAGACAAGCTGATCAAATGGACAACTGAGCTAAAGAGATCAAGAACAATAAAGCTGTGTTCATAAATGCAAAAGATCAAGACAGTTGAAGTATAAATGATCAAAAGCATTGAATGCAAAAGACACATTCAATGAAGCATTTATTGCCAATCATGCCTGAAACAAGCATTGAAGACTTAGAGCATTAAAGAGTGAAGCATTGAATGAATGTTGGAACATTCTAAACTGCAGCAGGAATGTTCAGGGAGCTTGTCCCATCTGACCGTTGGTTGTGTATAAAGTTTGCCACAAATCAACCTAGGACAATGTGCAAAATTGGAAACTGAAACAAGTCTCCTCAGCCGCATTTGTCAGAAGTCAACACATTCATTCAAGCAACCATTGAAGAGCCCTTTTACACAGTGGATAAAAGGATGCCAAGCTTCATAGCCGTTTCAATGGTGCTGCAAATAGACATATTTGAATTGCTAATCCCTCCAACGGTTAGTTGTTCAATTTGCCTATAAATACAGAAGTGATCAAAGGAATTCATAATCCAACTACAAGCTATCAAACTATCATCAAGCTTTCAAAGGAAACCAAGCTATTCTCTAGGAATCCCAAGTTTCCTGAATCACTTCTCTTAGCTAAGCCAATCTTTGTAAACATCCAAAGCTTAGCATTGAGATATCCTAAGCCTTTACACTGTTCTTATTGTAAAGGATATCTCTACTAGTTGGAACCAAACCTCAAACCCTTATCTCATTTAGTGAAGAGAGAGTTTGTTGTAGAAGTGAGGAGTTAAAGACTGTTATTGAGAATCACAGCCTTAACTCAGAGAGATTGAGCACTAGGACTCAAGTTATCCTAGGGATCAAAACACTAAGAGAGTGTTGTTGATCAGTGCACCTTGGCACTATAAAACAAGCTAATTCCATTGAGAATGAATTATCCTGTTCAATCAGGGAAAGTGGATGTAGGAGCTTGAGTCTCTGAACCACTATATATTTGTGTGCTATTCACTTACTGCATTCTTAATTTCACATACATTCAAACATATTTTAAAGAAACATAACTCAGTAAGCAAGAAAATCTGTTTTGGACAAAGTCCCTCATAACCTGCATTTTTCAGAAATTAACTTAGAGTATTTCTTTAAGTCAAAGGCCAACCACATTCCGCACTTAGCAACTCTTTTAGATATTTAGCCAACTGATCACTCAATAGTAATCAGTAGGACAAGTATATATCAAAGTTCACACTCAGGCCAGTTGTGAGACAACTTGCCTGATAAACCAGTTTGTCAAAAAGAAAAAGAATTTGCATACACAAGTGCATTCCTCCCCCCCCCCCATACACTTGTGTTATACTCCACCAAGGACCAACACTACATGATCACGTATAAAATGGTGTTTCACATCAACATGCTTACAACGTGTGTGCAGAACAGGATTTTGTGTAATGGCAATAACACTATTACTATCATAGAATATAGGAACATTTGATTCACATATATTATAATCCCTAAGCTGTTGAATGAGCCAAAGTAATTTACTACAGCAGCTACCAGCAGCCATGTACTCGGCTTCAGTAGTAGAGGTAGCCACACTAGTCTACTTTTTCGAAAACCATGAAATGAGTTTTGTGCCTAGAAATTGACAAGAACCAGATGTAGATTTCCTATCTATTCTACAGCCACCAAAATCAAATCAGAGTAGCCACTTAAGGATAAATCATCATTTGAAGGATACCATATACCACGATTGATGGTTCCTTTCAAATATTTCAATATCCGTTTAGTGGTTTCCATATGACTCTCTTTTGGATTAGCTTGAAATCGAGCACATACGCCAACAGAGAATGCAATATCAGGTTTACTAGCAGTCAAGTACAGTAATGAACCAATAAGACCACGATAATATGTTTGATCAGCATACTTACCGTTCTCGTCTGGATCCATCCTATAGGTGGGTAGCATAGGTACTCCAGTCAATTTTCAAGTTTTAATACCATACTTGTCTAGAAGATTACTAGTATACTTTGCCTGATTTATGAAAATCCCTTCTGGGGTCTGTTTTTCTTGAAGACCAAGAAAGTAGTTCATCTCACCCATCATAGACATTTCAAACTTACTTTGCATGAGTGTTGAAAAACTTTCACTCAGCTTTTTGTTAGGTGATCCAAAAATGATATCATCTACGTAAATTTGGACGAGTAAGATGTCCTTCCCTTCTTGTCTTCTGAACAAGGTTCTGTCGACCTTGCCCTTAGTAAAACCATTTTCTAATAGAAATAGAGAAAGAGTATCGTACTATGATCTTGGAGCTTGCTTTAGTCCATACAAGGCTTTCTTCAATCTGTACACTTGGTTGCCTTTCACTTCGAAACCTGGGGGTTGTTCTACATATACTTCTTCAGCAAGAATACCATTAAGAAATGCATTTTTAACATCCATTTGATAAACAGTAAACTTCATATATGCATCATATGCAAGAAATAATCGAATGGCTTCTAGTCTAGAAGCAGGAGCATACGTCTCATCATAGTCTATGCCTTCGGCTTGAGAATAGCCTTGGGCTACTAGTCTAGCCTTATTCCTAAGGACTACATCATTCTCATCTTTCTTATTTTTGAAAATCCATCGAGTGCCAACTACATTATGATGTTCCGGCCTATCGACAAGTTCCCAGACGTCGTTTCGAACAAACTGGTTCAACTCGTTTTGCATAGCGACGATCCAATTACTATCAGCCAATGCCTCTTTAGCGATAGATGAAAGGAAACAACACGAATAAAACATAGATGGAATTGGTTGTTCTTGCGACTCAAAGAGTTATCGTCTAGTCTTCACACCAATAGTAGAGTCACCAATGATATTTTCAGTATCATGAGCAGATTTCCATGTTTTTCTAGATTTAGCAGGCATGTTATCATAATCTAAATCAACTATAGCATCATGCATTTCCACATCATTTGTATCAGGAGTTTTAGCAGGAGTAGACGAGTCAACTAGAGCAGGCATGTCAACTGGTCTAGTAGACTTACCTTGAGCACTTACCTTCTCCTTGTCATCAAACTCGAGGGCTTTCATGAATGGATTGTAGGCTTGAACAAATTCGTATACTTCTGATTCTTTCTCAAATTGGATCGATAGATCGATTACTTCCTTACTGATCTAGTGCCTTATTGATAGCACTTTTGTTCTGGGAGTGGCATGTAGTATTGATCGCCTCTGCCCAAAAATTTTGAGGAGTGTTATACTCTGTCAGCATGGTTCTACAGGCCTCCTTGAGGGTTCTATTCCTTCGTTCTGCTACTCCATTTTGTTGCGGTGTCTGAGCTGCACTAGTAAGGTACTGGATACCACGTTTAGAGCAAAAATCTTTGATATAGCAGTTAATAAACTCAGTACCCTTGTCACTACGGATCTTGACAATGGACTGGTTCTTCTCAACCTGTAACTTCTTCAACAGATCAGGTAGAAGAGTCTGTGTGTCACTCTTCTTGTGTAAGAAGACTACCCAAGTGAACTTAGAATAGTCGTCTACCACAACAACTGTGTACCTTCTACCGTTCAAGGTTGGAGGAGTTATTGGACCATGAAGATCCATATGTAGGAGTTCAAGGACTCTACTTGTTGAGAGTGTAGGAATGGATTTAAAGGAACCTTTCACCTGTTTACCTTTCTAACAAGCATTGCATACATGTGACTTGTAATAGACTTCACTGGGTAAACCTTCCACTAGGTAATTTCTTGCAATCTTATTAATCACCTTAAAGTTCATGTGGCAAAGGCGTCTATGCCAAAGCCAACCAAGCTCTTTAGGGTTCTTGCTAAGAAGGCAAGTATCCCGCGGACAGCTATTCCAATTCACAATATATACACTGCCTTGTCTTACGCCGACGAGCAGAACAGTATAAGTCCTCTTGTCTATAATCTCGCACTTCTGGCTTTTGAACTGCACTTTGTAACCTCGATCACAAAACTGTGAAACAGATAATATATTATATGGCAAACCTTCTACGTAGGATACGTCTTGTATCTCTACGTCTCCATTTCTGATGTAGTCAAAGCCTTTTGTAATGGCTGTTGAGCTATCACCGAAGATCACCTTGGGTCATTCTTATTCGTGGTAACTCGATAGAAGAGCCTTGGTACCTGTCATGTGGTGCGAACAACCGCTATCAATGTACCAAGTTTCTCCTACTGAGCCACCCTTCTTGTACAAGTCGAGTCGACCCTGCAATAAATTATATATAATAACTTAGGTACCCTCCTTGTCTACTGGGGTCCTAGGGGGTTAGTAGAGTTCAAAGGAATCCAAATGTACATAGGAGTCCTGAACAAGTTTGATCTCTTAAGCTTTATACCATGCTTGTTGCAAAATAAGACCATGTTTTCCTTATCTGGCCTATCATCAGACCTTGGGTCTACTCGTCTGAGGTAGCCTTTCGACTTAACCTATACTTGAGTAGGCATGGGTCTTTGATAGTCAGAGTACGGCTTGTATGCATTGGGGCCATACGGTTTATAGACTCGTTTAGGTCTTTCTTCTCCAATAATATCATATGACAAAGGTGGAGGATATAAGACAGGTTGAGTACGATATTTTGGAGCAACCTTCCTAGGCCTTGACGAGTAGAGCTAAGACTGCCTTATGAAAGGAGGTCTAGGCTCTTTTCGTCTATTCTGTACTTGTCTAGAACTCGTCTCCTCAGGATACCAATCCTCGTATCTGACCTGGTTTGGTCGTCCACGACTAGTGGTCTTCTTTTGACTACTTCTAAACGGAATAGGTCTGTTGTTAACATTCTTTTTACCACCTTTGGTAATCAGAGCGTTAACTCGAGTCTGCTTATGTACAACTGCTTTGGATGTTGTTCCAATATCGTATCCCATTGGTCTTTTGCCTTTATCAATTGTCAAAGAACTTAAAACAACATCAGTAGGGTTCTTAATGACATGAGTAGACGAGTCGGGTGTATCTGCACCTAACCTTGTCTTGTCATCTGGAGCCCTATACCTAACTGACAGTTATAGGTTAATCTTTGGGGAATTAACCAAGTCAGTAAGTTTAAGGTCTAGATTGACAACCTCAGTATCTAAGAACTTGTTGCGTTCTTCAAGCTTTTTGCACTTGTTCTTTAAAACATTGAATTCATTTGTCTCAGTGGCATGTGTCTTAAGTAGGTCTTGATACAACTTGTTTGTCAACGCACACTTGTCTTTGAGTTGTCTCAACTCTTTTGTCAATCGTTCGTTTAAGACAGTTATATTGGGATCTACTTTTGACTGAGCTTCCTTAATATCAATAATTTCCTGTTTTAAAGCGATGTTCTCGTCGCTGCCTTCAATGAACGCCTTGTTAGCGAGTAGGAGGTCTTCTTAAGTCACACCAGTAGAGTGATAAAGACTACTCCCTACTCCACTGTCGGTAGTGTCACTTTCATCAGAATCCGATTTATCACATGATTGGAAAGAAGTGGCAGATGATACCTCTTGGTCGATCTTTGCCATTCAGCATAGGCCATCATCTATAATGAACGCTTCTTCTCCTTCATGGCCAGACGGGTAACTAGACGAAGACGAAGGCAACTCGTCTGAATCCGTTTCAGAGTCATCATTGGCTAACATTGCCTTCTTACCCCTGTTGTATCTTCGGTCTCTTTTAGCTTTGCGTTCCTCACGATCATTAGTGCTCAGGTCCGGACATTCGTAAATGTAGTGACCTGGTTTCTCACAATTATAGCATAATAGATCGTTAGTAGACTTCTTGATAGGAGAGTTATCCCTTCGTTTATCTCGTCTATCAGAACGCCTAATCTTCCTTTCCTCAAGATCCCTATATCGTCTATTTCCTTTCGAGACTTCGTCTCTCCTTTCGGACGAGTTTTGGTCTCGTCTGGTCTCAGACGAGTCCTTAGTAGTAGAACGTCTAAAGTCTTTATAGAACATCTTATATCTACCGTAGCGCTTGTTCAACTTGTCGAACTTTCTAACCATGAGATTCACCTGATCTTTCAGACTTATATTAGTCTCGTCTAACTCATCCCTGACACTAGAAGACTTAGTCCTAGACTTCGACTTAGCTACTCTAGAGCTCTTAGACGAGGTAGACTTAAAGGCAACATTCTTCGACACAGCTTTCTCTCTATCACTACTAGCAATTGGCTCATCCTCATCAAGATCAAACTCATGAGCTTTTAGAGTTTGGAACATTGTCTCTGCTGACCACTTATCTATATCCTGAGTATTCTTAATAAGCATTTTAACCATTTTCCAACGAGCATCTAGACTCTTAAGAATTCTCAAGTTTATTTCACGTGCAGTACAAGTCTTGCCAAGAACTTCCATGTCAATCATAATCTTTGTAAAACGAGTATCCAACTGGTCAATGTTTTTACCAGCCTTCATCTTAAATGATTTGAATCGCTGAACAGCAGTGGAAAGCTTACTTTCTTTGATCAGAGTAGTCCCTTCACAAATAATAGCAAGACGGTCCCACATTTCTTTGGTTGTCTTACATTTTAATACTTTCCCAAGATACTCATTGGGAAGGGTATGTAAAATGTAGTTTTTGGCCAAACTGTCCAAGTTATTCTGCCTCGTTTCTTCAGAAGTTAATTCTTACCTGGGTTTGGGAACAAGAACGCCAACAGCTTTCGTCTTGTCCAATGCAGCAGTGTTGGGAATCATCGTCACGATTGGTCCTTCTGTGACAACTGATACCATCAAGTCGTGAGTGGAGCTAAAGATCGCCTCCATTCTCAGCTTCCAATAGTCGTAATCCTGAACCTGGAACTTAGGAAGTTTGTTAGCACTTATTTCCAGAGACATGATTTCAAGAAGATTAGTAGTATGCACTTTAGATTAAAGATACAAGAAAATTCAAGAACAGTGATAAGAACAAGTACAGTCAAGAACCAAAACTTCACCCAAGTCTTATAGAGGTTATCAAGAAACAGTAGTCCGATGAACTACTGCTCTGATACCACTTGTAGGTCCCAAAGTTGAGTTAATAATATTGAGTAAGCTAGGAAAACGTCTAGAGGGGGGTGAATAGACTTTTCAAAATCTTTCAATATATCAAAGTACACAATGCGGAATAACAGAATTAATAATGAGCCCAATCAAATTTATACTCAACTTATATCGAAATACGAACACTGATCTTATCTATACTAGATGCAATTTAATCAATTAAACAGTTAATCAAGTAAACACAATTAGAACAGTAAAGTAAATCAACACACAAGAATTTATAGTGGTTCGACAACTTGTCTACATCCACTCTCACAAACCCAGTTGTGAAATTTTTATTACTCTTCTCTTCGAGTAGGGTGTTCTTGTGGCTTAGAGTCCCAAGAAATAAGACTTTGATCTTCTCGAAAACACTACGAAGTGTCTCTTCGATCTAACTAGTGATTTACAAGTATCTAGCAACTTGAATAAAAAAAAAACAATAAAACTTCTCTTAGTCCAGTAGTAGCCTTCTTGAATTCGTCACTTGTCTTATGGCTTGAACTTTCTGAACTTGTACTCTGTGAGTTTTTTCACTTCGATTTATCTTCGTAAATGCTTCGTAATCTCTTAGAATCAGTAGTCATAACCGTCAAATGTCTTGAGGTATTTATAGACTTATGAACATCAAGAACAGTTTGTTATCCAACCAACTTTTCTTGATAACTGACTTCTAACCGCTTCTTCTTATCCTTCCACGCGTTTCTTTAGTTAATTAGTTATTCCATAACTAACTCTTCAATATATTCTTCATACGCGTTTCCAACTTAAGAATAACTTCTTCTTTATGCGCACTTGTCTAGTCTTCCATACTTAGACAAATCTTCAGTCTTCTTCTTCACTTGTCTTGTCTGATCGTGAGTCTTCTTTTCTTCAGTAGACTTCTCCAGTAGACTTCGATATAGAACCAACCTATACTAATCCTATCATCTAATCCTAACAAGACTATTACATTACTTTAAGCTTTATAACTCAGCTTAGTCAACTTAAGTCTATACATCAATAAATTCGCTCAACATAATCCTAACAAAGTACTTATAAAAACGTACTTGTCTTTCATTCATACTTAAACTTTTCTTTCATAATTTTGTACTCTACTGATCTTCACAAGACGACTTACATAACTAGATCAGTCAACACTTAGAAATATATTCAAGTCCACTTTTGGCTTATCAAAACTACTTCAACATCAATTTAGGACTTATCATATCCCAACAATTTCCCCCTTTTTTATGAAGCCAAAACTACTTGAATTATTTTAATTCATAAGATCAGTTAAGTAGTTATCTTCTCAAAATATGTTATCTTTTCATTCATTAATCATAAGATAAGATAGATTACAATCACTTAGACAAAATAAGAAACTAAGTAAAGTACTTACAAACTTACTCACTAATGTTTCCTACGTCCGGATTTGAAATATGATCTTCGTCCGGATTTACAATCCACTTTTGGCTTATCAAAACTACTTCAAAATTAATTTAGGACTTATATTAGGATTCATATCCCAACACAATCATTCCCACTAATGAAGCCCATCACAAGTCATTGCTCAACTTGAACTCTAAAGCAGGGAGAATGACAAGAAGGATAGAGAATTTGGAGGAAACTGTTGATAACAATTCCTTGGAATTGTGTATCAATGTTGAATGTTTGGAGGAAAAGATGAACTCTACAACCATCAACTTGGAGGCAGTTGAGAAAAGCTTTGTATCTTTTGATAAGAAGATAGAAGCTGTTGGAAAGGATGTGAAGGACTCAACCATCAAACTTGGTGAGTCATCCCAGATCATGTCAAATGTTGTGTGTTGGTCCTGAAAGGAGTATATAACAAGTGTATGGGGGGAATACAGTTGTATGCAATTCTTTTCAAACTTTGATCAAACCAGACTTCAGCAAGGTTGTCTTAGACAACTCTGCTGTTATGATTAACTCTTTATAGATAATCAAAATACTAAGTACTATTGAGTACTTAGTTGAATAACTATATAAGGGAGTTATATGTGCGGAATTAGTGGTTGGCCCTTTAGTTTAAACTCCTTTAAGTTCTGAAATCACCTTAACAGTTTTCACAGTTTATTAGGGAACTTGTCCAAATCTTGTTTTGCATAGTCTTAGGTATATATCTTTGAAAGTTCAGTTTGTGTGCAGTGTTGAATGAATGTAAGTGCTTGAAAGTAAATCAACATAAGAGTTTATAGTGGTTCAGAGACTCAAGCTCCTATATCCACTTTCCCTGATTTAACAGGATAATTCCTTCACTCTTGGAATTACTTGTTTTATAGTGCCAAGGTGCACTTGATCAACCACACCACTCCTTGGTGCCTTGATCCCTAGGATATCAGAGTCCTAGTGCTCTCTTCTCAACTCAGAATTAACTGTTCTTCTCTCAACAGTTAACTCCTTACACTTCTACTACTACAACCTTCTAACTTTCTGTCTTTAAAGGTATAGGGGTTGAAGTTTGGTTCCAACTTATGAGATATCCTTTATAGTGAGGTTCAGTGTATAAGGATAGGATATCTCTCTGGGCTTTGTAAGGATATACAATGAGGTTCAGCTTAGATGAAGTGTTTGAAGACTAAGAAAGTCTCTTTGAAAGCTTGAAGGTTCTTATGAGCTTTGTAGCTTCAGATTTGATACTTGTAGTTGGATTGAGTTGGATACTTTCAAATGGTCTCCACACTTCTGTATTTATAGTCAAAATTGAGGATTTTCCCGTTGGAAAGACAGCCTCAATTGTTTATAAATGTCTTCCTTGAACTCTGCAACTGGAAGACAGTTTCTTGAAAGTGACATGTCCTTTGATTGGGAAATAAACGGCTGTAACTACTTTATCTTCACTTTGCAGCACTCTTCCCAATGTCTGACTTCAAGATTCACTTGATCAAACATGGACATTACTTCTGATGATTGGCCTTTGGATAAGGACAACATCCCTTATCATTTGGACAATTCTGCTTATCAGAATCAGCATATTTTGCTTATCAGCAATGTTGGCTCTAGCTCTTCAGATGATTTGACTCTATCCCTTTTCTTGAGCTCTTCATGCATGAATCTTAGGCATGTATTACTTTGGTTCAGTGGACTTGATCTTATCAGCATAGTTGGGATAGTTTTGACACAGTTCTGGTACAAGTGTGCTGAGACAAACTTGCTGGACAAACCTTCTGATCTTGTATGCTTCAGTAGACTAGGTCTTGATGATGCATTCACCTTACTTGTACTTCAGATAGGTTGATCTAACTTTGATCAGCATAGTTGTCCATCAGCAATCTTAAGATAAATTTGATTCTGAGCCTTGAGGGGACATGATCTTGAATACTTCTAAGCATGTGTTCCCCCTCAACTTGTGCATCTATCATTCTAAGAGCTGCCTAACATTCCAGCTTCTCGCTAGTCTTCATCTACATGTTCTTACATCATTTGGAACATGATCATTTAATTCTTGACTTAGCTAATTGGCATGTCTCAGGGGGTTTTGGTATCTTAATCAAAACTTCTCATTTTATTCCCAACACTGTGACCACATATTTCCACACTGAAAAAGATTTGATAAAGAAGGAAAGAGAGGAAATTCTGAAAATCAAGGATGAAGTTGCAAAGGAGAAAGAAGAAATCTCTTAGCTGTTGTTAAAGGATAATGATAAACTCACTCAGTCTATGGGAAATCAGAGAGATCAACTGATAAGGGAGACCATAAAGAGTTCACTAGATGCTGCTTCTGATCTTTTCAAAGCCAACTTGGAGGAAGTGATAAAAGTGATGAGAACCCAAGTTGATGAAGTTGTAAAGAAGCAAGTGGATGAATCTGTAAGTTCCACTATTTCTGCCTTGATCCCATCTCTGCTCAGGTGAAGAGGATGGATACTTATCAGCAAGAATTATCACTCATTGTGGCTAAGATTGATGCCAACCCTACTGACCCCATTGACCTTAAGGCATATGATGATGCCAAAAAGGGGGAAGATAAGAGTAAGGGGGAAGGTAGCAAAGGCACTGGCAAGTGGAAAGCTAAAGCTCTGGAGATCACTGATGTTACTGAGGAAGAGGATTGCCCCAAAACCAGGAGTGGAAAATTAAGAAAACCCACTCAGAAGAGAAAGAAGCTTGCTGAACTGACTGACTATGAGAAGAGTAAAAAGTATAAATCCAGTGAACCTGATGATGAGGAAGGAATGGAAGAGATGGAGACCTCGACCTTAGTGAGAAGGGAGGATAAATTGATTGTCAGAAGAGCTTCTCCTGAAACTGTTGTTGTACCTGTAAAAGAAAAAGCTCATAGTTTTGAAGAAGTTGCAAATATCTTTGCTGAAGGAGCTGGTCAGGATGCAGAGACCAGAAGAGGAGTAAGGAAGTTTGTGATTGAAGAAAGGACTAAAATGTTCAAAGATGCTGAAGAGTGCAAATTGAAAAGGTACAAAGACTTTCTTCCAGGAAATTCAAAGTCTTACAAGAGTTCATATGCCTTAATGATGGAGAACAAGGCCAAAAGGAAGTTTATTACTCTAAAAAGATTCCCTCACATTGACAAATAGGTTCCTACTCAACTCAATGATGCTTGGGAAGAAGCAAAAAGAGTATGGGATCATCTCTTTTATGTTGTCAAGAGGTGGGGAGATTTTGAAGACATTGATGGTCTGTATGAAGGGTTCATGATGGAGAATTATCCAGATTTGTATCCCAAGATATTAGGACTCCACCAATGAAGGTTGATGGTAGTGGAATTGACAGAAAAGCCATCACTGATGAATTTGTGCAACTTGTCAAAGATGAAGATTTGATTGGAAAGAATGAAGAGATTATTGCCTTGAAGAACAGACACTTTGCATTTAATGGACTGGCCCCATTGTTCAAGGAACTTCCAACCTTTCTGAAGAAGAAGAAGACAGATGCAAGCAAGTGATGAAGTTGTTGAAGGTGAAATCAAGATTCAAACTTTCATGAACTCCCTATTTATGTTTATTTTAAATTCTGAACAATTGTTGCTCGTTAAGAGCTAGAATTTACAACCTTCTGCTCTTATTCCGTGCTATTTTACTTGGATGATGATTACCTATTTTATGCACTGGACAACAATTTTTGAGTCTTTCTACTTGTGCTATTTTTTGTCTAAAACAAGGCTCTAGCTAAAATTTCAAATGATTTTGTGCTTAGCTTAAGTTTTATAGAATTCAGAGAACTTAGCCCTCATAGGTTTGGTAATCTGAAAAATATTCTGTAAAATTTTCTAAGTATAGAAATTACATGCTAGTTGTCCTTTTGTTTTGTCAAATCTACTGAAAAAGAAATCCATATGGATCTTTTGAAGTAAGTAAGTCTTGGCATCATAAAAAAGGGGTAAATTGTTGGGATGTGGTTTATATTAATAAAAAAAATTGATTTTGATTAGATACTAAAACCCTAAGTAAAACCCCAAATATGATGATTTGCCAAGTCTAGATTTTCAGGTTAGAAAAGCTCATATATGTTAGGGAGCTATAATTTTTTAATTAGATAGATTGTTCTTTAATCTATGACAAATGACCTGGAAGCATAAAAAACATGAAGACAAGTAGCATTGAAGATAAGAAGCTGAAGTGTTATGAACAAGTGACAAGGTTTCATTGAAGACAAGTATGATGAATTTGGTTATTCATATACTTCGGACTTGGCACACTTATGGTCAAAGACTATGGATGACAAGGCATTTACCCAGTACGAGACCGTTAGCTGGAAGGACATAATTATTCCAAAATAGTCAATAGATTATTTCCACCTGTCACTGCGCATAACAAATTCTGAGAATGGAATGCAAAAATCAGAATGGACGTGAATGCATGTACTATTTGCATGCATGCCCCTGAACAATTTGAAAGTTCAAATTTATGGATAAGTTTGATATCTCCACCTACGGATAGTTTGCTTCATGTATAAATAGGCCATATCTTGAAACATTTCAAGAAGGACGGGACATTCTAGCCATACACATTCTAGCAATATTTTAGCATTCAAAAGTATTCAAAACACTCAAGAGATTAAAGATTTTAAGCATATTTGTTTATGAGTGTTATCTTTAGTCCCCACTAGGCAATCTTATCGTTTTATTATCCTAAGCCTAGAAAGTGATATCATAACCTTTACATTCGTTCTTAAAATTGTAAAGGATATCACACTTAGTTGGTACAAGAACAAAACCCTACTTTCACCTTGAGAGAAAGATTGAGAGTACTGTTGAGTTCGTAGAAGTGTTGAGAGTATTGCAACGAGAGAAGGTTGTAAGAAATAAAGAGAAGAGGAGAAGAAGAAGTAGAGTGCACCTTGGCACTGTAAAAATAAGTTAATTCCAAAGTGATTAAGGAATTATCCTATTAAGTTAGGAGAGTGGACGTAGGAGAAGTTTAGCCTCCGAACCACTATACATCTTGTGTTCTTATTTACTGCAGCATTTACTTTCTTGTTTAAGGTTTGCCTACTGCATGTTCACTTGCTAAAGTATCTAAGTGCATTGTCAAGTAATTTGGGTCGATTAGACGTCTCCAACCAAGTAGAACACTTGAATATAGAAGAAATAACTGCTCTAGGATAGTAATTCAGAAAAGTAAGCAACAAAAACAAACAGCACACAAGAATTTAAGTGGTTCGATCAATGTGATCTACATCCACTGGACCAGACGAGTACTTCTTTGATTGATCAAGAATGTTTACACACTCATTCACTCGGAATAGGATATTTCCTCACTTCACTCGTGAACTCACACAACTCAAAGATTACAATCATACTTGCATCCAAAATCGTAACCTTTACAATGTACACAAACAAGAGTATATAAAGACCAAAGGTAGTTGCTGCTGTTAGGAACTGTTTTGAGTAGTTAGCAACCGTTTGCAACCGCTTGTAACAACCCATGTGCTCTGTTATTGCCCAACTGAAATGGTAGTTATGCCCTCAAGTAGTTGTAACTGTAATACAGTTAGTTAAACTAACTAACTTTCATATCAGAAGACTTGTCCATAAAGATCAGAACACTACTTAGTGATCTGATACTCAACTCGATCTTCTGTTCTTGTGATCAAAAGCTAACTCTGCTGATAGACTCCATATTGTGCTGATCTTTTACTGTGCTAAAGTACTGGTCTAATAGTACTGTGCTGAAGTACTGATCTTTGTACACTCTACTGAAGTACTGATCTTGGTACACTCTGCTGAAGTACTGTGCTGACCCAGTACTGTGCTGATCTAGTACTCTGCTGATATGACCAACTGTGCTGAAATCTAAGCATCACCTCCTCAGCTGATTGAAACCATTCCAGTCATATGATTTCGGCCTAAGTCATCTTATCTGATCCTATCAGCTCACTACTCACTTAGTGTGCTGACTCTGAGATTATAAGATAACACTCACATGCATATTATTTAAGGAGTATAATAGGGCCTATTATTTATTCCGCATATAAGTTGTTTACTGTTAAGTTTTGTTAGAATATTTCATTGAGTATTTTCATAGGACTTGGCATAATGTACAACTTATCTGACTCTGATTATTTGTGTTGATTAATTGTAAAAAGTTTTTGTAAAACACATACACGTGTATTCCCCCTCCCAATACACGTGTCACACTCCTTTTTGGGACCAACATCAACAAACATGTAAATTGCAGGAATTAAGACTAAAGTCAATGTAATTTCATAGGATATAGAGTCATCAAATTTCATCAAACATGTGATATTAGTAACCCCACCAAATCAATTACATTTATCATTTTCGAAAAGTTTCAAAAGAGGGGAAGATTGCTTACCTGGACTAAACTCCGAAATCGGCTACTCTTGATGAAACGTGTGACGGGAACGAGGTTAAAGGATCATCATCCTAATTAATAAAATAATCACCTTTTGCGTATTGATATTACCTTCATCTTTGAAACCTAAGAAACTTTTATCCTTGAAATTACCTTCGACGTATTGATATTACTTGCAAAACCTAAGGGAAAGAGTGTTTCTAATAATTGCCTAGAACATAAGAAACAGAGACAGTGCTAGAATGGGGTCAGAGGCATCTAATGCCTCTACCAAAATATATATATATATATATATATATATATATATATATATATATATATATATATTATAAATATTTTATAATAATTATATATTATGTGGTAATAGTTATTTTCATCATATATATATGAAAATAAAAATATTATTTTTATTTTGAGACATATATATATTAATTATAGACGAATAATAAATAAATGCTTACATACGTACAAAGTTTGAAAGGAATAATTTTTTTTTTTCTTTTTTCATGTGTTTTTTACTTAAATTTTTTTCTTAATATTTTAAAAATAAATTATTTTTTCAATAGAGTCAATAATATAAATTGATGGTGTATTTGAGATTATTGTCTAAATTTTTGCTAAAAATCGCAAGAATGTCCTTAAAATTGAACAATATTATTGATTTTTTTTTTAATTTTTTGTCCATTTATATTTATAAGTATTTTATTGTATGGATTATAGAATATTGGAACATATTTATGTATTGATTAAATGACATTTACAACCGGAGAATTATTTTTTAAAAATTTAATATGTTAGCAATTTTTAAATTGTTTCGCTTCATTTTGAATCGAACTATAAAAACTTCAAAATAAAATGAATGTCAGCTTGTTCAATTTAATTTAATGAAACATATTGATAATTTTATCATGTAAAATTTCGATGAGTACAATAAGTACATATTATTTTATCTTTAAAGTAATGTTAATTGGCCCCCCTACCGAGATTTCCAGGCTCCGATTCATCCTTGAAATTACCTTCTGCGTATTGATATTAATTTTCCCTCAAAATAAAATAATACTCCCTCCGTCTGCCTATAAGCTTCACGTTGCTTTTTGGTACAAAGATTAAGAAAAGTAATTAAATAATAGATATAGTACAAGTGATGAGATTGAGAGAGGAGAGAGATAGGGAGAAAAAGTAAGATATAAAGTAAAGTGTAAGAAAAAATACTTAACAAAAAAGGTATGGGAAGCTTATAGGCGAACGGACCAAAATGGTAAAATGGAAAACTTATAGGCGGACGGAGGGAGTATATCATCAATGATATCGATATTAAATATCTGATACCAATAGTTATTACTATAGAGTTAATGGTATCGAAAATTTTATTTATGATGCGAATAATAAATAGTATAAAAAAAAATTGGATACAAAGAAATAGTTAGTATCAATCAATGATTTCAGAACCAGACCGGACCAACCGTGAATCGGTCATGGAACTGGTCCGAAAAAGGGCAAAAACCCGTTCTACATGTTCGACCATTCAAAACCGGTCAAAAACCGATTGAACCGGCCAAAATTGAAAAAAAATCGATCAAAAATCGGTTCTACTTATTCGATGTGGGACATAAAATTTTATATTTTTTTTTCGTAGGACATAAAATTTTATATTTGTTTGTTACTTTTTTTTTTTTTTTTATGGAAGTTAAATACCCATCCCTTTTTTCCCCTCCTCATGACTCGAACCCAGGATCTAAGGCCTAGGTAGTGGTGCTCTAACCACTTGAGCTATCCCACTTTGTCATATTTGTTTGTTACTACAACACTACTTTTATAATATTTTTTTATTTGGTAACTCTATCTCGAATTTAATTTCATTGCTTTAAGCATTCGAGATTCTTTGGATTGCAAACGAATTATTTGGCATACAAATGCTTGGTTTTGATTGCATTTGCTTTGATTATGAGAGCAGTTTTTATTCCTAGATTTGGTGGCATAGAACACGTCAATTTGTTCCCCATCAACAATAGATCGATTTCGATTTCAAATCCACTAGAAGTTCCTAGACGTTCCTCAAATCGTATGGGTTTGAATAATCAGAAAATCGCGTTTGCAAGAGCTTGTTTAACAGCTCGAATGCTAAACTGAACACTACTAGCTACTTTTATACTATTTTTTTCTCAATATTTCTTCCACTTTTTCCATGTGGGACAATAATAAAATTCATATGTTTATTTGTTTCCTCCGTATATTTCTTTTACTTTTTATTTGATGTGGGACATAGTTTTTTTTACTTGTTTGTTATTACAACACTACTACTTTTATAGTATTTTTTTTCTCATACTTCTACTTTTTAGATTGTGACATAATGAAATTCATATATTTGTATGTTACTAACACTATTGCTTTTATAATATGATGAAAATTTCATATGTTTATTTGTTTACTCTTATATTTTTTTACTTTTTATTCAATGTGGGACATAATAAAATTCATATGTTTATTTGTTTCCACTTATATTTCTTTTACTTTTTATTCAATGTGGGACATAATAAAATTCATATGTTTATTTGTTTCCTCTTATATTTCTTTTACTTTTTATTCAATGTGTGACATAATCAAATTCATATGTTTGTCTGATACTAACACTATTGCTTTTATAATGATTTCCTCTCATATTTCATCTAAAAATTCATATATTTAATTGTTTCCTCTTATATTTCTTTTACTTTTTATTCGTTGAGGAAGATAAATCATATATTTGTTTTCTTAAAAACAATGTTGTAAATCTCATGTTGGTTTGTCATTCTTTTTTCTAACATTCTTTCATTTAGATTGAGATTTAATAATGAATTCAATTATTTCAAAGAATAAAAAACTATTTTTTCAACAATATTTTAAATAAAAAATATAATTATAAATGGCTAAAAAAAATTGTTGATCCCTTTTGCTAGAAATATTTTAATTTAATATAATTTTTATAAATACATATTTTTTTAATGTAATAAAAAATATAAATAAAAATACACATATTGCCTAATCAGGTTTGATCTCCGATAATATTTTTTTAGTATCAATAATTCAATTACTAATACAAAAATAATTATTGTATCAAAAGAGAAAGTTGGATGTTAATAAGTTAATGGTATCATAAATTTTTATTTTCGATAATAATTAATGATAGGGAAAATTTCACTTTTAGTTCGGGAAAATATCATTTTTGGTCACCCAAATTTACCTGTTTTCATATTTGGTCATCCACATTTAGTCAATATCAAAATTGGTCACTCGATTATTATATTTTATCAAAATTGATCATTATGTTAGTCAATGTGTCATTAACTAACGGAGAAAGAGTTTTGAGCGCTAGATTTCTCAAAATCTAGGTTAAAAAAATTTCATACATCTTTTAGAACTATTGAAACAAACGCAAGAATGAAACATGTGGAACATGTGGAGCGTGAAGAAATACCATTGAAGAATTGATTCACGTATTTAACAACTCTAAAATACACGACCGCAAGTATACGGAGTATATTGTAGTGAAGTAAGTACGAGGTCGATCCCACGAGGAGGTGTAGTGTAAAAGTGGAGTTTGTCGATTGAATTCTAAATAGACGCAATCGATTAAGTTGATATGTAGTAATTACCCCTAATTATCTGCCCAAAGTTGTCACAAGTAAACAATTAAACGAGTAATATAGAAATCGATCAATAAAAGCTCATGCAAATCAAAAAACGAGAGAAATATGGTTAAAACTCAATTAAGAAAACTTGCAAAAACTTAAATTAAGAAATACGGTTAAAACTCAATTAAGAAATACAGTTAAAACTCAATTAAGAAATCAAAAAATTAATCTTGGGATCTTCTTCCATCTTCTCTTTCATGGGTATTGGATATTGGTCTCCCTTGGGGTTCCCATTTTCCCCATTTTCATCAGCCCGAAATTTGGTATTTCTACAAATGTTGAACACGACTATCTCATTATTCACTTGAAGCTCCAATTCTCCATTCTTCACATCAATTACGGCCCCTCAAGTTGCCAAAATGGCCTTCCCAAAATCAATGGGGTATACTTGTCCTCCTCCATATCCAAAACCACAAAGTCTACCAGAAAGATAAACTTGTTGATTTTGACCAATACATCCTCCGCTATACCCAAAGGGTATGTCATAGACCTATCCGCCAATTGAAGATTCATTGTAGTTGGTGTGACCTCTCCCAAACCAAGGGTCTTAAAGATGGATAGAGGCATAAGGTTTATACTAGCTTCCGAATAACATAAAGCTCTAAATGTACCTCCATCTCCAATGACACATGGCAAAGTGAAGGATCAGGGGTCCCTAAGCTTTGGAGGTAGCTTAGCTTGGATTATGGAGCTACACTCTTCGGTTAAGTGCACCGTCTCATACTCCTCCATTTTCCTCTTGCTTGACAATATTTCTTTCAAGAACTTAAAGTAATGCGGTATTTGTTCAAGAGCTTCGGTGAAAGGGATATTGATGTGGAGTTTCTTCAACATCTCTGCAAACTTAGCAAATTTGCTATCTAAGCCCTTCTTCTTCAACCTTTGAGGATATGGGAGAGGCACTACATTCTTGCTTTTGTTTTATGGAGGGATTGCCTCCTCACTCTTCTTCTCCCCTTCTTTCTCTTCTTCCTCTTCTTGCTTCTCTTTCACTTGGCCATCTCCTTTGTCAACACCCTCGGGTGCCATTACCTCTTCCTCCTCTAATAGCATGCATTTTGGGCCCTTCGTAGCTTGTCCCACTTCTTAACTTTATGGCCTTGCATTGCTCCTTGGGATTTAGCTCCGTGTTAGAGGGGAATTGCCCCGGAATGTGTTGCTTTCCAATGATGTTGGCAAGTTGGCCCACTTGCTTCTCCATGGCTTTCATGTTGTTTTCCACATTCTTGATCATCTCCCCTTGTTCATCAAGTCTTTGTCATGTCTTTGCCATGTAGTTCTTTGTCTCTCCCATGAATGTTCCAAATATATCTTCCAAAGTTGGCTTTGATGAAGATTCAACAATCATTCCATCTCTCACGTTGATATTTGGTGGTGGTTGGATAGCATTCCTTGGATTGGCATAGGAGAAGTTCTCATATTGCCTCAAACCGGGATGATATTGGTTCGGATTGGGAGGATTCTCACGGTTTTGCCTCTCGTTCCACCCCTTTCTCGATAATTTCGGTCCCTTTGGTTGTTCATGTAGTGGGCCTCTTCATATTTCTCATCACTTGGTCCCACTAATGCCTTGACCGTCGTTAGAGAAGTCAACTTATCCATCTTGTTGGATAAAGGTGCAAAATCCTCTGATTCTTGAGTTGAGGCAATCTTTCGGTTTTGTCTTCTCTCGGATGGCCATTGATTTCCGTTTTTCGCCATCTCTTCCAAGAGCACATAACCTTCTTTCGTCGTCTTCCCCAACAATGACCCTCCACCGGCCGAAGCGTCTACCATCCCTCTTGTACGGTGATTTATCCCGTTGTAGAAGTAGCATATTAGTTGATCTCTTGAAAAACCGTGTTTTGGGCAACTTCTAATGAGGTCTTTGAAGCGCTCCCATGCTTTGGCCAATGACTCATCATCGTCTTTCCTAAATGAAGATATTTCCCCTCGGATTTGGATAGTCTTGCTCGGAGGGAAATACTTCATTAGGAATGCATCAACAAGATCGGTCCAATTTTCAATGGTCCTCAAATCAAAAGAGAGGTACCATTGCTTATCTCGGTCCCGGAGTGAGAAGGGGAAAAGTTGCAAACAGATGTAGTCTTGAGGAACACAGTTGATCTTAACCGTTCCACTTATCTCGAGGAATTGAAACAAGTGGAGGTTAGGATCCTCCTTGGAAAGTCCTCCGATTTGGTTGTTTTGGACCATGACTATCAATGCCGGCTTGAGTTCGAAGTTGTGTGCATCCACGGGTTCTCGACCCGCTCCTCCATACGGCCTTGGTATCGGACGGAAGTGGTCTCTCAAGACTCTTGGTGGTTCCTCATCCTCCCTTGGCCTTCCATCTCTTTCTACACCAACATTTTCTCCGACTCTTCGGTGAAAGTTGTCCCTTAACACTCTTTGAGGTCGGTTACCTCCATTCCCATTTGGCTCTACAAAAACGTCAACCCCTTGGTTTTCAACTTTCTCCTCGACCTCCTCAACGATTGGATTCTCTCTTCTATTCATAGCTTCTAAATCAATTCTTCTTGGCTTCGATCTTCGGGTCTAAAGGTAACACTTCTTGTTGGTTCCTCCTAGATCGTGTGATCATAAGCCATGTCTACCAAAAGTTCAAACGAGAGTGAGAATTGCAAGTAAGATCAAGATAATAAACACAAATATTTTTGGAATTTTTGAAAATAAGGAAAGCAAGTAAAGTGTCTAGACTAAAACTCTATCGACCTACACTCTAGAACTACTAAACCTCCCCGACAACGGCGCCATAAACTTGATTCACGTATTTAACAAATCTAAAATACACGACTGCAAGTATACGGTGTATATTGTAGTGAAGTAAATACGAGGTCGATCCCACGAGGAGGTGTGGTGATAAAAGTGGAGTTTGTCGATGTAAGTTCTAAATAGACGTGATCGATAAAGTGAATGGTGAATTGCCCTAAAATTGCCTACCAAATGTCACGAATAAACAATAAAAGAGTAATATGAAAATCGATCAAATATCTTGCAAATCAAAGAAACGAGGAAAATACGGGTGAACTCAAAGATGAGAAGGTAGGTTCCAAGGCATTTGCAATATTTAGATATTCATTTATGATTTGTAACTCATTCAAATGGCAATTAAGGTTGTCCTCTTATAGGGTTGACCACTAAAGAAGAATTAATCAATCTCTCGATACAACTAATCCAAAGGAGCATGCGATATAAGTTCGTATCTCTACATTACAAACATCATACCACCTAATATAGCCCCAAAGGTCATTCAATTCCCTCCCGATAACTAATCCTCTCTCGAGATCATAATAATATCGGGTTGCATGCTTACATACGATTAATGGAATAAATCTCTCGATACTACCCCAATTAACAATAGATTGAACATATTATCATGGCCAATAATAACATGCTTCCAAATGAGAATTAAGCACACAAATAAGAGACATACACCATTTAAAGCAAAAAATTAGTTCATAAACTTCAATCTAAATATTTACAAAGCTTTAGAACCAAAAGTATTCTAGCCAATCAACAACATAATCAAATAAACAAAACCAAATGAAATAACTAAATAAAAAGAGAGAGAAATAGAAAGCTTAGTCTAAAATGTGGTGTGGAATGAAATTCCAAAGCTATTGGTGCCTCCCTTGCTTGGATTGATGAAGAATTGAAGAAGTTATGGCCAAATCACCTCCAATTGTGTGTTTCTATGTGTGGAATTTGAGGAATTGGGGAAAAGTTCCCTTGATTTTAAGAATGAGGGCTTATATAGTGTTGGGGTAGGGTTTGGGTGCAAGAATTGCAAGTTAGTCCCTAAAAAATGGCCAAATTGGACAAAATGCACCGAAAATGGGGTAGCACGGCCGTGCAAAATCGAGTTTTGAACTTCAGGGAGCTCGGCCGTGCCTTGGCATGGCATCAAGTTGCTATGTCGGGGACGCCTATTCCGAGAGGGTGGCTCGACCGTGGTCTTTTGCCGAGCTCGGTCGTGCCCTCCTTGTTTGTTGTTTTGTGCATATATTTTGCTTCGGGTGTCCGATCGACTCGATTCTTTTTGCTACTCCGCTCCGTTTTTCGAGAAGAACCCAACGGTGCACTCCTCTTCTTGATACAGTGAAGTATGGTTGGTGTTTTGCTCCAAATTCCATCGTATTTCCTACAAAATCGACAAAGCACAACTTTTCCCTCATTTTGGCTCAAATCATCATAATTCATCCATAATTCAATGAAATAATCATCAAAATGCGCTTCACATGTGCATCTAGAATATGTAAATTCCACCCAAATCAAGAATCTCAATCAATCACAAAAAATACATGTTTTTTTTATGACTAAATTATTTTATTATATTTTAATTCTCATTATATTTATCTGTAATAATATGTTAGAAGGAATTCTCATGAATTTTCTATAACATGATTCAATCAAACTTTTTTAGGGTAGCCAAAAATTTTTAGCTTTTTATTTTACAGGAAATGAGAAACTCAGCATGTAGTAAAAAAAGAAATAATCATAGTGAAGTAAATGTGTGTGTGTTTGGCTTACCATCTCATTTTATAATTTTTGTAATGTTATGTGACAAATTTCTTATTTTATAGATTGTATACAAAGTCCAATTATTGTAAAAGGAAGAGTGAACTACATTGTCAAACCTAGCTACTTACATGGAAAAGAGTGGTTCATAGAAGGAAGGAACAAACAAGGAAAATAACAAAGGAAAAACAAGTCAAATTATGGTGGTTATATATTAGTTTGATGTACTCGTTTTTATAATTATGGTGTGTAGTTGAATGGTTTATAAATATTGTATTCACCGTGGTGGAAAATTATTCAGACACTATGTTCTTTGTACTATGTTTTTTTTTTTTTTTTGAACAATTGTACTCTGTTTTCCAATTCTTGGTTTCATATTGAATTTATATAATAATTGGAGATAGAAACATTTCAATTTATTTCTCTATTTATAATTATTGGAGCATAATTTGTGGTACAGATTAATTGTAAATAATTTTCTAAAATTATCCATTCTAGAAAAATTCATAAACTTATTTTTCATTCTACATATCTTTCTATTAAGATCATTATTGCAGATTTCTTGAAATGTTAGTCAAACAATTGTGCAGATTGAATCATGTTCTAGAAGATGCATCAGAAGGAATTCTGACCGTAAGTAGGTTCCACATGTTTCATATTTGCTTCTGCGTTTATTTCATTAGTTCTAGAAGATGCATGTGAATTTTTTAACCCAAGTTTTGAAAATTTTAGCCCTAAAAACTCTTTCTCCGTTAGTCGGTGACAGATTAACTAACAGAATGATCAGTTTTGATAGAATATAATAATGCCAAAAACTTATATACAATATTTCATCATAGTCTTATGGTGCAATATGACCTATTCTAATGTTTTTATCCGGTATCCCGTCTTCTTCTCTCTTCTGTTTTCTGCGCCGCCGGTCACTCCTCTTCGCTGTCTTTTTTTCTGCGCCGGTCTCCTTCTTCGCGATGCCTTATCTTCTGCGCGCGACAGATTTCTCCTTCTTTGTCTTTTTTTCTGCGCTGGTCTCATTCTTCGCGATGCATTATCTTCTGCGCGCGACAAATTTCTCCTTCTTTGCCATGCCTTATCTTCTGTCCGCTGCGAGAAATCTGCAGAGTTTAATAAAAAAAAAAATAGAAACTGTTCAGATTTCAGATCTGCTAATCACGAAACAAGCTAATAAATTATTATTTTTATTTTTTGAATGAATTAACGATAAACTATTAAACATAGTTGTGTTTTTCGTGTTTTCTACCACGAACAGTAATCGGTAATACCATTAATATTAATCAGTAAAATTTTATACAACAACAAATAATTTCACACATCTAATTATATAAAGTAATACCAAAAAATAATTATCAGTAATACCATGTAGTAATACCATGAACATTGATCATTAATATCTTATACAATAACAAATAATTTCACAAATCAAATTATATTCAGTAATACCAAAAACAATTATCAGTAATACCATAAACAATAATATATAATACCATAAATAATAATAATAATAATCAGTAATGTCTTAAGCAATAAAAAATAATTCCACACAATTAGTAATACCACAAACAATAACCAGTAATACCACAATTAATAATCAATAATACCGTAATCAATAATCATTAATATTAATTCAATAGTGTATTAATAGTAATACCACAATCAATAACTAGTAATACCAACACCACTAATAATAATACTATAAAAAAGTGGAGGGAGTGCTGACCGGGGTGTACTGAAGAAAATAGGAGGTGCACATTACCAAGCCCAATTGAAGAGAACCCTAGCCAAATAGAAGGGCACCCTAGGTCAGCAGTCGCCGCCTGAGATTTAATCGACAAGCTCACCGGCTCCGATTGCCAACTGATCAGAGATCCATCGACAACATACTCACAGTCCTCCGTCGGACCGTCGTCAACCGGAGGAAGAGGCTGCACAGGACCATGGTGAAGAAGACGAAGCAATGTAACTTCGATTTGGACAAATATGAACAACAAGAGCGAAGTGAGTGTTGCAGGCGAGCGCCATTGATGTCGGAGAAACTCCTGGATCGCAAACACAAAAGAGATTGATCGAAGCAGTCGCGTCGGTGGTCGAAATGATGTCGATTGTCATGGAATTGAAGAATCGTGATTGCGATTTGAGAAGGGGTCTTGGGCTTCAGCGTCCGGGACGGAAGCGCCGCCGTGGAAGGGGTGGTCGGATATGGTGGTGGTTGGGTCACCCACCGACCGACATGGATTTTCGACAGGTCCTTTACTCAACAAATTAAAATTGAAATTCAGGTGCCTCGCCGATCGACTATAATAAAATCATACCTATAATATTATTCTGTATTAAGATTAAAAAAATATACATGAAAAAAATGAAAAAGAAAGACAGGAAAAAAAATTAAAGAAAAAAAACGAAGAAAAAAAAAATTTGGAAAAAAAAATGAAAATGGGAAGAAAAAAGGAAAAAATGATGGAAAAAATTTAAAAAGAAAAAAATCGAGATGACTTGGTGGTGAATCGACGGTAACTCAACAATAACTCGTCTGCATATTGTAAATATATAAATTAGAGTTTATTTTATTATATTTTGTGTAAATTAATAAAAAGATAATATAATTTTTTTAAATGTGATTATTTTTTAAAAAGTATTTTGGGGTGAACTCATAAAATGAGCGGGTGCAGATAATCGTGATAAAACAATAATTTGGGAGTGAACTCATAAAATGGTGGGTGCAGATAACCGTAGTAAAAAATGATTTGGGGGTGAACTCATAAAATGAGCGTGTACAAATAACGGGGTAAAAAAAGATTTGGGGGTGAACTAATTAAATGTGCAAGTGCATATAATTATAGTAAAAATGATTTGAAAGGTGAACTAATTAAATGAATGGGTGCAAATAATTTGAAATTGAGGTATGCACCTGCATGCGAGTGCATATAAGTATTTGGCTTATAAAATCTAAACATTTAATATTGTATACTTACCAATCAGAATTTAAAAAAATAGAAAATAAATATTTTAAATGTAAATTATAAAACAAAAATATATATACACGCACAATATGTATCTCTCCCCTTCCCTGCTATGTATCTCTCCCCCTTCCCTGCTCTTTCTTCTCGCTGCCATAGTTTGATTTCAGAAATGAACCTTCATTTCAGAAAATTATAGGTGTGAAATTCATTGATTTCAGAAATAAATCCCGTATTAGCCTAAACTTTCGATTTCAGAAAGAAAATAAAAAATCCCCAGAAAATAGATATATATACCCAAAAAAAAATCTCCAAAAGTTGAAGATTACCTGTTTTGTTTCAGAAAAAGCCCCAAAAAATGGCGTATGTAGTTTTAGAAAAAAACCCAAAAATCGATTTCATACAAAAGAAAAAAAAAACCCAAATACCCCAAATGCCAGCTTCAAATTTGTATGGAGGAGGTTGGACTGCAAAATTTAACTTCGTGACATGGCCATTTTTGCTGCGATTTTGGAAGTATCAACGAGGTGCGATTTTTTTTCTGTTGGATTTGGGTGATTTCTGCGTTTGATTTTTCTGTTGGATTTGGGTTATTTCTGCGTTTGATTTTTTGAGATTTCCTTTTAATGAGATTGAATTTTCATTCGTTATAGTTCTTGCTTTGATCGAGTTCTAGTGTTTTGGGAGTAGATAGGGTTTTTTGAATAAGAATTTGTTCAATCTGAATTGGAGTTTTAATTATTATTTAACGGGCGCGTGAAAGTCACGTGGATTACATCTGTTAAAATTGACAGAAAATTTCTACGGGACTAAAAGTGTAGATAAAATGATGGAAAGTGATTTTGTCTCATTCTTACGGGATCAAAAGTGCAATTTTTCCATTAATAATAATGTTAGGTAGTATCAAAAATATTATTTGATAGAAAAAAATTGTATCAATAAATAAATTACTAATACAAAAATAGGTGTTGGAAATTAAATTTTCAATATCAATAAGTAGTATCAAAAAATTATTTGATTCAAAAAATAAATTGTATCAATAAATAAATTACTAATACTAAAATAATAATAATAGTATCAAAAAAATAGTTTGAATGCTATTAAATTAGTGGTATCGGAAATAAAGTTTCCGAATTAATAAAGTGATGGATGTTATACCAATGATAATGATAAGTAGTATCAAAAAAATTACTTTGATTCAAAAAATAAGTTGTATCAATAAATAAAATACTAAAGTTTCCAAAAGGTGATAAATGCTACAAAGTTAATGGTATTGGAAATTAAATTTTCAATATCAATGATAAGTAGTACATTAAAAAAAATTATTTGATTCAAAAAATAAGTTGTATCAATAAAGAAATTACTAATACTAATACTAATACTAATACTAATACTAATACTAATACTAATATTAATACTAAAATAATAATAATAGTATAAAAAACCAGTTTGAATGCTATTAAATTAGTGGTATCGGAAATAAAGTTTCCGAATTAATAAAAAATTAGTGGTATGGGAAATAAAGTTTCCGAATTAATAAAGTGATTGATGCTATAAAGTTAAGCGTATTGGAAATAAATTTTCGATACCAATGATGAGTACGTAGTATCAAAAAGATATTTGGATTCAACACTACAAAATATTAGCCAAAAGGTAACGGTGATTAGCAAGGGCAGGGTACCGTTGCCAATTGGCAACGGATTTGGCGACGGGGGTGGGTGCCCTTGCCTTTTGGCAACGGATAAGGCAACGGGAGTGGGCCCCGTTGCGAAAAAGGCGACGGATTATAACGCCCTTGACTTTTGGCAACGGCAAAGGCAAGGGCGTGTTCTGCACTCGCCAAAAGGTGACGGGAGTGGGCCCGTTGTGAAATGGCAACGGGGCCCCACTCGCTAAAAGGTAACGGCAGTGGGCCCGTTGCCTTTGCCGTCGCCCTAATTGAATTAAAACCCACCCCTTTCTTCCAAAATTACAGAAGCTGCGGTGCACACCCCTCCTCCATTAACATTCCTCTCCACCTCCAAACTCAACATCACGTTCATTTGCAGATCGAACAAGATTCTTGGCTATTTGTGTTCTACACTTCGACGGGAGCATTTCTACGGTAATTTTTTTCATTTTCATTGGTTAAATTTGAAGTTATATGTATATATATAGTTTTAGTATATATATGTATATATATGCATATATGTTGTATGTATATATAAAATTGTTGAAAATATATATATATATATATATATATATATAATTTTATTTTTAGAATTGTTTGAAATTAAATGTTAATTTTTATGCATGTGTTAATTGTTAGAATTTTATTGTTAATTATATTGTGTTATGTATTATATGTATGTTTTAATTAAGTTATATGAATTTATTTGTTAATTAGGATGTTAGAATTATATTGTGTTATATATATGCATGTATTGTTTAATTAAATTATATGAATTTATTTGTTAATTAGGGTGTTAGAATTATATTGTGTTATGTATATATATGTATGGTTTAATTAAGTTATATGAATTTATTTGTTAATTAGGGTGTTAGAATTATATTGTGTTATGTATATATATGTATGGTTTAATTAAGTTATATGAATTTATTTGTTAATTAGGGTGTTAGAATAATTATTATAAATAGAGTTGGAGATGAGACGTTGGTTGTTTGTGTGTTGTAGACGTTGATTGACATGAATTATTCAAGTCGTAGTTGGATGTATAGTCCAAGATTAGTGAATGGGATGATGAACCCTGGATTTGTTAGTGGAGTAAATGGATTTATTGAAGCTGCCACTAGTAATTCGAATTCGATTTGGGAAGGAAAAATTAGGTGTCCTTGTTCGAAAGCTAGATGTCGAAATCAAACTTATAGAGATCCTAATGAAGTGAAATCTCATTTATATCGAAATGGTTTTACACTGAATTATTATAATTGGATTTATCACGGGGAAGACAATTGGGGTCCACGTCCATTTCAAAACACTAATGAATTTGCGTCAACTTCAAACGACGTTGACCCAGCGGGACCTAGTTCGTACCACACTATGGTAGAAGAGTTAATGGGTGGCCCAAACATTGATTTTGGAATAGACGTGGAAGAGGATGCACTTAATGAAGAACCCCCTAACGAGAATGCGGCACAGTTTTACGACATGCTTCGTGCAGCGGACCAAAACTTGTATCCTGGTTGTGAATCTCATTCGCAGTTGTCATTCAATTCCAGATTATTGAACATTAAAACGGAAAACAGATTGTCTAAAAGGGGATACAATCAGGTCGTTGAGTTGATTCGTGAGATTTGTCCTCCCAAAAATAAGGTTCCCAAGAAATTTAACGACACCAAACATTTGATGAGTGGGATGGGTCTTCCGGTAGAAAGGAATGATTGTTGTGCACAGAATTTCATGTTATTCTGGGGTGCAGACAGCGAACTAGATTTTTGTAAGATTTGTTGTCGATCACGGTATAAGCCGAGTAGGGTTGATGCAGATGGTCGGTTGAAAAAGAAACGCCGGTTAAGGAGATGTTCTACTTTAATTCCGATAATTCCTCGTTTGCAAAGATTGTACATGTCCAAGGCCACTGCGAAGGATATGACATGGTATGCCTCGGGGGCGTCGCACAACGTTCATTATCGTAGCCAGGTTGAGGATCGGGATGATACTGAGGATGATGGTGGTGATACATTTTTATATTACTTTGTTATGTGTGATGTTATTATATTACATTGACGTTGAGGATTAATTTTTATTTTAATGTTGTGTGTGATATTATTTTAATTGACGTGAACATGCTAATGATTATAATTAATGTTGTTTGTGATGTTATTTTAATTGAAAATGAACTTGAGAATGATTTTATAATAGATGAAAATATTTTTGATTAAATGGATAAGTGAAAATAATTATATTTAATGTTGTGAATTGAAAATTGGAATGAATTTAAATGATGTGATTAGAATAAATTTAAATGTATAAGTGAAAATAATTATACTCTTAAATGTTGTAAATTGAAGATTAGAATAAATTTAAATAACTGTAATTAAATTATTTAATTTGAAATACATAATTTAGTTAATTCTCATTTTGAATATATATTAATTGCATTCAATTAAAGAATAATTTTAATTGAATATATATTAATTGCATTCACAACATGTC
Organism: Galeopsis tetrahit; assembly: GCA_963675135.1. Classification (NCBI taxonomy): domain Eukaryota; kingdom Viridiplantae; phylum Streptophyta; class Magnoliopsida; order Lamiales; family Lamiaceae; genus Galeopsis; species Galeopsis tetrahit. Next base: position 47,301,888 of record OY776126.1, on the reverse strand, counting down.
GACTAAAGCTCATAGCCTAAACGGCACACAGGGGGCGCCCAAAAGCCTTCGAGATTGAGAGGTCTCGAGTTCGAACCCCGCCTGAAGCAAATATTCTGAAAATTGGGGGTGGCCCAGCGGTGGAGGGGGGTGTAGGTTGCCATAGATTCGCATTTTTTTAAAGTTGATAAAAAGGCGACGACCAAAATGGCAACGACAGGTCAACGGCCACCTGCCGTTGCCAAAAGGCAACGGTTTTCCCCAAATTCGTTGCCTATAAAATAGCAACGAGCATATTGGCAATGGGGGAAATCCGTTGTTCGAAACTCAGGTTCGCATTTTTTTAAAGTTGATAAAAAGGCGACGACCAAAATGGCAACGGCAGGTCAACGACCACCTGCCATTGCCAAAAGGCAACGGTTTTCCCCAAATCCGTTGCCTATAAAATAGCAACGAGCATATTGGCAACAGGGGAAATCCGTTGCCTTCATGATTAGTAACTAAATAGTACTTCCTCCGTCCCATACTTGAAGGATCAAACCGGGTTTTAATGAATGAATTGTTTATTAATATTATGTAAGATAAAGTGGGGGTAGTAAAGACTTTTCAACTTTATAAATAGTAATAAAGCTACTTTTTAGTGTAATAAAGTAGTGACATTTGTTGTAATATTGTGATATTTTAAGGGGAGTGTTTAAAAATAGTTTTGCTATTTTAGGTAATGTGCCTTCAAGTATGAAACACCTAAAATGGTAAAATGTGTCTTCAAGTATGGAACGGAGGGAGTATCAATAAATAAATCTCTAATGTAAAAACAATATTGGTATCACTGAATAACGAGGGTAACATATACAAAAAGTTTTGATACTACAAACCTACATCTCCCAATCAAATTTCCCATTAAGTGAAAATGTGTTTTATAAAGCTCAAATAAAAGGTTTCACAGTTTTAGTTTGCACAATTTTTTTTTTGCATAGTCAGTTGATACAATTGTTGTTTAAATTGCCCAAAAAGGTTAAAAATACTAACCTAGACCGATCGAAAAATGCCTCAAGAATCCCAATATTACAATATAAATCAATAAATAAAATGCAAAAAAACATCTAGTAATAGAACCATTAATAGAACCAGGCACCTGCAGTCTTGTGATGATTCTGGTTCTGCAATGCATATATTCGCAATGCTAATTCTAGGATCAATTTGAGTATCTGGTTCTGCAATGCATATATTTGCAATGCTAACCGAGGTTAAAGTACCACGACCACGCCCATTTTTCCAAAATAGCACAAAGGTGCACAGACATTCCTCTTCTCCGATCCATAATAAAATAAATGTGGCTGTCATTTCACATACAAATTGGTTATTACAAAACCAAGAAATAAAGCTTTAACATATATAGTATTTCATCTTGATTCGGATAGATCTGAGCATATTTCACCTCAAGATGCTTGGATAGTTGGATCTGACAGTTTGATATATCATTTAGCACTTAATAGTAATGTTAAAAAAAGATGCATATAAATGTCTTTAACATTAATTAAAAGCACTTATGATCGAGTAAAAATAATTCAATAATGTAAAAAAAAAAAAAAAAACAAATACAAATGTAGCAAATTTAATAGTGGTGTTGTTTATTTTTTTTTACTATTTTTTTTCTTAAACTTTAAGTCTAAATGCAACGTTGTCTATGATTTGCCTTTCTTATCTCTCGAGTTATTTTTTGGCAAAAATAATGTGTATTTTTTTTTTGCTCAGTAAAAAAAAATAAAAAATATGTGTTACAAAAATTTTGAGCAAACCATGTTTCGGATTTGTGTCTAACTAAACACAAAAAAGGGTACAACCTATAACCTCGAGCGCCTCAAACGCCTTTTAAAACTGAACAGATCTGAACAAACTTCAATTGAATGTCAGTAATTATCATCTATTATATAACTTACATTCATCCATAACGATTTATTTATTTATTATCAATAGCAAGTATTTGTAATTCTTCGGAACACTTGCTTTACAGTTATACATTAAATCTAGAAATAGAGAGAAAATACCTTCGGATGTCTCTAAGAACAGGAGCGGAATTTAACCATGAGTACTTTAATTATTACGATACAGCCCAAACCAAGTAAATCTAAAAAAAAAACACTTGTTATCATTTTAATAAAATTAAATGAAATAGGGGTAGAAATAAATATTTAGCATCAATTGTGCAGACATACCAATACGTTCTGTGTGGTTCTTCATTAATTGAATGCTCAATTGTGATATCGATTATTGAACATCTTCGAGAGGAGGCGGATCTAGTAGATGAATAGTAAGATTTTTTTATATGTGGAAGTTAGGGCAACATATGTATATATACATAGTTTAGTGGGCGGGGTGGGGCAGTAAGAGACTGGCGTACTATTTAAACCTAGGGCAACATATATATGTATATATAATTTAAAATATATTTTTATTTTATTAATTCAAAAATCTTTGAAATAATATGTTGTAAATTTATGAATCACGTTTTTTATAAATTTAAGTAAATAAAAAAGGCAATTAATATTAGATGAAAATATAAATGTAAACTAATGATAATATTCAACTCTCAAAAAATAAATAAAATCATAATTTGAAATTAAAAACAAATAGAGAAAACATAGTTTAACTTAACACATATAATATGAGATATATTTTTTTTTAATACAAATATTCTTCATATAAATTACTTCCATAAATTTAAAAAAAATTATTTACTAAATCAATGATAGAAAATATCAATAAGTTTTGAAAATTAGAAAAAACAATCCACTCCCATATATTTTGAGTTTCATATTAATAAATCAACATTTTAAAAATAGATATAATATGATACACTTAATATTTAAAAAATTCATAAAATTCAAACAAAAGATACATTATACTTTTACTATGATAAAATTTAGATTAAATGAAATATATGATTGAGTTAATTTATATATATCATGCAATTGAATGTATAGGTACACTTCAATTTTAATGTTCAATTTACTCAGTTTCATATTTGACCAAATATTTAACCCAGATCATATGAAGATCAATTATAATTATATACAGTAAAAATCTCTAAAAAAGAATACTCTATTAAGGAATAAACTCTCTTTAGAATTAAAAATTCTATTAAGTAATAAACTCTCTTTAGAAATAAAAATTCATGGTCCCAACTTGGGACCATTATAATTTGGAATAAACTCCATATTGTCATAATTCATATTTTTTCAAGTCCCAACATAAAGAAATACACCTCCATTTAGGAATAAATCATAATAATATATATAATTTTACAATAAATTTAAGTTGATTTAAAATACTTGTTCAAGGTTGATTGTGACAATGATTTAATCTTTTGTGTTATAACCTTATCCTTCAACTTGTGTGTGCGCATTAGCTCGTCCACATGACCACATTCTTGTTGAACCCAAAACATTTCCAACTTGTCGAGTAAGCTTAAAGCTTTTTCACATGAAACTTTTTGTATTTATATGCTATCATCCTCTGGATTATTTTCCTCATTTTCTTGCATAATTCCTTCAATAATTTCTTCATCCGTTAAAGCATAAACAATTTGTTGCTCATTTGGATGATTAAGGAAAATATCCATCTCCATCTGGTAGGTGTAGTGAAGATCTTTTACCTGACTTTTCAACTCATTAATTAGTTTTTGATTCTCCTCATCCATTTCTACTAATTATACCATTATATAATATACATGCATTTAAAAAAACCATTATATAATGTACATGTATCTACTAATTATACCATTATATAATGTACATGTATCTACTAATTTTACTATTACATTTAAAAAAAAAATCTTATAACTCTATTTAGGAATAACTCCATTTAGAAATATTTTTTTGTGGTTCCAAGGATATGACTATAGAGAGGTTTTACTGTAATTGCAACCAATTTCACTATTACTGCCTAATAAATTAGTCATACGTTGAGATGGAAATTTTTATGTTCCAAAATTGTGCATTCAATCTATATAGTTTCACTATTCCTTAAATTTTGGCCTTTAATTTATTAAGTTTTTAAAATGAGTATTGATTAAAATATTAATTGATGAAAAATTCACATTTCAATTATTAAAGTTTGAATGATTCGTTGGTGAATTAATTTTATATGATCTAATATTTTATTAGAATGATATTCTATTGTTGGGAAGTATTAATTTTATTTTTGAGTCTTATGTTTAAAAATAAAACTCTAATTCTGTAAATTTTGAAAATTAAAAAAAATAGTACGTAATTCCATAATTTTCGAGTCTTATAAAACTCAATTTCTGTAAGTTTTAAAATTTTAAAAAGATATACTTATTTTCATAATTTTTGTAGTAGATTGTATTTAATGTTAAAAAAAATATTAATAATGTAATAACCGCATGATTATAGAAATTTTAACATGTCTTATTTGTTTAAAAGTATCATATATATATATAGTCGATTATTTAATTAATTAACAATTAAAATTTAAGAGAATTCAACATTCCTAATCAACGTTCTTTTTACTTGTTTGAAGAATAGTTTGTAAATATTTTTGTTTCCTATTTATGTGGAGAATATTGGAGTATTATTTTCTATTTATATGGAGAATATAATTTTATTTCCTGTTTATATTGTTTCTTTTTTTATTTTATTTCCTATTTGATGCGTTAAAAAAGAATGCACAAGAACAATAATCTCGCATCTGGAATTCGGCGATCACAGGCTAGATTGTGGCTGAGCTCTTCGTCTTCAAAATGCCTCGACACCTGCAAATAAACCACCGACACCTGCAAGTCAGAACCGACGATCTCAAGGAAAAGAATAAAGGGCAATATGTCGGGAGAAAGCCCCTCCATAATATCAGTTTAGTATTCATGTTTTTCAGGATTAATTCAGGTGTGTTTCAGCTTATATCATCGCGCCGGAAAGTATGTCAGGGAACTTTCCAGTGGATAAGTGTATCAGAATATTAGTATGTCAGGGAACTTTCCAGTGGATAAGTGTATCAGAATATTAGGATTATGTTGGTGTGATTGAATATCTCAAATAGCCCGCGAAGGGGCGTATAAATAGTACCTCTAGGGAAGGGTTGTCCACTTCCCCTCTTTCTCTCAACTGCCACATTGGTGGGCGTAGTGGGTTTGTCCAAGGCCAAGTCTGCCTACACTAGCTCGTCCGAGCTCCGAGAAAAGTGGGGCACGTGTGATGTCTCTACCCACGAAGTGGGGTTTATGCTTGATGCGCAAGTTCCGCGATTTGACTCTCCAGGACCTGGAGGCCCTCGAGAACCTCCAGGTTTGAACTCTAGAAATATAGGTCCAATCCCAACAATTCCCCTGAAAAGGTGGAAGGCTTATGACCTGTTCTTCTTAGGACCAATTCTCGTCTTTATCTGGCCAGTGGTCTCACTCTCTGTGGGTTTGGGCCTGAACTAGGCCCAATCCATTATCTCAAGTGTCCAATATAAATATACCAATGATAGTCATCATAATAATCGATATAAGTAAATGAATAATTGTGTAATCATATCCAAACCTCAGCGGATATAACTCATCCGGACGCCACGTGTCATTTTATCATAGGACGACACATTTGTCCACATCAACCACTCCCCACTACTCTCGTAAAGTGGGTCACACTTATGAGAGTAGGTCAAGCGTCTAATTGATCTTCATATCTCCAGTACCTGTAGGGCCTCGGGGCTCTAGGCATGGTTTCAAATTCGAATCCAAGCAAATCCTGCTTCAAATATCAAGACACATATTATGTGAGTGTAACATTTAAAATCAAACCCTTCTCAAGGGCGTCATATCAAACCCTCATTAGGGGCGTCATTCAACATTTCTGCATTTTTAGGACCTCGAGGTCCTCGAGAATACTTAGGCTCGAGCCTGTATTGAGTAATTCTCGAATATCGTATCAAGACTTTTCAGAGGCGTCAAATTCTGGAACATAGTCTATGTGAGTGTCAAATTCCGCTTTCATCATTTCGAAATCTCATGTACCTCGAGGTACTAGAGGTTATTCGGACTTGAATCCGGATTTAATTCCGCCTAAGTCTCGAACCGTGTCCCACTTAAGGGTCTCTTCGAATTCCGCGTGATTCTTTGTAACCGCCCAATCAAATCGGGTGTGTTGGTACACGCTATCATCATTAAGGCTTCTCTCTCTCTTCAGCTTTTACACTGCCTCGATCCTCTGAAACTTTTCAGGGAGTAATAGGGCTTTAACCTGGGCCGTCCATTTGGCCCATCCGAATCTTTTTCTGAACGATCTTGATCGTTCAATTTTTCCACCTTGATTTTCGAATTTATGACTCTTTCTCCAAGTCATTTACGCATTTCACAATTTCTTTTCTGCTTGAACTTATCGTCAGTATCCAAGCATTCCGGCCCGTCGGAAATCCCTTCTGCAATTTCTTCTCCAGCCACTCGATTCAGGTATTTTCTTTGTACCTTCTTTTTATCTTCTAGACTATATATAGGGCTCTCAAACTCCCTATGTCTATCCCTTTTGGTAGTGAATCTAGAGAGGCGCTCTGTCCACAAGTAACTTTTTAGTGTAATAAAGTAGTGACATTTGTTGTAATATTGTGATATTTTTAGGGGAGTGTTTAAAAATAGTTTTGCTATTTTAGGTAATGTGCCTTCAAGTATGAAACACCCAAAATGGTAAAATGTGTCTTCAAGTATGGAACGGAGGGAGTATCAATAAATAAATCTCTAATGTAAAAACAATATTGGTATCACTGAATAATGCGGGTAACAGATACAAAAAGTTTTGATACTACAAACCTACATCTCCCAATCAAATTTCCCATTAAGTGAAAATGTGTTTTATAAAGCTCAAATAAAATGTTTCACAGTTTTAGTTTGCACAATTTTTTTTTTTTTTGCATAGTCAGTTGATACAATTGTTGTATAAATTGCCCAAAAAGGTTAAAAATACTAACCTAGACCGATCGAAAAATGCCTCAAGAATCCCAATATTACAATATAAATCAATAAATAAAATGCACAAAAACATCTAGTAATAGAACCATTAATAGAACCAGGGACCTGCAGTCTTGTGATGATTCTGGTTCTGCAATGCATATATTCGCAATGCTAATTCTAGGATCAATTTGAGTATCTGGTTCTGCAATGCATATATTAGCATTTAGCAATGCTAACCGAGGTTAAAGTACCACGACCACGTCCATTTTTCCAAAATAGCACAAAGGTGCACAGACATTCCTCTTCTCCGATCCATAATAAAATAAATGTGGCTGTCATTTCACATACAAATTGGTTATTACAAAACCAAGAAATAAAGCTTTAACATATATAGTATTTCATCTTGATTCGGATAGATCTGAGCATATTTCACCTCGAGATGCTTGGATCTGACAGTTTGATATACTCCCTCTGTCCACCAAAAGTGTGCTCACTTTTTTTTATACATGTTTTAAAAAAAATCATACTCCTATTTATAAAGAATATATTTGGGATAACGAGTAAAGAATATATTTGTTAGATACTCAATTTTGTTATTAATGTAAAAAAAATATTCAAAAGTGAACTATTTAAATAGAACAAACATATTTTTTGTGGACCTAAAAAACAAGTGAGCACAATTTTGGTGGACGGAGGGAGTATCATTTAGCACTTAATAGTAATGTTCAAAAAAGATGCATATAAATGTCTTTAACATTAATTGAAAGCACTTATGATCGAGTAAAAATAATTCAATAATGTAGCAAATTTAACAATTAATCAATATAATTATTCATAGATAAGATGGACAAAGAAAAATGGATTGGAGAAAAGAATCTAGTGTGGCAGTGGTGTTGTTTATTTTTTTTACTATTTTTTTCTTAAACTTTAAGTCTAAATTCAACCATGTTAGTTGTCTATGATTTGCCTTTCTTATCTCTCGAGTTATTTTTTGGCAAAAATAATGTGTATTACAAAATTTTTGAGCAAACCATGTTTCGGATTTGTGTCTAACTAAACACAAAAAAGGGTACAACCTATAACCTCGAGCGCCTCAAACGCCTTTTAAAACTGAACAGATCTGAACAAACTTCAATTGAATGTCAGTAATTATCATCTATTATATACTCCCTCCGTCCCGGAAGTGTTTGCACCACTAAGTGGGCACACTTATTAAGAAAAAAGTGTAATGAGTGGAGTGTTGAGGGGTAATTTTGTAAAGTTATATGGATAAAGTAAAAAGGTGATTGGAAAGAGAGTAAAAGTAATGGCATTTTGTGTAAATATGTGAATATTGTGAGGGTGGAGTTTATTAGAGAGTTTCCTTTTATGGGTGTGCAAACAATAGTGGGACGGACAAATAAGGCAAGTGTGCAAACAGTTGTGGGACGGAGGGAGTAACTTACATTCATCCATAACCATTTATTTATTTATTATCAATAGCAAGTATCTGTAATTCTTCAGAACACTTCCTTTACATTTATACATTAAATCTAGAAATAGAGAGAAAATACCTTTGGATGTCTCTAAGAAAGGAGCGAATTTTAACCATGAGTACTTTAATTATTACCGATACAGCCCAAACCAAGTAAATCTAAAAAAAACACTTGTTATCATTTTAATAAAATTAAATGAAATAGGGGTAGAAATAAATATTTAGCATTAAGACATACCAATTGTGCAGACATACCAATTGTACGTTCTGTGTGGTTCTTCATTAATTGAATGCTCAATTGTGATACCAATTATTGAACATCTTCGAGAGGAGGCAGATCTAGTAGATGAATAGTAAGATTTTTTTATATGTGGAAGCTAGGGCAACATATGTATATATACATAGTTTAGTGGGCCGGATGGGGCAGTATGAGACTGACGTACTATTTAAACCTAGGGCAACATATGTATATATAATTTAAAATATATTTTTATTTTATTAATTCAAAAATCTTTGAAATAATATGTTGTAAATTTATGAATCACGTTTTTTTATAAATTTAAGTAAATAAAAAAGACAATTAATATTAGATGAAAATATAAATGCAAACTAATGATAATATTCAACTCTCAAAAAATAAATAAAATCAGAATTTGAAATTAAAAACAAATAGAGAAAACATAGTTTAACTTAACACATATAATATGAGATATATATTTTTTTAATACAAATATTCTTCATATAAATTACTTCCATAAATTTAAAAAAAATTATTTACTAAATCAATGATAGAAAATTATAAAAAACAACCCACTCCCATATATTTTGAGTTTCATATTAATAAATCAACATTTTAAAAATAGATATAATATGATACACTTAATATTAAAAAAATTCATAAAATTCAAACAAAAGATACATTATACTTTTACTATGATAAAATTTAGATTAAATGAAATATATGATTAAGTTAATTTATATATATCATGCAATTGAATGTATAGATACACTTGAATTTTAATGTTCAATTTACTCAGTTTCATATTTGACCAAATATTTAACCCAGATCATATGAAGATCAATTATATACAGTAAAATCTCTAAAAAAGAATACTCTATTAAGGAATAAACTGTATTTAGGAATAAAAATTCTATTAACGAATAAACTCTCTTTAGGAATAAAAATTCATGGTCCCAACTTGGGACCAGTTATAATTTGGAATAAACTCCATATTGTCATAATTCATATTTTTTCAAGTCCCAACATAAAGAAATACACCTCAATTTAGAAATAAATCATAATAATATATATAATTTTACAATAGATTTTAGTTGATTTAAAATACTTGTTCAAGGTTGATTGTGACAATGATTTAATCTTTTGTGTTGTAACCTTATCCTTCAACTTGTGTGTGCGCATTAGCTCGTCCACATGACCACATTCTTGTTGAACCCAAAACATTTCCAACTTGTCGAGTAAGCTTAAAACTTTTTCACATTAAACTTTTTGTACTTCTATGCTATCATCCTCTGGATTATTTTCCTCATTTTCTTGCATAATTCCTTCAATAATTTCTTCATCCGTTAAAGCATAAACAATTTGTTGCTCATTTGGATGATTAAGGAAAATATCCATCTCCATCTCGTTGGTGTAGTGAAGATCTTTTACCTGACTTTTCAACTCTTTAAGTAGTTTTTGATTCTCCTCATCCATTTCTACTAATTATACCATTATATAATATACATGCATTTAAAAAAACCATTATATAATGTACATGTATCTACTAATTATACCATTATATAATGTACATGTATCTACTAATTATACCATTATATAATGTACATGTATCTACTAATTATACCATTATATAATATACATATGTATTTAATAGAAATATTTTTTTGTGGTCCCAAGGATATGACTATAGAGAGGTTTTACTGTAGTTGCAACCAATTTCACTATTACTGCCTAATAAATTAGTCATACGTTGAGATGGAAATTTTTATGTTCCAAACTTGTGCATTCAATCTATATAGTTTCACTGTTCCTTAAATTTTGGCCTTTAATTTATTAAGTTTTTAAAATAAGTATTGATTAAAATATTAATTGATGAAAAATTCACATTTCAATTATTAAAGTTTGAATGATTCGTTGGTGAATTAATTTTATATGATCTAATATTTTATTAGAATGATATTCTATTGTTGGGAAGTATTAATTTTATTTTTGAGTCTTATGTTTAAAAATAAAACTCTAATTCTGTAAATTTTGAAAATTAAAAAAAATAGTACTTAATTCCATAATTTTCGAGTCTTATAAAACTCAATTTCTGTAAGTTTTAAAATTTTAAAAAGATATACTTATTTTCATAATTTTTGTAGTAGATTGTATTTAATGTTAAAAAAAATATTAATAATGTAATAACCTCATGATTATAGAAATTTTAACATGTCTTATTTGTTTAAAAGTATCATATATATATATATATAGTCGATTATTTAATTAATTAACAATTAAAATTTAAGAGAATTCAACATTCCTAATCAACGTTCTTTTTACTTGTTTGAAGAATAGTTTGTAAATATTTTTGTTTCCTATTTATGTGGAGAATATTGGAGTATTATTTTCTATTTATATGGAGAATATAATTTTATTTCCTGTTTATATTGTTTCATTTTTTATTTTATTTCCTATTTGATGCGTTAAAAAAGAATGCACAAGAATAATAATCTCGCATCTGGAATTCGGCGATCACAGGCTGGATTGTGGTTGAGCTCTTCGTCTTCAAAATGTCTCGACACCTGCAAATAAACCACCGACACCTGCAAGTCAGAACCGGCGATCTCATGGAAAAGAATAAAGGGAAATATGGCCTCCATAATATCAGTTTAGTATTCATGTTTTTCAGGATTAATTCAGGTGTGTTTCAGCTTATATCAGCGCGCCGGAAAGTATGTCAGGGAACTTTCAAGTGGATAAGTGTATCAGAATATTAGGATTATGTTGGTGTGATTGAATATCTCAAATAGCCCGCGAAGGGGCGTATAAATAGTACCTCTAGGGAAGGGTTGTCCACTTCCCCTCTTTCTCTCAACTGCCACAGTGGTGGGCGTAGTGGGTTTGTCCAAGGCCAAGTCTGCCTACACTAGCTCGTCCGAGCTCCGAGAAAAGTGGGGCACGTGTGATGTCTCTACACGCCCCTTACCCACAAAGTGGGGTTTATGCTTGATGCGCAAGTTCCGCGATTTGACTCTCCAGGACCTGGAGGCCCTCGAGAACCTCCAGGTTTGAAGTCTAGAAATATAGGTCCAATCCCAACAATTCCCCTGAAAAGGTGGAACGCTTATGACCTGTTCATCTTAGGACCGATTCTTGTCTTTCTCTGGCCCAGTGGTCTCACTCTTTGTGGGTTTGGGCCTGAACTAGGCCCAATCCATTATCTCAAGTGTCCAATATAAATATACCAATGATAGTCATCATAATAATCGATATAAGTAAATGAATAATTGTGTAATCATATCCAAACCTCAGCGGATATAACTCATCCGGACGCCACGTGTCATTTTATCATAGGACGACACATTTGTCCACATCAACCACTCCCCACTACTCTCGTAAAGTGGGTCACACTTATGAGAGTAGGTCAGGCGTCTAATTGATCTTCATATCTCCAGTACCTGTAGGGCCTCGGGGCTCTAGGCATGGTTTCAAATTCGAATCCAAGCAAATCCTGCTTCAAATATCAAGACACATATTATGTGAGTGTAACATTTAAAATCAGACCCTTCTCAAGGGCGTCATATCAAACCCTCATTAGGGGCGTCATTCAACATTTCTACATTTTTAGGACCTCGAGGTCCTCGAGAATACTCAGGCTCGAGCCTGTATTGAGTAATTCTCGAATATCGTATCAAGACTTTTCATAGGCGTCACATTCTGGAACATAGTCTATGTGAGTGTCAAATTCCGCTTTCATCATTTCGAAATCTCATGTACCTCGAGGTACTAGAGGTTATTCGGACTTCAATCCGGATTTAATTCCGCCTAAGTCTCGAACCGTGTCCCACTTAAGGGTCTCTTCGAATTTCGCGTGATTCTCTGTAACCGCCCAATCAAATCGGGTGTCTTGGTACACGCTATCATCATTAAGGCTCCTCTCTCTCTTCAGCCTTTACACTGCCTCGATCCTCTGAAACTTTTCAGGGAGTAAATAGGGCTTTAATCTGGGCCATCCATTTGGCCCATCCGAATCTTTTTCTGAACGATCTTGATCGTTCAATTTTTCCACCTTGATTTTCGAATTTATGACTCTTTCTCCAAGTCATTTACGCATTTCACAGTTTCGTTTCTGCTTGAACTTATCGTCAGTATCCAAGCATTCCGGCCCGTCGGAAATCCCTTCTGCAATTTCTTCTCCAGCCACTCGATTCAGGTATTTTCTTTGTACCTTCTTTTTATCTTCTAGACTATAGGGCTCTCAAACTCCTTATGTCTATCCATTCTGGTAGTGAATCTAGAGAGGCGCTCTCTGTCTACCAGTAACTTTGGTTCTGCGCCCGTTTTATAGTTTTTGATTACTAATCTTCACTTGGCGGAGCATGCATCGGGGTCATCTCAAATAACCCCTACTAAGATCGTATCGCCATCTTGACGTTTTTCCTTCTTCTTTCTCGGTGAGGATCCCTCACAGGGATGAAAGACCGAATTTCACTCCTACTCCCACTTTAGCCTTTTGGGATGCTCAAATACAAGTAGGTCTTAGGTTTCCCGTGCCTAATTTTTTATGTCGAGTTTCCACTCTATTTCGCATTCCACTGAATCAGTTCACTCCCAACGCCCTTAGGATGATGATTGGGTTTTATTCCCTAATCAAGGAAAATAGGGGAGAACCCACTTCCGAACTTTTTCTGAGTTAGTTCAGTTGTAAGCTTTTAGACGGTTTCTTCTACATCTGTGGTTGTGTCAAACACGTCTGTGTTTTCATGGAGAAACCTCCAGATGGGAATTTGGAGTGGAGAAATAATTGGTTTTTTGTAACTCCCCCTTCTCCATGGACTTTTCCGCATGCTAGCTGGGTCTATGAGAACCCTAGGGTTCGAGGCCCTCATCCCACTTCTGGTTCATCCCTTATAACATACCTGTCATGCTCAATCTCAATGCACATGCCCAAGCCCATAAGCCTTTTGATGTTTCTACAATTTGTAACAATCCGCGAGCATTATCCCACTTTGGTTTCAGCACCCAGGCATTCTCCCTTGGACCCACCGATGGTAATTCGTGCTCTTCTAGATTTCTCTCCACGTTAACTGATAGCTGTTTTAAGTTAACAAGTGCTAGTGGTTCTTTTTCAGATATGGACTGGCTGTCTCAAGTCACTCGTGATCCTGCTCCTGCAAGCTCGACTCAAACGTGCCCTGTTTTCGAAAGTTCTTCAAAAGCCGTAGCACCAGAAGCACCTGCGCCTCCAGCTCCCAGCTTAATTTCAAAGATGACTCGATCCTCCTCAGGCAAAATAGCAAGTACATGAGATCCTGCTCCCCCCGACTCCGGTACCTCCAGTAAAAAGACTAAGGGAAAGCAAGTCATGACTCCGTCAACACCCATCGACCTCGATCCCGAGATTGATGTCGGCTCCGATGCTGTTTCCCACTTCATATACCGATACCTTCCTTCGAATGCCATCCGTTCTCTAATGAGCATTCCTACTCAGGACAGGATGATTCAGGCAGCCCATTCCTTTTCCCGGGTAGGTTCATGTCTTAGTTGTTTTCAAAGTTTCTACACTTTGTCATTTTGTAACTCCATTTCAACGTTTTTAGTTTGGACTCCTCTTTTCCGACCTCTTCGAGCACACCCTTAGCTCCATCCAACAGAACGAGGTGTTTCAGGCTCGGATAACTCAGGAGTGCTCCCGTACTGAGGATCTCAGGGCCCAACTTGTAGCTATGAGGCAAGAAAGGGATAAGGTCAAGGATCAGGACCGTGCCCTTACCTAAGAAGCCCAACTCCTTCGTTCAAAGATTCAGAAGCAAGAGCAAGAACTTCCCTCCTCTGGGGTAAAAATATGCATCGATTCTCTCTTTATATCTCCTGAAGGGCAGTAGTTCTTAAAGACTCTTCATACGGGCTGGCTGGAAGCTTACCTCAGAAGCTCCAGCTTTTTGGGTGCCATGGGACGTTACATCCCTCACTTTGTAGATCATGGTTTTGACAAAGCCATTGCTCAGCACCAGGCGAAGGACTTCGATGGAGCATATAATAGGGGCACCCTCTTGGATGGCCTAACTCCTCCTCCAACATTCCCAGGCGATCCCAATGAGTTGATTACCACTCCCTGGTGGGTGCCTATTATGAGGAAGGTTGTTCAGGACCTGCAGAGTTCGGATGTGAAGCTTGAGGACCTGAAAGCCATGGAGTTTCCAGAATATCCACTGGTGGTGCCTTCTCCAGCCCCTTGTCTGAAGCTGCCCCGAATCACGAGGAGAACAGGGAGGTAGGAGGTGGATCGTGTGATCAAGCTGAGGTAGATGAGGTTGTTGTTGAACACTCCCCCAAGTCTTGAAGACTTTTATTATGCATTTTATTTCCTGCAATATCACAAACAATTTCTTTTTGCTGTAATATTTAAACAATTTCCAAGGTTTCTCATAACCTTGTGGTGGTTTTGGAGCTGTTTATGCTCCCGTTTTGGTGAGGCTTTCATGCCTCTTTGAATGGTGGGGGATTTTCTCATCCCCCATTTTGATTATGGATGTTGGAGGTCTTCGAGCCTCGTAATCTCATATTTGCTCATCTGCTTTATATGCATTCTCTGCTCATGATATTATTTCAATATCTCAGCAAAGTGTTTTAAGTAAGTCAACTATGTCTCATAACTTTATTTAAAACATCTCAATAGTGTTAGCACATGTAGGCTTCAAGGTTTTAAACAATGATTCGAAATACATCATTATTCAAAGATGTAAGTAGAGTAGAAGTAAAAAGTAGCACTTCTCACTCACTTTGTTGATTTTGTGGCTTGTTGTCTTCGAAGGGTTAGGTATAGTGCCCGTTCACCCCCCTCAAGCCTCGAAGTCTATCATCAAAGACTCAAATCCGGAGTATCTCTTACTTCCGTCAGCTGCTCAAGTTGTAATTCAATCTGAAGTGTCTCTCACTTCATTCTTTGTTCCAGCTGCTCAAGCTGTGATTCAATCTGAAGTGTCTCTCACTTCATTCTTTGTTCCAGCTGCTCAAGTTGTGATTCAATCTGAAGCATCTCTCACTTCGTTCTTTGTTTCAGCTGCTAAAGCTATGATTCAATCTGAAGTGTCTCTCACTTCGTTCTTTGTTCCAGCTGCTCGGGCTGGATGTGTTTGCTAGTTAACAACATGCCTTTGGAAATTGGCGTATATTACTCGTGCATCTGGAGGTCCTCGATGTGTTCGAGGTCTAGACCAGGATTTTCAGGGGCATTAGCCTCCCACTGCACCTTGTAAGGATGCCCATGTTATACCCTTTAAGGTGTCAAGTCGAACCTTTTCGAGGTGTTGAATATCATACCTTTTCGAGGTGTTGAATCTCACATCCGAGAAGGATGCCAGCTTTAGATCCGTTAAGGATACTAATTCGAATCCATTTGAGGATGTTAGTTTAGATCCATATGAGGATGCTAATTCGAATCCATTTGAGGATGTTAGTTTAGATCCATCTGAGGATGCTAATTCGAATCCATTTACGGATGTTAGATTCGGACCCGCGAGGGGCGTCGAGTTCATACCCGCAAGGGCCGTCAAGTTCAGATCCATTCGAGGACGTTAGTTTAGACCCGCGATGGGCGCCAGTTCAAATCCATCTAAGGACGTCAGTTTAGACCCGCGAGGGGCGTCAGTTCAGACCTGCGAGGGGCGTCAGTTCAAATCCCTCTAAGGACGTCAGTTCAGACCCGCGAGGGGCGTCAAATTCAAATCCATTTAAGGACGTCAGAATTTTGATTAAGATACCAAAAACCCTTAAGACATGCCAATAGATAAGTCAAATTTAAATGAACATGTTTCAGGAATGTTGGAACATGTAATCTAAGGCTAGTTGAGAAGCTGGAATGTTAGGCATCTCTTAGTATATTAGATGCACAAGTTGAGGGGGAACTTATATCTAGAAGATCACAAGAATCAAGTCCCCTCAAGGCTCAGAATAAAATTGACCTTAAGTCTGCTGAAAGTACCCAATGGACAACTGTGCTGATCAAGTCAGCTTAGTTATGTTGCAACCTATCTGAAGATCAATTGAATAGAATGCATCATCAATACCAAGTCTACTGATGTATATGTCAAAGCTCAGAAGGTTTGAACAGCAGAAATGTCTCAGAACACTTGAACCAGAACAGTTTCAAGACAAGTCCAACTGTGCTGATAAGGTCAAAGCTACTGATCTGAATCCATGAATGCTCAAAGACCATCAAGAGATATGCATGGAAGGAGAAAGAGCCAAGTCATCTGAAGAGCAAGGCCAACATTGCTGATAAGAAAACTCTGCTGTTTCTGATAAGCAGAACTGTCCAGATGATAAGTCTATGTTTGATCAAGTGAATCTTGAAGTCATACATTGGGAAGAGTGCTTCAAAGTCAAGACAAAGTGCTCACAGCCGTTTACTTCCCAAATTAAGGACATGTCACTATCAAGAAACTGTCTTCCAGTTGCATAGTTCAAGGAAGACAAATATAGGCAATTTGAGGCTGTCTTTCCAACGGGCAAATCCTCAAATTGTTCTATAAATACATAAAGTGTGGACACCATTGAAGGCATCCAACTATCCTGCAAATCTAGAGGAAATTACAAGCTTACAAGCCTTCAAGCTTTCTTAGAACATTCATAGTTTCCAGAAACACTTCATCTAAGCTGAACTTCATTGTATATCCATACAAGCTTAGAGAGATATCCTATCCTTTTACACTGAGTTCATTGTAAAGGATATCTCAACCTAGTTGGAACCAACATCAACCCTTATACCTTTCCAAAAGAGAGATAGAAGGTTGTTGTAGTAGAAGTGGTAGGAATTGATTGTTGAGAGAAGAACAGTTCAATTCTGAGTTGAGAGAGAGCACTAGGACTCTGATATCCTAGGGATCAAGGCACCAAGGAGTGGTGTGGTTTATCAAGTGCACCTTGGTACTATAAAACAAGTAATTCCAATAATGAAGGAATTATCCTGTTCAATCAGGGAAAGTGGATGTAGGAGCTTGAGTCTCTGAACCAATATAACTCTTGTGTTGATTTACTTTCAAGTACTTACATTCAAACAACATATTTAAACATTGCACACAAACTGACCTTTCAAAGACATACATTCAAGACTGTGCAAAACTGTATTGGGACAAGTCCCCTGAAAACCAGTTTAAATGTTAAGAGGATTTCAGTAATTAAAAGGAGTTTAAACTAAAGGGCCAACCACTATTCTGCACATAAAACTCATTTAGATAGTGATTCAACTAAGTACTCAATAATACTTAGTAGTTTGATTATCTTTTAAAAGTTAATTTTATCAGAAGAGTTGTCCAGGACAACCTTGCTGAAGCCAATTTGATTAAAGTTTGAAAAAGATTTGCATACAAGTGTATTTCCCACCGCCCATACACTTGATATATACTCCATTCAGGACCAACAAGTGGTATCAGAGCAGGGGTTCAAAGACCATTGCTTCTGAAAATCCATTTGATTTTCAAAGACACATTTTAGTGTGGTCACTGAACTGATCTTTCTGAAATCTTATTATCTATTGTCTAACACTTTCTTGTCTGAGAAATGGCTGACAATATCAACAATGTTGTTGTTCCTCATGATATGGTTCAAGGAATTAACAATATGGCTCCTCATCCAGTCAATCACATTTCACATCATAAATTGCCAATGTTCTCAATAGAAAATTATGATTTCTGGAAAATCAGGATGAGAGCTCATCTTGCCTGCCTTCATAATGAGATGCTGAGAGTCATCACAAGGGGTCCATTAATATTTACCCAAGTTAATCCCAGAATCACTCAAGCTCAAAGAGATGATGTAAGGGAGGAGATCCCCAAGGATGAAGATGATCTCACCACAGAAGAGAAAATGAGAGATAATCTCAATTATCTAGCTGTGAACACTCTCTACCAAACAATTCCAGATGCAATAATAGTGAGAGTCTACCACTGCACAACTGCCAAAGAAATTTGGGACACCCTTGCTGAGATGTGTGAGGGTACATACAAAATCAAGGGGAACAAGCTCCAGGTTGCTGTGCAGAAATTTGAGCAGTTCACAATGGTACCTGAGGAGTCCATTGACAAGTTTGCTGGTAAATTCACTGACATCATTAATGAAATCAACTCTCTGGACAAGGTGTACTCCAAGAGAGAAGTTGCACTAAAGATCCTAAGAAGTCTCACTCAAAAGTGGGATGTATATTATGTAATGATGCACAAATACCAAATATCTCTCCACCATGCCCATGCAACAAATCTTCTCAGAACTCAAAGCCTATGAGTTTGACCTCAACAGAAGAAAGCCAATTGAGGAAGAGTTAGCCCTCATGGCAAAACTGCTAAAACTGAGATGTAGTCCACTCCAAGATCATCAAAGTCAGTCTCAAAGGCTGAAATGAAGGAAGAGTTAACCCTCATGGCTAGGAGGTTTGACAAACTCAACTCAAGGTTTGGTAGATACAAGAAATTCTACCAAGACAACAAGGTCAGGAGAAGGTACAACTCTCTTGAAGCCAAGGCTGAGGACAAAAGGCCTGAAGAAAGGAGATCAGAGGACAAGTACTCTGATAGGAGAAAGTCCAGCAGAGCTGAACCTTCATCATCCAGAAGAAGAGATGAACCCAAGAAAGATGATGATGAAGACCTGTGCTATAATTGCAAAAGGAAATGGCATTTTCAGTATGATTGCCCTGAGCTCAGCTCTAAAGAAAGAAAGGAAAGACAAGCTAAAAGAGACAAAAAGTTCACCAATAGAAAACCCATGATGGCTGGTGATGAGTCTGAGAGTGCTGAAAGCTTCAACTCTTCTGATGATGGACTGTTCTCAAACAGTGATGATGATGATGTGTGCAACATGGCCATAGAAGATGATGAGGCATCTTCTACTTCAAGCTCACCATAATTCCTATCACAAAACACTAGTGAGGTCAACCTAAAACTTTCATTTGGAAAGTTGATGGAAGATTTCACTAGATTACAAGAATTTCATGATAATTGTGTGAGAGAGAATGAAAGGCTATCCATTGAACTTGCAAAACCTTCTGAATCAGTGGTTGATGCCAAGTCGACTGAGTTGTATCAGCAAGTCTTGAGAGAACTTGATGAAGCTTCTCTCAGGATAGTTGACCAACAAAAGCAGATTGATGAGCAACTACTTATTCAGAAGAGAAAAGACTTTGAGCTCAAAATTCTTCAAGCTAAACTTGATAACCTCTCACATGAATATGATATTCTTAAATCAAGTGAAGAGAGCCTGAAAATTAAGATGTCTGCAATGAATAAATCCTCTAGAGCAATAGAGGAAATTCAAAGCTTCCAAAGACCTATGGCTCAAAAGATTGGATTGGGATATGATCCATTCGAATCTTCACCTTATCTTAGTGTTGCTTCAACAAGTAACACTAAGAGAATCTTTGTTAAGTCAGTGGCACAACAAGCTGAAAATGAAATAATTCAGCCACTGAATAAAGGAAAGGGCAAAATGCAAGAAGTGCCCACTCAAGTATTTCAGGGAAAAAGGCCCATACCTAAGGAAATGGCCAAAGCCCCTGAATACAAGATGAATGGTGTTCAGCAGAGTAGGCCCAATGGAAGGGTAACTCATATGAACAACATTCAGAGAGTTGTCCAAGGTATGTTCAGCCTAGGTCAACTCCCCTTAGGAAACCTCAGCTGAACAGACCTAAGGTCAACTCTCCTTATGGGTATAATAAAATGAGACAACCCAAACCCTTCATGCCAAAGGGTAATGGTTATCTATATGCCCATCCTCAAAGATTCCCTCAAGTAGCACAAAGAACTCATAAGTTCAGGAGAAATGACAACTCTCCTGAAACTTACAAAGTTAACACTTTTACGCATTCTTTCCCAAAGGCATTTAAGGGAAAAATTGTGTATGTCGATGCTAGAGGAAAAAAACTTACCCACCTTGAATCAATCAAGGTAATTAGGCAAGTTTGGGTTCCTAAAGGTAAAGCTAACCTCTCAGGACCCAAAATTCAAATGGTACGTAAAGTTTGATAATTGCAGGTACCTAAGGGCCACAAGTAGATGAGGAGCATGAACAAAAAGACAGCTTGGTACTTGGACAGTGGATGTTCAAGGCACATGACTGGAAACAAAGATCTCCTCACTGATTTTATTGAACAAGAAGGCCCTAATGTCACCTTTGGAGACAGCTCACAAGAAACTACAAAAGGTTATGGTACCTTGATAATTGGTAATATCAAGGTATCTAATGTATCTTATGTGGCTGGTCTCAAATATAATCTCCTAAGTATAAGTCAGTTATGTGATAAAGGATACAATGTTGAGTTCACTAGTAATAAGTGCTTAATCAAAGATAACACTCAACAAACCCTACTGACTGGAACTAGGAAAGGTAATGTGTATTTTGCTGACTGGGATAAGTCTACTAATGCTGCATGCTTTATTGCTAAGAGCTCAAATGAACAAAGTTGGTTATGGCATAAAAGGCAAAACCACCTGAACTTTAAATCCATGAACAAGCTTGCTAGAAATGCATTAGTTAAAGGACTGCCTAATGAAGTTGTTGGTCCCTGAACGAGTAATGAATGGGTATAAAGTCTAGAGGGGAGGGGTGAATAGACTTTAAAACTTTTTCGATTAAAGAGTTAAGACCTCTTCTGATTTTCTATGTCTGCTGGACTACAAGTAATCTGATAGAGTGTTTATATGCGGAAGTGTGTAGGCCTTTTTATTTAGACTCGTTCGAGTGTTCTTTTGAAAAACTCAATTAGGTGTTTAAATGAAATACTCAGCTGATGCTGGTTTGAAACAAAGGTGGCCTTGTTTGCAAAAATATTTCAAATCACAATATGCACTATGATAAGATAGATATATGTAAATGAACTGAAATGTAGAGTGCAGAAAGTAAATAACACCGTAGATTTATAGTGGTTCAGATATACGATCCTACGTCCACTCTCACGTTCCAAACGTGAAGTTAATCCCTTAATTTCCCGAAAATTAAAGGGGCTTGTCCTTTATAGTCCCAAGAGAAGGACTTTGAGATCTGAGCAATTCCAAACTGCTTTGAGAGCACTTGCACTCCTACAGGGGTTCAAAAACTAAACCTTACGGTGGGGGTTTTGGGTTTTTGAATGGATCCAACTAATGGTTCAAGATTATAAAATGCTTAACCACTATGCCTAAATCAAAGGATTTACAATTTGAATTTGGATTCAGGTTCTTTGGTTGGATGAGGAAATAACTTAAGAGCTAAAAGTATTCTAGTGCTTTTCTGGCTCTTGAGAATTCTTATAAGTGTGTTGTTTTTTTTTTTTTTTTTTTGGCTTGCTTGCTTGAATAACTTCAGAATTCTTGCTTGATATTTCCGTGGTTGTTCTTCCTCATCTTCTTATATTTATAGGGAGGATTGATATAACTAGCCGTTGGAGTTGACTAGCCGTTAGCAATCTTTCCTTGTTGTTTGTTGATTCCAGCTGATTTGATCTTGATTGCTTCAATTCTGGGATCTTTGTCAATCTTCTATGTATGGTTAGTCTTCATTTGAATTTCATAAGATGACTTTGGAATCAGCTGAGTCTTTGACGAGCTACTAGTCTGCTGATCTTCTCTTATAGTCGTCTGGTTATCTCGTCTGGCCTGGTATCTTCTGTCTTCTTATGTCAGATGAGTAGTACTCTTCTGATCTGGAACAATACTTGTGCTGACTTTGGCCATTTTCGACTTGGTCTTCATCAGTTAAGTAGGTATACAAACACCTTACTTATCTGATCTTCAAGGATCTTCTAGTCTTCATATCTTCTACTCTTCATCTCTTGAGATTATGCATGTGGACTTGGACTGTGCTAATCAGCTGAGATACATACAGCTGATTACAGATATCAACTGATCCTATTACATGTATTTTATAAACTCTAAGTGTTTTGGCCATCAAAACTATCCTAACACATGGAGGGGCTTAGGGTGAATTTATATCCTAACAGAAGTGTTCATTAAAGAGCATGTTTGTAAACCATGCCAAGAAGGAAAACAAATTAAAGCTTCATTTAAAGGCAAACCAGTCATCTCTACTGAAAGGGTACTTGAACTATTACATATGGACTTATTTGGACCAATTACCCCTGCAAGCATAAATGAAAGAAACTACACATTGGTTGTAGTAGATGACTTCTCTAGGTTCACATGGGTAGTTGTAGATGTTGTTAACTCTTAAATGCTTTAACATTATCAACAACATCTTAATTTGACCTTCCTTGATTTATTCTAAGTCTTTTCTGAAATGTTAAATTAAATGTTGTACTAAATGCTCTCACATTCAGGCACGATTCCAGAAGGTTCTACAAGAGTCTGGAACATGGAAGAGTCCAGAATGTTGCAGAACGTGATAGAAGAGTTTAGAGCATTGTAGAACGACCTGGAAGATGGCAGAAGGATCTAGAAAGATCATGGAGGTTGAGGTCCTAAAAAATAGGATCTCTTAATGGAAGGATCTAGAAGCTGTGTATTTCTCTATAAATACCGCATGAGTCTTTCATTTCAAAGTATGCACTATTCGAGTAACACCTTCTTGAGAGTTCAACCCTAGTTTGGAGTTATGGTCAGTAGTTGTATCATTTAACGTACGCCGAGGGATACCACACCTTCTAGTGTACTTAGTTCTAGTCTTGTATCGAGTGAGAGTGAATCATAGATCAGATTAGTTCTTTAGACAGTGTTCTTACACTTAAGTCTATTTACAGATTCAGGCACCTGCCTCGATCTTAGTTTCTGTTTGTGGAATGTTGAAGTAATTGCTGAGACATTTCACACGACATTTTTGTGTATAACTTAGGAACTAAGTTATTGTTTCGCCGTAAGGCTTAGCATAGGTTTTGTTATTAATAAAATCTATGTTAAAAATTATTCCATTGTGTTCGTATTGTGTTTTAGTGTTTTAGACTTCCGCTGTGTACTGTGTACTGTGTTTAATTATTCACATTCTGTTAGAGTTAATGCTACACTAATTGTCACAACATTCAGTGTAACATTGTTCTGTTTTTTTACTTAAACACTAGATACCATCCCCCCACACACTTTCAGTTGGTATCAGAGCCGATACCTGACGACACTAGGTTTAGATCCTTGTTTAAAAGTGTGTTTTAGTTTATGTTAGCAATGGAAACACATCACATATCCACAGCACTTAGGCCACCCGTTTTAGATGGTTCAAATTATGCTTATTGGAAGCCTAAGATGCGTATGTACATCAAGTCAATTGATGAACGTGCTTGGAGGACTGTTCTTACAGGTTGGGACGTACCAAAGAATCCAGCAGATGCCGATGGTGAAATTCAACTCAAGAAAGAAGTTGATTGGACAACCGATGAGATAACAACAGCAGGATACAATTCTAAAGCTTTGAATGCTATTTTTACTTATGTTGATACCTCTATGTTTAAAATTATATCTAACTGTTCTACTTCTAAGGATGCATGGGACAGGTTACAAGAGCATTGTGAAGGTTCCGATAGTGTTCGAAGGACAAAGCTTCGGATGTTGGGGACAAAGTTTGAGAATCTCCGAATGAGGGAAGATGAAACAATTTCATCCTATAACGAAAGGTTAAGTGAGATTATTAACGAATCACATTCTCTTGGTGACCCTATTTCTAATGTTAGAGTAGTACATAAGATATTAAGGTCTGTTCCTAAAAGATTCGATGCTAAGATTTGTGCTATTGAAGAGGCAAAAGATACTGATAAAATGAGTCAAAATGAATTAGTGAGTATTCTTAGAACTTATGAAATAAACACTAATCAAATTGATGAAACTAAAGATGATAAGAAAGTTGTTGTTTTTAAAGGAGAGACATCAAACAAATCTGAGATTCAGCCTATCATTACTGAGGTTGATTCAGATGAAGAATTGATTGATGAATGCCTTAACAATCCTGACAACATTGCCCTTCTTACAAAGCATTTTAACAAATTTCTTAAGAAGTCTATGCATAAATCTAAAGGAAATATACAACCTAAGATCCAAATCAACACATCAACACCACAACCAGAAAGGAGGAAGAGTCAATTCACACCAAGACCATCAAAGAGTGAAGGTAAACCAAGGTATGATCCTGAATTTAGAAAATCAGTTCAATGCAATGCATGTTCTGGATATGGTCACTATGCAAATGAGTGTGCCAATACCAGACTGAAGCAAAAACTGAATTTTAGTGCTACCTTGAGTGATGAATCTGATAATGATGATCTTGATGAGTTTAATGAAAGAGAAAGTGCTCATTTTACTAGAATTGATTATAATGATTCCTCAGATGATGATCTGGATGATACAGATTCTGATGTTGCACTAGATGTCTTCACATCTACAGTAACATCAAAACAGAGTCACCCAGATCTGAACTGTTTTAATGGTTTTGTTGATAATGCAGGAAAAAGGATTGATGATGAGACATATCAGAAGTTGTTAGATGATTGGAACTCTCAGAAACTCACTCTGAATTCTTTGAATAAAGAGAATGAGAATCTGAAAGACACAATCACTAAGCTAGAAGTCTTACTTACCAGAAGAGATCTTGAAGTTTGTAAACTGAAGGAGAAATTGATCAACTCTACCTTAAGTTTCAAAAAGTTTTCCAAGAGTGCTTCTGATGTGAATGATGCTATAGCTATAGGTAAGTCTAATAATTATGGTTTAGGTTATGATGGTGAAACTGCTTCTATTTCTGAAAATTTTAGAAAACCTGTGAAATTTTTGAAGGCAAATGCTAGCACATCTGGTGTAACATCTGCACAAACAGATTCTCACAAGGTTGAAAGGAAGTACATTTGTCATTATTGCTTTAAATATGGTCATATTCGTCCCTTCTGCTTGAAAATGTTTAAAGATTTGAGAGCTGAGTTTATGCCATCCAGAATGTCTTCACATCCTAGGAAACATTCTGTGAAATCTGCATGGAAACCAAAAGTTACCTGTAATGTTGTTCACACATCCTTGAAAGCATGTTTACCTGGTCTATGGTATTTTGATAGTGGTTGTTCTAGACATATGACAGGACAAATAGACTACTTATCTGATTATGTGACCTTGAATGGTGGTAATGTTACATATGGTGGTGGATCAAAAGGAAAGATAATAGGAAAAGGAACTTTGAATGTTAAAGGTTTTCCTAAGCTTAAAAATGTTTTGCATGTTGATGGCTTACTTGCTAATCTGATTAGTATTAGTCAACTTTGTGATGATAATTTGCATGTAAAATTTGACAAAGAGTCTTGCTGTGTTCTTAATGAAGATGATGATTGTGTAATGACTGGTACTAGGTCTGCAGATAACTGTTATCTTATTGGAACTAATGTATGCAATTTGTCAAAACATGATGAGAATGTCTTATGGCACCAAAGATTAGGACATGTAAATTACAGGGCAATGAAGAAACTAATCATATCAGATGCAATCAAAGGAATACCTAAACTGAGCTTCCTGAATACCACTGTATGTGGATCATGCCAGAAAGGTAAACAGGTAAGAGTGCCGCATAGAATGCTGTCACATTGTTCTACACATCGATATTTTGAATTGTTGCACATGGATTTGATGGG
This sequence comes from Galeopsis tetrahit, assembly GCA_963675135.1. Lineage (NCBI taxonomy): Eukaryota > Viridiplantae > Streptophyta > Magnoliopsida > Lamiales > Lamiaceae > Galeopsis > Galeopsis tetrahit. The sequence continues at coordinate 47,275,691 of OY776126.1, read as the reverse complement.
TCCTATAGAAACTGAAAGCATTGGAGGTAAGAGATATTCCTTAGTTGTGGTAGATGATTTTTCTAGATATACTTGGATTGAGTTTTTAAGAGATAAATCTGAAACATTTGCTGCTTTTAAAGTTCTCTATAAAAGGTTCAAAAATGTGTTTAACTTGAAAGTTGGCCGTATTAGAACTGATCGTGGTAGGGAATTTGAGAATAGCATGTTTAATGATTTCTGTGATAAGAAAGGTATCTTGCAAGAATATTCATCTCCTAAAACTCCACAACAAAATGGAATTGTTGAAAGAAAGAATAGAACTTTACAAGAAATGGCAAGAGTCGTGCTTTTATCTAAAAGTCTTTCTAAAAGATTTTGGGCTGAAGCATAGAATACAACATGTCATATTATTAATAGAGTTTATATTCGATCTGGTACTAATCAAACACCTTATGAGATTCTGAATGTTAGAAAACCAAGTGTGAAATATTTTCATGTATTTGGTTGTGTGTGTTATATTTTGAATGATAGGGATCAACTTCACAAGTTTGATTCTAAAAGTGATAAAGGTTTCTTTTTAGGCTATTCTAGAAATAGTAAAGCTTATAGAGTTTATAACCTTAGGACTAACACTATTCAAGAATCTGTTAATGTTGTGTTTGATGATGATAAAGGTCTTACAGATGATAAAGATGAAGAAGATATATCACAAGTCACTGACAATTCTGAGAATACACTGAAGTCTGATATATCACAAGTCACTAACACATCTTACTGACCAGTATGTTCCCAAAACGAATCCTTCTTCAAGAATGGGGAAAAGTCATCCTACTGACCAGATCATAGGCGATGCTACTGTTGGAGTGCAAACAAGAGGAAGAATAAGACCGAATAAGGTAGATGTGGTAAGAACAATATGCATGTCTTCTATTTGCAATATTGTGAATGTTGGGTGTTACTATTCTGAAATTGAACATAAAAGTGTGAATGAAGCATTAACTGATGAATATTGGATAAATGCTATGCATGAGGAACTTAATCAGTTTGAAAGAAATGAAGTTTGGACACTTGTTCCAAGACCTAGTCATATTAATGTCATTGGAACAAAGTGGATTTATAAGAATAAAACTGATGAGTCTGGAAACATTGTTAGGAACAAAGCTAGGTTAGTTGCACAAGGTTACACCCAAGTTGAAGGTGTTGATTTTGATGAAACTTTTGCACCCGTTGCTAGGATAGAATCTATTAGATTATTGCTAGCAATTGCATGTTTTATTGACATTACACTACATCAAATGGATGTAAAAGCTGCATTTTTAAATGGCATATTGAATGAAGAAGCATATGTAGAACAGCCTAAAGGTTTTGAAGATCCACAATACCCGGATCATGTGTACAAACTAAAGAAAGCATTGTATGGTCTAAAACAAGCTCCTAGAGCATGGTATGGTAGGCTTACGGACTTTCTTTTAGAATATGGATTTATTAGAGGTGAAGCTGATAGGACTTTGTTTATTAAACATACTGGAGAAGATTTACTTATTGCTCAAATATATGTTGATGATATTGTGTTTGGTTCAACTTGTGATACAATGCTGAACAAATTTGTTGAAGCAATGACATCAACATTTGATATGAGTATGGTTGGGGACTTGAATTATTTTTTAGGTCTTCAAATCAAGCAATGTAAGGATGGTATTTTCTTCTCTCAAGGTAAGTATGCTAAAAACTTAGTCAAACGGTTTGGTCTTGAAAACTCAAAAGTAATGAAAACACCTATGGGTTCTACTTTTAAACTTTGCAAAGACAATGGTGGAAAGGATGTTGATCCAACATTGTATAGATCCATGATAGGTATTTTACTTTATCTAACCTCTAGTAGACCTGACATTATGTATAGTGTGTGTGTTTGTGCTAGGAACCAAGCTAATCCAAAGGAATCTCACCTGAATGCAGTGAAAAGGATTATCAGATATGTTTCAGGTACAAGTGAACTAGGAATATGGTACACTAAGGACACCAACAACACATTGATTGGATACAGTGATGCGGATTGGGCTGGAGATATTGATGACAGAAAGAGTACAAGTGGAGGATGTTTCTACATGGGAAACAATCTTGTGTCTTGGCAGAGCAAGAAACAAAATTGTGTTTCTCAATCCACTGCCGAGTCTAAATACATAGCTGCAGGAAGTTGCTGCACACAGCTATTGTGGTTAAGTAAGATGTTTCATGACTATGGAATTGAAAATAATATCCTCACAATTTTCTCTGATAACACAAGTGCTATTAACATATCTAAGAATCCGGTACAACACTCACTCACTAAGCACATTAGCATTAGACATCATTTTATGAGAGATTTAGTGGAGAAGAACATAGTTAAGTTGGAATATGTGCCTACTGAATATTAAAATGCTGATATTTTTACTAAGGCTCTTGACCATGAGAGATTCTCATTTTTGAGGAAATCTCTTGGTATGTGTAATATCTGAATAATTCTTTAGAGGATGTTGTCACAAATGCGGTAGCATTTGGGACAACAGCCTAAGGTGATATAGTTATTATAGATTTGATTTATTTCTTATTTTCGTTAAATAATTCCTTTGTAAAATATTCTTGAATCTGAAATTTGTTTGTGCAAAAATAGGCATGTACTACACCTCTCAAAAGCTTGAAAAAATTGAGAATGTTACAGCATACTAAAAGATGTACCAAATTCACTGAGTAACTATGGAGCACGGAGTTCGCTACTACGATGCCTTCTTTTCAAAAGGTGAATTTTGGTAAAAATATCAAGAGGTTCGTAATCCATTAAGTAAGTATGGGGCACGTAGTTCGCTGCTACGATGTACTCTACAGGAACAATGGATCAATACGAATTAGATGCTGTAGCACAAAAAGAAGAAATGCAATGAAAAGAAAAATGCTAAAAAACTGGCTACATTGGATAGGTAAAACCTGTGAAAAACCAATGTTGAGGTGTATGTCAAATCCTTGAGCACAACATTACATGATTCAATTATATTTTTATAAGTTGTAATTATTTAATCAATTGTGGAAATTTATTTTATTTATTTATAATTATACTAACCACGTTCTTTTATTATTTCAGATTATACACATTTTTATTCTTTTTATTAATTCTAGAATATTCTTAATTTAATTAATTTATTACTTAAGATTTTACCCCACTAACTCACCCATGATTTACTTGTGGCTGAATTTGTGGAGCATTATCCATTCAATCTAGAATTTTCTTTAAGTCAAGCCTTAAATCACACGTACATTATTCCAACTACTAAACTCTCTCTATATAAATACTCCCATTTCATGTTTTTGTCTAAGCTTTGTAATTAATTGAGTAAGTTGAGTATTAATTTTGCAGATTTGTTATTAGCTAATTGTGTGTCTCGATTCTTGTGTTGATTCTTTTCGAATTCTTGAGTTTAAATGGCAAGAAACAAGAAAACCCACTCACAGAAACCAAACTCTCCCAACTCACAACAATCATCTTCATCTCTCTCGAATCTTCACACTCTAGCTTCCATGGCTGCTTCACACGAAAACTCACCCCCAACTGCCGCAACCGTCGCACCCACTCCAGCTACTCCGACAACTATTCACATCCCAAACCAAGCTACACTCTCCGAGCTGAGCCAGGCGGTTGAGAATTTTTCTCAATCGATGAGATCACCTAATCCACCCATCCTCACGATTGGTGATTTATCCATTGACATCTCTCACTACTTGCGCACCCAAGAAGTAATCACTACTGCACCTTCTTCATCCACAGTCGAAAAGCCCCAAATTCCGAGCCCTAACGCTGAAACAGAGGCCCCGACTGCTGCCTCTATGGGGGAGAACGAAAGGGAGATCGAAGAGTCCCCTGTTGCTGAGTCAAAGGAGCCGTCGAATGCGGAGACATCCGACAATGAGGACGCTCAAATGGAGGATGCTGAAGAATCCGATAAAACCGACTCTGACATCTCGAAGTCGGACTCTGAACCGATTCCTTTCAAGAGGAATGCTGAAGAGAAGAAGAGAAAGAGGATCCCAGTTCCAAGAAGACGATCAGGTCGAGTTTTTACTCGAGTTGATTACTCAGACTCTTTGAGGAAGAAGAAGAAGCTAGGTGGTGATGTTGCTGAACCAATTTAGGTATTCTCTGAATCTGAAGAAGAAGTGGTGATTGAGAAGCCAACTAAGAAGAAAGCTGATCCTAAGGGGAAGGGAAAGGGAAAGGCAAAGGTTGATGTTGTTCGAACAATGCCTGAAGAACCAGAACATGATTCTGATTCTGAAATGGAGGTTTGTCTCAGGGATATGCAGCAAGCCTTGAAGAAGAATGCTGCCTCACATGCTGAATCAAGTGCTCCAGCACCAGAACCTGATGATGGAGGTGATTCAAGCAGTGCAGCTTCTGACAAAAGCTCTGAAAAAGAAGCTGATTCCAGTTCTGAGGAGGAGAAAGAACCAAGCTCAAAGGAATGTACTTCTGAGGAAGGTAATTCTTAAACTGAAGTAGATTCTGATATTGATGGATTGGTTGATAAGATAACTAAGTTGTCTAGGAGAAAACTGTTGATGGAAAGGAGAATTCATACTTCTGATTTTGAGAGTAAGAATTTAATTTAATTCTTAGAGGATAGAAAACTGATGAAAGCTCTGACTTTGTGTGATACATTTGTTTCTGATTGGGTGTATGAATTTTATGCATGTCTGAGGAAGAGTAATGGTAGGAGGAGTTCCCGTTGGTATGGAAATATACAGTTTAGGGGGAGTATAGTTCCATTTACACCAGAGTTGATTAATGACTTCTTAGGTATAGAACCAGTACTTTATGATGATGAACCTGATTTGGATGTTGTTACTGCTTCTATGACTGGTGGTTTGTTGACTAGATGGAGAAATGGAATGTTGGCCAAGGACCTTACTTCTCTTTATTCTGTGTTGCATAAATTGATAGTTTATAATTGGATACCTTCCACCAACTCAACCAAAGTGACAAAGGATCAAGCAATCTTGCTCTATAGGATAGTGGTTTTGAAGAAGTTTAACTTGGGATTGACTATTTTCCACCACATGATGAAGTTTAGTGGTGACATTTCTGATAAAGGCAACCTTCCATACCCTGTGCTTATTTGTTCATACTTGAAGATGCATGGTTTTAGCCCTAAGAAGACTGAAGTTCTTAGAGGTAAGGTTCCTTTATACACCATTTCACCTGGTTTGCTCATTGGTGAAAGAGTGAAAGATCTGCCCTTGCACAATCCTGAAAGTTCTTCTCAAAGACCAGCTCCTGCTCAACCTCAACCTCAACCCACATCAGCATAGAGACCTGAACAGAACACAGCTGCACCTAATGCTGCACCAGATGCTGAGAACTTTGGTAGTAATTTTGATACCATGTTCTCTGTTCCCAGATCTTTTATATTATTGCAGTTACAACACTTACATGACCAGATTGATGAACTCCAATTCATCAAAGACAAGTGGACCAGGCTACTTCCCACTACAACAGGGGGAGTACTACCTTCCACTTCAGCTAGAACTTCTGGAGTTGTTATTGAAGAGTTGGATCCTGAAGTTGGAGGTGTACCTGATGCTGCTACAGAGAATGGAGGAACTGCTGTTGCTAACAATGTTGTTGCACTCTTTGCATCAACTTGTTTTATTGAGGAACCAGAGGAGGCTGATGAAGACAAGTTTGCAGATGCTGCTGAAGATGATGAGGATATGGAAATCCTCTATGCTGATATCTAGAACAGATGATGCAAGACAGGGGGAGTACTGAAGTACAGATGACACATGTGTAGGACCTTGATGCTGCTGCTATTGTTATAGCAATTCATGCCATTTTCAGTCCTACTTTTGTTTTTGTTATTCTGTTATGTTTAAGTTAAATTCTGTTTATTCTGATACAATATTTACTATTTCTAGTTGATAGGATGTCTATATTTATCTTGCTTAAATTAGTTTGCACTAATGATATTTGATTACTGCTTATTTCTTAATTTGTTTTCCTATCATTAATTGCTTAATGCATGATGAATATGCCTTGTTTAGTTTATTTATCTTTCATAGTTTTTTTTCTTTTGCTCTGATTATATTGTTTAGTCCTTGTTTACTTTTGTTTGTCTGTTTTTGAGTCTTACATAAGTCTTAGAACTAATCTGGTATATACCCTTATATGCTCTGATTTAATCTTTGATTTTTTGTAAAAGTTATATGTTTTGTAAACAAGTGTACTGTTTATACTTGTTTTGGTTTTGAATAAGATTACTTTGATCTCATGGCACGGATCTTAGTAAAATTATTCTTGATCTCTTTTTGATTTGATCCAACGGTTACAACAGGTATTGTCTTGACTAGTATTTAGACTTGATGTTCAACTCACCTAAATACATAATACTGAGTATGTATAGAAATATATGTGCATCAGGTGTGTTGTAGTCGACAGGTCAAATTGGGGGAGATTGTAGATGTTGTTAACTCTTAAATGCTTTAACATTATCAACAACATCTTAATTTGACCTTCCTTGATTTATTCTAAGTCTTTTCTGAAATGTTACATTAAATGTTGTACTAAATGCTCTCACATTCAGGCACGATTCCAGAAGGTTCTACAAGAGTCTGGAACATGGAAGAGTCCAGAATGTTGCAGAACGTGATAGAAGAGTTTAGAGCATTGTAGAACGACCTGGAAGATGGCAGAAGGATCTAGAAAGATCATGGAGGTTGAGGTCCTAAAAAATAGAATCTCATAATGGAAGGATCTAGAAGCTGTGTATTTCTCTATAAATACCACAAGAGTCTTTCATTTCAAAGTATGCACTATTCGAGTAACACCTTCTTGAGAGTTCAACCCTAGTTCGGAGTTATGGTCAGTAGTTGTATCATTTAACGTACGCCGAGGGATACCACACTTCTAGTGTACTTAGTTCTAGTCTTGTATCGAGTGAGAGTGAATCATAGATCAAATTAGTTCTTTAGACAGTGTTCTTACACTTAAGTCTATTTACAGATTCAGGCACCTGCCTTGATCGTAGTTTCTGTTTGTGGAATGTTGAAGTAAGTGCTGAGACATTTCACACGACATTTTTGTGTATAACTTAGGAACTAAGTTATTATTTCGCCGTAAGGCTTAGCATAGGTTTTGTTATTAATAAAATCTATGTTAAAAATTATTCCATTGTGTTCGTATTGTGTTTTAGTATTTTAGACTTCCGCTGTGTACTGTGTTTAATTATTCACATTCTGTTAGAGTTAATGCTACACTAATTGTCACAACATTCAGTGTAACATTGTTCTGTTTTTTTACTTAAACACTAGATACCATCCCCCCACACACTTTCAGTAGTATTTCTCCTTATTAAGAAGGAAACACAAGTCAAACTCCCTAACTGCTAAAGAGACTGTCAAATGAGAAAAGCCTGAACATTATCAAGATAAGATCTGATAAAGGCACTGAGTTAATTAACTCATACATCAATGAGTATTGCACTGAAAATGGAATAACCCATGAAACTTCAGCAGCTAGAACCCCTCAGCAGAATAGGGTAGCAGAAAGAAGAAATAGAACTCTTAAGGAAGCTACTAGAACTTTGATTGCTGATTCAAATCTACATAAGAGGTTTTGGGCTGAAGCTATAAACACTGCATGCTATACTCAGAATAGATGTTTGATTACTAAGGGTCAAGGCAAAACCCCTTATGAACTCTGGAAAGGAAGATTGCCTAAAGTATCTTACTTTCACATATTTGGTTGCAAGTGTTTCATTCACAACAATGGGAAAGAGCAGTTGAAAGCCTTTGATAGCTAAGCTGATGAAGGCATATTTCTTGGATATTCCCAAATCAGTAGAGCCTTCAGAGTCTACAACTGTAAAACCCTTATTGTGGAAGAAACACCCCATGTTGTGTTTGATGAATCTATCATTGAGATCAGGAATAAGAACCTGAATACTGATGAAATCACACAAAGGACAACCAGACTGAGCTTAAAAGACAAAGATACTATGTTCATAGAAGTTGTCCAGGCCAATCCTCCTGAAATCACTAGACTGGACAACACTCCTGAAGGCAATATTCCTGAGACAAACCCCACTAAAGGAAATGATGTACTGAATGATCCAATCCCAATTCATAATCAGGTAACAACTACCAATGAAGAAGCAGGCTCTGCTGAGGTAGTTAATGGATCCAATATTCAAGGGGGAAACATTAATGTTGAAAATGCCAATGTCCCTGACATTGAGGTCAACACCCGTGAATATGATCCTGAATTAGATCCTGCATTGAATTTCCCTGAATTTTATAATCCTAGTGACTCAATCTCAGTAGAGGACAACTCTACTGAAGGGATCAGGAAAAGAAGGACTTGGTTATTTGACCATCCTACTGACCTGATACTTGGTGATCCAAGTGTTGGAGTCAAAACTAGAAGGTTTCATTGTGAAAGTGCTTTGTTTTGTTGTTTCCTATTAGAACATGAACCTCAAGACATTGATGAAGCACTTCAAGATGCAAACTGGATTACAGCCATGCAAGAAGAGCTGAACCAGTTCACCAGAAATGATGTATGGGAACTAGTTGATAGACCTTCACATCAAGATGTTATTGGAACTAGGTGGGTTTTCAAGAATAAGAAAAATGAGAATGATGTGATGGTCAGAAACAAGGCCTGATTGGTGGCCAAGGGTTATTGTCAATCAGAAGGCATTGACTATGATGAGACTTTTGCACCAGTGGCTAGGCTTGAAGCAATAAGGTTGTTCTTAGCCTATGCTGCCCACAAGAGGTTCAAAGTCTATCAAATGGATGTCAAGAGTGCTGAAGGAAGAAGTCTATGTTGAGCAACCCCCTGGTTTTGAAGTAGGAAACCAAGTCTACAGATTAAAGAAAGCTCTTTATGGACTTAAGCAAACTCCAAGAGCTTGGTATGATACATTGTCACAGTTTCTATTGGATCATGGTTTTGTCAAAGGGACAGTGGACAGAACCTTGTTTAGAATTTGTGAAGGAGATGACATCTTGCTTGTCCAAATATATGTTAGACGACATCATATTTGGATCCCCAAATGAGAAGATGTGTGAGAAGTTCTCAAAACTCATGCAAAGCTAGTTTGAGATGTCAATGATGGGGTTGATAAATTTCTTCTTGGGTCTTCATCAATCAAGCTAAGTACACCAGAGAGATGATAAAAAAGATTGGGTGTGCTACTAGCAAGCCAGTGAGGATCCCAATAAACACTAATTGGAAGATGGATCCAGATGAGAATGGAGTTCCAACCAACTATACTGAATATAGAGGAATCATTGGTTCCCTCCTCTATCTCACTGCTAGCAGGCCTGACATCACCTTTGCAGTAGGTGTATGTGCAAAGTTTCAAGCCAATCCTAAGAAGAGCCACCTAGAGGCTGCTAAGAGGATCTTAAGATATCTCAAAGGCACTGAGAACTTAGGCCTTTGGTACCCTGCTGATGACAACATTGAGTTGACTGGCTACTCAGATGCTGATTATGGAGGATGCAGAATTGATAGAAAGTCCACTTCAGGAACATGCCAATTCTTAGGAAACAAGCTCATTTCTTGGTTCTAAGAAGCAAAACACTGTGGCCACATCCACTGCTGAAGCTGAATATGTTGCAGTTGGAAGCTGTTGTGCTCAAATCCTATGGTTAAGACAACAACTTAGAGACTACAATGTCAACTCTACTGAAGTGCCAATCTTTTGTGATAACAATAGTGCTATTGCAATCTCACAAAATCCAGTGTTACACACAAGATGCAAGCATGTGGACATCAAGCATCACTTCATAAGAGACCATGTGGATAAGAAGGATATCAAATTGGTGAAAATTCACACAGATCACCTAAAGGCTAATATTTTGACAAAGCCACTTGCTGAAACAAGGTTCTTGGAACTTTCAGCAGAATTGGGACTTCTTGATCTAGGGAAGTTGGACAAGTAAGCCCAATAGAGTTCAACAATCAAGGGGGAACTGAAAGTGATCTTCAGCAGACTTGGGCAAGTCTACTGAAATTTAGATGTAATGACCCTAATCTCATCAGAGAAGCTGAGCAGAGCTCACTTCAGGACACTTGTCCATTAGGGTTCAAGACACTTGTCCATGTAGGGTCAGATAAGTTGTCTTGGCTACCAAACCAAATCTTGGACTTATAAGCACCTATTTTGGGTAATCATTGCCTACTTTGATGGCTGTCCTATTCCTCTTTAAGTCATCACCTTTTCAAAGATTTAATTTGTCCCCTACCCAAAAAGTCACTTTCAATGCATTAAATGCCAAGATTTAAGTCTTGTTTACATTAAACATTTCAAGCCACTATCTACCTTGAAAACCCCCCAGCCATTAATAAACCTTAACTCCTTCCCACGTACGTTTCAAATAAAAATAGTTTTCAAAACTGTTTCATTAATTTCAACCGTTGGATCAAATTTTGGCCAACTCCCCTGAATTAATCATGGCCATTCAAAATTTGATTTCCTCTTTTGTAAACCTTTGAATTGCCTTAAGACTTACCTACTCAATGATAAACATTCCTTCTGGAATATACTCCAAGTCTTAAGAAGCCCCCAAGTTTCATTTCTTCCCCACGCATATTATCAACTCTTGAAACCCAAATTTTTAAACACTCTCAAAGCTTTTCACTACTCTATCAATGGCACCCAAAGTAAGACCAGAAATGATGGTAGATTTCTCCAACAAGGAATTAGACATTGATTTCAACTATCTCAGTAACAAAAAAAACCTCATTTTTGAACCCATAGTCTCCTTTGACAGTGAAGCCCCTAAAATCACTCCCACCTTGAGATGGCTGAGAAGAGCTGGCCTTCAGAAATTTATGGAAGACAAGCCCAGTTCTTGTCTAGAGCAATACATGGCAGAGTTCTTTGCCTTCCTCAAATGGAAAGGCAAGGCCAATGGAGGAGAAGTGTCAACCAGATTGACATATGTTGCTGAAGGTGATGAAGAGGAGAAATCACACAGAGTCAAATTCACTGAAGAGGACCTCGAAGGTGCCTATGGATTGCCCTCAGAAGGAAGGAATCCAGAAATTTATAGCACAGGGCATGAGCAAGAAATTGTTCAAGAATGACTTCTCATTCCAGGTCCTATCTCTTCAACCCAACACAAGAAGTCACTCAAACCTGAGTTTCGCACACTCTTTGAGGTAGTGACAAAGAGCCTGTTAAGCAATACTGGGAGCTTGGAGCAAGTAAGCTATCCCAGAATCAGGATCATGGCTGCTGTGATTGATGCTAGTGACAAGGGCATCAAATTCAATTGGAGGGAATTCATTATGGATGAGATGATGAAAGAGAAAGCCAAGTTCAAGGTGAAAGCTCACAATAAGGTGCTGCTGGAAGGCAAGCTAGAATATTGCACAAGGGCAAGCTAGAATATTGCACAAGGGCAAGCTTGCTAATAGAAAGCTTGCTAATAGATGGCCAAACCTGCTGAAGTGGAGGTTGAGAAGGAGCCAAAGTTGAAAACAAGGACAAAGGAAAGGGTGGTGAAAACAAATAATGTGTCCAGAATCCTTGCAGAAGATGATTCAGCAACTTCAACAGAAGTGGACAAAGTTGCTGAAGAGGGTATAAGTGTGACTTCAGACTCTGGAGTGATAAGGGATAAGTTTCCAATGGTGGTGAAGAAGAAGAAGAAGAAGAAGAAGAAGAAGGGTGAGAAGAGGCTCAGGGAAGTTGTCCCTGAGGAAGAAGGAAGTGAGAGATCAAGAGCTAGCAAGAGAAGGGCCAAGCCTTCTGAAAAGATGCAGGAGCTGTAGGAGGAGAAAACTTTGCTACTAGCCCTAAGGGAAAGTAGGGCTGAATCCAGATCAAAATCAAAGACTAAGTCCAAGTCTAACTCTCCTGAAGCTGGCACTCCTGAATCTAGATTTCAGGAGAAACAACATTTTGAGCCCAACTATCCTGATACCCACAAAACCCCTGAAAACCAACCCATCACCCCTTTGAACCTAACCAAGAGGTATTCCACAAAAAGGGCCAATGGATGTGCTAGTTGACCTTGCAGTTGATGAGTCAAGACTTCTATCACCCCTTGACTCATCCATGCTCAATTACTCTAGATTCTTAGAAGCTGCCTTGTTAGAACTTACCCCTATAAGCAAAACCACTTCAGAACCATTGCTCTCAAAAGCAACTGAAGAAACCATTGCTGAACCCAACCTTCCTGAAGCCAACCCTACTGAACCCAGAGCCAACTCCCCTATAACCCAAAGTCCCCAGTCTAGTGGAGATGAGGAGAAGTATACCTATGAAGGTATGCTCAGAGGTGGAGCCAGAGCAACTGTGGATAGTTTGTACCCTATCCTTGCCGAATTCCCAAGGTTACAGAGGAATTTCCATGATCTGAAAGCTCTAGTTGAATTTCCATGATCTGAAAACCATCATGGAGATTGCCCAAGATATTCAGGATAAGGGAGCTAATTGGTGGCAAATTGAGGAGAGCAGATTGCTACACTTTGCTGGAGTAACAAAGACAAGATTCCTTACTGGCGAGGAAGACTTTGAAAAGCTGGTGGCAGACAAGGTTGCTGAAGAGAAAGAGAGAGTTGCTAAAGGGATCAAACACCCTGATAGCAGTTCTAATGATGATGACAACAAAGATGATCCCACAAATCCCAACCCTCCTGGCCCCAAACAACCCACAATTCATTATCTTACCTATGATAGAAAGGGCTCTGTATATTCAGAGTTGTTGACCAAAGATGGTAACACAGCCAAAGATGCATCAGCCAATGAAGGTTCTTCTGAACCCAAGGCACAACTCAATGATGTTGAGGCTGCCCACTTAGAAGCTGTTTTGGTTAAGACCTCATAAGTGTCAGCAAAGTTGGACACTGACCAGCTCTTAACCATTCAGGATGACTCAGTGGCTTTGGAACCAAGCACTGTGATCTCCCAACAACTGCCTTCTTTGAACCCTATTGAGGTTGAAGAAGCTGCAGGTTTAAGTGATGAGTCGGATTTATTGCCTATTTTTGTGCTTTAATTGAATATTCTTTGTGAATTAAATTGGTATTTTAGTGCACATTTTCGACTCACTAGTTTGTGACTTCAATTACCTTGATATTTTATTTTCTTATCTAATTCAGGTAAAATTGAGGTGTTTTAAAAGAACATAGTCCAGCCCACGAGAGAAGATATTAACCTGACATTTAGGGACAACAACTTCACACAAAATTTGGATTCAAGATGTCAAATGGGCTACATAAGAATTTAATAATGGGCTTGATTGTGTTTTGGGCTAGCGTAGGAAAGGAGGAGATTAACTAACCTTGGAGGAATATGCCATTGGGCCTTGAATTAGTTTGGGCCTTTGGGGAGTATGTTAAAAAGATTTAATTATGCATGTTTTGATTAATAGATTTATTAGGATTGGCCATCCGAATTTATTTGTTATCAATTCTAGTTAATTCACAATGTATAATCCGTAATTGTTATATTATTGTGGATATCGTAGCAACTAAGACAGAACACCTTAGGTTGCATGAAACGAGCGTCTCGTATTCATGGTCTAGTTTATTCTATTGTTTTAGATCTTTAATGCGTTTCTCGAGTTTAACCTTAAATACATGTTTTGGGGTTATTCATAGGAATACATTAATTGGGGGTCGTACTTTCTAATTAATTAAACATAAGAAACAATTCGAGTTAGTTTGGTCGTAACACTGACTTAGGGATAAGATTTGAGATTAGATTGAGATTACCGGGTTCATTGATTAAATTAGTTAAATTAATAAAACGGAAGAAATCTGAGGGCTAGATCGTTCTTTATATTTGGTTCATGTTTATTTTTATCGCTTACTTTTATTTTTCATGTTTTCTAGTAATTAGTTAGTCAACACCAATCAAATCCCCCCCCCCCCCTTTTATTGCTTTCGTGCACAAATTAATTCAATTGAGTTACACCGTTCTCTGTGGGATCTACCCTTACTTCCCTACTACATAGTGGGTATTTAAGGTAATTATTTTTTGGTGCCGGCGACAGCACACCAAATTTTGGTGCCATTGCCGGGGAGTAGTTTATAATTTTGAGAGGGTCAGTGTTAGTAGAAATCTGCTGAGTAGCACAAAACAGCACTAACGTGAAATATTTTTTTTCAGAATTTTCCAGAATTTTTTATTTTTTTGGAATTTTTCAGAATTTTTTGACAGAAATTGAAAACACAAAAAACTCAATCAAATTTACAACCATTTCCCGGCAGCGGCGCCAAAATTTGGGTTCAAGATGTCAAATGGGCTACATAAGAATTTAATATTGGGCTTAATTGTGTTTTTGGGCTAGCGTAGGAAAGGAAGAGATTAACTAACCTTGGAGGAATATGCCATTGGGCCTTGAATTAGTTTGGTCCTTGGGGGAGTATGTTAAAAAGCCAGCCGCCATTATGGGAGAAAGGAGGCGGCCGAATTCTGGAATACTGGGAAGCAAGCATGAGGCACCGTGACATTGAATAAGGAGGCAGGAGGCGATGAGTTTAATTTTGTTTTTATCTATTGTTCTCTTATTTATGTTTAGTACTTAGATTGTTTTTCTAGCCCGAGGATGTGAAACCTAGATTTAATTATGCCTTTTTGATTATGTGATTCACGGTTTATTTCAATTCATATTTCGATTTCGTTATTATTTAATTTTATGCGAAGCATGTTTTGATTAATAGATTTATTAGGATTGGCCATCCGAATTTATTTGTTACCAATTCTAGTTAATTCACAATGTATAATCCGTAATTGTTATATTATTGTGGATATCGTAGCAACTAAGGCAGGACACCTTAGGGGATAATAACGTCTAGGTTGCATGAAACGAGCGTCTCGTATTCATGGTCTAGTTTATTCTATTGTTTTAGATCTTTAATGCGTTTCTCGAGTTGATCCTTAAATACATGTTTTGGGGTTATTCATAGGAATAGATTAATTAGGGGTCGTGCTTTCTAATTAATTAAACATAAGAAACAATTCGAGTTAGTTTGGTCGTAACACTGACTTAGGGATAAGATTTGAGATTAGATTGAGATTACCGGGTTCATTGATTAAATTGGTTAAATTAATAAAGGGGAAGCAATCTGAGGGCTAGATCGTTCTTTATATTTTATTCCTGTTTATTTTTATCGCTTACTTTTATTTTTCATGTTTTCTAGTAATTAGTTAGTCAACACTAATCAACTCCCCCCCCCCCTTTTTATTGCTTTCGTGCACAAATTAATTCAATTGAGTTACACCGTTCTCTGTGGGATCGACCCTAGCTTACTTCCCTACTACATAATGGGTATTTAAGGTAATTATTTTTGGGTGCCGGCGATAGCACACCAAATTTTGGCACCGTTGTCGGGGAGTAGTTTATAATTTTGAGAGGGTCAGTGTTAGTAGAAATCTGCTGAGTAGCACAAAACAGCTCTAACGTGAAATATTTTTTTTCAGAATTTTCCAGAATTTTTTATTTTTTTGGAATTTTTCA
Organism: Galeopsis tetrahit; assembly: GCA_963675135.1. Taxonomy (NCBI): domain Eukaryota; kingdom Viridiplantae; phylum Streptophyta; class Magnoliopsida; order Lamiales; family Lamiaceae; genus Galeopsis; species Galeopsis tetrahit. Next base: position 47,260,199 of record OY776126.1, on the reverse strand, counting down.
GAATTTTTTGACAGAAATTGAAAACACAAAAAATTCAATCAAATTTACAACCATTCCCCGGCAGCGGCGCCAAAATTTGGGTTCAAGATGTCAAATGGGCTACATAAGAATTTAATAATGGGCTTGATTGTGTTTTGGGCTAGCGTAGGAAAGGAGGAGATTAACTAACCTTGGAGGAATATGCCATTGGGCCTTGAATTAGTTTGGGCCTTGGGGGAGTATGTTAAAAAGCCAGCCGCCATTCTGGGAGAAAGGAGTCAGGAGGCGGCCGAATTCTGGAATGCTGGGAAGCAAGCAGGAGGCACCGTGACATTGAAGAAGCAGGCAGGAGGCGATATGTTTGATTTTGTTTTTATCTATTGTTCTCTTATTTATGTTTAGTACTTAGATTGTTTTTCTAGCCCGAGGATGTGAAACCTAGATTTAATTATTCTTTTTTTATTATGTGATTCACGGTTTATTTCAATTCATATTTCGATTTCGTTATTATTTGATTTTATGCGAAGCATGTTTTGATTTATAGATTTATTAGGATTGGTCATCCGAATTTATTTGTTATCAATTCTAGTTAATTCACAATGTATAATCCGTAATTGTTATATTATTGTGGATATCGTAGCAACTAAGGCAGGACACCTTAGGGGATAATAACGTCTAGGTTGCATGAAACGAGCGTCTCGTATTCATGGTCTAGTTTATTCTATTGTTTTAGATCTTTAATGCGTTTCTCGAGTTGAACCTTAAATACATGTTTTGGGGTTATTCATAGGAATAGGTTAATTGGGGGTCGTACTTTCTAATTAATTAAACATAAGAAACAATTCGAGTTAGTTTGGTCGTAACACTGACTTAAGGATAAGATTTGAGATTACCGGATTCATTGATTAAATTGGTTAAATAAATATAGGGGAAGCAATCCGAGGGCTAGATCGTTCTTTATATTTGATTCCTGTTTATTTTTATCGCTTACTTTTATTTTTCATGTTTTCTAGTAATTAGTTAGTCAACACCAATCAACTCCCCCCCTTTTTATTGCTTTCGTGCACAAATTAATTCAATTGAGTTACACCGTTCTCTATGGGATCGACCCTTACTTCCCTACTACATAACGGGTATTTAAGGTAATTATTTTTGGGTGCCGGCGATAGCACACCAAATTTTGGCACCGTTGTCGGGGAGTAGTTTATAATTTTGAGAGGGTCAGTGTTAGTAGAAATCTGCTGAGTAGCACAAAACAGCACTAACGTGAAATATTTTTTTTCAGAATTTTCCAGAATTTTTTATTTTTTTGGAATTTTTCAGATTTTTTTGATAGAAATTGAAAACACAAAAAATTCAATCAAATTTACAACCATTCCCCGGCAGCGGCGCCAAAATTTGGATTCAAGATGTCAAATGCGCTACATAAGAATTTAATAATGGGCTTGATTGTGTTTTGGGCTAGCGTAGGAAAGGAGGAGATTAACTAACCTTGGAGGAATATGCCATTGGGCTTTGAATTAGTTTGGGCCTTGGGGGAGTATGTTAAATAGCCAGCCGCCATTCTGGGAGAAAGGAGGCAGGAGGCGGCCGAATTCTGGAATGCTGGGAAGCAAGCAGGAGGCGCCGTGACATTGAAGAAGCAGGCAGGAGGCGATGAATTTGATTTTGTTTTTATCTACTGTTCTCTTATTTATGTTTAGTACATAGATTGTTTTTCTAGCCCGAGGATGTGAAACCTAGATTTAATTATGCCTTTTTTATTATGTGATTCACGGTTTATTTCAATTCATATTTCGATTTCGTTATTATTTGATTTTATGCGAAGCATGTTTTGATTAATAGATTTATTAGGATTGGTCATCCGAATTTATTTGTTATCAATTCTAGTTAATTCACAATGTATAATCCGTAATTGTTATATTATTGTGGATATCGTAGCAACTAAGGCAGGACACCTTAGGGGATAATAACGTCTAGGTTGCATGAAACGAGCGTCTCGTATTCATGGTCTAGTTTATTCTATTGTTTTAGATCTTTAATGCGTTTCTCGAGTTGAACCTTAAATACATGTTTTGGGGTTATTCATAGGAATAGATTAATTGGGGGTGGTACTTTCTAATTAATTAAACATAAGAAACAATTCAAGTTAGTTTGGTCGTAACACTGACTTAGGGATAAGATTTGAGATTAGATTGAGATTACCTAGTTCATTGATTAAATTGGTTAAATTAATAAAGGGAAAGCAATCCGAGGGCTAGATCGTTCTTTATATTTGATTCCTGTTTATTTTTATCGCTTACTTTTATTTTTCATGTTTTCTAGTAATTAGTTAGTCAACACCAATCAACTCCCCCCCTTTTTATTGCTTTCGTGCACAAATTAATTCAATTGAGTTACACCATTCTCTGTGGGATCGACCCTAGCTTACTTCCCTACTACATAATGGGTATTTAAGGTAATTATTTTTGGGTGCCGGTGATAGCACACCAAATTTTGGCACCGTTGCCGGGGAGTAGTTTATAATTTTGAGAGGGTCAGTGTTAGTAGAAATCTGCTGAGTAGCACAAAACAGCACTAACGTGAAATATTTTTTTTCAGAATTTTCCAGAATTTTTTAATTTTTTGGAATTTTTCAGAATTTTTTGACAGAAATTGAAAACACAAAAAACTCAATCAAATTTACAACCATTTCCCGGCAGCGGCGCCAAAATTTGGGTTCAAGATGTCAAATGGGCTACATAAGAATTTAATATTGGGCTTAATTGTGTTTTTGGGCTAGCGTAGGAAAGGAAGAGATTAACTAACCTTGGAGGAATATGCTATTGGGCCTTGAATTAGTTTGGGCCTTGGGGGAGTATGTTAAAAAGCCAGCCGCCATTCTGGGAGAAAGGAGGCAGGAGGCGGCCGAATTCTGGAATGCTGGGAAGCAAGCAGGAGGCACCGTGACATTGAAGAAGCAGGCAGGAGGCGATGAGTTTGATTTTGTTTTTATCTATTGTTCTCTTATTTATGTTTAGTACTTAGATTGTTTTTCTAGCCCGAGGATGTGAAACCTAGATTTAATTATTCCTTTTTTATTATGTGATTCACGGTTTATTTCAATTCATATTTCGATTTCGTTATTATTTGATTTTATGCGAAGCATGTTTTGATTAATAGATTTATTAGGATTGGTCATCCGAATTTATTTGTTATCAATTCTAGTTAATTCACAATGTATAATCCGTAATTGTTATATTATTGTGGATATCGTAGCAACTAAGGCAGGACACCTTAGGGGATAATAACGTCTAGGTTGCATGAAACGAGCGTCTCGTATTCATGGTCTAGTTTATTCTATTGTTTTAGATCTTTAATGCGTTTCTCGAGTTGAACCTTAAATACATGTTTTGGGGTTATTCATAGGAATAGATTAATTGGGGGTCGTACTTTCTAATTAATTAAACATAAGAAACAATTCGAGTTAGTTTGGTCGTAACACTGACTTAAGGATAAGATTTGAGATTACCGGATTCATTGATTAAATTGGTTAAATAAATATAGGGGAAGCAATCTGAGGGCTATATCGTTCTTTATATTTGATTCCTGTTTATTTTTATCGCTAACTTTTATTTTTCATGTTTTCAAGTAATTAGTTAGTCAACACCAATCAACTCCCCCCCTTTTTATTGCTTTCGTGCACAAATTAATTCAATTGAGTTACACCGTTCTCTATGGGATCGACCCTTACTTCCCTACTACATAACGGGTATTTAAGGTAATTATTTTTGGGTGCCGGCGATAGCACACCAAATTTTGGCACCGTTGCCGGGGAGTAGTTTATAATTTTGAGAGGGTCAGTGTTAGTAGAAATCTGCTGAGTAGCACAAAACAGCACTAACGTGAAATATTTTTTTTCAGAATTTTCGAGAATTTTTTATTTTTTTGGAATTTTTCAGAATTTTTTGATAGAAATTGAAAACACAAAAAATTCAATCAAATTTACAACCATTCCCCGGCAGCGGCGCCAAAATTTGGATTCAAGATGTCAAATGGGCTACATAAGAATTTAATAATGGGCTTGATTGTGTTTTGGGCTAGCGTAGGAAAGGAGGAGAATAACTAACCTTGGAGGAATATGCCATTGGGCTTTGAATTAGTTTGGGCCTTGGGGGAGTATGTTAAATTGCCAGCCGCCATTCTGGGAGAAAGGAGGCAGGAGGCGGCCGAATTCTGGAATGCTGGGAAGCAAGCAGGAGGCACCGTGACATTGAAGAAGCAGGCAGGAGGCGATGAGTTTGATTTTGTTTTTATCTATTGTTCTCTTATTTATGTTTAGTACTTATATTGTTTTTCTAGCTCGAGGATGTGAAACCTAGATTTAATTATGCCTTTTTTATTATGTGATTCACGGTTTATTTCAATTCATATTTCGATTTCGTTATTATTTGATTTTATGCGAAGCATGTTTTGATTAACAGATTTATTAGGATTGGTCATCCGAATTTATTTGTTATCAATTCTAGTTAATTCACAATGTATAATCCGTAATTGTTATATTATTGTGGATATCGTAGCAACTAAGGTAGGACACCTTAGGGGATAATAACGTCTAGGTTGCATGAAACGAGCGTCTCGTATTCATGGTCTAGTTTATTCTATTGTTTTAGATCTTTAATGCGTTTCTCGAATTGAACATTAAATACATGTTTTGGGGTTATTCATAGGAATAGATTAATTGGGGGTCGTACTTTCTAATTAATTAAACATAAGAAACAATTCAAGTTAGTTTGGTCGTAACACTGACTTAGGGATAAGATTTGAGATTAGATTGAGATTAGCGGGTTCATTGATTAAATTGGTTAAATTAATAAAGGGAAAGCAATCCGAGGGCTAGATCGTTCTTTATATTTGATTCCTGTTTATTTTTATCGCTTACTTTTATTTTTCATGTTTTCTAGTAATTAGTTAGTCAACACCAATCAACTCCCCCCCCCCCCCCCCCTTTTTATTGCTTTCGTGCACAAATTAATTCAATTGAGTTACACCGTTCTCTGTGGGATCGACCCTAGCTTACTTCCCTACTACATAATGGGTATTTAAGGTAATTATTTTTGGGTGCCGGCGATAGCACACCAAATTTTGGCGCCGTTGCCGGGGAGTAGTTTATAATTTTGAGAGGGTCAGTGTTAGTAGAAATCTGCTGAGTAGCACAAAATAGCACTAACGTGGAAAATTATTTTTCAGAATTTTCCAGAATTTTTTATTTTTTTGGAATTTTTCAGAATTTTTTGACAAAAATTTAAAACACAAAAAATTCAATCAAATTTACAACCATTCCCCGGCAGCGGTGCCAAAATTTGGGTTCAAGATGTCAAATGGGCTACATAAGAATTTAATAATGGGCTTGATTGTGTTTTGGGCTAGCGTAGGAAAGAAGGAGATTAACTAACCTTGGAGGAATATGCCATTGGACCTTGAATTAGTTTGGGCCTTGGGGGAGTATGTTAAAAAGCCAGCAGCCATTCTGGGAGAAAGGAGGCAGGAGGCGGCCGAATTCTGGAATGCTGGGAAGCAAGCATGAGGCACCGTGACATTGAAGAAGCAGGCAGGAGGCGATGAGTTTGATTTTGTTTTTATCTATTGTTCTCTTATTTATGTTTTGTACTTAGATTGTTTTTCTAGCCCGAGGATGTAAAACCTAGATTTAATTATGCCTTTTTGATTATGTGATTCACGATTTATTTCTATTCATATTTCGATTTCGTTATTATTTGATTTTATGCGAAGCATGTTTTGATTAATAGATTTATTAGGATTGGCCATCCGAATTTATTTGTTATCAATTCTAGTTAATTCACAATGTATAATCCGTAATTGTTATATTATCGTGGATATCGTAGCAACTAAGGCAGAACACCTTAGGGGATAATAACGTCTAGGTTGCATGAAACGAGCATCTCGTATTCATGGTCTAGTTTATTCTATTGTTTTAGATCTTTAATGCGTTTCTCGAGTTGAACCTTAAATACATGTTTTGGGGTTATTCATAGGAATAGATTAATTGGGGGTCGTACTTTCTAATTAATTAAACATAAGAAACAATTCGAGTTAGTTTGGTCGTAACACTGACTTAGGGATAAGATTTGAGATTAGATTGAGATTACCGGGTTCATTGATTAAATTGGTTAAATTAATAAAGGGGAAGCAATCCGAGGGCTAGATCGTTCTTTATATTTGATTCCTGTTTATTTTTATCGCTTACTTTTATTTTTCATGTTTTCTAGTAATTAGTTAGTCAACACCAATCAACTCCCCCCCCCCCCTTTTTATTGCTTTCGTGCACAAATTAATTCAATTGAGTTACACCGTTCTCTGTGGGATCGACCCTTACTTCCCTACTACATAATGGGTATTTAAGGTAATTATTTTTGGGTGCCGGCGATAGCACACCAAATTTTGGCACCGTTGCCGGGGAGTAGTTTATAATTTTGAAAGGGTCAGTGTTAGTAGAAATCTGCTGAGTAGCACAAAACAGCACTAACGTGAAATATTTTTTTTCAGAATTTTCAAGAATTTTTTATTTTTTCGGAATTTTTCAGAATTTTTTGATAGAAATTGAAAACACAAAAAATTCAATCAAATTTACAACCATTCCCTGGCAGCGGCGCCAAAATTTGGAATCAAGATGTCAAATGGGCTACATAAGAATTTAATAATGGGCTTTATTGTGTTTTGGGCTAGCGTAGGAAATGAGGAGATTAACTAACCTTGGAGGAATATGCCATTGGGCTTTGAATTAGTTTGGGCCTTGGGGGAGTATGTTAAATAGCCACCCGCCATTCTGGGAGAAAGGAGGCATGAGGCGGCCGAATTCTGGAATGCTGGGAAGCAAGCTGGAGGTGCCGTGACATTGAAGAAGCAGGCAGGAGGCGATGAGTTTGATTTTGTTTTTATCTATTGTTCTCTTATTTATGTTTAGTACTTAGATTGTTTTTCTAGCCCGAGGATGTAAAACCTAGATTTAATTATGCCTTTTTGATTATGTGATTCACGATTTATTTCTATTCATATTTCGATTTCGTTATTATTTGATTTTATGCGAAGCATGTTTTGATTAATAGATTTATTAGGATTGGCCATCCGAATTTATTTGTTATCAATTCTAGTTAATTCACAATGTATAATCCGTAATTGTTATATTATCGTGGATATCGTAGCAACTAAGGCAGAACACCTTAGGGGATAATAACGTCTAGGTTGCATGAAACGAGCATCTCGTATTCATGGTCTAGTTTATTCTATTGTTTTAGATCTTTAATGCGTTTCTCGAGTTGAACCTTAAATACATGTTTTGGGGTTATTCATAGGAATAGATTAATTGGGGGTCGTACTTTCTAATTAATTAAACATAAGAAACAATTCGAGTTAGTTTGGTCGTAACACTGACTTAAGGATAAGATTTGAGATTACCGGATTCATTGATTAAATTGGTTAAATAAATATAGGGGAAGCAATCCGAGGGCTAGATCGTTCTTTATATTTGATTCCTGTTTATTTTTATCGCTTACTTTTATTTTTCATGTTTTCTAGTAATTAGTTAGTCAACACCAATCAACTCCCCCCCTTTTTATTGCTTTCGTGCACAAATTAATTCAATTGAGTTACATCGTTCTCTATGGGATCGACCCTTACTTCCCTACTACATAACGGGTATTTAAGGTAATTATTTTTGGGTGCCGGCGATAGCACACCAAATTTTGGCACCGTTGCCGGGGAGTAGTTTATAATTTTGAGAGGGTCAGTGTTAGTAGAAATCTGCTGAGTAGCACAAAATAGCACTAACGTGGAAAATTATTTTTCAGAATTTTCCAGAATTTTTTATTTTTTTGGAATTTTTCAGAATTTTTTGACAAAAATTAAAAACACAAAAAATTCAATCAAATTTACAACCATTCCCCGGCAGCGGTGCCAAAATTTGGGTTCAAGATGTCAAATGGGCTACATAAGAATGTTAAAAAGCCAGCCGCCATTCTGGGAGAAAGGAGGCAGGAGGCGGCCGAATTCTGGAATGCTGGGAAGCAAGCAGGAGGCACCGTGACATTGAAGAAGCAGGCAGGAGGCGATGAGTTTGATTTTGTTTTTATCTATTGTTCTCTTATTTATGTTTAGTACTTAGATTGTTTTTCTAGCCCGAGGATGTGAAACCTAGATTTAATTATTCCTTTTTTATTATGTGATTCACGGTTTATTTCAATTCATATTTCGATTTCGTTATTATTTGATTTTATGCGAAGCATGTTTTGATTAATAGATTTATTAGGATTGGTCATCCGAATTTATTTGTTATCAATTCTAGTTAATTCACAATGTATAATCCGTAATTGTTATATTATTGTGGATATCGTAGCAACTAAGGCAGGACACCTTAGGGGATAATAACGTCTAGGTTGCATGAAACGAGCGTCTCGTATTCATGGTCTAGTTTATTCTATTGTTTTAGATCTTTAATGCGTTTCTCGAGTTGAACCTTAAATACATGTTTTGGGGTTATTCATAGGAATAGATTAATTGGGGGTCGTACTTTCTAATTAATTAAACATAAGAAACAATTCGAGTTAGGTTGGTCGTAACACTGACTTAAGGATAAGATTTGAGATTACCGGATTCATTGATTAAATTGGTTAAATAAATATAGGGGAAGCAATCCGAGGGCTAGATCGTTCTTTATATTTGATTCCTGTTTATTTTTATCGCTTACTTTTATTTTTCATGTTTTCTAGTAATTAGTTAGTCAACACCAATCAACTCCCCCCCTTTTTATTGCTTTCGTGCACAAATTAATTCAATTGAGTTACACCGTTCTCTATGGGATCGACCCTTACTTCCCTACTACATAACGGGTATTTAAGGTAATTATTTTTGGGTGCCGGCGATAGCACACCAAATTTTGGCACCGTTGCCGGGGAGTAGTTTATAATTTTGAGAGGGTCAGTGTTAGTAGAAATCTGCTGAGTAGCACAAAACAGCACTAACGTGAAATATTTTTTTTCAGAATTTTCCAGAATTTTTTATTTTTTTGGAATTTTTCAGATTTTTTTGATAGAAATTGAAAACACAAAAAATTCAATCAAATTTACAACCATTCCCCGGCAGCGGCGCCAAAATTTGGATTCAAGATGTCAAATGCGCTACATAAGAATTTAATAATGGGCTTGATTGTGTTTTGGGCTAGCGTAGGAAAGGAGGAGATTAACTAACCTTGGAGGAATATGCCATTGGGCTTTGAATTAGTTTGGGCCTTGGGGGAGTATGTTAAATAGCCAGCCGCCATTCTGGGAGAAAGGAGGCAGGAGGCGGCCGAATTCTGGAATGCTGGGAAGCAAGCAGGAGGCGCCGTGACATTGAAGAAGCAGGCAGGAGGCGATGAATTTGATTTTGTTTTTATCTACTGTTCTCTTATTTATGTTTAGTACATAGATTGTTTTTCTAGCCCGAGGATGTGAAACCTAGATTTAATTATGCCTTTTTTATTATGTGATTCACGGTTTATTTCAATTCATATTTCGATTTCGTTATTATTTGATTTTATGCGAAGCATGTTTTGATTAATAGATTTATTAGGATTGGTCATCCGAATTTATTTGTTATCAATTCTAGTTAATTCACAATGTATAATCCGTAATTGTTATATTATTGTGGATATCGTAGCAACTAAGGCAGGACACCTTAGGGGATAATAACGTCTAGGTTGCATGAAACGAGCGTCTCGTATTCATGGTCTAGTTTATTCTATTGTTTTAGATCTTTAATGCGTTTCTCGAGTTGAACCTTAAATACATGTTTTGGGGTTATTCATAGGAATAGATTAATTGGGGGTGGTACTTTCTAATTAATTAAACATAAGAAACAATTCAAGTTAGTTTGGTCGTAACACTGACTTAGGGATAAGATTTGAGATTAGATTGAGATTACCTAGTTCATTGATTAAATTGGTTAAATTAATAAAGGGAAAGCAATCCGAGGGCTAGATCGTTCTTTATATTTGATTCCTGTTTATTTTTATCGCTTACTTTTATTTTTCATGTTTTCTAGTAATTAGTTAGTCAACACCAATCAACTCCCCCCCTTTTTATTGCTTTCGTGCACAAATTAATTCAATTGAGTTACACCATTCTCTGTGGGATCGACCCTAGCTTACTTCCCTACTACATAATGGGTATTTAAGGTAATTATTTTTGGGTGCCGGTGATAGCACACCAAATTTTGGCACCGTTGCCGGGGAGTAGTTTATAATTTTGAGAGGGTCAGTGTTAGTAGAAATCTGCTGAGTAGCACAAAACAGCACTAACGTGAAATATTTTTTTTCAGAATTTTCCAGAATTTTTTATTTTTTTGGAATTTTTCAGAATTTTTTGACAGAAATTGAAAACACAAAAAACTCAATCAAATTTACAACCATTTCCCGGCAGCGGCGCCAAAATTTGGGTTCAAGATGTCAAATGGGCTACATAAGAATTTAATATTGGGCTTAATTGTGTTTTTGGGCTAGCGTAGGAAAGGAAGAGATTAACTAACCTTGGAGGAATATGCCATTGGGCCTTGAATTAGTTTGGGCCTTGGGGGAGTATGTTAAAAAGCCAGCCGCCATTCTGGGAGAAAGGAGGCAGGAGGCGGCCGAATTCTGGAATGCTGGGAAGCAAGCAGGAGGCACCGTGACATTGAAGAAGCAGGCAGGAGGCGATGAGTTTGATTTTGTTTTTATCTATTGTTCTCTTATTTATGTTTAGTACTTAGATTGTTTTTCTAGCCCGAGGATGTGAAACCTAGATTTAATTATTCCTTTTTTATTATGTGATTCACGGTTTATTTCAATTCATATTTCGATTTCGTTATTATTTGATTTTATGCGAAGCATGTTTTGATTAATAGATTTATTAGGATTGGTCATCCGAATTTATTTGTTATCAATTCTAGTTAATTCACAATGTATAATCTGTAATTGTTATATTATTGTGGATATCGTAGCAACTAAGGCAGGACACCTTAGGGGATAATAACGTCTAGGTTGCATGAAACGAGCGTCTCGTATTCATGGTCTAGTTTATTCTATTGTTTTAGATCTTTAATGCGTTTCTCGAGTTGAACCTTAAATACATGTTGTTGGGATATGAATCCTAGAACAAGTCCTAAATGATGAACAAAAGATAAAAGATAAAGTTTTGATAAGCCAAAAAGAAGACTTGAATATTTTCTAAGTGTTGACTAATCTAGTCTAGTTGAGTTGAAGTCATCTTGTACAGATCAGTAGAATTCAAAAGACAAGTACAGTTTAAAAGAAAAGTATTATTAAAAGATAAGTACGATTTATAAGTACTTCATATCTGTTCATATATGTTAGTTTGTTACTGAGCTATTTAAATGTTGTATAGACACTACAAGAAATTTGAGAAATCGCGACGACAGTAATTTGTCATAAAAGCATCATTTTTCGTCACAAAATGTGATTGACGACGAATTTTTTCTGTCACAAAGAACGTCGTTGTATGTGCGTCGCATTAGGTAAGTGCGACGTTATTTGAATTCGTCATCATAAGTCATCTTTTGGTGACGCTAAGTTCAACGTCATTATAACGTTATATCTATGGCGACGAATAAAACGTCACATATGACATCGAATTTTGTCACTAAATATGGTATTTCGTCACTAAAAGTTCAACTTTACGTGACAGTTTGATTTATTGTCACTAAAATATTAAATTTTAGTGACGATTATCCATTTCCTATCAACTTTTTTAAAATTTAATGATAAAAATTTTGTCACGATTAGATTAATTATTTCGTCATACTTTAGACAGTTCGTCACCAAAGAGTTCAACTTTACTTGACAATTTATTTATTGTCACTAAAATATAAATGTATTGTGACGATTTTTCATTTTTTTACTAGTTTTGTCAAATTTTAGTGACACAATTTTCGTCACAATTAGATAAATTATTCCGTCACATTTTATATAGTTCGTTATCAAAGAGTTATACTTTAGTGACAAAATTTTAATCGTTGTTATATGTATCTACATAATGACGATACAATGTGTCACAAAAGAGTAACATTCAGTGACAAAATATTTGTGGTCGCTAAATAGTATAAAAAAATGACGAATTATTTTTGTCATAATTAAATATTATTTAGTGACGAATATGATAATTGTCACTAGTTTTTTTTAGACATAATGACAATATATATTTCGTCTTCTTTTAAATATTTGCCACAAAAGAATTACACTATTATTAGAATTTTTTTTTTTTGACAGGTTTACGAATTTTTTTATTGTCATCATATGTGTGTATATATAATGAGAACACAAATAGTAAAAATTTAGTAACAAAAACATTTACAGTGACAAATAAATTAAAGACCAAAAATTTAGGTTGCGTTAACAAATTCAATGAACAAATAGTATTAAGCATCAAAAGCAACAAGTAAGTTTGAGTAAGAAACACTAGTTGTCATTATGTAAAAAAAAAAAAATTCCGTATATATATTCCGAAATCTTATTTCTATATCGGTGCTCCTTTTCACGCTCAAATATAATGCTGAAAAACTCCTTTTTCAGATCTCCTGTAAATTTAAAAGTATATATTAATATATATTTAAGAGAAATGTTAAAAATCAAATAATATTACGCAGATGCTATAATTAACTCAATGCCTAACACCAATGCATATATCCCAACTTCATACAAAACTACATTAAACAGAAATTGTATACTATGAACATGTTTAAATTGTGTATTAGAATCATCTAATATGCTACCGTGCAGACTACAACAAGAAGAAAAAAAAGACAAATAATTGAACATGAACAAGACTTAACCACATAGTATATTTCAATGGTTCTTTTATTTCCAAAGTTTGCAACTAGCTTAAAAGACAGAAAAAAACCAAAAAAAAAAAAAAAAAGATTCAAAATGGGGAAGTCTGTATCAATTTTAGCTTTAGTTTTGAGAAGAGTAAAAGGTCAAAACAAACCTTTGTCGAAATCTGAAAGTAGATATTCGTTATTTCTTGGACACTTGAAAAATGGATGAAGAATGCAATGATTAGAAGTAAAAAATCTTGATCTCAAGTTTAATCGTTTTAAAATTGCCCAAATTTGAAACAGACATCTTTGTGAGCATTTACCAAAAGTTTTGGCACTAAGCCATTGTTTGTAAAAAATTATGCACTTCTCTCCGTCCCATTGTTTGTTGTTCGATAAGACCCGAGCATGAGCAGCAAGATCCTATATTGAGCAATTATAAAATGATAATGTGAACGATATACTGTATATTAATAGCAACATAGGCCAAAAACCAATGTAAAGAAGAAGCAGGTTCATACCTGTGGTGAGAGCTGAGGAAGCTCATTCTGTTGATGAGCATCCATCCTAACAACTCCAAGTCGTTCAGGAAGAGCCGATGGAAGATGAAGAGGAAGATCATATCCATAGCAATGCAAAGGATTTCCTTCACCTGGGGACTGTCCGGAGAACTAATGCCATAAAGATACGGACAAACTGAGTACGTAGATTAGCTATGCACATGAACTTCTACAAGATATTGCTGTGCATACTGTTTCCTGAGGTTTAAACGCAGTGTATTAGGCTATTAGCAAATTCCATCGTCAGCTTCTTCCAAAAAATATTATTTTGTAGATAATTGAGAAAAAATTCCTTAATATCTTCTAAGTCCACGTATATGTGATTGAGACGAAGATGGAGATTGGTGGCAGATATTGCTCTCGTACGCTATTCAGTCTTAGACCCAAATCCAGCTTGTTAGTAAGGACTGACATGGTTGTGGTCGCAATTAGTTTATGCAGTCAAATTTTCCCACAATAGACTCCTACAAATTGAAAACCCCTTGCATATATATATTCACTTGGTGACCGTTAGCAATTGACAAAACACCTCAAGAGTGGCAATTCACATCAAAAGACCAACATTTCAAAATTATTGATACAACACATCAGACAACATACGACTACCTATAAAGTTAGAAAAATAACAACTATTATGGAGGTGAACATTCTAGTACCAAATACATATAAAACGATTTTGAGAAACAATTTCCATCAAGCAATCGATAAGATCCTTCCACAATTTGGTTGAAATGTATCTAAACTCGATGATTTTCTATGACAGTTCTTAAGTAGGTCAGTAATAACCTTATCAAGCATTATGGCAATGACATAAAAGATCTATGTGACACATGATTTTAAACCAACGATTATGGTTGCAAGCTAATGAGAAAGAGAAAGCGGGCAACCAGGGTTTAAAATGCAGTAATAGCTCTTTGAAATACAAGCAACATATTCAACATAATGATATACATCTAAGTGTAGTAGCATTAAATGGCCTTTGGATAAACAAGTGGCTTTTCTTAATTAAAGTATTGTACAAAGAAAGCAATTTTACTCAATAATGCAGCATTCAATAAAATAGATTACTTCTTGCAAACATAAACAAATGAGGGCTCATTGGGTCACATGTAGAAGATACCTTAAATCGATGCTTCATGTAGGAGGCTGCAATTTTCCATACATAGTTAAAAGATTGGTGTCAGAAGATTGGGTGCTTGAGCATACGAAAATCCCAAAGTAGTTCCTAATTAATCAGATGATACATACATTAGTCATATATGCAATGATCAAAGATGTTTCAAATAGTGAATCCCCCAAACTTAGATTAACAGTTTTTGGATACTGACCAGTGACCACCATCATTGTAAATGAATTTTAACCAGAGTTTGAGGAAAAATCTATTCGGATGCACCATCAATTAATCTTTTCATGAAGACTACTTAAATATTATAGCACTTTGAACAGAGACAACAAAATGTAGAGGCTGCATACGGTCATTCGATTGTTAATGAGAAATAAAGAGAACACGAAAGCTGTAATAGGATTCAGATCTTCCACCGGTGATACCGACATACACCATTTCTAACTGAGGTCACAGAAGAAAACAAAACCTAAAATACCAAAGATAGAGAGAGAGGGATGGGGGGAAGGATTGAGAACAGTACCAATTTGCTTGTTCTACAGATTCCATTCGATGGAGGCGTTGTTAGATTGTTCACAGTCTACACGACGGTGGGCTCCATTTGGTAAGACCGCAGGATGAGGAGAGGGATATGATCATTACGGTTTTGAATTTGATGCTTATGAGAATTATAAGGAAAGAGAAGATTTGTTTTCCTAGAATGAATTATACTATAAAAAAAATTAGGAAATTTCAATTGAAAATTTTAAATTTTCCCTCCTATTAAATTTTTAGATTTTTAAATACGATTTTGGCTCATAATTTTATTTTCTCATCCAATGATGCTAGAATTTTATGTTTAAAATGATTACTTGAATTTTAAATATTGGCACTAATATAATAAATGCATCAAAATTCATGTGTAATCGTCTTAATAAATAAATAAATATTTGAGTAGAATTTGATTACATGACATTAATTGAAATTTCGTCTCATGGAATACGATTTATATATGATCTAAAGACACCTCCTAAAAAATTAATTAGAAAATCATGATATCACCTTTTATGTTCTTTCTTTTCTTGGTGTGATGCGTGACTTTAAAATTATACTCCGTACTACTAATTTATAATTAGAATCATGCACATTAATTTAATACTCAATTGTAGTTATATATGTTAAACATGTGTTGGACTCGACATACCAATCTATTTAACCCTATAAATATAGAGTTAAGTCACAAGATACGATAGCTCGATACACTGGGTTGGCCGTTGAGCCCCTCCATTTTTAGTGAATGTTAAAAAACAATTTATTGTGTACTTTATACATTAGAAAAATTAAGAAGTGGAGTACACAATATAGGGTGTTAAGTTTACTATTACTATATATAACTGGTTGTTGATTTGTAGTGATCATGGACGAAAACATCCAAATATTCGATATATTTTTTATAATTCATTTTTCGTAATCACTGATATCGATATTAAAAAGAAACGATATTATCATGATATTTGTATAAAAATAAATAAATCAATATCGATAAATATCAATATCATTAAATATCGAAAGCATATCGTAAAATATTAAAAAAATAAAAAAAATACTCCCTCTATCCACCAAAAGCATGCTCACTTTTTTTTATACACGTTTATAAAAAAAAATCATATTTTAATTATAAAGAATATATTTAGAATAATGAATAAAGAATATATTTGGTAGGTACTCAATCTTGTTAGTAAAGTAGAAAAAATATTCAAAAGTGAACTATTCAAATAGAATAAGCATATTTTTTGTGAACCAACAAAAAAAAATGAACACACTTTTGGTGGACAGAGGGAGTATATCTGAAATAACATTGTATGTTATATTTTATATAAATTTATCACGGATATAAATGTGTTTAAATTGTTTTGTAATCCACTGTAGTTGATTGCTGGATGCTCCATTGATACTTGTACTGTATCATAACAAAAAAAGAGTTGAGATCAAGCAATTAGGTAAATTTCAATGTTTTACCACTATTAATTTTCAATGTTTTACTACTATTAATTTATAGGTTGCTCCATTAGTACTAGTACTATATAATAATAAAACAAGAATGGAGATCAATCAATTAAACAAATTTCAATATTCTACTACTAGTAATTTATACAAACTTCTATTTGATGTATATCCCTAAGTGATTAGTGTGCTAAATTATCACTTCTTCAATGTACGATCTCATAAATTAAGATTCTAATTAAAATATTGCATTAAGTGAGAAAATTTTAATTTAATTATTGTTAAATTTGAAAAACACAATTAAAATTATTATAAATAATAAATTAACACATTTAATGAAATTTTTTTAAAATACAAAATATTCTCAAATATTATGCATTTTAAATGGATATAAATAAATTGAATATCTAAAAAATAAAACAAATTTATCACTAAAATTTGGAAAAAGACGCGCGCTTGGAAAAGAAGGATTTGAGAAAGGCGGGTAAATCAGGAGGGAAACCTAAATTCTGGTTGAAACTGATTTATATAGAGTGATCGATGTTCTTGAAGTATGCACCTGGGATTTCCACACAGACGTCCGGTATTTAATTCTCAAACGCCCTTTGTTCTCGCAGGTGATACTCGCTTTTCGTCGACGGTCGTAATTTGGTGATTTATACGTTTGTCTCGACCCGTCTCTCTACTCAGGTATCCAACTTTTCTATTGGAAATTTATACGTTTGTGATTTGAAATTAAATTAAAGTTTATGCTGATCCTGTTAATTTTTAGATTATTGCACAAGTCCTCTACGGCATATCGCATAATAAGTCTGATTCGGTTAATTCTTGAATAGGATGATTCTTGGATTATTGCATAAGTTTTTATTGATTCGGCTGTTTATGTTAATTCTGCTATTACTTAGATTAATTAGTGTTTATATCATGTTATGGCGGATTAGTTGGATTATTTTGATGACAAGAATGAAATCTAATTTTTAAGTCTTACATGCCTTTGCATTATTTTTTTGATCTATTTTTTTTTATAAAATCTTTTGATTATTAGAAGAATTTATACTCTTTAGCAAGTAGAAGATTATATTGACATCAGTTTTTTTAGTTAACTTGGTGATAAAAACTGCTGACATTGGTATTCTTTACATCCATTGTTGGCTTGTCCACCTAATAGACTAAATATCAACACGGGCAATTAGTTTCACATAAAAGCCAGGAATTCTCTCACGGAAACTTAAATACTCTTGGGTCCTGGCAAGAGCTTTCTTAAAATATGGTCTATCACTAAAGTAAAAAATAATATTGCACTAAAACTGTGGAAGGAACTCCCATTTTCTTGGTTTGGTTGGTAGCATAAAAGTACAATTCAGTGTTGTCCTAACTACTGCCTTGAATAATTATATTACTAAAGATGTTGGTCAATATTTGTTTGTCATGTATGTCTGACCTATGAAAGTGAAATTGATGAGACCTATATGCTGTAAACAGGATAGGCATTCCATGATGGGGAATTGACTAGTGTTAGTTTCTTGTGAAATTGGTTGTGAGTTTTTCATCTATTTGGTCAGTTCCAGGTTTTATTTAATTGATTACATTGGTCCATAGAGTTTGGATGTCAATTTTACAACAAATGCTTTGTTACATAAATTGCAATAGTTACGAGAATCGTGGAAAAATTGTATTCTATAGAAATTTTATGATTTTGTACTGAATCTCTCCTTGCTATTTTTTAAGTAGACAAAATTAGTTAAATTTTCTACCTAATTGGAAGAATCATGCTTTATGTTTTATGAACTTAACTATAAAGGTTGCTTCATGTTATATTAGTACCAAGAGCCAATCAGGTAATTGATTAGGCATGTAATATACAATTATATAGTTGTTGGTTAGGAATGATACACTCTCTCATATACCTACATTTGAAGTAGGGTTGTAATGCAACTTAAAATTAGTCTCCTGCAGTACCTCGCCACTTGCCACTCGCCAGTTAACATCTCATCCACATGAATTGCTGGATACGCATTCATTGCTAAGTGGTGGTTATTAGCCATTCATGAGGTATAATTGCTGGATATCCTCATGAATTGGAGTTCTTAATATCAAAATATGTTGTACTGTGTAACCGGCTTTCCAACATTTTCAATTTCGGATATTGCTATAGTGGTGACCTTGCCAAGATTCTTCACATGAAGGTATGTAATGAGGACAAAAATAGCTCTTTTTGTAGATTTAAGTTACACCCTTTGTGCACTATAGATGCTCTTGGTAATCTCATTCTTAAAGCAAGATCTTCCGGGTGTACAAGGGAGAATAGACACTTAGTAGATGAGATGCTGAAAAAAGCTACAGAGATTTTGGATTTCAGAATTGATGTTGAATGTGCAGATGGGGATTCTTGGATTACGTTTACCATTAATGATTTTGCTGCTGCCGCTGCAGCTCTTTCTAAATATTACTCCTAGTAATTAAAGATTAATTGTTTTGTTACAATATTCCAAACTAATTCTATATATATTCTTCAAACTTCAATGTTTTTACTATCAATTTAATTTCTGAATGTACCTATTTTGCGCATCTATTCTACTATATAGTTCTGAAATGAAGAATAATTGGATAAAAAAATTCGTGTTAACTTATTTTGCAAATGGTTGGATTTTTTTATTTTATAATACAATATAAATTAATTGCTGTAAAGTTGCCAAGTCTGTTCTGAACAACAATTGCTGGATTTTAACTGCTCTTTTTTTTACCATCAATTCCTCTTGTTCTTATAAAGCTCTAGGTTAAAAATGAAATTGTAATCTTCTTTCCCAAATTCTGAAGAGCTTTCATGTTGCATTGCCAGTGTATTTATGAACTGGTTGACATGTGTGTATTTAGAATTAACAGTAAACAATTTCTTTTTTTAAACTTTATTGTGGTTAGAGTTAACATATAATTAACCTTCATTTCATAAAATTTAATAGAGAATATATTCCTCTTGATTGATCTTTTTAACTTCAGATAGGATACGTGCCCTGCACATTAAACTTGGAAACAAAATAAACCAACCAAAGTCTACAGGTCTACTTTACTTGGTGCTTTTCTTGAAAATTTAAATCCACACTGCCTTCATTGCATTGGTAGTGATTCTCTTTTTCTTCTGTTTCTTTATTTGTTCTAAAGTTTGCTTAATTTGTCTGTCTGTTGAAGTAGATGATCTTGTGGTTTGTTTAGGCTGACACAGAGAAAGAAGCAAGAGATAACAAAGATGTTTCAGACAAAGGTGAGTAGGGATAATTCAAGTTTAGCTTTAAGTTTTCAGTTTTAAGTTTTAAATTCTAAGTTCTCAGTTTCCTTGCTGTAATGCTGTTTTTTTTCATTTTTCAAATTCATTTTCTTGGTTTGCAACCTTAAATTCATTTGGTTGTTTTATTTGACTTTTTTACTTGTACAATTGTGTGTGTTTACAACTATTCATCAACATTGTGGATGCATTTTAGGCAAAGTGCAGTAGATGGTTCAAATGTACTGGAGACGCTAGATCACATTGCACCAGACACTCAACATCACCACCACCAGATTCTGCAGCGTCTTGACAAATCCCTACATCTTCGACATGTTCTACGACACCCACAGGGACACATGTATGTGTATTTACGTGGAAATATGTAAGTACACTTCACTCGGTTGAAATTGCATACTATAATTAATTACAGGAATGTTATAATTTAATTTGCTTTTGGTCTATTTCAATGGATTACAATAGTTACTGCAAAATATTCAATTGATAGTAGTGTTTTTGTGATAGTAGTTTTATGACTCATGATTTTTTTGTATGAGTTTGAAAAATAAATTATATTATGTGCGGAAATGAATCGTATTAAAACCAATTATTATTAAAATTGTTAGTGATTATTATTGTGATTTGTGACGAAATAAATTTTGTCACTATTATTTTGAATAATTAACTACAAATAGCATCGTGGTGAAAATAAATATTTTTTATGATGATAAATATCACCATCAATTATTATTAAAATGGTCATTAATTATTATTGTGACGAAATAAATTTGTCATTAATTATTTTGAATAATTAATGACGAAAAATAGTATCGTCATGAAAATAAGTATTATTTATGATGTCAAATATTGTAACTAATAATTATTAAAATTGTCATCAATTATTATTGTGACGAAAATATTTTGTCACTAAATATTTCAATTAATTAATGACAAAATATAGTATTGTCATGAAAACATATTTTTTATGACGTTGAATATCTGTCACCAATAATTATTAAAATCGTCACCAAATAATTATTGTGACGAAAACAATTTGTCACTAAATATTTCAAATAATTAATGACAAAAAATAGTATTGTCATGAAAATATGTTTTTTATGCCGTTGAATATCGTCACCAATTATTATTAAAATTGTCACTAATTACTACTGTGATGAAATAATTTCATCACAAATTAATTCTAATAATTAATGACGAAAGTTTAGCATCGTCAAGAAAATATATTTTTCATGACGTTCAATTTCGTCACCAGTTATTATTAAAATTGTTACTAATTATTACTGCGACGAAATAATTTTATCACAAATGATTTCTAATAATTAATGACGAAAGTTTAGCATAGTCAAGAAAATATATTTTTCATGACGTCAAATTTCGTCACCAATTATTATTAAAATCGTCACATATTATTATTGTGACATATTTATTAACATCGTCATGAAAATTAAAAAATTGTGACGAAAAAAATTGTAAATAATGGCGAAATTAAATTTTGTCACAATTTTTAGTATTTTAATGACGAAAAATAAAATTTGTCACCTTTAAGTAACAAATTGTGACAATTTTTGTGTCGTCGCGAAAATTTTCGTCACGAAATGTCTTATTTCCTGTAGTGAGAGCTCATGTTTTTTATATGTAATAGATTAGATTCATTGTATAGTTTATAAGTTGACTAAGCTTGTATTATAAAAGCTTAAAGTAATGTAATAGTCTTGTTAGATTAGTTTTGTTAGAAGTCTACTGCACAAGAAGAGAAGACCAGTTTACTACTCAAGACAGGTGGACTACAAGACAAGTACATCTACTAGACTACACAAGACAAGTCAACGTGAAGGTTAGTTACAAATACGCGTGAAGAGATAAAGATATAGAAGTTAGTTATGGAATAACTAATTCATAACAGAAACGCGTGCAAGATTCAGTTGAAGGTAGTTATCAAGAAAAGTTGGTTACAACTTACTAAGTTCTTGAAGATTGAAGTCTATAAATACCCCAAGGTATTTATTGGTTACTGTTTACTGAGATATTGAGAAATACTACTGATACGATTACAAACGTTATTGAAGATAATCGAAGTTTACTCTCAGAGTTGATTGAAGTTCAGAAAGATAGCCAGAAGACAAGTGAAGAATCAAGAAGGCTACTACTGAAGAACAGAGAAGTTTTTAGTTTTTGTTTTGTTATTTTTCAAGGTGCTAGATACTTGTAAAATTTCTAGTAAGATCGTAGACATATCTGGAGGTATAGTCTGTTGAAGATCTAAGTCTTCTTCTTGGGACTTTAAAGACAGGAATATACACTTGTACTCGATTGGAAGAGTTTAGTGGAAACATCACAACTGGGTTTGTGAGAGTGGATGTAGACAAGTTGTCGAACCACTATAAATCTTGTGTTTGATTTACTTTACAGTTTTGATTGTTTAAATTGCTTAATTGATTTAACTACTTAACTGATCTAGACTAGTTGAGTATAGAACAGAGTTCTCGAATATAAGTTGAGTATAATATAGAATTGGGCTCATTGATAATTTCGTATTCCGCATATTGTACTTTGATATTTCGAAAGATTTTTGAAAAGTCTATTCACCCCCCTCTAGACATTTTCACTAGCTTACTCGTTATTAACTCAACTTGGGACCAACAAGTGGTATCAGAGCAGTAGTTTACGAACTGCTGTTTCTTGATAACCGACTCAAGACTTAGGGTGAAGTCTTGGTCCTTGACTATTCTTGTATACGTGTCCTTGATCATTCTTGTTTCGTGCTCCCTGTTCTTGACTTATCTGTTGTTCTTGATCATAACTCTACTTAGCACTTATTTCTTGAAATCATGTCTCTTGAGATCAGCGCTAACAAACTACCTAAGTTCCAGGTACAAGACTACGATTACTGGAAGCTAAGGATGGAAGCCATCTTCAGCTCCACTCACGACTTAATGATCTCCGTCGTTACTGAAGGTCCAATTGTGACCATGGTCCCCAACACTGCTGCCCTTGATCCAAATCAACCAGTGGGTACTCTCGTCAAGAAACCAAGGTCAGAACTTACCTCTGAAGAAATGAGACAGAATAATTTGGATAGCTTGGCCAAGAATTACATCTTACACACTCTTCCTAATGAGTATCTGGGAAAAGTGTTAAAATGTAAAACTGCCAAAGAAATGTGGGATCGCTTAGCTATCATTTGTGAAGGGACATCCCTAATCAAAGAAAGCAAGCTTTCCACTGCTGTCCAAAGATTCAAATCATTTCATATGAAAGCTGGTGAAACAATAGACCAGTTGGATACTCGTTTTACCAAAATCATGAATGACTTGGAAGTCCTTGGTAAAACTTATACTCCACGTGAAATCAATCTTAGGATTCTAAAAAGCCTTGATAGTCGATGGAAGATGGTAAAAATGCTTGTTAAAAATACCCAAGATATAGACGTATGGACAGCAGAGACTATGTTTCAAACTCTAAAGGCTCATGAGTTTGATCTAGACGAAGACGAACCCATAGTAAGTAGTGACAGAGAACATGCTGTATCTAAGAACGTTGCGTTTAAGGCTAGTTCGTCTAAGATAGACAGGTCTAAGACTAAGACTAGGTCTGCTTCTGTTAAAGACGAGTTAGATACTGATCTTAGTCTGAAGGATCAGGTAAGCCTCATGGTTAGAAAGTTTGATAGGCTGAATAAACGTTTCGGAAGATATAAGAAGTTCTATAGAGAGCATAGAGGGTCTGCTTCTAAGAACTCGTCTGAGACCAGACGAGACCGAAACTCGTCCGAAAGGAGAGACGAAGTCTCGAAAGGTAACAGACAAGATAGAGAGTCTGATAGTAGGAAGATTACTCGTTCTGATAGACGTGATAAACGAAGGAACAACTCTCCTATTAAAAAGGCTACTAATGATCTTGTGTGCTATAACTGTGAGAAGCCAGGTCACTACATATATGAATGTCCAGACCTGAGTACTGATGATCGAGAAGAACGCAAAGCACGAAGGGAAAGAAGGTACAACCGTGGTAAAAAGGCAATGATGGCCAATAATGACTCTGACTCTGACTCAGACGAGTTGCCATCATCCTCATCTAGCTACCCGTCTGAACCAGATCACGATGAAGCATTCATAGTTGATGATGGTCTATGCTTCATGGCTAAAATCGACCAAGAGGTATCATCTGTTACATCCTTTCAATCGTGTGATGAATCAGATTCTGATGAAAGTGACACTGCCAGTAGCCAAGTAGGGAGTAGTCTTCAGCACTCTACTAGTGCAGTTGAAGACGACCTCCTACTTGCCAACAAGGCATTCATTGAAGTCAGTGACGAAAACATCACCTTAAGACAAGAAATCATTGATCTTAAGGAAGCACAGTCTAAAGTAGATCCTAATACAACAGTCCTAAATGAACGCTTGCAAGAAGAGTTGAGACAACTCAAAGACAAGTGTGCATTGACAGACAAGTTGTATCAAGACCTACTTAAGACACATGCAACTGAGAAACATGAATTCAATGTTTTACAAAGTAAGCTCAAAAAGCTTGAAGAACGTAATAAGTTCTTAGAAACCGAGATTGTCACTCTAGACCTTAAACTTACTGACCTGGTTAACTCGTCTAAGGTTAACCTTGAATTGTCAGATAGGTATAGGGCTCCAGCTGACAAGACAGGCATAGGTGCTGAGACATCAAGCTCGTCTACTCTAGTTCCCAAGAACCCTACTATTTTCATCTCAAGCTCTTTGACTAATGATAAAGGAAAAGAACCATTGATATACGATATTGACACTCCATCAAAAGGTACTGTACCAAGACAAGCTCGAGTTAACATTCCAATTACCAAGGGAGGTAAAAAGAATGGTAACAACAAGCCTGTTCAACTTAGAACTAATCTTCAAAGGACTAGGAATCGTGGACGACCAAATCAGGTCAGATACGAGGATTGGTATCCTGAGGAGACAAGTACTAGACAAGTACAGACTAGACGACAAGAGTCTAGACCTCCTTTCATAAGGCAGTCTCAACTCTACTCGTCTAGACCTAGACAGGAAGGTCCAAAATATCGTACACAACCTGTTCTATATCCTCCACCTTTGTCATATGATATCCAAGGAGAAGAAAGACCTAAACATGTCTATAAACCGTATGGACCTAATGCATATAAACCTTACTCTGACTATCATAGACAAGTTCCTGCTCAAGTAGAGATTAAGTCAAAAGGCTATCTCCAAAGAGTAGACCCGAACTCAACTGATAGGCCAGATAAGGACAACAAGGTCTTATTTTGCAACAAATATGGTCGAAAGCTTAGAAGGTCAAACTTGTTCAAGACTCCAATGTATATTTGGATTCCATTGAACTCGACTAACCCCCAAGGACCCCAATAAACAAGGAGGGTACCTAAATTATGTATTATCATCTATTGCAGAGTCGACTCGATCTATACAAGAAAGGTGGCTCAACTGGAGAAACTTGGTACATAGACAGTGGTTGTTCACACCACATGACTGGTACTAAGACTCTCTTATCAAGCTATCGTGAGCAAGAAGGACCAAAAGTGATTTTTGGTGATAGCTCCATTGCTGTTACTAAAGGATTTGGTTACATTCGTAATGGTGACATAGAAATTCAAGACGTTTCTTATGTTGAAGGCTTGAAATACAATTTACTCTCTGTTTCACAATTTTGTGATCGTGGATACAAGGTGCAGTTCAAGAGTCAGAGATGTGAAATCATCGACAAGAAAACACACACAGTTCTACTAGTCGGCATTAGACAAGGAAGTGTGTACATAGTGAACTGGAACAGTTGTCCGAGGGACACCTGTCTACTTACTAAGAATCCTAAAGAACTTGGCCGGCTCTGGCATAGACGCCTTTGTCATCTAAACTTTAAGGTTCTTAATAAGATAGCCAGAGACTACCTTGTGGAAGGTATTCCCAATGAAGTCTACTATAAGTCACATGTATGCACGTCCTGTCAAAAAGGTAAACATGTGAAGGGTTCTTTCAAATCTATTCCATCCCTCTCAACCAGTAGAGTTCTTGAACTTCTACATATGGACTTACATGGCCCAATAACTCCTCCAACCTTGAACGGTAGAAGGTACACACTTGTTGTGGTAGACGACTATTCTAAGTTTACGTGGGTAGTCTTCTTACACAAGAAGAGTGATACACAAACACTTTTGCCTGATCTGTTGAAGAAGTTACAGGTTGAGAAGAATCAGTCAATTGTCAAGATACGTAGTGACAAGGGTACTGAATTCATTAACTGCTATATTAACGAATTCTGTTCTAAGCGTGGCATCCAGCACCTTACTAGTGCAGCTAGGACACCACAGCAAAATGGAGTAGCAGAACGAAGGAACAGAACTCTTAAGGAGGCCTGCAGGACCATGCTGACAGAGTATAATACGCCTCAGAAGTTTTGGGCAGAAGCTATTAACACTGCATGTCACTCACAAAATAGAAGTGCTATCAATAAAGCACTAGGTAAGACGCCCTATGAGGTATGGAAAGGTAGAAAACCCAGAGTTTCATATTTTCATATATTTGGATGCAAGTGTTTCATCCATAACAATGGGAAAAGCAAGTTGAATGCATTCGATGCTAAAGCAGACGAGGGGATATTCTTAGGATACTCCTCGACTAGCAAAGCATTTAGAGTATTCAACTACTCAACCCTTTGTGTGGAAGAAACACCACATGTGGTTTTCGAAGAATCTCAACAGGACCCGTCTACCAACAAGATCAGTGAGAAAGCTACTGAGCTAACTGTCGAAACTGACAAAGACTCAGAGGTATATGAATCCGTTCAAGCATATAATCCATTCATGAAAGCTCTCGAGTCAGACGACCAGAAGAAGGTAAGCGCTCAAGGTAACTCTACTAGACCAGTTGACATGCCTAAACTAGTCGACTCGTCTACTCCTATTAAATCTTCTGATGATAATGATGTTGACATGCATGATGCTGTACATAATATAGACGATAGTATTCTTGTTAAGAATAGAAATACATGGAAATCAGCACATAATACTGAAAATATTATTGGTGACTCTACTGTTGGTGTTAAGACTAGACGACAACTCTTTGAGTCGCAAGAACAATCTAGTCCATCTCTGTTTTGCTGGTGTTGTTTCCTCTCATCTATCGAGCCAAAAACCATTAATGAGGCATTGGCTGATAGCAATTGGATCATTGCTATGCAAGACGAGTTGAATCAGTTTGTTCGAAACGACGTCTGGGAACTTGTCGATAGACCGAAACATCATAATGTAGTTGGAACTCGATGGATTTTCAAGAATAAGAAAGATGAGAATGATGTAGTTGTTCGTAATAAGGCTAGACTAGTCGCCCAAGGCTATTCACAAGCTGAAGGCATAGACTATGATGAAACATATGCTCCTGTTGCTAGACTAGAAGCCATTCGATTGTTCCTTGCATATGCTGCTTACATGAAATTTACTGTATATCAAATGGATGTTAAAAGTGCATTTCTTAACGGTATTCTTGCGGAAGAAGTGTATGTTGAACAACCCCCAGGTTTCGAAGTCAAAGGTAATCAGGTATACAAATTAAAGAAGGCCTTATATGGACTAAAGCAAGCTCCAAGAGCCTGGTATGATACTCTTTCTCAATTTCTATTAGAAAATGGTTTTACTAAAGGCAAGGTAGACAGAACCTTGTTTAGAAGACAAGAAGGGAAAGACATTTTACTCGTCCAAATTTACGTAGATGACATCATTTTTGGTTCACCTAACAAAGAGCTGAGTGAAAGTTTCTCAACACTCATGCAAAGTAAATTTGAGATGTCTATGATGGGTGAAATGAATTACTTTCTTGGACTTCAAGTAAAACAGACCCCTGAAGGGATTTTCATAAATCAAGCAAAGTATACTAGAAATCTTCTAGACAAGTATGGTATTAAGACATGCAAGTCTGCTGGCGTACCTATGCTACCTACATACAGAATGGACCCAGACGAACAAGGTAAGTGTACTGATCAAACTCATTACCGTGGTCTAATTGGTTCATTACTCTACTTGACTGCTAGTAGACCTGATATTGCATTTTCTGTTGGTGTATGTGCTCGCTTTCAAGCTAATCCAAAAGAGAGTCATATGGAAACCACTAAAAGGATATTGAAATATTTGAAAGGAACCATCAATCGTGGTATATGGTATCCTTCGAATGATGATTTATCTCTAAGTGGCTACTCTGATTCTGATTTTGGTGGCTGTAGAATAGATAGGAAATCTACATCTGGTTCTTGTCAATTCTTAGGCACAAAACTCATTTCATGGTTTTCGAAAAAGCAGACAAGTGTTGCTACCTCTACTACTGAAGCCGAGTACATGGCTGCTGGTAGTTGTTGTAGTCAAATATTATGGCTTATACAACAGCTTAGAGATTATAATATTTGTGAATCAAATGTTCCTATTTTCTGTGATAGTAATAGTGCAATTGCCATTACACAAAATCCTGTTCTGCACACACGTTGTAAGCATGTTGATGTGAAGCACCATTTCATACGTGATCATGTAGAAAAGAAGGATATTCGCATGGAAAAGATTCACACTGATTTTCAAAGAGCTGATATTTTCACAAAACCATTAGCTGAGGCTCGATTTCATGAATTATGCATTATCCTAGGACTAATTGATCTTGATCCTACTAGTGTGTAGAAATGTACTAACCAGACAGGTATAATCCTAAGAAGAAAGGAGAAATAGACAAGTTACCACAAAAGAGCAGAGCACTCGTCTACTCACGCAACAGACAGGTAAACAAGGTCAGACAAGTTGACCATTCAACCCGATGAGGAAGCTGGTAAAGCTGAGGGTAATACTAAGGGAATAAACATTTAAGGGGGAATCCTTGATTTCTTAAAGATCCTTATGTTAACTCTTTAGTTTGGTAACAGTCATCTTGTTTTGAACCTTGATCATTGACTTAGATTGTTATTCATTATTATTTATCCTACTCAACTTCCTGTAATACATCTAATCTGTATTGCAAGAATAGACAGGTACAAATAGTCACTTGATGTTCAAAGTAGACAAGCACAATCGAAGGGGGAACTCGTCTTGTGCATACCAGTCTACTCGTCTGTTCTGGATAGACACGAACAGACAAGATAAGTGTTCCTTTGATGCAAATATTCTAAGTGTTTAATCAATTTGAAACAAGGATATATATGTAGTTTGAAGTATTGAAAGTTTGAAAAACCTAGATTTGGATGTATACACTCCATTTAATGAGGTGTATATAACCAGTTCGCGCCAAACACTCTACTTTGCTAGGTTAGAGGAATACACCCCTCTATTCTACCAATAGATGAAGCGGATTTCAAATTTCACAATACTAAATCACGTAATTTTCTCAAATCCGCCAAACTGAATTCCTAAAGCCTTTCATATCTGACCATTGGATTAAAACTTCAAATCTCAACCATTGAACTCAAATGTTTAAAACCCATTTTACTTGTTCTTAACTGCTCACGATTTCAGTTTCTCCTGATCTCATAACTTCTCAAGCACTCAAACCTCTTCGAAATTTCTTGATTTTCATAAATTGTGTTTACTATGTCTATCGTTTCAATGTTCGATGCTCGTACTAACATGCAAGCTAGATTTGATCTTGGTAAGTACATTACCGAAGGAAGAGTGCATACAGAAGGATCGGTATTTTTCAAAGGAAATCACACTGAAGACAACAAGGAAATATTGATGAAATGTTTCAGATGCGGTTTGAGACCATATTTGGAGGCATTTCCTGAGGTTGTTCTTGAAGAGGAAGTGTTGGAGTTTTATGCTACTGCAACTAGACAGGGCGACTCAATTGAAGCCTTTATTGGAAGAAGGCGAGTGGAGATTACTAGAGAATTTCTGACCGAATCGCTGAAACTACCATCTGGATCGATAGATATAGAGAGATATGCTGAAGGTCGAGAGTTGAGGTACCTAAGTATTTTCTGCGGAAGAAGACTGCAGTTGAAAAGCGATGGAAAGGTTCCTGTGGTGAAGAAGAAGGAGCTTCTGGAAAAATACAAAACTCTTCTTGATATTGCATCTAAAATGTTGCTAGGAGTTACTGGGAGTTTTGACTCTGTGACACCTCAGAAAGCAAGGATTATGGCTGTGATTTATGATGGAATCACGGAAGGAAACTGGACTAAACTCTTCTTGGATAGATTAATGTACTACAAGAAGTTTGTGCAAGTTGATACCAGTTCAGCCAACTGGGTTGTTTCTGCAAATGTTAGTTTTGGAAACAAGTTAAGTATCATCCTACCCATTCTATTGCCGAACAAGACAAGTTGGAGTAAAGGCAAGCCGTTTCATCCACTAAAGCATTACTTGAAGAAGGAAGCTCTGGCTAAGCAAGCTGCTGCTAGGCCATCTGCTCCTAGGCAAGTTGAGGTAAATCCTATGGATGTGATGCCGTATGGTGGGTCATCTAGTTCTTCAGAAGACGAGTCTCATGATGAAGAATCGGAAGAGGTTGAAAATGGAGAGTCCGGTGCAGATGACTCAGAAAAGACTCAGTCAGATGGAGAGTCACAACAAGAGAAAGAGTCGAGTGAACAAATTCCTGAAATGTACACTCTTGTAAGAGTCGGATCGCCTACTCGTCCAGACGAGTTGAGTACACAGGTTGGTACTTCTACTCAATCTGTTTCAATTCCTCTCTCTCTCCCGTCTACTTCTGTTCGAACCAAGGCTAGATCACATCGATCTAGGCCTAGACCTTTTCCCACAACCTCGCAAGTGCTGACAGCATATCCGCTGAGAGCCAGCCTACCCGAAAACACTCCTAAAATAGATACAACTGATACTCCTACAGTTGTCATACCAAACCAAGCCACATCAAAGCCCGTTGAAACCAGTGCTTTCACACCCTCTCCCTCACCAGAATATGGTGAACCCCTCAACCCATCTACTGCAGACAAGACGCCAGTTGCCACTGCAACAGCTGAGTTAGAGACCCCATCTACTCAGGACCCGTCTGTTGTTAGATTCGAATCCCTCGTCTATTATCCTATGTGTTTGAGAGAGAAGAGAATTCGATCCCGAATGACCAGAAATCTGAAGAGGACGCTCTCAACTATCGAAGTAGACTATGAGTCCGAACAGTTTGAAATTCTTGTAAGGATATGCACCTGGTTTGCTCTTAAGAAGTCCTCCACTGATGATCTGTTCGAAGTTATTCAAGGAATGGGAGGAATCTCCAATTTTATGGATTGGGAGATGGAACAAAAGGAGCATAGTGGTGTTAAGGATCATTCAGAATTATTTCCACCAAGAGCCTTGGTTGATCTTGTCAAAAGGCTATTAAAAATTCCTGATGGAATCTTGGTTGAAGAGTTCTCATCTGATATTGGAACTCAGACTGATCTCCTGGAAGAGGAGTTAAGAGCTGTAACAGTTGAAGCTGGAATTCAAACTTCAGATCAGTCAGAAGATGAGTCTGAACACTCTGATGAAGATTCTTTCAATTTTGGTGTAGAAGATGATGAGTTCATGGACGCCGAAATGTTTACAGAAGATGAGCTTGTTGAGAAGGCTCAAGAAAAGGGTGTTACTGAAGCTCAGTCATCTACTCAAGGTTTTTCTGAAGGATATCTTGCTGAGTTGAAGTCAGACTTGAAAGATGTTGTTCATTCCGCAATAAACGAGTTTTTGCAATAAAAAATGAAGGATGTTTTGATTGAACAGAACAAATCACTCGTTGATGGTTCCAGAGATTTATTTGTTGAAGAGGTCAACAAGATGGATTCTACTTTCAGAGCAGAGTTGACTGCAGAAGTTGAAAGATTCTTACAAACACAAGTTGAAGTTTCTGAGAAGAGGTCTATCTCATTTGCTAGATCGTTGGCTGAAGAATCTGGCAAAATGGAACGTCTTTACCGTGTTAAGATTGAGATAGCAGATGAGCAGAGGAGAGAAGCACAAGCTCAATTGGTGAAGTCTAAAGCTATTCTCTCTGAGTTAACACAGCAAAATACTCTACTGCGTCAGACAGCTACTCATTTCAAAGATGAGTTGGCTATTACCTCGAAGAAATTGGAGTCTACTGTTGATCGCCTGGACAAGATGAGTCAGGATCAAACACATCAAAGGCAGATAGAGCTAGCTGCTGAAGCTATGAAGGAGGCACTAAAGGAAGAAATGACTCGATTTACTAGTCTATTCACTCTTAAGGCAAGTGATGAAGCCAAAAAGGGGGAAGAGAAGACAAGTAGAGTTGAAGTAAAGTCAAGTGCTGAACCAGAAGAAAAGGATGCTGCTACTACTATGCAAGAGCTAAGGAGGCCAAAGAGGAGGCTAGTTAAAACTGCAGAGTTAGAGCAAGCTGAAGCAGATGAACTTAAAAGATTAGAGAAAGGTAAAGGTGTTGCATCGTCTCCTGAAGCAGAAATTCAGACTAGACGAGTTAAAAGGAAGCTGAGTATTGAAGAACCTACTACTGCTGCTACAGTTGAAAAGAAGCAAAAGATTATTGATCCTAATGATGAAAGTCATTATGCAAACAAGAAGAAGATAGAAAAACATATTGAAAGACTGCAAAAGCTGAAGGTGAATGAAGAAGAGATGGAAGATCAGTTCATTGACTACTTCATTGACAAAGAGCATCGACAGGAATGGCTCAAAGTGAAGAGACAATGGGAACTTGATCATTGGATTATTCGAAAATATGGTGAGTCTGAAAGTCCAGATGAGTTGTATGTCATGTTTGATAAATTCATGGAAGGACAGAATAAATTGCTTTGGAATTTGGTCATGAGGATATCTGCTGCTGCAAACTTCAATATTCTGATACCGACCTTTCCAAGATGGAAAACTCCTATGACAAGCTCAGGAAAGAGAGTTGATCGTAACCAGATCAAGAAGTTTGAAGAAGAATTGCTAGACAAGGAGAAGATTGAAGATGAAGATCAGATTAGCTTAATTCACAAGAGACTCCTCGACGCATTCTGTGTTCCAAACCCGGAAGGAGGTAATCTTTCAGATTAGTTGATTGTTTTAGTTGTTTTTTTTGCTCTGATATTTTATTTTTGGAAGTATTTGTAATATCTACTGATCTATTTCTGAATGAATGAAAAGATAAAGTACTTTTTGATGTTAAAAGACAAGATAACTACTTAACTAGTCTACTTATAAGAAAAGATTCAAGTAGTTTTGGCTTCATCAAAAAGGGGGAAATTGTTGGGATATGAATCCTAGAACAAGTCCTAAATGATGAACAAAAGATAAAAGATAAAGTTTTGATAAGCCAAAAAGAAGACTTGAATATTTTCTAAGTGTTGACTAATCTAGTCTAGTTGAGTTGAAGTCATCTTGTACAGATCAGTAGAATTCAAAAGACAAGTACAGTTTAAAAGAAAAGTATTATTAAAAGATAAGTACGATTTATAAGTACTTCATATCTGTTCATATATGTTAGTTTGTTACTGAGCTATTTAAATGTTGTATAGAGCTCATGTTTTTTATATGTAATAGATTAGATTCATTGTATAGTTTATAAGTTGACTAAGCTTGTATTATAAAAGCTTAAAGTAATGTAATAGTCTTGTTAGATTAGTTTTGTTAAAAGTCTACTGCACAAGAAGAGAAGACCAGTTTACTACTCAAGACAGGTGGACTACAAGACAAGTACATCTACTAGACTACACAAGACAAGTCAACGTGAAGGTTAGTTACAAATACGCGTGAAGAGATAAAGATATAGAAGTTAGTTATGGAATAACTAATTCATAACAGAAACGCGTGGAAGATTCAGTTGAAGGTAGTTATCAAGAAAAGTTGGTTACAACTTACTAAGTTCTTGAAGATTGAAGTCTATAAATACCCCAAGGTATTTATTGGTTACTGTTTACTGAGATATTGAGAAATACTACTGATACGATTACAAACGTTATTGAAGATAATCGAAGTTTACTCTCAGAGTTGATTGAAGTTCAGAAAGATAGCCAGAAGACAAGTGAAGAATCAAGAAGGCTACTACTGAAGAACAGAGAAGTTTTTAGTTTTTGTTTTGTTATTTTTCAAGGTGCTAGATACTTGTAAAATTTCTAGTAAGATCGTAGACATATCTGGAGGTATAGTCTGTTGAAGATCTAAGTCTTCTTCTTGGGACTTTAAAGACAGGAATATACACTTGTACTCGATTGGAAGAGTTTAGTGGAAACATCACAACTGGGTTTGTGAGAGTGGATGTAGACAAGTTGTCGAACCACTATAAATCTTGTGTTTGATTTACTTTACAGTTTTGATTGTTTAAATTGCTTAATTGATTTAACTACTTAACTGATCTAGACTAGTTGAGTATAGAACAGAGTTCTCGAATATAAGTTGAGTATAATATAGAATTGGGCTCATTGATAATTTCGTATTCCGCATATTGTACTTTGATATTTCGAAAGATTTTTGAAAAGTCTATTCACCCCCCTCTAGACATTTTCACTAGCTTACTCGTTATTAACTCAACTTGGGACCAACACATGTTTTGGGGTTATTCATAGGAATAGATTTTTGAAAAGTCTATTCACCCCCCTCTAGACATTTTTATCGCTTACTTTTATTTTTCATGTTTTCTAGTAATTAGTTAGTCAACACCAATCAACTCCCCCCCCCCCTTTTTATTGCTTTCGTGCACAAATTAATTCAATTGAGTTACACCGTTCTCTGTGGGATCGACCCTTACTTCCCTACTACATAATGGGTATTTAAGGTAATTATTTTTGGGTGCCGGCGATAGCACACCAAATTTTGGCACCGTTGCCGGGGAGTAGTTTATAATTTTGAGAGGGTCAGTGTTAGTAGAAATCTGCTGAGTAGCACAAAACAGCACTAACGTGAAATATTTTTTTTCAGAATTTTCAAGAATTTTTTATTTTTTTGGAATTTTTCAGAATTTTTTGATAGAATTTGAAAACACAAAAAATTCAATCAAATTTACAACCATTCCCCGGCAGCGGCGCCAAAATTTGGATTCAAGATGTCAAATGGGCTACATAAGAATTTAATAATGGGCTTTATTGTGTTTTGGGCTAGCGTAGGAAATGAGGAGATTAACTAACCTTGGAGGAATATGCCATTGGGCTTTGAATTAGTTTGGGCCTTGGGGGAGTATGTTAAATAGCCACCCGCCATTCTGGGAGAAAGGAGGTATGAGGCGGCCGAATTCTGGAATGCTGGGAAGCAAGCTGGAGGTGCCGTGACATTGAAGAAGCAGGCAGGAGGCGATGAGTTTGATTTTGTTTTTATCTATTGTTCTCTTATTTATGTTTAGTACTTAGATTGTTTTTCTAGCCCGAGGATGTAAAACCTAGATTTAATTATGCCTTTTTTGATTATGTGATTCACGATTTATTTCTATTCATATTTCGATTTCGTTATTATTTGATTTTATGCGAAGCATGTTTTGATTAATAGATTTATTAGGATTGGCCATCCGAATTTATTTGTTATCAATTCTAGTTAATTCACAATGTATAATCCGTAATTGTTATATTATTGTGGATATCGTAGCAACTAAGGCAGAACACCTTAGGGGATAATAACGTCTAGGTTGCATGAAACGAGCGTCTCGTATTCATGGTCTAGTTTATTCTATTGTTTTAGATCTTATATGCGTTTCTCGAGTTGAACCTTAAATACATGTTTTGGGGTTATTCATAGGAATAGATTAATTGGGGGTCGTACTTTCTAATTAATTAAACATAAGAAACAATTCGAGTTAGTTTAGTCGTAACAATGACTTAAGGATAAGATTTGAGATTAGATTGAGATTACCGGATTCATTGATTAAATTGGTTAAATAAATATAGGGGAAGCAATCCGAGGGCTAGATCGTTCTTTATATTTGATTCCTGTTTATTTTTATCGCTTACTTTTATTTTTCATGTTTTCTAGTAATTAGTTAGTCAACACCAATCAACTCCCCCCCATTTTATTGCTTTCGTGCAAAAATTAATTCAATTGAGTTACACCGTTCTCTATGGGATCGACCCTTACTTCCCTACTACATAACGGGTATTTAAGGTAATTATTTTTGGGTGCCGGCGATAGCACACCAAATTTTGGCACCGTTGCCGGGGAGTAGTTTATAATTTTGAGAGGGTCAGTGTTAGTAGAAATCTGCTGAGTAGCACAAAACAGCACTTACCGGAAATATTTTTTTTCAGAATTTTCCAGAATTTTTTATTTTTTTGGAATTTTTCAGAATTTTTTGACAGAAATTGAAAACACAAAAAATTCAATCAAATTTACAACCATTCCCCGGCAGCGGCGACAAAATTTGGGTTCAAGATGTCAAATGGGCTACATAAGAATTTAATAATGGGCTTGATTGTGTTTTGGGCTAGCGTAGGAAAGGAGGAGATTAACTAACCTTGGAGGAATATGCCATTGTACCTTGAATTAGTTTGGGCCTTGGGGGAGTATGTTAAAAGGCCAGCAGCCATTCTGGGAGAAAGGAGGCAGGAGGCGGCCGAATTCTGGAATGCTGGGAAGCAAGCATGAGGCACCGTGACATTGAAGAAGCAGGCAGGAGGCGATGAGTTTGATTTTGTTTTTATCTATTGTTCTCTTATTTATGTTTAGTACTTAGATTGTTTTTCTAGCCCGAGGATGTGAAACCTAGATTTAATTATGCTTTTTTTATTATGTGATTCACGGTTTATTTCAATTCATATTTTGATTTCGTTATTATTTGATTTTATGCGAAGCATGTTTTGATTAATAGATTTATTAGGATTGGCCATCCGAATTTATTTGTTATCAATTCTAGTTAATTCACAATGTATAATCCGTAATTGTTATATTATTGTGGATATCGTAATAACTAGGGCAGAACACCTTAGGGGATAATAACGTCTAGGTTGCATGAAACGAGCGTCTCGTATTCATGGTCTAGTTTATTCTATTGTTTTAGATCTTTAATGCGTTTCTCGAGTTGAACCTTAAATACATGTTTTGGGGTTATTCATATGAATAGATTAATTGGGGGTCGTACTTTCTAATTAATTAAACATAAGAAACAATTCAAGTTAGTTTAGTCGTAACACTGACTTAGGGATAAGATTTGAGATTAGATTGAAAATTACCGGGTTCATCTATTAAATTGCTTAACTTAATAAAGGGGAATCAATCCGAGGGCAAGATCGTTCTTTATATTTGATTCCTGTTTATTTTTATCGCTTACTTTTATTTTTCATGTTTTCTAGTAATTAGTTAGTCAACACCATCAACTCCCCCCCTTTTTATTGCTTTCGTGCACAAATTAATTCAATTGAGTTACACCGTTCTCTGTGGGATCGACCCTTACTTCCCTACTACATAGTGGGTATTTAAGGTAATTATTTTTGGGTGCCGGCGATAGCACAACAAATTTTGGCGCCATTGCCGGGGATTAGTTTATAATTTTGAGAGGGTCAGTGTTAGTAGAAATCTGCTGAGTAGCACAAAACAGCACTAACGTGAAATATTTTTTTTAGAATTTTCCAGATTTTTTAGTTTTTTGGAATTTTTTTCAGAATTTTTTGACAGAAATTAAAAACACAAAAAATTCAATCAAATTTACAACCATTCCCCGGCAGCGGAGCCAAAATTTGGGTTCAAGATGTCAAATGGGCTACATAAGAATTTAATAATGGGCTTGATTGTGTTTTGGGCTAGCGTAGGAAATGAGGAGATTAACTAACCTTGGAGGAATATGCCATTGGGCCTTGAATTAGTTTGGGCCTTGGGGGAGTATGTTAAAAAGCCAGCCGCCATTCTGGGAGAAAGGAGGCAGGAGGCAGCCGAATTCTGGAATGCTAGGAAGCAAGCAGGAGGCACCGTGACATTGAAGAAGCAGGCAGAAGGCGATGAGTTTGATTTTGTTTTTATCTATTGTTCTCTTATTTATGTTTAGTACTTAGATTGTTTTTCAAGCCCGAGGATGTGAAACCTAGATTTAATTATGCCTTTTTGATTATGTGATTCATGGTTTATTTCATTATTATTTGATTTCGTTATTATTTGATTTTATGCGAAGCATGTTTTGATTAATAGATTTATTAGTATTGGCCATCCGAATTTATTTGTTATCAATTCTAGTTAATTCACGATGTATAATTCGTAATTGTTATATTATTGTGGATATCGTAGTAACTAAGGCAGAACACCTTAGGGGATAATAACGTTTAGGTTGCATGAAACGAGCGTCTCGTATTCATGGT
The DNA here is from genome assembly GCA_963675135.1 of Galeopsis tetrahit. Classification (NCBI taxonomy): domain Eukaryota; kingdom Viridiplantae; phylum Streptophyta; class Magnoliopsida; order Lamiales; family Lamiaceae; genus Galeopsis; species Galeopsis tetrahit. Next base: position 47,222,215 of record OY776126.1, on the reverse strand, counting down.
CTAGTTTATTCTATTGTTTTAGATCTTTAATGCGTTTCTCGAGTTGAACCATAGATACATGTTTTGGGGTTATTCATAGGAATAGATTAATTGGGGGTCGTACTTTCTAATTAATTAAACATAAGAAACAATTCAAGTTAGTTTGGTCGTAACACTGACTTAGGGATAAGATTTGAGATTAGATTGAAAATTACCGGGTTCATCTATTAAATTGGTTAACTTAATAAAGGGGAATCAATCCGAGGGCAAGATCGTTCTTTATATTTGATTCCTGTTTATTTTTATCGCTTACTTTTATTTTTCATGTTTTCTAGTAATTAGTTAGTCAACACCATCAACTCCCCCCCTTTTTATTGCTTTCGTGCACAAATTAATTCAATTGAGTTACACCGTTCTCTGTGGGATCGACCCTTACTTCCCTACTACATAGTGGGTATTTAAGGTAATTATTTTTGGGTGCCGGCGATAGCACAACAAATTTTGGCGCCATTGCTGGGGAGTAGTTTATAATTTTGAGAGGGTCGGTGTTAGTAGAAATCTGCTGAGTAGCACAAAACAGCACTAACGTGAAATATTTTTTTTCAGAATTTTCCAGATTTTTTTAGTTTTTTGGAATTTTTTTCAGAATTTTTTGACAGAAATTAAAAACACAAAAAATTCAATCAAATTTACAACCATTCCCCGGCAGCGGCGCCAAAATTTGGGTTCAAGATGTCAAATGGGCTACATAAGAATTTAATAATGGGCTTGATTGTGTTTTGGGCTAGCGTAGGAAATGAGGAGAATAACTAACCTTGGAGGAATATGCCATTGGGCCTTGAATTAGTTTGGGCCTTGGGGGAGTATGTTAAAAAGCCAGCCGCCATTCTGGGAGAAAGGAGGCAGGAGGCACCCGAATTCTGGAATGCTGGGAAGCAAGCAGGAGGCACCGTGACATTGAAGAAGCAGGTAGAAGGCGATGAGTTTGATTTTGTTTTTATCTATTGTTCTCTTATTTATGATTAGTACTTAGATTGTTTTTCTAGCCCGAGGATGTGAAACCTAGATTTAATTATGCCTTTTTGATTATGTGATTCATGGTTTATTTCAATTCATATTTCGATTTCGTTATTATTTGATTTTATGCGAAGCATGTTTTGATTAATAGATTTATTAGGATTGGCCATCCGAATTTATTTGTTATCAATTCTAGTTAATTCACAATGTAGAATCCGTAATTGTTATATTATTGTGGATATTGTAGCAACTAAGGCAGAACACCTTAGGGGATAATAACGTCTAGGTTGCATGAAACGAGCATCTCGTAGTCATGGTCTAGTTTATTCTATTGTTTTAGATCTTTAATGCGTTTCTCGAGTTGGACCTTAAATACATGTTTTGGGGTTATTCATAGGAATAGATTAATTGGGGGTCGTACTTTCTAATTAATTAAACATAAGAAACAATTCGAGTTAGTTTGGTCGTAACACTGACTTAGGGATAAGATTTGAGATTAGATTGAGATTACCGGGTTCATTGATTAAATTGGTTAAATTAATAAAGGGGAAGCAATCTGAGGGCTAGATCGTTCTTTATATTTGATTCCTGTTTATTTTTATCGCTTACTTTTATTTTTCATGTTTTCTAGTAATTAGTTAGTCAACACCAATCAACTCCGCCCCTTTTTATTACTTTCGTGCACAAATTAATTCAATTGAGTCACACCGTTCTCGGTGGGATCGACCCTTACTTCCCTACTACATAATGGGTATTTAAGGTAATTATTTTTGGGTGCCGGCGATAGCACACCAAATTTTGGCGCCGTTGCCGGGGAGTAGTTTATAATTCTGAGAGGGTCAATGTTAGTAGAAATCTGCTGAGTAGCACAAAACAGCACTAACGTGAAATATTTTTTTTCAGAATTTTCCAGAATTATTTATTTTTTTGGAATTTTTCAGAATTTTTTGACAGAAATTAAAAACACCAAAAATTCAATCAAATTTACAACCATTCCCCGGCAGCGGCGCCAAAATTTGGGTTCAAGATGTCAAATGGGCTACATAAGAATTTAATAATGAGCTTGATTGTGTTTTGGGCTAGCGTAGGAAAGGAGGAGATTAACTCACCTTGGAGGAATATGCCATTGGACCTTGAATTAGTTTGGGCCTTGGGGGAGTATATTAAAAAGCCAGCCGCCATTCTGGGAGAAAGGAGGCAGGAGGCGGCCGAATTCTGGAATGCTAGGAAGCAAGCATGAGGCACCGTGACATTGAAGAAGGAGGCAGGAGGCGATGAGTTTGATTTTGTTTTTATCTATTATTCTCTTATTTATGTTTAGTACTTAGATTGTTTTTCTAGCCCGAGGATGTGAAACCTAGATTTAATTATGCCTTTTTGATTATGTGATTCACGGTATATTTCAATTCATATTTCGATTTCGTTATTATTTGATTTTATGCGAAGCATGTTTTGATTAATAGATTTTTTAGGATTGGCCATCCGAATTTATTTGTTATCAATTCTAGTTAATTCACGATGTATAATCCGTAATTGTTATATTATTGTGGATATCGTAGTAACTAAGGCAGAACACCTTAGGGGATAATAACGTCTAGGTTGCATGAAACGAGCATCTCGTATTCATGGTCTAGTTTATTCTATTGTTTTAGATCCTTAATGCGTTTCTCGAGTTGAACCTTAAATACATGTTTTGGGGTTATTCATAGTAATAGATTAATTGGGGGTCGTACTTTCTAATTAATTAAACATAAGAAACAATTCAAGTTAGTTTGGTCGTAACACTAACTTAGGGATTAGATTTGAGATTAGATTGAAAATTACCGGGTTCATCTATTAAATTGGTTAACTTAATAAAGGGGAATCAATCTGAGGGCAAGATCGTTCTTTATATTTGATTCCTGTTTATTTTTATCGCTTACTTTTATTTTTCATGTTTTCTAGTAATTAGTTAGTCAACACCATCAACTCCCCCCCTTTTTATTGCTTTCGTGCACAAATTAATTCAATTGAGTTACACCGTTCTCTGTGGGATCGACCCTTACTTCCCTACTACATAGTGGGTATTTAAGGTAATTATTTTTGGGTGCCGGCGATAGCACAACAAATTTTGGCGCCATTGTCGGGGAGTAGTTTATAATTTTGAGAGGGTCAGTGTTAGTAGAAATCTGCTGAGTAGCACAAAACAGCAGTAACGTGAAATATTTTTTTTCAGAATTTTCCAGATTTTTTTAGTTTTTCAGAATTTTTTGACAAAAATTAAAAACACAAAAATTTCAATCAAATTTACAACCATTCCCCGGCAGCGGCGCCAAAATTTGTGTTCAAGATGTCAAATGGGCTACATAAGAATTTAATAATGGGCTTGATTGTGGTTTGGGCTAGCGTAGGAAATGAGGAGATTAACTAACCTTGGAGGAATATGCCATTGGGCCTTGAATTAGTTTGGGCCTTGGGGGAGTATGTTAAAAAGCCAGCCGCCATTCTGGGAGAAAGGAGGCAGGAGGCAGCCGAATTCTGGAATGCTGGGACGCAAGCAGGAGGCACCGTGACATTGAAGAAGCAAGCAGAAGGCGATGAGTTTGATTTTGTTTTTATCTATTGTTCTCTTATTTATGATTAGTACTTAGATTGTTTTTCTAGTCCGAGAACGTGAAACCTAGATTTAATTATGCCTTTTTGATTATGTGATTCACGGTTTATTTCAATTCATATTTCGATTTCGTTATTATTTGATTTTATGCGAAGCATGTTTTGATTAATAGATTTATTAGGATTGGCCATCCAAATTTATTTGTTATCAATTCTAGTTAATTCACAATGTATAATCCGTAATTGTTATATTGTTGTGGATATTGTAGCAACTAAGGCAAAACACCTTAGGGGATAATAACGTCTAGGTTGCATGAAACGAGCATCTCGTAGTCATGGTCTAGTTTATTCTATTGTTTTAGATCTTTAATGCGTTTCTCGAGTTGGACCTTAAATACATGTTTTGGGGTTATTCATAGGAATAGATTAATTGGGGGTCGTACTTTCTAATTAATTAAACATAAGAAACAATTCGAGTTAGTTTGGTCGTAACACTGACTTAGGGATAAGATTTGAGATTAGATTGAGATTACCGAGTTCATTGATTAAATTGGTTAAATTAATAAAGGGGAAGCAATCCGAGGGCTAGATCGTTCTTTATATTTGATTCCTGTTTATTTTTATCGCTTACTTTTATTTTTCATGTTTTCTAGTAATTAGTTAGTCAACACCAATCAACTCCCCCCCCCCCCTTTTTATTACTTTCGTGCACAAATTAATTCAATTGAGTTACACCGTTCTCTGTGGGATCGACCCTTACTTCCCTACTACATAATGGGTATTTAAGGTAATTATTTTTGGGTGCCGGCGATAGCACACCAAATTTTGGCGCCGTTGCCGGGGAGTAGTTTATAATTCTGAGAGGGCCAGTGTTAGTAGAAATCTGCTGAGTAGAACAAAACAGCACTAACGTGAAATATTTTTTTTCAGAATTTTCCAGAATTATTTATTTTTTTGGAATATTTCAGAATTTTTTGACAGAAATTAAAAACACAAAAAATTCAATCAAATTTACAACCATTCCCCGGCAGCGGCGCCAAAATTTGGGTTCAAGATGTCAAATGGGCTACATAAGAATTTAATAATGGGCTTGATTGTGTTTTGGGCTAGCGTAGGAAAGGAGGAGATTAACTCACCTTGGAGGAATATGCCATTGGACCTTGAATTAGTTTGGGCCTTGGGAGAGTATATTAAAAAGCCAGCCGCCATTCTGGGAGAAAGGAGGCAGGAGGCGGCCAAATTCTGGAATGCTGGGAAGCAAGCATGAGGCACCGTGACATTGAAGAAGGAGGCATGAGGCGATGAGTTTGATTTTGTTTTTATCTATTGTTCTCTTATTTATGTTTAGTACTTAGATTGTTTTTCTAGCCCGAGGATGTGAAACCTAGATTTAATTATGCCTTTTTGATTATGTGATTCACGGTTTATTTCAATTCGTATTTCGATTTCGTTATTATTTTATGCGAAGCATGTTTTGATTAATAGATTTTTTAGGATTGGCCATCCGAATTTATTTGTTATCAATTCTAGTTAATTCACGATGTATAATCCGAAATTGTTATATTATTGTGGATATCGTAGCAACTAAGGAAGAACACCTTAGGGGATAATAACGTCTAGGTTCACTACAAAATATTGTCCAAATGGCATCGGCAATTGGCAACGGCAGGCGGGCCGATGCGAAATGGCATCGGCATTTAATGGCCGATGCAAAATGGCATCGGCAGTGGGCCCCGATGCGAAATGGCATCGGCATTTAATGGCCGATGCAAAATGGCATCGGCAGTGGGCCCCGATGCCATTTGGTAACGGCCCCCCCGATGCAAAATGGCATCGGCAGTGGGCCCGATGTCTTCCCCGTCGCCCTAAACCCTAAACCTCTAAAACCCTAAACCCTAAACCTCTTAACCCTAAATCCTAAAATTGAAAATTATGATTTTTTTAGGGTTTAAAGTTTATAGTTTATGATTTAGTTTAATTAATATAGTCATTATTTTTCAATTAATTATTTTTATAACTTTAATTTTTTTGTTATTAAAAAAATTATATATATAAATGTATGGTTTTTTTTTTAATTTAATAATTATATACTGATAATAAACACGTTAATAAATAATTTTAAAAAATCTTAAAATAATTAACCTTGATTAATTAAAAAATAAAAATAATTAATCTTGATTAATTAAAAAATCAAAATAATTAGCATTGGTAATCTTGATTATGGTATCTTTGTCCTACGTTTCCTAATTTTATAGGAATATCCTTTAATTTTTTAAATTTCCATAAAATAGTGTTAATTATGTAAGTAAATATAATGATGTAGATAATGACACATCATCATTTGACTCCATAAGACCATCTCCAACCGTAGGCTTTTTACTTCATTTATAGAGTTTTGCTCCCTCCAACCGTACTCTATTTTGAAGTTTTGAAATAGAGTTTTGAATAGTAAACTCTATATATTAAGTTCACTATTCAAAACTCTATATTTTATATCTATTATTTTATTAATATTTACTATTCTGTATTACAATTCTATATTAATAATTTGTTAAATATAATTACAATTCTATTGTTATACTAATTTATAATATAATTTTAATTGTGTAACTTTTTTTTTTGTGTATTATTATTAGCAACAAAAAAAATAACTTAAAATACAATAAAACATACATTATACTCACATGTTTCGTTTTACGTCATTATGTGTTTTGTAATTTTATATTTAAATAAAAGTAATATTTAAAAACTACAAGTTTATTTACATTTTATGATTTTGATAAAATCAACAATATTTAATTTACTAATTGAATATTTAATTGTATAAATTAATTTAAATATGAAGATAAATATATTATTTAATGATTGTAATATATTGAAAATGATTAAAATAATAAATAGAGTAAGATATAGAGTTTCATGGTTGGAGAAGGTTTTTAAAATAGAGTATGAAAAAGTGTATTTTAGAGTTTAGAGATCTTCATTTGAGAGTTTGTGATTGGAGATGGCCTAAGGAGCCCATTATATGGGCTCAATATCATTTATATATATATATATATGTCATGTATATTTGCGTGGATTTTGATAGTTACGTGAGTATGACTTATGAATTTAGCATTACTCCTGATCATAGTGAAACGAACATTATATAATATACTACAACAATTAGGAAATTAATCAAGCTTATTCTCTGCAATTAAAAAAAAAAAAGTATTCACTAGTACTCCGTATTAGATAAGTGTATTTTAATTGAAAATGAACTAGAGAATAATTTTATAATAGATGAAAATATTTTTAATTAAATGGATAAGTGAATTCATATTTTTAAATGGATAAGTGAAAATAATTATATATAGTTAATGTTGTGAATTGAAAATTAGAATGAATTTAAATGATGTGATTATAATAAATTTAAATGTATAAGTGAAAATAATTATATTCAATGTTGTATATAATTATAATGTTGTGAAATTAAAAATTAGAATGAATTTAAATGTTGTAAATTGAGGATTAGAATAAATTTAAATAGTGTGAATTGATACCGTAATTAAATTATTTAATTTGAAAAACATAATTTAGTTAATTTGAAAAACATAATTTAGAAATAATTATGATATGCTTTGATAAATAATTTAATAAGCAAATTAAAGTTAGAATGGATTGAATTAATTAAAGAATTAAAAACTCAAATTAAATTGAATATATATTAATTGCATTCACAACATGTCGACTAAAAGCTCCTAGCCTAAACGGCACACAGGGGGCGCTCAAAAGCCTTCGAGACCGCGAGGTCCCGAGTTCGAACCCCAAAATTCGCGAAAATGTCAAATTTCCGAGAATTGGGGTAGCCCAGCGGTGGGGGTGGGTGTTGGTGGCCTCGATACCTGGGTTCGAAACCCAGATTCGTGTTTTTTAAATGTTAATAAAATGGCATCGGCAGTGGGCCCCGATGCAAAATGGCATCGGCTGTCCCCGATGCGAAAAGGCATCGGCAGTGGGCCCGATGCGAAAAGGCATCGGCTGTCCCCCCGATGCCAAAAGGCAACGGCTTTCCCCAAATCCGATGCCATTTAAATAGCATCGAGCATATTGGCATCGACACACTGCCGATGCCTTTGCCGTTGCCTTCATCATTGGGGACGGCAGATCCGATGCCTTCCCCGATGCCATTTTCGAATTATTTTGTAGTGGTTGCATGAAACGAGCGTCTCGTATTCATGGTCTAGTTTATTCTATTGTTTTAGATCTTTAATGCGTTTCTCAAGTTGAACCTTAAATACATGTTTTGGGGTTATTCATAGGAATAGATTAATTGGGGGTCGTACTTTCTAATTAATTAAACATAAGAAACAATTCGAGTTAGTTTGGTCGTAACACTGACTTAGGGATAAGATTTGAGATTAGATTGAAAATTACCGGGTTCATTGATTAAATTGGTTAACTTAATAAAAGGGAATCAATCCGAGGGTAAGTCCGTTCTTTATATTTGATTCCTGTTTATTTTTATCGCTTACTTTTATTTTTCATGTTTTCTAGTAATTAGTTAGTCAACACCAATCAACTCCCCCCCTTTTTATTGCTTTCGTGCACAAATTAATTCAATTGAGTTACACCGTTCTCTGTGGGATCGACCCTTACTTCCCTACTACATAGTGGGTATTTAAGGTAATTATTTTTGGGTGCCGGCGATAGCACACCAAATTTTGGCACCGTTGCCGGGGAGTAGTTTATAATTTTGAGAGGGCCAGTGTTAGTAGAAATCTACTGAGTACCACAAAACAGCACTAACGTGAAATATTTTTTTTCAGAATTTTCTAGATTTTTTTATTTTTTTGGAATTTTTCATAATTTTTTGACAGAAATTAAAAACACAAAAAATTCAATCAAATTTACAACCATTCCCCGGCAGCGGCGCCAAAATTTAGGTTCAAGATGTCAAATGGACTACATAAGAATTTAATAATGGGCTTGATTGTGTTTTGGGCTAGCCTAGGAAATAAGGAGATTAACTAACCTTGGAGGAATATGCCATTGGGCCTTGAATTAGTTTGGGCCTTGGGGGAGTATGTTACAAAGCCAGCCGCCATTCTGGGAGAAAGGAGGCAGGAGGCAGCCGAATTCTAGAATGCTGGGAAGCAAGCAGGAGGCACCGTGACATTGAAGAAGCAGGCAGAAGGCGATGAGTTTGATTTTGTTTTTATCTATTGTTCTCTTATTTATGTTTAGTACTTAGATTGTTTTTCTAGCCCGAGGATGTGAAACCTAGATTTAATTATGCCTTTTTGATTATGTGATTCACGGTTTATTTCAATTCATATTTCGATTTCGTTATTATTTGATTTTATGCGAAGCAAGTTTTGATTAATAGATTTATTAGGATTGGCCATCCGAATTTATTTGTTATCAATTCTAGTTAATTCACAATGTATAATCCGTAATTGTTATATTATTGTGGATATCGTAGCAACTAAGGCATAACACCTTAGGGGATAATAACGTCTAGGTTGCATGAAACGAGCATCTCGTAGTCATGGTCTAGTTTATTCTATTGTTTTAGATCTTTAATGCGTTTCTCGAGTTGAACCTTAAATACATGTTTTGGGGTTATTCATAGGAATAGATTAATTGGGGGTCGTACTTTTTAATTAATTAAACATAAGAAACAATTCGAGTTAGTTTGGTCGTAACACTGACTTAGGGATAAGATTTGAGATTATATTGAGATTACCGGGTTCATTGATTAAATTGGTTAAATTAATAAAGGGGAAGCAATCCGAGGGCTAGATCGTTCTTTATATTTGATTCCTGTTTATTTTTATCGCTTACTTTTATTTTTCATGTTTCTGCAAACAAAAAAAGCCTATCATCTAAGAAATAAAAACAAGTGTATCAGAATTTTAGAATTCAAACTTAAACATCAATTACAGAGATTGAACTGAATAAATGGCATATATTGCTGTGGTAACAGCTGCAGCATCAAATTCCTGCACAGTAGCCATTATGATATTCAAATCTCCCCCTGTCTAGCTTGTCCCTGTTCATCAGTGTCCCTGTTCATCAATGCTGTCCATCTCAGCAGCATCATCATCAGCTTCATCCACAAAGTAAGTAGATGCAAGGTGTGCAACTACATCAGTCACTGCAGCATCTCCAGCATCAGGTCCATCACCACATTGGAGTTTGATGGTGGTGGTACTCCCCCTGTTGTAGGTGAAAGCATACTGGTCCACCTGTCCTTCAGGAACTGGAGCTCATCAATAGTTTCCTGCCAGTGCTTGAGCTGTAGTTTGATGAATTCCTGTGAAAGATACACATTACCAGAAATGTTGATACAGATGTTCTCAACATTTGGGGGTGCATTTCTCTGTCTTGATCTGGATGATTCTGGATGATCAAAAGTTGAGGGTCTTTGCTGATGTTCAGTAGTTGAAGGCATGTGCTGATGATCAGTACCAGGAGCAGTCAAAGGCAGATCAATTACTCTATCCCCAGTGAGTAAGGCAGGAGCTATGGCCAGTAATGGAACTCTCCCCCTCAACACATCAGTGTTCTTGGCAACAAAGTCATGATGCCTCAAGTAATTTGAAATCAGAACAGGATAGGGTAGGTTGCCTTTTTCAGACACTTTTCAAGTAAATCTCATCATATGTTGAAAGATTGTAAGGCCTAAATTGAACTTCTTAAGCACAAAGATCCCAACTTGGTCTTTTGTGATCTTAGTGGTATTTGTGGTGGGAATCCAGTTTTAGATAATGAGTTTGTATAACATAGAATGTAGGGAAGTGAGGTCTTTGGCTAGCATCTGTCTAGTCCACTTAACTACCCTACCACCAGTTATAGCAGCAATAACCACATCCATGTCAGGTTCTTCATCCACTTCAACATTGGGAATATGCAGAAACTCATTTATCAACTCAGGAGTAAAAGGTACATCTCTCCCCCTAAAATTAACAGTCCCATACCACTTAGATGATCTCCTACCATTACTCTTTTTCATGCAAGCATAAAATTCATAAGCCCAATTTGTCAAGAAGGATTCACCAAAATTCACAGCATGCATCAAATTCCTTTCCTCTAAGAAACTAATCATGCCTTTACTTTCAAAATCAGGTATATTAATTCTCTTCTCTATCAGCAGTTTCCTCTTAGAATAAATAGCCAACCTATTCTCTAGAGTCTCAAGAGAATCAGAATTACCTTCCTCTTCAGAAGCAAGGTCATTAGAGCTTGATGTAGAATCTTTAGCAGAGCTTTCCTTAGAGCTGCTCTCTGCACTGGAAGAGCTATCACTACTGCCATCATCTTCAGGTTCTGGTGCAGCTTCCTTTGCAGCAGCAAAATGCTCAGCATTTTTCTTAAGAGAATTCAGAATATCTCTTAAACACACATCAGAATCAGAATTGGAATCTGATTTTGCAGGTTCATCTTCAGTAATAATCTTGGTCTTCCCTTTGCCTTTGGGATCAGCAGCAGCTTTCTTCCTCCTTTCAACAACAACTTTCTTGGGTTTCTCAGCAACAGCCTTTTTAATTTCCTCAACAGCAACAGGAGCTTCTTCTTCAGAGTTTGTGAACACTTGGATGGGTTCAGCAGCTTCAGCTCCAGCTTTCTTCTTCTTCCTCATGGATTCAGAATAATCCACACGAGTGAACACACGGTATGATCTTCTTCTTTGTACAGGACTCCTCTGTCTTTTCCCTTTCTACGCATTCTTCTTGAAAGGAATGAGAGCAGATTCATCAGAAACAGAGAGTGAAGAGTTTGTACCGTCTTCAGAGATGTTTGCATCCTCCATTTCAACATCTTCAGGGTCGGAAGTAGCAGTAGCTTCTTCTTCAGCAGTAACCTCCTCATTTTCAGCTTGCGAGTTGTGAACAGTAGGTGATTTAGGGCTTTTTGAAGCAGCAGCCATTTGGGCGGTTTGATCAGCCAAATAGCTTGAGATATCCACAGTGATATCTCCAAATGTCATCACGGGCAGATGACAAGTTGTTCGAAGAGAGTCAAACACTTCTTCGATAGCCTTGTTGAACTGTTCGACAGTTGCATCTTGAGGAATGTTGGTTGTTGGTGGAACAGTTTGAGGAGCAGTTTGAGGAGTGGGAGTGGTTGTTGATGGTGTTGCAAAGACATTTGAGTCAGCATTTGACGAGGTTGATTTCTGAGAAGCCATGGAAGCAAGGATTTCGAGAGGGTTTGTGTGTGAAAGGGATGAGTTCTTCGAATCAGAGTGAGATTGTGAGTGGGATTGAGGTCGGTTTCCAGCCATTTAAGGGACGGTTGGAATTTCAAGATAGGTTTGAGGAGTGTATTCACAAAATTTTAGAGATACACGACCAATAAACAATTTTGCAGAAACTTAGTACTTAACAAAATCAAAAATCACGATTAGCATTAACATTTTATCTTATGAGTAATATTTATAGAGGGAACTATGTTGTTGGAGAGTAAAGAAAAAAAAAATCCAGATGTTTTTCGATCATGCTCCACATAATTAGCCACAATGTAGATCATGGGTAATTAGTGGGGAAATTTAATTAAATTAAATTAGGTAATTAAGAAGCTTCCAGAATAATTAAAATCGCATAATCTGAAAAATAAAAAATGTGGGTCAGTAATTAAATAAAATGAAATAAATCCCAATTAATAATGAAATAATTACAACTAATAAAAATAAATTCGAATCAGGCAATGTTGTGCTCAAAACTGTTACAAACACCTCAACACGGTTTTTACATGAATTTGCTTCATTTGTGTTGCACCATATTTTTTCTTTTTGTGTTATAGCATCTAATTTGTATTGATCCATTGTTCCTGTAGAGTACATCGTAGTAGCGAACTCCGTGCCCCATACTTACTTAATGGATTACAAATATATTGATGTTTTTACCAAAGAATCACCTTTTGAAAAGAAGGCATCGTAGTAGTGAACTCCGTGCTCCATAGTTACTCAATGATTTGGTACATCTTTTTGTATGCTAATAACATTCTCATTTTTATGCATTTGAGAGGTGTAAGTCTTGTTTATTTTTGCACTACAAGGTTCTTAGATTCGTAGATATTTTACATAGGAATTATTTAACAAAGTAAGAGATAGATTCAGCTTATAAAATTTTTACAACCCATGATGTTGTCCCAAATGCTGACGCATTTGTGACAACATCCATCCGAATTTTTCAGATAGTGCTTATGCCAAGAGATTTCCTCAAGATAGAGAATCTCTCATGGTTTAATGCCTTTGTAAAAATGTTAGCATTTCGTTTCTCAGTAGGTATATACTCCAACTTAACAATATTCTTCTCTACTAAATCCCTCATAAAATGATGTCTTATGCTAATGTGCTTTGTGAGTGAGTGTTGTACAGGATTCTTAGAAATGTTAATGGCACTAGTATTATCACAAAAGATTATAAGTATACCATTCTCAATACCATAGTCATGGAACATCTTGCTCAGCCACAAGAGTTGTGTACAGCAGCTTCCAGCAGCTATGTACTCAGATTCTGCAGTAGATTGTGAAACACAATTCTGCTTCTTGCTGTGCCATGATACAAGATTGTTTCCCATGTAGAAACATCCTCCACTCGTACTCTTTCTATCATCTATATCTCCAGCCCAATCAGCATCACTATAGCCAATCAAAATGTTGTTGGTGTCCTTAGTATACCAGATTCCAAGGTCACTTGTACCTGAAACATACTTGATAATCCTCTTCACAACATTCAGGTGAGATTCCTTTGGATTAGCTTGGTACCTAGCACAAACACACACACTGTACATAATATCTGGTCTACTAGAGGTTAAATACAGTAAACTACCTATCATGGATCTGTAAAGTGTTGGATCAATATCTGTTCCAGCACTGTCTTTGCAAAGTTTCAAAGAAGATCCCATAGGAGTTTTCATTGGTTTTGAATTCTCAAGACCAAATCTTTTAACCAAATTCTTAGCATACTTACTCTGGGAGAAGAAAATACCATCACTGCATTGTTTGATTTGAAGACCTAGAAAATAATTCAAGTCTCCAACCATATTCATTTCAAATGTTGCAGTCATTGCCTCAACAAATTTACTCAACATTTTATAACAAGTAGAACCAAACACAATGTCATCAACATATATTTGAGCAATAAGTAAATCTCCTTCAGTGTGCTTAATGAATAAAGTTCTATCTGCGTCTCCTCTAATAAATCCATATTCCAAAAGAAAGTTAGTAAGCCTATCATACCATGCTCTAGGAGCTTGTTTAAGACCATACAATGCTTTCTTAAGTTTATATACATGATCAGGATATTGTGGATCTTCAAATCCCTTAGGTTGTTCAACATATGCTTCTTCATTTAATATGCCATTTAGAAATGCAGCCTTTACATCCATTTGATGAAATTTAATATCAATAAAACATGCAATAGCTAGCAGTAATCTAATAGATTCTATCCTAGCAACAGGTGCAAAAGTCTCATCAAAATCAACTCCTTAAACTTGGGTGTAACCTTGTGCTACTAACCTAGCCTTGTTCCTAACAATATTACCAGATTCATCAGTTTTATTCTTGAATATCCACTTTGTTCCAATAACATTAGTATGACTAGGTCTAGGAACAAGTGTCCACACTTCATTTCTTTCAAACTGACCAAGTTCTTCATGCATAGCATTAATCCAGTTTTCATCAGTTAAGGCTTCTTTAGCACTCTTAGGTTCAATTTCAGATAAATAGCATTCAGCATTTACAACATTACACATAGAAGACATGCATATTGTTCTTACTATATCTACCTTGTTTGATCTTACTCTTCCTCTTGTTTGCACTCCAACTGTTGCATCGCCTATGATCTGGTCACAAGGATGACTTTTTCCTATTCTTGAAGAAGGATTCGTTTTGGGGATGTACTGATCATTCTGTGAATTTACAGCTGACTGTTCTGTAGATGTTGACCCAGATGTGTTAACATTTGGTGCAACATTTTCAGACTTCAGTGTATTCTCAGAAGTGTCAGTAACCTGTGATACATCTTCTTCATCTTTGTCATCTGTAAGACCTTTATCATCATCAAACACAACGTTAACAGATTCTTGAACAGTGTTAGTTCTAAGGTTATAAACTCTATAAGGTTTACTATTTCTAGAATAGCCTAAAAAGAAACCTTTATCACTTTTAGAATCAAACTTATGAAGTTGATCCCTATCATTCAAAATATAACACACACAACCAAATACATGAAAATATTTCACATTAGGTTTTCTGTTGTTCAAAATCTCATAAGGTGTTTGATTAGAGCCAGAACGAATAAAAACCCTATGAATAATATGGCATGCAGTATTCAATGCTTCTCCCCAAAATTTCTTAGCAAGACATTTGGATGTGAGCATAACTCTAGCCATTTCTTGTAAAGTTCTATTCTTTCTTTCAACAATTCCATTTTGTTGTGGAGTTTTAGGAGATGAATATTCTTGCAAGATACCCTTTTTATCACAAAAATCATTAAACATGTTGTTTTCAAATTCCCTACCATGATCAGTTCTAATACGACCAACTTTCAAGTTAAACACATTTTTGAACCTCTTATAAAGAATTTTAAATGCAGCAAATGCTTCAGATTTGTCTCTCAAAGACTCTACCCAGGTATATCTAGAAAAATCATCTACCACAACTAAGGAATACCTCTTTCCTCCAATGCTTTCTGTTGGGAATAAAATGAGATATGTTTTGATCTAATACCAAAACCCCTTAAGACATGCCTAAGTCAAGATAAGTATGTTCTAGGAATGTTAGAACATATAGATTATAGGCTAGATGAGAAGCTGAAATGTTAGGCAGCTCTTAGACAATTAGATGCACAATTTGAGGGGGAACCTATGCTTTGAAGATGATCAAGATCAAGTCCCCTCAAGGCTCAAATTCTGGAAAAATCACTTAAGAACAAGGACACTCTATGGAAACCAAATGCACTGATCAGGAGAGTTGTCCAGAGAAGATGTTCTTATGCAAGAACAAGATTGTAAAGCTCAAAAGGACAAGTCCAATAAGATGATCTGATCAGGAGAGTTGTCCAGAGAAAGTGTCCACATGCAAGATTGGTAAAATCAAAAGGACAAGCTTAATGACTCTGATCAGCAGAAGTGTCCAAAGAAGCTGTCCATATGCAAGAACAAGCCTACCTAGCTCAAAAGGACAAGGCTACTCAAAGGCTTTGGATCAGGAGAGTTGTCCAGAGAAGCCAACTCTATGTGAAAAGTGCTCTGATCTTAAAAGACCAAATATGCTGATCAGGAGAGTTGTCCAGAAGAGTTGTCTCAGCATGATTGAATCAGAACAGATACTCTAAAGGTTGAAGGTCAACTATGCTGAAGGATTAGAGACAACCATACCCTGAAGAAATACAATGCAACATGCCAAGATCATCTTGGAGTGAAATAAAGGGAAAGAGCCAAATCATCTGAAGTAGAGCAAGCCAACCTTGCTGAAAGGCAAAACTGCTGATAGTGATAAGGAGAGTTGTCCAGTTGATAAGGAATGTTGTCCTATCATTGGATCAACCTTCAGAAGCCATGTCCAAGTCCTAACAAGAAGTCAAACATTGGGAAAAGTGCTGCAGAATGAAGACAAAGTCTTACAAGCCGTTTATTACCCAAATGAGGACATGTCACTATCAAGAATCTGTCTTCCAGTTTGAAGAACTTAAGGAAGACATTTATAGCAACTTGGGGCTGCCTCTCCAACGGGCAAATCCTCCATTTTGTCTATAAATACAGAAGTGTGAAGACCATTTGAAAGCACCTCAACCTTGACAAGAATATCCAACAATCCTACAAAGTGCTTTCAAAGCTATCAAAGACTATCTTAGTCTTCAAACACTTCTTCTAAGCTGAACACATTGTATATTCATACACAAGCTTAGAGAGATATCCTATCCTTATACACTGATCTCCATTGTAAAGGATATCTCATTAGTTGGAACCTTACTTCAACCCTTAACCCTTTCAAGTGAGAAAGTGAGAAGGTTGTAGTAGTAGAAGTGGTAGGAACTGACTGTTGAGAGAAGAACAGTTCAGTTCTGAGTTGAGAAGAGGGTACTAGGACTCTAGACATCCTAGGGATCAATTCACCAAGGAGTGGTGTTCTTGATCAAGTGCACCTTGGCACTATAAAACAAGTTAATTCCAAGAGTGAAGGAATTATCCTGTTAAATCAGGGAAAGTGGATGTAGGAGCTTGAGTCTCTGAACCACTATAAACTCTTGTTTTGATTTACTTTACAAGTACTTACATTCATTCAACACTGCACACAAAACTGATCTTTCAAGGATAAACTTTCAAAGACTGTGCAAAAACCTATTTGGACAAGTTCCCTGAAAACTGGACTGTGTTGCATTGACTAAGTGATTTCAGAAATTAAAGGAGTCTAAACATAAAGGGCCAACCACTATTCCGCACATATAACTCCCCTAGATAGTTATTCAACTAAGTACTCAATAGTACTTAGTAGTTTGATTATCTTAGAAGAGTTAATCTTCTTCAGCAGAGTTGTCCAAGACAACCTTGCTGAACTCTGGTTTGATCAAAGTTAGCAAAAGAATTGCATACAAGTGTATTCCCCCCCCCCATACACTTGTTATATACTCCTTTCAGGACCAACAAGTGGTATCAGAGCAGGGGTCCAAAGACCACTGCTTCTGAAAATCCATATTGATTTTCAAACTCTCATATTTGTGTGGTCACTGAACTGATCTTTATCTGAAATCTATCACTTGTTGACTAACTGATTATTCTTGAGAAATGGCCAACAACAATGCTGTTCCTCCACCTGCTGTTCAAGGATTAGACAATATGGCCACAAATCCAGTCAACCACATTTCTCATCACAAACTGCCCATGTTTTCAATAGACAATTATGATTTCTGGAAAATTAGAATGAGAGCTCATCTTGCATCTCTTCACACTGATATGCTAAGAGTAATCACAAGAGGACCTTTTGTGTTTACTCAAACTAACCCCAGATTGACAGATGAGCAAAGAGCAGATATAAGGGAACTGATTCCCAAAGATGAAGATGACTTCACTACTGATGAAAAGAGGAAGGATAATCTGAATTATCTAGCAATGAACACCCTCTATCAAACAATTCCAGATGCAGTTATGGGAAGAGTCTACCACTGCACAACAGCCAAAGAAATTTGGGATACTCTTGCTGAAATGTGTGAGGGCACTGAAAAAATCAAGGAGAACAAGCTCCAAGTTGCTGTGCAAAAGTTTGAACAATTTTCAATGGAAACTGATGAGTCCATTGACAAATTTGCTGGTAGATTCACTGATGTGATGAATGAAATTAACTCATTGGGCAAGGTCTACACCAAGAGAGAAGTGGGATTAAAGATCTTGAGGAGTCTCACTCAAAAGTGGGATGTCTATGCTGTAATGATGCAAAACACCAAAGATCTTTCCACCATGCCCATGCAACAAATCTTCTCTGAACTCAAAGCTTATGAGTTCGACCTCAATAGAAGAAAGCCTATTGAGGAACCTTCAAATCCTACTAAGGGAGTGGCATTCAAAGCCAAAGTTGCTGAACCAGAGATGCAGCCCACTCCAAGACCATCAAAGTCAGTCTCAAAGACTGAAATGAAGGAAGAACTAGCCTTGATGGCTAGAAGGTTTGAAAAGTTGAATTCAAGGTTTGGTAGATACAAGAAATTCTACCAGGACAACAAATTCAGGAGATACAACTCTCCTGAAGCACAGGCTGAAGTCAAAAAGCCTGAAGAGAAAAGATCAGAGGACAAATACTCTGATAGGAGAAGGTCCACTAGAGCTGAACCTTCATCATCAAAAAGAAGAGAAGAATCAAAGAAAGAAGATGATGAAGATCTGTGCTATAACTGTAAAAAGAAAGGGCACTTCCAGTATGACTGCCCTGAATTGAGCTCTAAAGAAAGAAGAGAGAGACAAGCTAAAAGAGACAGAAAGTTCACCAATAGAAAAGCCATGATGGCTGGTGAAGAATCTGATAGTGCTGAAAGCTTCAACTCCTCTGATGGATTATTCTCCAACAGTGATGATGATGATGATGTTTGCAACATGGCTCTTGAGGATGATGAGGTATCCTCTACTTCTAGTTCACCATCATTCATCTCACAAAACACTAGTGAGGTTAACCTGAAACTTTCCTTGGGAAAGTTGATGGAAGATTTCACTAGATTACAAGAATTTCATGATAACTGTGTGAGAGAAAATGAAAGATTGGCTATTGAACTTGCCAAAAACTCTGAGGTAGCTGTTGATGTCAAATCTACTGAATTGTATCAACAAATCTTGAGAGAGCTTGAGGAAGCAAATCTCAGGATAGTTGACCAACAAAAGGAGATTGATGATCAACTTCTCTCTCAGAAGAGAAAAGATTTTGAACTTAAAATTCTCAATGCCAAATTTGAAAATCTCTCACATGAATATGATATTCTTAAATTAAGTGAAGAGAGCCTGAAATTAAAAATGTCTGCTTTGAACAAATCCTCTAGAGCAATAGAGGAAATTCAAAGTTATCAAAGACCTATGGCTCAAAGAAGTGGATTAGGTTTTGATCCATTTGAATCTTCACCTTGTCTTAGTGTTGCCTCTGTAAGTAACACTAAGAGAATCTTTGTTAAGTCAGTGGCACAAACTGAAAACGAAGTGATTCAACCACTGAACAAAGGAAAGGGCAAAATGGATGATCTGCCTACTCAAGTGATTCAGGAGAATAGGCCAAAACCTAAGGAAATGGCCAAAACTCCTGAACATAAGAGGAATGTTGGTCAGCAGAGTAGACCCAATGGAAGGGCAACTCTACTGAACAATGTTCAGAGGAATTATCCAAGGTATAATCAGCCTAGGCCAACTCATCTGAGAAAGCCTCAGCTGAATAGACCCAAGGATAACTTTCCTCAAAGGCAAAATAAAATGAGACAACCAAAACCCTTCATGCCAAAGGGTAATGGTCAAAAGAAAGTCTTTCCTCAAAGATTCCCTCAAGTAGCACAAAGAACTCAAAAGTTCAGGAGATTTGATAACTCTTCTGAAACTTATAGAGTTAACACTTTCACACACACTTTCCCAAAGGCATTTAAAGGGAAGACAGTGTATGTAGATGCTAGAGGAAGACAACTAAGCCACCTTGAATCAATCAAGGTTATTAGGCAAGTTTGGGTTCCCAAAGGTACAGCTAACCTCTCAGGACCCAAAACTCAAAGGGTACCTAAACCTATCTAATTGCAGGTACCAATGGGCCACAAGAAGAGGAGCATGAACAAAAAGACAGCATGGTACCTTGACAGTGGATGCTCAAGGCACATGACTGGAAACAAGGAACTCCTCACTGACTTCATTGAAAAAGAAGGCCCAAATGTTACTTTTGGAGACAGCTCACAAGCAACTACAAAAGGTTATGGTACTTTGATGATTGGTAACATCAAAGTATCCAATGTATCTTATGTAGCTGGTCTCAAATATAATCTCCTAAGTATCAGTCAATTCTGTGATAAAGATTTTAATGTTGAGTTCTCAAGTGGAAAGTGTCTAATTAAGGATAAAACTCAACAAACTCTATTGACTGGAACTAGGAAGGGAAATGTGTATTTTGCAGACTGGGACAAGTCTACTGATGCTGCATGCTTTATTGCTAAAAGTTCTAGTGAACAAAGTTGGTTATGGCAGAAAAGGCTAAACCACCTGAACTTCAAATCTATGAATAAACTTGCTAGAAATGCATTAGTTAAAGGACTGCCTAATGAGGTTTTCATTAAAGAACATGTGTGTAAGCCATGTCAAGAAGGAAAACAGATTAAAGCCTCATTTAAAGGTAAACCAGTCATCTCCACAAAAAGGGTACTTGAACTTCTACATATGGATCTGTTTGGACCAATTACCCCTACAAGCATAAATGGTAGAAAATACACATTGGTGGTAGTAGATGACTTCTCTAGGTTCACATGGGTAGTATTTCTCCTTAATAAGAAGGAAACACAAGTCAAACTACCTGAACTTCTAAAGAGACTGTCAAATGAGAAAAGCCTTAGCATTATCAAAATAAGATCTGATAAAGGCACTGAGTTCATTAATTCATACATCAATGAGTATTGCACATCTAATGGAATAGCTCATGAAACCTCAGCAGCTAGAACTCCCCAACAAAATGGAGTTGCAGAAAGAAGGAATAGAACTTTAAAAGAAGCTGCTAGAACTCTAATTGCTGATTCAAATTTACCTAAGAGGTTTTGGGCTGAAGCAATAAACACTGCATGCCATACTCAAAATAGATGTTTGATCACTAAGGGGCAAGGCAAAACCCCCTATGAACTCTGGAAAGGAAGAATGCCTAAAGTGTCATATTTTCATATATTTGGTTGTAAATGTTTCATTCACAATAATGGGAAAGAACAATTGAAAGCCTTTGACAGCAAAGCTGATGAGGGAGTATTCCTTGGATACTCTCAAATCAGTAGAGCTTTCAGAGTCTACAACAAGAAAACCCTTATAGTGGAAGAAACACCTCATGTTGTGTTTGATGAGTCTATCTTTGAGATCAGGAATGATCATTTGGAACCTGAAGAAATCACACAGAGGACAACCAGACTAAGTCTAAAAGACAAAGACACTGAATTCATAGATGTTGTCCAAGCCAATCTGCCTGAAAAACCCACATTGGACAACAATCCTGAAGGCAACATTCCTGAGACAAACCCTACAGATGGAAATGGTGAACTGAATGAACCAATCCCAGTTCACATCCAGGTAACAACTACCAATGAAGAAGCAGTTCCTGCTGAGGTAGTTAATGGGTCAAATAATCAAGGGGGAACTCAAAATGTTGAAAATGCCAATGTCCCTGACATTGAGGACAACACCCCTGATTATGATCCTGAATTAGATCCTGCATTTAATTATCCTGAATTCTATGATCAAAATGACTCACCTTCAGTAGAGGCCAACTCTACTGAAGAGATCAGAAAAAGAAGGACTTGGTTGTCTGACCATCCTACTGATCTAATACTTGGTGACCCAAGTATTGGAGTCAAAACAAGAAGATTCCATGGTGAAAGTGCTCTTTTCTGCTATTTCTTGTCAGAGCAAGAACCAAGTAACATTGAGGAAGCACTTCAAGATGCCAATTGGATCACAGCCATGCAGGAAGAACTGAACCAATTCACCAGAAATGAAGTATGGGAGCTGGTGGATAGACCTTCACATCAAGATGTTATTGGAACAAAGTGGGTGTTCAAGAACCAGAAAAATGAAAATGATGTGATTGTCAGAAACAAAGCAAGACTAGTGGCAAAAGGGTATTGCCAACATGAAGGCATTGACTATGATGAGACATTTGCACCTGTGGCAAGGCTAGAAGCAATAAGGCTCTTTCTAGCCTATGCAGCCCACAAGAGGTTCAAAGTATACCAAATGGATGTCAAGAGTGCCTTTTTGAATGGAGTCTTGAAAGAAGAAGTCTATGTGGAGCAACCACCAGGTTTTGAAATTGGAAATCAAGTTTATAGACTCAAGAAAGCTCTATATGGACTCAAGCAAGCCCCCAGGGCTTGGTATGACACACTGTCACAATTCCTCTTGGATCATGGATTCACCAAGGGAATTGTGGACAGAACTCTCTTCAGAATCTCTGAAGGAGAGGACATCTTGCTTGTCCAAATTTATGTAGATGACATAATCTTTGGATCCCCTAATGAGAAGCTATGTGAGAAATTCTCCAAGCTCAAGCAAAGCAAGTTTGAGATGTCCATGATGGGGTTGATGAATTTCTTTTTGGGTCTACAAGTCAAGCAATCTAAAGAAGGAATCTTCATCAACCAAGCTAAGTACACCAGAGAAATGATCAAGAAGTTTGGGTGTACAACTAGCAAGCCAGTAAGGATCCCTATGAACACAAATTGGAAGATGGATCCTGATGAGAGTGGTATTCCAACCAACTCTACTGAGTATAGAGGAATAATTGGTTCACTCCTCTATCTCACTGCCAGCAGACCTGATATCACCTTTGCAGTAGGTGTTTGTGCAAGGTTTCAAGCAAATCCTAAGAAAAGCCACCTTGAGGCTGCAAAGAGGATTTTGAGGTATCTCAAAGGCACTGAAAATTTAGGCCTTTGGTACCCTGCTGATGACAACATTGAGCTAACTGGCTACTCAGATGCTGATTATGGAGGATGTAGGATTGACAGAAAGTCCACCTCAGGGACTTGTCAGTTCTTGGGCAACAAACTCATTTCTTGGTTCTCCAAGAAGCAAAATACAGTGGCCACCTCCACCACTGAAGCTGAATATGTTGCAGCTGGAAGTTGCTGTGCCCAAATCCTTTGGCTAAGACAACAACTCAGAGACTACAAAGTCAACTCTACTGAAGTGCCAATTTTCTGTGATAACAATAGTGCCATTGCTATATCACAAAATCCTGTCTTGCACACAAGATGCAAACATGTGGACATCAAGCATCACTTCATTAGAGATCATGTGGAGAAGAAGGATATCAAGTTGGTGAAAATTCACACAGACCATCAAAAAGCTGATATACTAACTAAGCCACTTGCAGAGGCAAGATTCCTGGAATTATCAGCAGAGTTGGGACTTCTTGATCCAGGGAAGTTGGAAAAATGAGTCCAAAGAAGTTCATTGATTGAAAGGGATATAAACTCAAAACTTCAGCAGACTTGGTCAAGTCTACTGAAAATCAGAAATATGACCTTACTTCTTCAGGACACTTGTCCATTAACATTCAGGACCCTTGTCCACTTTTCTTCAGGACACTTGTCCAAGTGGGGTCAGATAAGTTGTCCCAGCTATCAAACCAAATCTTGGTATGATAAGCACCTATTTTTGGTGATCAATACCTACTTCGAAATCTGTCCCATTGAAATACAGTTTTCACCTTTCTGGGATTTAATTTGTCTCCCACTCAAAAGGTCACTTTCCATGCATTAAATGCCAAGATTTAACTCTTGTTTGCATTAAACCTTTTGGGACATGATCTATCTCGAAAAACCCCCAGCCTTAAACAAACATTAAAAACCACCCACGTTTTGAATAAAACAGTTATTTCACTGTTACATTAGTTTTTGACCATTGGATCAAAAATGGACAACTCCCCTGAAATCAATCCTAGCCGTCCATTTTGGATTTCCATTTTTGCTCACCTTTGAATTGCTTCAAGACCTTACCAACTCATTGACAAACATTCTTTTTAGAATATTCACAAGTCTTAAGATCCCCACAAACACTTCTTCCCCAAGTATTCGAAACCCTAACCCAAATTTTCTTCAAACTCTCTCAAAGCTCTCTCTGCAAATTTCAATGGCCCCCAAAGTTAGACCTGAGATGCTTGTTGATTTCTCTAACAAGGATCTAGACCTGGATTTTGGCTACTTAAGCAACAAAAACAACCTTCATTTTGAGCCAATAGTATCATTTGAAAATGAGGACCCTGAAATCACACCAACCCTGAGATGGTTGAGGAGAGCTGGACTTCAAAAGTTCATAGAGGAAAGACCAAGCTCTTGCTTGGAAAGCTACATGGCAGAATTCTTTGCCTTCCTCAAATGGAGAGGCAAACCTGAGGATGGTGAAGTATCAACCAGATTATCTTACACTGCAGAAGGAGAGGAGGAGGAGAGATTCCACAGAGTAAAATTCTCCTCAGAGGATCTGGAAGGAGCTTTTGGATTGCCTTATGAGGGAAGGAATCCAGAAGTTTATGGTACTGGCCATGAAGATGATATAGCCCAAGAATGGCTATCAGTTCCAGGACCTCTCTCCTCAACTCAAAACAAGAAAACTCTCAAGCCAGAGTTTCTCAGCATTTTTGAGGTAGTTGCTAAGAGCCTCTTAAGCAACACTGGAAGCTTAGAGCAGGTTAGTCATCCAAGGATAAGAATCATGGCTGCCATTATTGATGCCAGTGATAAGGGCATTAAGTTTGATTGGAGGACCTTCATCATGTCTGAGATGATGAAGGAAAAGGCTAAATTCAAGGTGAAAACCCACAATAAGGTGGTGTTAGAAGGGAAACTCAAGTATTGCACCAGGGCAAGCTTGTTGATTGAGAGGTTTTCCCACTATTCTCAAATGCAAACCTTTGCAAAGCCCCTCCCAGCCCAAAAGATCCTATTCAGAAAGCTCAGCAAGAAAACTGAGAAAAGAAGGATGTTACTGGCCAAACCTGCTGAAGCAGAGGAGGAGGAGAAGCCCAAGATGAAAAAGAGAACAAAGGCCAGGGCTGTCAAAACAAGAAAAATGTCTCAATTGTCCTCAAGAGAAGCCTCAGGAGCATCAGTTGAAGTTGATGCAGTGGCAGAAGAGGGAGTGAGTGTGCCTTCTGACCACTCAGAGGAGTTGAGGAGAAAGTATAATGAGACTAGGCAAAAGAAGAAGGGTGATAAGAGAATCAGGGAAGTTGTCCCTGAAAAGGAAGGAAGTGGAAGCAGTAGGGCCAGCAAGAGAAGGGCCAAACCTACTGAGAAGGTGTTGGAGCTGCAAGAAGAAAGGTCTCTTCAATTGGCTCTAAGGGAGAGCAGAGCTGAAAGCAGGACCAAATCCATGTCAAGGACAAATTCATCTGGTTCTGGAACTCCAGAATCCAAAGTCCCTGAAGGTCAACCTATAGAGGCCAACCTTCCTGAAACTCAATACCTTGAGCCCAACTCCCCTGAAACCCATGTTACCCCTTCCAACCAACCCATTACCCCTGTAAATCTCACTAAGAGATATTCTCCTGAAGGGAATGTGCAAAGAAGTGGCATAGATGTGCTTGCAGATTTAGCTGTAGATGAGACAAGACTCCTGTCTCCCCTTGACTCATCCATGCTCAATTATTCAAAGCTCTTAGAGCATGCACTCAATGAGCCAACCCCCCTGAGTAAAGCCCCTTCAGACTCATTGCTCTCTAAAGCAACTGAAGTACCTTCATTTGAGCCCAACCCTTCTGAAGACATTATCCCTGCAATTAATTTGCCTGAAGCCATATTAGGAGAACCCAGAGCCAACTCCCCTATAACCCAAATTCCCCATTCAAGTGGAGATGAGGAGGAGTATACTTATGAAAGTATGCTCAGAGGAGGAGCAAAGGCTACTGTGGACAGTTTGTATCCACAACTTGCTGAATTTCCAAGAATTCAGAAAACCTTCCATGATTTAAGGATGCTTGTTGATGTGAAAGACAAATACTTGATGGAGATATCACAAGTCATCCAAGATAAGGGTGCAAACTGGTGGCAAATAGAGGAGAACAGATTGCTACACTTTGCTGGAGTTTCAAAGACAAGATTTCTCATTGATGAGGAAATTTTTGCAAAGTTAGTAGCTGATAAGATTGAGGAGGAGAAAGAAAGAAAAGCCAAGGGAATCAAACACCCTGACAGTAGCTCCAATGATGATGATTCCCCTGATGATCCCTCAAACCCTTCAAATCCCAACCCTCCTAAAACCCCTCAAGCCAACATCCCTGAACTTTTTCAACCCAAGTCTTCTATAGCAAACAGACTTTCAAACCCTCCTAAAACCTATCATAGGAAAGGCTCTGTATCTTCAGAGGTGTTGACCAAGGGTGGTAACACAACCAAAGACACATCTGCCAATGAAGGTTCTTCTGAACCCAAGGCACAGCCTAAAGATTTGAGGTTCCTGTACTAGAGGCTAGTTTGATTAAGGCCTATTCAGTGTCAGAAGAGTTGGACACTGATCAGCCCTTAATCATTCAGGATGACTCAGTGGCTGCTGAGATAAGCACTGTGATCTCCTCACAACTGCCATCTTTGAACCCTGTTGAGGGTGAGGATGCTGCAGGTTTAGGAGAAGGAGTTGAAAAGGAGAGAATAGTTGAAAAATCAGAGGGAGTTGAGGATGAAAGAGAGGTAGTCATCACTAAGATAGTGAGTGTACCACCATATGAGGGTGGAATAAGTGAGGAAGGACAGGTTATTCTTGAAGTCAAATCTGAACTTCAAGAATCCCTTGATGAAAGGAGGCCTGATTCCTTGAGTGAGAACATTATTAAAGAAGGGAGAAAAGAACTAGTTGAAAATGAGAAGAAGACTGATGATGTATCAGAGTCTTATACAAAAGAAATTGAGGGTGATGAGTGCTTATTTCCTAACTTGTTTGACTTGTCTGATGTTGCAGGTATTTCTCTTGATCAAATTTTTGCAGATGAATTCTTAACAGATGCACCTATCCAAGTAGATTCAGGCTCAGCTCAAGCCTTACTTGGGATGCAATCAGAAAAGTTGGACTCCTTGGCTCATCAAGTCCAATCTGCTCATGCTGAAACCTCAGGAGCATTAAATGAGCAAGGAAGGACTCTAGCATCTGTAGAAATGAGACTCACTGGCTCTGAAGATGTTGTGCTACCAACTCTTGAGGCAAGGATCAGTGGTGTGGAATCTGGTCTCCAAACCATCTCCACTGAAGTTCAAAATGCCAAATCAACCATGGAAGCCATCTCAGAGGAGGTCAAGAAAGAGCAAAAGCTGTTGAGAGATAATCACAATGCCAATGTCAAAGCTCTCAGGCTAACTGTCAAACAAGCTATTGGAAAGAAGACTGCACTGCAAAAGAGAAGAGCTGAAGAGCAAAGGCTAGCTATGGTCAAAGCAGCCTCTGAAAAGTTTTCCCAAGAGGTGTTGGCCAACATTGCTGAAGGTGCAGTGGCCAA
This sequence comes from Galeopsis tetrahit, assembly GCA_963675135.1. Classification (NCBI taxonomy): domain Eukaryota; kingdom Viridiplantae; phylum Streptophyta; class Magnoliopsida; order Lamiales; family Lamiaceae; genus Galeopsis; species Galeopsis tetrahit. The sequence goes on along the minus strand of OY776126.1, from coordinate 47,194,948 downwards.
CCTCACTGAGCTTCTGAAGACCCAATTGGATGCATCTCTTAAGGCAACCATGGAGGAGGTTGTTCAACAGAAAATGAAACCTGTTCTAGCTTTTCTTAGCTTGAGCAGTGACAAGATGCAAAATATACATGATGAGAATGTATATTTGTTGGAAGAAATGAAGTCCCTAAACCAGGCCCAATCCCTGATGGCCTCAACAATGAGTGACCTCAAGCCCCAGTGTTTTGATGCTGCCAAAAAGGGGGAAAGGGAAAGAGCTAGAGCAAAAGGTGCCTTGGTGATTGGGAGCCCAGTCAAAGGGAAAGACAACATTGCTGAAGGTAAAGGCAAAGAGCCTGAAATACTGAATTTGGAAGAATTGAATGAAGAAGAGCAATTAGCACTTGCCTTGAAGAATTCTATGGCATCAGCTCAAGAAGAAAGGATGAGGTTACAACAAAGACCAGGTGGTGAAGCATCAGGTTTGGACAAGAGTGCTGAAGGTGTCCAAACTAGAGGAAAGATCAAGAAGGCCCAAGGGAAGAAGAGACAAGTTGAGAAATTCACTGACTTTCCTAGCAGCCTTGATCTTCCACCTGAATTCAGAATTGATGAAGATGAGCCTACATCAAAGAAAGCCAAAACTGCTGAAGAGCCCAAATCTACTGAAAAGGACAAATCTTCTGAATCTGGCAAAACTGCTGAAGGTACCAAATCCTCTAAAGACATTGAAGAGTTATTTGCTGAAGGATTTGGACCTGAACCTAAGAAGAAGACAACAGTCCTAGCTCTTGATCCATCAAAACTGTTTCATGAAGGGTATGGCAAAGACCCTGAAACACAACAGAAACTGGCCATGATGAGGGCCCAAGAGAAAATGGACTTGATGGAAGAAGCCAACAGAGCAAGAGATGAGAGAAGAGCAAACTTTCAGAAACCAAGAAGGAGAAGAGCAACCTACAGCAAGATGAAGCCTCAGCTTCTAATCCCAATGGACACCAAATATCCACACTTGGATAAATGGGTGCCAATTCAACTGAATGATACATGGGAAGAGGCCAAAAGGGAGTTTGTCTATGACTATTATGTCATTGACAGATGGAATGGAGGAGATGCAAACTCTGCCTTCACTGAGTTCATGCTAGAATACTACAGAGAGTTGTATCAACAACTACTTGCAGCTGCTGACATTGCAAGAATTGAACTCACAGCTCCCAAGCCAATCATATACATGCCTCCAAAGCTTGAAGGATGGATTGACCAAGCAAGAATTCTGAGAGAATTCACTGAGATCCTCAAGCTAAACAAGATGGTTCTTGGACCTAAGGGAACCAACCAAGAAGCCATGGCATTGAAAAGGAGAGTGTGGGCACAGTATGGAATGCTGCCACCCCCTGAGGATGATCTTTGAAATGGCTAAGTCTTCTGATCTTTCTTGATTAATCAACTATGCTGAAATATGGTCAAGATTGCTGATGTGGTGTGCTAATCTGTTTGCTCTGGTTTGCTATGGATTGCTTTGATAACAAGCTCTGTGCTCTGATGCTGAAAATATTATTTTTATCTTGAATTGTTAAGATGAAATGCTCTGATGTATTTAAGTGTTATTGATTCATGCTCTGATATGTTAAATTCAACTATCAACATGCTTGTAATGATCTTTGAATGAATGATAGTTTAACTTATTTTAAATCAAGAAACACTAATCTCTCTATGCCTATCTTGAAACCTACTTGCAACTAAAACGGTGAAAACACTAACACATTATCTTTTCAGGAATATTGACCTTAGTCATGTCTTCTGAAGATACATGTAATAAGTATAGACAAGTCACTTTTGCTTAGATAGTGTAGGTTTTGGCATCATCAAAAAGGGGGAAATTGTTGGGAATAAAATGAGATATGTTTTGATCTAATACCAAAACCCCTTAAGACATGCCTAAGTCAAGATAAGTATGTTCTAGGAATGTTAGAACATATAGATTATAGGCTAGATGAGAAGCTGAAATGTTAGGCAGCTCTTAGACAATTAGATGCACAATTTGAGGGGGAACCTATGCTTTGAAGATGATCAAGATCAAGTCCCCTCAAGGCTCAAATTCTGGAAAAATCACTTAAGAACAAGGACACTCTATGGAAACCAAATGCACTGATCAGGAGAGTTGTCCAGAGAAGATGTTCTTATGCAAGAACAAGATTGTAAAGCTCAAAAGGACAAGTCTAATTAGATGATCTGATCAGGAGAGTTGTCCAGAGAAAGTGTCCACATGCAAGATTGGTAAAATCAAAAGGACAAGCTTAATGACTCTGATCAGCAGAAGTGTCCAAAGAAGCTGTCCATATGCAAGAACAAGCCTACCTAGCTCAAAAGGACAAGGCTACTCAAAGGCTTTGGATCAGGAGAGTTGTCCAGAGAAGCCAACTCTATGTGAAAAGTGCTCTGATCTTAAAAGACCAAATATGCTGATCAGGAGAGTTGTCCAGAAGAGTTGTCTCAGCATGATTGAATCAGAACAGATACTCTAAAGGTTGAAGGTCAACTATGCTGAAGGATTAGAGACAACCATACCCTGAAGAAATACAATGCAACATGCCAAGATCATCTTGGAGTGAAATAAAGGGAAAGAGCCAAATCATCTGAAGTAGAGCAAGCCAACCTTGCTGAAAGGCAAAACTGCTGATAGTGATAAGGAGAGTTGTCCAGTTGATAAGGAATGTTGTCCTATCATTGGATCAACCTTCAGAAGCCATGTCCAAGTCCTAACAAGAAGTCAAACATTGGGAAAAGTGCTGCAGAATGAACACAAAGTCTTACAAGCCGTTTATTACCCAAATGAGGACATGTCACTATCAAGAATCTGTCTTCCAGTTTGAAAAACTTAAGGAAGACATTTATAGGAATTTGGGGCTGCCTCTCCAACGGGCAAATCCTCCATTTTGTCTATAAATACAGAAGTGTAAAGACCATTTGAAAGCACCTCAACCTTGACAAGAATATCCAACAATCCTACAAAGTGCTTTCAAAGCTATCAAAGACTATCTTAGTCTTCAAACACTTCTTCTAAGCTGAACACATTGTATATTCATACACAAGCTTAGAGAGATATCCTATCCTTATACACTGATCTCCATTGTAAAGGATATCTCATTAGTTGGAACCTTACTTCAACCCTTAACCCTTTCAAGTGAGAAAGTGAGAAGGTTGTAGTAGTAGAAGTGGTAGGAACTGACTGTTGAGAGAAGAACAGTTCAGTTCTGAGTTGAGAAGAGGGTACTAGGACTCTAGACATCCTAGGGATCAATTCACCAAGGAGTGGTGTTCTTGATCAAGTGCACCTTGGCACTATAAAACAAGTTAATTCCAAGAGTGAAGGAATTATCCTGTTAAATCAGGGAAAGTGGATGTAGGAGCTTGAGTCTCTGAACCACTATAAACTCTTGTGTTGATTTACTTTACAAGTACTTACATTCATTCAACACTGCACACAAAACTGATCTTTCAAGGATAAACTTTCAAAGACTGTGCAAAAACCTATTTCGACAAGTTCCCTGAAAACTGGACTGTGTTGCATTGACTAAGTGATTTCAGAAATTAAAGGAGTCTAAACATAAAGGGCCAACCACTATTCCGCACATATAACTCCCCTAGATAGTTATTCAACTAAGTACTCAATAGTACTTAGTAGTTTGATTATCTTAGAAGAGTTAATCTTCTTCAGCAGAGTTGTCCAAGACAACCTTGCTGAACTCTGGTTTGATCAAAGTTAGCAAAAGAATTGCATACAAGTGTATTCCCCCCCCCCCATACACTTGTTATATACTCCTTTCAGGACCAACACTTTCAGTTTCCATAGGACCCATCAAATCCATGTGCAGTAATTCAAAGCATCTATGTGTAGTACAATGTGACAGCATTTTGTGTGACATTCTTACCTGCTTACCTTTTTGGCATGGTCCACATACAGTGGTGTTGTGAAACCTAAGTTCTGGAATTCCTTTTACTGCATCTGCTTTGATTAGCTTTTTCATTGCTCTGTAATTTGCATGACCCAATCATTGATGCCATAGAACATTTTCATCATGTTTTGATAAGTTACACATATTTGTTCCAATAAGATAGCAATTATCAGCTGACCTAGTACTAGTCATGACACAAACTTCATTTTTATTAAGAACATAACATGAATCTTTATCAAATTTCACATGCAAATTATCATCACAAAGTTGACTAATGCTAATCAGATTTGCAAGTAAGCCATCAACATGTAATACATTTTTAAGCTTAGGAAAACCTTCAACATTCAAAGTTCCTTTACCAACAATCTTTCCTTTAGAACCTCCACCATATGTAACACTACCACTATTCAAGGTTACATAATCAGATAAAAAGTCAATACAACCTGTCATATGTCTAGAACAACCACTATCAAAGTACCATAAGTCAGGTAGACATGCTTTTAAGGAGGTATGAACAACATTACAGGTAGCTTTCGGTTTCCATGCAAATTTCATAAACTGTTTACCAGGATGTGACAGTTTCTTATGCAGCATTTTCAAGTTTTTCTGTTCTTCAAAAAACTTTATACAGTAAGGACGAATGTGACCAACTTTGAAACAGTAATGACAGATATACTTCCTTTTAACCTTGTGAGACTCTGTTTCTGTAGATGTTGCACCAGATGTGTCAACATTTGCCTTAACAAATTTCACAGGTTTTCTAAATTTATCAGAAATAGAAGCAGTAGTACCATCATAACCTAAACCATGATTATTAGACTTACTAGTAGCTATAGCATTATTTACCTCAGAAGCACTCTTGGAATATTTCTTGAAACATAAAGTAGAATTTATTAGTTTCTCCTTTAAGTTACAGATTTCCAGATCTCTTTTGGTAAGAATAACTTCTAGCTTGGTGATTGTGTCTGTCAAATTCTCATTCCTTTTATTCATAGAATCAAGGGTGAGTTTCTGATTCTTCCAATCATCTAACAGCTTTTGGTATTCATTGTCATCAGTCCTTTTTCCTGCATTATCAACTAAACCATTAAAACAGTTCAAATCTGGGTGACTCTGTTCTGATGTTGCTGTAGATGTTGAAGCATCAAGTACAGCATCAGAATCTGTTTCATCCAGATCATCATCTGAAGGAATCATTATAATCAATTTTGGTAAAATTAGAATATTCATTCTGATTTAATTTATCAAGATCATCATCAGAATCATCACTCAAGGTAGCACTAAAATTCAGTTTTTGCTTAAGTCTAGTATTGGCACATTCATTTGCATAATGGCCATAACCAGAACAAGCATTGCATTGAACTGATTTTCAAAATTCAGGATCATACCTTGGTTTACCTTCACTCTTTGATAGTCTTGGTGTGAATTGACCTTTCCTCCTTTCTGGTTGAGGTGTTGATGTGTTGATTTGAATCTTAGGCTGAATGTTGCTAGATTTGTTCACAGATTTCTTAAGAAACTTATTAAAGTGCTTAGTAAGTAAGGCAATGTTGTTAGGATCCTTGAGACATTTATCAAGCAATTCTTCATCAGAATCAACTTCAGTAATGATAGGTTGAATCTCAGAAATGTTTGATGTTTCCCCTTTAAAAACCAAAACTTTCTTATTAGCATCATTTTCATCAACTTGACTAGTGTTTATTTCATATGTTCTAAGAATACTCATTAACTCATTTTGACTTAATGTATCTGTATTTTTTGCCTCTTCAATAGCACAAATTTTAGCATCAAATCTTTTAGGAACAGATCTTAATATCTTATGAACTACTCTAACATTAGAAATAGGGTCACCAAGAGAATGTGATTCATTGATTATCCCACTTAACCTTTCATTGTAGGATGAAATGGTTTCATCTTCCTTCATTCGGAGATTCTCAAATTTTATCCCCAACATTCGAAGCTTAGTCCTTCGAACACTGTCTGAACCCTCACAATGCTCTTGCAACCTGTCCCATGCATCTTTAGAAGTAGAAAAGTGAGATATAATTTTAAACATTGAAACATCAACAGAAGTAAAAATAGCATTTAAAGCTTTAGAATTGTAGCTTGCTGTTGTTATTTCATCAGCCGTCCAATCAACTTCTCTTTTGAGTTGTACTTCACCATCTGCGTCTACTGGTCTCTTTGGAGCTTCCCAGCCTGTAAGTACAGTCCTCCAAGCACGTTCATCAATTGACTTGATGTACATACGCATCTTAGGCTTCCAATAAGAATAATTCGAACCATCTAAAACAGGTGGTCTAAGTGCAGTGGATATGTGATGTGTTTCCATTGCTAAACTAAACTAAAAACACACTTGACCAAAGATCTAACCTAGTGTCGTCAGGTATCAACTCTGATACCAACTGAAAGTGCGCTGGGGTGTATAAAAGTGTTAAAGTATAAGTAGATAAATGTTGCACAGAATGTTGAGACAAATAGTGCAACACTGACTCTAACAGAATATCAGAAATTAAGATACACAGCGGAAGACTTGAAACACTAAAAACAAACGAGACACAATGGAAATACTTTTAACATAGATTTTATAAATAAAAATCTATGTCTGCCTTATGGCATAAATCAATACTTATCTTCAAGTACAAATGTTGTGTGAAATGTTACAACAATAACTTTCACAACGAAACTATAAACGAGGCAGGTGCTAAGTCTAGAAAATGAACTAAGTGTATAAATTATACACTGTCGAAATGCCTAGTCTATCTAATGATTACACTCTCAATAGATAAGAAGACACACAGCCATACGGGTGGTATACAACGTATGATCTAAAATGTAGAACTATTGGCCACAATTTCCTAACAGGGATGAACGCTCGGTCTAGGATATTGCTTGGTGGTCCCAAGTTGAGTTAAGATTGAGTAAGCTAAGAAAGTCTAGAGGGGAGGGGTGAATAGACTTTCAAAAATCTTTCAAAATATCAGAGTTTTTAATGCGGAATAGTGTTCTGAATAGTACTGTTCTTACTGAGTTAGATCAGTACTTCCAGTTTTAGTTTTATACTCAACTTTTAATCAGATCTTTACTTAGTAAATTCTATTGTTCTTGGTTAAACAAATATTAAACAAATATCAAACAGAAAAGTAAAGAACACAGAATTTTATAGTGGTTCGACCAAAAAGTCTACATCCACTCTCACAATCCCAGTTGTGATGTTTTATTAACTCTTCCTTCTTGAGTTTCTTGTGGCTTAAAGTCCCAAGAATAAGATTGTGATCTTATCGATTACACTACCAAGTGTATCTTCGATCTACTAGTAATTTCACAAGTAACTAGCACACTTGTTTACAACAACACAAACTTTAAACTGAAAAGTAAAACTTCTCTTTGATTAGCCTTTGATTCCTTCTCTTCAAATCTGTGGCTTCTCCTTAGTTTGATTTCCTTAACTCTGTGAGTTCTTGCTTGTAGACTTGCTCTAGAATTCTCTAAGATCAGTAATTGTTCAGTAGTCTTCAGCAGTAGGAGATCATACAGTATTTATAGATATTAGTATGACAGTTAGCAGTTTGTGAACTAACTCTCAACTAACTCTAAAACTGTTTTTGTAACTTCCTTGTTGTAACCGACTTTGTAACTTCCTTCTTATTCCAAGTCAGCATATCTTCAAATAAATCTTCAGTTACTCTTTAAATAAGCTATCCAAACTTATTCTTCAAATTCACCAAATCAGCACAGTAGCTTACTGTTCTGATTTTTACTGTTCTTAGTCAGTCCGCACAGTAACTTACTGTTCTGTACTTCTCAAGAATTCTTCTAAGCTTCTCTTCAACTCTTCAAAGTCTTCTTATTCTGAAGTAGTCTTCCGAGTCTTCAATAATCTTCTGATCTTCTTCTAATCTAGTGTTCTAAATTACTGTTCTGAACTTTTACAATTCTGAATACAATCAAATACAACTTTACATATATAAAATCTATTTATACATCAACTGAACTATATACAGATGAGTATATCTAAGTCCTATACTATAAGTTGTCTATACAATACAAAACATCAGCTTAGTTCCTAACAGTTCATGTATCAGATTAGTAAACACAATAAGATTAGTAACCATATAAGATCAGTAACTCAGATTTCAAATATCTCTTAAGATCAGTAAACTTATATAAGATGACTTAGTTAAGATGACTCAGAACCACATATATTACTAACTTTAAGTTGCTTTTGGCCATCAAAACATACTTTCATCATTTAGAACATTGTTTACAGGATTCATATCCCAACAATTTCCCCCTTTTTGATGAAGCCAAAACTACTTAAATGTTAATAAATCAGTAGTTAAGTATGTAGTCTATCATAACAGTTCATCAAGTCAGAATTCCAGATTCATATTCATAATCAGATCAAATATTTCACATATTACACATACTAACAGAATATGAAATAAACAGAAAATATAGAAATAAAGATTAAGATTAAGAAATGTTATCTTGTGAGCTTAGTCCTTCTTCTTCATTTGGTATTCTGAATGCCAAATACATCCGGTTCTTGATTTCCAGCATGTGCTTGTGATCTGTAATTATCTTTTCAACCATTTATTACTTTACCTTTCTTGTGAGCTTAGTCCTTCTTCTTCATTTGGTATTCTGAATGCCAAATACATCCGGTTCTTGATTTCCAGCATGTGCTTGTGATCTGTAATTAACTTTTCAACCATTTATTACTTTACATTTCCCCTTTTTGGCTTCATCATACAACTCCCTAATAGATTTCAGTTGTTGCATGATTTCACCCTTCAAGGTCTAGGTAAGGTCATTAGTATATTGTTTAGTAGATACAACACCAAGTTAGGTTAAAAATACTCTGCTGATTTTTATCAGCACAGTTGTTTCCAGCACACATTTACATCATTTTTATCACAATTTTATTATAAGAACTACTTAACTGGATTCAGTTGAGTACTGTGATCAGCTGAGTACCATCCTTTTGAAGATTAGATCACTTTTTGGAGTCAGCACAGTAACATCAGATCAGTTCTCAAACTTTTCTGATTATTACTTTCTCGAAGTGTAGATCAATTTTAGTATCAGCACAGTACTATCAGATCAGTACTATGACTAAGATCAGTTCCCCCTTCAGTAGAGAACTCTTCTTTTGTGCCTGTTTTTTTTATGAATGTAGTGGTCTTGACGTAGTCTTATTCTTCTGGTTTACCCTTTTGATGTACTATTCTTGGTATCAGCACAGTACCTGAAATGTTAACACAGTTCTATATGCAAGATGTGTTATTGGTAGTAAGAGGAATCCAGATATACATAGAAGTTTTAAACAATTGAGACCTCTTAAGTCTTCTTCCCTTATGGTCACAAAACCAAACTTTGTTCACCTTTTCTTGACTATCAGTAGAGTTCACATTTACTCTTCTAAGGTAACCACCAACTGGTTTAACCTCTTTGGGAGCAGGAATGTGAGGCTTCTGATAATTAGAATAAGGTTTATAAGCTTGTGTGCTATAAGGTCTGTACTTACGCTGTGGTCTATCCTCTCTTATGATGTCATATGATAATGGAGGAGCATAGAGAATAGATTTTTCACGATTTGGTTGATTGTATCTCATAGGCTTGGATGAATACAGCTGAGACTGCCTTAGATATGCTGGTCTAGGTTGTGTCCATCTAGGTTGGACTGGTCTAGTCGTATATAGATGAGTTCTACTCTGCTGAGTTTTACTCTACTGATTAGTACTCTTCTTATATGACTTAGACTGTTCTGTTCTCACCTTATTCATCTTATTACCATTTCTGATATTAGGATGAACAAGGTTAGTTTGAACTAGTCCATTAGTCTTGGAGGTTATGAATTTTACGGGTTCCATGGGTTTCTTACCCTTATCAAGAATTATAGAACTGTACTTAACTATATTCGTGTTCTTGATTACAGAAGTAGATGAGCTATGTTGGTCCTGAAAGGAGTATATAACAAGTGTATGGGGGGGGAATACACTTGTATGCAATTCTTTCCAACTTTTGATCAAACCGGAGCTTAGCAAGGTTGTCTTGGACTATTGAGTACTTAGTTGAATAACTTTACTAAGATAATCAAACTACTAAGTACTATTGAGTACTTAGTTGAATAACTATCTAGGGGAGTTATATGTGCGGAATAGTGGTTGGCCCTTTAAGGTTAGACTCCTTTAGTTTCTGAAATCACTCAATCAAATCAAAGCAATCCAGTTTAGTTTCAGGGAACTTGTCCAATACAGTTTTTGCACAGTCTTTGAATATGTATCTTTTGAAAGATCAGTTTTGTGTGCAGTGTTGAATGAATGTAAGTACTTGTAAAGCAAATCAACACAAGAGGTTTATAGTGGTTCAGAGACTCAAGCTCCTACATCCACTTTCCCTGATTTAACAGGATAATTCCTTCACTCTTGGAATTAACTTGTTTTATAGTGCCAAGGTGCACTTGATCAAGAACACCACTCCTTGGTGAATTGATCCCTAGGATGTCTAGAGTCCTAGTACCCTCTTCTCAACTCAGAACTGAACTGTTCTTCTCTCAACAGTCAGCTCCTACCACTTCTACTACTACAACCTTCTCACTTTCTCACTTGAAAGGGGTAAGGGTTGAAGTAAGGTTCCAACTAATGAGATATCCTTTACAATGAAGGTCAGTGTATAAGGATATGATATATCTCTAAGCTTTCTATGAATATACAATTGGGTTCAGCTTAGAAGAAGTGTTTCAAGACTAAGAATGTCTTTTGAGGACTTTGAAGCTTCAGAATAATTGTTCAGTTGGATGTAGAATGGATTGATTAATTGATACTTCAAATGGTCTTCACACTTCTTGTATTTATAGACAAATTTGAGGATTTGCCCGTTGGAGAGGCAGCCCCAAATTGCTATAAATGTCTTCCTTGAGTTCTTCAAACTGGAAGACAGTTTCTTGATAGTGACATGTCCTCATTTGGGTAATAAACGGCTTGTAAGACTTTGTCTTCTTTCTGCAGCACCTTTCCCAATGTTTGACTTCTTGTTAAGACTTGGACATGTCTTCTGAAGGTTGATCCAATGATAGGACAACATTCCTTATCAGATGGACAACTCTGCTTATCACTATCAGCAGACTTTGCTTATCAGCATGGTTGGCTTGCTCTTCTTCAGATGACTTGGCTCTTTCCCTTTGCTTCACTTGGAAATGATCTCATCATGATACAATGAAGTCTTTTAGGGTGTAGTTGTCTTCTTCTCTTCAGCATAGTTGACCTTCAAGCATTAGAACATTTGTTCTGGTTCACTTTTGCTGAGATAACTCTTCTGGACAACTCTCCTGATCAGCATTCTTGGCCTTTGAGCTTCAGAACCTTTGTTCTGGCAGAGACAACTTCTCTGGACAACTCTCCTGATCAGAGCATTTGAGTAAGCTTGTCCTTTTGAGCTTTACAACCTTGTTCTTGCATAGAGATAGCCTCTTTGGACAACTCTCCTGATCAGAACATTTGGTTTTCTATAGAGTGTGCTTGGCCTTAGTGTTTGTTCCGGAATTTGAGCCTTGAGGGGACTTGATCTTGATAATCTTCAAAGCATAGGTTCCCCCTCACATTGTGCATCTAATCATCTAAGAGCTGCCTAACATATCAGCTTCTCTTCTAGCCTTATGTTATGTGTTCTGACATTCTTAGAACACAATTATCCTGATTTAGGGCTGATCAGTGTCCAACTCTTCTGACACTGAATAGGCCTTAATCAAACCAGCCTCTAGCATAGGAACCTCAACATCTTTAGGCTGTGCCTTGGGTTCAGAAGAACCTTCATTGGCAGATGTGTCTTTAGTTGTGTTACCACCCTTGGTCAACACCTCTGATGATACAGAGCCTTTCCTGTGATAGGTTCTAGGAGGGTTTGAAAGTCTGTCTGCTACAGAAGACTTGGGTTGAGAGGGTTCAGGGAGGTTGGCTTGAGGGGTTTTGGGGTTTGAAGGGTTTGAGGGGTCATCAGGGGAATCATCATCATTTGAGCTGCTATCAGGGTGTTTGATGCCCTTAGCTTTTCTCTCTTTCTCCTCAATGATCTTCTCATCTACCAACTTTGCAAAAACTTCCTCATCAGTGAGGAATCTTGTTTTCATCATACCAGCAAAGTGTAGTAATCTGCTCTCCTCTACTTGCCACCAGTTTGCACCCTTTTCTTGAATGACTTGTGATATCTCCATTAAGGTTTTGTCTTTTACATCCACAAGCATCCTCAAATCATGAAATGTCTTCTGAATTCTTGGAAATTCAGCAAGTTGTGGATACAAACTGTCCACAGTGGCTTTGGCTCCTCCTCTGAGCATACTTTCATAAGTATACTCCTCCTCATTCTCATTTGATGGAGAACTTTGGGCTATAGGGGAGTGGGCTGTGGTTTCAACAAATGCAGCTTCAGGCAAGTTAAGTTCAGGAGGGTTGGCTTCAGAAAGATTAGGCTCAAATGAAGGTACTTCAGTTGCTTTAGAGAGCAATGACTCTGAAGGGGCTTTGCTCAAGGGGGTTAGTTCAAAGAGTGCAGCTTCTAAGAGCTTTGAGTAGTTGAGCATGGATGAGTCAAGGGGAGATTGCAGTCTTGTCTCATCTACTGCTATATCTGCTAGCACATCTATCCCAATTCTTTGCACAATCCCTTATGGAGAATATCTCTTGGTGAGATTTACAGGGGTGATGGGTTGGTTGGGAGGGGTAATATGGGTTTCAGGGGAGTTGGGTTCAGGATTCTGAATTTCAGGGATGTTGGCCTCTTCAGGGACCTTGGATTCTGGAGTTCCAGAACCAGATGAGTTGGTCCTTGACCTGGATTTGGTCCTACTTTCAGCTCTGCTCTCTCTTAGAGCCAATTGTAAAGACCTTTCTTCCTGAAGCTCCAACACTTTGTCAGTAGGCTTGGCCCTTCTCTTGCTGGCCCTACTGCTCCCACTGCCTTCACCATCCTTTTCAGGGACAACTTCCCTGATCCTCTTATCTCCTTTCTTCTTTTGCCTTGTCTCATTATACTTAAATCTCAACTCCTCTGAGTGGTCAGAAGGCACACTTACTCCCTCTTCTGCCACTTCATCAACTTCAGCTGATGCTCCTGAGGCTTCTCTTGAAGATATTTGAGACATTTTCCTTGTTTTGATAGCCCTGGCCTTAGTTCTTTTCATCATCTTAGGCTTCTCTTCAACCTTCTCTTCAGCAGGTTTGGCCAGAAGCATCCTCCATTGCTCAGTTTTCTTGCTGAGCTTCCTAAACAGAATCTTTTGGGCTGGGAGGGGCTTTCCAAATGTTTACATTTGAGAGTAATGAGAAAACCTTTCAATCAACAAGCTTGCCCTGGTGCAATACTTGAGTTTTCCTTCTAGCACAACCTTGTTGTGGGCTCTCACCTTAAACTTAGCCTTTTCCTTCATCATCTCAGACATGATGAAGGTCCTCCAATCAAATCTGATGCCTTTGTCACTAGCATCAATAACTGCAGCCATAATTCTGATTCTTGGATGGCTGACTTGCTCCAAGCTTCCAGTATTGCTCATAAGACTCTTAGTGATTACCTCAAATAGATTGAGAAATTTTGGCTTGAGAGTCTTCTTATTTTGTGTTGAAGAGATGGGGCCTGGAACTAAGAGCCATTCCTGAGCTATCTCATCTTCATGATCAGCACCATAAAGTTCAGGATTCCTTCCCTAAGAAGGCAATCCAAAGGCTCCTTCAAGATCTTCTGAAGAGAACTTCACTCTATGAAATTTCTCTTCCTCTTCTCCTTCTGCCACATATGAAAGACTTGTGGTGACTTCACCATCTTCAGGCTTACCTCTCCACTTGAGAAAGGCAAAGAACTCAGCCATGTAGCTTTCCAAGCAGGAACTTGGTCTTTCCTCCATGAACTTTTGCAGTCCAGCTCTCCTCAACCATCTCAGGGTTGGTATGATCTCAGGATCTTCACTTTCAAAGGATACTATGAGTTCAAAGTGAAGACTGTTTTTGTTGCTCAAGTATCCAAAATCAAGGTCTAGAGCCTTGTTAGAGAAGTCAATGATCATCTCTGGTCTAACTTTGGGGGCCATTGAAGGTTTACAGAAGGAAATTTGAGAGAGTTTGAAGAAAATTTGAGCTAGGGTTTCGAATACTTGGGGAAGAAGTGTTGTGGGAGTCTAAAGACTTGTGAATATTCTAAAAAGAATGTTTGTCAATGAGTTGGTGGGTTTGAAGCCTTATTCAACTGTTCACAAAAGTGGAAATCCAATTTGAACGGCCTGGATTGATTTCAGGGGAGTTGGCCAGTTTTGATCCAATGGTCAAAAACCAATGTAACAGTGAAAAAACTGTTTTATTCAAAACGTGGGTGGAGTTTTAATGTTGTTTAAGGCTGGGGGGGTTTTCAAGGTAGATCATGTCCCAAAAGGTTTAATGCAAACAAGAGTTAAATCTTGGCATTTAATTCATTGAAAGCGACTTTTTGGGTGGGAGACAAATTAAATCCTTGAAAAGGTGATAGCCTTAAAAGGAATGATACAGATATTGAGATAGCCAATGATTTCCCAAAGTAGGTGCTTATCAAACAAAAAGGTTGTTTGATAGCTAAGACAACTTATCTGACCCTACATGGACAAGTGTCCTGAAGTGCTGTGGACAAGTGTCCTGAATTTCAAGGGACAAGTGTCCTGAAGAAGTAATGTCAACTTTTCTGAATTTCAGTAGACTTGTCCAAGTCTGCTGAAGTTTGAATTTAGTTCCCCCTTAATGAATAAACTCCTTTGGACTCATTTGTCCAACTTCCCTGGATCAAGAAGACCCAACTCTGCTGATAATTCCAGAAATCTTGCTTCTGCAAGTGGCTTTGTCAATATATCAGCTTTTTGATGATCTGTGTGGATCTTTACCAACTTGATATCCTTCTTCTCCACATGATCTCTAATGAAGTGATGCTTGATGTCCATATGTTTGCATCTTGTGTGCAATACAGGATTTTGTGATATTGCAATTGCACTGTTGTTATCACAGAATATTGGCACTTCAGTAGAGTTGACTTTGTAGTCTCTGAGTTGTTGTCTTAGCCAAAGGATTTGAGCACAACAACTTCCAGCAGCAACATATTCAGCTTCAGTGGTGGAGGTAGCCACTGTGTTTTGCTTCTTGGAAAACCAAGATATGAGTTTGTTGCCTAAGAATTGACAAGTTCCTGAAGTGGACTTTATGTCAATTCTGCATCCTCCATAGTCAGCATCTGAGTAGCCAGTTAACTCAATGTTGTCATCAGCAGGGTACCAAAGGCCTAGATTTTCAGTGCCTTTGAGATACCTCAAGATCCTTTTTGCAGCCTCAAGGTGGCTTTTCTTAGGATTTGCTTGAAACCTTGCACACACTTACTGCAAAGGTGATGTCAGGTCTGCTTGCAGTGAAATAGAGGAGTGAAACAATTATTCCTCTATACTCAGTGGAGTTGGTTGGAACACCACTCTCATCAGGATCCATCTTCCAATTTGTGTTCATTGGAATCCTTACTGGCTTGCTTGATGTACACCCAAACTTTTTGATCATTTCTTTGGTGTACTTGGCTTGGTTGATGAAGATTCCTTCTTTTGATTGTTTGACTTGTAGACCCAAAAAGAAGTTCATCAACCCCATCATGGACATCTCAAACTTGTTTTGCATGAGCTTGGAGAACTTTTCACACAGTTTCTCATTAGGGGATCCAAAAATTATGTCATCTACATAAATTTGGACAAGTAAGATGTCCTCTCCTTCAGAGATTGTGAAGAGAGTTCTGTCCACAGTTCCCTTGGTGAATCCATGATCCAAGAGGAATTGTGACAGTATGTCATACCAAGCCCTAGGGGCTTGCTTGAGTCCATATAGAGCTTTCTTCAGTCTGTATACTTGGTTTCCAACCTCAAAACCTGGTGGTTGTTCCACATAGACTTCTTCTTTCAAGACTCCATTCAGAAAGGCACTCTTGACATCCATTTGGTATACTTTGAACCTCTTGTGGGCTGCATAGGCTAGGAAGAGCCTTATTGCTTCTAGCCTTGCCACAGGTGCAAAGGTCTCATCATAGTCAATGCCTTCATGCTGGCAGTAACCTTTTGCCACTAGTCTTGCTTTGTTTCTGACAATCACATCGTTCTCATTCTTTTTGTTCTTGAACACCCACTTGGTTCCAATAACATCTTGATGTGAAGGTCTATCCACCAGCTCCCATACTTCATTTCTGGTGAATTGATTCAGTTCTTCCAGCATGGCTGTGATCCAATTAGCATCTTGAAGTGCTTCTTCAATATCACTTGGTTCTTGTTCTGACAAGAAACAACAGAAAAGAGCATTTTCACCATGAAATCTTCTTGTTTTGACTCCAATACTTGGGTCACCAAGTATTAGATCAGTAGGATGGTCAGACAACCAAGTCCTTCTTTTTGTGATCCCTTCAGTAGAGTTGTCCTCTACTAAAGTTGAGTCACCAGTGTTATAGAATTCACGATAATTGAATGCAGGATCTAATTCAGGATCATAATCAGGGGTGTTTTCCTCAATGTCAGGGACATTGGCATTTTCAACATTTTGAGTTCCCCCTTGATTATTTGACCCATTAACTGCCTCAGCAGGAACTGCTTCTTCATTGGTAGTTGTTACCTGGATGTGAACTGGGATTGGGTCATTCAGTTCACCATTTCCATCAGTAGGGTTTGTCTCAGGAATGTTGCCTTCAGGATTGTTGTCCAATATAGTATTTTCAGGTAGGTTGGCTTGGACAACATCTATGAATTCAGTGTCTTTGTCTTTTAGGCTCAGTCTGGTTGTCCTCTGTGTGATTTCTTCAGGTTCCAAGTTTTCATTCCTGGACTCATGAATAGATTCATCAAACACAACATGAGGTGTTTCTTCCACAATAAAGGTTTTCTTGTTGTAGACTCTGAAAGCTCTACTGACTTGAGAATATCCAAGGAATACTCCCTTATCAGCTTTGCTATCAAAGGCTTTCAACTGTTCTTTCCCATTATTGTGTATGAAACACTTACAACCAAAAATGTGAAAGTATGACACTTTAGGCATTCTTCCTTTCCAGAGTTCATAAGGGGTTTTGCCTTGCCCCTTAGTAATCAAGCATCTATATTGAGGATGGCATGCAGTGTTTATAGCTTCAGCCCAAAACCTCTTAGGTAAGTTTGAATCAGCAATTAAGGTTCTAGCAGCTTCTTTTAATGTTCTATTCCTTCTTTCTGCAACTCCATTTTGCTGAGGAGTTCTAGCTGCTGAGGTTTCATGAGTTATTCCATTAGATGTGCAATACTCATTGATGTATGCAGTTATGAACTCAGTGCCTTTATCAGATCTTATCTTGATAATGCTAAGGCTTTTCTCATTTGACAGTCTCTTGAAAAGTTCAGGTAGTTTGACTTGTGTTTCCTTTTTATTAAGGAGAAATACTACCCATGTGAACCTAGAGAAGTCATCTACTACAACCAATGTGTATTTTCTACCATTTATGCTTGAAGGGGTGATTGGTCCAAAAAGATCCATATGTAGAAGTTCAAGTACCCTTTTAGTAGAAATGACTGGTTTTCCTTTGAATGAGGCTTTAATCTGTTTTCCTTCTTGACATGGCTTACACATATGTTCTTTAATGAAAACCTCATTAGGTAGTCCTTTAACTAATGCATTTCTAGCAAGTTTATTCATTGATTTGAAGTTTAGATGGTTTAGCCTCTTATGCCATAACCAGCTTTGTTCACTAGTGCTCTTAGCAATGAAACATGCAGCATCAGTAGATTTGTCCCAGTCTGCAAAATACACATTTCCTTTCCTAGTTCCAGTCAATAGAATTTGTTGAGTTTTATCTCTAATTAGGCATTTTCCACTTGAGAACTCAACATTGAAATCTTTATCACGGAATTGACTGATACTTAGGAGATTATATTTGAGACCAGCTACATAAGATACATTGGTCACTTTGATGTTACCAATCATCAAAGTACCATAACCTTTAGTTGTTGCTTGTGAGCTTTCTCCAAAAGTGACATTTGGGCCTTCTTTTTCAATAAAGTTAGTGAGGAGTTCCTTGTTTCCAGTCATGTGCCTTGAGCATCCACTGTAAAGGTATCATGCTGTCTTTTTGCTCATACTCCTCTTCTTGTGGCCCAATGGTACCTGCAATTAGATAGGTTTAGGTACCCTTTGAGTTTTGGGTCCTGAGAGGTTAGCTGTACCTTTAGGAACCCAAACTTGCCTAATCACCCTGATTGATTCAAGGTGGCTAAGTTGTTTTCCTTGTGCATCAACATACACTGTCTTTCCCTTAAATGCCTTGGGAAAAGTATGTGTGAATGTGTTAACTTTGTAAGTTTCAGGGGAGTTGTCAATTCTCCTGAACTTATGAGTTCTCTGTGTAGCTTGATGAAATCTTTGAGAAAATGCATTTTTATGACCATTACCCTTTGGCATGAAGGGTTTTGGTTGTCTCATTTTATTCTGCCTTTGAGGATAGTTGTCCTTAGGTCTATTCAGCTGAGGCTTTCTCAGTAGAGTTGGCCTGGGCTGATTATACCTTGGATAACTCCTCTGAACATTGTTCAGGAGAGTTGCCCTTCCATTGGGTCTACTCTGCTGATCAACATTCCTCTTGTGATCAGGAGCTTTGGCCATTTCCTTAGGTTTAGGCCTAGTCTCCTGAAGCACTTGAGTAGCCATTTCATTCAATTTGCCCTTTCCTTTATTCAGTGGCTGAATTATTTCATTTTCAGCTTGTTGTGCCACTGATTTAACAAAGATTTTCTTAGTGTTACTTGTAGAAGAAACACTGAGACAAGGTGAAGATTCAAATGGATCAAAACCTAATCCACTTCTTTGAGCCATAGGTCTTTGATAACTCTGAATTTCCTCTATTGCTCTAGAGGATTTGTTCAAAGCAGACATCTTTAATTTCAGGCTCTCTTCACTTGATTTAAGAATATCATATTCATGTGAGAGGTTTTCAAACTTGGCATTTAGAATTTTCAGTTCAAAATCTCTTTTTTTCTGAGAAAGTAGTTGATCATCAATCTCTTTTTGTTGGTCAACTATCCTGAGATTTGCTTCCTTAAGCTCTCTCAAGACTTGTTGATACAACTCAGTAGATTTGACATCAACAGCTATCTCAGAGTTTTTGGCAAGTTCAATAGCCAATCTTTCATTTTCTCTCACACAATTATCATGAAATTCTTGTAATCTAGTGAAATCTTCCATCAACTTCCCAAAGGAAAGTTTCAAGTTGACTTCACTCGTGTTCTGTGATAAGAATGATGGTGAGCTAGAAGTGGAGGATACCTCATCATCCTCAAGAGCCATGTTGCACACATCATCATCATCATCACTGTTTGAGAACAGTCCATCAGAAGAGTTGAAGCTTTCAGCACTATCAAATTCTTCACCAGCCATCATGGCTTTTCTATTGGTGAACTTTCTGTCTCTTTTAGCCTGCCTCTCTCTTCTTTCTTTAGAGCTCAATTCAGGGCAGTCATACTGGAAGTGCCCTTTCTTCTTGCAATTGTAGCATAGGTCTTCATCATCATCCTTCTTGGATTCATCTCTTCCTTTTGACGATGAAGGGTCAGCTCTACTGGACCTTCTCCTATCAGAGTACTTGTCCTCTGATCTTTTCTCTTCAGGCTTTTTGTCCTTGGCCTGATCTTCAGGGGAGTTGTGCCTTCTCCTGAATTTGTTGTCTTGGTAGAATTTCTTGTATCTACCAAACCTTGTGTTGAGCTTGTCAAACCTTCTAGCCATCAAGGCTAGTTCCTCCTTGATTTCAGTCTTTGAGACTGACTTTGATGATCTGGGAGTGGGTTGCATTTCAGGTTCAGCAACTTTGGCCTTGAATGCCACTCCCTTGGTAGGGTTTGAAGGTTCCTCAACGGGCTTTCTTCTATTGAGGTCAAACTCATAGGCTTTGAGTTCTGAGAAGATTTGTTGCATGGGCATGGAAGAGAGATCTTTGGTATTTTGCATCATCACAGCATAGACATCCCATTTTTGAGTGAGACTTCTCAAGATCTTTAATTCAACTTCTCTCCTGGAGTACACCTTGCCCAAGGAGTTGATTTCATTCATCACATCAATGAATCTACCAGCAACTTTGTCAATGGATTCATCAGCTTCCATTGAGAATTGCTCAAACTTTTGCACAGCAACTTGGAGCTTGTTCTCCTTGATCTTTTCTGTACCCTCACACATCTCAGCAAGAGTATCCCATATTTCTTTGGCTGTGGTGCACTGGTAGACTCTACCCATTATTGCATCTGGAATTGTTTGATAGAGAGTGTTCATGGCAAGATAATTCAGATTATCTTTCCTCTTTTCATCAGCAGTGAAGTCATCTTCATCTTTGGGAATCAGTTCCCTTACATCAGTTCTTTGCTCATCTGTCACCCTGGGGTTAGTTTGAGTAAACACAAAAGGACCTCTTATGATTACTCTCAAAGTATCAGTATGAAGGGAAGCAAGATGAGCTCTCATTCTAATTTTCCAGAAGTCATAATTGTCTATTGAAAACATGGGCAGTTTATGATGTGAGATGTGGTTGACTGGATTTGTGGCCATGTTGTCCAATCCTTGAACAGCAGGTGGAGGAACAGCATTGTTGTTGGCCATATCTCAAGAGTAAACAGTTAGTCAACAGGTGATAGATTTCAGATAGAGATCAGCTCAGTGACCACACAAATATGTGAATTTTGAAAATCAAGATGGATTTTCAGAAGCAGTGGTCTTTGAACCCCTGCTCTGATACCACTTGTTGGTCCTGAAAGGAGTATATAACAAGTGTATGGGGGGGAATACACTTGTATGCAATTCTTTCCAACTTTTGATCAAACCAGAGCTCAGCAAGGTTGTCTTGGACAGCTCTGCTGAAGATGATTAACTTTACTAAGATAATCAAACTACTAAGTACTATTGAGTACTTAGTTGAATAACTATCTAGGGGAGTTATATGTGGGGAATAGTGGTTGGCCCTTTAAGTTTAGACTCCTTTAGTTTCTGAAATCACTCAATCAAATCAAAGCAATCCAGTTTAGTTTCAGGGAACTTGTCCAATATAGTTTTTGCACAGTCTTTGAATATGTATCTTTTGAAAGATCAGTTTTGTGTGCAGTGTTGAATGAATGTAAGTACTTGTAAAGCAAATCAACACAAGAGGTTTATAGTGGTTCAGAGACTCAAGCTCCTACATCCACTTTCCCTGATTTAACAGGATAATTCCTTCACTCTTGGAATTAACTTGTTTTATAGTGCCAAGGTGCACTTGATCAAGAACACCACTCCTTGGTGAATTGATCCCTAGGATATCTAGAGTCCTAGTACCCTCTTCTCAACTCAGAACTGAACTGTTCTTCTCTCAACAGTCAACTCCTACCACATCTACTACTACAACCTTCTCACTTTCTCACTTGAAAGGGGTAAGGGTTGAAGTAAGGTTCCAACTAATGAGATATCCTTTACAATGAAGGTCAGTGTATAAGGATAGGATATCTCTCTAAGCTTTGTATGGATATAAAATTGGGTTCAGCTTAGAAGAAGTGTTTCAAGACTAAGAATGTCTTTTGAGGACTTTGAAGCTTCAGAATAATTGTTCAGTTGGATGTAGAATGGATTGATTAATTGATACTTCAAATGGTCTTCACACTTCTTGTATTTATAGACAAATTTGAGGATTTGCCCGTTGGAGAGGCAGCCCCAAATTGCTATAAATGTCTTCCTTGAGTTCTTCAAACTGGAAGACAGTTTCTTGATAGTGACATGTCCTCATTTGGGTAATAAACGGCTTGTAAGACTTTGTCTTCTTTCTGCAGCACCTTTCCCAATGTTTGAATTCTTGTTAAGACTTGGACATGTCTTCTGAAGGTTGATCCAATGATAGGACAACATTCCTTATCAGATGGACAACTCTGCTTATCACTATCAGCAGACTTTGCTTATCAGCATGGTTGGCTTGCTCTTCTTCAGATAACTTGGCTCTTTCCCTTTGCTTCACTTGGAAATGATCTCATCATGATACAATGAAGTCTTTTAGGGTGTAGTTGTCTTCTTCTCTTCAGCATAGTTGACCTTCAAGCATTATAACATTTGTTCTGGTTCACTTTTGCTGAGATAACAATTCTGGACAACTCTCCTGATCAGCATTCTTGGCCTTTGAGCTTCAGAACCTTTGTTCTGGTAGAGACAACTTCTCTGGACAACTCTCCTGATCAGAGCATTTGAGTAAGCTTGTCCTTTTGAGCTTTACAACCTTGTTCTTGCATAAAGATAGCCTCTTTGGACAACTCTCCTGATCAGAACATTTGGTTTTCTATAGAGTATGCTTGGCCTTAGTGTTTGTTCCAGAATTTGAGCCTTGAGGGGACTTGATCTTGATAATCTTCAAAGCATAGGTTCCCCCTCACATTGTGCATCTAATCATCTAAGAGCTGCCTAACATATCAGCTTCTCTTCTAGCCTTATGCTATGTGTTCTAACATTCTTAGAACACAATTATCCTGATTTAGGCATGTCTCAGGGGTTTTGGTATTTAATCAAAACATATCTCATTTTATTCCCAACAAGCTAAGTATATTAGCACCTAATCCACTTTTATCAGCTGGGGATCTGTATTGATTTGATAATTGTTGATTAATCTTGGAAGATTTAATCATATCAGCCAATTTCAGATCTAAGCTTTGTACTTCTGTTTCCAAGAAACGATTACGTTCTTCAAGATTTTCATACTTAGACTTTAAATCATTGAACTCATTGGTTTTGAGAGCTTGAGTCATGAGCATACCATTATATAAATTTTCTATTGATGCATACTTATCTTTAAGTTGTGACAACTCTTCTATTATGCGTTCTTTTAAGGTAATTAATTTAGGGTCTGCTCTTGACTGTGCTTCTCTGAGACTAATGATTTCTTGTTTTAAAGCAATGTTCTCGTCGCTGACTTCCATGAAGGCTTTGTTAGTGAGCATGAGGTCTTCTTCAGTCACTTCATTAAAGTGATGAAGACTACTTCTTACACAATTGACAGCATTGTCATGAGAATCAGAATCAGAATTATCACAAGATTGGAAAGAATTAATAAACGATACCTCAATCTCTTGTTTGTCCATGAGTGCCAAGTCGTCATCACGATCATAATCTGAAATAGAGAACTTAGGAAGTTTGTTCACATTAGTTTCATCCATGTTTGATCAGACAGATAAGATCAGTAGTATAGCAAGTATTTTCAGGTATTCAGATAGTGAAAAATATCAAGTAATAATAGCAAGATCAGTGAGATTTCCCTCAAGATCTACAAGGTTATCAAGAAACAGCAGTCCAAAGAACTACTGTTCTGATACCACTTGTTAGTCCCAAGTTGAGTTAAGATTGAGTAAGCTAAGAAAGTCTAGAGGGGAGGGGTGAATAGACTTTCAAAAATCTTTCAAAATATCAGAGTTTATAATGCGGAATAGTGTTCTGAATAGTACTGTTCTTACTGAGTCAGATCAATACTTCCAGTTTTAGTTTTATACTCAACTTTTAATCAGATCTTTACTTAGTAAATTCTACTGTTCTTGGTTAAACAAATATTAAACAAATATCAAACAGAAGAGTAAAGAACACAGAATTTTATAGTGGTTCGACCAAAAAGTCTACATCCACTCTCACAATCCCAGTTGTGATGTTTTATTAACTCTTCCTTCTTGAGTTTCTTGTGGCTTAAAGTCCCAAGACTAAGACTGTGATCTTATCGATTACACTACCAAGTGTATCTTCGATCTACTAGTAATTTCACAAGTAACTAGCACACTTGTTTACAACAACACAAACTTTAAACTGAAAAGTAAAACTTCTCTTTGATTAGCATTTGATTCCTTCTCTTCAAATCTGTGGCTTCTCCTTAGTTTGATTTCCTTAACTCTGTGAGTTCTTGCTTGTAGACTTGCTATAGAATTCTCTAAGATCAGTAATTGTTCAGTAGTCTTCAGCAGTAGGAGATCATACAGTATTTATAGATATTAGTATGACAGTTAGCAGTTTGTGAACTAACTCTCAACTAACTCTAAAACTGTTTTTGTAACTTCCTTGTTGTAACCGACTTTGTAACTTCCTTCTTATTCCAAGTTAGCATATCTTCAAATAAATCTTCAGTTACTCTTTAAATAAGTTATCCAAACTTATTCTTCAAATTCACCAAATCAGCACAGTAGCTTACTGTTCTGATTTTTACTTTTCTTAGTCAGTCCGCACAGTAACTTACTGTTCTGTACTTCTCAAGAATTCTTCTAAGCTTCTCTTCAACTCTTCAAAGTCTTCTTATTCTGAAGTAGTCTTCCGAGTCTTCAATAATCTTATGATCTTCTTCTAATCTAGTGTTCTAAATTACTGTTCTGAACTTTTACAATTCTGAATACAATCAAATACAACTTTACATATATAAAACCTATTTATACATCAACTGAACTATATACAGATGAGTATATCTAAGTTCTATACTATAAGCTGTCTATACAATACAAAACATCAGCTTAGTTCCTAACAGTTCATGTATCAGATCAGTAAACACAATAAGATCAGTAACCATATAAGATCAGTAACTCAGATTTCAAATATCTCTTAAGATCAGTAAACTTATATAAGATGACTTAGTTAAGATGACTCAGAACCACATATATTACTAACTTTAAGTTGCTTTTGGCCATCAAAACATACTTTCATCATTTAGAACATTGTTTACATGATTCATATCCCAACATTGCTCGAATAGAACACACTGAATTATGAAGCCTTTAATCGATATTTATAGAGGTGGTATGCGAATTCTAGAGGCTTCCACATTGAGGTCCTATTTTTTAGGAACTCAACTTCCACAACTTCCATGATCTTTCTAGATCCTTCTTGTATGCTCCAAGTCGTTCCAAATGCATCTAGGTTGTTCTAGCATGTTCTCCAATGTTCTGGAATCTTCCAGGTTCCAGATCCTTGTAGAAGCTTCTAGATCCTGCCAGAAATGCGACAACATTTAGATCAACATTTAATGTAGCATTTCAGAAAAGACTTAGAAAAAATCTCGGAAGGTGAAATTAAGATGTTGTTGATAATGTTAAGGCATTTAAGAATTAACAACATCTACAGATATAATTTAATTGAATTTTTCGTAGTCCGATTCATTTGCAGATTATTAATTTGAGATTTTGGGTGCTCACTCAAATTGTTACAAAGGATTTAAGTCTCAATTGGATGGTTATTGCTACTGTCCCAGTCGCATTTATTAATGTGGAAAGGCTAACATCATTTTATCAGGGGAGATTACTTAAAATCCTTCATGATTTTACTTATTTAATTTCCCGCATTGTTTCATGAAATGAATGTTCTGCAAGAATCATTGCACTTGGGAATAGGTTTAAGGAACCTTGAATTTCATTACCAGTGCTTTTTCTTGCTCCATCATGTTGTGACTATTAAAGTCCATTTCAATAAGAAATTTCGAAAAATACAAAATATGCAATATTCACTGACGTCTTTCTGCGAACACTTGCACAAATTCAATTTTAATGATTGTTTTTCAAAGAAAAGGTGTTATTGTTTATATTCTCCGACGAGAAAAGTCGACGCTTAATGGTGGTAGTTCGGCAACGAACGCCAAAGAAGACGACAATTCAATTTCATTTTGTGGCGTTAATGGAATCCTCAATTCCCAAGCGAAGCAGTAGTTCAGAGAGAATTGAAACAATGCGATGGTTGAGAAAGAAGGAATCAGGATCGTGTGAATTTGAAATTTTCTGTTTCTGAAAGGTCCTCTCTTTCCATTCCTTTTCATTTATCTGGCCCGTCTCATTAAATAAGAATGGCCGAAGATGTGCTTGTGAAATTTCACGGTTGAAAAGTCAAACATGAAATGTTGATTAAATTAGATTAATTAATTTTTAAATTGGGCTACATAATTTATGGAATAGTTTATTTAATAATACTTGAGATATTATAAATATTATTTCATAAATTTGGATCAATATCAAATTTAATTTAATTTGGGATCAAATAATTTGAGCTTGAAGAGCACAAATTGTATTTTGGATTCAGTCCAAAAGACCTTGACTCGTATAATTCGATCGAAGATTATACTCGAGTTAAGGGTGGCACCGAAAGCTATATTTGAAATTGAATTTATTATTAAATTAATTTCAAAATTGAAATTGTGTTTGAGAGCACAAATGTGTTTAGAATTTAAATTCAAAAGATTTTGACTCGTATAGTTTGATCGAAAATTATACTGGAGTTATGGGTGGCCTTAAATGCTACATTTGAAATTGAATTTAATTTTTGGTATGTTGACCAAAGATTAAATTAATTTTTGAGTTGGAAATTATGAAGTCCAATAAAAGAAAAATTCAACGTTCGATTTTCCAATGTTTTGAGATTGTGTCCAAATTTGGTGAATAAGAGAAATTCACAAATAAATGGACAAGCAACTCGAATGTGGGGAAATACGTCTCCACACATGGATACATTCGAATGTGGGGGAAAGAGGTCTCCGTCGACATATTCGAATGTAAGGTGGTTAGCAAAGGTGTGACCCTAAAGCTAAATATGGAAAACCTAAAACGGTTGAATTCCGTGGAATGTTTTCCACAAGTTATATGGATTTGTTCATCTTGAAAAATCACATTCGAGTAAAGTCATCACACAAGGAGATAAAATCATGTGAACTATGAAAAGGGATAAAGTGATTCCATGATTATCTTGAAGTGAGTGAGTGACTAGTAAAGACTAATGAAGCATGTGGTAATGCTCATCGATTTGAAATGAACAAATTGAAAATTCCTGAGGTGGAATTTTATCTAGTTGTGAAAACTGGATATTTGGACACAAACTCTGAGCCCATCATTGGAAATGTGGGGGAGCAGTGTCATGGAAATCCTCTAAGCAAACTTGCATAGCTCGTTCCACAATGGAATCGGAGTTCATTGCATTGGATAAGGCTAGTGAAGAAGCAAA
Organism: Galeopsis tetrahit; assembly: GCA_963675135.1. NCBI lineage: Eukaryota > Viridiplantae > Streptophyta > Magnoliopsida > Lamiales > Lamiaceae > Galeopsis > Galeopsis tetrahit. The sequence goes on along the minus strand of OY776126.1, from coordinate 47,168,019 downwards.
ATGGCTTCGAAACTTCTTAGAGAATATTCCCAGTTGGAACAACCCAGTGCCTCCAGTGATGATACACTGTGATAGCATGTCGGCTATTGAGAGGGCACAAAGTAATATGTATAACGGTAAATCTCGACACATTTGTCGGAGACACAACACCGTTAGACATTTGATCTCAAGGGGAGTAATCTCCATTGACTATGTGAAGTCAAAAGAAAATATTGCGGATCCGCTTACAAAGGCATTAACCGAGATCAAATGTATAGTGTGGTAAGGGGAATGGGGTTAAAACCCACATATTAAAGGGTGTTCATAGCGGTAACTCGTCCATGCCGACTGGAGGATCCCAAGAACTTGGTCCAACGAGACAACTAAGTTATGAAGCACTCAGATGTGCACTTGAGAAAACTAAAGAAACCCATTCTCGATTCCCTTCAAGTGCAACCTTACACCTTCCGGTGTAGAAAACCTGCTGACGTGTGGTGAGGTTAAGCTTAACAGCTTTTAATGATTCCTATATCCCAAGGGTGGAGTATTGCAGGGTACTCTTGATAGGAGATCACCTATATAAGTGTGAAGTGGGGCCGCTTCAAATGAAAACACACTTATGAATCCAAGATATGGTCCAGGGCCGAAATGGACACAACGTGAGAATCAAAGGGTATCTGAGTCGTTGCTGTGTATATGTCATTGTCTTGGTTTACACAAAACGCCAACCAGTTCAAGACATCGTGTTCACTGAGTGGCAAGTAAATCCGATGGCATTTTACTAGGGAAGGTTCAAAGCCTGAAGCTACCTATCCCGATGCAGTAACGGTTCGTCGGTATTTTCATAGGAAGTCACATGCATTAATTTCATTCATGTGGGGGATTGTTGGAAAATGTTGGTTTTGACCACATTTTATAAAATATTAAGTGACAATTTTATAATCCGTTTTACGTAAATTGATTTAGTTGGTTTGATTTCTTAAAACCAAATTTTGGGTGAATGAGAAATTAATATTAAAGTTGGTCATTTAATGTGTGGATAAATACATTGTTGAATGTATTTATAATGGTAATAGTGATGGATTGTGACTTGACATGAAATGTCATGTCCTTTGGTGAATAATTGATTATTTCAAAGGTTGTGTCTCTTAGAATTATTGTATTAATTTGAGAGACATATCTTTTGGTGAATAATTGATTATCCAAATGTTGTGTCTTTTAGAATTATTGTGTTAATTTAAAAGACATACCTTTTGTGAATAGTTGCTTATTTCTAAAGGTTGCAACTTTTGGGGAAATAGGCTTATTGTGAAGAGTTACACCTATTACCTAAAGACTATTGGAAGTCTATAAATAGATTCCCCTACAATATTGGTCATTTCATTCATTCAATTCATTCGGAAATTCATTTCCATTGATTCATAGTCAAGAAGTGAGAACTTGAGTTAAAACTACATATGCATACTTAGCATTTTAGAATTGTAGTTGCTACATTAAAGTCGAGTCGAAAGTTCCGGATATCCATTTTGCGATTCGCCGATAGCTTCCGATTTGTAGTGCAACAGTCGTGAAGTTTTAAGTCGTTGTATCTTGGGGACGGTTGCCAGTGATCCGTATTGCACCTGTGTACGGGGCAATAACGTCTTACGGAGATAGAGTCAAACTCTAGCCTCGACTTTCGTGTTTAAGTCTGTGTCAACATTTAATCTTCGTCTACACATACACCTCTATTTCTAACAAATGTTTCAACTGAAGGTCAAATAAATTTATTACACCAAGCATATCTTATTAATGTTTACTAATAGTATTCCAGTCCAATTATCGTGTTTATCAATATGTGATTGTATGAAGAGAATAGTGGAATCTCCACGCACCAATGCCCCCACCAAGTCAGATTCTCCCTCCCAAGTCCTGAACATCTAACAAGACCATCTCAAAACTTTTTGTCAAAGCAGAGGTCAAGATAAAGGGCATCTTAGGTCTTCTGTATAAAATTAAGGCAGAATGTGAACAATCATGTTACATATAAGAGGCTGCAAAGGATATAACATTTTTTACCTTTTAAGGAAAATGAAATAGGTCCTTGTATCTAACATGCCACTTTGATTCGATCATAGCATGGTCTTATCAAACCGTTGAAGAGCATGATGTTCAAGAAACTGCAATGTGAATGCCTCAAACCATGACCACCTTTGAGATTGACTTTTCTTCAAACTATTGTCTCAGTATTTCTAGTAGAACAGTACTCCAGATGCCACCGCCTTTCTCCAAAGATACATCCATACAAAATTCTTGATGGCTACAAAAGGTATAAGCATAAAGCCATAAAGCCTAACTTACCAAAACACTTTCAAAAGAAAGGATAATAGTAAAGATTCAAGAATCCCAAAAAAGGTAACAACTAACAATGTTATGGTTGTGAAGCAGATCAATACCAAACTTCACTAGTGCATCGTCTTTATCCGTTATTTTGTAAAAAAAAAAAAATCATTGAATATCTTCTGAGTTTTAGATACAAATATATAGACAACACCGAGATTTAATACTTTAGAAGATAAAACTAAAACAAAATTAAAAGATTTTTTTTTTACAAGAAATTAAAAGAATTTGATATACTTCTAATACTTAGCAATCTAAGTAAACGATGTGTAATTGTATGTTAGCAACTAGCGTACTGTGATCATACATTCTCAAGAAATTTATAAGAAATATTACTCATCACTGGAAATAAAAGACTAAAGAGTGTTAATCCCACACTCTTCTATTGCACAATGATGACTTTCGTAACCAAAATCTACCAGCTATAATTGTTTTATAATGGCAGTAAGTCATCATAATAAAGACGTCCAACAACAAGAAAAACAACAATTCATCATAATAAAGAGTATGATTACCACAAGGAATCCTTAAAAGCTTTATCAGAGTCACAATTAAAGTACACAAATGCTTTGAAAAGTACTCTCAGAGCCATCGATAAAATATCAATGTTACACCTGTTGTAGAAGGTCTAAAAAAAGGAGACAAGCCTCACAATGTAGTGAAGACCTCCAATTCAATACAACAAGCATCACCTAATTGTATTGACATTAAAATGCCTATCTTGTTCGGTGATGTCCTGAAATTCAATACATTATACATATGGTTGCCACTAAATTAAGCACAAGTGTTCATTAATGTTTAAAAAAAACCTTCCATTTATTTAGTCTGATAGAATAGATGGAAAACTGCATCTTGATTGTGTATTAAGCACTAACAGCATATATATACAATCCATAAAGAAGCCCTTAATACACATGGGCCTAACCAAATAACAAGATAACAGAAGACGGTTTCAACTTGACATAACTTGATAACTTGAACTTGATATAACTTGATATCTCCCAATATACTCTTATATCACTAATTATACAAAAGAAATTGAAGAATTGGAAATCTCACTAAACCATACTCCAAAAAAATATATGTTTAAATTCACTAACTTCTTCAGTCAATAATTTCGCAATGATTAAAATATCAAACTTAAATTAGCCATACTACAAGTTTAAAAACCCGTTTGCATCCATCTCCGGCATCTGGAACCCGTATTCCGACACAGTTGAAAAGGAATTAAAATTGTGCATATACGAAAAACGAAAGAGGGCGACAAATATAGAGACTAAGACCACCTCCAACCGTACTCTATTTTGAAGTTTTGAAATAGAGTTTTGAATAGTAAACTCTATAAACGAAAGAGGGCGACAAAAATAGATCGTGGTTGGGATTAGTTGGTTGTATTATGTGTTGTTTAGATGGGCATTAATTCTCTTAACTATTATTCCTATTTAACAGGTTCTTACCTCCGGATATAACTGCAACATCAAGATTAAATATGAACAACCATGGCTTGATGGAGCGAGATCCTTAAAAATGTGAAGAACATGTGATTTATGATATTTCAGGTGATATCAAAAGTTTATTAGCTTATTTAATTGCTTAAGCTTGTATGATTTAATTGCATTCTACTTGAATATTTTTTTCATATATAACTCATGATTAAATATAGATCTAAATGGTTATTGTTTATTTTTGGTTGAATTATTGTAGATGGGTTCCTGAGCATGAAGATGAAATAAGCGAATATGGAAACATAAAATGCCAGCTCTCGTACGTTAAAGCTTGCCTAATATTCATAGAAAGAAATCAAAAGGGGAATGGTTGTACATTTCAGTGCTTAAGCCACTCAAACTAAAAGGGAGACAAACTTTAATTTGATGATGATGGTGATTCTTAGGAATCAATATTTATGTTATGATCTTAGTTTTTCTTTGTAGTTGATGAGAATTAAGAGAATGATCAACAATTTGATATTTATGATTTTGATACTTAGAACGTATTACTTATGCTATAATGTAATTTATTTAAGATGTGTACTTGACTTTGGAATTATTATATATTTTTGTTTATCACGATCGATTTTGATAGGTCTTTTAATATTGAAATAAAAAATTAAATATTTTTTAAAAATAAATTTCAATGCAAAAATAAAATAAAATAAAATTGAAATTGGTGTCGAAATTTTCTACTGGATAATTTTATATTATTAAAAATTCATCTAGCTAGTGCATGTTTGTTGGAAATAAGATTCCAACAGAATGATATTGTTGGAACTGACATTGAAATTCGGCATATACTCCCTCCGTCCGCCTATAAGCTTCACGTTACTTTTTGACACAGAGATTAAGAAAAGTGATTAAATAATATATATAGTACAACTGATGTGATTGAGAGATGAGAGAGATAGAGAGAAAAAGTAAGATATAAAGTGAAGTGTAAGAAAAAATACTTACCAAAAAAGGTATGGGAAGCTTATAGGTGGACGGACCAAAATGGTAAAATGGGAAGCTTATAGGCGGACGGAGGGAGTAATAATTTTCCACAATGGAGTATTCCATCGATAAATGTAAAATTCCAACGTAATAAAATTGTTGGAATTTTAGATAAATAAACTTCCAACAATTGAAATTCCATGGGTTAAAATCCGTTGGAAAATTTCAACAGAAATTTATGGATGGAATTGACAAAGAAATTTGTGTTGGAAAATATTCCAACGGTAAATGTCTGTTGGAGTTTAAATTCCAACAAAAAAAATTTATGTTGGAATTTGCGATGGATAATTTTCCAACAATTGAAAATTCAAGGGTCAAAATCTGTTGGAAATTATTCCAACGGAAAATTACGGTTGGATTTGTCGATGGAATTTATGCTGGAAACTTTTTTCAATAGGTGAGAATTCCAATGATCAAGATCCGTTGGAATGTACCGTTGGAATTTTTACCGCTGGAATTTTCATTGGAATTTTGCAATTCCAATGCCCACTTTTCCAACAGTCGTATTTTCGTTGGAATTCCCGTTGGAATCACTGATTCCAACGAAAAAAATGCAAAAATTTGTTGGAATTTAACTATTTTCTTGTAGTGTATCCTGTTAAATCAGGGAAAGTGGATGTAGGAGCTTGAGTCTCTGAACCACTATAAACTCTTGTGTTGATTTACTTTCAAGTACTTACATTCATACAACACATCACACAAACTGACCTTTTAAAGATACATACTTAAGACTGTGTAAAACAAGATTTGGACAAGTTCTCTGATAGACTGTGAAACTGTTAAGGTGATTTCAGAACTTTAAAGGAGTTTAAACTAAAGGGTCAACCACTAATTCCGCACATATAACTCCCCTAGATAGTTATTCAACTAAGTACTCAATAGTACTTAGTAGTTTGATTATCTCTAAAGAGTTATTCATCTCAGAAGAGTAGTCCAGGACAACCTTGCTGAAGTCTGCTTTGGTTAAAGTTTTAAAAAGATTTGCATACAAGTGTATTCCCCCCCATACACTTGTTATATACTCCTTTCAGGACCAACATATAGTTTCACTGGGGTTAAAGGCTGAGATAGGAGCTATGTCCATAGGGGTGTGAAGCCTAGATTTCTTGGACTTCTTGGAGAGATTTGATGTTGTTCTCTTTCCCTTCAGACTGTTAGATAGTTTGGAAGGTGAAATTGAAGTAGAAAGTGTTGAGATTTTTGCCTTTTTTAGAGGAGATGCAGTAGGGGTAGCATCCGAATCAGAAGGGGAGATGAGTCCGGACTTGATCAACATCCTTCTTTGAGCTAAAGTCAGGTTGTCATCGTCATCATCAGCAACCTTCTGAGGGGTTGCCTTCTCTGTATCCTTCTCCCTTTCTTCAGCAGATTCAGTCTGATCCTGCACCATTTCCTCGTCTTCTGCCTCTAAGTTAGCTGCATTTGTCGTTGATGCTTCAACTAACTTCTTCTTCTCTTCCTTTGGCCTTGCTGCCTCAGCAAGGGCTTCGTTCTTTAAATACCATTTTGAGGAATGGAACTTCTTGGCTGGTCCCCATCCATGATTCTTAGGAAGGACGTCTAGAAGTATGATACTCAACTTGTTAACCACTCCTTCTTTATGTCTAAGGAGACCTTCTTTGCTTCGAGAGCAAGTCTTTCCATGAAGAATCCTTGCCAGTCTCCATCAATCTGATCCCAGATTGCAGCCATAAGTCGTACTTTAATTGTGGAGACCGCATCGTGACTGAATATGTTTCCCAGAAGCATTTTTCCTGTTATATCCAACAAGGTTTGGAACTTCTCATCCAGTTGAGGCTTTCGAACGCCAAAAGCATTCTTTGCTTTGATCCTTCCACCAGTGAACATCTCAATATATTGTTTCTCCTTATCCATTATATAGGTCGATATATTGACCTTTCCACTAGATAGATCGAAAAGATCCCTAAGTACTTCTCTGGTGATCTTTACTCTATGACCACCAACATAACTTTCTGCATATGAGCCCCTTAACACTGCTTTCGAATAGAAAGCCAATACATCTTGCTCATACACATTTGCTGGTGCTGCTTTAAGAAACTCATGAAGATTGAGGTTGATACAGCGAAGGAGTATTTATGTGTTACCTTCCGTGTGTCGACCTTTGAAGTACAGAGCATTCTCAGTAAAAACCTTGCCCTGTTTCGACCATTTAGTAGCATCAAGAGTTCCAGTGATCCTGGTCTTGTCATCATAGATTTCGATAACACCCATTCTAACGAGTAGTGAGTAGTAGAGAATAGTAGAGAGCTTTGTAGAATGATTTTCAGTAAGGGAGAGTTATCGAGTTTGAAAATTTTCTAAGAGCGAAGGGTTTGCAGGAGAGGCTTAAGTGCTCATTATATACTCCCAGAATTTTTCGAAAAGGGTTGTATTGCTCATTATATACTCCCAGAATTTTCGAAAAGGGTTTGCAGGAGAGGCTTTGAAGGTCTTCTGATTAGCTGAGTAAATCTTCTGAGCCTTCTTAGTTTGTTGTGACTTCTAGTTTTCTGAATCTTGTTTTGATTCCCCCTTAACCATGTGGAACCTTCTTAGCCATATGAAGCTGGGCAGCCTAGATGACTTTCCACTGGCTTAAGTTGTCTTTTGTATTAGATGGGATGTAGCATCTAATGTGCTCTTGTTGAATTTCTTCGCCTCAACTTCCTCTCTTGTAGGAGGAAGGAGAAGGGAAGGTGCTTCAATGGAGCCTATGAGAAAATTAAGGAGGGGTGTCTTCTTGATTTGTTTTGACAAGGTTTCCCTGGAGAGAAAGTTATGCATGCTTAACGTTTCCCTGGAGAAGAAGCTCTGCTTGCTTAACACCTTGTCTCTTGCACCTCTTCTTTCTTTTCTCTTTAACATAACCTCATCTTCTTTCTTTTCTCTTTAGCGCAAACTTATGTTGGGTGATCCAAGTATGTTGGGTATTGATATCTCCGTCTGCTGGACATATTTTCATTGCTTTCACCCATGACTTTGGTTGAGGAATGATATCCATGCCATCTTTCCTTGTAGTTTTCTCCATACCTGAAAAAGATAAGTATTAAGAGTGTGTGTTTCTTCAAGTGATCTCATAAGTGGATCCTTTTATAGGGGAAGGGATGAGATAGTGGGGAGAAAAACGACAAGTATTTAAGAGGTGATAGGTCTGAGTTTCTGAAAAGGTTACTTCTCAAGATCAACAATGAGATTCTTGTTCTGAGGGTCTAGATTTAAAGATGCTCAGACTTTATCTTATGGAATGCAGATTTTATAAAATTGAACATGAGTTATTTGAAGTCCGTACCCAATGTGTCTACTGTTGAGTCGGCTAAGTTGGTGTATTAATCCAACCTAGTGTTTCCCAAAAGTATACTGTATTTATGTATAAAGACAGATTACTTTATAAAGAATATTCTCTGTTTATACATATACAAATATACCATTATTTGAATACATTCTTTAACTAACTTTGTTCAATATATATATATATATATCTAAGTAAAGTATACATATATAGTGTTTTCATCAAGGATTTTTAAGGTATCATGGATTCTTCCTTGATTGAGTAACTTTATGGTTTTCCCTCAACTTTATTTGTCTTCATCGGGAATAGCTTACCTGATGATGAGGGTTTTCCCTCAACTTTATTCACCTCATCTGATTCTCTTTCCTTCTGGTCTGCTGCAGTTGTATCAACTGAGGTCATCTCAGCTGATTTCCGTTCTTCAGAAGGATGGATCAAGTAGTCCTAGGTTGTAGCATAGACTCTTGAATCTCTCTTCAACTAGAGCCTTAGTTAATATATCTGCTCTTTGAATATTTGTGTGAATTTTCTCCATCTTTATGTCCTTCTTTTCAAGATGATCTCTTATGAAATGGTGTCTGATATCAACATGCTTGCATCTTGTGTGGAGATCTAGATTTTGAGTAATGGCTATAGCATTGCTGCTATCACAATAGACGGGGACTTCTCTTGCATCCAAGTTGTAGTCTTTTAGTTGTTGAACCAGCCAAAGTAGTTGACTGCAACAGCTACAAGCTGCCATATACTCTGCTTCAGTTGTGGAGGTTGCAACAAATGTTTGCTTCTTTGAGAACCAAGATATCAACTTGTTGCCTAGAAATTGACAGGTTCCTGATGTGGATTTTCTATCTATTCTGCATCCACCATAGTCAGAATCAGAATATCCACTCAATTCTATATTGTCATCAGCAGGGTACCACAATCCTAAATTGACTGTTCCTTTTAGATATTTTAGAATCTTCCTTGTTGCTTCTAGATGACATTGCTTTGGATTGGCTTAAAATCTGGCACATACACCTACAACAAATGTTATGTCTGGTCTGCTGGCTGTAAGGTATAGGAGAGATCTAATTAGTGCTCTGTATTCAGACTGGTCGACTGCTTTTCCAGACTCATCTGGTTCCATCTTGAAAGATGTCATCATTGGAATTCTTGCAGTCTTGCTTTGTTGAGCTTTGAATCTTTCCAGTAAACTCTTAGTATACTTGGATTGATTTATGAAAATCTCTTCTGGACTCTGCTTTACTTGAAGTCCTGGGAAATAATTCATTTCACCCATCATACTCATTTCAAACTTTCCTTGCATTAGTTCAGAGAACTTCTTGCACATCTCTTGATTTGGCGATCCAAATATGATATCATCCACATATATTTGTACCATTAGGATGTCATCTCCTTCTTGAATTCTGAACAATGTTCTATCCACTTTGCCTTTAGTATACCCATTGTCAAGAAGAAATTGTGACAAAGTGTCATACCAAGCTCTTGGTGCTTGCTTCAGGCCGTAGAGGGCTTTCTTCAGTCGATATACTTGATCTTCCTTTTCAAAGCCTGGAGGCTGTTCTACATACACTTCTTCCACAAGTATTCCATTTAGAAATGCACTCTTGACATCCATTTGGTATACCTTGAAACCCATGTATGATGCATAAGCTAGAAATAGCCTAATGGTTCTAGTCTGGCGACTGGGGCAAAGGTTTCATCGTAGTCAATCCCTTCGAATTGTGAGTAACCTTTAGCTACCAATCTAGCCTTATTTCTAGTTATCACATCGTTCTCATCCTTTTTGTTCTTGAACACCCACTTTGTTCCTACTACATTGTGGTGTTTAGGACGATCCACTAGTTCCCACACTTCATTGCGTGTGAACTGATTCAATTCTTCTTGCATGGCAGTGATCCAGTTGCTATCCTTCATTGCTTCTTCTATGTCAGCTGGTTCTGTGTTGGACAGAAAGGCACACCAGCAGAACATAGAGGTCTGAGGGTTCTGATTTAACTATTTTTTTGTCTTGACACCTGAGTCTGCTCCTCCTACGATGAGTGTAGATGGATGATTAGACTTCCATGTATTCCTTATGGGTGTATTGACACCAGATGAGTTAGGATCCTCATTTGTTCTAGTGTTGTCAGAAGAGTTGACTGGATTTGCTCGATCATCATCTGTATCTTGAGTGTCGAACATATCATTCCCCCTAGCGTTTGGAATTGGAGCATCTTGTCTAGGAGTTGGTTGTTCAGCTTGAGTCTGAGATCTGGTAACAGGTCGATGAGGTTTGTCTTCTTCTGGGTCCTCAGAGAAGGGTTCATCAACTTCGATAAACTCTTCTATCTTTTCTTTAGATCTGATCATTAATCTTCTCATCTTTTCTACTGCTGAGTCTGTGTTTGCTGTACTCTTTTCACAAGATTCATCAAATACAACATGAGGTGTTTCTTCCACAAGAAGGGTTCGTTTGTTAAATACTCTAAATGTTTTTCTAGTTGAGTAGTATCCTAAGAATATACCCTCATCTTCTTTGGCATCAAAGGCATTTAATTTACTCTTCCCATTATTGTGAATGAAACACTTACAACCAAATATATGAAAGTAAGATACCCTAGGTTTCCTACCTTTCCACAGTTCATATGGAGTTTTCTCATGTATTTTGTGAATACCTGACCTGTTTTGGGTGTGACATAATGTATTGATGGCTTCTGCCCATAATTTCTTGGGAGTGGAGAACTCAGCTAGAAGAGTTCTTGCAGCTTCTTTAAGTGTTCTAACCCTTCTTTCAGCTACACCATTTTGTTGAGGTGTTCTAGCTACACTTATTTCATGCTGAATGCCATTAGAAGTACAATAAGAAATGATATGAGAGTTAATGAATTCAGTGTCTTGTATAGAAAGATAACCCAAGTGTATTCGGAGTAATCATCTACTACAATTAGAGTGTACTTCCTTCCTGTCAGAGTTGTTGGAGTGATTGGTCCAAATAGATCCATGTGGAGCAGTTCAATACTCTGCTGGTTGATGCAGTCTTCTTAGTTTTGAAAGAAACCTTTGTTTTCTTCTGTTGGTCCTGAAAGGAGTATATAACAAGTGTATGGGGGGGAATACACTTGTATGCAAATTCTTTTCAAACTTGATCAAACCAGAGTCCAGTAGGATATCTAGAGTCCTAGTACCCTTTCTCAACTCAGAACTGAACTATTCTTCTCTCAATAGTTAGTTCCTTCCACTTCTACAACTACAACCTTCTAACTTTCTCACTAGAAAGGTATAAGGGTTGAAGTAAGGTTCCAACTAATGAGATATCCTTTACAATGAAGATCAGTGTATAAGGATAGGATATCTCTCTAAGCTTTGTAAGGATATACAATGAGTTTCAGCTTAGATGAAGGGTTTGAAGACTAAGATAGTCTCTTTGAAAGCTTGAAAGCACTTGAGCTTTGTAGGATAATTGGATGTGTTAAGGTTCAGTGGATGCTTTCAAATGGTCTTCACACTTCTGTATTTATAGACAAATTTGAGGATTTGCCCGTTGGAGAGGCAGCCTCAAATGTCTATAAATGTCTTCCTTGAACTCTTCAATCTGTAAGACAAATTCTGATAGTGACATGTCCTTGTTTTGGGAAATAAACGGCTGTAACTACTTTGTCTTCATTCTGCAGCACTTTTCCCAATGTCTGACTTCAAGATTCACTTGGTCAAACATGGACATCTCTTCTTATCAATGATCCTGAGATAAGGACAACATTCCTTATCACTTGGACAACTCTACTTATCAGTTTCAGCAGAGTTTACTTATCAGCAGTGTTGGCTCTTTAGCTCTTCAGATGACTTGGCTCTTTCTCTTTCCATGACTTCTTAGAATAGTTCTTTGAGCATTCATGGATTGGATAAGTGGTCTTGACCTCTTCAGCATAGTTGGCCTTGAACTTCAAAGCTTGTTCTAGTTCAATTGTGCTGAGACAATATTGTTGGACAACTCTGTTGGGAATAAAATAATTTTGATCTAAATACCAAAACCCCTGATTGATGATGTACAGATTAGTTGAGATATGCTCAAAGTATTGTTCAGGCAAGTTGTCCCAGAACACTTGATGTGTAGTATGCTTAAGTTAAAATCTCATAAATGTTATGAGATATTAGTGATCAGGATAGTTGTCCAAAGTTGGAATGTTAGGCAGCTTGATAGGTCTATATGACAAAGTTGCTGATCTATTCAACACAAACTGATCAAATGGACAACCTGGCTGAAGAGTTCAAGAATACTGAAGTTGTGCTCTTAAATGCAAAAGATCAAGACAGTTGAAGTACAAATGATCAACAGAATTGAATGTCAAAAGCTTACAGAAGACACATTCAATGAAGCATTTATTGCCAATCATGCCTGAACCAAGCATTAAAGACTTAGAGCATTAAAGAGTGAAGCATTGAATGAATGTTGGAACATTCTAAAACTGCAGCAAGAATGTTCAGGGAGCTTGTCCCATCTGACCGTTGGTTGAGTGTAAAGTTTGCCACAAATCAACCTAGGACAATGTGCAAAATTGGAAACTGACACAAGTCTTTTCAGCCGCATTTTTCAGAAGTCAACACATTCATTCAAGCAACCATTGAAGACCCCTTTTACACAGTGGATAAAAGGATGCCAAGCTTCATAGCCGTTTCAATGGTGCTGCAAATAGACATATTTGAATTGCTAATCCCTCCAACGGTTAGTTGTTCAAATTGCCTATAAATACAGAAGTGATCAAAGGAATTTACATCCAACTACAAGCTATCAAACTATCATCAAGCTTTCAAAAGGAAACCAAGCTGTTCTCTAGAATTCCAAGTTTCCTGAATCACTTCAAGTCAGCTAAGCCAATCTTTGTAAACATCCTAGCTTAGCATTGAGATATCCTAAGCCTTTACATCTGTTCTCATTGTAAAGGATATCTCTACTAGTTGGAACCAAACCTCAAACTGTTAGAGTAAAAACACAGTCTTAGCTCAGTGAGATTGAGCACTAGGACTCAAGTTATCCTAGGGATCAAAACACTAAGAGAGTGTTGTTGATCAGTGCACCTTGGCACTATAAAACAAGCTAATTCCATTGTGAAGGAATTATCCTGTTCAATCAGGGAAAGTGGATGTAGGAGCTTGAGTCTCTGAACCACTATAAACTTGTGTGTCATTTACTTACTGCATTCTTAACTTCACTTCATTCAAACATATTTTAAAGAATCATAACTCAGTAAGTAAGAAAATCTGTTTTGGACAAAGTCCCTGATAACCTGTATTTTCAGAAATTAACTAGGAGTATTTCTTTAGTCAAAGGCCAACCACATTCCGCACTAAGTAACTCTTTTAGATATTTAGCCAACTGATCACTCAATAGTAATCAGTAGGACAGGTATCTATCAAAGGTCACACTCAGGCCAGTTGTGAGACAACTTGCCTGATAAGACCAATTTGTCAAAAAGAAAAGAATTTGCATACACAAGTGCATTCCCCCCCCCCCCCATACACTTGTGTTATACTCCACCAAGGACCAACAAACTCTTCTTAATCTTGACATTTCTTGTAGTAGACTTGATCTTCAAGATCTATTCTACTTATTTGTTCTTCATATAGGTTGTTCCACTTTAACTTGACTTTGATCAGCATACTTGTCCTTCAACAGACTTGGGGTCAATCCAGAAACTGAGCCTTAAGGGGTCTTGATCAAAATAAACTTATAAGCATGTGTTCCCCCTCAACTAGTGCATCTATTGTTCTAAGAGCTTCCTAACATATCAGCTTCTCTACTTGTCTTAATGTACATGTTCCAACATCCCTGAAACATGTTCATTTATAATGACTTATCTACTTGGCATGTCTCAATGGGGTTTTGGTATCATAATCAAAACTCATTTTATTCCTAACAATTTCCCCCTTTTTGATGATGCCAAAACCTATACAATCTATGCAAAGGTGACTTGATTACACTTATTACATTTTACTTCAGTGAAGGTGACTGAAGTCAAGTTCCCTGAAAGAAAATGTGTTAGTGTATTTTCTATTTTTTAGAGCATATAGGTTGATAAGTCAAACAAGTTAGAATTCAGTAATGTTGATTCAAAATTTGTTCAACTATCATTCAATTAAAGATCATTACAAGCATGTTGATAGTTGAACAAACATATCAGAGCATGAACATTACATCAGAGCATAAAATAACTAAAGTACATGATCAGAGCAATACTTAACAAGATATTCTATCAGAGCATTAATCTTTAAGTATCAGAGCAAAATGTCATCAGAGCAAACTTCACATATTAGCAGTCTTGAGCAATTTTAGCATAGATGACCAATTTGAACATGTCAGCAACCAAAATATTCATTTCAGCACAGAAATAGTCAAGAGGACTTAGCCAATTCAGAAGATATCTTCAGGAGGTGGCACCATCCCATATTGTGCCCATACTCTCTTCTTTAATTCCATGGCCTCTTGATTTGTGCCCTTTGGTCCTAGCACCATTCTGTTCAATTTCAGGATCTCAAAGAATTCCTGAAAGATTTTGGATTGATCAATGAACCTCTTCCTTCTTGGGAGGCATGAAGATGATAGGTTTGGGAGCTGTGAGTTCAAGTCTTGCAATATTAGCAGCTGCAAGCAGTTGTTGATACAAATCTTTGTAAAACTCTATCATGAACTTAGTGAAAGTGGAGTTGACATCCTTTCCATTCCACCTGTCAATGACATAGTAGTCATAGACAAACTCCCTTTTGGCCTCTTCCCAAGAGTCATTCAGCTGTTTTGGTACCCATTTATCCAAGTGAGGATATTTGGTGTCCATGGGGATCAGTAGTTGAGGCTTTAATTTGCTGTATGTAGCTCTTCTTCTTCTTGGTTTCTGAAAATCAGCTCTTCTCTTGTCTCTTGCTCTGTGTGCTTCTTCCATCAGATCCATCTTTTCTTGGGCTCTCATCATAGCCAGCTTCTGCTGTGTTTCAGGATCCTTGCCATAACCTTCCTGAAACAACTTTGATGGATCATTGGTAGGCATCATTGTCTTCTTCTTTGGTTGAGGTCCAAAGCCTTCTTCATACAATTCTTCAATATTCTCAGCAACTTTAGCACCTTCAGTGGACTTAGTCTCAGCAGACTTGTCAGTTTCAGAAGACTTGGCTTTCTCAGCAGTTTTGGTCACTTCAGCAGTCTTGACCTTTTCAGCAGTCTTGCTCTTCTTGGAGGTAGGCTTTTCTTCCTCAATTCTAAATTCAAGTGGCAAATCAAGACTGTTAGGAAAATCTGTAGAAGTTTCAACAGCTTTCCTTTTGTTTCCTTTTGCTTTCTTGATTTGGCCTCTTGTTTGGACTCCTTCAGTGGTCTTGTCCATTCCAGAAGCTTCTCCTCCTGGCCTCTACTGAAGCTTTGCTTTTTCTTCTTGTGCTGATGCCATTGAATTCTTCAATGCTTGAAAGCACTTGAGCTTTGTAGGATAGTGGGATGTGTTAAGGTTCAGTGGATGCTTTCAAATGGTCTTCACACTTCTGTATTTATAGAAAATTTGAGGATTTCCCCGTTGGAGAGGCAGCCTCAAATGTCTATAAATGTCTTCCTTGAACTCTTCAATCTGTTAGACAAATTCTGATAGTGACATGTCCTTGTTTTGGGAAATAAATGGGTGTAACTACTTTGTCTTCATTCTGTAGCACTTTGCCCAATGTCTGACTTCAAGATTCACTTGGTCACACATGGACATCTCTTCTTATCAATGATCCTGAGATAAGGACAACATTCCTTATCACTTGGACAACTCTACTTATCAGTTTCAGCAGAGTTTACTTATCAGCAGTGTTGGCTCTTTAGCTCTTCAGATGACTTGGCTCTTTCTCTTTCCATGACTTCTTAGAATAGTTCTTTGAGCATTCATGGCTTGGATTTACCAGACTGAGCCTAAAAGACAAAGACACTGGATTCATAGAAGTTGTCCAAGCCAACCTACCTGAAAAACTCACACTGGACAACAATCCTGAAGGCAACCTTCCTGAGGCAAATTCCACTGATGGAAATGGTGAACTGAATGATCCAATCCCAGTTCACATCCAGGTAACAACTACCAATGAAGAAGCAGTTCCTGCTGAGGTAGTTAATGGGTTAAATAATCAAGGGGGAACTCAAAATGTTGAAAATGCCAATGTCCCTGACATTGAGGACAACACCCCTGATTATGATCCTGAATTAGATCCTGCATTCAATTATCCTAAATTTTATGATCAAAATGACTCAACTTCAGTAGAGGACAACTCTACTGAAGAGATCAGAAAAAGAAGGACTTGGTTGTCTGACCATCCCACTGATCTAATACTTGGTGACCCAAGTATTGGAGTCAAAACAAGGAGATTTCATGGTGAAAGTGCTCTTTTCTGTTGTTTCTTGTCAGAACAAGAACCAAGTGATATTGAAGAAGCACTTCAAGATGCCAATTGGATCACAGCCATGCAGGAAGAACTAAATCAATTCACCAGAAATGAAGTATGGGAGCTGGTGGATAGACCTTCACATCAAGATGTTATTGGAACCAAGTGGGTGTTCAAGAACAAGAAGAATGAGATTTGAAAACCGGTTATTGTAGTTGTTGAAATTATAACATTGGCAAATTAAATACCAGAAAAATTATATTATAAAATCAAGATTGCACATATCACAATAACTAAATTTGATTAGAAAAAATAAGTTGTATGCATGACTTTTTAGAGTTTGTAATTTCCAATAAATAATTTCAATTACACAACAAAATGATCACAACAAAAAATAGAGTAACATTATAAAATTTCAATTACACAACAAAATGATCACAACAAAAAATAGAGTAACATTATAAAAGTTGAATGGCATTTCAACTCCTTGGTGAAATCTATATAATTCATATCAAACTATATTTAGTAAGGTGTAAAAAGCGCAATCTAGCATAACCAAATTAATGCAAACTCCAAGGTTGTGTAATTCAATTAAATAATAACTTTTACTCCCTCCGTTTCATAAAGTTTGTCGCATTTCTCATTTTGTATAGAATTAAGGAACATATTTTTTTGACAAATTTATCCCTCGTTATTTTCTTCCCCTTTCTTCTCTTTTTCCTTTTATTTTTCCACCTTCCTTTTCCACCATTTCTTTGGACCTTTCCAAAAAAAATCGTAATTAATATATTTTCAAAAGAATAGGGGCAATTTAGGGAGATCATTGGTAAAATTAGGAAAAACGACAAACTTTTTTAAACAAATTTAAATTCCAAATGCGACAAACTTTTTGGATCGAAGGGGGTAATTATCTCCATTGATTAAATCCAACCGCAATTGTGGCATCTATTGGATTTCTTTTACATTAACATCTAATTGAATTAAAAAAAAAAGGTTCTAACAAATAGCAATAAAAGTGTGTACAACGCATATCAGATAAAAAAACTTTGTGTGAATTGGCGAGAGCATGTCGAATCATATTCAAATATGATAAACTTAGTGTGAATTGGCGAGAGCCTATCGAATCATATTCAAATATGATTCGACAGGCTCTTTGTCATTGTACTATTTTACAACGTCATTGTACTATTTTACAACGAACGGTTTTGTTGGACTTCCGTATGTTGGAGTCGAGCCAATTTTCATAACGAACGGTTTTGTTGGACTTCCGTATGTTGGAGTCGAGCCAATTTTCATACTAAAAAAGATAGATTGTTGGCTCCTATCATTTTTCAATTCTTCATGTTGAACCTTCGTACTATTTCAGCAAGCAGCAAGCTGGTCATCCTGCCATATAATAAGCAATATAACAAAAGCAAGAATTCAGGTATAGTTATTTAAGGTGTAAAAGAGGCATGAGGTCTAAGGGTAGAATGGTCAGCGCCAATGTTTTAAAAGGCACAAGGTGCACCAAGGCGCAAAAGGGATAGGAGTGCCTCTTGTCCTACGGATTTAACTAAAAAAATTATTCTGATGCATATTGTCCTAACATAAAGTCAACTAAAATGAGCATTAGAAATAATGTAGGAAGAGCTACTTTTAGTGCTTTTCACAAGTCCCAAAAATATTTAGGTGCAATTTTTTTCAATGTTAGTATTTAGTTTGCACAATTTTTGGTTTAGTTTGTTCAATCGTTATTTAGTTTGCCCAAAAAAGGTTAAAAATACAAACCTAAATCGGTTGTAAAATGCCTCCAGAATCCCAATATTACCAAATAAATCAATAATTAAAAGGGTTGGTCTGCTATGAACTCGAGTGCATGTTGTGCACCCTAGTCCATGTTGCACTTTTTGGTAGATGGTGTTGCACTTTTCAATTATTAAATTGTATAATAATATTTTTAGTAATAATTAAAAAGTGCAACACCATTTACTAAAAAGTGTAAGTCAGTAAACTGAAAAGTGCATATGGACTAGGGTGCACAGCATGCACTCGAGTGCATACTAGACTTTACCTAATTAAAATGCACAAAAAAATCATGTCAAAACCCAATATTTACCTTTTTACTTTCAAATACAAAATGGGTATTACAAAACCAAGAAAGCTAAACAAAGAGTACTTCACCTTGAGATAGATCTGAGCATTCCTCCAGAAGCTTAGATCGACGGTTTGATATATCATTTAGCACTAAATACTTTATAGTAATGTTAAAAAAATGATACTCCCTCCTATTCAAAATATAAGTCGTTTTGACCTTTCGTTTTCTTTGCAAAATATAAGTCGTTTTGCACTTTTCAATGCAAATTAATTCCATTTATTCCAAATTTATCCTTATGATCAATAACTATTTACATAGATATTTTTTTTTTAAAATGAGAATTACAAGCATTGATTAAGGGTAAAATGAGAAGTCAATTATTTTCTTAATATGTGTGCATGAGCTTAGGATGACATATATTTTGAATAGGAGGGATATAATGATCTTTTAACATTGGTGGAAAGCACTTATGATTAATTCTAAATTCAACTATTTTTCTTGTCTATGATTTACCTTCTTTATCTCTCGAGTTTTTTTTCTTTTTCGCAAAAATTATTTGTATTACAAAATTTTTACACAACCCATGTTTTGTGGTGAAAAAATCTGAAAAGGGGCGTATTATATGTTTTAGGAGCACCTCCAACGGAATGAAATCAGATCAGAAAAAAACAAATCTGAACAAAGTTCAATTGAAAGTCAGTAATTTTCACCTATTATATAAGATACATTCATCCATAAAGATTTTTTTATTTATTATCAATTGCAAGTATCTGGAATTATTCAAAACACTTCTTTTATAATTACATTAAATCTAAAAACGGAGAGAAAATACCTTCGGATGTCATCAAACAATCGGAGCGAAATTTAACCATGAGTACTCTATTATTACCGATACCATCCAAACCGAATAAATCTAAAAAAACAAAAAAAAAAAATGTTATTATTTTAATAAAATTAAATGAAATAGGGGTAGAAATAAAAAATAAATATTTAGAATTAAGGCATACCGATTGTACGTTCTGCTTCCGTGTGGTTTTTCATTGAATACTCAATGCCGATTGTCGAACATCTTCGAGAGAGGAGGCAGCAGATCTAGTAGATGAATAGTAAGACTTTTTCATGTAGAGGCAGATCTAGTAAATGAATAGTAAGACTTTTTCATGTGTGGGACTAGGGCAACATATGTATATATACATAGTTTAGTGGGCTTGGTGGCGCAGTGTGACTGACCTGCTATTTAAATTTAGGACAACATAACTAGATTAAATATATATATTTTAATTTTCTTAAATTTTTCTCACTCTTTTCAATTTCAAAATTCATTTCTCTCTGTAAAAGTTGTGTGACAGAAGAATAAGAGAATTTTCCTTATGATGTAGATAAATATGTCGCTCTTGGAAAAGTCTGACACGTGGAAACGGGATAAATTATGATGGTCTCGATTAAGTCAGTAAGATGGAAGGTTGGATTAATACACCCCCAGTCCTAAAGAGGGAAATAAGAATAATTGGGCTTTTAGCCCTATACTTGAGGCTTATTGACCCTTGGGCCGAACATTCCAGCCCATGAAGGAGAGGTTCAAGGTCTGTTTTTTATAGAAGAAAGTCAAAACAAGTATATAGGGCCGGTCTCGTGAAGGACCGGGTCTTTTGGGGATAGTGGAGGAAAAATAGGGAGAAGGAGTCTCCCTCTCTCCCGCGAAATCAGGAAGGATATAGATAAGCAGGTGGGTTTCCCTGAGGATATAGATATTATTAACAGGCTTGATGAGAAATATATGGAATACACATTGAAAAACACAGAGAATTCCCCTTTGATTCTCCTAAAGAACGATTCTGACTTGAGCGTCGGAGCTTCCGCGCCGGAGCACCCCTCCGGTGTGTTTTTGCAGGTTATTTTCGGATTCTCAAGGAGATTTACGTGAAGATCGCCAAGGACGAACGAGTGAATCGAACTCGTGATTAACAATGCTCGTAAAGGAACAATTGATATCCCTAGGCGTTCTTTTTCGACGCAACACCTTATTAGAGTCATTCTTATAGACCATCCTATAGATAAGAACAACAGGTTTAAACAATTTAAATATCCAATTATTTCGGATAATAAATATTATTATAACTAATATTCCATAGATGGCAAAAACTTGTATGAGACCGTCTCACGGATCTTTTTATGTGAGACGTATCCTTTTAACCCATATTTCAAAATTTTGGATAGGATAATTCTTTTTTTTTTTTCCCAATTTTGGTTTGTAAAAAAAGTGATAATAATTTTTAACAAAAGTGACTATCACTTTTTATTTAAACACTATCATTTTTTGTTCAAATATTATCACTTTTTATACATAAAAGTCGTCTCACGGATCTCATTCTGTGAGACGTTCTTACCCAAAACTAACCCATTTACGATGATGCTGCTTCAAAATCCCTTAATTATAGCTATCATAGATTTATCTCAATTCTACCCCTTTTTCAAATTCCAATTCTTTCAATGTGAGATTTCATTTACACATAATTTTTTTCAAACGAAGAATTCTAAAATATAAGAAAGGATATTGTTTTGAAAAAGAATTCATCTCTAATTCATCATTACACAATGTATGATCACAACTCCCAATCTGCATATTGTGCTGCCAATGGCCGGATCGAGATGTGGGCTCTTCAAAGTGTTGTAGTATATTCTTTGATTTTTTCCATTTATTATTGTGCGATTTGGATTCTCTATTTTCCGCGGCCTCCAACCCTTTCTAGCACCATCCACGAGCATTGGAAGGATTTTCTTTTATTATTGGTGAAATTTTAAATTCTATTTGTTTCAATTGAATTTGGATTTTTTTGTTTAGGTTCGACGATGATGCTTTAATTCATTTGATTAGATCAAATGCAACGATGCACTTTTCTAAAAGTGATTCTCGTTCTTTTTTTCTTTTTTGAATGCAAGAATATGATTCCAAATCCCAATTCTCAGAATCCCCAATGCATTTTTTTATGAGTTGATCGTGCAATCATAGTTAAATGTCATTCATATGCACTTCAATATAGGAGTACATATTATCATAATGCATTTAAGATTTTCTACTACTGAACACGTAATTCAAATGAACTTCACAATATACATATGTTTAGAATGCACTTTTTATGCAAAATTTTCTATATGCACTTTTTATGCAAAATTTTCTATATGCACTTTAATACGCATTATCCTATATAATTATTGTTGTATAATGTTTACTTTTTTTTACATATTAAGTTTGGAAGGTGAAATATCTCAATTAATTAATGCGAAGACCTTCTTTTTAAGAATGATTTGAAATTTGGAAGCCAATTAAATGTGAAGACCTTCTTTTTAGGAAGGATTTGAAATTTTAAATGTTTGACTAATATTAATTAATTCGAAAAAAAAATCAAATTAAAAGGGCAGATTGGTCTATTTATGTCCAATTTGATCCTATTCGTCCATTGGAGTGACAGGTCGACTGTAAAAAATGTCTACTACGAATGCTAATATTTTCAAATAAAAAAATGAACATTAGTGAGTAAACCAAAGAAATTTAGACATTTTTTTACAGTCGACCTGACACTTTTCTAAAATGATTCTCGTTCTTTTTTTCTTTTTTGAATGCAAGAATATGATTCCAAATCCCAATTCTCAGAATCCCCAATGCATTTTTTTATGAGTTGATCGTGCAATCATAGTTAAATGTCATTCATATGCACTTCAATATAGGAGTACATATTATCATAATGCATTTAAGATTTTCTACTACTGAACACGTAATTCAAATTAACTTCACAATATACATATGTTTAGAATGCACTTTTTATGCAAAATTTTATATATGCACTTTTTATGCAAAATTTTCTATATGCACTTTAATACGCATTATCCTATATAATTATTGTTGTATAATGTTTACTTTTTTTTACATATTAAGTTTGGAAGGTGAAATATCTCAATTAATTAATGCGAAGACCTTCTTTTTAGGAATGATTTGAAATTTGGAAGCCAATTAAATGTGAAGACCTTCTTTTTAGGAAGGATTTGAAATTTTAAATGTTTGACTAATATTAATTAATTCGAAAAAAAAAATCAAA
This sequence comes from Galeopsis tetrahit, assembly GCA_963675135.1. Taxonomy (NCBI): domain Eukaryota; kingdom Viridiplantae; phylum Streptophyta; class Magnoliopsida; order Lamiales; family Lamiaceae; genus Galeopsis; species Galeopsis tetrahit. Next base: position 47,145,339 of record OY776126.1, on the reverse strand, counting down.
TTAAAAGGGCAGATTGGTCTATTTATGTCCAATTTGATCCTATTAGAAACAAAAAAAATAAACTAGGTTCTATTAGAGAAAAGTAGGAGTGAGATGACTCTAAAAGTTATTTTCCCATAGAATAATTACTTTGAGTTGGTGGTCATTAGTTGGTGGTCATTGATGAAAAGGTGAGCAACTCTAAATTTCTTTGGTTTACTCACTAATGTTCATTTTTTTATTTGAAAATATTAGCATTCGTAGTAGACATTTTTTACAGTCGACCTGTCACTCCAATGGACGAATTAAAAATGTATTGGATTTCAACCTAAATGATAAAAAGTATATACTCCGTTCCGTAATAAATTTTTGAAATCACAGACATACAAGAATGAGTTACACACTTTGGGAGGAATTTTATGAACATCTCATTGACTATCGAAACAATCACCTATCTCAGCCTATCGTAATTGTTTTGAACTATGCTACTAAAGTCCAAAACACAGGTTTCTACATGATTAAAAAGTATGTACTCCGTGTAATAAATTTTTGAAATCACAATTTATTTACACAAAATATTTTGTTATTACATATTTATTTGGTATCATCGTCTTCTTTTATTAGGCATCTCTATCGAAACAATTACCCACAAGTCAGTAATTTTGAACTATGTTGCTAAAGTCCAAAACAAAAACACTGTCAAGTTCTTTATACACGCACGTTGATGTACAAGACTCTTGGAATTTTAATAATAGACTCTTTGAATTTTAATTGTAAGACAATCTCCATATTATCAAATTGTAAGACAATTCCCATATACTTCATTTATTTTCCCTTTCGTTTATTGTAGTTGTTTTTTTTTTGTTTTTTTTTTTTGAAAACCGGTTATTGTAGTTGTTGAAATTATAACCTTGGTAAATTAAATAACAGAAAAATTATATTATAAAATCAAGATTGCACATATCACAATAACTAAATTTGATTAGAAAAAATAAGTTGTATGCATGACTTTTTAGAGTTTGTAATTTCCAATAAATAATTTCGATTACACAACAAAATGATCATAACAAAATATAGAGTAACATTATAAAAGTTGAATGACATTTCAACTCCTTGATGAAGTCTATATAATTCATATCGAACTATATTTAGTAAGGTGTAAAAAGCGCAATCTAGCACAATCTAGCATAACCAAATTAATGCAAACTCCAAGTTTGTGTAATTCAATTAAATAATAACTTTTAATTATCTCCATTGATTAAATCCAACCGCAATTGTGGCATCTATTGGATTTCTTTTACAGTAACATCTAATTGAATTAAAAAAAAAAGGTTCTAACAAATACCAATAAAAGTGTGTACAACGCATATCAGATAAAAAAACTTTGTGTGAATAGGCGAGAGCATGTCGAATCATATTCAAATATGATTCGACAGGCTCTTTGTCATTGTACTATTTTACAACGAACGGTTTTGTTGGACTTCCGTATGTTGGAATCGAGCCAATTTTCATACCCCAAAAAGATAGATTGTTGGCTCCTATCATTTTTCAATTCTTCATGTTGAACCTTCATACTATTTCAGCAAGCTGGTCATCCTGCCATATAATAAGCAATATAACAGAAGCAAGAATTCAGGTATAGTTATTTAAGGTGTAAAAGAGGCATGAGGTCTAAGGGTAGAATGGTCAGCGCCAATGTTTTAAAAGGCACAAGGTGCACCAAGGCGCAAAAGGGATAGGAGTGCCTCTTGTCCTACGGATTTAACTAAAAAAATTATTCTAATGCATATTGTCCTAACATAAAGTCAACTAAAATGAGCATTAGAAATAATGTAGGAAGAGCTACTTTTAGTGCTTTTCACAAGTCCCAAAAACATTTAGGTGCAATTTTTTTCAATGTTAGTATTTAGTTTGCACAATTTTTGGTTTAGTTTGTTCAATCGTTATTTAGTTTGCCCAAAAAAGGTTAAAAATACAAACCTAAATCGGTTGGAAAATGCCTCAGAATCCCAATATTACCAAATAAATCAATAATTAAAATGCACAAAAAAATCATGTCAAAACACATTTACCTTTGTACTGCAAAAAGAATAAGTTGCCGACATTCCTCTTTTCCACGAGAAAATAAATATTCCTATCATTTCAAATACAAAATGGGTATTACAAAACCACAAGAAAGCTAAACAGAGAGTACTTGACCTTGATTCAGATAGATCTGAGTATTCCACTGTTTGATATATCATTTAGCACTTAATACTTAATAGTAATGTTAAAAAAATGATACATATAATTATCTTTTTAACATTGGTGGAAAGCACTTATGATTAATTCTAAATTCAACCATTTTTCTTGTCTATGATTTACCTTCTTTATCTCTCGAGTTTTTTTTCTTTTTTGCAAAAATAATTTGTATTACAAAATTTTTACACAACCCATGTTTTGTGGTGAAAAAATCTGAAAAGGGGCATATTATATGTCTTAGGAGCGCCTCTTCAAACTATGACCCCAACAGAATGAAATCAAATCAGAAAAAAACAAATCTGAACAAAGTTCAATTGAAAGTCAGTAATTTTCACCTATTATATAAGATACATTCATCCATAAAGATTTTTTTATTTATTATCAATTGCAAGTATCTGGAATTATTCAAAACACTTCTTTTATAATTACATTAAATCTAAAAACGGAGAGAAAATACCTTCCGATGTCATCAAACAATCGGAGCGGAATTTAACCATGAGTACTCTATTATTACCGATACCATCCAAACCGAATAAATCTAAAAAAACAAAAAAAAAAAATGTTATTATTTTAATAAAATTAAATGAAATAGGGGTAGAAATAAAAAATAAATATTTAGAATTAAGGCATACCGATTGTACGTTCTGCTTCCGTGTGGTTTTTCATTGAATACTCAATGCCGATTGTCGAACATCTTCGAGAGGAGACAGATCTAGTAGATGAATAGTAAGACTTTTTCATGTGGAGGCAGATGCCGATTGTCGAACATCTTCGAGAGGAGACAGATCTAGTAGATGAATAGTAAGACATGAAAGTCGAACATCTTCGAGAGGAGACAGATCTAGTAGATGAATAGTAAGACTTTTTCATGTGGAGGCAGATCTAGTAGATGAATAGTAAGACTTTTTCATGTGGAGGCAGATCTAGTAGATGAATAGTAAGACTTTTTTGGAGCTAGGGCAACATATGTATATATACATAGTTTAGTGGGCTTGGTGGCGCAGGGTGACTAACCTGCTATTTAAATTTAGGGCAACGTATCTAGATTAAATATATATATTTTAATTTTCTTAAATTTTTCTCACTCTTTTCAATTTCAAAATTCAGTTCTCTCTCATCACTCTCTTTTTCTCAAACTCGACAATTATTTTTATTTTATTTGATGTCTCTTGTAAGAATGTCCTAACAATTCTCTCTCTCTCATAGATGATATTTCTTCAGATAACAAAAATGAAGATTAAAAGTAAAAGTTGTGTGATAAACAGAAGAATAAAAGAATTTTCCTTATTAGAGTCATTCTTATAGACCATCCTACAGATAAGAACAACAAGTTTAAACAATTTAAATATCCAATTATTTCAAATAATAAATATTATTATAACTAATATTCCATAGATGGCAAAAACTTGTGTGAGACCGTCTCACGGATCTTTTTCTGTGAGACGGATCCTTTTAACCCATATTTCAAAATTTTGGCGGCACTTTTTGTTCAAATATTATCACTTTTTATACATAAAAGTCGTCTCACGGATCTCATTCTGTGAGACGGTCTTAACCAAAACTAACCCATTTACGATGATGCTACTCCAAAATCCCTTAATTATAGCTATTATAGATTTATCTCCATCGCAATTCTTCCCCTTTTTCAAATTCCAATTCTTTCAATGTGAGATTTCATTTACACATATTTTTTTTTAAACGAAGAATTCATCTCTAATTCTAAAATATAAGAAAGTTAAGGATGTTGTTTTGAAAAAGAATTCATCTCTAATTCATCATTACACAATGTATGATCACAACTCCCAATCTGCATATTGTGCTGCCAATGGCCGGATCGAGATGTGGGCTCTTCAAAGTGTTGTAATATATTCTTTGATTTTTTCCATTTATTATTGTGCGATTTGGATTCTCTATTTTCCGCGGCCTCCAACCCTTTCTAACACCATCCACGAGCATTGGAAGGATTTTCTTTTATTATCGGTGAAATTTAAAATTCTATTTGTTTCAATTGAATTTGGATTTTTTTGTTTAGGTTCGACGAGGATGCTTTAATTCATTTGATTAGATCAAATGCAACGATGCACTTTTCTGAAAGTGATTCTCGTTCTATTTTTCTTTTTTGAATGCAAGAATATGATTCCAAATCCCAATTCTCAGAATCCTCAATGCATTTTTTTATGAGTTAATCGTTAGGAGTACATATTATCATGCACTTCAGATTTTCTACTACTGAACTTAATTCAAATGAACTTCACAATATACATATGTTTAGAATGCACTTTTTATGCAAAATTTTCTATATGCACTTTAATACTCATTATCCTATATACTTATTGTTGTATAATGTATACTTTTTTTTTTACAGATTAAGTTTGGAAGGTGAAATATCTCAATTAAATGTGAAGACCTTCTTTTTAGGAATGATTTGAAATTTGGAAGCCAATTAAATGTGAAGACATTCTTTTTAGGAAGGTGATGCGGCCTAAAAATGTCATCCGATAAGAAGTCGACACGTGTATAGAGGATAAGATAAAAGAGGAGATCTGTGATTAAGGAATACTCTCCGTATAAAGAATCCCTTCTGGAGGACCCTCCGGAGGGAGCTCCACCTGGGGAGAAATATCAGGAAGACCTAATCTTGATAAGAATTATTAAGACCAAGGATCTAGGAGAATCCCGTAAGAAACGGCCTAAGATCGAGCAAAGGAAGACTCATTCCTCCTTTATTTCAATGGATGGAGTCCACTAGGGGGAGTGGTCCGATTCTTCAGGGAAGTGGGAGAGTTGAGGACCTTGTCAATGCAGCAGGGCCGAGTCCAAAGGGGAGCTCCGAAATAGGAGGAAACCCTAACTTCCTCTTAGGAGGAAGCTCTCTATAAATAGGTAAATCTGAATATATTGTCAGGTTAGAATCTCTACTTCTTTACAAGACTTATTAAACCTCTTATTATATACTTTGATATCCTTTGAGAACCTGATTTGATAAATCGAGGACTTTGAAGTCCTTGCGATATATTGAGATCCCTATACTGACTTAGGCATCGGAGTGTCCGCGCCGGACTCCCCTCCGGCGTGTCTTTTGCAGGTTCTGGAGGATCATTTCGAAGGAAGTAGCATACCCGAATCCTTTATATACGTTCGGGAACCCGGATATCCGACTCCAAGGATATTCAATCCATCAGTGTAATTTTTAGAACATCAACTCACGAATTTCTATTTGTTTGAGCGATGGGCGGAGGAAATAACACGATCACACCTACTTTAGGGAAGAAAACTCTTCCAGGGAAAATTCCCCCTTTGCCATCTGATCCCACACCGAAGGGAGGCTGAGGAAAGCACCCTGCTCATGTCCCTTCGGGATCAAATCCACCACTGATACAAACCGACACACCAACCTCGGGTCTGGGCGATGAAAATCGCCCCCTACCAGTCAGAGATGAAATAGCGGATAACGCAGAGGCCCCAGCGGTCCAGACCTCAGGTCCCCAACGTGGAGAAACTCCACATTCAGAACCATTCCTGATCTCTCCAGATCAGTTGAATGCCCTTATCAATTTGGCTGTGGAGAGAGCTTTAGCGGCTCAGGGAGGTCAAGTCCCGAGAATTATACCAGTGAATGCAGAGATGCCTCCTCCGAGAGTCCAGGAAGAGGCACCAGGGGCCTCCTAAGTGTTTTCTAAAGGTGCAGGAGTGCGGGCAGAGGGGGACGAGAAAGTGCCCTCCCGAGCAGAAAGAAGTGTTCCCCCTCGGAACACAGGAAGGAACGTAGACTTGGCGTCCCGAGAGATGGAGCTCCCCGAGGTCCAGGATCCCAGGATCGGATCTGCAGGTACGTGGTGGAGTATTCAGGGCCCCGAAGTCCAGGATCCCAGGATCGTATCTGGAGGTCCGAGGTAGAGTATTCAGGGCACCGAGGTCCAGAATCAAAACTTGGAGGTATGAGGAAGAGTATTTAGGGCCTCGAGGTCCAAAATCTAAACGTGGGAGTACGAGGCAGAGATATGATAAGTGCATCGGTACTACAGGTTAGTACAAATGTTTGATAGAGCCTAAAGTATTAGATCTTTTATAGTAATTTGATATTGTTATGAGCATATTTTAATGATATTGACATATATGACACAAACTTATTTTTTCCATTGAATTAAGCATGATTCTCTTAAGCTTGCATGATTGATACTCTAGAAACGATCTTAGAATTCAGAATTACTTGAAATCATAGAAGCATGGGTAAGCAATTCACATGTTCAGTCTTGTGATTACTTCATGTGGTAGAATCAATGATTAGACGTTGATGATGATTATGATTTTGGAAGCAAAGATTAACATAATTATTGTTTTTATTGCACACGATTAACATGTTTCTATATTTTAGATATAATTTCATATTATAGACCGAGCCTATCCAGGTTCTGGAGGATCTCTGGGTAGGTTCAGAAGATTTCAGATTATAGATTAAGTCTATCCAGGTTCTGGAGGATCTCTGGGTAGGTTTAGAAGATTTCAGATTATAGATTAAGTCTATCCAGGTTCTGGAGGATTTCTGGGTCGGTTCAGAAGATTTCAGATTATAGATTAAGTCTATCCAGGTTCTGGAGGATCTCTGGGTAGGTTCAGAAGATTTCAGATTATAGGTTGATTCTATCCAAGTCCTGGAGGATTTCGGAATAAGCTCGGAAATGGAAAGTAGAGATTGAGTCTATTTAGGTTCCTAAGATCAAGGCCAATATCCCTAAACAGACAAAACGATAAGTCCGAAAACTAGAGTGGGTGAAGAGGATGATTGATTACCTGAAGCGGGTAGAGAACTTGAGAATCTTCAGAGCCGAAAAGTATCTCACCCTCAAATAGGTGAGGCAAGTCAAAAGGCTAGAGGTGAAACCAGCTAGTGGAGAGAGGAAGAGAGAATCTACAGCAAGGAGCTCCAGCCCAGAAGTTCCCCGAAACTCCGGAGGAACAGGAAACCGCAATGCTACGGGAGGATCCCGATCTGGGCCTCGAGGGAGGTTTTAGAAATATACCCAACTGAGATTGGAACCTAAAGAGGTCTTGGAGGTTGCTAGAGATCATCCAGATTTGAAATTCCCTTATTCGAGGAACCGAGGTCCTCAAAAGCCCAAGTCGGACCGATTTTGGAGACTCTACAATGAATATGAGCACGACAACAATCAATATTACCATTTGGAGGATGGAATTGAGAGAATGATTCAAGTTGGACATCTGAGGGAATTTGTTTACGTAGTTAACCGAGACCCTCGAGGGCAGAAGAGGAGGGAACTTGAGGACAGAAAGACCAAGAAGGAGGAGGCCTCCCAGTATCGGGATAAAAGCCGACCCCCTCAGTTGATATTCCTGAGTTGAGATCCGGGAAGAATTTCAGAGCTCGCGAGGACGTAAAAGGTTCGAGGATCAAAGAAAATGATCATCTTTTGAGATTTGAGATTAGAGAGACTAATCATCTTGTCGAGACTGGAGGTCCTGGAGAGGGTACAGGTTTCAGGTTTTAGATCAAAAGAGACTTGATTTGCATTATTTAATTATTTCATATTTAAATTATATAATTGAGGATTATTAAGCTTATCTGAGCACTTGAGAGCCTGTGTTGGAGGCCTTTTTTGGTGTATCTTAACAGGATCAATTCGGGATTGATATACGAGTAAACCTGGAGATCTACATGTCAGTCCAGAACCTGAACTAGAACATAACGAGGGAGCTTCCTCTTAGGAGCTCCCCAGGCTTGAGTTAAGTTACCTGGTCTATGACGAATAATGAGTTCATGAGGAGGGGCTGGAGAACCTAGAAGTACTAGAGGAGCTTGAGAGAGCAAGATTACCGAAGAAAGAATGGAGCCATGGAAAACCAGCCGAGTCACTGGACCATAACACCTAACCTGTTATTGGGTTGATCCCCAAATGACGAGCACATTTGGGACTACCGGTTAGTACATGTATTTGATAAAGTTAGAGAGGTTAGATCTTTTTACAATGACTTGAGGTCATAATGAATATGACATGTATGGGTTATGATTTTGGTTGATTTGATGTGACTAATATATGAGAACCATGCTTATTGGATTAAGTACAACCCCCGTGAATTTTTATGTGGTTATTATATGCTTTATAATTCATGATTAAGGATTGGTGATGATCCATGCTCCTAAAACATGAGGCTAACATACTTATGTTTAATTATGTACGATTAACACGCCTCGAGGTTCTATACACGATTTTAGTTTTCAGATTGAACTTGTCCAAATCCTGTGAGACTTTTGGGTAAGCCTGGAGATCAATTGTCAAAGGTTGAAACACCTGAATAAGTGCAGATTGCATTGATTGAGCCATCCTGCTCCGAATGAGCTCGGACCTCCGGATGGCTCAAAGGCTGAATTTATCCAGGTACTGAATGCTACCCGAGAAATCTGAGGTCCAGGAAAGGGCCTGCAATGATGTTAGAAGGCAAAAGACTTGAGCTGATATTGAGAGCCAACCGCCTCAGCCCCAGGAATGGAGCATGATCCAGATTCGAGTGGGATGAATAATGTCAAAAAGCATTTGAGGAGCTGAAGCTCAACCGAACTCAGCTGTTGAAGCTCCACCGAGCCCAGCTAATGAAGCTCCAACAAGCCCAGCTGCTGAAACTCCACCAAGCCCTCCCTAAGGTGTTGAGATCCGATATTCAAAAGTTGAGAATACTGCCTTGGCTGTGCTGATTACACCTCGAAGGTTATGCCCTTATTTTTGTCATATAAAATTATTGTTCACACTAATTACCCTTTGAAGCAGGTAATTGGTAGGGCAGATTTATCTGGACAGATGGTCAAATGGACCATAGAATTATAAGAGTACAATGTCTATTTTGAGCCCCAAAGGGCTATCAAAGCTCAAGCCTATTCGGATTTCATCCAAGAAATCACCAGGTTTAACGAGATCTAATAACAAAAGATATTCGTGGATGGCTCCATGCCCATGACTGGATGTGGAGTTGGTATTGTGTTGATTGCCCTCAGGGGTTGGAGAACCAATTTACTGAGGAATCGAAGTTCCGGACAACCAACAACAGAGCTAAGTATTTTGAGTATTTAGATAAAATGTTTTAGGTTGTTATAACCATGATTGAATTGAGAATACAGGATAAAATATCACAAGAAAAGCTCGACGACCTAGAAGCCATAAATTTTGCACGAGGACCTCTCCACGTCCCTGACGGGTGTTAGATGTCCAAAAATTAAAGATTGAAGGTCACCAGACATGAACCTCAAAAAGGATTAATGAACTTGCAAATGCCTTACACTTCGATGCTTGAGGGGGGGGGGTGATGAAGGGTCTAGGCTTGCCACCTCCGAGATACAGCTATGAAGTCAAGTAAGTGAAAAGTGTATACTTTACTTTGTGATATGATATGAGTTACCTAGACGTAGTTGTTTAGAGCATAAAACCTCGAAGCATATGAGCATTTGCTAAGGCTTCAGAAATGATTGATTTGAGAAATGCTAAGGTGATTACTTGGGAGAATTTCGTGATTGAATCGAGAGAATGATTGAGAATTTAGGCATGGTTAAGAACGTGTTTTTGATTAGTGATGAGTCAAATTTTTTCTAAATTATGTTTAAAGGTATGTTTATCTTTGATGAATATTTGAAGATTTTATGAGATGTGATGAAAACATTTTGAGATTTTTGGAAATTTGTATGAGCACATATTTCCTAACAATTTAAGATATGATTCATAAGCATACTTTGCGCATTCTGAAACGCGTGAGGGCTAACCACCCTGAGTAGCCGGATGGCTAAGTTTGAAAATTAGGAGTGATGAAATGATGACTGATCTGTAGATCACTTAGCATATATGAGATATGAGAGTGAGAAACACTCAGAGGCCACGAGGCCGAGGAGAGCTAGAGAGCTCCTCACCCTACACGAGATCCAAATGGATTACTTAATTTACAAAGGTTTAATGAGATTAATACCTTGAAATGAGAGTGAGAGACACTCAAAGGCCTAGAGGCCGAGGAGCTACAGAGAGCCCCTCACCATACTTGAGACCCAAAAGGGTTACTTAATGAAAAGAAAGATTTTATGAACCAAAATCTTTTAAGAATGAGAGTGAGAAACACTCAGAGGCTTAGAGGCCGAGGAGCTCCGGAGAGCCCTCACCATACTTGAGACCCAAAAGGGTTATTCAATGAAAAGAAAGATTTTATGAATCAAAATCTTTTAAGAATGAGAGTGAGAGACACTCAGAGGCCTAGAGGCCAAGGAGCTACAGAGAGCCCCTCACCATACTTAAGACCCAAAAGGGTTACTCAATGAAAAGAAAGATTTTATGAATCAAAATCTTTTTGAGAGTGAGAGACACTCAGAGGCCTAGAGGCCGAGGAGCTACAGAGAGCACCTCACCATACTTAAGACCCAAAAGAGTTACTCAATGAAAAGAAAGATTTTATGAATCAAAATCTTCTAAACGAAAGTGAGAGACACTTGGAGGCCCAAAGGCCAAAGAGAGCTGGGGAGCATCTCCCCATAATCAAGATCCAAAAGGGTTATTCAATGAATAGAAAGATTTTATGAATCAAAATCTTTTAAGAATGAGAGTGAGAGACACTCAGAGGCCTAGAGGCTGAGGAGCTATAGAGAGCCCTCACCATACTTAAGACCCAAAAGGGTTACTCAATGAAAAGAAAGATTTTATGAATCAAAATCTTCTAAACGAAAGTGAGAGACACTTGGAGGCCCAGAGGCCAAAGAGAGCTGGGGAGCATCTCCCCAAAACCAAGATCCAAAAGGGTTATTCAATGAAAAGAAAGATTTTATGAACCAAAATCTTTTAAGAATGAGAGTAAGAAACACTCAGAGGCTTAGAGGCCGAGGAGCTCCGGAGAGCCCCTCACTATACTTGAGACCCAAAAGGGTTATTCAATGAAAAGAAAGATTTTATGAATCAAAATCTTTTAAGAATGAGAGTGAGAGACACTCAGAGGCCTAGAGGCCGAGGAGCTACAGAGAGCCCCTCACCATACTTGAGACCCAAAAGGGTTACTCAATGAAAAGAAAGATTTTATGAATCAAAATGTTTTAAGAATGAGAGTGAGAGACACTCAGAGGCCTAGAGGCCGAGGAGCTACAGAGAGCCCCTCACCATACTTGAGACCCAAAAGGGTTATTCAATGAAAAGAAAGATTTTATGAACCAAAATCTTTTAAGAATTAGAGTGAGAAACACTCAGAGGCTTAGAGGCCGAGGAGCTCCGGAGAGCCCCTCACCATACTTGAGACCCAAAAGGGTTATTCAATGACCCAAAAGGAGAGCTGGAGAGCTCTTCACCATATTTAAGACCCAAAGGGGTCACTTACAAATGAAAGAAAGATTTTTACAAATTAAAATCTTCTAAGAATAAGAGTGAGAAACACTCAGAGGCCTAGAGGCCTAAGAGAGTTGGAGAGCATCTCCCCATCATCAAGACCTAAGAGGGTTACTTACAAAAATTTCTAAAGAATGAAAGAAAAGCTAGACAGAAGCCTATAAGCTGAAGGAAACCCTCTCGAGCTACTTGACACTAGAGGTGATTCCTCGAAAAGGTGAGAGATTCCTTGAATCTTTTGAGAAGATTCCTTGAAGGTTATGTAACCAGGAGAAAATAACAGGAGAGAGAAAATTGCGACTGTGTGGGACCCAGGCGCAGAAGTCGGAGCGTTTTTTCGGAACTGGGGGCGGGAAAAATCTCCGAAGGAAAATACTTTTGAAATTCCCCTCCGAAGTGAGAATAAAACGCGTCTCTCCAGAGATGCCACTGTACTGAACTCACTTGAATTTCTTACTCTCACAAAAGATATACTCCTTTTATGAGAGTAGGGGGGAGTAGATGATGCGGCCTAAAAATGTTATCCGATAAGAAGTCGACATGTGTATAGAGGATAAGATAAAAGAGGAGATCTGAGATTAAGGAATACTCTCCGTATAAAGAATCCCTTCTGGAGTACCCTCCGCAGGGAGCTCCACCTGGGGAGAAATATCAGGAAGACCTAATCTTGATAAGAATTATTAAGACCAAGGATCTAGGAGAATCCCGTAAGAAACAGCCTGAGATCGAGCAAAGGAAGACTCATTCCTCCTTTATTTCAGTGGATGGAGTCCACTAGGGGGAGTGGTCCGATTCTTCAGGGAAGTGGGAGAGTTGAGGACCTTGTCAATGCAGCAGGGCCGAGTCCAAAGGGGAGCTCCGAAATAGGAGGAAACCCTAACTTCCTCTTAGGAGGAAGCTCTCTATAAATAGGTAAATCTGAATATATTGTCAGGTTAGAATCTCTATTTCTTTATAAGACTTATTAAACCTCTTATTATATACTTGGATATCCTTTGAGAACCTGATTTGATAAATCGAGGACTTTGAAGTCCTTGCGATATATTGAGATCCATATACTGACTTAGGCATCGGAGTGTCCGCGCCGGACTCTCCTCCGGCGTGTCTTTTGCAGGTTCTGGAGGATCATTTCGAAGGAAGTACTAACCCGAATCCTTTATATACGTTCGGGAACCCGGATATCCGACTCAAAGGATATTCAATCCATTAGTGCAATTTTTAGCTCATCAGAAGGATTTGAAATTTTAAATGTTTGACTAATATTAATTAATTCGAAAAAAAAATCAAATTAAAAGGGCAGATTGGTCTATTTATGTCCAATTTGATCCTATTAAAAACAAAAAAATAAGCTAGGTTCTATTAGAGAAAAGTATGAGTGAGATGACTCTAAAGTTTATTTTCCCACAGAATAATTACTTTGAGTTGGTGGTCATTGATGAAAAGGTGAGCAACTCTAAATTTCTTTGGTTTACTCACTAATGTTCATTTTTTTATTTGAAAATATTATAGCATTCGTAGTAGACATTTTTTACAGTCGACCTGTCACTCCAATTGATGAATTAAAAATGTACTGGATTTCAACCAAAATGATTAAAAGTATATACTCTGTTCCGTAATAAATTTTTGAAATCACAATTTATTTATACAAAATATTTTTGTTATTACATTTATTTATTTGGTATCATCTTCTTCTTTTATTAGACATACAAGAATGAGTTACACACTTTGGGAGGAATTTTATGAACATCTCATTGACTATCGAAACAATCACCTATCTCAGCCTATCGTAATTGTTTTGAACTATGCTACTAAAGTCCAAAACACAGGTTTCTACATGATAAAAAAGTATGTACTCCGTGTAATAAATTTTTGAAATCACAATTTATTTACACAAAATATTTTATTATTACATATTTATTTGGTATCATCGTCTTCTTTTATTAGGCATCTCATTGACTACCGAAACAATTACCCACAAGTCAGTAATTTTGAACTATGTTGCTAAAGTCCAAAACAAAAACACTGTCAAGTTTATACACGCACGTTGAAGTACAAGACTCTTTGAATTTTAATAATAGACTCTTTGAATTTTAATTGTAAGACAATCTCCATATTATCAATTGTAAGACAATTCCCATATACTTCATTTATTTTCCCTTTCGTTTGTTGTAGTTGTTTTTTTTTTTTTTTGAAAACCGCTTATTGTAGTTGTTGAAATTATAACATTGGCAAATTAAATAACAGAAAAATTATATTATAAAATCAAGATTGCACCTATCACAATAACTAAATTTGATTAGAAAAAATAAGTTGTATGCATGAGTTTTTAGAGTTTGTAATTTCCAATAAATAATTTCAATTACACAACAAAATGATCATAACAAAAAATAGAGTAACATTATAAAAGTGGTGAAGTCTATATAATTCATATCGAACTACATTTAGTAAGGTGTAAAAAGCGCAATCTAGCATAACCAAATTAATGCAAACTCCAAGTTTGTGTAATTCAATTAAATAATAACTTTTAATTATCTCCATTGATTAAATCCAACCGCAATTGTGGCATCTATTGGATTTCTTATAATTTGGATATGCTATTTTAGAGTCAATCTATTAGGAATAGGACTACATAGTTATGGTTCATTTACATTAACATCTAATTGAATTAAAAAAAAAAAAAAAGGTTCTAACAAATAGCAATAAAAGTGTGTACAACGCATATCAGATAAAAAAACTTTGTGTGAATTGGCGAGAGCCTGTCGAATCATATTCAAATATGATTCGACAGGCTCTTTGTCATTGTACCATTTTACAACGAACGGTTTTGTTGGACTTCCATATGTTGGAGTCGAGCCGATTTTCAAGCTCCAAAAAAAAAGATAGATTGTTGGCTTCTATCATTTTTCAATTCTTCATGTTGAACCTTCGTACTATTTCAGCAAGCTGGTCATCCTGCCATATAATAAGCAATATAACAGAAGCAAGAATTCAGGTATAGTTATTCAAGGTGTAAAAGAGGCATGAGGTCTAAGGGGTAGAATGGTCAGCGCCAATGTTTTAAAAGGCACAAGGTGCACCAAGGCGCAAAAGGGATAGGAGTGCCTCTTGTCCTACGGATTTAACTAAAAAATTATTCTGATGCATATTGTCCTAACATAAAGTCAACTAAAATGAGCTTTAGAAATAATGTAGGAAGAGCTACTTTTAGTGCTTTTCACAAGTCCCAAAAACATTTAAGTGCAATTTTTTTCAATGTTAGTATTTAGTTTGCACAATTTTTGGTTTAGTTTGTTCAATTGTTATTTAGTTTGCCCAAAAAAGGTTAAAAATACAAATCTAAATCGGTTGGAAAATGCCTCCAGAATCCCAATATTACCAAATAAATCAATAATTAAAATGCACAAAAAAATCATGTCAAAACCCAATATTTACCTTTGTCTGCAAAAAAAATTAATAGAATCAGAGATCTATTTTGTGTTTTTCTTAACAGCTATTTTGTGTTTTTCTTAACAGGCTCTGCAATGCATAGTCGCAAAGCTAACCGAGGTTAAAGTAACACGAAAACGCCCATTTTTCAAGAATAAGTTGCAAACATTCCTCTTTTCCATGAGAAAATGAATATTCCTGTCATTTCAAATACAAAATGGGTATTACAAAACCAAGAAAGCTTAACAGAGAGTACTTCGACGGTTTGATATATCATTTAGCACTTAATACTTAATAGTAATGTTAAAAAAATGATACATATAATTATCTTTTAACATTGGTGGAAAGCACTTATGATTAATTCTAAATTCAACCATTTTTCTTGTATATGATTTACCTTCTTTATCTCTAGAGTTTTTTTTTTCTTTTTCGCAAAAATAATTTGTATTACAAAATTTTTACACAACCCATGTTTTGGGGTGAAAAAATCTGAAAAGGGGCATATTATATGCCTTAGGAGCTCCTCTTAAAACTATGACCCCAACGGAATGAAATCACATCAGAAAAAAACAAATTTGAACAAAGTTCAATTGAATGTCAGTAATTTTCACCTATTATATAAGATACATTCATCCATAAAGATTTTTTTATTTATTATCAATTGCAAGTATCTGGAATTATTCAAAACACTTCTTTTATAATTACATTAAATCTAAAAACGGAGAGAAAATACCTTCTGATGTCATCAAACAATCGGAGCGGAATTTAACCATGAGTACTTTGTTATTACCGATACCATCCAAACCGAATAAATCTAAAAAAACAAAAAAAAAAAGTTATTATTTTAATAAAATTAAATGAAATAGGGATAGAAATAAAAAATAAATCACTACAAGAAATTGTTGAATTACCTACAGAATTTTCCAACGAAAATAATTTCGTCTTTAAATATTGAGAATTGCCTACAGATTGCCTACGGATCTTTATAAATTATTTTACACATTTTCACCCACAAAATTACCAAGGAAAAATCTAATGGTGATTTACCTACAAAATAATCCGTAGGTAAAATCGCATTTCCCTACCGAAACGGTTGTAGGTGATTTTTTTTTTTATTTACCAACGAAAACTTTCCTAGCTATTTATATGTATAAATTATCTAATGGGTTAGTCTTTTGTGAAATATTGCATATATACATTTCAGTTATTCACACTCACATTTTTTTATAAATACACCCAGTGACAGTTTAACCCACATTTTTTATAAATACACCCACTGACAGTTCAATTCACACCCATGTTTTTTATAAATACACCCACTAGCAGAAATATTTTTTATAAATACACCCACTAGCAGAAATTGTACTTAGTCGTCTTCTCCGAGCAGTTTTCGGCCACCCGAGGCCGCGGCCGAACGCTGCAATTTACGACGGTCTTAATCTTTAAATATTCTTTAATTATTATTATGGATCGAGGTTATTTTATATTACTACATGCAATAATATATGTTACTACATGTTATAATGTGAGTTACTTAATCAATAAAAATTCTAGAAAAAAATACTACATAAAAGAATCGGTATTACTATATAAAAAATTATATGTTACTACATACTTTAGTTTGAATTACTTTTTTTTTTGAATTACATTAAATACCCATCCCTTTTCCCCTCCCCATGACTCGAACCCAGGATCTAAAGCCTAGGTAGTGGTGCTCTAACCACTTGAGCTATCCAACTTCGTCTTTAGTTTGAATTACTACATTGAATATGCGTTTGTTACTATATGTAATTTTATCAAATGATTTGCATTAAACATGGTTATTGTGTTTACTACATGCGATAGTATATGTTACTACGTATTATAATGTGAGTTACTACATTAACAAAAACACTAGAAAAAAACGGGTTACTAAATAAAAGAATTTGTATTATTATATAAAATAGTTTGTGTTATTACTACATAAAATAATGTGTGTTACTACATAGTACGATTTGAATTACTACATTTTAATAAAATAAAAGATAAAAAAATCACAGAAATTGACAAAATAAACGGGTTAAATTTTTTTGTCAAAATTAGAACACAAGCGGGCCAGTTGACAAATAAATTAAGAATTAACCCAAATGAATTAATGGTGGCCCAAAAATATATATTTTCAGTCCATTGACTTAATAAGTCAATATTTTCAACCCAATTGACTTAATTAGTTAATATTGCATGTATGCAATATTGCATATAAGTTTTTGTGTTATCTAATTGTATTACCTACAAAATTAGCTAGGAACTTAAAAAATATTGGTAGGTAATTTGATTATTTATTTACCTACGAAAATTTTTCTAGCTATTTATATGTATAAATTATCTAATTGTATTACCTACAAAATTAGCAAGGAACTTAAAAAATATTGATTTACCTACAAAATAATTCGTAGGCAAAATAGCATTTCCCTACCAAAATGATTGTAGGTGATTTGTTTATTTATTTACCTACGAAAAATTTCCTAGCTATTTATATGTATAAATTATCTAATTGTATTTCCTACAAAATTAGCTAGGAACTTAGAAAATATTGATTTACCTACAAAATAATCCGTAGGCAAAATAGCATTTCCCTACCAAAATGATTGTAGGTGATTTGTTTATTTATTTACCTACGAAAATTTTCCTAGCTATTTATATGTATAAATTATTTGATTGTATTACCTACAAAATTAGCTAGGAACTTAGTAAAGCAATAGTGTTTTAACAAATAAACATATGAACTTTAGTATGTCCCACATCGAAAGAGTAGAAAAAATATAAGAGAAAAAACAATATAAAAGTAGTAGTATTAATAAGTTAGTAACCAACAAACATAAATTTTTTGTCCCACATCGAATAAGGAGTACAAGAAACATGAGAGAAAAACTTTATAAAAGGGGCCTAATGTGCACCTAAGTTTGTATTTTAAAAATGTTTATATATTTTAACACCTTTTGAATCGGTTTTATGATCGATTCATGGTTGGACCGGTTGAACCGACTGGTCCAATTTTGAATGAATTTATTTTGTAGGCTAAGGCTAAAAATATAATTTATTAATAAAATATTTAAAATATATATATTAAAAAAATTTCCACTTAAATATTTGTTGCCAAATTCGCCTACGGAATTACCAACAAAATGTTTCGTAGTTGATATTTACCTACGGAATTTAATTTATTATGGTAATCATATTACCTACCGAAATGTTATGGATTTGCTACGAAAATGTGGTAGGTAATTGCCTACGGATTAAATTTTCGTGGGCAACCGAATTACCTACGAGCGAATTCCATACGAATGGTTTTCGTTGGTATTCCGTAGGTAAATATAAATGCCTACAAAATTGGAATTATTGCCTACAAAATATTCTCTAGCCAATTAATTATTTTCTTGTAGTGAATATTTAGAATTAAGGCATACCGATACGTTCTGCTTCCGTGTGGTTTTTCATTGAATGCTCAATGCCGATTGTCGAACATCTTGGAGAGGAGTTTTTCATTGAATGCTCAATGCCGATTGTCGAACATGAGGAGGCAGATCTAGTAGATGAATAGTAAGACTTTTTCATGTGGAGAGGTTGTCGAACATCTTGGAGAGGAGGCAGATCTAGTAGATGAATAGTAAGACTTTTTCATGTGGAGGTTTTCATGTGGAGGCAGATCTAATAGATGAATAGTAAGACTTTTTCATGTGTGGAGCTAGGGCAACATATGTATATATACATAGTTTAGTGGGCTTGGTGGCGCAGTGTGACTGACCTGCTATTTAAATTTAGGACAACATATACATTAAATATATTCTCCCTCCATCCCACAGGAATTTGCACACTTTCCATATATGGATGTCCCATACCAATTTGCACACTCCATAAAAGAAAATATTTTCACAACTCTCACCCTTGAAATATACTCATATTTACCCATATGCCATTACTTTTTCACCCTCAATCTACTTTTTACTTTACTTTATTCATAAAAGTTTACAAAACTACCCTTCAAAACATCAATCATTACACCTTTTCTTACACATTTCTTAAAATGTGTGCCGGTCAAAGGGTGCAAATTCCTCCGGGACGGAGGGAGTATATTTTAATTTTCTTAAATTTTTCTCACTCTTTTCAATTTCAAAATTCAGTTCTCTCTCATCCCTCATCTTTTTCTCAAACTCGACAATTATTTTTATTTTAGTTTTCTTAAATTTCACTCTCCTTTTAACGCAATTCCTTTGATGTCTCTTGTAAGAATGTCCTAACAATTCTCTCTTTCTTAGAGATGATATTTCTTCAGATAACAAAAATGAAGATTAAAAGTAAAAGTGGTGTGATAAACAAGAAGAATAAGAGAATTTTCCTTATAGACCATCCTACAGATAAGAACAAAATTTAAATATCCAATTATTTCGAATAATAAATATTATTATAACTAATATTCCATAGATGGCAAAAACTTGTGTGAGACCGTCTCACGGATTTTTTTTCTGTGAGACGGATCCTTTTAACCCATATTTCAAAATTTTGGGTAGTATAATTCATATTTTTTTTCCCGATTTTGGTTTGTAAAAAAGTGATAATGTTTAAGTAAAAAGTGATAATATTTTTAACAAAAGTGACTATCACGTTTTACTCACTACTACACATACACATTTAAGCTTGGAGAGCTCTTTTAAGGGCTCTCCAAGTGGGAGCTGTCCAAGCTTAAGGGCTCTCCAAGTGCAATTAAGGGCTCTCCAAATGCAATTTAACTTGGAGAGCTTTCACTTGGAGACTGTCTTACCCAAAACTAACCTATTTACGATGATGCTGCTCTAAAATCCCTTAATTATAGCTATCATAGATTTATCTCCATCGCAATTCTTCCCCTTTTTCAAATTCCAATTCTTTCAATGTGAGATTTCATTTACACATATTTTTTTTTAAACGAAGAATTCTAAAATATAAGAAAGGATGTTGTTTTGAAAACGACTTCATCTCTAATTAATTCATCATTACACAATGTATGATCACAACTCCCAATCTGCATATTGTGCTGCCAATGGCCGGATCGAGATGTGGGCTCTTCAAAGTGTTGTAGTATATTCTTTGATTTTTTCCATTTATTATTGTGCGATTTGAATTCTCTATTTTCCGCGGCCTCCAACCCTTTCTAACACCATCCACGAGCATTGGAAGGATTTTCTTTTATTATTGGTGAAATTTTAAATGGGAGGATTGCCTTCTAGCACAATTGGAGCACTATGGGAGCCTCAAGGCACATCCAATCAAATATGTTGGTAGGAGATACAAAATTCCATTGAAAAAGACCCTTATACCCTTCAATTTAGCTTCTCTTTTTGAGACAAAAGTCTTTGATTGTCAAATCAATTTTTGTATCACTCATTCCGATTTTGGGTTCAAATTAGATTTATTCAATTTTTTAATTCTATTTTTACTCCAATTTTTTATTTTAAAATTATTATTTGGATTTTTTAAATTTTTTAATTCACACAATATTTTTAATTCAAAATTTTAAATCAAAATTTACTTGATTTTTATAGTTTTTAATTTTTTATTCAGAATTTTTTTTTTTTAGATTTTTATTTTTTAAAAAATTACGTCAAATATTTTTAATTAATTTTTTTATTGAGATTTAAATTCAAAATTTTTAAATTTTAATTATATATTAACTAATTAGTATAGTATATTTTTTTATCTCTTTATTCAAAAGCCTTTAACTTGTCAAATCATATTTTTCTATCAACTGAACTCAAAATTTTTTATTAAACATTATTAATTCAATTTTCTTTATTAAAATTTTATATTCAGATTTTCATTAATTGTAATTATATATATTAAATTTTTCTATCAATTTAACTCAAACTTTTTTATTAAACTTTATTAATTCATTTCTTTATTAAGATTTTATATTCAATTTTTCTTAAATATATAGTATTGAATATTTACATATAATTTGAACATCTACATAATTACATTCATATTGAATGTTTACATAATTATTGAACATCTACATAATTCCATTCATTATATATTGAACGTCAATATATAAATTGAATATAATTATATCCGTTCATTATATATTGAACGTCTGAATATAATTTCACCACTTAATGAACAAGAACTCTGAACTTTACAGGTAATTATCACCTTCAAGAAAACAAATTCAACCCTATCCATTGTTTATGCACATGTTGGAAAAACTACACAGGGGTGTTTCATTTTCAACTTCTTTGGTGTTAATTCAGGAGAAACAATGCACTGATCAAGGAACTCAGTGTACATGCCCCAGATTCGAGAGATCTATACTTCCAAATCGTTATTCTCAATCATCTTGGACCCAATGCAAAACTTGTCTATGGAAACAATTGCAGAACGAGTCCGAACTCCTTCTTCGTCTCAACAATATTCCGGCCAGAAAAACGGATAAACATACTAAAAAGAACCAAAGGAGACCTGTGTGTGAATTTTCAAGTTTTACACTGTATCACGACAATGAGAATACATTTTTCAATTTGCAGAACTCCCATAGATGAAAATAGAAATGTACAACTTTGACTGCATAAGAAATCGTCGGTTTCCATTTCCAATACATAGAAATAGATATCAAGACAAATGATGGATATTGGATAAAAAATTTAATGTACCTCCTTAATCCAGGCGTGATAAGTATCTCTGATATTTGTCCTTCTCCATTCACGTAGGTCAAAAATATTCATCCCATACGCCCATGGACATTCATCAGGATTCAAGTTCTTCACAATAAGCGGATGAGAGAAGTTGAAATAGTTCCTAAATCGCTTAGACATAACCCATTCATCTTCACCCTTGCAAGTTTCAACAGCTCCATTAACTTTTCCATTAAGGTCAAGTTCCCAGAGAAGAGACAAATCTTGTTGATTTACAATATCATCATCCAGGAAAACCACCTTTTCAAGATTCGGGAATAGCTGCAAAATCAGCAAAATTATATTCTCAGCAGGCGGCAGAGAGAGAGAGAGATAGAGAGAAAGAAAGAGTATGCAATGTCAAGAAAAATAATAGTGAAAACAATTTATCGTGTGGATAATTCGACAATAAACAATAAGCTAGACCAAAATGCAAGGCTGCATTCCTCATGTGCCACAAGTAAATCCTATTCATCCGGGCAACACCAAAAGTATTTTCCACCACATCATTGATCCATTAGACTAATTATTTTCCAGATAAAATCTCTTAATCAAGAAACTGGAAATGCAGGACCAAGGAAACAAGCATAATGGACAAGTAAAAATGATGAAGTAAAATTCTCAACAATTAAAAGTTATTTGAGCATAAACTTTTATAAACCCAACAAAGGGAATGTCCAAATTTTAATCTGAGGAGATGATCAAAAGTCACAACATGTTTATTTGTTTCAATTTGCTCAAAAGTGATAATGTTATTGAATTTGAATTCCTCTCCCTGCTTCCCTCCCTGCCCCTAGAATAATTCGCTTTCTAGTTGTCATGTTTCTTCCAGAATCACATCTATCCAAATACATAATGTTAAATTAAATAAACAAGGCAGAAGAAGAAAATAGATTGCCATTTATCCCATGGGATAAAACAATTTTATTATATGATAGTAGAATAATTGATTAGTCTTAACCAGTTGTATTAATATGAATCCAACATAAAGAAACGCCAAGGCAAAACAAGAACACTGATTTGACACTGAACATGCCACCTGGCTCGGTAATTTCAATTGTCCCATTGTAGAAGGTATTCTGATATGGATTCTAGTCGATCTCATAAAGAATTGTCCCCACAAGATCATATGAACCAGACTGTGAAAGAAAAGACAAAAGTGAAACCAACCCCTAAATACAACAGTAAATATAAAGCTACACTCAAAACAATTCTGAGACGCAATCAAACATAAAACCCCTTATTTTATAAATCATATTAGCAGAAAAATTTGGGTTTGTGGAAGGAAATGTGGAAAAAAGAGTAGAAACTCACTGAGTCAACTCAGTGTTTCAACACCATCCAAAAAACCCTAGATCTACGCCGCAACCACGCGAGCGGCGCAGATCGGAGAAGACGAGCCCCTTGACGGAGCATTCAGGCTCTACAACGGCGAGGAGAAGGGTTTCGAACAAACCGTAGTAGACGAAGCCACATCGCTATGGTCGTCGCTGTTAGAAGACGAAGCCAGGAGCGGGCCGAGGAAGATGGAGGCCTTGAACCCACCACCCGTGTCGCCGTCGTCGTTGGAGGCCACGGGAAATGGAGAGGGGTGTTAAACGACCACTCCAATTTCTAGGAGGAGGATAGACGGTTGTGTGTAAGTGTGTTCCAAAACGTGAGAGAAGAGAGAGGAAATAAATTTTGAAAATGAGAGAGAGAAGAGAGAGGAAACAAATAATAGGAGAGAGAAAAACCAAAAGTACTGTTGCAACTATTTCGAAATGAAAGGGTAATTGAGACATTTGATGAGGTGTTTTGTATTGACAAGTGGAAACAAATATGACAAGTATTTTTTAACACTTAAGGGGTTAATTTTGTTCCTTTGGGTCAATAGTCTAATTTTAAATTCTATTTGTTTCAATTGAATTTGGATTTTTTTGTTTAGGTTCGACGAGGATGCTTTAATTCATTTGATTAGATCAAATGCAACGATGCACTTTTCTGAAAGTGATTCTCGTTCTTTTTTTCTTTTTTGAATGCAAGAATATGATTCCAAATCCCAATTCTCAGAATCCCCAATTCATTTTTTTATGAGTTCATCGTGCAATCATAGTTAAATGTCATTCATATGCACTTCAATATAGGAGTACATATTATCATAATACACTTCAGATTTTCTACTACTGGACGTAATTCAAATGAACTTCAATATACATATGTTTAGAATGCACTTTTTATGCAAAATTTTCTATATACACTTTAATACGCATTATCCTATTCACTTATCGCAAAAACTTTTGTGCAAATAGTTTATGCATGTGTAATTATGTGAAAATATCATATTTTGTGATTTAGGATTATTATATCCGGTCCAATTGTATAGGATATCCGGCCCGGCCATGTTTAGATACCAAATTTTATTTTTATAATCCCACACCCTCATTGTGTGCGATTTACACACAGTGAGGTCCCCTTCTACATTTCTGGCCGCACCAATCCGTAAACCGCCCGCCGCCGACGCTGCCTTCTCCACTTTCCTCTGCTACCGCTGTTGGCTCATCGGGCGCGACCGACACCTCCCTCCCTCTCTTTCCGCTACTTTGATTTGCAGGGAATTTATTTTATAATTGGTTTTTTTTTTTTTTTTTTTTGATTGTACTAATCGATGTTGTATATGTTATTAAACACACTAGAGAAAAATGGTTGAATCTGAATCCAACATTCCGATGCTGCTCCGATCTTCCATTAATCGCATTAGTATTTTTTTCTCAATGAAGTGAAAATAGGAAGGGAAAAAGCAAACCAGTTGTTGTTTTCTGATTTTTTAATATTGTTGTTGCCTTGATTTTTCTTTTTCCGAGTGTTGCACAAGAATGGAAGGTGGTGATGGCGGGTCCACCTACGCCGCTCGAGTGGAAATTTTCTCAGGTCTTCGACGAGCGGACGGCCGGCGAAGAAGTACAAGAAGGTAAGACAATTAATTAATGAATGAGAAAATATATTGTTTGCTTTGGGTTTGGATCTGTTGGTTAGGGTTTGGGTTTCTATGGGTTCGATCTGTTTTCGGATCATTAGTGGCTTGATTTAGAAGAAATTTCTGGGAATCGATTGGGGATTTCAGTGTGATCTGCATGATAGTTTATTGTTTGGCGTTTTGAGGGTTAATAGTGTGGAGTTAAGTGAATTGATGATTTTGCTTGCCTACCTTCCGTTTGCTCTTGGTTTTCACTTTTCAAAAGTGTTTTTGGGATTGAATCTCTGTGATTGTTTTTACTGTGGCTTTGAACCTTGCACTTCTTGAGTCTGGATTTTTGAAATAATATGGCTTGAAAGTTAGAGTGGCTTATTAAGTCTTTCATGCTGCATTGAAACTTTTGGATAGTTTGCAACATTTGTCACAAATTCAGGTTTAAGGTTATTGCTTATCTAACTTGAATATTGCTAATCGCCGTGATTCTGACTTTTGGTAATATATATATATATATATTTTTAAAGTTCATTTGAATTACTGTTCATTTGAATTAATTTACAATGATGTTACATTGTCAAGCGTGTGTGGTGTGTGTGGTGTTTTAATAGTCTGATGCATGATTTGGAGACAATTTTCTAGTTTTTATGCTCTAACTAATGTTTTACACCTTATAAGTAAATTGACCATGAAGTAGAGTTTGATGGATAACCAGATATGTGCAAAATATAATACTATTGTGTGTATAATATAACATTGTGTGCCTTTAGATGTGATATTGTGGAAAAATATGAAGCAAATAGAGACAAAAATAAGGTCAAGAGGTGAGGATGATGAATTGCTGGACAGTGTTGTTAGAGAAGAAGAAAATGATGGTGACGTAATTAAAAAAAATGTATAATTGCATGTAATACTGTTACGTTTTAATTGTAATACTGTTACGTTTTAATTGTAATACTGTTTTTATTTTGATTTAATGTCCTTCAAAACTTGAGTAGTTAATTAGTTCATTTTTTAAACATTCAATTTGATAAAAATAGTTGGTTTTTTGTATGATACTGACTAAGTATCTCATGTGTTACTGTCTAGGTGTGTTGAGATGTAGAATAATACAGTACTCCATCCAGTATTGTTTCCATTTATTTGTGTTAAGTTGATGAATTACTTTGTAAACAATAGAGTATGGCTTCTCTAAATTGTTGATATTGTAGAATTCTCAAATGCTTAGATATTTTTGTTTCATAATACCATGTTTCTTATTCTGTAATATTGTATGCTTTCAGGTGTGATACTGTTAAAAGAATGTGCACACGTGATTAAAAAAAGAGACAAGAAACGTGTAAGAAGAATGAGGGTATGGTAAAGTAGTGTATAACGTGGTTAGAGAAGAAGAGAATAATGATCCAGTGATAAATATTTTGGTTTTCACTTTGTAATACTGTCAATTGCAATAATGTAATACTGTTAAATGTAACGGTGTAATACTATTTACATAAAATTTGTGATATTAATGTATACAATAGCAATACACATCAAAATTGTGTTATTATTTTGGTATTTTGTCCCATACTGAAATTCATAATAAAAAGAAAAGTATTTGAGAAAAGTAAAAAAAAAAAAGGGAGCTATTTACTGTCTTAATATTGAAAAATAAAGAAAAAAAAAATGCCCTAAATGAAAATTGAGCCCGAAACCTCTTTAAAAAGGGGTAAACTTTTACCACTAGGACATAACTATAGTTTGTTATTAATTTTGTTTTATATGCTTAATAATGTTTCCTTTTTCGCGGGCTTTGGATTTGGGCCCAAGTATTCCTTAATTTCGCGGGTCTTGGATTTGGGCCCATTTTTTTCGGATACCTGCGAGAATATTAATCCAAATTTTTTTTCCCTTATTTGATGGATTTACACATAAGTACACGTAAGGTATTTTCACATAAGTCCATCCCTCACTTATTGTTGTATAATATATACTTTTTTTTACAGATTAAGTTTGGAAGGTGAAATATCTCAATTAAATGTGAAGACCTTCTTTTTAGGAATGATTTGAAATTTGGAAGCCAATTAAATGTGAAGACCTTCTTTTTAGGAAGGATTTGAAATTTTAAATGTTTGACTAATATTAATTAATTCGAAAAAAAAATCAAATTAAAAGGGCAGATTGGTCTATTTATGTCCAATTTGATCCTATTAAAAACAAAAAAATAAGCTAGGTTCTATTAGAGAAAAGTAGGAGTGAGATGACTCTAAAAGTTATTTTCCCACAGAATAATTACTTTGAGTTGGTGGTCATTGATGAAAAGGTGAGCAACTCTAAATTTCTTTGGTTTACTCACTAATGTTCATTTTTTTATTTGAAAATATTATTGCATTCGTAGTAGACATTTTTTACAGTCGACCTGTCACTCCAATGGACGAATTAAAAATGTATTGGATTTCAAGGAAAATGATAAAAAGTATATACTCCGTTCCGTAATAAATTTTTGAAATCACAATTTATTTATACAAAATATTTTTGTTATTACATTTATTTATTTGGTATCATCTTCTTCTTTTACTAGACATACAAGAATGAGTTACACACTTTGGGAGGAATTTTATGAACATCTCATTGACTATCGAAACAATCACCTATCTCAGCCTATCATAATTGTTTTGAACTATGCTACTAAAGTCCAAAACACAGGTTTCTACATGATAAAAAAGTATGTACTCCGTGTAATAAATTTTTGAAATCACAATTTATTTACACAAAATATTTTGTTATTACATATTTATTTGGTATCATCGTTTTCTTTTATTAGGCATCTCATTGACTACCGAAACAATTACCCACAAGTCAGTCATTTTGAACTATGTTGCTAATATAAAGTACAAAACAGTTTCTCTATTGAATATGCTTAATAATTTTATTAATCTTATTTTCATTACTTATCATTTCAACGTTTTTAAATTAGGAAAAACACTGTCAAGTTCTTTATACACGCACGTTGAATTTCAACGTTTTTAAATTAGGAAAAACACTGTCAAGTTCTTTATACACGCACGTTGAAGTACATGATTTCATATTGCATTTTGAATTACTCACTTATAATAATATTTACAAATAAAATAATTTTAAACAAACGATTTCATAAAGAGGTAGTTTCTTCTCCCATTCTTATCTTGCTTCCCAGTCGTCATCTACGACGCCATTTCTTGATGAAGATTGCAGGGATTTTCTCCGTTGGCTTGAAGGCAAGGCTGGGAAAAGTATTTCTACTACACTTGCCATTGGGAAAACATCCGCCCATGGAAGGATACTCTACACTACTTAGAGATATAAGGGGAAATCTTATTGAAGGTCCCGTTTAGTGTGCATCTAACGCAAGAAAATATTCCTCAAGAAATCTAACGCAAGAAAATATTCCTCAAGAAATTAGGCATGAGCTTAGAAGAAAAATTAGTCCCACTGCAAAACTTGCTCTAGTCATTCGGATTGAGATCAAATGGGTACTTGCATTTTGAATTACTCACTTATAATAATATTTACAAATTTAATAATTTTAAACAAAAGTTTTTAATGAACTTGCACTCGTTTTAATTAGACCAAAATTTAAACAAAGACAAATTATTTCTATACTATTCAAAAAAATTCTACAAATATTTTATACGTAAATCATAAAATCTCTTTTTTATTAATTTGTTTACCTCATTTATTTGGAAAAAATTGTCGGCAACCTTCATTCTATTTTAGAAAAATAGAAAACATACTTGTGTACCGTACCCCCTAATTTTAATTTATATTTTATCTGTACCCGATAATTTAATGAGTTCACCTCAAATTATCTTTTTACTACAGTTATCTGCACCTGTCCATTTTATGAGTTCACCCTCAAATCATTTCTTTTTTACCACTGTTATCAGCATTCGTTCATTTTATGAAATCACCCTCAAATTATTTTTTTACCACAATTATCTACACTCACTCATTTTATGAATTCACCCCCAAATATTTTTAAAAAAAAATATATTACATTTAAAAGACTATATTATCGATCATTTTATTAATTTACACAAAATATAATAAAATGAACCTTAATTTATACATTTACAATCTGCAGCTGAGTCATTGTCCAGTTATCGTCGATTCACCACCAAATCACCCATATTTTTAGAAAAAATTGTAAAAATATCGAAATTAGCCACAAATCTCAATTTTTTTCTTTTTAATTTTTCTTCCCCCTCGTCTTCTTCTTTTTTCTTCCAATTTTCAGTTTTTATTACAAACTTTTTATTTCTTCGTTTTATTTATTCGTTGGTCATTAATGTTGTTGACGACACGGGATTAGTCTTTTTGACTTTGTTTGATAACATTGTTATTCCACTCATTGGCAAAACTGCATTCGAAATTCTAACTGCTTTGGACAAGGTGATGTTACATTCTTCAATGTTTTAGTTGATTGTGAAACATAACATGTCAAACTGTTGTTCATTACTTGTGCCGGCTTGATTAACATATATTTGTCTTTCATAGATTCCAGCAGTGTAATAGTATAAAACTTGATCAAAGTTATAAGGCCAACGTCCTTCGCCATGAAATGTCCAGTTATAATAATTAACAACGAAATCATTCTTCAGAACATGTACCAAAACCTCATCAATCGACTTAAATATTTTATTCTGACATTTTTTGGCACTACACGGACACTTGATACAATCCACATATATGCAATGTGGGTGGAGCTTTGCAAATTCAACAAATGACACAAGTTCATTGTAAAATTCACCATTCACATTTCCTAAAATGAACCTAGGAGTACAATACATCCATCGACGATCCGGCAATTCCATCTGTTAAACATTTAACATAAAATTCTTACAAACATATAAAATGCACAACTAATTAAACTACAAAAAATATAATTAAAATACACAACTAAACTACAAATATAATATGCACAACTAATTAAACTACAACCATATAAAATGAACAACTAAACTACAAAATTTAACCAAGTAAAAAAGAAAAACGTACCGAAATTTGAAGTTTTCATAAAATTTCCATAATTTTTTTTGACTAAGTGAGAAAGGGGAAAAAAGCTTCTGTAAAGTAATTCACGCTACCGACGGATTTTGAAATTCCGTCCGTAAGAGTACATTTTGAATTTACCGACGGATTTTGAAATTCCGTCGGTAGAGTGGCGCCTAAAATTTCGTCGGTAAGAGTACGTTACCGACGGAAATTCCGTCGGTAGACTTTATTTCCGACGGATTATTTATTTTCGTCGGTAATCTGGCGGAATAAAAAAAAATTCGAAAAAATGTATCAAAATACTTTACTTTATACCCAATCTATCGAAAAATTATGTATAAATTAAAAACAATAACATAAATAAACAATCCATTGACAAAAAAGCATCAACCGAAATAAATATGTCCAATAGAATAATAAATAGTTCAACAAAAAATTAAATAGTTTGACAGAAAATTAAATAGTTCGACAGAAAAATAAATAGTTCGACAGAAAAATAAATAGTTCGACAGAAAAATAAAATGTTCAAACATCAACCATCAGCAAAGTTAAAAAACTCATCACCGCCTTCGAAATTCAAGTCGACGTCGTCGTCGTCTTCGGCTGTGATTCGGGTGGAATTTACACGATTTAGATGCATATTTGAAGCTCATTTGATGTTGATTTCATTGACTTATTGGTTGTTTATCCTTGTTTTGGTCAAAATAAGAGAAAGGTAGTGTTTTGTCGATTTTGTAGGAAAAATGATGTATTTTGAAAGCAAAACACCGACCATACTACACTGTACTGAAGAGAGGATTGCACCATTGGATTCGTCTCGAAAAATGGAGTGGAATGAAAAAAAGAATCAAGTCAATCGGAAGCTCGAGATATGAAGGGACGAAGACAGAGGACGAAATCTGGGCCGAAGTATCCGCCCGACCGGGCGACCCGACCGGGCCGACCCGCCCGACCAATGATCTGCACCCACCTTTTTTATAAGTTCACCCCTTGCGCGTATTTTTGGCCAAAATCAACTTACGAAGTTTTGGCTCGGCCGGGCCACTTTTCCCGCCCGGCCGGGCCACTTGTTCCAGCCCATTTCGCGCAAACAACTTTTCCGCCCGGCCACGCCACTTACCCACCCGGCCGGGTGGACCCATTTTCGGGGTTTTTAGCCAATTTTCTCCATATTTCAAGGGCCTAATTGCAAAATTAATTCAAGACTTCTACCCCAACTATAAATAGATCAAATTTGAGTTTTAAAAGTGAGTCTTACTCATTTTTCAAGCAATTCCACACACACATTCACATAGTTGTAGGTGTTCTTCATTTTTAGTTTAGATTCTTCATTAGATTAGATAGAATAGTGGTTTTTACTTAGAATCAAGCTACGATTATCATCGGGCATCGTCTATTACCTCGTTTTGTAGCTACAATTCCATGATCAAGGTGATATTACTCTATTTTGCAATTCAATTTGGTATTTTCTTAAATTCTCATTTCTATTGCTATTATACTATGAGTTTGATGATAATTGTTGTTGTAGCCATGGGATTCTCTTCTAAAACCATGGGCTAAGCTCTTATTGCCTTGGGTGTGAATGTTTTGATGGGTGTTTAGTGTAATTATGGATTAATTGCATGATTAGCTTAGGATTTGGGTGTTTATGTTTCTAGTGTTGTAATTTTGATGATTCATTTGGTTGATCAACCCTATTAGCAAACATGTTCGATTATGTTTATTGCAACGAGATTTGGGTAGCATGATTGGGAGTGTGAGTGTGAGCTTTGATCAATTGAATAGAAGTTAATTAGTAACTAGCTCACCCGAGAGGGGGTTAATGGATAGACCGACAACCTTAAACACTAAATGAGTAGAGGCCGTCTAGGAGTTTGGTGAGAGGGCGTTTCATAAGCATTAGTAACCGTGTTGAAAGTGCTTATGAAACACTATCTTAGGGGATTATGGTATTTGGTTAGATCCTATAATTGCTAATCAATGCACGATGTTTACCTATGCCTTTCGAGGGGGTTTGCACACTTATGTGATAGCCTTTAGCTTGACCCAAATTTGTCGTAAAATCATGTAATTGGTTCACTAGTTCACTTAATTGCTCACAAAACGGAAACACCCGAGGCAATACACTTCTCTTGCACTTTCAATCGAAAGTTAGACAGTTTGTTATTTCTTGTCATTAGTTCTAATTACGTTAGTTAATCTAGTTTAATACTTTTGTGCTTATTCCCGAAAAATCCAAACAACATCATTTAGTTACTACAATAGCATGATAACTTGCAACTTTAGGGACTCATTTTCACTTATTTAAGTCCTTGGAACGAAATTCTACTTAGGACACTTATCTTACTACTAACAAACTCATACGCTTGTGGGGATCGTATAGTTGTAAAAGTGCAAAAAAAATACGACCAAGTCAATGGCGCCGCTGCCGGGGATTTAAGCGAGTGTTATTAGTGAAACTTAGAGTTTGTTGAGTGTTATTGATAGTAGCATTTCTTTTCGTTATTTTGTTTTTGTTCATCTTTGTGGGCTTTGACATTTTTCTTTTGTAGGTGCATGATCACAAGATCACGTGGAGGAATCCTTGAACCGTTGGATCTTGAGATCGAGGCACACGCAAGGAGAAGGAATCAAAGTAGAAACCGACAAAGAGTCTTAGAAGAACCATTTGAGATGGAGAACATTGAAGAGGTGAATCCTCCACCACTTGGAGATGATGAGCCTCAAAGAGAGAACCACCAAGTTGCAAACCAAGTTGGAGGGAATCCACCTCCAAACCCACCAACAAATCTCCATAATCCCAATCCACAATATCCACCTCAAAACCACCCTCCATATTAAGGATTCTATCCTTACCATTATCCACCTCCACAACAAGCCTACTATCCACCTCCACAACATCAATATCCACCACCTCAACACCTTTACCCTCCTTACCAACATCCTTATCCTCAACAAATTCAAGAGGAATACATTCATCCTCCTCCACATATAGAAGAGCCTCAACGTGTGTACCATGGAAGGCCAATGAGGGAATATTTTGAGCCTCAACCGAGGGAGCATTACGATGGGTTGGCAAGACCAAGGGTGGAGGCAAACAATTTTGATATTAGTGCCTCTTTATTAAGGATGTTGAGGGAGAGACAATTTGAAGGAAGGACGGAGGAAGGATTTGAGGAAGACCCGAATGAACATCTTGCTCAATTCTTGGAGATGGCCGACACTCTCAAGCAAAACGGAGTGTCGGAAGATGCTAAAAAGATGAGGCTATTCCCATTCACATTGTCGGGGAAAGTAAAAGCTTGGCTACAATCAAGCATTCCCGCCGGAGAAGTGATGATGTGGGAAGAATTGAAGAAGAGATTTCTATTGAAGTACTACCCTCCTTCGAAGACTATGGAAGCCAAACAAAAGATCTTTACGTTCCGACAAGGTCCAACAGAGGGAATCAAAGAGGCATGGGAAAGGTTTACGAATCTTCTCATCACATGCCCCCATCATGGTTTCCCAATAGAACAAACAACATGTTGGTTTGTTGGTGGGTTACGAGTGGAAGATCAACACCACATTGATGCTTGTGCGGGGGGTTCAATTTGGATGAAATCGGTGGAGGAGATCAATGACATAATAGAAGGGATATCAAGCAATACTTTCAAGATGAGAGTAGACCGTGGTGCACAAAATCGGGTAGCTCAAGTGGATGTTAATGATAGCATAAAAGCAATGATGACTACTGTAGGTCCCTAAGTTGAGTTAATATCGAGGGAAGCTAAAGAAAATGTCTAGAGGGGGGTGAATAGACTTTTCTAAAATCTTTCGATATATCAGAATTACAATGTGCGGAATACGAAATTAACAATGAGCCCAATGAAAGTTTATACTCAACTTATTTCGAGAACTCTGTTCTATATATACTCAACTAGTCTTGTTCAGTTATGTATGTTTAACAAGTAAACAATTAATCAATTAAAACAATCAAAACAGTAAAGTAAATCAAACACAAGATTTATAGTGGTTCGACAACTTGTCTACATCCACTCTCACAAACCCAGTTGTGAAATTCTTATTAACTCTTCCAATCGAGTAATATGTTCTTGTAGCTTTAAGTCCCAAGAAATAAGACTTAGATCTTCTCGACAACACTACCAAGTGCCTCTTCGATCTAACTAGCTATTTTACAAGTAACTAGCAACTTGAAACAATAAACGAAAATAAAACTTCTCTTCGTTCAGTAGTAGCCTTCTTCAATCTTCACTTGTCTTGCGTAGCTTTACTTTCTGAACTTCAATCTCTGAGAGTAATTTCTTCAATAATGCCTTTTGTATGTAGTCGTATCCGTCTTTTATGAATGAATACCTTGGGGTATTTATAGACTTCTAATTCCAAGAACTTTCAGTTGTGTAACAACCTCTTCTTGAAAACTAACTTGTAACTGACTCTCTTTATCCTTTAACGCGTTTCTTCAGTTAATTAGTTATTCCTTAACTAACTCTTCAATCTTTATCTTTAACACGCTTCTGTAACTCACTTCAAGTTAACCTGTCTTGTTTCAGTCGCACCTGTCTTGTCCAGTAGTAGTAGACTGCGTCTTCTACTTGTCTTGTGCAGTAGACTTCTTCAGATTACAACATAGAACTAATCTAGTCCTATCATCTAATCCTAACAAGACTATTACATTACATTAAGCTTTATAAATCAGCTTAGTCATCTTAAGATTTATACAATGAATATGAACTAATATAAACAAAACATGAGCTTCTATACATCTTGAATAGCTCAATATAAAACCTATCAAGTATACAAAGTACTTATAAACTGTACTTGCCTTTTTCTTTCATACTTATCTTTTGAAACTATTACTTGTCTTTTGAACTTCTACTGATCTGTACAAGACGACTTCAACTTAACTAGACTAGGTCAGTCAACACTTAGAAAATATTCAAGTCTTCTTTTGGCTTATCAAAACTTCATCTTTTATCTTTTATCATCATTTAGAACTTGTTCTAGGATTCATATCCCAACAATTTCCCCCTTTTTGATGAAGCCAAAACTACTTGAATCTTTTCACAATAGTAGACTAGTTAAGTAGTTATCTTGTCTTTAAACATCAAATAGTACTTATCTTTTCATTCATTTCGAAACAAGATCAGTAGATACTACAAATACTTAATCAAAATAAAACTAAGTACGAGAGCAAAAAACAAACTAATCTGATACAGTACCTTCTTAAGAACTTGGAACACCAAAAGCATCTAGTAGCCTTTTGTGAATGACAATCATGTGTTCTTCAGTCTCAATCTTCTCCTTCTCCAGTAGTTCTTCTTCAAACTTCTTAATATGATTGTAATCGATCCTCTTTCCAGAACCTAACATCGGAGTAATCCATTTAAGAAAAATAGGAACAAGAATATTAAAACTTACAGCAATTGCAATCCTCATGATCAAGTTCCATAGATTCCGATCTTGAGTTTCCATGAACTTATCAAAAATTGCATATAACTCTTCTTTGCTCTCTGGATCTCCAAACTTGCGAATAATCCAATGATCCAACTCCCACTTCATCTTGACCTTGAACCATGCATCTTTATGTTCATCGTCAATGAAATTATAAATGTAGGCATCTTCTACTTGATCTGGATCAGATTTCAACTTCAGCAACATCTTGATATGCTTTCTTAACACTTTCTTGTTAGCATAATGAACTTCTTCCAGCTTTTGCTTCTTATGAAGAGCTTCAACCTCTTCATCACCAATATCAGCTAGCATATCTCCTAGTTCTTCTTTCTTTCTCTCTAGAACAAGTTTCCTCTTGACTTGTCTAGTCTGAACTTCAACTTCAGGAGACGCAATACCTTTTCCTTTCAGCAGTCTTTTCTGTTCTTCAGTTTGTTCAAGATCTGCCTTCTTGACTAGCCTTCCTCTCTTGGGATACCTTAACTCTTCTATCGCAGTCGCAGCAGCCTTAACTTCCGGTTCTTCGCTTGACTTCTCTGCGGAAATAATAACTCTACTTGTCTCTTCCCCCTTTTTGGCTTCATCACTTGCCTTAAGAGTGAATAGACTAGTAAACCGAGTCATTTCTTCTTTCATTGCTTCCTTCATCGCTTCAGCAGCGAGATCTATCTGCCTTTGATGCGTCTGGTCACGACTCATCTTGTCTAGTCGATCAGCAGTAGACTCCAACTTCTTTGAGTTAATTGCCAACTCATCTTTGAAATGAACAACTGTCTGACGCAGTAGAGTATTTTGCTTAGTCAGCTCAATGAGAATAGCTTGAGAACGCACCAACTGATCTTGTGCTTCTCGTCTTTGCTCATCAGCTATCTCAATTTTCACTCTGTATAGTCTTTCCATCTTACTAGACTCTTCAGCTAACGACCTAGCAAATGAAATAGATCTTTTCTCCAAGTAGTCAACTTGTTTCTTCAAGAAATCTTCAATTTGAGTATACATTTCTTGTCGAAAAGTAGAATCCATTTTATTCACTTCTCCAACTATTAATTCTCTGGAGCTGTCAACTAGGGACTGATTTTGTTCAATAAGAACTGTTTTCAACTTTGATTCTAAGAACACTTCAATAGACGACTTTACTACTTCTTTTAAGTCTGTCTTCAATTCATCTACAAGTCCTTTTGGAAACACATGAGTAGTAGATTGAGTTTCAGTTAACTCATCTTCATTAAACAAGATGGCTTCAACAAACTCATCATCTTCTTCACCAAGATCGATTGAGTTGTTGTCTTCTTCTTCAACACTTACAGCAGCTTCCGTAGGCGAATCAGTCTGAACAACAACATCAACTAACTCAGCTGTCAATTCTTCTTCCACTAGATCAGTTTGAACACCAACATCAAACTTGACCTCTGAAGATAAAATATCATCAGGTATGTTCAGCATTTTCTTCACCAATGCTGTCAATGCATGAGGTGAAAACAATTCAGAGTGGTCCTTGACTCCACTATTCTCCTTCTGTTCCATCTCCCAATCTTGAAAATTTGAGATACTTCCCATGCCTTGTATGACTTCAAACAGATCTTCTGTTGGGGATGTCTTCAATGCATACCAAGTGCATATCCTTAGAAGTTTTTCATAAGCTTCTGAAGATGTGTCGATCTCTACTGATGGTAGCATTTTCCTTAGATTGTGTGACATCTTCAAACGCAACCTCTTCTCCCTTAAGCACATCGGATAATAGACGAGGGAATCAAATCTAACATCAGACGGGGTCTGAGCAGGTGGGGTCCCTGTCTCAGTTGTCGCAGTGGCAACTGGTATCTTGTCTGAAGTAGATGGGTTGGGGGGTTCAACATTTTCTGTTGTGGTAGAGGGAATATGGATGGTGGTTTCTTGGGGCTTTGATGTGGCTTGGTTTGGTTCGACAGTTGTAGAAGTATCAACTGTATCAAATATAGTAGTGTGTGGGGTTATGTTGGCTCGAAGCGGATGCACTGCCAACACTGACGAGGTTTTGGGTACAGGTTTGGCACGAGATCGAAGTGATCTGGCCTTGGTTTTAACGGGGAGAGAGAGAGGAATTGACAAAGCTCTAGAAGAAGTACCAACCTTTTCTTCAGTCGACTTGTCTGGTGAAGGACTCGACTCGACTCTCACCAGTCGATACTCATATAGCTCTTCCTCTTTCTTCTCAGGCTCCTTGTCTGAGTGAGTCTCTTCTGAGTCTCCTGCAGCCTCAATCATTGCCTCCTCTTCCACATACTCAACTAGTCTTCCACTAGTTCCAGCCTTATTTTCTTCAGAACCTTCACTGCCCGACTTTTCTTCTCCAGAACTAGACGAGGCAGCTTCAATGATGCTTAAGAGGATGAACTTGTCTAGGAGCAGCAGTTCTTCTAGCAGCTTGCTTCGCCAGGGCCTCCTTTTTCAAATAATGCTTAAGAGGATGGAATGGCTTGCCTTTACTCCAACTCGTCTTGTTGGGTAATAAGATGGGTAGAATCACACTTAGCTTGTTTCCAAAGCTTACATTCGCAGACACAACCCAGTTAACTGAACTGGTGTCGACTTGAACATACTTCTTGTAATACATCAACCTATCCAAGAAGAATTTCGACCAATTTCCTTCAGTGATTCCATCATGAATTATGGCCATTCACTATGCCAAATTATGCTTTTTACAGCAGTTGAATAACAGCGGTTATTTTTAAAACCGCTGTTAAAACTTCAAAAACCGCTGTCATATGCATCTTTTTTCAGAACCGCTGTCATAGGTTCCATTTGTGCGCTGATAGACAGCGGATTTTCGTAACCGCTGTGATATGTTCTAGTTATGCGCTGTAATAGCTTCTCTTATGCAATATAATCAAATTAATCTTTAAAAATAATTAAATAAAAAAATATGATAATTTTTTTTTTAATTACTGAATTTTTTTTATGAAATACGATTAAATTCTCAAAAATAAATATATTAAAAAAATCAATTAAAAAAAGAAATCTTGTAATTAATCTTCAAAATTGTATTTGATTATTTCATGTAGGTCCCTAAGTTGAGTTAATATCGAGGGAAGCTAAAGAAAATGTCTAGAGGGGGGTGAATAGACTTTTCTAAAATCTTTCGATATATCAGAATTACAATATGCGGAATACGAAATTAACAATGAGCCCAATTTAAGATTATACTCAACTTAATTCGAGAACTCTGTTTTATGTACTCAACTAGTCTAGTTCAGTTATGTAATTCAATTAACTAAACAATTAATCAATTAAATAACAAACAAAACGGTAAAGTAAATCAAACACGGGATTTATAGTGGTTCGACAACTTGTCTACATCCACTCTCACAAACCCAGTTGTGAAATTCTTATTAACTCTTCCAATCGAGTAATATGTTCTTGTAGCTTTAAGTCCCAAGAAATAAGACTTAGATCTTCTCGATTATATCTCCAGATATATCTTCGATCTTACTATCTATTTTACAAGTAACTAGCAACTTGAAACAGTAAACAAAAATAAAACTTCTCTTTGTTCAGTAGTAGCCTTCTGATCTTCACTTGTCTTGTGTAGCTTCACTTTCTGAACTTCAATCTCTGAGAAAAACTTCTTTACTTGAATCTTCAATAATGCTTGCAGTATCAATATTTCAGTAGTCGTATCAGTATCTCAGTAGTCTCTAATGAATCAATACCATGAGGTATTTATAGACTTCCAATTTCAAGAACATTCAGTTGTGTAACAACCTTTCTTGAAAACTAACTTGTAACTGATTCCTTATATCCTTTCACGCGTTTCTCCAGTTAATTAGTCATTCCTTAACTAACTCTTCAAACTTTATCTTCAACACGCGTTTCTGTAACTAACTTCAAGTTGACCTGTCTTGTTTAAGTCGCACCTGTCTTGTGTAGGAGTAGTAGACTGCGTCTTCAACTTAACTTGTGCAGTAGACTTCTTCAGACTTACAACATAGAACTAATCTAGTCCTATCAACTAATCCAAACAAGACTATTACATTACTTTAAGCTTTTTGTTATAAAGCTTAGTCAACTTATAAAACTATACAAAAGAATCTATCTATTACATTAAAAAACATGAGCTCTATACAACAATCATTCATATCTCAATAACAATCTAACATATACATAATAACAAATATGAAGTACTTATAAATCGTACTTATCTTTCAATAATACTTGTCTTTTAAAAACTAGTACTTGTCTTTTGAATTCTTACTGATCTGTACAAGATGACTTCAACTTAACTAGACTAGATCAGTCAATACTTAGAAAATATTCAAGTCTTCTTTTGGCTTATCAAAACTTCATCTTTTATCTTTTATTCATCATTTAGGACTTGCTCTAGGATTCATATCCCAACATTTCATATTTTTAAGATTTTATTGATTTATAAAGAATTTTATTTTTAATTTAATTATTTTTTAAGTTTTATCAATTAAGAAATATATAATGATTAACACAATATACGATTTTGATTAAACAACTATATAAGTTTAAAAATATTTGTTCATATATATTACTATATTATTAATAAAAAAAAATTAAAAAAATCTATAAAATATCAGGTCCTATATATTATATTATTATTAAACAAATTAAGAAAATCTAATATTTCTTCTTATCTCCCCCAAGCGCCCCTCTGTGAGAGGGGTAGCCGTCAGAGACACATTTTTCACCTGCTTTGCACCCACAGTCGTCGTCACACGGTAAGGAGAACTAAATTGATCATTCATTGCTTCTTTTTTTGTTGATGTGGAAATTGAATGTTAGATTTCATGAAATCAATGAGTAGTTCTAAAATGTTAGAGAAAAACATAAGAAACAAATTAAAGAATTAGGAAAAATCTAGAAAGAAAATCACTACAGTTCATAAACAAATAAAAAAGAAGATGTATGAAAACTCCTCTAATCATTCTCTTTCTCTAAAGCCTATTATTATGTATGAAAAAAGAGAAAAACATACAACAGTAAATATCCCTAAAAATTATATATAAAATTATATATAGCAGTTAAAATTAATATATATGATCAATTAATAAAAATAAAATAAAGAATTTTTATTTAAGATAAAATTTATAAATTAATAAAAAATATCAAACATTTTTTTTCCTTTTTTTTATGGATTTTGCTTTAAAAGACTGAAACATGGAAGTAGAATTCGAGTTGAATTAAAAAAAGAAGATTAAATCCTAAAATTTATTTAATCCAAATAAGTTTTAAAATAATTCATATTTAATTATTATAGGCTTATAAAATAAATTTGATATTTTAATTATTATATGGTTATAAAATAAATTTGATATTTAATTAAAATAATTTCTCGGTTTTATTATTCTCATGTAAATATAAAATTTTATTGATCTTTTAAATTTGTATCTAATACGTACAATACAGAGTTATATATATTATATTATATATATCATAAATTTAATTAATTATTTAATCAATATTATCAAGTAGATATTATATTATATATAACCGTCCCACCACTCCTGTATATGTTAAGTGAGTTAATTAAAATCTAAATTTCAGCGCCTTACATTTAAAATTCAAAATGTATATGTTAAGTGAGTTAATTAAAATCTAAATTTCAGCGCCTTACATTTAAAATTCAAAATTCAGCGTCGTACATTGACAATGGAAGAAAAATGCCTTGTGCACATAATCTCTAACGCCTCACTCGCGTGCGCACATCCGGCCGCCATCCCGTCGGGCCCGCCGCACAGGTCTCTCCCACTCACGTTAGTTTTTGAATCGGCATGTTAATTTTATTTACAGATATGGCTTATGTTACATCTGACAATATTGGTTATAATGCTAATATTGGTTATAATGCTTTAGTATATATATATATATATATATATTGTTTAGTATATATATGTTGTTGGATGATGTGGATTGTTCCCATTTTGAATAAAATGGAATGACATTTTTAGTGGACAATAAATCCAATTAAATATAGTACACAGATAAATATTTATATAAATTTTCATTGATGGACATAACTTTAAAGAAATTAATAAATCATA
Source organism: Galeopsis tetrahit (assembly GCA_963675135.1). Taxonomy (NCBI): domain Eukaryota; kingdom Viridiplantae; phylum Streptophyta; class Magnoliopsida; order Lamiales; family Lamiaceae; genus Galeopsis; species Galeopsis tetrahit. Next base: position 47,104,193 of record OY776126.1, on the reverse strand, counting down.
TATGCTATCTAAAAGTTCTATTTTTTTAATTCTTCAATCAATGCCTAAAAAAGTCACAGACCCTTGTGCTTATCCATGTATTATATTCTTTGTGATGAATAGGTTTGTGTATATGGTACCTCGTAAAAATAGTAAGGTATATCATGATGACTATAAGAATGGGCAGCCTGTAGAGAATAGTGGTGCTGAGAGTTGGAAAGCTAAGAATCCAACTTGACACCTTCTTTCAAAGGAAGACAAGATTCATGTATGAAACGTTGTGCTTGTAAGTACATTAACATCCTTTTATGAACTTTATTTAATTTTTTTGTTAATATCTTATATGCTTATTGTATATACTTTTAGTTGGCATTTAATGTTGGCCATAAAAAGAAGAAAGGGTGTTTGATGTCAGCGGGATCAAAGGAGGAACTTCAAAAATTATCTCCCATCAAAAATTATCTCACGAGAGAGTTTATCTACAAAAAGTTGATACCACATAAACAATCAACAAAGTTGGCATACAAATTAATGATCTTGATTAGTTTACTAAATCAAGGTAAGATTCTTGTATTGTACATAAGAATAATATTTATAATTAACATTATTCATGTATCTACTTTCATTTTTTTGACTTTAGGAGCTGAATAACAAAGCGTTACGCTGCAGAGAATGTAAGTAATTACAACCATCATTTTTATTATATGCTAATTACACTCATCATTTTTAATGATTGATGATCTCTTCATTAAGGAATCATTAATGACCTGAGATACGACATTGATAGAGCCACTATTTACCTTGAAATTGGCTTGAAGACTTAAGAATAAAGATAGAGAGTTTAACGGAGTCAATCTGAAAGTTCAAATTGACGAAGTACAGTTGCAACCATACGTGCGTTGGGAGGGATTGCTAATTAATGAGGCATTGGGAGGAATTGCTCATTAATGAATTTATTCTAATAGTCTAGTTGAATTTATATATATACATAAATGTTTTTAGATTTTGTATTTTATTTTTATTAATTTAGCAAATGAAAATTTCATTATTTTTTTTAAAATATTGAATATATTCAACAGCGGCTAATAACCGTTGTTATAGCTAATACAGCTGCTGTTATAGAGCAAGTACAACAACGGTTGTTAATAAATAACAGCAGTTAAAAACCGCTGTAGAAATTCAAAACAACAGCGTTCAAAAACCGTTGTAGTAATTCCAAACAACAGCGGTTAAAACCGCTGTAGTAAATTCAAACAACAGCGGTTCATAACCGCTGTCATAACTAATAAAACCGCTATCGTAAATATTGTAAGGGGTTTAAACCGAGCACATACCACATCGGTTTTGATGGAATAACAGCGGTTAATAAACGCTGTTGTATATAGATACGACAGCGGTTAATAACCGCTGTCTATCAGCGTCCTCTTTTTACAGCCCATATTACCACAGCGGTTACTGATTCCAATTTACAGCGATTTTTAACCGCTGTCTATCAGCTTATTTGGCATAGTGATTATCCTTGCTTTCTGAAGCGTCACAGAGTCAAAACTCCCAGTGACTCCTAGCAGCATTTTTGATGCGATATCAAGAAGAGTCTTGTATTTGTCGAGTAATTCCTTCTTCTTGACAGCAGGAATTTTTCCATCGCGATTCAACCTCAACTGTTTTCCACAGAAAATACTCAAATACCTCAACTCTCTGCCTTCAGCATATCTTTCGATATCTATCGATCCGGATGGTAATTTCATTGATTCTGTCAGAAATTCATGAGTGATCTCCACTCGCCTTCTTCCAACAAAGGCTTCAATCGAGTCGCCTTGTCGAGTTGCAGTAGCATAAAACTCTAACACTTCTTCCTCTAGCACAACCTCAGGAAATGCCTCCAAATAGGGTCTCAAACCGCATCTGAAGCATTTTATCAAAATTTCTTTGTTGTCTTCAGTGTGATTTCCTTTGAAAAACACCGAACCCTCCACATGCACTCTTCCTTCGGTGATGAACTTGCCTAGATCAAACCTTGCTTGCATGTTAGTACGGGCATCAAATATCGAAACAATCGACATAGTAGAATGATTAAGAAAATTAAGAGATTTCGAAAGATCTTGAGTGCTTGAGAAGTTATGAGAATCAAGTGATAAGAACTTGTGAGCAGTTATGAACGAGTAGTATGGGTTTTGTTAAACCTTGAGTTTGGAATCAATGGTTCAGATTGAAAGATTTAATCCAATGGTCACATATGAAAGGCTTTTGAGATTCAGTTTTACGGAATCGAGAATATTACGTGATTTAGTATTGTAAAATTTGAAATCCGCCTCTTCTATTGGTAGGATAGAGGAGTGTATTCCTCTGACCTAGCACAGTAGAGTTTTGGCGCGAACTGGTTATATACACCTCATTAAATGGAGTGCATACATCCAATTCTAGGTTTTTCAAACTTTCATTACACAAATGACATATATATCCTTAATTCGTGTTGTTTTAAACACTTAGAGTATTTACATCAAAGGAACACTTATCTTGTCTGTTCGAGTCTATTCAGAACAGACGAGTAGACTGACGTGCACAAGACGAGTTCCCCCTTCGACTGTGCTTGTCTACTTTGAACATCAATCGACTATATTAACCTGTCTTATCTTGTGCTACAGATTATATGTAATACAGGTAGTCGAGTAGAATAATTAATAATGAATATCAATCTAAGTCAATGATTAAGGTTCAAACAAGATGACTGTTAACAAACTTAAGGGTCAACAAAAAGGCTCTTTAAGAAATCAAGGATTCCCCCTCAAATGTTTATTCCCTTAGTATTACCCTCAGCTTTACCAGCTTCCTCATCGGGTTGTTTGGTCAACTTGTCTGACCTTGTATATCTGTCTGTTGGGTGAGTAGATGAGTGCTCTGCGCTTTTTGTGGTAACTTGTCTATTTCTCCTTTCTTCTTAGGACTGTACCTGTCTGGTTAGTACATTGCTATATACTAGTAGGATCAAGATCAATTAGTCCTAGACTAATGCATAGTTCACGAAATCGGGCCTCAGCTAATGGTTTTGTGAAAATATCAGCTCTTTGAAAATCAGTGTGAATCTTTTCCATGCGAATATCCTTCTTTTCTACATGATCACGTATGAAATGGTGTTTCACATCAACATGCTTACAACGTGTGTGTAAAACAGGATTTTGTGTAATGGCAATTGCACTATTACTATCACAGAATATGGGAACATTTGATTCACATATATTATAATCTCTAAGCTGTTGAATAAGCCACAATAATTGACTACAACAACTACCAGCAGCCATGTACTCGGCTTCAGTAGTAGAGGTAGCAACACTTGTCTGCTTTTTCGAAAACCATGAAATGAGTTTTGTGCCTAAGAATTGACAAGAACCAGATGTAGATTTTCTATCTATTCTACAACCACCAAAATCAGAATCAGAGTAGCCACTTAGAGATAGATCATCATTTGAAGGATACCATATACCACGATTGATGGTCCCTTTCAAATATTTCAAAATCCTTTTAGTGGTTTCCATATGACTCTCTTTTGGATTAGCTTGAAATCGAGCACATACACCAACAGAAAATGCAATATCAGGTCTACTAGCAGTCAAGTACAGTAAAGAACCAATAAGACCACGGTAATGAGTTTGATCAACACACTTACCATTCTCGTCTGGATCCATCCTATAAGTAGGTTGCATAGGTACTCCAGAAGATTTACATGTCTTAATACCATACTTGTCTAGTAGATTACGAGTGTACTTTGCTTGATTTATGAAAATCCCTTCTGGGGTCTGTTTTACTTGAAGTCCAAGAAAGTAGTTCATTTCACCCATCATAGATATCTCAAATTTACTTTGCATGAGTGTTGAAAAACTTTCACTCAGCTTTTTGTTAGGTGAACCAAAAATGATGTCATCTACGTAAATTTGGACGAGTAAAATGTCTTTCCCTTCTTGTCTTCTGAACAGGGTTCTATCAACCTTGCCCTTAGTAAAACCATTTTCTAATAGAAATTGAGAAAGAGTATCGTACCAGGCTCTTGGAGCTTGCTTTAGTCCATATAAGGCCTTCTTTAATCTGTATACCTGGTTACCTTTGACTTCAAAACCTGGGGGTTGTTCAACATATACTTCTTCCGCAAGAATACCATTAAGGAATGCACTTTTAACATCCATTTGATATACGGTAAATTTCATGTAAGCAGCATATGCAAGGAACAATCGAATGGCTTCTAGTCTAGCAACAGGAGCATATGTTTCATCATAATCTATGCCTTCAGCTTGTGAATAGCCTTGGGCGACTAGTCTAGCCTTATTACGAACAACTACATCATTCTCATCTTTCTTATTCTTGAAAATCCATCGAGTGCCAACTACATTATGATGTTTAGGTCTATCGACAAGTTCCCAGACGTCATTTCGAACAAACTGATTCAACTCGTCTTGCATAGCGATGATTCAATTACTATCAGCCAAAGCCTCTTTAATGATTTTAGGCTCGATAGATGAGAGGAAACAACACCAGCAAAACAAAGATGGACTAGGTTGTTCTTGTGACTCAAAGAGTTGTCGTCTAATCTTTACACCAACAGTAGAGTCTCCAATGATGTTTTCAGTATCATGAGCAAATTTCCATGTTTTTCTAGTCTTCGTAAGCATAGTATCATCATCTAGATCAGTTATAGCATCATGCATTTCAACATCATTTACATCAGGAGATTTAATAGGAGTAGACGAGTCGACTAGTTCAGGCATGTCAACTGGTCTAGTAGATTTACCTTGAGCACTTACCTTCTCCTGATCATCTGACTCGAGAGCTTTTATGAACGGGTTATAGGCTTGCACAGATTCATAAACTTCTGAATCTTTGTCAGATTCGATAGTTAGCTCAGTAACTTTCTCACTGATCTTGTTGGCAGACGAGTCCTGTTGAGATTCTTCGAAAACCACATGTGGTGTTTCTTCCACACAGAGGGTTGAGTAGTTGAATACTCTAAATGCTTTGCTAGTCGAGGAGTATCCTAAGAATATACCCTCGTCTGCTTTAGCATCGAATGCATTCAACTTGCTTTTCCCATTGTTATGGATGAAACACTTACAACCAAATATATGAAAATATGAAACTCTGGGTTTTCTACCTTTCCATACCTCATAGGGCGTCTTACCTAGTGCTTTATTGATAGCACTTCTATTTTGTGAGTGGCATGCAGTATTGATAGCTTCTGCCCAAAACTTCTGAGGCGTATTATACTCTGTCAGCATGGTCCTGCAGGCCTCCTTAAGAGTTCTGTTCCTTCGTTCTGCTACTCCATTTTGTTGTGGTGTCCTTGCTGCACTAGTAAGGTGCTGGATGCCACGCTTAGTACAAAATTCTTTAATATAGCAGTTAATGAATTCAGTACCCTTGTCACTACGGATCTTGACAATGGACTGATTCTTCTCAACTTGTATCTTCTTCAACAGATCAGGTAGGAGTGTTTGTGTATCACTCTTCTTGTGTAAGAAGACTACCCAAGTGAATTTAGAATAGTCGTCTACCACAACAAGTGTGTACCGTCTACCGTTCAAAGTTGGAGGAGTTATTGGGCCATGTAGGTCCATATGTAGGAGTTCGAGAACTCTACTTGTTGAGTGGGATGGAATAGATTTAAAGGAACCTTTTACCTGTTTACCTTTCTGACAGGACGTGCATACATGTGACTTGTAGTAGACTTCATTGGGAATACCTTCCACAAGGTAGTCTCTGGCTATCTTATTAAGAACCTTAAAGTTTAGATGACAGAGGCGTCTATGCCAGAGCCAGCCAAGTTCTTTAGGATTCTTAGTAAGTAGACAGGTGTCCCTCGGACGACTGTTCCAGTTCACTATGTACACACTTCCTTGTCTTATGCCGACCAGTAAGACTGTGTGTGTCCTCTTGTCAATGATTTCACATTTGCGACTCTTGAACTGCACTTTGTATCCACGATCACAGAATTGTGAAACAGAGAGTAAATTGTATTTCAAGCCTTCAACATATGAGACATCTTGGATCTCTATATCTCCATTCCGAATGTAACCGAATCCTTTGGTAACAGCAGTGGAGCTATCACCAAATATTACTTTTGGTCCTTCTTGCTCATGGTAGCTTGATAAGAGAGCCTTGGTACCAGTCATGTGGTGCGAACAGCCACTGTCTATGTACTAAGTTTCTCCTATTGAGCCACCCTTCTTGTATAGATCGAGTCGACCCTGCATTAGATGATATTTCATAATTTAGGTACCCTCCTTGTTTATTGGGGTCCTGGGGGGTTAGTCGAGTTCAATGGAATCCAAATGTACATTGGAGTTCTGAACAAGTTTGATCTTCTGAGCTTTCGACCATATTTGTTGCAAAATAAGACCTTGTTGTCCTTATCTGGCCTATCAGTCGAGTTCGGGTCTACTCTTTGGAGATAGCCTTTCGACTTGATCTCTACTTGAGCAGGCACTTGTCTATGATAGTCAGAGTAGGGTTTATATGCATTAGGTCCATACGGTTTATAGACATGTTTAGGTCTTTCTTCTCCTTTGATATCATATGACAAAGGTGGAGGATATAGGACATCTTGTGTACGATATTTTGGACCTTCCTGTCTAGGTCTAGACGAGTAGAGCTGAGACTTCCTTATAAAAGGAGGTCTAGGCTCTTTCCGTCTAGTCTGTACTTGTCTAGTACTTGTCTCCTCAGGATACCAATCCTCGTATCTGACCTGGCTGGGTCGTCTACGATTAGTGGTCCTTAGAAGATTAGTTCTAGGTTGAACAGGCTTGTTGTTAGTATTCTTTTTACCTCCTTTGGTAATTGGAATGTTAACTCGAGCTTGTTTTGGTACAGTACCTTTAGATGGAGTATTAATATCGTATATCATTGGTCCTTTTCCTTTATCATTAGTCAAAGAGCTTGAGATGAAAATAATAGGGTTCTTAGGAGCTTGAGTAGACGAGCTGGGTGTCTCAGCACCTATGCCTGTCTTGTCAGCAGGAGCCCTATACCTATCTGACAGTTCAAGGTTAACCTTAGAGGAGTTAACCAGGTCAGTAAGTTTAAGGTCTAGAGTGACAACCTCAGTTTCTAAGAACTTATTACGTTCTTCAAGCTTTTTGCACTTGCTTTTTAAAACATTGAATTCATGTTTCTCAGTAGCATGTGTCTTAAGTAGGTCTTGATACAACTTGTCTGTTAATGCACACTTGTCTTTGAGTTGTCTCAACTCTTCTTGCAAGCGTTCATTTAGGACTGTTATATTAGGATCTACTTTAGACTGAGCTTCCTTAAGATCAATGATTTCTTGTCTTAAAATGATGTTTTCGTCACTGACTTCAATGATTTCTTGGTTGGCAAGTAGGAGGTCGTCTTCAACTGTACTAGTAGAGTGCTGAAGGCTACTCCCTACTTTGCTACTGGCAGTATCACTTTCATCAGATTCTGATTCATCACAAGATTGAAAGGATGTAGGAGATGATACCTCTTGGTGGATTTTAGCCATGCAGCATAGACCATCATCTACTATGAAAGCTTCATCGTGATCTGGTTCAGACGGGTAGCTAGATGAGGATGATGGTAACTCGTCTGAGTCAGAATCAGAGTCATCATTGGCCATCATTGCCTTCTTGCCACGATTGTATCTACTTTCCCTTCGTGCTTTTCGTTCTTCTCGATCATCAGTGCTTAGGTCTGGACATTCATATATGTAGTGACCTGGCTTTTCACAGTTATAGCACAAGAGATCATTAGTAGCCTTTTTAATAGGAGAGTTATTCCCTCGTTTATCACGTCTATCAGAACGTGTAATCTTCCTACCGTCAGACACTCTATCTTGTCTGTTACCTTTCGAGACTTCGTCTCTCCTTTCAGACGAGTTTCGGTCTCGTCTGGTCTCAGACGAGTTCTTAGAAGCAGACCCTCTATGCTCTCTATAGAACTTCTTATATCTTCCAAAACGTTTATTCAGTCTATCAAACTTTCTAACCATGAGGCTTACCTGATCCTTTAGACTAAGATCAGTATCTAACTCGTCTTTCACAGAAATAGACCTAGTCTTAGACTTCGACCTGTCTATCTTAGACGAACTAGTCTTAAAAGCAACGTTCTTAGAAACAGCATGTTCTCTGTCACTACTTACTATAGGCTCATCTTCGTCTAAATCAAACTCATGAGCCTTTAGAGTTTGAAACATGGTCTCTGCTGTCCACACATCTATATCTTGGGTATTCTTAACAAGCATTTTTACCATTTTCCATCGATTATCAAGGCTTTTGCGAATCCTAAGATTGATTTCACGTGGAGTATAAGATTTACCAAGGACTTCCAAGTCATTCATGATTTTGGTAAAACGAGTATCCAGCTGGTCTATTGTTTCACCAGCTTTCATATGAAATGATTCAAATCTTTGGACTGCTGTGGAAAACTTGCTTTCTTTGATTAGGGATGTCCCTTCACAAATGATAGCTAAGCGATCCCACATTTCTTTGGCAGTTTTACATTTTAACACTTTTCCCAGATACTCGTTGGGAAGAGTGTGTAAGATGTAATTCTTGGCCAAACTATCCAAATTATTCTGTCCCATTTCTTCTGAGGTTAGTTCTGGCCTTGGTTTCTTGACGAGAGTACCCACGGGTTGATCTTTGTCGAGGGCAGCAGTATTGGGGATCATGGTCACAATTGGACCTTCAGTGATGACGGAGATCATTAAGTCGTGAGTGGAACTGAAGATGGCTTCCATCCTTAGCTTCCAATAGTCATAATCTTGAACCTAGAACTTAGGTAGCTTGTTAGCACTTATTTCAAGAGACATTTTTAAACGAGTAGGTTAGTGCTAATCAGTTATATGATCAAGAAGCAGTCAGTTCAAGAGCAGGGAACAAGAAACAGATATATCAAGAATATTGATCAAGAATACGTAAGCAAATATAATCTTGGACCAAGACTTTCACCCAAGTCTTTGAGTTGGTTATCAAGAAACAGCAGTTCGTAAACTACTGCTCTGATACCACTTGTAGGTCCCTAAGTTGAGTTAATATCGAGGGAAGCTAAAGAAAATGTCTAGAGGGGGGTGAATAGACTTTTCTAAAATCTTTCAATATATCAGAATTACAATGTGCGGAATACGAAATTAACAATGAGCCCAATGAAAGTTTATACTCAACTTATTTCGAGAACTCTGTTCTATATATACTCAACTAGTCTTGTTCAGTTATGTATGTTTAACAAGTAAACAATTAATCAATTAAAACAATCAAAACAGTAAAGTAAATCAAACACAAGATTTATAGTGGTTCGACAACTTGTCTACATCCACTCTCACAAACCCAGTTGTGAAATTCTTATTAACTCTTCCAATCGAGTAATATGTTCTTGTAGCTTTAAGTCCCAAGAAATAAGACTTAGATCTTCTCGACAACACTACCAAGTGCCTCTTCAATCTAACTAGCTATTTTACAAGTAACTAGCAACTTGAAACAATAAACGAAAATAAAACTTCTCTTCGTTCAGTAGTAGCCTTCTTCAATCTTCACTTGTCTTGCGTAGCTTTACTTTCTGAACTTCAATCTCTGAGAGTAATTTCTTCAATAATGCCTTTTGTATGTAGTCGTATCCGTCTTTTATGAATGAATACCTTGGGGTATTTATAGACTTCTAATTTCAAGAACTTTCAGTTGTGTAACAACCTCTTCTTGAAAACTAACTTGTAACTGACTCTCTTTATCCTTTAACGCGTTTCTTCAGTTAATTAGTTATTCCTTAACTAACTCTTCAATCTTTATCTTTAACACGCTTCTGTAACTCACTTCAAGTTAACCTGTCTTGTTTCAGTCGCACCTGTCTTGTCCAGTAGTAGTAAACTGCGTCTTCTACTTGTCTTGTGCAGTAGACTTCTTCAGATTACAACATAGAACTAATCTAGTCCTATCATCTAATCCTAACAAGACTATTACATTACATTAAGCTTTATAAATCAGCTTAGTCATCTTAAGATTTATACAATGAATATGAACAAATATAAACAAAACATGAGCTTCTATACATCTTGAATAGCTCAATATAAAACCTATCAAGTATACAAAGTACTTATAAACTGTACTTGCCTTTTTCTTTCATACTTATCTTTTGAAACTATTACTTGTCTTTTGAACTTCTACTGATCTGTACAAGACGACTTCAACTTAACTAGACTAGGTCAGTCAACACTTAGAAAATATTCAAGTCTTCTTTTGGCTTATAAAAACTTCATCTTTTATCTTTTATCATCATTTAGAACTTGTTCTAGGATTCATATCCCAACAACTACACTTATTGAAAAGGTGAATGTTTTATCTCAAACAAGAGATAATCATTTATCCTTTGTGCAAGAAGATCTTCAAATGGGACCTATGGAAGATGTGCAATACATGGGTCAACAAGGATATCCATAAAATTTTCAAGGGAATCGACAATATCAAGGGCAACCACCATACCAAAATCGTGGTCAAGGATATCAAGCTCCTCCTCAAAACCGATTCCAATGGCAATCTTCATCATCTCAAGGACAAGGGGGACCATCCCCTCAATACCAAACTCCTCAAAACCCGAATTTTCGGAGGAATGAGAACTTGTCATATTCCAATCCTAAAGGTGTTATTCAATATCCTCCCGGATTTGATCCCGGGGCAAAACTTCCAAGGGGGGAATGTAAATCCTCCACGGATGAGCTTCTTGCACTCCTCATGAAGAGGATGGAGACGAGTGAGAAGAAATCTGAAGCAACCGACTCCATCCTTGCTCAAATCTTGAGTAATAAAAAATCGATGGAATTCCAAATGGGGCAATTGGCAACTTCAATCGGATCTCAACATACAAAAGGTAAATTGCCCTCAAATACCGAGGTAAACCCACGTGAACATTGCAATGCTATTACAATTGGAAGTGGTGAACAATATGGAAGCTCTTCAATGTCGATTAAATTGGAAGAGAATGAAGTGGTGAAGGCACAAGAAATGGAGGAAGAAAAAAAGAAGGAGGTAGAAAAAGTTGGGTTGCTCCAAGAATTCCAAAGTGGATAATTGCCAAAGATTTGAGAAAGAAGAGACTTGAGGTACCTTGTGATAAATGGGGGGTGCCCATTACATATGAGCCACTTCCATACCCGGGAAGATACATGAAGAAGATGGATGAAAAGTTTGGAAAGTTTTTGGATATCTTCAAGAAAATCCACATTGATCTTCCACTTTCGGATGCTTTAGAGCAAATACCTCATTACATGAAGTTTCTAAAGGATGCAATAGCAAACAAGAAGAAACTAGTGGATGATGAGAAGATCAATTTGACCGAGGAGTGTAGTGCTATCCTTCAACGAACCCCTCCCGAAAAGCTCAAGGATCCGGGTAGTTTCACTCTCCCATGTGAGATTGGTGATGGTCCCATGATGAAAGCTCTTTGTGATTTGGGAGCTAACATCAATTTGATGCCACTTTCAATCTTCAAGCGTTTGGGACTTGGAGAAGTAGTGCCCACATCAATTACTCTCCAATTAGCGGATCGTTCCATCACCCATCCTAAAGGGATCATTTAAGATGTATTGGTGAAGGTTGACAAGTTCATCATTCTGGCCGACTTCGTGGTGTTAGATATGAAAGAAGATGCAAATATCCCATTGATTCTTGGGAGGCCCTTTCTTGCCACGGGGGGAGCAAACATAAACTTAAGGAAAGGAGAGGTGACATTGGAGGTGAATGGAAAGAAGGTGATCTTTTCCAAGTATGGCTCAATTGAGAGTTCCCCAAGAAAAAAAGAATCTCACTCCGTCAAAGAACTCGACATTTGTGTGAAGGAGCCCTTACCAAAATTCCCATTGAACGATCCGGGAGATGATCAAGAAATGAAGTAAACACTCAAACTTGAGCAAAACTCAAGTTTGGGGGGGTTTGATGAGGAAGAAAAGTTTGGGGAGTTCCTTGAGGGTAGTGACGATGAAGAGGGAAGAAGAAAGAGTTCTAAAGAGAGAAAATTTGAATATGGCTTTGAAATTGGAGATACGGTGGTATGGTGCAAAGGAGTGATGGAGGTCCTTGGAAAGGTGAAGCTCAAAGAACGCAAGATGTTGGTCATGAAGAAATTGGCCTATGAAGGAGGCATTGCGTTGCAAGTTGTGGAGGACGAAGTGTTCATCACTGATGAGCACAATGTGAAGCACTATCATCTTCCATTCAAAGAAAGAGAAGTTTGAACTTGTTAAGTTCCGTCCGGCATAGGACATTAAACCTAGCGCTAAATGGGAGGCAACCCATTTTTACTTGCTTTCTTTCATTTCTTGTCCATTTTATTGCTTTTTTAGTTTAGTTTGATGTGTTTGTGAGTTTTGATGTTAGTTGGAGAAGCTTGGATCGAATGGACGATTTGAGATCGAAAGTGGAACTTTGTGCTTAGAAGAAGGTGTAGCTATAGCATTCGTAAGAGGTACGCTCACCCCAATTCTTAGGAATTGCATAGCAATTACTAAGTTTGGGGGGGGGGGGCAGTGGAATTTATATTTTTATTCATAATATTGATTGCTTAGCTACTCTTGTTTTTAATTGTTGGGATAGTGGCCCATGTGTGTATATTTGTATGGTTAGCACTTGGTGTCAATATCATTGCAAAAATATTTTTCCAAACTTTTAATTGCTTAGCAATGAAAAAGTTTGGGGGGGGGGGGGGTATGTTCGTTTTACATTTTCTATTGACACCAATGTGTACTCTTGTGTATGTGTGAAATTTGAGCTTTAATGATCATTGGGACACATTTGATAATGATGTGTTGTGAATTTGATTCCTTGAATGTGTACATGATTGGAATGAATCATCTTGTTACCTATGGATTTTTTGCATGCACAATGAGTTATGTGTGGTGATGATTGATGAATGTTTGAGTCTTGAATGAGCCGGTGAGAGTTGAACTTTGAACCGAGCATTAATACGGTTTATTTCATCTTTTGAGTGGATCAATTCATTGCTTGTTTTTCTAGAACTTGCCCAAGTTCTTGCTTGAGATCATGTTTGTGTGATACTTTGAGATATGATGTAGGCCATCTTTCTTATTACAAGTCACTTAGCCAAATTTTTCCCAATAACCAAAGTAATCTTCCGTAGTTAGCCCGTTTGAGCTTGATTTCACATTCTATTGGCAACCTACAATGTTTAACCACTTAGCTTTTCGAGCCTTTGATATCCAAATCTAGTGGAGAATAAAAAGAAAGTGGTAAAACATGTGTTTTAGTGTCTTTGGTTTGAAGAGAAAAATTAGCAAGGTTGTGAAAAGAGAAAAGAAACGAAAGTGAAAAGAAAAATTGAGAAAGAAAAGAGGGACAATGAGCCCCAAAAGCTCAAAAGAAAAGAAATTGGCTTAAAAGATGAGAAGATGAATGCATTTGAGGAACTTATATGAAAAGTGAGAATGAAGGTTGTAAACCTTAAGAGAACGAGCTTGAATTGTTGAATAACAACTTTCGTTCTCCACTAGACGAGTCACTTCTTCCATATTCATCATACCCCGTCCAAAGAGCCAATGTTACGTCCTTGGTTAAGACCTATTGATCTCATAGTTGAACATGTTTGTGAAAAGAAATTGCAATGCATGATTTGATTGATGAGTGCTTATTGTCCTTAATTTGTTTGAGTGTTTGAGAGAAACACTATATTTAGGGAGTTGAAATTGAACATTTTGATATTTTCATCACCATCACTTGTTGTTGTGTGTTGAGCATGTGTGGGTAATTAGTTGGATCTTCAATATTGAACTTGTGATCATATTTGAAAATGTATCTCGAGGAAGAAGAATTCATTTCATGTCATTTGATACGTGGGATCTTTCATTGATCATCTAGTTGTAAATTTCACCCTCATGTTGTAATTCTTTCGTTGCTCGAGGACGAGCAACACTTTAAGTTTGGGGGAGTTTATTCGGGTGGAATTTACACGATTTAGATTCATATTTGAAGCTCATTTGATGTTGATTTCATTGACTTATTGGTTGTTTATCATTGTTTTGGTCAAAATAAAAGAAAGGTAGTGTTTTGTCGATTTTGTAGGAAAAACGATGTATTTTGAAAGCAAAACACCGACCATACTACACTGTACTGAAGAGAGGATTGCACCAATGGATTCGTCTCGAAAACTGGAGTGGAATGAAAAAAAGAATCAAGTCAATCGGAGTTCGGAAGCTCGAGATATGAAGGGACGAAGACAGAGGACGAAATCTGGGGCCGAAGTATCCGCCCGACCGGGCGACCCGACCGGGCCGACCCGCCCGGCCAGTGATTTGCACCCACCTTTTTGATAAGTTCACCCCCTGTGCGTATTTTTGGCCAAAATCAACTTACGAAGTTTTAGCCCGGCCGGACCACTTTTCCCGCCTGGCCGGGCTACCTGTTCCAGCCCATTTCGCGCAAACAACTTGTTCGCCCGGCCACGCCACTTACCCACCCGACCGGGTGGACCCATTTTCGGGGTTTTTAGCCAATTTTCTCCATATTTCAAGGGCCTAATTACAAAATTAATTCAAGACTTCTACCCCAACTATAAATAGATCAAATTTGAGTTTTAAAAGTGAGTCTTACTCTTTTTTCAAGCAATTCCACACACACATTCACATAGTTGTAGGTGTTCTTCATTTTTAGTTTAGATTCTTCATTAGATTAGATAGAATAGTGGTTTTTACTTATAGTCAAGCTACGATTATCATCGAGCATCGTTTCTTACCTCGTATTGTAGCTACAATTCCATGATCAAGGTGATATTACTCTTTTGCAATTCAATTTGGTATTTTCTTAAATTCTCATTTCTATTGCTATTATACTATGAGTTTGATGATAATTGTTATTGTAGCCATGGGATTCTCTTTTAGAACCATGGGCTAAGCTCTTATTGCCTTGGTTGTGAATGTTTTGATGGGTGTTTAGTGTAATTATGGATTAATTGCATGATTAGCTTAGGATTTGGGTGTTTATGTTTCTAGTGTTGTAATTTTGATGATTCATTTGGTTGATCAACCCTAATAGCAAGCATGTTCGATTATGTTTATTGCAACGAGAGTTGGGTAGCATGATTGGGAGTGTGAGTGTGAGCTTTGATCAATTGAATAGAAGTTAATTAGTAACTAGCTCACCCGAGAGGGGGGTTAATGGCTAGACCGACAACCTTAGACACTAAACGAGTAGAGGTCGTCTAGGAGTTTGGTGAGAGGGCGTTTCATAAGCATTAGTAACCGTGTTGAAAGTGCTTATGAAACACTATCTTAGGGGATTATGGTATTTGGTTAGATCCTATAATTGCTAATCAATGCACGATGTTTACTTATGCCTTTCGAGGGGGTTTGCACACTTATGTGATAGCCTTTAGCTTGACCCAAATTTGTCGTAAAATCATGTAATTGGTTCACTAGTTCACTTAATTGCTCACAAAACGAAAACACCCGAGGCAATACACTTCTCTTGCACTTTCAATCGAATGTTAGATAGTTTGTTATTTCTTGTCATTAGTTGTAATTACGTTAGTTAATCTAGTTTAATACTTTTGTGCTTATTCCCGAAAAATCCAAACAACGTCATTTAGTTACTACAATAGCATGATAACTTGCAACTTTAGGGACTCATTTTCACTCAATTAAGTCCTTAGAACGAAATTCTACTTGGGACACTTATTTTACTACTAACGAACCCATACGCTTGTGGGGATCGTATAGTTGTAAAAGTACAAAAAAAATACGACCAAGTAAGGCTGCATCTGGAGCTAGAACTAGAGTTGTAGGGGGAACTGCACCTACCGGAGCATTCAAAGGCGGAGGGGGAACGCTCATCGCCAGTGCAAAGCATGTTTCTATTTGATCATCAAACATCCCCAACGATCGACCCATAGTGTTAGTTAGCTGTCGGAAGTAGTGGTTCATCCAGTTTACTAGGTTCGGGTCCGAAACAGCAGTGGAGGATACAGAGGCCTGCGATGCACACTGGGACGAACTGGACGACGCAGCTCTCACAGTGCGGCTCATCCGGTCAAGGCCAAGGATCCGTCTTCGATCAGCCGGGGCAACGTCAAGGTAAATCTGGTTAAGGTCAACCGGCGAGGGAGGGGGGAGCACTGGTCCCGGCTTGAGCAGAAGCCTGTGTCGTGACCTCTTCAATCTTCCTATTCACATTCAACTACATAATTAAAAAAATTAAATTAATACATGGTTTAATACATTTAATTAATTAAATATTAAAAAAACTGTTGGGAAAGTAATCCCAATACCCAATAAATAATAGTCCCCCAACAATGTGGTCCCCAACTCTTGTGGTCCCCAACTCCTTTGTGGGAAATTATTATGGGACCATATTCCCCATCTCCTTTGTGGGGAATTATTGACACTTGTGGGTTGTGGACCATCACGCTAGGAATCCTTTGTTTTTTTTTCTTAATCTCTAGAGTACCAATTTTTTTCTTCTCCTTTTATAAGAGAGAATCTATGTTTCTTCTCTTACAAGAAAGAAAAATTGACCGGTCAATTTATCTTGGAATAATATAGAAATAATCTCTTATTTCCATATATCTTTTTCCATAAATATCTCTCTCTAATTTCTTGCAACAAAATTAATCCTTATCTTTTAATTTCCTTAATTAATAGACTTTTATTGGGCTACTTGAGGGGCCTTTAGGAGAATTAGGATTGGACCTCCCAATGGGCCAAAAAATCAATATTGAGCCACAACATTTTTCCAGCCCATTAATATTAATTCATTCCACTATAGAATTAATATTGCACTATCCATCCTAACCCATATTACGAAATATGGCTCCCGGTTATTATTTCCCGTGTTTAAGATTCAATGTCCATCAATTAATTTAAGCTACTGAATGCTTTAATTAATTAATATCTTTTATTCCTCGGAGTAAAGACAGCTCAACATTATTATCATACCGGAAATAAATTCCACTGATCAGATTTGATATGATAAACCTTCTGAGCCCACCAAGGGGACATAATCAACTTGACACTCCAAGACACGATTCTCCGTATTAATTTTGGCAATCTGTCCTGTAATTAATAATATTGCCCAAAATACAAAGTATTGAATCAAATTGATTCTTTACCCATAATAAATCAAAGCAATACTTCTTAACTACAGACAATCCCATTTAAGTGACAGAGATTAAGAAATCAACAACCACTGAGGTCTAATTCTTCATTCCTTAAGTTAGTCTAGAAGAATTACCTCTCTGTAGGTCCTATTCAGCACATCATAATGCACTAGTGTAATCTCTTTGTCAAGATAAACCAATCCGAGCCTTACACCTCAACTTCTACCAATGGATTGTTCAATTCCATCTAAGTTGTGAATCAATTGTACTTATATACAAGGAACTGACAATGTGATCTTTTGTGATCTTCTACACACCACATTGTCTACAATGTAAAATACATCTGAACGTTTATGCAATAAATAATTAACATTCATTATATTTAAAGCAACCAGTGATAAAAATATTATTCTTATTTATAAGTGAAAGAATCAGTTTGTATACATAAGTAGCACTAAAAGCATACTTGCCAGTATAACCCTGACAATCTCCCACTTATACTCAAAGTCTGCTTTTAAGTATACTACAGCACGTCCATGTTCTACATGTCCTATTAAATTCTCCCACTTATACTCAAAGCAGCTTGGCAACGCACTTGACCCCCATTCCTTCCACATGTCTCTCGAATGTACTCTGAGGCAGACCTTTTGTGAAAAGATCAGCTAGGTTGTCTTCTGATGCGATCTTTGCCACCACTATGTCTCCTCTCTTAACGATTTCTCGTATAAGATGGTATTTCCTTTCAATGTGTTTGCTTGCCTTGTGGGCTCTTGGTTCCCTTGAATTTGCAACTGCTCCAGCATTATCGCAATAAATAGTGATACTGCTGGGAAAATTCAGAATCACATCCAAGTCCACTAAGAAGTTCTTAAGCCAAACCGCTTCTTTCGCTGCTTCACAAGCAGCTACATATTCAGCTTCCATGGTAGAATCAGCGATGCATTTCTGCTTCACACTTCTCCATGTCATGGCTCCACCCCCCAAACAAAACACACTACCCGAGGTAGATTTTCTAGAATCCATGTCTGATTGGAAATCTGAGTCCGTATAACCCACAGGGAACAGACTGTCTGACTGATAAACTAACATTCTATCTCGAGTTCTTTTTAGATACTTGAGAATGTTTTTAACTGCATTCCAATGTTCTTTCCCTGGGTTACTTTGATATCTTGCTACCATGCCTACAGCAAAACAAATATTCGGTCTCGTGCACAGCATTGCATACATGAGGCTTCCAACTGCCGACACATATGGAATGTTTCTCATCTCATCCATCTCCTTTTGTGTCTTAGGACACATCTCTTTAGATAGATGAATTCCATGTCTGAAAGGAACAAATCCTTTCTTGGAATTTTGCATGCTGAATCGTTTCAAAATAGTGTCTATGTATGAGGTTTGGGATAAACATATCATCCTTTTCTGGCGATCTCGAGTAATCTTAATCCCTAGGATGTGACCAGCTTCTCCTAAATCCTTCATATCAAACTGTTTTGACAACCATACCCTCACGTCTGTCAACACCTTTTTATTGTTTCCAATAAGCAGAATGTCGTCTACGTATAATACTAAGAATACCAAGGCAGTTCCGATACACTTCTTATAGACACAACTCTCAAACTCATTTTGATCAAATCCATAGGATTGTATCACCTGATCAAAACATTGATTCCAAGCTCGCGATGCTTGCTTAAGTCCATATATTGACCTTTTAAGCTTGCATACAAGATTCTCTTGGCCTTTTTGAATGAAGCCTTCGGGTTGGCGCATGTAGATTTCTTGTTCAAGACTTCCATTTAGGAAAGCTGTCTTGACATCCATTTGCCAGATCTCAAAGTCTAGGTGAGCTGCAATCGACAAGAGAATACAGATAGACTTAAGCATAGCTACAGGCAAAAAGGTCTCCTCATAATCGATTCCCTCTTTTTGAGTAAATCCTTTTGCCACTAGTCTAGCTTTGAAGGTTTCAACCTTCCCATCTGATCCTCTTTTTCTCTTGTAGACCCACTTGCATCCAATAGGCTTTATGCCTTTGGGTGGTTCCACAAGCTCCCACACTTTGTTATGATCCATAGACCCCATTTTTACTTCCATTGCAGTTTGCCAAGAATCTGCATCCTTGTCTTGGATTGCCTCATCGTACGTCCAGGGGTCAGATTCATCCTCTCCGGGGACCAAGTCCGAAGACTCTCCCACGAACATGAATCCCTCAGGTTGTCTCACAACCCTCCCACTACGACGAGGTTCCGGTTGTGTTTGTGTATCTCTTGGTACATTTACTTGTACACTTGGTATAGGAGTTGGCCCTCTTAATTCTTTTAAGGTAATCTCACTCTTGGGCTTTCTATTACTCATATAGTTTTCTTCCAAGAATCTAGAATGTGTGCTTATCACAATTCGCTGATCCTTTGGACTATAGAATAAACCCCCTTTCGTTCCTCTAGGATATCCTACAAACAACCATAATTCTGAACGAGGGTCTAACTTTCCAGCTTCCTTGTCCAACACGAATGCAGGACACCCCTAAATTCTTATGTGTTTTAGACTAGGCTTTCGCCCGGTCCACAATTCAGTAGGGGTTTTAGGAACTGATTTGGAAGGTACCAAATTCAGAATGTAAGTCGCTGTTTCCAAGGCATAACCCCAAAACGACTTAGGTAAATCTGAATAACTCATCATAGATCTGACCATCTCTAAAAGAGTTCGATTTCATCGCTCTACAACCCCATTTTGTTGGGGGGTTCCGGGTGTAGTTAATTGGGCTACAATCCCTTCACCTGATAAGTAGCCCAAAAATTCATTGCTGAGGTATTCGCCTCCACGATCTGATCGTAGAAACTTGATACTCTTTTCCCTATGCTTTTCTGCTTCAGCCTTAAACTCTTTGAATTTATCAAAGGTCTCAGACTTATGCCGCATTAGATAGATGTATCCATATCTTGAGTAATCATCGATAAAAGTAACGAAATACTCAAAACCACCTTTTGCTTGAATTGACATTGGTCCACATACATCAGTATGAACGAGTTCCAACACTTCGCTAGCTCTATTCCCCTTTGCCCCAAAAGCTCTTTTGGTCATTTTACCCTCTAAACATGATTCACAGGTTGGAAACGGCTCAACCTGGAGTGATTCCAATGAGCCGTCATTCACCAACCTTTGAATCCTTCTTAGATTAATATGACCAAGTCTAAGATGCCACAGAAGTGTTTCGTTCATGTCTGAAGAATGCTTTCTTTTCTTAGAAATAGTCGATGTGTTATACGATTCATTTTGTGTGGAATGTGCACAATTAATAGTATAAATATTATTCACCAATGCTCCCGAACAGATAATCTCGTCATTACGAAAAATAACGACATTCTTATTAAAAGAAACTGAATATCCATCCAAAAATAGTTTAGAAACTGAAATCAAATTCTTTCTAAAACTTGGAACATAAAGAACGTCTTCTAAAACTAAAATTCTATCTCTAAAAGATAGTTGCACATCTCCCACTGCAACAGTCGCCACTTTCGTAGCATTGCCCATGGTGATGATGATCTCACTCCCACTAAGTTGTCGGGTTAGCTTGAACCCCTGAAAATTGAAATAAACATGATCAGTGGCTCCCGTATCCACCACCCACGAATGGGAAGAATACACCGCTAAACAAGTTTCAATTACTAGTGCGTGAGAATTACCTTGCTTACCAGCCTTCTTAGGCTTGGTACAGGCTGACTTCCAATGTCCTTTCAGACCGCAACTAAAGCACTTTCCCTTAGTGGTCTTTTTCTTGACACCTCCCTCAATTGGTATATTTTCCTTATTATTAGCTTGTTTCTGGCCATTTGCCTTCTTCTTCTTCTTTCCACCTTTCGGTGCAGAATTAGAAGATGAACGTTTGTTAAGGAAACCCATCATTTTAAGAACGTGATCCCTCACAGGCGTTCCCTCGACCATTTTCTATGATAACATATCTATCATGGTCATTTGTCTAGCCGTACGATTCTGATGAGCAAAAAGTTCCTTAAGGTTCATCATAATAGCTGAAGCGGATTACATGTTCTGGTGTTGGTGTTGCAACACATCTGACATTGAAGCCAAGATGGTACACCTAGCCATTTCATCGGATCTCATCCACTCCTTATGATATTCCTTATCTTCTTGGTTCGTCTCATCCGTAGGGGCAGGGGGTTTAGGTTCATCAAGGACCCACTTATGCTGTTGTGCAGTCAAGACTATAAATAAATGTCTTTTCCAATCCACATAATTCTCTCCTTCCAATTTATTTTCTTTAAGTATACTAAACAATGCGTTAAAAGGAGACGACATTCTGAACTGAGAATAAAATATACAATTTGTATTAATATCCTATTAACATAAAAATTATCACATAATTTGATCACATGTACTATATCAAAAAACCTCAAAAAACGATATAAACATGCATCAGCCAACATCTTAAAACCAATTTAAGCAAGTCACGATGAGTGTGAACGTTTACTTAAATACATTTAAGCAGGTTACAAACAAAACAGTTACAAACCTTTAATTCAAAATTAATAGTTGGCTTTAACCTGGCCATATAAAATTGACAGGGACTCCGATGGGAAGTTAATATATCAATTTTATACCTAAGTAATAACCATAATTAAATACATGACTATTATTTCGTTTTGAATAAGCCACTTGATGGGAGGGTCATACCGCCACTAGTAATAATCCACAATCATCCTTAAATGAATTTATTTATGTGAACTTATCCTTTGGCCTATCCGATAGGGAGAGAGGCGCTTGCCAATGCGTAGCCAAAAGACTTCACAAATAAATAAATTATGGAGGCCATTTAATCAATTTATTATCTTAAATAAATTTGATTAAAAAAACATACTTAGTAATTTTTAAACTTGAGGTTTTTCACGAATCCTCATGCAAAATTAACAAATAATCATAGCATAATAACAAAACAAAATTAAACACAAATTAGGCAGACACGTCCAATTATCATGGTTTAATTTTCTCGTTTTGAAGAAACAAGAAATTCGTACTCCCACGGCCGCAACAAAAAAAATCACGCCACGCCCACAACCGGCCCGTGTGGCTTGGTCGTCCGGGTGCGCCTCTGATTCTTTAATCCGTCCAACGGTCTTCGTCTTTGATCCGTTACAATTTATTTACAAAAAATAAATCTAACATCTAGACTAGTCTATTACAAATTAAATAATCTAATCTACCCGTGGATTTTCTCACGGGAAAAACAAATCTGACCGAATCAGATTAAAAACCACATTCAAACAACATAAATTAAAACATACATTAAAACCATGATAATTGGATACCTGCAAAAAAAGATCTAAAAATTCTACAATCCAAATATCAATTTAATGTAAATAAATTTAAATTCTAATTTAAATTACAGAGCCCAAAACCTTGGCTCTGATACCATCTGTTGGGAAAGTAATCCCAATACCCAATAATAGTCCCCCAACAATGTGGTCCCCAACTCTTGTGGTCCCCAACTCCTTTGTGGGAAATTATTATGGGACCACATTCCCCATCTCCTTCGTGGGGAATTCTTGACACTTGTGGGTTATGGACCATCACGCTAGGAATCCTTTGTTTTTTTTTTTCTTAATCTCTAGAGTACCAATTTTTTTCTTCTACTTTTATAAGAGAGAATCTATGTTTCTTCTCTTACAAGAAAGAAAAATTGACCGTTCAATTTATCTTGGAATAATATAGAAATAATCTCTTATTTCCATATATCTTTTTCCATAAATATCTCTCTCTAATTTCTTGCAACAAAATTAATCCTTATCTTTTAATTTCCTTAATTAATAGACTTTTATTGGGCTACTTGAGGGGCCTTTAGGAGAATTAGGATTGGACCTCCCAATGGGCCAAAAAATCAATATTGAGCCACAACATTTTTCCAGCCCATTAATATTAATTCATTCCACTATAGAATTAATATTGCACTATCCATCCTAACCCATATTACGAAATATGGCTCCCGGTTATTATTTCCCGTGTTTAAGATTCAATGTCCATCAATTAATTTAAGCTACTGAATGCTTTAATTAATTAATATCTTTTATTCCTCGGAGTAAGGACAGCTCAACATTATTATCATACCGGAAATAAATTCCACTGATCAGATTTGATATGATAAACCTTCTGAGCCCACCAAGGGGACATAATCAACTTGACACTCCAAGACACGATTCTCCGTATTAATTTTGGCAATCTGTCCTGTAATTAATAATATTGCCCAAAATACAAAGTATTGAATCAAATTGATTCTTTACCCATAATAAATCAAAGCAATATTTCTTAACTATAGACAATCTCAGTTAAGTGACAGAGATTAAGAAATCAACAACCACTGAGATCTAATTCTTCATTCCTTAAGTCAGTCTAGAAGAATTACCTCTCTGTAGGTCCTATTCAGCACATCATAATGCACTAGTGTAATCTCTTGGTCAAGATAAATCAATCCGAGCCTTACACCTCAACTTCTACCAATGGATTGTTCAATTCCATCTAAGTTGTGAATCAATTGTACTTATATACAAGGAACTGACAATGTGATCTTCTGTGATCTTCTACACACCACATTGTCTACAATGTAAAATACATCTGAACGTTTATGCAATAAATAATTAACATTCATTATATTTAAAGCAACTAGTGATAAAAATATTATTCTCATTTATAAGTGCAAGAATCAGTTTGTATACATAAGTAGCACTAAAAGCATACTTGCCAGTATAACCCTAGCAAAAACATCACAATTTAATTAAACTTATCTGAAGCTGACTTGGTTCGTATTTTTGCACATTTTTTACAACTATACGATCCCCACAAGCGTATGGGTTCGTTAGTAGTAAGATAAGTATACCAAGTAGAATTTCGTTCCAAGGACTTAATTAAGTGAGAATGAGTCCCTAAAGTTGCAAGTTATCATGCTATTGTAGTAACTAAATGATGTTGTTTGGATTTTCGGGAATAAGCACAAAAGTATTAAACTAGATTACCTAAAATAATAAGAACTAGTGACAAGAAATAACAATCTATCTAACTTTCTTTTGGAAAGTGCAGGGGAAGGGTATTGCCTCGGGTGTTTCCGTTTTGTGAGCAATTAAGTGAACTAGTGAATCAATTACATGAATTTACTACGAATTTGGGTCAAGTTAAAGGCTATCAAATATGTGTGCAAACCCTCTCGAAAGGCATAGGTAAACATCGTGCATTGATTAGCAATTATAGGATCTAACCAAATACCATAAGCCCCTAAGATAGTGTTTCATAAGCACTTTCAACACGGTTACTAATGCCTATGAAACGCCCTCTCACCAAACTCCTAGACGACCTCTACTCGTTTAGTGTCTAAGGTTGTCGGTTTAACCATTAACCCCCTCTCGGGTTAGCTAATTACTAATTAACTTCTATTCAATTGACCAAAGCTCACACTCACACTCCCAATCATGAAACCCAACTCTCGTTGCAATAAACATAATCGAACATGCTTGCTAATAGGGTTGATCAACCAAATGAATCATCAAAGTACAACCCTAGAAACCTAAACACCCAAATTATAAGCTAATCATGCAATTAATCCACAATTACATTAAATTCTCATCAAAACATCCACACCCAAGGCAATTGAGGATTAGCCCATGGTTCTTTGAGAGAATCCCATGGCTATAACAATAAGTAACATCAAACTCATGGTGAAATAGCAATAGAAATGAGAATTTAAGAAAATACCAAATTGAATTGCAAAATAGAGTAATATCACCTTGATCATGAAATTGTAGCTACAATATGATGAAATAAGCAAAGCCCACTTACAATCCTTGATTGAAAATGCCAAATTAACTAAACTCTAAGCTAATCTATGGAAAACTAGAAGAAAACTATCTCAAAACCTATCACTATGTGTTACTATGTGTAGAGTCTTCTCAAATGTGTGTAATCCCCTTTCAAAAACGAACTTTGGGCCTTATACTCTTCCAAAAGTGCTGAACACGTGCCCATAAGTCGAAACACGTTTTAGGCGAAAATAGAAGGTCACACGGCCGGATCATGCAGCTCGGCCGAGTCGGGCACTTCTAAAAGCGTGTAATGCGTTTTGTTCACTCCGCAGCTCGGCCGAGTCGGGCCTTAGAATATTTTTCCACTTCTTCAGGCAACTCGGCCGGATGGCGTAGCTCGGCCGAGTTGAGAATCATTCCAGATTCTGGATTGTAATTCCACTCGGCCGAGTTGTGGAGCTCGACCGAGTCATGCCTTAAACATTTCTTGACAATTCTTCAGGCCACTCGGCCGGATGGTGTAGCTCGGCCGAGTTGCCCCGACTTTCAGATTCTGCCTTAGACCTGCCACTCGGCTGAGTTGCGGGGCTCGGCCGAGTTGTCCAACCTTTCCATTCGGCCGAATGGTGGAGCTCGGCCGAGTTACAAGATGTTCCAGATTCTTGACTCTTTTTTCACTCGACCGAGTTGTCTAACTCGGCCGAGTTGCCTCTTCCATCTTCTTTTGTGCACCATTTCCAATCTGTGGCTCTGATTGGCTCGATTCTTCTTGCATATGAGCTCTCTCTTCATCTTCTTTCATCTGACATTTTCCTCAGATTGATTCCTTCGTGTGATTTGCTTCAAAACTCATAGTTTTTTCCCTAAAAACAATGCAAATTAATCATGTATCAATAATTCGATAAACAAACTACTTTTACATAACTTTTGCAATCTTTATATGACAATTCAAGCATATTCACACTATAAATTCATGCAATCTCACCACAAATCAGAAGCTCGGTAGTGCGCCCATATGTGGACGTCTGCGTATCTGGATCAAACGGATGAAGAAGGTTCAACCGATCAACGTGTGTGGGTTCACGCCCAAGATCCCGCTCCTATTTCGTACCAAGTGAGCATATAAAAATTATTTTATATAATATAATATAAATAATTGAAATAAATTTAGTGAACACTTACTAGAGCAATTGAGTGCTCATACGCGGATTGGGACCCCCCCCCCCCCCGATGCCTTGACATCCCACCTCCCACATCAGTTGTACGGTTGGCTCGAGCAGTATTACACTTCTACACGTACTCCGGGCTACTCCAATACGTACGTGGTCAACGTGTTCCACACGTTAACTCCATTTTCGTCCACACCCAACGTCTGCACCTTGCCACGACGACGTCAAGCCGTCCTCCAGGTGTACATTACCTCATTATACCTAGATTTACATGAAGCGGCCCAGTGCGTGTGAATATCGTCGTCCGAGAAGTACTCCCTATGCCAATTATAAGCATGTTTCTGCACATATTCATTCACCATATTTATCAAATAATATATATAATAAACTGTTTATTTATATTTAATTGAATGCGCTCAAATACCTGGAATTCCTCCCAATATTCATCCTTTTTCGTAGGCGGCACCTTCAGCCAAGAGTAGGCATTCACAGCAATCTTGCACTTAACAATCGAATCAGTGCAAATCTTTGACACCTCGTTGCCAGGCAAGACATTATATATTAAGAAACAAACACATTATAAATTAAAAAAAACTATAAAAATTAATGCTATTAAATATTGTTAAACCTTAAAATTGTTTAATTAATTACTTACTGTCCTCGATCAATCTATACGTTCAGTCTGATTTCTCGGGATGCCCGTATGGGATGTTGACGAGCTGCCGTAGAACGAATGGTGACGTCCTAGGAGCCGGCATCAAAGTAGGCTCAGGCCTAAGTGAGCCTTTCGAACGCCTAGGTCGAGATCCTGAGACCCCACTAGCATCTTGACTCATCTATTTTAATAAATAAAATTTAACAGTATAATAAATTAATCAATAATTAATATAGTAATGAAATCAATAATTTCCTAATTTAATTAATAACATTTTAGTAATTTAAGTCAATAATTTCCTAATTTAATCAATAACAAATTACGTTACTAATGAAATCAATAATTTACCAAACTAATTAATAATGACTTAATTTAAACAATAACAATAATTACTATATTAATCAAACAACACCCCTACTTATAACAATAATTAATAATTTAATCAACCATAATAACCTAGTTTAATTATCAAAACTAACTAACAAGTATCAATTATATATTAATTAAATAAACAAAATATATAATAAACTAACGTAAAAAAACAATGAATTTATCAAGAACTACACTATATATAACACGAACAATTAATTAATTACAATTAACCAATAAAAAACATATAATCCACGTACTAACATATATTTGAATTAATTATACATATTCATCAACTATGTACACGCAATTTTATAATAATTAACATACAATTTATAATAATTCAATAACAATTTTATAATAATTAACATGCAATAATACAATAACTTAATTAAAATTAATTAAGAATTTATAAAACGTACCGTTTAAATTAAAGAAAACTGGGGTAGATGATCGTTATGCTCTTTGTCGTTCAATCCACGCACAAGTAAATCCAATCCACGCACGAGACCACCACGAACAGAGGAGAGGAAAGTGAATTTTATTTTCCTTCTTGAGGAAACTGCCAAAGGCAGTTCTTATAAAAAAAAAATCGCTACCAACGGATAATTTTGTCGGTAGCGCGCGAATGTTTAATTCACACGTCTTTTCATTGGTATCCGAGACGGTGGGTCAAAGAGGGTCAGCTACCGACGGATTATTTCGTCGGTAGACGCAATTTGAACGACCGACGGAAAATTTCGTCGGGAAGCAGGCCTAAAACAGCACCGTTTACCTATCAAACTGAATTCAGTCAGGACTTCCCGACGGATGATGAAATCCGTCGGAAGTCAGTCGATTCCAATATTCCGTCGGAGATCCGTCGGGACGGCCGACGAAATGGATTCCGTCGGAAAATCCCGCATTTTTTTTGTAGTGACAACTGATTTATTAGGATATCAATAGTATCTTTGAATTTTAATTATAAGACAATCTCCATATTATCAATTGTAAGCAGACAATTCCCATATACTTCATTTATTTTTCCTTTCGGTTATTGTTGTTTTTGTTTTTTTGTTTTTAAATCGGTTATTAATGTAGTTATTGAAATTATAACATTGGCAAATTAAATAATAAAAAAATTATATTATAAAATCAAGATTGCACCTATCACAATAACTAAATTTGATTCGAAAAATATGTTGTATACATGACTTTCTAGAGTTTGTATTTCCAATAAATAATTTCAATTACACAATAAAATCATAACAAAAAATAGAGTAACATTATAAAAGTTGAATTGCATTTCAACTCCTTCCTTTGGTGAAGTCTATATAATTCTTATCGAATTATATTGAGTAAGGTGTAAAAAGCGAATCTAGCATAACCAAATTAATGCAAACTCCAAGTTTGTGTAATTCAATTAAATAATAACTTTTAATTATCTCCATTGATTAAATCCAACCAAATTGGACTTCCATCTGTTGGAGTCGAGCCGATTTTCGTGCTCCAAAAAGAAAGATGTTGGCTCATATCATTTTTCAGCTCTTTATGTTGAACCTTTGTACTACCTCTAAAATTCTCAAGTAAGTTACTTTCCAAACACATTTAGATTTTTCATTTTAATTTAATAAGAGATTTTATGTGATTTTAAAAACTTTATAGATTATTATTATTATCTCTCAAGATTTTATGCATGATATATTTAAAATAAATTAATATATAAATACGAAATAATTATGTCATATGAATATACATAGTGATGTAGATAAATATGTCGCTCTTGGAAAAGTCGACACGTGGAAGTGTGATAAATTGCGATGATCTTGGTTAGGTCGATAAACTTGAAGGGAAGATTAATACACCCCTGGGCTGATTGGGCCTTTAGCCCACATTCGAAGGATTATATCATTTGGGCCTAAGGATAGGGCCCAAAAGGGGAACGTACATCATGGCTTATCCTTTCTTAACTTAGTCAAAAGAAGGAGTCAATATAGGAAGAGGCCAGGTATCTAGGAACTGGGACCAAGTTTTCAGCCGAGTTTATAGGGGCAGGCAAGTAAAAATAGGGAGAACGAGTCTTTCCCTCTCCGGAGAAAGCGGCCAGGTATATAAGCAAGTTATTTCTATATTGTTAGTACGTTTTTAACACAATATACACACTCTCACGAAAAAGATACACTGAATTACGAAGAAACGCCATATTATTCACCGGAATTTCCCTAAAGATACAGGGGAATTCCTCTTTGATTCTCCAAAAGATCGATTCTGACTTGAGCCTCGGAGCTTCTACACCGGAGCCCCCCTCCGGCGTACTTTTGCAGGTCATTTTCGAATTCTCAAGGAGATTTACGTGAAGATTGCCAAGGACAAACGAGTGATTCAATTCGTGATTAGCAGTCCTCGCAGAGGAACGACTGATATCTAAAGGCGTTCTTTTTCGACGCATCAACTGGCGCCGTCTGTGGGAACATTTCTAGCTAAGGCGTGAGAAACGTTCCATATTAAATGGGTGGAGAGCAGGATCCGACGAAGCAGACTAAGGAAAAGGGAGATTCCACTCCCCTTCCCTTTCCTCCGCCCCCACCAGGTTTTCCTGTGAACAGAAATCTGGGGAAACAACCTGTAAATCCTACAGTGGAGGATATCCCTCCCGCCCAGGAGGGGAACACGGCGGGTACTTTGGAAGCTTCGGGAAGTGGTACGAATAAGGACACTCCACAACCCAATGCTCAACCGGAACTCTTTACTATCTCTCAAGACCAATTGGATGTGATGATAGAGCAAGCAGTGGAAAGAATAATTACATCTCGTGGACTTCGCCCTCCTGGACCTATTCCACCAGCTAATGAAAGAACGAAGCAGCATCCCCCGGAACATGTCATCGATTCGGCTCCGGTCCCTTCCAAGAATGAAGGCTTCCCCCAGAATCAGGAAGAAAAAGTGCCTTCTCAAGCCGAGAGAAGCGTCCTTGATCGCCCTCCCAGAAGGAATATGGAGAGGACCCCTGGGGATACCACTCTGGATGCGGGGATAGGAGAAAGTACAGACGACACTTACCAGGGAGCGGTTAGTGACCAAATACAGGCTTTACGAAGAGAAATGAAAGACATGCAGAAGCATATGACTGACAACGTAAGTAAACCTTCTTACGTTACTGGTTATCAATTTTCATCCAATATTTTACAAGATGAACTGCCTCCTAATTTTAAATCTTTAAATTTCGAATATGATGGCACCACGGACCCGTACGAGCATTTGATGAGGTTCGAGAATGCCGCCCTATTGCACTGATACGGAGAGGGCGTCAAGTGTAGAGTATTTCTGACTACCTTATCTAAAGCGGCACAGCAATGGTTCACCCAGCTAGGGCCGGATACTATCCATTCATGGTCGGAGTTCAGTGAACTATTCTTACACCAATTTGCCAGCGCTAGGAGACAACCTAGGGCCACCCTCACCTTGTTTAACATGCGACAAGGGGAGAATGAGAGTCTTCGGGCTTTCTTGAAAAGATTCAACCAAGCGGCCTTAGAGGCACCAACAGCTTCTTCGGAGGTCAAAATCAATGCTCTCACTAATGGGCTAAGGGACGGAGACCTGTTTACGTCTCTAGCCAAGAAGCCAGTAGGGACCTTTGACGAATTACTAAGGAGAGCAGAGAAATACCTCACCCTGGAAGAGGTGAGGAAAGCTAAGCGATCGGAGACCAAGAC
The DNA here is from genome assembly GCA_963675135.1 of Galeopsis tetrahit. NCBI lineage: Eukaryota > Viridiplantae > Streptophyta > Magnoliopsida > Lamiales > Lamiaceae > Galeopsis > Galeopsis tetrahit. The sequence continues at coordinate 47,073,436 of OY776126.1, read as the reverse complement.
AATAGTGGGTAATGGAGAACGAAGAAGGGATATAGTGCCAAGGAGGCCCAGTCCAGAAAGACACCGGAATGCGAGGGGGCTGGGAAATGTAAAAGGAGAGGAAGCTGCGCCCTGGAACTCTAGGGGAAGGATGAGGAGATATACCCCTCTGAGGATCGAGCCGGCGAAGGTTTTAGAAGTGGCAGGGGACCATCCCGATATGAAGTTCCCCTATTCACGAAACAGGGGCCCTCAGAATCCCAAGTCAGACAGATTTTATAGATTCCATAATGACTATGGACACGACACGAACCAATGCTGGCACCTGAAAGACGAAATAGAAAGAATGATTCAAGCAGGCCACCTAAAGGAATTTATTTTCAGGGATCGACAAGGTCCCAGAGGGCAGAAGAGAAAAGACCCTGAAGGCAAACCAGAGGATAATAGAAGAGAACAGAGGAAGAGCACGGAGGATCAACCACCCCCTCCCCAAAAGAGGGGAACTATTCACATGACCATGGGTGGCCCTGATGACGGGGATTCCTTTAGACAGAGGAAGCAAAGCGTCAGGTCATTGAAGAGTGGAAGGAACATGGAATGTCGTGAGATAGGAAAGATGACAGCAGCTCCCAGTATTCATTTTGGGCCAGAAGACATTGGAGAACCCAGAGAAATCCATAATGATGCCTTAGTCATTACCATGGATATAGCAGGATATGATGTGGCCAGGATCTTTGTAGACACGGGGAGCTCCGCTGATATCATGTTCCTATAGTGTTTTAAGAAGATGGAATTAAACATAAAACTCAGGCCAGTGGAGACAGCCCTCTATGGATTTTCAGGGGGTGCCATTCAACCCCTTGGTTCAGCGTTATTACAGGTAGGGTTAGGAACCGCTCCTAACCGACGCGTGCAAGTGATAGAGTTTTTGATAGTGGATGTCCCATCTTCATATAATGTGGTGATGGAAAGACCAAGTTTGAATATCTTTCAGGCCGTGATTTCCACCCTCCACATGAAGATGAAATTCCCTGCCTCGGGAGGTGTGGGAGAGATACGTGGAGACCAGTACCAGGTAAGGAAATGTTACGTCGAATCAGTTAAGATAGCGGACAATGCCATGGTCCGAGGGATGGAGAGATTCAAGGGCGAAGACCCTGAATGGAAGAAACAGAGAGTGGGTGAGCTGGTGCAAGAGCAACCCAAAGTGAAAGCAGATGAGGAATTAATGAACATTGAGCTTTACCCAGGAAAGGAGGGATTCACGACCAGGATAGGTACACACATGAGCCCTGAACTTCAAGAAAAGATGGTACTTACCCTTCAGGAGAATGCGGATATCTTCGCCTTCACCTCAACAGATATGACTGGTATCCCTCCAGAAATAGCGATGCATTACCTTAATGTAGATCCCAAATCTAGGCCAGTAAAGCAAAAATTAAGGAACTTTGGTAAGGAGAAAAACCTCATTGTGAAAGAGGAGATTGATAAGCTGTTAAGTGCAGGGCATGTGAAGAGGGTGCAGTTCCCTGAGTGGTTGTCAAATGCAGTGCTAGTATCTAAAGGAGCTGGCAAGTGGAGAATGTGTATTGACTTTAGAGATCTGAACAAAGCGTGCCCCAAGGCTCACTATCCCCTGCCCCGAATCGACCAATTGGTAGATGCCACGCCTGGGTTTGAATTACTCAGCATGATGGACGCATATCAAGGGTACCACCAAATCCAGTTGAACCCCCTTGATATACCAAAGGTATACTTTATAGCGACATGTGGTACTTTCGGTTATGTAAGTATGTGTTGCGTCGAAAAAGAACGCCTCTGGATATCAATCGTTCATTTACGAGCACTGTTAATCACGAGTTTGAATCACTCGTTCGTCCTTGACAATCTTCACGTAAATCTCCTTGAGAATCCGAAAATAACCTGCAAAAGCACACCGGAGGGGTGCTCCGGCGCGGAAGCTCCGACGCTCAAGTCAGAATCGTTCTTTAGGAGAATCAAAGAGGAATTTCCCTGTAATTTCTAGGGAAATTCCAGTGCATAATCTGGTGTATCTTCTCAATTTAGTGTATATTTCGTAAGAATGTATATATTATGTAAAACGTAAATAAGAATATGGAGGAAATTTGTTTATATACCTGGCCTTCCTCTCTGGAGAGAGAAAGACTCGTTCTCCCTATATCTTCGACCCATTCCCTAAAGAATCGGTCTCACTCTCCCTGGAGACTTCGTTCTTCAGCATATCCGCCCCTATCTTCGTGGGTTGACCCACTCATTTGACTTGGCTAGAAAAGATTAACAACTCATCTCCTATTTGGGCCGGATCCTTCCAGGCCCAAGGGCTATTAATCTTTCCAAATATGGGCTAAAGGCCCAATCACCCTGATTTCTCTAATTTCCCTGCTTAAGCCCAGGGGTATATTAATCCTATTTCTTCGGTGTATTGACCTAATCACAACTATCATAATTTATCCCGTTTCCACGTGTCGACTTTTCCAAGAGCGACATATTTATCTACATCAACCACTCCCCCCTACTCTCGTAAAAGTTCTCGTAATTTTATGAGAGTAGGAAGATAAGATAAGATGAATTAAGCGGAATGTTCCCTTGCCCTGGTCAACATCATTTTTCAATTTCAGGAATGTTGGTTCTTGGTGGAGTATAACACAAGTGTATGGGGGGGGGGGGAATGCACTTGTGTATGCAAATTCTTTCTTTTTTACAAAATTGTCTTATCAGGCAAGTTGTCTCACAACTGGCCTGAGTGGGAACTTTGATAGATACTTGTCCTACTGATTACTATTGAGTGATCAGTTGGGTAAATATCTAAAAGAGTTGCTTAGTGCGGAATGTGGTTGGCCTTTACTCAAAGAAATACTCCAAGTTGATTTCTGAAAAACACAGTTATCAGGGACTTTGTCCAAAACTGTTTTTCTTACTTACTGAGTTATGAATCTTTAAAATATGTTTGAATGAAGTGAAGTTAAGAATGCAGTAAGTAAATGAGACACAAGTTTATAGTGGTTCAGAGACTCAAGCTCCTACATCCACTTTCCCTGATTGAACAGGATAATTCCTTCTCAATGGAATTAGCTTGTTTTATAGTGCCAAGGTGCACTGATCAACAACACTCTCTTAGTGTTTTGATCCCTAGGATAACTTGAGTCCTAATGCTCAATCTCTCTGAGTTAAGACTGTGTTTCTCACTAACAGCCCTTAACTCCTCACTTCTACAACAAACACTCTCTTCACTAAATGAGATAAGGTTTGAGGTTTGGTTCCAACTATTAGAGATATCCTTTACAATAAGAACAGAGTAAAGGCTTAGGATATCTCAATGCTAAGCTAGGATGTTTACAAAGATTTGCTTAGCTGACTTGAAGTGAATCAGGAAACTTGGAATTCTAGAGAACAGCTTGGTTTCCTTTTGAAAGCTTGATGATAGTTTGATAGCTTGTAGTTGGATATGAATTCCTTTGATCACTTCTGTATATATAGGCAATTTGAACAACTAACCGTTGGAGGGATTAGCAATTCAAATATGTCTATTTGCAGCACCATTGAAACGGCTATGAAGCTTGACATCCTTTTATCCACTGTGTAAAAGAGGTCTTCAATGGTTGCTTGAATGAATGTGTTGACTTCTGACAAATGCGGTTGAGAAGACTTGTGTCAGTTTCCAATTTTGCACATTGTCCTAGGTTGATTTGTGGCAAATTTTACACACAACCAACGGTCAGATGGGACAAGCTCCCTGAACATTCCTGCTGCAGTTTTAGAATGTTTCAACATTCATTCAATGCTTCACTCTTTAATGCTCTAAGTCTTTAATGCTTGGTTCAGGCATGATTGGCAATAAATGCTTCATTGAATGTATCTTCTGTAAGCTTTTGACATTTAATTCTCTTGATCATTTGTACTTCAACTGCCTAGATCTTTTGCATTTATGAGCACAGCTTCAGTATACTTGAACTCTTCAGCCAGGTTGTCCATTAGATCAGTTTGTCTAGATTAGATCAGTAACTTTGTCCTATAGACCTATCAAGCTGCCTAACATTTCAGCTTTGGACAACTATCCTGATTACTAATATCTCATAACATTTCTGAGATTTTATCTTAAGCATTTTACACACCTCAAGTGTTCTGGGACAACTTGCCTGAACAATACTTTGAGCATATCTCAACTAATCTATACATCATCAATCAGGGGTTTTGGTATCTAGATCAAAATCATTTTATTCCCAACAATTTTCCCCTTTTTTATGATGCCAAAACCTATTACAAAGGAACCTTGACTTATACTCAATATTACCTTCAGGGAGAGTGAACTGGTCAACTTGTCTAAAAGAAACTGTTAGTACAATAAATCAAGTAATATTTGTCATGTTAGGTTAGTTGAGATAATGAGTTGTTATCTCTAAAAACATTGGTCCTTTTATATATCATGGAGCATTACAGATTAGAAAACTTAAAAGGACATACTAACTGATACAAGGATAACAACATCATCAGCAATCATAAAACAAGAGTAGGGAGGAGATAAACTTATCCATTAGAGAGTTCCATCATCTTGGGGAGCAATGCCATATTGAGCCCAGACCCTCTTCTTCAGCTCCCAAACATCCTTGTTGGAGCCTCTAGGGCCTATCTTCATCTTCTCCATCTTCATGATGTTGATGAACTCCTCCAGGATCTTCCCCTCATCAATCAAGTTCCCATTGAACTTAGGAGGCATGTACAGAATTGGACCAGGGGCCTTGAACTCCACTCTAGCAATATCAGCTGCTGCAAACAGCTTTTGGTAGAGGTCCCTATGATTCTCAAACATGAACTGGACAAAGACTTCATCTACATTTTCTCCAAGCCACTTCCCTATGACATAGAAGTCATATACAAAGCTTCTCTTGGCCTCCTCCCATGCATCATTCAGTGAGATTGGAACCCACTTATCATGGTGAGGGTATTGAGTGTCCCATCTTTGTAGCATTTTAGGTTTGAGTCTTCTGTATGAGGCTCTCCTTCTTGGGGCTTTGAAATTTGCCCTTCTTTCATCCCTTGCCTTGTTGGCCTCAACCAATTGCTCCATCCTCTCTTTAGCTCTCTGAAGAGCTAGCTTCTCTTGGGTTTCTGGATCTTTTCCAAAACCTTCTTCAAACAATTTAGAGGGGTCATCAGCAAGTTTGGGCATACCAACTTCAGGCATTCTGTCCTGTCCTTCCTCTTTAACTTCTTCTTCTTCAATAACAGGCATTTGAGCTGCTTTCTTCATTCTCTTGGATTTCCTTGCTGGAATAGATTCTTCAGATTGAAATTCTGAAGGCAAAGTCAGGCTGGTTGGGAATTCATTGAAGGTTTCCAGTTCCTTCCTCTTTCTTTCAGATGACCTTGTCACCTTCCCCCTTACTTCAGCAATCTTCTCTTTAGGTTCAAGTCCTGTAGACTCACCACCTGGCCTTTGAACCTTTCTTGCCTGACTTTCCATAGCTGACATCATGGACTCCTTGACAGCTATTTGAATCTGCTCTTCCTCAGTTAAATCTTCAACATTCATTGGGCATTTGCCTTTCCCAATGTCTTCTACTGCTTCCTCCTCAACTTCAGGGACCTTCTCCTTTCCCTTGGATTCACCAATCACCAAGGTTCCCTTTGCCCTTGCTCTCTCTCTCTTTCCCCCTTTTTGGCATTATCAAAACACTGGGGCTTCAATTCACTCATAGTTACAGAGAGATGTGAGTGGGAATGAGTGAGGGATTTCAATTCCTGTAGTAGGTAAACATTCTCATCATGAATGTTTTGCATTTTATCATCTGCCATGCTCAAAAAGGTGTGAACAGGCTTCATCTTTTGGGAAACTATGGCATCCAATGTGGCTTTCAGTGATTGATCAAGTTTGGCCTGAAGTTGTTCAGTGAGATTGGCCACAACTTGATCAGAGACTTTGGCCATGAGTTCAACAGTGAACTTCTCAGCAGCTTCCTTCACCATTGCAGCTTTCAACTCTTCTGCCTTCTTTCTTTGTGCTGCTGTCCTCTGCCTTAAAGCATCCTTGATTGTCTTTCTCAATGCTTTCACATTGTGCTTGTACAAAGTTTTGAGACCCTGCTGCTCTTTCTTCACAGATCTAGTGAATTTACCCGTAGCATCTTTAGCTTTTGTCACTTCAGTTGAAACTGTTTGCAGTCCAGTTTCAACTCCACAAAGTCTTGCATCAAGAGTAGGCAAGATCACTTCTTCTGACCCTGTGAGCCTCATTTCCACAGAGGCTAGAGTCTTGCCTTGGCCATCTAGGGTATCAGCAGTGGTTGCATGAGCCTTCTCAACTTCCCTGACCAGTGTGTCCAACTTCTCTAACTGCTCTTCAATGATGGATGCAGTCTGAGTAGCCATCTGAAAGTGAGCCTCAGAGGTGTTGGCTTGTTCAAAGTAGATCTGGTTAAGTGTGGACACATTTGCTGATACTGCTTCAAGATCAGTGTCAGCATCAACTGGTATATCTGTCAGGGAGGCATTTGCAAAAATCTGCTCAAGAGTGACAGCAACTGAATCTGCAAAACTGATAGTGTTAGTAAAAACTCCCTCATCACCCTCTATTTCTTTTTCTCCCATAAGGTCTGATACATCAGCACCTTTTCTCTCATTTTCAACTTTATTCTTTTCTTCTTCATTTTCAAGAGATAAACTCACATTCACTGGAGAATCAGGCCTCCTTTCACCAAGGGATTCATCAAGTTCAGATTTGACTTGAAGAATAGCCTGACTCTCATATTGGGCTGCACCCAATATTTCTACTTCCTCACCCTCTATTTGTGGTGCACTCAAGGAACCAGTGATCACACACTCCTCACCATCATCTCCCTCTGATTTTTCAGTACTCTCAGCCTTTTCAACTCCTTCAATTTCTAAACCTGACACCTCTATATCCTCAACAGGATCCACAGAGGGCAGTTGTTGGGAGATCACAGTGCTTGGGCATCCCAAGTCCACTGAGTCATCCTGAATGACTAAAGGCTGATCAATGTCCAACTTGCCTGACATTGATGAGGCTTTAGCCAAACCAGCTTCTCCTATGGAAGTCTCAGCATTGTCAAGCTGTGCCTCAGGTTCAAAAGAACCATCCTTGGCTAATGCATCTTGGACTGAGTCACCATCTTTGGTCAACTCCTCTGAATGATCAGAGTCCTTCACAGAATGAAAGGTCAAGTAATGTACCTGAGCTGAGTTGATACCAGGGGGATTGGGATTGGTGTGATCATCATCATCATCATCATTATCAGAAGGGCTGTCAGGATGCTTGATTCCTTGTGCTATCCCCTCTCTTTCAGCAAGCACCTTTTCATGGACAATGGTGCAAAATAGGGCCTTAGTGGTTAAAACACTGGTCTTCTTTACATTTGCAAAATGCAACAGCCTATTTTCCTCAACCTGCCACCAGTTGGCACCCTTATCCTGAATAGCCTGAGCTATTTCCACAATAGTTCTATCTTTGATCTCAACAAGTGCTCTGAGATCATAGAATTGTTGTTGCAGCCTGGGATAATCCTTCAATCCTGGATATAATTCATCCACATTGGCTCTTGCAATCTGCCTCAACATCCCCTCATAGGTATATTCTTCACCACTATCTTCTCCAGAAGAGTTGGTTTGGGATTCAGGGGGGTTGGACTGAGATTCAGGTAGGTTGGGTTCATAAAGATTGGGTTCAGGAGAGGTCAAAACTAGTTGGGATTCAGGTGCTTTTGAGAGAATTGTGCCTGAAGAGGTAATTGGAATGGCTGGAATGGGTGGGAAAACAACTTGATCACCTTCTTGAAGAGCAGTTTCAAGAAGTTTGGTATAAGAGAGGAGTCTTGGATCAAGTGGGGAAAAGGGTCTATCTTCAAGATTGACCAAATCTGCCAGCACATCAATACCTGATCTATCAGGTGCACCTTCAGGGGAGTACACCTTCTTGGCAATGATTGGTGCATCTTCAGGAGTCTTGCATTCCTCTTCTTCTTGCCTTGGAGATATTCTTCTAGATTGAATATCAGGGGAGTTGGCTTCAGGGCTGTTGGGTTTGGACTTGGATTTGGAGTTAGACTTGCTGGCCTGTCTAATCTCCTTGAAGAATTCTTTCTTCTTCTTTTCTTCCTCCATCAACCTCTGCTTCTCAGAAGTCTTGATGATTCTTCTTTTTCTTTCATACCTTGTTGGCTGGTCAAGGTCTCTGAATTCAGTTATACTCTCAGGCTGTAGGGGGACAACCTCTCTGACTTCTTCACCTTCTTCAGGAGGGTTGACTCCTTCCTCAGCAACCTTCTCTATTTCCTCAGAAGTGGCTCCTCCACTTCTTGACTGATTTTCTGGTGAAGATTCATTCAGAATCTTCTTCATCTTCTTCATCTTTGGTTGAGCTTTTGGTGATTGGGCTTTCCTATTTCTTGGAGAAGCTCTTGTTGCTGGCACAATTGTGATGGCCTTCTTAGAAACTGCATCCTGCTTCCTTTTCTCTGTCTTAGAAGACAGCTTCCTAAACATCACCTTTTGTGCAGGAAAGGGTTTTGGCTTTGCTTGGAGGTGTGTGTAGTGAGCAAATCTTTCCAAGAGCAGGCTGGCTCTTGTGCAGAACTGGAGTTTTCCTTCAACCACCACCTTGTGGTGCTTCACTTCCTTAAACTTAAATTTTTCATTCATCATCTTGTCAAGAATGAATTTCTTCCAGTTGAACTTGACTCTCTTCTCAGCAGAGTCAATCACAGCAGCCATCACTCTCAATTTAGGCATACTGATTTGTTCAACACTCCCTGAGTGGCTCAACAGGCTCTTTACAACACAATCAAACAAATGCCTAAACACTGGCTTTAAAGTGTTTTTGTTTTGAGCACTCACAACCTTTTTAGGTTCTATCATCCAAGAATAATAGAACTCCTGATCATCTTCTTCCTTGTACATTTCTGGATTCATACCTTCAGAAGGTAGCCCAAAGCTAGCTTCTAAATCCTCTGCAGTGAAGATGATTGTGTGTTGAGTTTTTTCTTCTTCATCTTCCTCAGCATATGTGAGCTTTGTGCACACATCCCCCTTCTTGCCCTTCCACCTGAGATAGGCAAAGAATTCTGCCATAAATGGATTCAGGCAGGAATCAGGCTTGGTGCCTAGGAATTTTTCTAGCCCTGCCTCCCTCAGCCATTGGAGGACTTGTTGAACTTCTGAATCTGGGCTATCAAAAGCTACCAGTTTTTCAAACCAAAGGGAATTTGGGTTGCTAAGATAGGAGAAATCAATGTCCAGGGAGGAATCATTGAAGTCTACAAGCTCTTCTCTCTTGATCTTAGGTGCCATGGATAATATGAGAGATGGAAAGTTTTGGAGAAAACTTGCAGGTTTAGAGGTTTTGAGACTTCAAAGGTTTTGGGAAATATGAGTGCGTAAGGATGGTGGTGAAAATTGAGAAGTTTATATATGGAAGGAATTTATTAACCGTTGGTTAATGGAATGTAACAGTGGGTAATTTGAAAAACCATTTGAATATAGTGGGGTAGTGGACTTTCAATGGTTCGATGAAGTTTTGAATGCAATTTAATGGTTTTGATGAAGGCTCAAGAATTCATGCAATCTTATTAAGATTTCTGCATTAAATGCTGATTTGCCTTTTTGGTAGTAAAAATCTTTATAGCACACTCCATCCTAAAATGGCCTACTCTTAGACCAAGAAATCTCTTAAATGTCTAATCAATGCTAAAAATAGCAATAATTATCCAATTAACTAGGACAAACATCCTGAGATGTGCTTTGGTTTCTGTGTGGGTCAAATTGCCTGATTGCTTTGCTTGAGTGGGTCCCAAAGTTGCTGACTGGGTCCCACTTGGACAAATCCCCTGACCAACATTGCTGAGCACTACAGGGACAACCTTGCTGAGTTTCCCTCTTTGGCTGACTGCTTTAGTGAGGTTGGTCAATTTTGCTGAAGTTCAGCTTTGATGAACTTCCCCCTTCATATGAGCTTTACTTTCCTCATTTGTCCATCTTGCCTGGATCAAGTAACCCTAATTCAGCTGACAATTCCAAGAACCTTGCTTCAGCTAGAGGCTTGGTCAGAATATCAGCTTTTTGCTTATCAGTGTGAATTTTGACAAGCTTGATATCTTTCTTCTCCACATGATCCCTTATGAAATGATGCTTGATGTCCACATGCTTGCATCTGGTGTGGAGCACTGGATTCTGTGAGATGGCAATTGCACTATTGTTGTCACAGAATATTGGCACTTCATTAGAGATGACTTTGTAATCTCTCAATTGTTGCCTGAGCCAAAGTATCTGAGCACAGCAACTTCCAGCTGCTACATACTCAGCTTCAGTTGTTGAAGTTGCAACTGTATTTTGCTTCTTGGAAAACCATGAGATAAGCTTGTTCCCCAAGAACTGACATGTTCCAGGGGTAGATTTTCTGTCAATTCTACATCCTCCATAATCAGCATCTGAGTATCCAGTGAGCTCAATATTGTCATCAGCTGGATACCACAATCCAAGATTCTCAGATCCCTTGAGATATCTTAGAATTCTCTTGGCAGCATCAAGATGGCTCTTCTTTGGATTGGCTTGAAATCTTGCACACACTCCAACTGCAAATGTGATGTTAGGCCTGCTTGCAGTGAGATATAGCAAAGATCCTATGATTCCTCTGTAATTAGTGGAGTTTGTTGACTCTCCACCTTCATCAGGATCCATCTTCCAGTTAGTATTTATAGGAATTCTGACTGGCTTGCTTGATGCACATCCAAATTTTTTGATCATGTCCCTTGTGTACTTGGCCTGATTGATGAATATTCCCTTCTTTGATTGAGTGACCTGAAGTCCTAAGAAGAAATTCATCAATCCCATCATGGACATCTCAAACTTGCTTTGCATGAGTTTGGAGAACTTCTCACATAGCTTCTCATTTGGAGATCCAAATATAATGTCATCCACATAGATTTGGACTAACAAAATATCATCTCCTTCACAGATTCTGAACAAGGTTCTGTCAACAGTGCCTTTGACAAAACCATGATCTAGAAGAAACTGTGATAAGGTATCATACCAAGCTCTTGGAGCTTGTTTTAAGCCATAGAGGGCTTTCTTCAATCTGTACACCTTGTCTCCTTCTTCAAATCCTGGGGGCTGTTCCACATACACTTCTTCTTTGAGCACCCCATTGAGAAATGCACTCTTCACATCCATTTGATACACCTTGAATCTCATGTGAGCTGCATATGCTAGGAAGAGTCTGATTGCCTCTAGCCTGGCCACTGGAGCAAAAGTCTCATCATAATCAATTCCTTCAGATTGACAATACCCTTTGGCCACCAGTCTTGCTTTGTTTCTCACAATGATGTCATTTTCATTTTTCTTGTTTTTGAACACCCATTTAGTTCCAATGACATCTTGATGAGTTGGCCTGTCTACCAGCTCCCATACTTCATTTCTGGTGAACTGATTCAGCTCTTCTTGCATGGCTATGATCCAATTTGTGTCTTGTAGTGCTTCCTCAATGTCTTTAGGTTCCTGTTCTGAAAGAAAACAACAAAACAGAGCACTTTCTCCATGAAATCTTCTAGTTTTGATCCCTTCACTTGGATTACCAAGTATCAGGCTAGGTGGGTGGTCTTGCAACCAAGTCCTTCTAGACCTGATCCTTTCAGGAGGATTGTCCTCATCTGAAGTTGGATCACTAGATTCATTAAATTCAGGAAAGTTAATTGAAGGATCAAGTTCAGGATCATATTCAGGGGTGTTGTCCTCATTGTCAGATAAGTTGACATTTTCATTGGTTCCCCCTTGAATAGTGGATCCATTAACTACCTCAGCATTTCCTGCTTCTTCATTGGTAGTTGTTACCTGGTTTTGAACTGGGATGGGGTCAGTTAGTTCAATTTCTCCTTCAGGTTGGTTGTCTACTGGTTGATTGCTATCAGGTAGGTTGTCCAGTTTTTGATTTTCATGAAGTTCAGGCTGGGCAACATCCACAAACACTGTTTCCTTGCTTTGAAGCCTTAATCTGGTTGTTCTTTGTGTTATCTCATTAATATTCAGGTTTCTATCCCTGAACTCATTAATAGATTCATCAAACACAACATGAGGTGTTTCTTCCACAATAAGAGTTTTGCAATTGTAAACTCTGTAAGCCTTGCTGATTTGTGAATATCCAACAAATATTCCTTCATCAGCTTTGCTATCAAAAGCTTTCAATTGCTCTTTCCCATTATTATGGATGAAACACTTACAACCAAATATGTGAAAATAAGCAACAGTGGGCAATCTACCTTTCCATATTTGATATGGGGTTTTACCTTGTCCTTTGGTGATTAAGGACCTGTTTTGAGTGTGACATGCAGTGCTAATGGCTTCAGCCCAGAACCTTTTAGGCAGTTTGGATTCAGCAATCAAGGTTCTAGCTGCCTCCTTCAAGGTCCTGTTCCTTCTTTCAGCAACCCCATTTTGTTGAGGTGTCCTTGCTGCTGAAGTTTCATGAGTGATGCCATTCTTGCTGCAATACTCATTGATGTATGAGTTTATGAACTCAGTGCCTTTGTCAGATCTGATCTTGACAATGCTTAGGCCCTTTTCATTGCTCAATCTCATCATCAATTCAGGTAGTTTGACTTGGGTCTCCTTTTTGTTCAGCAAAAATACTACCCAAGTGTACCTGGAAAAATCATCAACAACAACTAAAGCATATTTTCTTCCATTTAAACTTACTGGGGTTATTGGCCCAAATAAATCCATATGCAGTAGTTGAAGGACTCTCTCAGTTGAGATGACAGGTTTTCCTTTGAATGAGGCTTTGATCTGCTTTCCTTCCTGACATGGCTGGCATATATGTTCTTTGGTGAACACTTGATTTGGCAGCCCTTTAACTAGAGAGTTTCTTGCAATCTTGTTGATGGTTTTGAAGTTCAGGTGATTCAGTCTCTTGTGCCATAGCCAGCTTTGCTCATTTGTGCTTTTGGCAATAAGACAGACTGCTTCAGGGGTTTTGCTCCAATCTGCAAAATAAACATTTCCCTTTCTCACCCCTGTTAGTAGCACCTGTTGTGTTGATTTGTTTTTTATAGTACATTCATTTGGTGCAAATTCAACACAATATCCTTTGTCACAAATTTGACTTATAGACAACAAGTTATATTTTAGGCCTAGAACATATGAGACATCAGTAATTTTAACACTACCAATGTTTAATGTACCATAGCCTCTTGTGATGCCTTGAGAGCTGTCTCCAAAGGTTACTGAAGGACCATCTTTTTCTATGAAGTCAGAGAGAAGCTCCTTGTTTCCAGTCATGTGCCTTGAACATCCACTGTCCAGGTACCATGCTGTTTTCTTGTTGATGCTTCTCTTCTTTTTGGAGTCCTTGCAGTCCTGCAAAGTCAAAATTTAGGTACCCTTTGAGTGTTGGGTCCTAGAGGGTTAGCTGTACCTTTTGGAACCCAAATCTGCCTGATAACTCTGATTGATTCAAAGTGACTGACTTGGTTTCCATTTACATCTACATACACAGTTTGACCCTTAAATGCCTTGGGTGATCTCTGTGTATAAGTGTTAGCTTTGTAGAGTTCAGGAGAGTTGGTAAATTTCTTTGGGACATTTCTCCTGAAGTTACTAAGCTTAGGTGTAGCTGGGTAAGACTTTTGAGGATAGGCTTTTGGATGGCCTTTTCCATTTGGCAAGTAAGGTCCAGGCTTCCTGAATGTTTTATACCTATCAGAGGGTATTGGCCTTAATCCATTCAGTTGAGGTTGCCTCATTTGAGTTGGCCTCTTCTGAACAGGTTTTGGACAACTCCTCTGATGATGATTCAGATAGGTTGGCCTTCCATTGGTTCTACCTTTCTGAACCTCATTCCTCCTGTAAGCAATGCCTTTAACCTTTTCCAAAGGTGTGGGTTTAGGTACATTGTTTACCTGAGTTGGTATAAAAATTCCTTTTCCCTTATCCTTGATCAGTGGTTGATTTACTTCAATTTCATTTTGTTGTGCCACTGATCTCACAAAAGTCATCTTAGAATTGCTTGATGAAGCAATACTAAGACCAGGTGAGGGTTCAAATGGATTATAGCCTAATCCATCCCTTTGAGCAAATGGTCTTTGAAACCCTTGAATTTCCTCTATTGCCTTAGCAGATTTGTTCAAGGCAGACATTTTCATTTTCAAGCTCCCCTCACTTAATTTTAGAGTATCAAATTCTCTTGAGAGATTGTCAAATTTAGCTTGAAGAGTTCTAGAGTCAAAATCCTTTTTCTTTAGAGTCTGATTTTGTTCATCAATCAGCTTTTGTTGTTCAGAGACTTTGAGAGACATTTCTTCATGTTCTCTCACAATCTGTTGATACAACTCAGTTGATTTAATGTCAACTTCAGATTCAGGAGGATTGGACATTTTGACTTTAGACCTCAACTGTTCATTTTCTCTCAGAGCCATATTGCATACTTCTTGTATTCTGGTGAAATCTTCCAACAACTTTTCAAAGTCAAGATGGATTTCACTAGATTCATGTGTGTTAATTGACAAGTTGGAAGTTGAACATACCTCCTCATCTTCAAGTGCCATTTGACAGTCCTCATCACTGTCACTGTTGGAGAACAGTCCATCATCAGAAGAGTAGACACTCTCTTCACTTGCTGAATCTCCAGCTACCATAGCCTTCCTGTTGTTCAGCCTTTTATCTCTTTTGTTTTGCCTTTCCTTCCTTTCTTTTGCACTAAGGTCAGGACAGTCATACTGAAAATGACCCTTCTTCTGGCAGTTGTAACACACATCTTCATCATCATTCTTCTTGCTTGAGGACTCCTTCCTCCTTGATGATGATGGTTCACCTTTGCTGAATTTCTTCCTATCAGCATATTTGTCTTCTTTCTTTTCATCAGAGTCTTTGTCCTCTGATTTATGTTCAGGAGAACTGAATCTCCTTCTGGTTCTGTTATCTTGGTAGAACTTCTTGTATCTACCAAATCTGGAGTTGAGCTTCTCAAATCTTCTAGCCATGAGTGCCAGCTCCTCCTTTATTTCAGATTTTGAAACAGACTGAGAGGATCTTTGAGTAATCTTCTTTTCTGTTTCAGCAGCTTTGAAGGCAACACCTTTGTTTGAAGAGGATGGCTCTTCATGCACCTTCTTTCTATTGAGATCAAACTCGTATGCTTTGAGTTCAGAGAATACTTGCTGCATTGGCATGTTGTCAAGATTGCTGGTATTTTGCATCATGACAGAATATATGTCCCACTTGGATGTGAGACTTCTCAAGATCTTCAAAGCAACTTCTCTTTCGGCATAGAATTTGCCAAGAGAGTTTATTTCATTCATGATGTCAGTGAACCTGCCATCAAGATGATCAATAGTTTCATTGGCTTCCATGGAGAATTGTTCATATTTTTGGATAGCCACTTGAAGCTTGTTCTCCTTGATCTTTTGAGTACCTTCACACATTAGTGCTAAGGTATCCCAAATCTCTTTAGCTGATGTGCAGTGGTATACTCTCCCCATCACTACATCTGGAATTGTCTGGTACAATGTGTTCATTGCAATGTAGTTCAGGTTGTGCCTTTTTCTTTCTTCAGCTGTAAGGTCATCTTCATCTTTTGGCAGCAACTCCCTTGGATCAGCTTTTTGAGCATCAATAAGCTTGGGATTTGCTTTAGTGAATGTAAATGGCCCTCTAGTGATGACTTTAAGCATCTCATCATGCTGGCAGGCAAGATGTGTTCTCATCCTGATCTTCCAGAAATCATAGTTCTCAATTGAGAACATTGGCAGGTTTGTGATGAGAAATATGATTGACTTGGTTTGGACCCATATTGTTGATGGTGTTGACAGCATCTCCTGGAACTGCATTGTTAGCCATTTCAACAAATGTAATATAAGATGAACACAGATAAGTTTTTCAGAAATTTGGATCAGTTCAGTGACCACAGAAAATGTGATTTTGAAAATCAGTTGGATTTTCAGAGGCAGTGGTCTTTGAACCCCTGCTCTGATACCACTTATTGGTCCTTGGTGGAGTATAACACAAGTGTATGGGGGGGGAATGCACTTGTGTATGCAAATTCTTTCTTTTTAACAAAATTGTCTTATCAGGCAAGTTGTCTCACAACTGGCCTGAGTGGGAACTTTGATAGATACTTGTCCTACTGATTACTATTGAGTGATCAGTTGGGTAAATATCTAAAAGAGTTGCTTAGTGCGGAATGTGGTTGGCCTTTACTCAAAGAAATACTCCAAGTTGATTTCTGAAAAACACAGTTATCAGGGACTTTGTCCAAAACTGTTTTTCTTACTTACTGAGTTATGAATCTTTAAAATATGTTTGAATGAAGTGAAGTTAAGAATGCAGTAAGTAAATGAGACACAAGTTTATAGTGGTTCAGAGACTCAAGCTCCTACATCCACTTTCCCTGATTGAACAGGATAATTCCTTCTCAATGGAATTAGCTTGTTTTATAGTGCCAGGGTGCACTGATCAACAACACTCTCTTAGTGTTTTGATCCCTAGGATAACTTGAGTCCTAGTGCTCAATCTCTCTGAGTTAAGACTGTGTTTCTCACTAACAGCCCTTAACTCCTCACTTCTACAACAAACACTCTCTTCACTAAATGAGATAAGGTTTGAGGTTTGGTTCCAACTATTAGAGATATCCTTTACAATAAGAACAGAGTAAAGGCTTAGGATATCTCAATGCTAAGCTAGGATGTTTACAAAGATTTGCTTAGCTGACTTGAAGTGAATCAGGAAACTTGGAATTCTAGAGAACAGCTTGGTTTCCTTTTGAAAGCTTGATGATAGTTTGATAGCTTGTAGTTGGATATGAATTCCTTTGATCACTTCTGTATATATAGGCAATTTGAACAACTAACCGTTGGAGGGATTAGCAATTCAAATATGTCTATTTGCAGCACCATTGAAACGGCTATGAAGCTTGACATCCTTTTATCCACTGTGTAAAAGAGGTCTTCAATGGTTGCTTGAATGAATGTGTTGACTTCTGACAAATGCGGCTGAGAAGACTTGTGTCAGTTTCCAATTTTGCACATTGTCCTAGGTTGATTTGTGGCAAATTTTACACACAACCAACGGTTAGATGGGACAAGCTCCCTGAACATTCCTGCTGCAGTTTTAGAATGTTTCAACATTCATTCAATGCTTCACTCTTTAATGCTCTAAGTCTTTAATGCTTGGTTCAGGCATGATTGGCAATAAATGCTTCATTGAATGTATCTTCTGTAAGCTTTTGACATTTAATTCTCTTGATCATTTGTACTTCAACTGCCTAGATCTTTTGCATTTATGAGCACAGCTTCAGTATACTTGAACTCTTCAGCCAGGTTGTCCATTAGATCAGTTTGTCTAGATTAGATCAGTAACTTTGTCCTATAGACCTATCAAGCTGCCTAACATTTCAGTTTTGGACAACTATCCTGATTACTAATATCTCATAACATTTCTGAGATTTTATCTTAAGCATTTTACACACCTCAAGTGTTCTGGGACAACTTGCCTGAACAATACTTTGAGCATATCTCAACTAATCTATACATCATCAATCAGGGGTTTTGGTATCTAGATCAAAATCATTTTATTCCCAACAATGAAGCATGTTGTATAACCCTGGAAGGTGTTTCTTCAAGCGTATCACTTGAGGCTTTTCTTAGCCTTCTCCATAACTTCTCTTGTTTCTTTTCTCTTCATATGCCTTTTCTTGGCCTTCTCTTGTTTGGAGTTTGATAGTTTTAATAACTTAGCACGACCCCTACTCCCCCCAGGCCTTAAAGCCTATCAGGAGTGGAGCTCTCACTTAATAACCTGACCTCATGGCTTCAAATCAAGCTCATCATTGAACCTCAGAATTGTGAGGGGATCTCTAATTCCCCTCAGCTTTGTGGTCACTCTCCGATTATAAGAAACTCTGATTCTACTTTTATACCTCTGAGTTTTTCTATGGAGGGCTAGGGTCATATATCCCTGGTCTTGAATGGTTTTAGCTGCCTCACTGTATTTTACCTTCTTCTGTGGTACATGCATACTCTATGATACTTTAGAGAATTCAGGTTTCTGTACTTACTTGATGATTTGATGATGCTCACAATTTCCCCTAAAAGTTATTTATCCTCCTGAGAGTTCGTAGGGATTATACTCTTCCCAAAAGTTATTTATACTCCTAAGAGTTTGTAGGGATTATACTCTCCCAAAAGTTAGAGTTTGTAGGGATTATACTCTCCCAAAAGTTAGAGTTTGTAGGGATTATACTCTCCCAAAAGTTAGAATGTTTAGGGATTATACTCTCCCAAAAGTTAAAATTCGTAGGGATTATACTCTCCCTTAAGTTGTTTATACTCGTAAGAGTTCTTAGGGATTATACTCTCCCTTGAGTTAAAATTCGTAGGGATTATACTCTCCCGTAAGTTGTTTATACTCGTAAGAGTTCTTAGGGATTATACTCTCCCTTAAGTTAAAATTCGTAGGGATTATACTCTCCCTTAAGTTGTTTATACTCGTAAGAGTTCTTAGGGATTATACTCTCCCTTAAGTTAAAATTCGTAGGGATTATACTCTCTCTTAAGTTGTTTATACTCGTAAGAGTTCTTAGTTATTATACTCTCCCTAAAGTTGTTTATACTCGTAAGAGTTCTTAGGGATTATACTCTCCCAAAAGTTCTTAGGGTGAGGTAAACCTCGCAGGGTGAGGTAAACCTCGCAATTTTCAGGGTGAGATAAATCTCGCAGGGTGAGGTTTGTATAAACCTCGCCATTTCTCAGGGTGAGGTTATATAAACCTCGCATTTTCTCTAACTTCTCTTGGCCTCGTGGTCTTAGAATGTCTTTCGCTCCTGAATTAGGGTACCTGTAGGTTTATTCTGTCCCCTTTTCAGGGATATTACTTTCAGTCCTCCAGGGATATGGTCTTTGACCTTGGCCGTTCAGGGGTATTGCCCCACAGATATACTAAGTTGACTTCATAGCCAATCAAGTATTCTCCATCTTTGTCTTAGAATTTTAGCCATCAATTTCCTGGCTATCGGAACATAAAAATCACAAGTAATATGAACTAACTTGTTACCTCAATATTCGTCTTCGCAGTTGCGCATATCTCTCGTACGTCTACAGCTCCTCGAGCAGGTCGAGATTTAGCTTCATTGCACATGGTCTCTTCCTGAACCTCCAGCCTCTCAACGTTGTTTGGTTTCGCTCTTTAGGATCTCAAATCTCATAATAATATGGGGGTTCTCCAAGGTTCCCCTGAACTCAATCTTTATTCTCTTTTGTAATCCTGCTCCCTCGGGCTACTCAAGCACCTCTAGAATCTCCAACTCCTCCTCATAGGATCATCGTTTATCAACTATAATTTTCAGGCTTATTATTTCACTCATTTAGGGCTGCCAGCCCTAACATACCTCAAAACACTCAAATCATGTTTCATCACTTTAAAAGAATCATCTCATGCAATATTAAAAATTCATTATCTTTTCAGAAATAAAACTTCATAGCATCGGACAAACAAATCGAATCAACTTCCACTCTAAAAATCATAAATAAAGTGGACCATACTCTCTCAAATAATCTCTTCAAATGAAAATTACAATGAATATTCAATTCTCCACGTTTCGTCATGAATGAGTATTTCTAGTACATGCAAACTTCAAGGTCCTAAACGAGGACATAACTCAAGACATATCATTGTCTAAAGATCAAAAGGTACGAAGTAGCACTTTTCATTTTTTGATCTTAAGGACCTGAATAAGCCCAATCTATAATTTGAAATCATATCTAAAGTATAGAAGCATGTCAATCATACACAATCTGAAAATAGTTATGCTAGCTTTCGTTTCCAGAACTATAATCATCATCAATTCTCCCACATAAAGTAGTCACATAACTCAACATATGAATCACCTACTCATGCTTCTAAGATTTCAAGTAATTCTCAATTCCAATATCATTTATAAAATATTTACATAAATCAATCGTGTAAGCTTAAGGGGACCCTTCTTAATTCAACGGAAAGGAGTAGCCTCGTATCATATATGTCAATCTCTTAAGGACATGATCATAATAATATCTACAAGAATTAACACTTGTACTAACCAGTGGTACTAATGTACTCAACATATCTCTGCTAGCCCTCCCGGACCTGGGCTCAATTCATGTTTATATCTCTGGTAGCCCTCATGGACTGGAATACTCCATATCGCTGCCAGCCCTCGGGGACTGGAATACTTCATATCTCTACTAGCCCGCGGAGACCGGAATACTCCCTATCTCTGCCAGCCCTTGGGGACTGGAATACTCCTCCAGAACCTCTTGTGTTTTCAGCACTCCCAGAGTTCTTAAAAGTTTTTGGGCTAAACCTTCTCAAAGTTTCTCACAACAAAAAGGTTAAATAGCAATTTGTACCAAGGTTTGGTACGTGTTTTGTCAATATTTTAGTACTCATTCAATAAAAGGTGTATTCTCAAGTGAATCTTTCCACATATACCATACGTCTCATATTTTCGCAACATATTGATTGAAATGATTAACATCCACGCTAAACTAAATAGATTTACATCCTTCTCCACATCATTTATGCAAATCATAGCATATAATAGTTTATCTCGATCCTATCTATCACAAATAAATTATTTTTCTCACTCAGATTCATGCATATCGACAAGCTTCATTCAAGCATCATATAAGTATTATATTTCACACTAGTATAAATTAATAGCAAAGATATTGCATGTTACTTAATATTTCCTACATGGATTAATTTCTCAACAATCACTTCTCTTTCTTCAAGCAATATTACAATTTCGATTCACATAAAAATGCAGAGATACCTCCCTTAAGTTGTCAAGTGTGCATCGGTTAGGTGCATCCATTCCCCCCTCTTTTTTGTGAAGCGAAATTCGTCTTCCTCTTTTTTCGCATTTCTCTCGAACATTGCTATTTTTTCCGATGCACGAGTCATAAGCATTTTCCTCGAAAAGAAAAACATGTGAACCATTGGGTGATTAAATCATTCGCATTTCAATAATTGAATCCAGAATTCATTAGCCATATTCAAATTTATAGCACAAATCGTTCCTTTTTTTTAGTGTCCCAATTTTAGGACCAAGTTGTCGTGCAAATAATTTTTATCTCATCATATATTAACACCTATTCTGACAAAATCCAAGAAGAATCAAGAATTGACTGGCAAAAATCAACTACCAGGGATAAAATTAATTCCTGATTCAAAAGTCACATACATAATTTTCGTCTGAAAAACTCAAACCAGTACATATAAATATTATAAGCAAAATCAATCACCATTGACAATCAAATTTCACTACTAATAGAAGTTTGAGCTTTATTATACATACATGTATAAACATATTTAGTGTAATCACCTTTTATATGGTGATTTAGGCATCCAAGAAAGGAAATTAGATCATTGATTGATCTTCCATTCAAATTTGATAAGGTCACATCAAAAGGATCCAAAAGCACAATTTCAAAGATTATGTACCCAAATACGAATTCCCTTGAGAAAAGCTAGTTATAGAGAAAGCATTATATCAAAATTGGAATCAATACCAGATTATGCACATATATCTTATCTCCTTTAACTTTTTAGAAAGTAACACAATAAAAACACTCAATCTGCACATTACCACCCTTGTAAATCTTGTGGTGGTTGTAGTGGAAGTTTGCGCTGGTCCCCACAAGGTGTATGTCGACAATCAGAAGCAAATGTAAAAAGAGAGATGGAATGATTGGGCAGTGATACTAGGCCTCATATAATCAAACCAACAATTTGATCCATTTTCTAAGGCCCAATTTCCCTGCTGCTTTCAATCTGTAAAGAAATTAATCTAAAGGCAAGAGGTTTTGCATCATTGCTAGAATTAGAATTGACATTACTCCTGTACAATTACTTTTAATCCCAAAGCCAAATTGAAAACTCACAAACATGAAAAGTTTTAACCAGCAAATAAACAAGTGGCATATTCAACCATAAGCACACTGCACAATGCTTATAATAACTGACTTGGATTTTTCCGCAGATGGGGATAGAATCAATCAACCAACACATTATTTTAAATAGATAAAAATGCACATGAAGAATTTTCAGCCAGGTTTTCTCATTCATAAATGTTCAGCTTTTCAATAGGTAAGAAATATTCTTATGCTGTTTTTTACTACAGAAGAAACGTCAGAATTAAATCAGCAATACCTTTTACTTCCACTTTCAGCTTACTACTCCGACGTGAATGTTGCTCAATTAGCAACGGTGAATATGTAAAGGCAGGTTTGCAAGAACTAGAAAACTGGTGTGTCAAAGTAACATATATTTCTATTATGTTATAGTATGCTGGATCCTCATGGGATGAGCTCCAACACATAAGACAAGCAGTAGCTTTTCTGGTATGGATTATAAGGCATAGACAGAACATAGTTTCTTATCCAGCATATGGAGTTAGTATCAATTACAGCTTTATAGATATGATGCCAAACATTTTCGAGCACCCATGTTCGACTTTAACATTCTAATCAATAGAAAAGATATTTCAAAATATATATGATTTGCATTCACCAAAAACTCTTGCAGATCATTCTAAAAAACGAATCAGAGAAAATGGTTCTTGGACTTGTAAAATTAAACTAATACTTAGTACACTATAATTCATCACATGTTTACTAAGGGATTCATTCAAATATCCATCTTAGCAGCATTAATCATGTTAATTCACTTCAAAATGAGTAATACTCAAAATTACAATGGTTAATCAAGATCATCAAACATCAGTTCTGGGAAATTTATATGATTCTTATTTAGCTCCTATTTCCGATTACTGATCAGAGACATACAGGAAGAAAACAAATTAGGTTGTAAGGAAATTTTCAAAACCATACACTTCAAGATTTATGCCAAATCGAGACACAGATCTTTTAGGCATAATGTAAGTATAAAGCTTCTTAACAAAGGAACCACAAATCTTTGAGGCATAATGCCAGGACTTTCTCAAGCATGCATGTTCTAGTCTCGAAAATGGAGATTTCTCACAAAAAAGTTGGGATAAGAAGCAATGACTCTCTCAAGTATTTCCCATACAATTGACACTTCTAAAAAAATTAAAAATCCACGAGGCATCCAGCTTTGATTTGCAAAATCAACTATTAGAGATAAGATTATTCTCAATTCAAAAATCAAATACACAATTTTCATTCGAAAGAGTTCCCACAAGTAGATATAAATGATGAGCCACATGAATCGTCATTAACATTCAAGTTCTGTTAATGAACTTTTATTATATACACATGTATAAATATATTATGTGTGATTAGAAAATAAAATAAACAAACCTCAATTTCACTTTCTGGAGGGGGCCTGGGTTCTCGAAACCCACATGATTTGTTAAACGAAAAGGTCAAAATACTGACAGACTCAATTGTCTAATCCAAAAATACTAGTGGTTATCGGCAAATCTCTTCACTGACTTCACTATTGAAGGGCTATTATGCTGCAGTCTTGCTACACTAAGGGAGAACTTGGTTCATAATTATTCACTGAGAATAGTAATGGAGATGAATATAGGCTAATTCTGGTTAATGAGAATAAGTCTAAGAGTTTGTTTTGTGGAAGGGACTTCTCACCCCCTTACCTTCTCTCCCCTATTAATAAAATCTGTTTCTTATCAAAAAAGAATATAAAAGGTAACAAAGATGGAGCAGAAGCTAGTGGCAAAGTGCAGTTAACAAACTACTCCAACAGTGTGATTAAAAAGATAAACAAGCATCAATTTCATTTTTCAAACATGGCAACAAATGTCTTATGGCTTATCATTATATATGAGGAGTGAAGATTCGATAATCCTCCACAGTTGCAGCCAAGCCAATTGAAGAAAAAATGAAGTTCTAATGTCAAAAAATTCAACTCGTTAATTTTCAACAGCAAACTAAGCTAGATCACTCATACTAGGAGGCCAATAGTTGAGTTATGCGAAATTTTAAGCAACTACATACTTTGAATGCACATTATAGTTCGGAGAGTGAGAGTTTTCTCCAAGAAAAGTAAAGTGAAAAAGCTTCTACTCTCTCGGGCGTTTCATCAAGAAAGTGGTGGGTATGACACCGTACATCAAACAAGGATATAAATATTCATATATTATGTGCGACCGTCCAACAGCAAAGCTACATTGGTAGTTCGCGCGCAAGGCTGTAACGGCTCGATGAGGATGACGTCACCGACAGAGGATCCGCAGGGACTCGACTCGTTTAACTCGAAGTGAGTTGGCTCGGTGGCGCCACGGAGAGTGAAGAAACAGCATCGATCGGGCCGGAAACGAAAACGGGAGCTCAACCCTGCTTTCAAAGAGAGCCAAATCTGATCTGGAAATAGCAAATGAATCAGACCCATCTAGGTGCAGCGAGACGGCGGGGCTAGAAGGGTCAAGGGCGACCATCAGACGGTGCCACGGAGGGCGCGCTCTCTTTAACAAGAACGGCTGCGAACAGGTGATGTCGAAAGCCATGTGAAACGACGGATGAAGGGCATTAGAAAAACTGAAAAAAAAGATTCACTCCTATCCCTTTTCATTCCTTTTCATTTTTAAAAGCAGATTTCTAAAATCAGCTTTTAATCTGGAGATTACGCATTAGAACATAAACCCAAGCTACTGGAAATCCTCACGTCTCAGCTCAGAATTCCCACAGACGGCGCCAGTTGTTGCGTCGAAAAAGAACGCCTCTGGATATCAATCGTTCATTTACGAGCACTGTTAATCACGAGTTTGAATCACTCATTCGTCCTTGACAATCTTCACGTAAATCTCCTTGAGAATCCGAAAATAACCTGCAAAAGCACACCGGAGGGGTGCTCCGGCGCGGAAGCTCCGACGCTCAAGTCAAAATCGTTCTTTAGGAGAATCAAAGAGGAATTTCCCTGTGATTTCTAGGGAAATTCCGGTGCATAATCTGGTGTATCTTCTCAATTTAGTGTATATTTCGTAAGAATGTATATATTATGTAAAACGTAAATAAGAATATGGAGGAAATTTGTTTATATACCTGGCCTTCCTCCCTGGAGAGAGAAAGACTCGTTCTCCCTATATCTTCGACCCATTCCCTAAAGAATCGGTCTCACTCTCCCTGGAGACTTGGTTCTTCAGCATATCCGCCCCTATCTTCGTGGGTTGACCCACTCATTTGACTTGGCTAGAAAAGATTAACTACTCATCTCCTATTTGGGCCGGATCCTTCCAGGCCCAATGGCTATTAATCTTTCCAAATATGGGCTAAAGGCCCAATCACCCTGATTTCTCTAATTTCCCTGCTTAAGCCCAGGGGTATATTAATCCTATTTCTTCGGTGTATTGACCTAATCACAACTATCATAATTTATCCCGTTTCCACGTGTCGACTTTTCCAAGAGCGACATATTTATCTACATCAGTATGCCTTTTGGACTAATAAATGCAGGAGCCACCTATCAAAGAATGGTAGACTAGGTGTTCTAAGGACAAATAGGCAGGAACATGGAGGTTTATGTGGATGATATGCTAGCTAAAAGTGTCAAGGCAGAGGGACATATTGGCGACCTGAAGGAGATATTTCAGGTAATCCGAGAGAATGGTATTAAATTAAATCCAGCTAAATGTTCTTTTGGAGTAGGGTCAGGGAAATTCCTGGGATATATGGTGACTCAAAGAGGGATAGAAGTTAACCCTGCTAAGGTGTAGGCGGTTCTCGACATGCAACCTCCTCGAAATCTGAAGGAATTGCAGACCCTGAATGGCAGGATCGCAGCTCTTAGTAGATTCATATCAAGGTCAGCAGAAAAGAGCCACCACTTCTTCAGAACATTAAGGAAGGGGCCGAGGTTCGAATGGGACGACCAGTGTCAAAAAGCTTTCGAGGAACTCAAGCTTCACCTTGAACAACTTCCGAAGCTGACAAAGCCCTCTCAGGGAGATGTGTTGCTCTTATACCTCTCAGTAGGGGAACACTCCTTGAGCACAACCCTGATGAAAGAGGAAGGCTCCACACAACAACCTATATATTACGTGAGCAAGGTCATCCAAGGGGCAGAGATCAGGTATTCAGAGGTGGAGAAGGCAGCCCTGGCGGTGGTGGTAACGGCTAGGCGATTACGCCCCTACTTCATGTCCTATAAAGTTATGGTGCGAACTAATTTCCCTTTGAAGCAGACACTAGGGAGAGCAGACTTATCAGGAAGAATGGTCAGATGGGCAGTGGAACTACAAGAATACGATATTGATTATGAACCAAGGAGGGCCATCAAAGCCCAAGCTTTAGCAGACTTTATTCAAGAATCTACCAGAATGGAGGAGGAATAAGGCTGGAAGGTGTATGTTGATGGTTCAACATCCGCTGTAGGATGTGGAGCAGGGATAGTGTTGGTTGACCCTAATGTCCAAGAAGTACAGGTAGCCATCAAGTTCCGGTTCTCAACCTCAAACAACGGTGCAAAATATGAAGCCCTGATTAGAGAGGCTAACATAGCAGCAGAGTTAGGGGCACAAAAAGTCACCATGTACTCCGACTCACAATTGATAGTACCACAGGTCAGGGGGGAGTACCTCGCCAAAGAAGAAAGGATGATCGCCTACCTAGAACAGGTAAAGAAGTTAAAGAATAAATTTCATACCTTTGAAGTAATACAGGTACCAAGAGAAGAGAATGAAAAAGCAGATGGGCTATCTAAGCTGGCTAGTTCCACTGAATTCGAGGGACACGGAAAGGTAACCCTGTTAGTGGCGGACCAATTAGCCACCGAAACCCTAATCGGAGAGATAACAGCAGGAGATGACTGGAGGAGAGAGATATGGGAAGAGCTGAATAGAGGACAGGTAACTCCAATGTCCAGAGAAGCCAAAGCTTGGAGAAGGAAATATTGTATCTTGGGGGACCAATTATACAAGAGGTCCTTCGCTCAACCTTATTTGAAATGTATTTCGAAAAGAGAAGCAGAGCTAGTGATCAAGGATATTCATGAAGGTTGTGCGTCCAGCCATGAAGGTTATCAGACCATGGTGAAGAAGGTATTTAGAGCGGGTTTCTACTGGCCCAATATAATCATAGACGCTAGGGAATATGTGAAGAAATGCGAGAAGTGTCAGAAGAATGGACCCTTAATACGAGTACCTGCAGAAGAGATGGGGGCCATGTACTCGCCCTGTCCCTTCGCCAAATGGGGGATAGATCTAGTCGGACCCTTCCCCTTGGCACCTGGGGGAAGGAAATTTTTGATTGTGGCCGTGGATTACTTTAGTAAGTGGGTAGAGGTTGTACCCTTGGCCAAGATAGAGGAAGATGATGTAATTCTATTTCTGGCTAGACATATTTGTTGCAGGTTTGGAGTGCCGAGAATCTTGGTTTCTAACAACGGAACACAATTCAATGGGGAGAAGGTGAGAAAGTGGTGCGAAAGATGGAATATCATACAGAGATTCACTTCGGTGGCCCACCCACAAGCCAATGGACAAGTGGAAGTTACAAATAGAATCCTAGTAGATGGCATCCGAACGCGATTGCAAAAAGTAGGAGGAGGATGGGTGAAGGAGCTAGATAATGTTCTCTGGTCCTATAGGACCAGTCCTAAGAAAGCCACAGGGGAATCTCCCTTTTATTTGGTGTATGGAGCAGCGGCGGTGATACCTCCCGAGGCCAGGCTAGGATCACACAGAATTACGTATTTTGAGGAGAAGAGGAACGAAGAGCTGATGAGGGAGGCCCTAGACCTGGTAGAGGAAGAAAGAGAGATGGCAAGACTGAAAGCAGAAAGATACAAAAGCAGGATCAAGGCAGCCTATGATCGCAAGGTGATTCCTCGTTCCTTTAAAGCTGGAGATTTAGTACTTCGAAGAGCAGATGCCTTGAAAAATACAGGAAAAATGGAAGCTAATTGGGAAGGTCCGTACAAGGTGGTACAGGTACTGAAAGGCGGAGCATACAAACTCCAGGACATGACATGGAAAGAGATATTGAGGCCATGGAACGTGTGCCACTTGAAGAGGTTTTATGTTTGAGGAAGGTGTTATTCCTTTACCATCTTTCCCTTTATGAACAATTTTTATGTTTACTTTTCATTCGAATAATTGCTTCACCGGCACTCTTTTTCCCTCTACGTGGGTTTTCCCTTGGGGTTTTACCACGAAGAGGTTTTTAATGAGGCCGGCATACGTTCCCCTTATTTGCCTATGTTGATAAACATTTCGAATCAATGGAGCATAGTTTTTGGAAAATTTCAGCAATTTCCCTTAATGCATGATTAATGTGATGTTGAGATGATTTTTATATTCTGATTCTACGATGAGATGACCCTTATGCATGCCGATTTTATGATGAAGTATTTCTCATACATTAAATATTGTGCTGAGATAACTGCCAAATGTCTATATAATGAATGTTGAGATAATAAATGTGTTCAGAAGACTAAAACATAAGAGGATAAATATATTGCAAGATAGAGAAACGTACACCGATTCACAAATATTTTACCTAAGGATAATTACCAAAGTTTCTATACGCAACAACCTCTAAAGCTAGGGGGAGTAGGGGGTATGGTAGCGGAAGATATGATTAACCTGCCAATAATCCCTAAAAACTCTAACTTTTGGGAGAGTATAATCCCTAAAAACTCTAACTTTTGGGAGAGTATAATCCCTAAGAACTCTTACGAGTATAAACAACTTAAGGGAGAGTATAATCCCTAAGAACTCTTGCGAGTATAAACAACTTAAGGGAGAGTATAATCCCTAAAAACTCTAACTTTTGGGAGAGTATAATCCCTAAAAACTCTAACTTTTGGGAGAGTATAATTCCTAAAAACTCTAACTTTTGGGAGAGTATAATCCCTAAGAACTCTTACGAGTATAAACAACTTAAGGGAGAGTATAATCCCTAAAAACTCTAACTTTTGGGAGAGTATAATCCCTAAGAACTCTTACGAGTATAAACAACTTAAGGGAGAGTATAATCCCTAAGAACTCTTACGAGTATAAACAACTTAAGGGAGAGTATAATCCCTAAAAACTCTAACTTTTGGGAGAGTATAATCCCTAAAAACTCTAACTTTTGGGAGAGTATAATCCCTAAAAACTCTAGCTTTTGGGAGAGTATAATCCCTAAGAACTCTTACGAGTATAAACAACTTTTGGGAGAGTATAATCCCTAAACATTCTAACTTTTGGGAGAGTATAATCCCTAAGAACTCTAACTCTAGAGAGAAACTAGAAGCATTATCAAGACATCAAGTAAGTACAGGAACAAGGAAATGCTATATTCTCATTTAAAGACTTCTCTATGAGCTTTAGAGCCTTTACGTGTCAAGAAAATGCTAGAAACATGCCAAATTCATAGTAAACGAAAAACAGAACAGGTATCACATCATATATATGATAGATATATATATATGCATGCCAAGTGATAATGTGCAGGTACAATACTAAGCAGCAAATAAAACAGAAATATCCCAGACCAAGGGCATCATGCCCTGGCCCTCCACAGAAAAACGCAGGAGTGTGGAGTCTCCTGAAAATACCAAAAGGGGGCCTTAAAGGCCTTAACAAAAATAAGAGTGTTTTAAAAGTACCGAAATGTTATTAGAGAAATAGAGTTACGAAGAGAGGGGAATATCATTCTTCCCCTCGAAACCTTCCCCTGCTTCATCAACTCGCCCACTGGAACCGCCTCCCTCTGCCTTCTCCTCTAGAGCGCCGGCTGCCACGGTTGCTACCGGATCTGGGTTGGCCACATGGATAGGGAAGGTCACATCCTTCGCCGGTACCAGGTCGTCCAACTTCAGGGCAGTTTGCTTCAACTCCGAGACTGCCTTCTTCATCCTAGGCAACCACCAGGGAGTGTTGATATCTTCATCAGGATCTACAGGGAACTTAGGGGGAGTGGCTAACTCATTCAGACGAAGAGCACGTGTGTACTGACCATTGAATCCAGGAGCGGAGTGTTCAGCTACGGCGTTAGAAAACCCATGATCTATGAAGTGAGGAATATATGCGCCCATGGCTCCCAAGAAGTTGGTACTCTTAAGAAAGGCCTCCAACCATTTCTGATGTAGGGTACCTAAAAACTTATGACCCATGGCCGAGGTAAAAAGAGAGTCGATGCATAGTTTCATCCCAGCTAAAGGAAGAGTAGCCTCCAAGCGTTCAACTTGCTCACCAAACTGAGTCTTCGGCGAAGAAACCTCCTCCGAAAGCCTCGTCTTCTCCACTTGAAGTGCCTTACACTTCTGGTTAACGTCCCGTAGTTCTGCTTCAAGTACCTCCTTCTTTACCTTTTCCAACTCCACCTGGCTTTGGAGATCGTCCACTAGCTGAAGGGATTGAAGGGCTCGTTCGGATACATCAGAAAACAAGAGGCCAAACTACACAAGAAACAATATAAAGAAGTAAGGTATCTATACTTTCTCCCATTAATCATTCAAAGCAATATTTACATTGAGAATATACCTGCGTGAAACTGTGGGCGGAATGAACAACTCGCTCTTCTGAGGATAGAGCATTAAGGGCCTCGGTAGTAGAAGTCGGAGTGTGACGATCTATGAAATGGCATTGGGCAAGGAGGACTTGACCTTGGACTTCTTCTTTTTAGTGGCATCAGAGGCAGGCGGCAATGAGGAAATTATGGCCTTTTCTGTGGAAGACCTGATACGTTTTGCAACTGACCCAGTGGAAGGTTTCACTGGGGAGAGAGGGATAGGGGCCTTTGTGGAACTTTCAGGGGCCGGAGACTTAGCAACCATCGAGAGAGGAGTGGCATCACGAGAAATCTGAGTTAACCAACTCATAGCTGCAAAAGAAAATATGAAAAGATGTTAATAATCACAGCAGTTTGAATCTTGAAGATGATGCCAAAGGGAAAGGAAATGGTATTACCATCATCGGGACCTAAGGAATAATCGGGGCGACCAAAACCAAAATGAGATAGGGCTCTAGGGTTCTTACAAATGCTCATTACATCAAAAAATCCATGGGCAGATATATTATCGTTCAAGTGTTCCATCACATCCAGATTTAGAGAGGAGCAAACAGAAAGAGGCGGAAGGGGCACCCTAGGGTTCTCAGAAATCCACCATTCGTGAGGAAATTCCCAGGGACCGGAGAAGGGTTTGTGACAAAAAAGTAATAGTCCTTCCAGTCCTGGACCCCTTCATGAAGTTTTTCCATGAATTTCCCGGTTCTGGAAGCACGGCCACTAGCATAGAAGAACCCATCGGCAAACTTACACATATATTGGGTCAAGAAAAGCTGGGCTGAGGGCTCGCCACCGTTCCCCTCCATCAAAATATAGAAACCTAACAGCGCACGAATAGCGTTGGGGGTGAATTGATTGAGGGGTATGCGAAGGTAAGTGGAAATCTCAGAAAAGTAGGGATGGATTGGAAAGCGAAGGCCCGGTTTTAGTTGAGCCTCCCAGAAGGCCAGAGTATTGAGACCGGGAAAATTAGGGCGTTCCTTCTTATGAGCTGCCCTAACTATGTAATTACTGGGAAAGATACCCGAGCGGAGGAAGGCGGCCACGCGCTCAGAAGGGAGCAGGGAAGAACCGCAGATGGTATTTTTCAAAGCGGGATCAGTTATGGGAAATATGGAGAGTGAGTTGGAAGTTGAACTTTCCATGGATGTGGAGTCTGATGAGGTTGGAACGGAAGATGACATGGGACTAAAATAAAAGAAAAGTGAGGAAGAAGAGGAGATACCTAAGGCGAGGTCGGTTTTCGAAGATGGCGAAGTGGCCGGTGAACGTGCGTAGAGGAGTTAATTGCAGAAATAGAAACAAGAATGAGAAGAATAGATAAGTTTGAAAAGAAGAAGAAGAGGGTTTTGGTGAAATGAATAGGAGTTTTGAAATAATTACGCTGGAGAGAGAGAGGGGGAAAAACCGAGAAGAATTAATGACATCCCAATTAAAGCGCGCGTGACTGAGGAAGGACGGCTGAATGTTGGGCCTCGGGCGAACAACTGGATGCAGATTTTTGAAATTGAATTAGCGTGTGGAAGTGGAAAAGGCATGATGACTTCAGATAATTATTAAGGGCCAGGTATTTCGTATTTTGAAATATTAAGAAGAGGTGATTAAAGGAACAAATAATTTCTCTTAGAATTCATTTAATTACTTTTTCCTACTCTCTTAAAAATTATCCTTTTTACGAGAGTAGGGGGGAGTGGTTGATGTAGATAAATATGTCGCTCTTGGAAAAGTCGACACGTGGAAGTGGGATAAATTGCGATGATCTTGGTTAGGTCGATAAACTTGAAGGGAAGATTAATACACCCCTGGGCTGATTGGGCCTTTAGCCCACATTCGAAGGATTATATCCTTTGGGCCTAAGGATAGGGCCCAAAAGGGGAACGCACATCATGGCTTATCCTTTCTTAACTTAGTCAAAAGAAGGAGTCAATATAGGAAGAGGCCAGGTATCTAGGAACTGGGACCAAGTTTTCAGCCGAGATTATAGGGGCAGGCGAGTAAAAATAGGGAGAACGAGTATTTCCCTCTCCGGAGAAAGGGGCCAGGTATATAAGCAGGTTATTTCTATATTCTTAGTACGTTTTTAACACAAAATACACACTCTCACGAAAAAGATACACTGAATTACGAAGAAACGCCATATTATTCACCGGAATTTCCCTAAAGATACAGGGGAATTCCTCTTTGATTCTCCAAAAGATCGATTCTGACTTGAGCGTCGGAGCTTCTACGCCGGAGCCCCCCTCCGGCGTACTTTTGCAGGTCATTTTCGGATTCTCAAGGAGATTTACGTGAAGATTGCCAAGGACAAACGAGTGATTCAATTCGTGATTAGCAGTGCTCGCAGAGGAACGACTGATATCTAAAGGCGTTCTTTTTCGACGCATCACATAGAATAATGTTATTTGAGATATTATCTCCTTGTTAAAAGATTTAATAATATATATTACTATATATGTTTGTTAAAAGATTTAATAAAATATATAATGATATACATATATAGTTTTAGTTTGAATATGATTTTTTTTTCAGACATTCTATCTCATTGGACTATTAAAAGTTAAATATTAGAAATATACATCTCTTTTGATGTAAAATACTCAAATTCACTGAGTACTACATGTCCATTTCCTAATTGGAAAAGTCTCAAATGCACACTGTGCACACGCTTTTTTTTAACCCCTCTTTTTTTCCTCCTTTATTTTTCTTTCTTTCTCTCTCCCCTCACACTTTTTTTAACGTCTTTTCTCTTCTCCATCTTTCTCTCTCTCTCCCCTTAACTATCTTCTCCTTTCTCCTTATTTCTCTCTCTCTCTCCCCTGTAACTTGTCCTTTCTCCTTATTTTTCCCTCTCTCCCCGCCTTTTCTCTCTACTTTCATCTTTCTTTCTTTCTCTCTCCCTTTTTTTTTCTACATCTGTAACCGCAATTTATTTAATCGAAAATTTCGTCGGAGAAGACGATGGATTTCGCCGGAGAAGACGATGGATTTCGCCACGGTAGAGTGTTTTCCGGCTAGAGCGAGGGAGAATATGGAGATGACGATGGATTTCGCCGGAGAAGACGATGGATAGTCGCGGTGTTTTTCGGCTAGAGCGAGGGAGAATATGGAGAAGGAGTGTTCAGAAGTGCTGAACAGTAGTGGAAGACATCTGTGGTGGTGGGGGCTCCATGTTTGGTTTGGTGTTAGGAGGCTGAAGAAGAAGATTGTAATTTTTGGTAATTTTGTTAGTTTTGATTTATTATTGAAAAGTGGGAATTTTTGTTACTGAAAAGTGGTAAATTTATTATTGAAAAGTGGTAGATATTTTAACTGAAAAGTGGTAGATATTTTAACTGAAAAGTGTAATTTTTATTATTGAAAAGTGGTAGATATTTTAAATGAAAAGTGTAATTTTTATTATTGAAAAGTGGTAGATATTTTAACTGAAAATTGTAATTTTTATTATTGAATAATTTTTATTATTGAAAAGTGGTAGATATTTTAAATGAAAAGTGTAATTTTTATTATTGAAAAGTGGTAGATATTTTAACTGAAAATTGTAATTTTTATTATTGAAAAGTGGTAGATTTTAACTGAAAAAAAGTGGTAGATTTTAACTGAAAAGTGTAATTTTTATTATTGAAAAGTGGTAGATTTTAACTGAAAAAAAAGTGGTAGATTTTAACTGAAAAGTGTAATTTTTATTATTGAAAAGTGGTAGACTTTAACTGAAAAGTGGTAGATTTTAGTGGTAGATTTTAACTGAAAAGTGTAATTTTTATTATTGAAAAGTGGTAACATAGGATTTGGACCCGCGACCTTATACCCCTTTCCAAACATCGTAACCGCCAGTCTAGCGGTTACTTTGTTTTTAAAAATTCGCCTATGTATGTTATACTTGTTGCCTGCTCGCATAGTGTGCATGTGCACACTATGCACCGAGGACCAACCCTTCCTAATTTAAATATATATAACTAATTGCTTTGAACTTTCGAAAATCATGCACAATATTTATTTTCTTATTTAAAAATTCGCTAATAATAATAATAATAATTATTATTATTATTATTATAAATCTATTTATCTAATAATTATATGGAATAAAACTTAATAATAGATATCTATAAAATTTCCATCATCGTCTTTAAGAGATATTTTAAGTAAATTAAATCTTTTTTCATAAAAATATATTCACTTTAAAGATAACTTAATTCTTTATTTAATATTTAAAATATCTTTAATTATATATTTTCTTTTCATATTTCTTTATAGTCGTAACAAATTGAATTTCCCAATCTATATACTCTAAAACTTCGGATCGAAAGAATGATTCTATCAGTTAAATTTTGAGAATAATCTTTAGCAAGAAATCTGCTTACATATTTCTAAATTCTATAAATTTCTATGTTACTCCGTAATCAAATTTTAAGATTTTCATTTTAAATTCCTAATGTATCTCATAGGAAAACCTATTTCCCCCCTATAAATAGAGGCCCTATTTGTAAAATAAAAACACGTCATACAAATATTCTTATGCCAAAAATTAATATTCTTATGCCAAAAATTATAGATTTATTTATTTTACTCGCAATTCATGAGGTCGACTCCAAGAGCATTAAAGTTATTTTCATTGCATCCACGACATAAAAATCGAGGTGGGATTTTCTTACTTCAAGTATTCACTTTGTTACCCTTAAATGTTATTTGTGAATTTAATTGTTGCTTAGCTACATGAACCTATGTTTACGATATTATGGGTTATTTCGACGGAAAGGTCGTTATAGCTAGCGGGGACTACGGCCCGGGATGGTAAGATCCTTGGGGGCAACTCCACCGTATACAGATTGGCCAATTTGCTTGGTCAATATATAGATTGACCAATTTACTTGGTCAATATACAGATTGGTCAATTTACTTGATCAATATATGGAAGACTTATGTTATGGAAGACTTATTTACGCATGTTTGTGAGTTGATGGTTATTTTTGCATTGATATTTAACTGTGACAAAGGGAATCTCACTGAGCTAGTTGTTTTGCTCACCCCAATCATATTAACATTTTACAGATTAAAAGAGTTGTGGTGGAGGGAAGGTGTAACGCCCCGAATCCAGAATGCAGCCTTTGAGGCTCAAACACTCTAAATTCGAGTCGCCACTTAGTGACCAGAAAATTGAACCTAAAAATTTCTTTTAAAATATAATAACATAAGTGAATCGATAAGAGTTTTGCAGCGGAAATAATTTAAAGATAAATATAAGTTGCAATAGAAGCAGTGTGAGCCCATTTATTTGGAAGCTTAGAACATGATAAACAGTATTTGGTTTGAAGATACCTTACATAATGATCATCGAGTTACTTTAGAAATGTTTGTCACTCGACATAATAATAAAGATAGTCTTTCATAACACATTTCATTTATCACATATCATAATATCATAAAAATAAGTGCATCATAATTTATTCTTGTATTCTTTAGTTATATGTCAATGTTTGTTTAGTTCAATTCAGAATACACCAACAGTCCATATAACATTTACATCGGCAATACAGTAGTGACACCCACCTGGTTAACTTTTAAGAATAGGTACAAACTTCTTGAATGATTTTAGCAAGCGTAACGCAGGGACCGTCCGAGCTCCGATTAGGCCGCACTTCGCCTAACACGTTTCCTTGAATATTTATTCATTATAAGGACTCTTTGTTTTTAAAATTACATAACAATTTTCCTTCATGAATAACTCATAATTACACGAAAAGTAATATCGAAACAATAATTAACCAATCACATTTTAACATGTATCAATTGATGTGCTTTAACAAATAATAATAATTTATGGAACAATTGATCAACTATACTTTAAACACATACTTCACTTAATAATTTTAGAAGAAGCAACATATAAAATAAGATCATCAAACTTCAATTATTCAACAAGCATCACTTTTTATCAATTTCAGTCCTAATGACTTATGAAAATATTGCAACTATTGAAAACACCTGAACATGCATTAGAATGTCAAAAATCATGTTTAAATATATGGCAATTAAACAGAGAGTGTTATTTGGCATATTTCAAAACTGGTCCCTGCTAGCTAGTTATAAAACATAAAATAACTGAATTGTTTCCTATGTTCGTGATTTTATTCCCATCAAACGGATAACCCAATTTACATGTTTCTCCAAGGTAATTAAACTAAGTGATGTTAAGTTTACTGGCAATAAATTGGGTTGTCAAAGACGCGTCTCGATATTGAGTAAAAATGACTCCGAAGTATTGTACCTGGAACGAAATGCTCTGTTTTCCCAGATTTCCCATCTTGATCAATTTGTGACTCCGAAGTATTGAATAACTCTCAATATACTCGATCAATTTGTGTCATCTTTTATATTCAAACTATCTACCATATGGAGTTCATACCTTGTTTTGAGTCAAAATGATTTTTGTATTGAAAGATATGGACTCCCAAAGTCATTGCGTTCCACACAAAATTCCAGCTTGTATTGTAAACTTTGAAAAATCATTTTATACACTTAAATCACAGTTTCAACCAATAAAACACACCTAACATATAACATGCTTGTTATACAACATATATATCACAATTTCCACAAGATTCAAGTACCGAAAATTCATAAACAGAAATCGAAATTTACGCAAATAGCATATAAATGTTTGTGTGTTAAAACCTATGTAGTTTACTCGATTTAGGCTGTGATATGGATTCGAATTCGTGTGGGAACCTGGGGGATCGATCAAGGATGAAGTTGGCTCGAGTTCTTCAAGGATTGAGCAAGAAAATTGAAGAACAAGTTAACAAACAAAAACTGGAAAATAAAAGACAGCAGCAAATTAATTAAGAAGGAGGTGGGTTTCTTCATTTTCCTCGGATCGTATGGTCTGTTCTTCAACGAAACAAACCAGAATCCTCTCGGATGCATTAACGGCTCTCGAAGGCTGCCATAAAGTGGAAGAATCAAATTGCTTCCTATTGAAGAGGAAGAAGTCGATCAAAAGGTAGAGAAAAGGGGAAGACAAGTTAGAGTTGTTCTTCCTTTTGATTGTGTAGATGCTTGCTTTCTATTTCTGCCGAGGTTGGACTTGTATGTTGATATGAGGGATGAATGGAGAAGCTAAAGTGTGGGAGATATATATAGAGGGAGTAGGTAGGATGTCTTTGCCGAGAGTGAGAGAGAAAGATGATTTGGTTGATTTTCAACCATGTAGGAGTGGGTGGACCAAAATTGGCCACATGAACCCTTTTTTTTAAATTAAAGTAGTAGATGCCGACTCTTCATTGCAAATTCTATTGGTTCTCCAAACATGTTATTTATGTCTTCCATGGCCTCCTTCAAAATTAAAGTAGTAGATATTTTATTTATCGCGGTATTTATTAGTACTCGGTATTTACTACAAAGTCGTTACTTATTTTCATGCTAGTTTGTCGCGGAAAATTTCGCAAGAGCTATAAATATTTATTTAGAATTTATGGTGATAAAATTGTCGCGCTCCGAGACAAAAATTATTTAATTATAACATTGACTCAAGATTGGCTTATATTATGTTTGTTTAAATTCTAATATTTATTTAATAGCAAATTATTAGAATAAGTTATAATATAAAATCAGATAAGGAAATCATTATATCACATTGATGCGGCCTAAAAATGTCATCTGATAAGAAGTCGACACGTGTATAGAGGATAAGATAAAAGAGGAGATCTGGGATTAAGGAATACTCTCCGTATAAAGAATCCCTTCTGGAGGACCCTCCTGAGGGAGCTCCACCTGGGGAGAAATATCAGGAAGACCTAATCTTGATAAGAATTATTAAGACCAAGGATCTAGGAGAATCCCGTAAGAAACGGCCTGAGATCGAGCAAAGGAAGACTCATTCCTCCTTTATTTCAGTGGATGGAGTCCACTAGGGGGAGTGGTCCGATTATTCAGGGAAGTGGGAGAGTTGAGGACCTTGTCAATGCAGTAGGGCCGAGTCTAAAGGGGAGCTCCGAAATAGGAGGAAACCCTAACTTCCTCTTAGGAGGAAGCTCTCTATAAATAGGTAAATCTGAATATATTGTCAGGTTAGAATCTCTACTTCTTTACAAGACTTATTAAACCTCTTATTATATACTTTGATATCCTTTGAGAACCTGATTTGATAAATCGAGGACTTTGAAGTCCTTGCGATATATTGAGATCCCTATACTGACTTAGGCATCGTAGTGTCCGCGCCAGACTCCCCTCCGGCGTATCTTTTGCAGGTTCTGGAGGATCATTTCGAAGGAAGTAGCATACCCGGATCCTTTATATACGTTCGGGAACCCGGATATCCGACTCCAAGGATATTAAATCCATCAGTGCAATTTTTAGCACATCAACTGGCGCCGTCTGTGGGAAACGTCTTAGAGATCTTCTCACGAATTTCTATTTGTTTGAGCGATGGGCGGAGGAAATAACACGATCACGCCTACTTTAGGGAAGAAAATTCTTCCAGGGAAAATTCCCCCTTTGCCATCTGTTCCCACACCGAAGGGAGGCCGAGGAAAGGACCCTACTCATGTCCCTTCGGGATCAAATCCGCCACTGATACAAACCGACACACCAACCTCGGGCCTAGGCGATGAAAATCGCCCCCTACCAGTCAGAGATGAAATAGCGGATAACGTAGA
Organism: Galeopsis tetrahit; assembly: GCA_963675135.1. Taxonomy (NCBI): domain Eukaryota; kingdom Viridiplantae; phylum Streptophyta; class Magnoliopsida; order Lamiales; family Lamiaceae; genus Galeopsis; species Galeopsis tetrahit. The sequence goes on along the minus strand of OY776126.1, from coordinate 47,034,320 downwards.
GGCCCCAGCGGTCCAGACCTCAGGTCCCCAACGTGGTCAGGTCCCCAACGTGGAGAAACTCCACATTCAGAACCATTTGCTGATCTCTCCAGATCAGTTGAATGCCCTTATCAATTAGGCTGTGGAGAGAGCTTTAGCGTCTCAGGGAGGTCAAGTCCCGAGAATTATACCAGTGAATGCGGAGATGCCTCCTCCGAGGGTCCAGGAAGAGGCACCAGGGGCCTCCTAAGTGTTTTCTAAAGGTGCAGGAGTGCGGGCAGAGGGGGACGAGAAAGTGCCCTCCCGAGCAGAAAGAAGTGTTCCCCCTCGGAACACAGGAAGGAACGTAGACTTGGCATCCCGAGAGATGGAGCTCCCCGAGGTCTAGGATCCCAGGATCGGATCTGGAGGTACGAGGTGGAGTATTCAGGGCCCCGAGGTCCAGGATCGTATCTGGAGGTACGAGGCAGAGTATTCAGGGCCCCGAGGTCCAGAATCAAAACTTGGAGGTATGAGGAAGAGTATTTAGGGCCTCGAGGTCCAAAATCTAAACGTGGGAGTACGAGGCAGAGATATGATAAGTGCATCGGTACTACAGGTTAGTACAGATGTTTGATAGAGCCTAAAGTATTAGATCTTTTATAGTAATTTGATATTGCTATGAGCATATTTTAATGATATTGACATATATGACACAAACTTATTTTTTCCATTGAATTAAGCATGATTCTCTTAAGCTTACATGATTGATACTCTAGAAACGATCTTAGGATTGAGAATTACTTGAAATCATAGAAGCATGGGTAAGCAATTCACATGTTGAGTCTTGTGATTACTTCATGTGGTAGAATTAATGATTAGACGTTGATGATGATTATGATTTTGGAAGTAAAGATTAACATAATTATTATTTTTATTGCACACGATTAACATGTTTCCATATTTTAGATATAATTTCATATTATAGACCGAGCCTATCCAGGTTCTGGAGGATCTCTTGGTAGGTTTAGAAGATTTCAGATTATAGATTAAGTCTATCCAGGTTCTGGAGGATCTCTGGGTAGGTTCAGAAGATTTCAGATTATAGATTAAGTCTATCCAGGTTCTGGAGGATCTCTGGGTAGGTTCAGAAGATTTCAGATTATAGATTAAGTCTATCCAGGTTCTGGAGGATCGCTGGGTAGGTTCAGAAGATTTCAGATTATAGATTAAGTCTATCCAGGTTCTGGAGGATCTCTGGGTAGGTTCAGAAGATTTCAGATTATAGATTAAGTTTATCCAGGTTCTGGAGGATCTCTGGGTAGGTTCAGAAGATTTCAGATTATAGGTTGATTCTATCCAAGTCCTGGAGGATTTCGGGATAAGCTCGGAAATGGAAAGTAGAGATTGAGCCTATTTAGGTTCCTAAGATCAAGGCCAATATCCCTAAACAAACAAAACGATAAGTCCGAAAACTAGAGTGGGTGAAGAGGATGATTGATTACCTGAAGCGGGTAGAGAACTTGAGAATCTTCAGAGCCGAAAAGTATCTCACCCTCAAAGAGGTGAGGCAAGTCAAGAGGCTAGAGGTGAAACCAGCTAGTGGAGAAATGAAGAGAGAATCTACAGGAAGGAGCTCCAGCCCAGAAGTTCCCCGAAACTCCGGAGGAACAGGAAACCGCAATGCTACGGGAGGATCCCGATCTGGGCCTCGAGGGAGGTTTTAGAAATATACCCAACTGAGATTGGAACGTACAGAGGTCTTGGAGGTTGTTGGAGATCATCCAGATTTGAAATTCCCTTATTCGAGGAACCGAGGTCCTCAAAAGCCCAAGTCGGACCGATTTTGGAGACTCCACAATGAATATGGGCACGACAGCAATCAATATTACCATTTGGAGGATGGAATTGAGAGAGTGATTCAAGTTGGACATCTGAGAGAATTTGTTTACGTAGTTGACCGAGACCCTCGAGGGCAGAAGAGGAGGGAACTTGAGGACAGGAAGACCAAGAAGGAGGAGGCCTCCCAGAATCGGGATAAAAGCCGACCCCCTCAGTTGATATTCCTGAGTTGAGATCCGGAAGAATTTCAGAGCTCGCGAGGACGTAAAAGGTTCGAGGATCAAAGAAAATGATCCTCTTTTGAGATTTGAGATTAGAGAGACTAATCATCTTGTCGAGACTGGAGGTCCTGGAGAGGGTACAGGTTTCAGGTTTGAGATCAAAAGAGACTTGATTTGCATTATTTAATTATTTCGTATTTAAATTATATAATTGAGGATTATTAAGCTTATCTGAGCACTTGAGAGCCTGTGTTGGAGGCCTTTTTTGGTGTATCTTTACAGGATCAATTCGGGATTGATATACGAGTAAACTTGGAGATCTACATGTCAGTCCAGAACCTGAACTAGAACATAACGAGGGAGCTTCCTCTTAGGAGCTCCCCAGGCTTGAGTTAAGTTACCTGGTCTATGACGAATAATGAGTTCATGAGGAGGGGCTGGAGAACCTAGAAGTACTAGAGGAGCTCATGAGAGCAAGATTACCGAAGAAAGAATGGAGCCAAGGAAAACCAGCCGAGTCGCTAGACCATAACACCTAACCTGTTATTGGGCTGATCCCCAAATGACGAGCACATTTGGGACCACCGTTTAGTACATGTATTTGATAAAGTTAGAGAGGTTAGATCTTTTTACAATGACTTGAGGTCATAATGAATATGACATGTATGGGTTATGATTTTGGTTGATTTGATGTGACTAATATATGAGAACCATGCTTATTGGATTAAGTACAACCCCCGTGAATTTTTATGTGGTTATTATATGATTTATAATTCATGATTAAGGATTGATGATGATCCATGCTCCTAAAACATGAGGCTAACATACTTATGTTTAATTATGTACGATTAACACGCCTCGAGGTTCTATACATGATTTTAGTTTTCAGATTGAACTTGTCCAAATCCTGTGAGACTTTTAGGTAAGCCTGGAGATCAATTGTCAAAGGTTGAAACACCTGAATAAGTGCAGATTGCATTGATTGAGCCATCCTGCTCCGAATGAGCTCGGACTTCCGGATGGCTCGAAGGCTGAATTTATCCAGGTACTGAATGCTACCCGAGAAATCTGAGGTCCAGGAAAGGGCCTGCAAAGATGTCAGAAGGCAAAAGACTTGAGCTGATATTGAGAGCCAACCGCCTCAGCCCCAGGAACGGAGCATGATCCAGATTCGAGTGGGATGAATAATGTCAAAAAGCATTTGAGGAGCTGAAGCTCAACCGAACTCAGCTGTTGAAGCTCCACCGAGCCCAGCTAATGAAGCTCCAACAAGCCTAGATGCTGAAACTCCACCAAGCCCTCCCTAAGGTGTTGAGATCCGATATTCAAAAGTTTAGAAGACTGCCTTGGCTGTGCTGATTACACCTCGAAGGTTATGCCCTTATTTTTGTCATATAAAATTATTGTTCACACTAATTACCCTTTGAAGCAGGTAATTGGTAGGGAAGATATATCTGGACAGATGGTCAAATGGACCATAGAATTATAAGAGTACAATGTGTATTTTGAGCCCCAAAGGGCTATCAAAGCTCAAGCATAGTCGGATTTCATCCAAGAAATCACCAGGCTTAACGAGATCTAATAACAAAAGATATTCGTGGATGGCTCCATGCCCATGACTGGATGTGGAGTTGGTATTGTGTTGATTGCCCTCAGGGGTTGGAGAACCAATTTACTAAGGAATCGAAGTTCCGGACATCCAACAACAGAGCTAAGTATTTTGAGTATTTAGATAAAATGTTTTAGGTTGTTATAACCATGATTGAATTGAGAATACAGGATAAAATTTCACAAGAAAAGCTCGACGAACTAGAAGCCATAAATTTTGCACGAGGACCTCTCCACGTCCCTGACGGGTGTTGGATGTCCAAAAATTAAAGATTGAAGGTCACCAGACATGAACCTCAAAAAGGATTAATGAACTTGCAAATGCCTTACACTTCGATGCTTGAGGGGGGTGATGAAGGGTCTAGGCTTGCCACCTCCGAGATACAACTATGAAGCCAAGTAAGTGAAAAGTGTATACTTTACTTTTTTACTTTAGATTTTACTTTGTGATATGATATGAGTTACCTAGACGTAGTTGTTTAGAGCATAAAACCTCGAAGAATATAAGCATTTGCTAAGGCTTCAGAAATGATTGATTTGAGAAATGCTAAAGTGATTACTTAGGAGAATTTCGTGATTGAATCGAGAGAATGATTGAGAATTTAGGCATGGTTAAGAACGTGTTTTTGATTAGTGATGAGTCAATTTTTTTCTAAATTATGTTTAAAGGTATGTTTATCTTTGATGAATATTTGAAGATTTTATGAGTTGTGATGAAAACATTTTGAGATTTTTGGAAATTTGTATGAGCACATATTTCCTAACAATTTAAGATATGATTCATAAGCATACTTTGAGCATTCTGAAACGCGTGAGGGCTAACCACCCTGAGTAGCCGGATGGCTAAGTTTGAAAATTAGGAGTGATGAAATGATTAATGATCTGTAGATTACTTAGTATATATGAGATATGAGAGTGAGAAACACTCAGAGGCCACGAGGCCGAGGAGAGCTAGAGAGCTCCTCACCCTACTCGAGATCCAAATGGATTACTTAATTTACAAAGGATTAATGAGATTAATACCTTGAAATGAGAGTGAGAGACACTCAAAGGCCTAGAGGCCGAGGAGCTACGGAGAGCCCCTCACCATACTTGAGACCCAAAAGGGTTACTTAATGAAAAGAAAGATTTTATGAACCAAAATCTTTTAAGAATGAGAGTGAGAAACACTCAGAGGCTTAGAGGCCGAGGAGCTCCGGAGAGCCCCTCACCATACTTGAGACCCAAAAGGGTTATTCAATGAAAAGAAAAATTTTATGAATCAAAATCTTTTAAGAATGAGAGTGAGAGACACTTAGAGGCCTAGTGGCCGAGGAGCTACAGAGAGCCCCTCACCATACTTAAGACCCAAAAGGGTTATTCAATGAAAAGAAAGATTTTATGAATCAAAATCTTTTAAGAATGAGAGTGAGAGACACTCAGAGGCCTAGAGGCCGAGGAGCTACAGAGAGCCCCTCACCATACTTAAGACCCAAAAGGGTTATTCAATGAAAAGAAAGATTTTATGAATCAAAATCTTTTAAGAATGAGAGTGAGAGACATTCAGAGGCCTAGAGGCCGAGGAGCTACAGAGAGCCCCTCACCATACTTAAGACCCAAAAGGGTTACTCAATGAAAAGAAAGATTTTATGAATTAAATGAAAGAAAGATTTTTACAAATTAAAATCTTCTAAGAATAAGAGTGAGAAACACTTAGAGGCCTATAGGCCTAAGAGAGTTGGAGAGCATCTCCACATCATCAAGACCTAAGAGGGTTACTCACAAAAATTTCTAAAGAATGAAAGAAAAGCTAGACAGAAGCCTATAAGCTGAAGGAAACCCTCTCGAGCTACTTGACACTAGAGGTGATTCCTCGAAAAGGTGAGAGATTCCTTGAATCTTTTGAGAAGATTCCTTGAAGGTTATGTAACTAGGAGAAAATAGCAGGAGAGAGAAAATTGTGACTGTGTGGGACCCAGGCGCAGAAGTCGAAGCGTTTTTTCGGAACTGGAGGCGGGAAAAATCTCCGAAGGAAAATACTTTTGAAATTCCCCTCCGAAGCGAGAATAAAACACGTCTCTCCAGAGATGCCACTGTACTCGGTATTTACTACAAAGTCGTTACTTATTTTCTACAAAGTCTAATTAAAGTAGTAGATATTTTATTTATCGTGGTATTTATTAGTACTCGGTATTTGCTACAAAGTCGTTACTTATTTTCATGTTAGTTTGTCGCGGGAAAATTTCGCAAGAGCTATAAATATTTATTTAGAATTTATGGTGATAAAATTGTCGCGCTCCGAGACAAAAATTATTTAATTATAACATTGACTCAAGATTGGCTTATATTATGTTTGTTTAAATTCTAATATTTATTTAATAACAAATTATTAGAATAAGTTATAATATAAAATCAGATAAGGAAATCATTATATCACATTGATACAGCCTAAAAATGTCATCCGATAAGAAGTCGACACGTGTATAGAGGATAAGATAAAAGAGGAGATCTGGGATTAAGGAATAATCTCCGTATAAAGAATCCCTTCTGGAGGACCCTCCGGAGGGAGCTCCACCTGGGGAGAAATATCATGAAGACATAATCTTGATAAGAATTATTAAGACCAAGGATCTAGGAGAATCCGTAAGAAACGGCCTGAGATCGAGCAAAGGAAGACTCATTCGTCCTTTATTTCAGTGGATGGAGTTCACTAGGGGGAGTGGTCCGATTCTTCAGGGAAGTGGGAGAGTTGAGGACCTTGTTAATGCAGCAGGGCCGAGTCCAAAGGGGAGCTCCGAAATAGGAGGAAACCCTAACTTTCTCTTAGGAGGAAGCTCTCTATAAATAGGTAAATCTGAATATATTGTCAGGTTAGAATCTCTACTTCTTTACAAGACTTATTAAACCTCTTATTATATACTTTGATATCCTTTGAGAACCTGATTTGATAAATCGAGGACTTTGAAGTCCTTGCGATATATTGAGATCCCTATACTGACTTAGGCATCAGAGTGTCCGCGCCGGACTCCCTTCCGGCGTGTCTTTTGCAGGTTCTGGAGGATCATTTCGAAGGAAGTAGCATACCCGGATCCTTTATATACGTTCGGGAACCTGGATATCCGACTCCAAGGATATTCAATCCATCAGTGCAATTTTTAGCACATCACACATAAACACGAAAAAATATGACAACCAAGAAAAATGTAATTTTCATGAATATGAATCTATTGTATATGCGATACTATTATTTATCATTATCAAGCAAGCAATTGTATCAAATCTTTATATTTAAAATTAAGATAACATGACAATATTATTTATTTGAATATATTATGCTTTGTTAAGTAGTTTATCATAAGCTAGCTTTAAAATAAACCGTAAGGTTATAAATTAGACTCCATTCATTTTCGATAGTTATTAATATTCATCAAACCTTATTCTTTATTTATTTCTTTATTATGTGCTAGGAGTGCTCCCGATCAGATTACTCGTCTGTCTTCCTGAAAATCAAATCTTTGAGAACAAATAACACTGTTAATATAATCGAAATACTCTTAAATCATATATTTCTTTATTCCATATTAATTTTGGGACGGGGTGTTACAGAAGGTGTGGATGCATGTCAAGAAATTGATTGTTATTTTAATGTTGCGATTTAATTAGTTAATATGTGATTATGAGTTTTTGAGTATTTAATTAAATAAAAATGCACATCCTTTATTTATTAAAAATCGTATTTTAATGTAAATTTATTTATTTATTTGAAGTGATTGATGTTAAGTTTTTTTTCAAATTTATCATTTGTTTTAATATTACTTTCGTTGCAAATATTTTTATAAATTAATCTATTTCAATGCCTTTCGAAAATCACAATAAGACAGTATTTTATTTAGTTGACCTTCAAATAGTAAAAATATGGTGTTTTCATCTAGGCCCTAAAATCGGGATGTGACAGAGTGGTATTAGAGCAGGTCTACGTTCTTGTAGGCTTGTTTAAAATAAAAATATTTTACTTCTTAAGTCAAGAAGATATTTTTGCTAAATAATTTAAATTATATATATATTTTTGAGCATATGGTATATTATGAAATTTAAGTAGACTTATTGATATGGACAATGTCGGAGGGAAGAAGGGCCCAGGGGGGTCACTGGGCCCCCCACAAATTTCGAATATTTCTATTATATATATTGTACTATGTCTACTAATTAAATTTGACACAGTGGTTAAGCTGCAATGAAAGAAGATTTCCTTTTTGTAATCAACCAGAGTTCAATTCCACCCTATTATTGAAATTTGAAAACACAATGATCAATTAAATTACTTTTTTTTTTTTATGATAGTAATATATTAATAATTTTGACAGTATTATGTCTCTTAATTTTGTAAACTTTTATTGAGTGTATGGTGAACCCAAAAAATATTGCATGAAAGATAAATATGTGTATATCGTGGAGGGTAACTATGCAAACTTTTCAGGAACGGAGGTAGTATAATATTATTACGTTGAGTAACACTTATGTGAATATGAAATTTAATTTTGATCCATTACGGTTTTTGTAATAAAGTTAATCGGGCCCCCCGACCTAAAATTCCTGGCTCCGTCACTGGATATGGATCATGGAAAGATGATCACATGATATATGATAGATATGCTACGTACGTTTTAAGTTACAAATTCAAAGCCATATTATAAAATCATGATATTAAGTACATTCACTACATAACTATTTAAAATTTCAACGCATGCATGCATATTTTATAACAAATTATGATTTTTGAGGGCGAAAATATTTTAAGAAGGGAAGGATGTAACACCCCAAAAATTCTCAAGTAAATTACTTTCAAAACACATTTAGATTTTTCATTTTCATTTAATAAGAGATTTTATGTGATTTTAAAAACTTTATAGATTATTATTATTATCTCTCAAGATTTTATGCATGATATATTTAAAATAAATTAATATATAAATATGAAATAATTATGTCATATGAATATACATAGAATAATGTTGTTTGAGATATTATCTCCTTGTTAAAAGATTTAATAATATATATAACTATATATGTTTGTTAAAATTAAAGATTTAATAATATATATAACGATATACATATATAGTTTTAGTTTGAATATGATTTTTTTTTTCCAAACATTCTATCTCATTGGACTATTAAAAGTTAAATATTAGAAATATACATCTCTTTTGATGTAAACTACTCAAATACAATGAGTACTACATATCAATTCCCTAATTTAAATATATATAACTAATTGCTTTGAACTTTCGAAAATCATGCACAATATCTATTTTCTTATTTAAAAATTTGCTAATAATAATAATAATTATTATTATTATTATAAATCTATTTATCTAATGATTATATGGAATAAAACTTAATAATAGATATCTATCAAATTTCCATCATCGTCTTTAAGAGATATTTTAAGTAAATCAAATCTTTTTTCATAAAAATATATTCACTTTAAAGATAACTTAATTCTTTATTTAATATTTAAAATATCTTTAATTATATATTTTCTTTTCATATTTCTTTATAGTCGTAACAAATTGAATTTCCCAATCTATATACTCTAAAACTTAGAAGAATGATTCAATCAATTAAATTTTGAGAATAATCTTTAGCAAGAAATCTGCTTACTTATTTCAAAATTCTATAAATTTCTATGTTACACCATAATCAAATTTTAAGATTTTCATTTTAAATTCCTAATTTATCTCACAGGAAAACCTATTTCTCCCTATAAATAGAGGCCCTATTTTTAAAATAAAAACACGTCATACAAATATTCTTATGCCAAAAATTAATATTCTTATGCCAAAAATTATAGATTTATTTATTTTACTCGCAATTCATTAGGTCGACTCCAAGAGCATTAAAGTTATTTTCATTGCATGCACGACATAAAATCGAGGTGGGATTTTCTTACTTCAAGTATTCACTTTGTCACCCTTAAATGTTATTTGTGAATTTAATTGTTGCTTAGCTACATGAACCTATGTTTACGATATTATGGGTTATTTCGACGGAAAAGTCGTTATAGCTAGCGGGGACTACGGTCCGGGATGGTAAGATCCTTGGGGGCAACTCCACCGTATACAGATTGGCCAATTTACTTGGTCAATATACAGATTGGTCAATTTACTTGATCAATATATGGAAGACTTATTTACGCATGTTTGTGAGTTGATGGTTATTTTTGCATTGATATTTAACTGTGACAAAGGGAATCTCATTGAGCTAGTTGTTTTCTCACCCCAATCATATTAACATTTTACAGATTAAAGGAGTTGCGGTGGAGGGAAGGTGTGGATGCATGTCAAGGAATTGATTGTTATTTTAATGTTGCGATTTAATTAGTTAATATGTGATTATGAGTTTTTGAGTATTTAATTAAATAAAAATGCACATCCTTTGTTTATTAAAAATCGTATTTTAATGTAAATTGATTTATTTATTTGAAGTGATTGATGTTAAGTTTTTTTTTTCAAATTTATTATTTGTTTTAATATTACTTCCGCTGCAAATATTTTTATAAATTAATCTATTTCAATGCCTTTCGAAAATCACAATAAGACAGTATTTTATTTAGTTGACCTTCAAATAGTAAAAATATGGTGTTTTCATCTAGGCCCTAAAATCGGGATGTGACACTAAGCTGGTCATCCTGCCATATAATAATAATCATCTATAGTTATTCAAGGTGTAAAAGAGGCATTAGGTCTAAGGGGTAGAATGGTCAGCGCCAATGTTTTAAAAGGCACAAGGTGCACCAAGGCGCAAAAGGGATTGGAGTGCCTCTTGTCCTACGGAATTAACTAAAAAAATATTTTGATGCATATTGTCCTACGAATTAAAGTTCAGCGTCACATAAAGTCAACTAAAATGAGCATTAGAAATAATGTAGGAATAGCTACTTTTAGGTGCAATTTTTTTCAATGTTAGTATTTAGTTTGCACAATTTTTGGTTTAGTTTGTTCAATCGTTATTTAGTTTGCCCAAAAAAGGTTAAAAATACAAAACCTAAACCAGTTGGAAAATGCCTCCAGAATCCCAATCAGGGGTGGTTCGGTACGGTATACCGATCATACCGAACCATACTGTTATCATACCGAAAATTTCGATATTGAAAAAATTCGTACCGTTAGCATACCAAAATTTCGGTATACCGTAATCTCGGTATACCGAAATTTTCGGTATGTAAACATTCATACCGACACCGTACCATAATTTCGGTATACCGAATTTTCGGTACGGTATATCGGTATACTGTACCATTTCATATCGAAATACCGGTATACCAATTCATACCGAAAATATTGAAGCATTGTTTTATACCAGAATTAATTATTTAAGGTTTATTTTACTTATATTTTAATAATTAAAGTTATTTTAATTTAAAAATAATATAAAACTATTATTTTATTAAGGTTTCGGTATTTCGGTATATCGATATACCGTTTTATACCGAATACCGAAATACCGCGGTATGATCATTTTCCATACCGTACCGAAAAACTCGGTATATCGAAAATTTCGATAATTTCGATATTTTTTCAGTATGAAAAGCTCGGTATACCGAAATTTTGGTATATTTACCCACCCCTAATCCCAATATTACCAAATAAATCAATAATTACAATGCACAAAAAAATCATGTCAAAACCCAATATTTACCTTTGTACTACAAAAAAAATTAATAGAACCAGAGATCTATTTTGTGTTTTTCTTCGCAGACTCTGCAATAGTCGCAAAGCTAACCGAGGTTAAAGTACCACCCATTTTTTCAGAATAAGTTGCAGACATTCATCTTTTCCTCTTTTCCAGGAAAAAAGAAAAAATGAATGGGACTGTCATTCCTCTTTTCCAGGAAAAAATGAATGGGACTGTCATTTCAAATACAAAATGGGTATTACAAAACCAAGAAAGCTTAACAGAGTATTTTATGGACGGTTTGATATATCATTTAGCACTTAATAGTAATGTTAAAAAATGATTCATATAAATATAAATGCTTTTAACATTGGTGGAAAGCACTTATGATTAATTCTAAATTCAACCATTTTTCTTGTCTATAATTTACCTTATCTCTCGAGTTTTTTTTCTTTTTCGCAAAAATAATTTGTATTACAAAATTTTTACACAAGCCATGTTTTGGGGTGAAAAAATCTGAAAAGGGGCATATTATACGCATTAGGAGTGCCTCTTAAAAATATCGAAATTAGCCACAAATCTCAATTTTTTTTAAATTTTTTTTCTTTCCCCTCATCTTTTTCTTTTTTCTTCCTATTTCAGATTTTATTCCAAACTTTTCATTTCTTCGTTTTATTTATTCGTTGGTCATTAATGTTGTTGACGACACGGGATTAGTCTTTTTGACTTTGTTTGATAACATTGTTATTCCACTCATCGGCAAAACTACATTCGAAATTCTAACTGTTTTGAACAAGGTGATGTTACATTCTTCTATGTTTTAGTTGATTGTGAAACATAACATGTCAAACACTTTATGTAGGCTATTTTGTCTTTTTTTTTTCCCCCTCACTTATACATACAATTAAAATTTTCTTTCGTCTCCTAATCATACAAGGAGGAGATCGAGTTAAAGGGCACTTTACCGATGAAGTTTCAACATTCGGTTCATCGAAAATTTATTTTCAAATTCCTCATCTTTCAACAACACTTGGACAATAACTGGAATAATTATACAATGGTCAAGTTATCGAATGACAATAAACTGATAACAAATGTTGAATGCAACAGTTCTTCATCATAGGCACAACCACATTATCCTATTTTTCATTACTTTTATATAATCATACATAGTTTACAAATAATTATATTGTTATTTTTTTAAAAGACTTGGCGGTTGATGATGAAAGTGTTACTGCAACCCATTTTCAACTACATGAAGATGAGGATAACACCATTCATTTATAAACGTCTACAACAAACCAACTTATCCAAGTCAAGGTTGAGAAAAGTTGATTAAAATAAGCAGTCATGTTAAATATTTGTTCTTTAATGTTATAATTTTTTTGTTATAAATCTTAAAATCTATTTTTTATTCATTTTGTTTGCATAATTTAATATTTAAAAAAATATTCTGACGATTTCATTGTATTCTACAAAAAAAAATTCATTGAGTTGGCGTTAGATTACAAATCGTATGACGTTAAATTTTTTATGTCGTGTTCCAAATCTTTTTTTATGTACATTATTTCATAAGTACTTACATTTTGAATTACTCACTTATAATTAATATTTACGAATTCAATAATTTTAAACAAAATAGAAAATTTCATGTACTTCTTGAAAATAAGGATAACACCATTCATTCAAAAACGTCTACAACAAACTCGTTGTATTCTAAAAAAAAAAAAAAAAAAATTCCACAAATTTGACATTAGATTACAAAATTAATTTTGTATAGTCAATAATATTTTATCACTCCAGCTCCTAATTTCTGTTTGCACTCATTTTAATTAGATCAGAATTTATTCTCTTTCCTTATAATCCTATACTATATACTATGAACATTTAATTAAACAACTGACAAATGTTCTCTTCTCGTAATTTCAATTTCTTATATTTACTTTTTATAATTTTATAAGCATTTTAAAATACAGGTTACTATACCTGCATATTACATTTTTTACTTATTTACTGCAAATTGTAATATATTAAGAACAAATACTACATATAACAATGAATTTAATAATTCATAAATCAAACAATTATTTAATTAACATTTACAGGAATTTAATAATTCATAAATTCATGTATGTTGCAAATATAGCTATACAACTATAAATTATGAAATTTTGAATTCAGTGTTTTGTATGAAATTTGAATTATCGAGAGCATCCACATTATATATACTCTCTCGTCCCTTTTCATCTGTCTCATTCTATTTTTTTTTTAACGGCAACTACAAAAACTTTTGGAAAGGGAAACATTAAACACAAACATCCCTAAGGTGCCATGATGATCCTGCTGTGGTATAGTCACACATAATATATCCTACTGCAAATGACACTACAAAAAACACGTCGTTTACCGACGGAAATACCGCCGGAATTTTTCAGTCGGTGCTAGCCTCGTCGGGAAGGTTTACCGCCGGAAAATTTTATTCCGTCGGTAGTGCCGACTGATTCCCGACGGAATTAAACAGTCGAGTTTATCGACGGATACCATTCCGTCGGTAACTCGGATGACCCATTCTCAAACCGGGTCTGTATTCCGTCGGTAGTACTGACGGCATTACCGACGAAATTTTATTTTAACATTTTTTTTTTAAAAAAAATATCCGTCAGGAATTCCAACGGCGCTACCGACGGAAATCAATTTTATATTTTTCTAATTCGAAATTATATTGCGGTATCCGTCGGGGGTTCCGTCGGTACTACCGACGTATAATTTTGTCGGTAACATAACCCGAAATAAAAAAAATTAAGGGCCTGGGTTGGACCCGACCCGACCTACAAACTTTTATTGTAGGCCACATTTAATATGTGCCTTGCTGGGAATTGAACCCGGGTGTGTGGGCTCCTTGTCAGGGGCACCTACCACTCGGACAAGTGTGTTACTTGTTCATAATTGTAATATTAATTGTATATGTACACATTTTTGGCCCATTTTTTTTAAAAAAAATTCACAAAATTAATTTCTTTCACATATATTAAATAATTAAATTTGTAATCTATTTTTATTGTAAATTATATTTTTATAATTTATATATTTTAAAATACTAAAATATTCATATTTTAACTAAAATATTCATATTTTTTACTAAAATATTCATTTTTTTGCTAATTTTTTTTTAAAAAATTCCAAAAAATTAATTTATTTTCACACTTTTTAGTTGTAACTTAATGATAAATAAATCTTTTTAAATTGTACATCTCATAAAATAATTAGCTTACATTATATAATTTATTATTCATCTTCTTCCTCTTCCTCTTCATCTTCTTCATCTACATTTTCATTATTTTCCTCATCTTCCTCCTCTTCATCATCCTCCTCCTCTTCGTCCTCTTCCTCTTCATCATCCTCTTCATTTTTATCATCTTCCTCATTTCCATTATCGTTTTCAATTTCGATCAATTGTGAATTTCCAGCCGTCAAGTCTACGTGGATATTCAAATCTCCCGTAAAGACTTCAGTTCTAGCCTCTATTTGTTCCGTTTGAAACGGAGAATCATCTTCATCACTCTTTTCCTTTGTAGGGACTTTTACCATTGACATTGCCTTTACTTTGCAAACAACGTGCCATTCAATTTTACTACGTGATCGTACTGGATACTTGCAGTAGTATACTTGAGATACTTGATGGGCAAATACAAATGGATCATTCCCGCTATAGCTCCTTTTCGGATTAACATCCACGAGTTTGTACTCCGGATGAATCCTTGTTCCTGAAGGGCCTGAATCAAACCAATGACACTTGAACAACACTACAATCTTTGTTGGATATCCTGGATATTCTACTTCAACGACTTCGTGCAACACCCCATAGTAGTCACTTGCATCTGCATTGTAGTTTGCACTGCTAAGGCAAACACCACTGTTGGTAGTCGCTTTTCTTTATGCATACTCGGATGTATGAAATCTGTAGCCCTTCACAATATAGTCGTTGTAAGTCTATACACGACGTAGTGGTCCTTTGCTGAGATCCCTTAAGAATCGATTCTCAAAATCGTTTGACCGTCCCTATACAAGTTCAAATAATTAACATTAATTATGAATCATATTTATTTACGTAAAATTTAAGGAAATGGTACTCACATAACGTTGGAACCATCGGGTAAAATCACGTTGAAGACGAGCATCTATATATGTATCTGAGATGTTTTGTTCTGTTCGTCTTAGTTCTTGAGTATACATCCTAATTCACAACATCCAATCACCATTAATATTAAATTACATAAATGAAGTAGTGATAAAAATATGACATACTTACTCAATGTAAGGCTGAACTTCATCACAATTCAATAACACATATGTTTGTGCTATTTCTGCCTCTCTGTTTGTCTTCCACTCTCGTTCAGTGAATTTTCCTATTGGTCGTCCCTTAGACTTGAATATAGACAGCATTCCATCGACCTCTTCATCGATATTGTCTGTACCTCTACCACTGTAGTTACGTGGATCACTTCTCAACCGAGTGTTGACATGGTCTTCAAAATAATAAGAACAAAACATGCCAACCTCTTCATTCAAATATGCATTAACAATCGATGCTTCCACATTTGCCTTCTGTTTAGTATTGCGTTTCGAGTTGTGGGGATATCTGATTTATAATTAAAAAAATATATATTAATTAAGTGAACATGCATGTAGTATAAAAAATGAGACATGTAAGAGTTTACCTTTCAAATGGGTACATCCACCTGTACTGCACTGGACCACCAATTCTGGCTTCATACACTAAATGAATGAGTAAGTGTTCCATGGAGTTGAAGAAGCTAGGTGGAAAAAGTTGTTCCAACTTACACAAAATCACTGGAATGTCTTGGTCCAAACGAATCATAGATCTTGGTTTTTGAAGATGTTAAATTTCTAAAAAAAAGACTTAATTCAGTGATAGCCCTCCACACATTGAGAGGAACAACGTCTCAGAATGCAATCGGTATCAAGCGCTGCATAAAAATATGACAATCGTGACTCTTCATCCCTGAAACCTTACCCCTGTTTATGTCTGCGCATCGACTCAAGTTTGACACGTGGTTGTCTGGAAAATTCAACTCGTGAATCCAACGACATAGTTGTTGTTTTTGTGGCTTATCCAGTGTGTAGCAAGCCTTCAGATATTTACCTGTACTGGGATCCATTTTCAACTCTTCACGACTACAATAAATGTTCAGCTCTTCCCGGGACTTTAGAGTATCTTTCGTCTTGCCTTATATGTTCATCATTGTGTGGAACACATTATCAAACACATTCTTCTCAATGTGCATCACTTCCAAATTGTGTCGGATCAACAATGAACTCCAGTATGGCAAATCCCAAAAAATACTCCTTTTATTCCATCCACCTGGGATTCGACCGTTGTGTTCAGCACCATTTTCCTCAGTAGATTTTTTCAAACCCGTCCACTGAATCTTATGTAACAACCTTTGTCCTGTACGGTAACACGACAGAGTGAATAACATTAGAAGAAATTAATAAAAAATATATGTATAACATTATATTAGATCAAATAATTGTATAATTAAAATACCGTTTCGAATGGGAGGTCGATTGTTTGTAACTGTTCTGTTCTTCAAGAAGTTGTTCTTATTCCTTCTAAATGGATGATCTCGAGGTAAGAACTTTCGGTGATTATCGAACCATGACACTTTCCTACTCTTCTGAAGACTGAAAGCTTCAGAATGCTCCATACAATACGGACATGCTTGCAACCCAGCCGTTTTCCACCCAAACAACATAGAATATGCAGGAAAGTCACTAATGGTCCACAATACATCTGCACGCATCGTGAAATTCTGTTTTCTGAACACATCATACGTTTGGACACCACTTTCCCATAAAAAGATCAAGTCTTTTATAAGAGGCTGGAGATAAACGTCAAGTTTATCCTTTGGATTCGACGGACCTGGCACCAATACAGTCAAAAACATTGTTTGAGGTTTCAAGCACATCCATGGAGGAAGATTATACGGAGTCAGAATCACCGGCCACAATGAATACTGCTTTCCAAAGCTCCCAAACGGTGCAAAACCATCAGTACACAAACCTAGCCTCACATTCCTCGGTTCAGAAGAAAAATCGGGATACGTGTCAAGGTGTTTCCAGGCCTCCGAGTCCGCCGGATGTCGCATCTCCCTAGACTCGGTCGAAGACGAATCTGTTGCATGCCACGTCATGTGTTGTGCTGTGGCAGTAGATTGATACAATCTCATTAAACGAGGAATGATTGGAAGATAATACATCTTCTTGTGTGCCACTTTCTTCTTCGACGACTTCGATTGACCAGCGGGCCCCTTCCGACGTGGCTCTTTGTAACGAGGATGACCACACATCCTACACATGTTCAAATTGTTATCTTCATCACCCCAATATAACATGCAACCGTTTACACAACAATCAATCTTCTCGACCGGCAATCCCACTGCATAATTGCTTTGATGATACGTTATAGGCACCTTATTCTCAGTAGGGCAGATCTCATTGCATAATTGTGTCATTTGCTCATATGCCCTGTTAGAAAGCTTGTTCTCGGTCTTGATAGCCATAAGTCGGGCATTAAATGACAGTTGAGAGTGAGAATCACAACGCGGATACAAATCTTGATCGATAAATTTGAGAATTTCATAAAACCGAAATGCTTCATCCGTCGGCTCCTCTTCTACATTTGAAAAACCGGCTTCCATTATCATTGTTTGATACATATTGGATTCTTCCTCCCCAAGTTGTTCTTCCCCACCAAACCGTTGTTCCCCACCTAACTGTTGTTCCCCACCAAACTGTTGTTCATTACTCGTGCCGGCTTGATTAGCATATATTTGTCTTTCATAGATTCCAGCAGTGTAATAGTATAAAACTTGATCAAAGTTATAAGGCCAACGTCCTTCGCCATAAAATGTCCAGTTATAATAATTAACAGTGAAACCATTCTTCAGAACATGTACCAAAACCTCATCAATCGACTTAAATATTTTATTCTGACATTTTTTGGCATTACACGGACACTTGATACAATCCCCATACATGCAATGTGGGTGGAGCTTTGCAAATTCAACAAATGACACAAGTTCATTGTAAAATTCACCATTCACATTTCCTAAAATGAACCTAGGAGTACAATACATCCATCGACGATCCGGCAATTCCATCTGTTAAAAATTTAACATTAAATTCGTACAAACATATAAAATGCACAACTAATTAAAGTACAAAAAATATAATTAAAATACACAACTAAACTACAAATATATAATATGCACAACTAATTAAACTACAACCATATAAAATGCACAACTAAACTACAAAATTTAACCAAGTAAAAAAGAAAAACGTACCGAAATTTGCTTGCTTTTATACAATTTCCACAATTTTTTCCGACTGAGTAAAAAAGGGGAAAAAGCTTCTATAAAGTACTGGGCGCTACCGACGGATTTTGAAATTCCATCGGTAGAGTACGTTTTAAATTTACCGACGGATTTTGAAATTCCGTCGGTAGAGTGGCGCCCAAAATTCCGTCGGTGGAGTACATGACCGACGGAATTTCAGTCGGCAGACTTTATTTCCGACGGATTTTTTATTTCCGTCGGTAATTTGGCGGAATAAAAAAAAATCGAAAAAAATTCGAAAAATACTTTACTTTACACCAAATCTAACGAAAAATTATGTATAAATGAAAAAAAAATAACATAAATAAACAATTCATTGACAAAAAAACATCAACTGAAATAAATATGTCCAACAAAATAATAAATAGTTCGATAGAAAATTAAATAGTTTGACAGAAAATTAAATAGTTCGATAGAAAAATAAATAGTTCGATAGAAAAATAAATAGTTCGACAGAAAATTAAAGTGTTCAAACATCAACCATTAGCAAAGTTAAAAAACTCATCACCGCCTTCGAAATTCAAGTCGACGTCGTCGTATGTGGCTGCGGCTGCATCTGGAGCTGGAACTGGAGCTGTAGGGGGAACTGGACCGACCGGAGCATTCAAAGGCGGAGGGGGAATGCTCATCGCTTGTGCAAAGCATGTTTCTATTTGATCAGGAGACATCCCCAACGATCGACCCATAGTGTCAGTTATCTGTCGGAAGTAGTGGTTCATCTAGTTTACTAGGTTCGGGTCCGAAACAACAGTGGAGGATACAGAGGCATGCGATGCACGTTGGGACGAACTGGACGACGCAGCTCTCACAGTGCGGCTCATCCGGCCAAGGCCAAGGATCCGTCCTCGATCAGTCGGGGCAACGTCCTGGTAAATTTGGTTAAGGACAACCGGCGGAGGGTGAGCGTTGGGCCCGACTTGAGCAGAAGCCTGTGTCGTGACCTCTTCAATCCTCTGGTTCACGTTCAACTAGATAATTAAAGAAATTATATTAATACATATATAGTTCAATACATTTAATTAATTAAATATTAAAAAAAACATCACAATTTAATTAAACTTACATTAAATATACAAAATATATAATAAACTAACGTAAAAAAATAATAAATTTATCAAGAACTACCCTATATATAACACGAACTAACAAGAACTATATACACTATATATTTGAACTAACATACATTAATTAATTACAATTAACCAATAAAAAACATATAATCCACGTACTAACATATATTTGAATTAATTATACCTATTCATCAACTACGTACATGCAATTTTATAATAATTAACATGCAATTTATAATAATTCAATAACAGTTTTATAATAATTAACATGCAATAATTAATATAATAACTTAATTAAAATTAATTAAGAATTTATAAAACGTACCGTTTAAATTGAAGAAAATTGGGGTAGATAATCGTTATGCCCTTTGTCGACCAATCCACGCACAAAAAAATCCAATCCACGCACGAAACCACAACGAACAGACGAGAGGAAAGTGAAAAAAAAAATTTCCTTCTTGAGGAAACTGCCTTCGGCAGTTTTTATAAAAAAAATTGCTACCGACGGATATTTCTGTCGGTAGCGCACGAATATTTAATTCACGCGTCTTTTCATTGGTATCCGAGGCGGTGGGTCAAAGCGGATCAGCTACCGACGAATTATTCCGTAGGTAGGTGCAATTTGAACGACCGACGGAAAAATCCGTCATGAAGCAGGCCTAAAACGACACTGTTCGCTTGTAAAACTAAATTCCGTCGGGACACTCGTCGGGATGTCCCGACGGATGTTGAAATCCGTCGGAAGTCAGTCGATTCCAATATTCCGTCGGAGATCCGTCGGGATGGCCGACGAAATGGATTATGTCGATAGTCTTGCGTCGAAAAAACCCGCATTTTTTGTAGTGTGAGTTTTAAGAAGAAAGTTACCATCATTGATATTATCTCCTCTAGCATTGCCTAGACAATAACAAAGAAACTATCAAGTTCCTCGTCTACTTTGTTAACATACCTCTCGAGAAGATCAAACGAGTCTTGGAAACAAGGATCCTTTATTCTTCATCCGTACCCAACGTCTGCACCTTGCCACGACTACGCCAAGCAGTCCTCCAGGTGTACATTACCTCATTATACCTAGATTGACATGAAGCGGCCCAATACGTGTGAATATCGTCGTCCGAAAAGTACTCCCTAAGCCAATAAGAATGTTTCTGCACATATTCGATCAACATATTTATCAAATAATATATATAATAAATTGTTTATTAATAATTAATTGAATCCACTCAAATTCTTGGAATTCCTCCCAGTATTTATCCTTTTTTGTAGGCGGCACCTTCAGCCAAGAATAGGTATGCGCAGCAACCTTGCACTTAACAATCGAATCAGTGCAAATCTTCGACACCTCATTACCAGGAAGTAACCTGTGACATTATATATTAAGAAACAAACACATTATAAATTAAAAAATGTATAAAAATTGATGCTATTAAATATTGTTAAACTTTAAAATTATTTAATTAATTACTTACTGTCCTCGCTCAATCCATACTTTCAGTCTGGTTTCTCGGGATGCCCGCATGGGATGTTGACGAGTTGTCGATGACTGAGATGATGGCGGCAAATGATGTGGAACGGATGACGACGACGTCGTAGGAGCCGGCATCAAAGAAGGCTCATCAGGCCTAAGTGAGCCCTTCGACCGCCTACTTCGAGATCCTGAGGCCCCACCAGCATCTTAACTCATCTATTTTAATAAATAAAATTTAAGAGTATAATAAATTAATCAATAATTAATATAGTAATGAAATCAATAATTTCCTAATTTAATTAATAACATTTTAGTAATTTAAGTCAATAAATTCCTAATTTAATCAATAACAAATTACGTTACTAATGAAATCAATAATTTACCAAACTAATTAATAATGACTTAATTTAAACAATATCAATAATTACTTATAACAATAATTACTAATTTAATCAACAATAATAACCTAGTTTAATTATCAAAACTAACTAACACATATCAATTATATATTAATTAAATATACAAAATATATAATAAACTAACGTAAAAAAATAATAAATTTATCAAGAACTACCCTATATATAACACGAACTAACAAGAACTATATACACTATATATTTGAACTAACATACATTAATTAATTACAATTAACCAATAAAAAACATATAATCCACGTACTAACATATATTTGAATTAATTATACCTATTCATCAACTACGTACATGCAATTTTATAATAATTAACATGCAATTTATAATAATTCAATAACAGTTTTATAATAATTAACATGCAATAATTAATATAATAACTTAATTAAAATTAATTAAGAATTTATAAAACGTACCGTTTAAATTGAAGAAAATTGGGGTTGATAATCGTTATGCCCTTTGTCGACCAATCCACGCACAAAAAAATCCAATCCACGCACGAAACCACAACGAACAGAGGAGAGGAAAGTGAAAAAAAAATTTTCCTTCTTGAGGAAACTGCCTTCGGCAGTTTTTATAAAAAAAAATTGCTACCGACGGATATTTCTGTCGGTAGCGCGCGAATATTTAATTCACGCGTCTTTTCATTGGTATCCGAGGCGGTGGGTCAAAGCGGGTCAGCTACCGACGAATTATTCCGTAGGTAGGTGCAATTTGAACGACCGACGGAAAAATCCGTCATGAAGCAGGCCTAAAACGACACTGTTCGCTTGTAAAACTAAATTCCGTCGGGACACTCGTCGGGATGTCCCGACGGATGTTGAAATCCGTCGAAAGTCAGTCGATTCCAATATTCCGTCGGAGATCCGTCGGGATGGCCGACGAAATGGATTATGTCGATAGTCTTGCGTCGAAAAAACCCGCATTTTTTGTAGTGTGAGTTTTAAGAAGAAAGTTGCCATCATTGATATTATCCCCTCTAGCATTGCCTAGACAATAACAAAGAAACTATCAAGTTCCTCGTCTACTTTGTTAACATACCTCTCGAGAAGATCAAACGAGTCTTGGAAACAAGGATCCTTTATTCTTTTCCAGAAATCATATTTTTTCCAAATATGCTTGACGAATGTACACTTAAAGATTGCATGAGCCAAATCTGCCACCGAGGCTCCACAACATCGACAGTGCTGCTCAATTGGGATGTGATGTCTATTCATGTTGTTTTCCGTTGCTACTATACCCCGAATCAATTTCCATTCAAAACTTTTAATTTGTGGTGGTATTTGCATCTTCCATAACCTTTTATAGATTCTACGTGCAACATCATTCTTAGATGGACACGCTTTTCCGCAATCCACGTTTGTGGATTCCATGTCAATGGCATGTTGATAGGCAGTGGCCACTATAAATCTACCACTCAAATCGAATGTCCAGACCAGATGATCCTCAACATTCACACCCATCAATGGCGTTTTCAGAATAGCTTCAGCTTCGAATGGGAGAAAAGCTTGTTGAATAACTGACGCATTCCATTCATATTTCTCATTAATAAATCTTTCCACCTTCGATCTACTAGCTATCCTAGAAATTATCCGTCCTCCGCGTGTGGTGAAAATATCGAGCTTTGAAAATATAGTTTGCTTTATTTGATGAAGAATAATGTTGAATTAGAAATATATATAGTTTGTGTTGGAGTTGATGGTTGGATTTTATGTCAAATTATATATGCTTTAAAATTTTGATTGGGAAATATAATAGAGTTAATTATATTGCACGTTTTTCTACAATTTTAACATTGTTTATTGAAAACAACTAATTTATTAGGATATCAATAGTATCTTTGAATTTTAATTGTAAGACAATCTCCATTGATGTGCCAAAAATTGCACGGATGGATTAGATATCCTTGGGGTTGGATATCCGAATTCCCGAACGCCTATGAATGCTTCGGGTACACTGCTTCCGCTGGAATGATCCTCCAAGAACCTGCAAAAGACACACCAGAGGGGACTCCGGCGCGGACACTCCGACGCTCAAGTCAGTCTCGGTAGTTTAGTGTATGGCAAGGACTAAAGAGTCCTTTTATTATCAATGAGGTTCTCACATAAAATCAAGATGTTATTCGTAAGCAGCGTAGTAAATCAAGTAAAGTTAGAGATCGTGACCTGAAAATGTACCTCGATTTACCTATTTATAAAAAGTTCCCACCTAAGAGGAAGTTAGGGTTTCCTTCTATTTCGGAGCTGCACTTTGGACTCAGCCCTGGTGTGTTGACAAGGTCTTCCACTCTCTCACTTCCTGAAGAACCGGAACTACTCTCCCTAGTGGACTTCGCCCGCTGGGATAAAGGAAGAATGAGTCTTCCTTTACCCAGTCCCAAGCCGTTTCGTACGGGGCTCCTCCTAGATCTTCGGACTACTAGTTCTTATCCAGACTAGGTCTTCCTGATATCTCTCCCCAGGTGAAGCTCCCTCCGGAGGGACCTCCGGAAGAGATTTCTTATCCAGAGAGTATTCCTTAATCCCATATCTCCTCTTTTATCTTATCCTCTATACACGTGTCGTCTTCTTATCGAATGACATTTTTAAGCCGCATCATCTACTCCCCCCTACTCTCATAAAAGGAGTGTATCTTTTGTGAGAGTAAAAAATTCAAGTGACACTACAAAAAATTGCTCAAATAACGAGGGGAGTTAAAGAGGGGGATTAAACCCTTGCTGTTTGGCAAGGGATTTAAAGAGGGGCACAAATAAAGAGGGATTTGGCGAGGGGAGGAATCACACTCGCGAATTAGCGAGTGGAAAAAGATGCACTCGCGAATTGGCGAGGGAATTGGCGACGGCGTGTTTTGCACTCGCTCATTGGCGAGTGCATTGTGTCCCTCGGGAATTGGCGACGGTCCCCCACTCGCAAATTGGCGAGGGGGGTGGGGCCCTCGTAATTACCCTCGCCTAAGGCCCAATTAATTGATGAAAGTTATAAAAATTGTTAATTGTTATGAATGTGTTAATATAATTGTTATGTTTTATGCATGTATATATATGTGTTAATTATTAATTGGTGTGTTAATTGTTATGCATGAATGTGTTAATTGGGAGAATTAATGTTATAATCAATTGTTAGAATAAGTGAAATTAAATCGATGTTGGAGCTAGGCCGGGATGAGTTGTTTGTTTGTTGTAGATTGTGCGTTCCGACTTGAGTAATTTTACTCGAGTCGGAAATGGATGCACTAGGAACTTAAATATTTGGTAATACGATAGATTTAGGTGAAACTCTGCCAAAATTTTTAAAAATATATATATATATATATATATTTATATTAATTAGAACATTAATCAATGTTTAAATTCCAAAATATATTTGAAACAGATCGATTAACATGAATTATTCAAGTTGTAGTTGGATGTATAGTTCAAGATTGGTCAATGGGATTATGAGCCCCGACTTTATTAGTGGAGTAAATGGATTTATTGAAGCTGCCACTAGTAATCCGAATTCGATTTGGGAAGGAAAAATTAGGTGTCCTTGCTCGAAAGCTAGATGTCGAAATGAGACTTATAGAGATCCTAATGAAGTGAAATCTCATTTATATCGAAATGGGTTTACACGAAATTATTATAATTGGATATTTATCACGGTGAAGAGAGTTGGGGTCCACGTCAATTTCAAAACACTAGTGAATTTGCGTCAACTTCAAATGAAGTTGACCCAATGGGACCTAGTTCGTACCACACTATGGTAGAAGAATTAATGGGTGATCCAAACATTGATTTTGATTCATATTTTAATGGTTTTAAGTGAACGAGACAATGGTTTATTTTAATGGTTTTAATTCATATTGCTTGTGTGTGATTAATTAAGTAAGTATTGAGCTAATATACAAATTAATTGAGTTAATAAACATATAGTTGATAATTTATTAAATTAATTGATCTAAAGAATAAAAGAATAAAATTGAGTTAATACATAAGTATAACTTATTAAATTAAGTAATGAAGGGCTTTCTTAAATTAATTAAAGATTGAGCTAATATATAAATTAATTGAGTTAATAACATATAGTTGGTAATTTATTAAATTAATTGACTTAAAGAATAAAAGAAAAAAAATGAGTTAATACATATATAAGTATAAGTTATTGAATTAAGTAATGAAGGGCTAGCTTTCTTAAATTAATTAAGTATTGAGCTAATATATAAATTAATTGAGTTAATAACATATAGTTGATAATTTATTAAATTAATTGAGTTAATAACATATAGTTGATAATTTATTAAATTAATTGACAAAATACCACTTAATTGGCCATCGGGTGCGGAGTTTTTGACGTCGTAGCGCATAGCCAAACTTGCGCGCATGGTTGTGTGCCGTTTTTACAAAGTTTTCAGATTGCCTCCCAGGTTTGCATACCTCACTGAATTGGCCATAGAATCAATTGTGTCGACACAGTTTTTGAATTTGAGGCCTCGGGTGCGGAGTTTTTTACGTCGTCGCCCATAGCCAAACTTTCGCACATGGTTGTGTGCCCTTTTTACCAATTAATTGATGAAAGTTATAAAAATTGTTAATTGTTATGAATGTGTTAATATAATTGTTATGTTTTATGCATGTATATATATGTGTTAATTATTAATTGGTGTGTTAATTGTTATGCATGAATGTGTTAATTGGGAGAATTAATGTTATAATCAATTGTTAGAATAAGTGAAATTAAATCGATGTTGGAGCTAGGCCGGGATGAGTTGTTTGTTTATTGTAGATTGTGCGTTCCGACTTGAGTAATTTTACTCGAGTCGGAAATGGATGCACTAGGAACTTAAATATTTGATAATACGATAGAGTTAGGTGAAACTCTGCCAAAATTTTTAAAAATATATATATATTTATATTAATTAGAACATTAATCAATGTTTAAATTCCAAAATACATTTGAAACAGATCGATTAACATGAATTATTCAAGTCGTAGTTGGATGTATAGTTCAAGATTGGTCAATGGGATTATGAGCCCCGACTTTATTAGTGGAGTAAATGGATTTATTGAAGCTGCCACTAGTAATCCGAATTCGATTTGGGAAGGAAAAATTAGGTGTCCTTGCTCGAAAGCTAGATGTCGAAATGAGACTTATAGAGATCCTAATGAAGTGAAATCTCATTTATATCGAAATGGGTGTACACGAAATTATTATAATTGGATATTTATCACGGTGAAGAGAGTTGGGGTCCACGTCAATTTCAAAACACTAGTGAATTTGCGTCAACTTCAAATGAAGTTGACCCAATGGGACCTAGTTCGTACCACACTATGGTAGAAGAATTAATGGGTGATCCAAACATTGATTTTGATTCATATTTTAATGGTTTTAAGTGAACGAGACAATGGTTTATTTTAATGGTTTTAATTCATATTGCTTGTGTGTGATTAATTAAGTAAGTATTGAGCTAATATACAAATTAATTGAGTTAATAAACATATAATTGGTAATTTATTAAATTAATTGATCTAAAGAATAAAAGAATAAAATTGAGTTAATACATAAGTATAAGTTATTAAATTAAGTAATGAAGGGCTTTCTTAAATTAATTAAAGATTGAGCTAATATATAAATTAATTGAGTTAATAACATATAGTTGGTAATTTATTAAATTAATCGACTTAAAGAATAAAAGAAAAAAATTGAGTTAATACATATATAAGTATAAGTTATTGAATTAAGTAATGAAGGGCTAGCTTTCTTAAATTAATTAAGTATTGAGCTAATATATAAATTAATTGAGTTAATAACATATAGTTGATAATTTATTAAATTAATTGACTTAAAGAATAAAATTGAATTAATACATAAGTATAAGTTATTAAATTAATTAATGAAGTTGCTTTCTTAAATTAATTAAAGAAAAAAACAGAAATTAAAAGAGATAAATATATATTGCATTTAAAACATTACGACTAAAGCTCCTAGCCTAATTGGCACACAGGGGGCGCATAAACTCTTCACAATCGGGAGGTCGCGAGTTCGACCCCTCATGTGCGCGCAGGGGCTGGAATAAAAAGGCATTAATGGTGGCCTAGTGGTGAGGGGTAAGAGATGTGGCCTTAGAGACCTGGGTTCGAAACCCAGATCTGTATTTTTTTAAATACTACATTTTGGCGAGGGCTCACGCCCTCTTTAATAGGCGAGGGCCCACCCCCTCTTAGAGACCTGGGTTCGAAACCCAGATCTGTATTTTTTTAAATACCACATTTTGGCGAGGGCTCACGCCCTCTTTAATAGGCGAGGGCCCACCCCCTCGGGAATTGGCGAGTGTGATTCTGCCCTCTCTAATAGGCGAGGGTTCCCTCGCCAATAAATTAGCGAGGATCACTTTGGCGACAGTGACTGCCCCTCGCCTTTGCCCTCGCCAAAGTGATTAAAGAGGGCCATTCCCTCGCCATATTGATGATTTTTTGTAATGTGAGTCCAACTTAGAAGCATTTCTGGAGAGACGTGTTTTATTCTTACTCTAGAGGGGAACTTCGGGAGGGTTTCAATTTCACAAATTTTTCCCGCCCACATTTCCGAAAACGTTTCAACTTCCTTGCCTGGGTCCCACACAGTCGCAATTTTCTCTCTCTTGCTAACTTCCTGAGGAAAAACCTCGATTCTAACCCACCTTTCTTCATTCACTTCACGCAATCCCCTTCTTAATTTCATTTTCTCAAAAGTTCCTTTGCTTTGCTGTTTCCACTTCTCTTCTCAGGCGTCTTCCTCTCCAAGTCTCGCCGTCGCCGGTCTCCCTGTCCGACTTCGTTTTTCTCCCAACAAGGTAACCTGACTATCTTCTCTTCTTTTATTAACACTACTTAGTCAATGTCTCATCCTTCTTCTCCACCTAGATTTTCCAGTCAAAACCCTTCTGAGTCCATCCCGTTTCCGATGGGGAGCCCTGAGAATAGGATTTCAACCTCTTCCTTACTCAATGATACTCATCTAGCCAGTCTTATTCAAGCCCAAGTTTTTCCACCGGAGTACACCCTCTGAATTCCTCGCTCAACTGAATGCCCTGATGTTTCTGAGCCTCGAACCCTAGCTTTTTTCGAAGCTCAAATTAGGGCGGGTCTTCGATTTCCGGTTCACCCCTATTTGGCCTCCATATCTACTCGCATGCAGATCTCTCTCAATCAATTCACCCCGAATGCTATCAGCACTATGATAGGGTTTTACATTGTGGTGAAGGGGAATGGAGGTGAGCCTTCTACCGAACTATTTCTGAGTCAGCACTCCTGTAAGCTGAACGACGGCTTCTTCTATAAATGTGTTAATTGGGAGAATTAATGTTATAATCAATTGTTAGAATGAGTGAAATTAAATCGATGTTGGAACTAGGCCGGGATGAGTTGTTTTTTTGTTGTAGATTGTGCGTTCCGACTTGAGTAATTTTACTCGAGTCGGAAATGGATGCACTAGGAACTTAAATATTTGGTAATACGATAGATTTAGGTGAAACTCTGCCAAAATTTTTAAATATATATATATATATTAATTAGAACATTAATCAATGTTTAAATTCCAAAATACATTTGAAACAGATCGATTAACATGAATTATTTAAGTCGTAGTTGGATGTATAGTTCAAGATTGGTCAATGGGATTATGAGCCCCGACTTTATTAGTGGAGTAAATGGATTTATTGAAGCTGCCACTAGTAATCCGAATTCGATTTGGGAAGGAAAAATTAGGTGTCCTTGCTCGAAAGCTAGATGTCGAAATGAGACTTATAGAGATCCTAATGAAGTGAAATCTCATTTATATCGAAATGGGTTTACACGAAATTATTATAATTGGATATTTATCACGGTGAAGAGAGTTGGGGTCCACGTCAATTTCAAAACACTAGTGAATTTGCGTCAACTTCAAATGAAGTTGACCCAATGGGACCTAGTTCGTACCACACTATGGTAGAAGAATTAATGGGTGATCTAAACATTGATTTTGATTCATATTTTAATGGTTTTAAGTGAACGAGACAATGGTTTATTTTAATGGTTTTAATTCATATTGCTTGTGTGTGATTAATTAAGTAAGTATTGAGCTAATATACAAATTAATTGAGTTAATAAACATATAGTTGGTAATTTATTAAATTAATTGATCTAAAGAATAAAAGAATAAAATTGAGTTAATACATAAGTATAAGTTATTAAATTAAGTAATGAAGGGCTTTCTTAAATTAATTAAAGATTGAGCTAATATATAAATTAATTGAGTTAATAACATATAGTTGGTAATTTATTAAATTAATTGACTTAAAAGAATAAAAGAAAAAAATTGAGTTAATACATATATAAGTATAAGTTATTGAATTAAGTAATGAAGGGCTAGCTTTCTTAAATTAATGAAGTATTGAGCTAATATATAAATTAATTGAGTTAATAACATATAGTTGATAATTTATTAAATTAATTGACTTAAAGAATAAAATTGAAGTAATACATAAGTATAAGTTATTAAATTAATTAATGAAGTTGCTTTCTTAAATTAATTAAAGAATAAAAACAGAAATTAAAAGAGATAAATATATATTGCATTTAAAACATTACGACTAAAGCTCCTAGCCTAATTGGCACACAGGGGGCGCATAAACTCTTCACAATCGGGAGGTCGCGAGTTCGACCCCTCATGTGCGCGCAGGGGCTGGAATAAAAAGGCATTAATGGTGGCCTAGTGGTAAGGGGTAAGAGATGTGGCCTTAGAGACCTGGGTTCGAAACCCAGATCTGTATTTTTTTAAATACCACATTTTGGCGAGGGCTCACGCCCTCTTTAATAGGCGAGGGCCCACGCCCTCGGGAATTGGCGAGTGTGATTCTGCCCTCTCTAATAGGCGAGGGTGCCCTCGCTAATAAATTAGCGAGGAGCACTTTGGCGACAGTGACTGCCCCTCGCCTTTGCCCTCGCCAAAGTGATTAAAGAGGGCCATTCCCTCGCCATTCCCCTCTTTATATTGATGATTTTTTGTAATGTGAGTCCAACTTAGAAGCATTTCTGGAGAGACGTGTTTTATTCTTACTCTAGAGGGGAACTTCGGGAGGGTTTCAATTTCACAAATTTTTCCCGCCCATAGTTCCGAAAACGTTTCAACTTCCTTGCCTGGGTCCCACACAATCGCAATTTTCTCTCTCTTGCTAACTTCCCAAGGAAAAACCTCGATTCTAACCCACCTTTCTTCATTCACTTCACGCAATCCCCTTCTTAATTTCATTTTCTCAAAAGTTCCTTTGCTTTGCTGTTTCCACTTCTCTTCTCAGGCGTCTTCCTCTCCAAGTCTCGCCGTCGCCGGTCTCCCTGTCCGACTTCGTTTTTCTCCCAACAAGGTAACCTGACTATCTTCTCATCTTTTATTAAAACTACTTAGTCAATGTCTCATCCTTCTTCTCCACCTAGATTTTCCAGTCAAAACCCTTCTGAGTCCATCCCGTTTCCGATGGGGAGCCCTGAGAATAGGATTTCAACCTCTTCCTTACTCAATGATACTCATCTAGCCAGTCTTATTCAAGCCCAAGTTTTTCCACCGGAGTACAACCTCCAAATTCCTTGCTCAACTGAACGCCCTGATGTTTCTGAGCCTCGAACCCTAGCTTTTTTCGAAGCTCAAATTAGGGCGGGTCTTCGATTTCCGGTTCACCCCTATTTGGCCTCCATATCTACTCGCATGCAGATCTCTCTCAATCAATTCACCCCGAATGCTATCCGCACTATGATAGGGTTTTACATTGTGGTGAAGGGGAATGTCGGTGAGCCTTCTACCGAACTATTTCTGAGTCAGCACTCCTGCAAGCTGAACGACGACTTCTTCTATGTTTGTAGGAGAAGGTATCGTGTTTGCAAATTCATGACAAAACTCCATGAAGAAGAGTCATCTTGGAGAGATTATTATATTTTTGTAACCAACCCCACTGATTGGCCGTTTCCCCACAAGAGTTGGATATATCATAATACGGGAATATTTCCTCCTCCTCTGAAAACTTACTCCGTCTTAAACCACACTGTTACGATTTTTTTTATGTTCTTGGTATCTACAAAAATCTTCGCATCCTCTCCCATTTTGGATTCTGTCCTCAAGATTTCCCCTTAGAACCTCGAGATGGTAAAAATTCCCTGTTTTTGTCTTTCGTTTTTCGTATGTGGCTATTTCTTTGAATTCTGAAAATCCCTTGGTTATTTACAGCAATGAGTTGGTTGACTCATATCTCACGGGATGCTCCTGCTCTCGGAATAGTGAAGGCCCCTGCATTGGCTGCTCCCGAAGACCTTCCAAAAGCTCCTCAATCTCTTGCTCCGGCTCTAGAAAGCTTGGAAAAGACCCCAGCTCCAGAGAGTTCTACAAAGGCTCCTCCTCTCCCGGGCTTCTCTACCCAAGTCCCAGGCTCTGTCTCTAGGAGAACTCGCTCAGCCACCAATGCTTTCTTCTCTGACAGCGGCACTTCTAAAAAGAAGAAGGGAAAGACTGTTCGAGCTCTGGCTGAGAAAGGAGTTCCCCCTTCCACCTCCTACGAGCCTCTTCAGCGTCTCATCAACCAATGTCTTCCTCCTTCTCACATCGAGCTCTCCGACAAGCCTCTTCCTAAAGATCAACTGCTTCACGACGCTCATCTTTTTTCTGAGGTATTTCCCCTTATCTTTATGACATCTAATTCCTTTATTTTTTAAACATTGCTTCTTTTCATCGTGCAGTTCGGTCTTGTCTATACTAAAATATTCGACCAAGGTATTGAAATGGCTGCTGAGATTGAACTTCTTCGAGCTGAGGCATTCTCCTTTCAGTGAGCCCTTAAGGGTGTCGCCGCGGAGAAAGACAAAGCTCAAAAGCGGGCTCAAGCTATGGCTGAGGAATTGCCTCTTCTCCGGGCTCAAAGCAGGCAGGAGGCGGCCAAGATTAAGCATCTGGAGGAAGAAATAGAACGAATGGGAATACAGATGAGGCAGATGGAGCGCGAACTACCAGATGTTGGAGTGCAAGCCTGCATCAAATCCCTGTTTACCTCTTCCTTGGGTCAAGAATTCTTGGGGACTCTTCATACTCAGTGGCTGTCCAGCTTTTTAAAGAGCTCAAGCTTCATATGCGCCATGGGGCCACATATTCCTCATTTCATCGACCATGGCTTCAGCAATGCCGTGGCCGAGCACTCAGCCCCAGGGTTCGATAGGACCTACTCTTGTGCTTTTCGCCTGGACCAGCTTGCTACTCCTCCCAAATTCTTAGGGGATTCGGCGGAGAGTGCCGACAGTCCTTGGTGGCTTCCCGAAATGAGTCAGGCCATTGCCAAATTATAGGCGGCCAAGATGGGTATGGCTGAGCTAAAGCCTCCAGAGCAGCTGGTTTATCCTTACGCCTCTGCCCCCAAGACTGTAATAGAAGTAGATGGAAAAAAGGATGCTGAGGCGAGCTTAGGAGATGAAGAGGGCCCAGAGGAGGGCGGAGGATCTAGCAATCATGTTGCTGTCGGGGAGGCTGCCATCGAAGGAGCTGTGGTCGAGGGAGCTGCTGCTGAGGAGGCTGCTGTTGAAAAAGCAGTTTAATATTCGCATTTCCATGGTCTTAACAAACATTTTACCTTTCTTTTGTTTTGCTACACTCTTTTAATT
Organism: Galeopsis tetrahit; assembly: GCA_963675135.1. NCBI lineage: Eukaryota > Viridiplantae > Streptophyta > Magnoliopsida > Lamiales > Lamiaceae > Galeopsis > Galeopsis tetrahit. The sequence continues at coordinate 47,001,025 of OY776126.1, read as the reverse complement.
TCTGCTCATGGTATTTGCTTTCTCATACTCTATAGGGGACCCCACACTCCTGGATATGTGGGGGCTTTTTGTAGTAATCGTTCTAGCTTCATACTACTTGTTTGTTGGCATGTCTTTTCTTTTCTGCTTACATGCGCAACCTATAACACCAGTAAATAATATGTTGGGGGTGTGCTCTTGGAGGTGTGCTCTTTTTCTCCCCCCTTATTGATCTTGTAGGTTGCACCATAATCGTCTCTTGGTTTCATAGCCTTCAAAGAATTTTCTCAGGAAATTTAAGGATTACCTCTGGTTTCAGACGACTCGAGGAGGTTTTCCTTGACTTTAGCAAAATCTTTGTTTTCTAAGCACCCATATTGGGTCTTGGTTATGGGGAAATACTCCCCATTTCTCCTTGGCCTTTGCGCCTCTACTTGTTTCTCACTTTCGTTTAAAAGATTTTAATTCATAAAACCTCTCTTTTTGTTGAGTAGTCCATTTGGGTCTCAAGTACGGTAAGGGCCTTCTGGAGCTCCTCGGCCTCTAGGCCTCTGAGTGTCTCTCACTCTTTTTCTTAAAAGATTTTGATTCATAAAATCTTTCTTTTCATTGAGTGACCCTTTTGGGTCTTAAGTATGGTGAGGGCTCTCCGGAGCTCCTCGGCCTTTAGGCCTCTGAGTGTCTCTCACTCTCTTTCTTAAAAGATTTTGATTCATAAAATCTTTCTTTTCATTGAGTGACCCTTTTGGGTCTCAAGTATGGTGAGGGCTCTCCGGAGCCCCTCGGCCTTTAGGCCTCTAAGTGTCTCTCACTCTCTTTCTTAAAAGATTTTGATTCATAAAATATTTCTTTTCATTGAGTGACCCTTTTGGGTCTCAAGTATGGTGAGGGCTCTCCGGAGCTCCTCGGCCCCTCTAGGCCTCTGAGTGTCTCTCACTCTCTTTCTTAAAAGATTTTGATTAATAAAATCTTTCTTTTCATTGAGTGACCCTTTTGGGTCTCAAGTATGGTGAGGGCTCTCCGGAGCTCCTCGGCCTCTAGACCTCTGAGTGTCTCTCACTCTCTTTCTTAAAAGATTTTGATTCATAAAATCTTTCTTTTCATTGAGTGACCCTTTTGGGTCTCAAGTATGGTGAGGGCTCTCCGGAGCTCCTCGGCCTCTAGGCCTCTGAGTGTCTCTCACTCTCTTTCTTAAAAGATTTTGATTCATAAAATCTTTCTTTTCATTGAGTGACCCTTTTGGGTCTCAAGTATGGTGAGGGCTCTCCGGAGCTCCTCGGCGCCTCTAGGCCTCTGAGTGTCTCTCACTCTCTTTCTTAAAAGATTTTGATTAATAAAATCTTTCTTTTCATTGAGTGACCCTTTTGGGTCTCAAGTATGGTGAGGGCTCTCCGGAGCTCCTCGGCCTCTAGACCTCTGAGTGTCTCTCACTCTCTTTCTTAAAAGATTTTGATTCATAAAATCTTTCTTTTCATTGAGTGACCCTTTTGGGTCTCAAGTATGGTGAGGGCTCTCCGGAGCTCCTCGACCTCTAGGCCTCTGAGTGTCTCTCACTCTCTTTCTTAAAAGATTTTGATTCATAAAATCTTTCTTTTCATTGAGTGACCCTTTTGGGGTCTCAAGTATGGTGAGGGCTCTCCGGAGCTCCTCGGCCTTTAGGCCTCTGAGTGTCTCTCACTCTCATTTTATTATATTCATGCACCATATATTCCAATAAAGGGAAGGATAATCAAAACACAGTAACTCTGTATAATTCTTCTTCAAAAGGGATAAAGCTTCATTGATAAATATTAGTTTTCAACATAGGCCATAGATAACCTACGCCGGTCTCATTAAAAACCTCTTTACGGAAAAACCCCAAAGGGGAAACCCATAAAGAGGGAAAAAGAGCTCCGGTGAAGCTACTAAATACATTAAATAGAATACGAATCAATGCAAAAAATCACAAATGGTCTCAAGACCTTATATTTTCTTCAAACGAAAAACCTCTTCAAATGGCAAACATTCCAAGGTCTGGCTATATCGACTCCTTTCATGCTTTGCAGTCTATAGGCTCCTCCCTTCAGTACCTGTGTGATTTTATAAGGCCCCTCCCAGTTAGGCTCCAGCTTTCCGGTATTGTTTAGAGCATCGACTCTCCTTAATACCAGGTCCCCAACTCTAAAGGACCTCGGGATCACCCTTCGGTCATATGCAACTTTAATTCTGCTCTTATATCTCTCCGCACGCACTCGAACCATCTATCTTTCTTCTTCCATTAAATCCAGGGCCTCTCTCATCAACCTCTCATTTTGATGTTCTTCAAATTGGGCAATTCGGTGGTACTGCAACACAGCTTCTGGAGGTATCACCATCGCAGCTCCATAGACCAGCTGAAAAGGAGATTCCCCAGTTGTTGTCTTTGGGCTAGTTTTGTAGGACCATAGCACATGGTCTAATTCGTTCACCCATCCTCCACCTATCTTTGTCAACCTCGTCTGAATACCATCTACTATCGTTCGATTAGTAACTTCTACCTGTCCATTAGCTTGAGGATGAGCTACAGAGGTAAATCTTTGTATTATGTTTAGTCTTGCGCACCATCCTCGTACGTTTTCTCCATTAAACTGTGTCCCATTGTCAGAGACCAGTATCCTAGGTACTCCGAATCTGCAGCAAATTTGTTTTCCCAAGAACTTGAGCACATTCTCCTCATCTATTGTGGCTAGAGGAGCAGCTTCAACCCATTTGCTAAAATAGTCTACTGCTACTATCAAAAAAATTCTTCCTCCCGAGGCTGGGGGGAAGGGTCCCACCAAATCGATTCCCCACTTAGCGAAAGGACACGGGGAACGCATAGCTCCCATCTCTTCTGCAGGTATCCTTATCAAAGGACCATTTTCTGACATTTAACACATTTCTTTACAAACTCTTTGGCATCCTTTGTCATGGAAGGCCAATATAATCCGGCCCTTAAGGCTTTCTTCACCACTGTCTTATATCCTTCATGACTGACCGCATCTCCTTCATGAATTTCCTTGAGTGTGTACATCGCTTCTCGAGTTGATATGCACCTCAAGTATGGTTGGGAAAATGACTTTTTGTATAAGTGCCCTCCAATAATACAGTATTTGACCCTAAGAGCTCGAGCCTCTCGGGTGGTAGGGGCATCCGCTTCCTTGGTGAGTTCCGTCCAAATATCTTTCCTCTAATCATCTCCCCCCTCGATGGAACCAATGGGGTTTCCAAGAGTCTGTCTTTCCACTACTACCAAGGTCACTGTTCCTTGTCCATCAAACTCTGTGGAGCTGGCAAGTTTGGAAAGGCCAACAGCCTGCATGTTCTCCTCTCGAGGTACTTGAATCACCTTACAATCTTGGAACTGGCCCATCACTTCTTTAGCCCGCTCCAGGTAAGCAGCCATTCTGCTATCTTTGGCTGCATACTCTCCATTTACCTGTTGAAAAACTAATTGGGAATCGGAGTATAGGATTATCTTTAGAGCTCCCAATTCAACCGCCATCTCCATTCCTCGGATCAGAGCTTCATATTCTGCTCCATTATTTGAAGTTATGAATTGAAACCTCACTGTAAATTGTAGGTCCTCTCCTCGGGGACTCACTAGGACTATCCCTGCTCCGCACCCACTCAAAGTCACTGAGCCATCCACATATATCCTCCATCCCTCTACTTCTTCTGGCTTCGTGGATTCTTGGATGAAATCAGATAAAGCTTGGGCTTTTATGGCCCTCCGTGGCTCGAAATCCACATCATACTCTTGAAGCTCTATTGCCCATCTCACCATTCTTCCCGAGAGGTCTGCTCGGCTAATGACCTGTTTCAACAAGTAATTAGTGCGGACCAGTATTTTATAAGAGGGGAAATATGGGCGCAATCTCCGCGCCGTAAATACCACGGCCAGAGCGGCCTTTTCGATTTCCGAGTATCGAGCTTCAGCTCCTTAAATGACTTTACTGACGTAATAGATAGGATGTTGGATCGACCCTTCTTCTTTAACTAGGGCCGAGATCAGTGTGAATTCCCCTACAGAGAGATACAAAATGAGGGTATCTCCCGGAGAGGGTTTAATCAACTTCGGCAGCTGGGACAAGTGGCGTTTCAGGTCCTCAAAGGCCTTCTGACATGTTTCATTCCATTCGAACTTGGCCCCTTTCTTGAGAATCTTGAAGAAGGGGTGGCTTTTCTCGGCGGACCTGGCTATGAATCTACTCAACGCTGTGATCCTCCCATTGAGCGTCTGGAGCTCTTTCACATTCCTCGGCGACTGCATGTCCAGTACAACCTTCACTTTAGCTGGGTTAACTTCTATCCCTCTTTGAGTAACCATGTATCCAAGGAATTTCCCTGACTTCACTCCAAAACAACACTTGGTCGGGTTCAATTTGATACCATTTTCTCGGATTACCTGGAAAATCTCCTCCAGGTCCTCCACGTGCTGATCTGCTTTCACACTCTTGGCCAGCATGTCGTCCATGTAAATTTCCATATTTCTCCCTATTTGCCCTCGAAAGACGGCGTCGACCATTCTTTGGTATGTTGCACCGGCATTGATTAACCCGAATGGCATTCGGACATAGCCAAACGTTCCGCACGCTGCTATAAAGCATACTTTGGGAACATTTGAGGGATTTAGTTGGATCTGGTGGTATCCTTGATATGCATCCATCATACTCAGTAACTCGAAGCCAGAAGTCGCGTCCACCAACTGGTCTATCCTTTGCAGCGGATAGTGGTGTTTAGGGCACGCCTTGTTGAGGTCTCTGAAGTCAATATACATTCTCAATTTCCCTCCCCCCTTAGGTACTAGCACTGCGTTGGAGAGCCATTCTGGGAATTGTACTTTCACCACGTGTCCTGCCTTTAATAATTTCTCAACTTCCTCTTTCACAAAACTATTCTTCTCAACTCCGAAGTTTCGTAACTTTTGTTTCACCGACTTTGCCTTTGGGTCAACGTTAAGACAATGTGTGGCTATCTCCGGAGGGACACCTGTCATGTCAGCTGGAGAAAATGCAAATATATCAGAATTTCGACGTAATGTAGAGATTACCTTCTCTGTAAGTTCAGGTCCCAGTTGGGTGCCTATCTTAGTGGCAAAGCCGAGTTTGCTTGGGAAGAGCTCCACATTCATCAGCTCCTCATCTGTTTTGACATTTACCTGTTCAGGTGTTACTCCTTCCACTTTCTTTTTCTTTAACTCAGGGTCATCTCCTCTTATCCTCTCCAGGCCCTTAGTTAAAGCTCTGTCCGCCATCTTTACAAACTCCGCGTAGCATTTTCGTGCTTGATATTGGTCTCCTCTCACTTCTCCCACTCCTCCTGCCGTAGGGAATTTCATTTTCATATGAAATGTGGAGATGACCGCTTGAAAGAGATTCAGGCTGGGTCTTCCCATTACAACATTGTATGATGAGGGAATATCCACAATGAGGAACTCCACCAGGTGGACCTTTCGAACTAGAGCGTCCCCCAATCCTACATGCAACATCACAGATCCTAAGGGTTGGATGGCCCCTCCGAAGAAACCATATAAGGAGGTATCTACAGGTCGCAGCTTCACACTCAGCTCCATCCTTTTGAAGCACTCAAAAAACATGATATCAGCTGAGCTTCCCGTGTCTACAAAGATTCGGGCGACATCAAACCCAGCTATGTCCGTAGTGATCACCAAGGCGTCATTGTGATCTTCCTTAATTTCCTTCCTATCCTCCGGCCCAAATTTGATATTGGGCGTCTCTGTCATGCGTCCTACTTCTTTGAGTTGACTTCCTTGTTCAGCTTTTAGAGTTCGAAAACTCTGTTTTCTCTTTCGGAAGGAATCTCCATTTGCTGGTCCCCACACAATTATGTGGATTACCCCTCTTTTCGGCGGTGGAGGAGGCATATCTTCGGCCGCCTCCTTGGATTCCTTTTCTTCCGGCTTCCTTTCATGTTCCTTTCGCTTCTGCCCCCGAGGGCCCTGCCTGTCTCTAAATATAAATTTCTTCAGATGGCCCGCCTGGATCATCCTTTCAATCTCGTCTTTCAAATGATAACATTGGTTTGTGTCATGTCTATACTCATTGTGGAATCTGCAAAATCGATCGGACTTGGACTTCTTAGGACCCCGATTCCTGGAATAAGGGAATTTCAAGTCGGGATGGTCTCCTGCTACCTCCAGTACTTCAGCAGGTTTTATTCTCAAGGGTGTGTACTTCTCAAACCTTCCGCGAGGGCCGGACCGGGAACCTCCAGATAGATTGTTGTCTCTTGTTGGACCGGGGGTTCGAGAGACCCCTGGGCTAGAACGTCTGGAGGGGCCCTCTCTTCTTTTCTCTCGATCTTGTGATCTAGCTTCCAGTCTCTTGGCTTTACGAACCTCCTCCAAGGTGAGGTATTTCTCTGCTCTGTGTAATAACTCATCAAAATTCTTGACTGGCGGCCAAGGAGGAGAAGAAGTCCCCATCACGCAATCCATTAGTAAGAGCATTAATCTTCACCTCCAGGGAGGCTGTAGGGACCTCCAGGGCTGCTTGATTGAACCTCTGAAGAAAAGCTCTCAAACTCTCGTTCTCTCCTTGCCTTAGATTGAAGAGGGTCAAAGTGGCACGTGGCTGCCTTCGGGCACTGGCAAATTGATGGAGAAATAACTCGCTGAATTCCTCCCAGGATCGAATGGTATTAGGTTCCAGTTGGGTGAACCATTGCTGTGCTGCTTTCGCCAAGGTAGTCAGAAACACTCTACACTTGATTCCCTCTCTGTACCGATGTAATAGCGCAGCGTTCTCGAATCTTAATAGGTGTTCTTACGGATCCGCCGTACCATCATACTCAAAATTGAGGGGCTTGAAGTTGAACGGCAGTTCGTCCTGTAATATGTTAGGAGAGAACTGACATCCAGAAACATAAGCAGATCTACTTGCTCGGCTAGTCATCTGTTTTCTCATATCCCTCATTTCCTTCTATAGGGCCTGTAGTTGGTCGCTGACTGGACTCGGGTAGGTATCATCTGTACTTTCTTCTACTTCGGGGAGCTCAATCTCTCGGGACGTCAAATCTGGATTCCTCCTTGTGTTCCGAGGGGGGATGCTTCTTTCTACTCGGGAAGGCGTTTTCTCATCTCCTTCTGCCCGCATTCCTTCCTCCTTGGATAGCGCTTGGGAAGCCCCTGGCGCCTCCTCCTGGAGTCTCGGAGTAGGTTTCTCCACATTCATCGATGTAGTTCTAGGGACTTGATTTTCGTGAGCCGCGAAAGCTCTCTCTACAGCCTGCTTGATAAGGGCATTCAATTGATCTGGAGAGACCAGGCATGGTCCCGAATTTAGAGTGTCTCCCGGCTGGTGATTTGAAGTTCGGATCACTGTGGCTTCCCTAATCGCTGTTACCCCCTCTCCAACTGGCAGTGGATGATTCTCGTCTCCCAAGTTTGGAGTTGGTGTCAGTGGCGGATTTGATCCGGAAGGGGCATGAAATGGATCCTTTCCTCGACCTCCCTTCGGTGTGGGATCAGTAGGTAAAGTGGGATTTTCCCCTAGGGGGGTTTTCTTCCCTAAAGTAGACGTAATTGTGTTATTTCCTCCGCCCATTGCTCGAACAAATAGAAATTCGTGAGAAGATCTCTCAAATCGTTCCCACAGATGGCGCCAGTTGATGTGCCAAAAATTGCACGGATGGATTAGATATCCTTGGGGTTGGATATCGGAATTCCCGAATGCTTAGGAATGCTTCGGGTACACTGCTTCCGCTGGAATGATCCTCCAAGAACCTGCAAAAGACACACCAGAGGGGACTCCGGCGCGAACACTCCGACGCTCAAGTCAGTCTCGGTAGTTTAGTGTATGGCAAAGACTAAAGAGTCCTTTTATTATCAATGAGGTTCTCATAGAAAATCAAGATGTTATTCGTAAGCAGCGTAGTAAATCAAGTAAAGTTAGAGATCGTAACCTGAAAATGTACCTCTATTTACCTATTTATAGAAAGTTCCCACCTAAGAGGAAGTTAGGGTTTCCTTCTATTTCGGAACTGCACTTTGGACTCAGCCCTACTGTGTTGACAGGGTCTTCCACTCTCTCACTTCCTGAAGAACCGGAACCACTCCCCCTAGTGGACTTCGCCCGCTTGGATAAAGGAAGAATGAGTCTTCCTTTACCCAGTCCCAAGCCGTTTCGTACGGGGCTCCTCCTAGATCTTCGGACTACTAGTTCTTATCCAGACTAGGTCTTCCTGATATCTCACCCCAGGTGAAGCTCCCTCCGGAGGGACCTCCGGAAGAGATTCCTTATCCAGAGAGTATTCCTTAATCCCATATCTTCTCTTTTATCTTATCCTCTATACACGTGTCGTCTTCTTATCGAATGACATTTTTAGGCCGCATCATCCATATTATCAATTGTAAGACAATTCCCATATAGTTCATTTATTTTTCCTTTCGGTTATTGTTATTTATTTTTTTTTTTTTTTGAAAATCGATTATTGTAGTTGTTGAAATTATAACATTGTTATTTTTAATAATAGAAAAATTATATTATAAAATCAAGATTGCACATATCACAATAACTAAATTTGATTCAAAAAATAAGTTGTATACATGACTTTCTAGAGTTTGTATTTCCAATAAATAATTTCAATTACACAACAAAATCATAACAAAAAACAGAGTAACATTATAAAAGTTGAATTGCATTTCAACTCCTTTGGTGAAGTCTATATAATTCCTATCACTATATTTAGTATAAAAAGTGCAATCTAGCATAACCAAATTAATGCAATCTCCAAGTTTGTGTAATTCAATTAAATAACAACTTTTAACTGGACTGACCATTGATCAAATCCAAACGAATTGGACTTCGATCTAGTGTACTAGAGAGTAATGGTAAATGAGTCGAGCCCATTTTTCTTGTTCCAAAAAAGATAGATGTTGACTCCTATCATTTTTCGGTTCTTCATGTTGAACCTCCGTACTATTTCAGCAAGTTGGTCATCCTGCTATATAATAATAATCATCTGGCAATATAACAGAAGCAAGAATTCAAGTATAGTTATTCAAGGTGTAAAAGAGGCATGAGGTCTAAGACTAAGGGGTACAATGGTCAGCGCCAATGTTTTAAAAGGCACAAGGTGCACCAAGGCGCAAAAGGGATAGGAGTGCCTCTTGTCCTACGGATTTAACTAACAAAATATTCTGATGCATATTGTCCTACGGATTAAAGTTCAGCGTCACATAAAGTCAACTAAAATGAGCATTAGAAATAATGTAGGAAGAGCTACTTTTAGTGCTTTTCACAAGTCCCAAAAACATTTAGGTGCAATTTTTTTACATGTTAGTATTTAGTTTGCACAATTTTTTGTTTAGTTTGTTCAATCGTTATTTAGTTTGCCCAAAAAGGTTAAAAATACAAACCTAAACCGGTTGGAAAATGCCTCCAGAATCCCAATATTACCAAATAAATCAATAATTAAAATGCATAAAAAAATCATGTGAAAACCCAATATTTACCTTTGTACTGCAAAAAAATTAATAGAACTAGAGTTCTATTTTGTATTTTTCTTCGCAGACTCTGCAATGCATAGTCACAAAGCTAACAGAGGTTAAAGTACCACGACAACGCCCATTTTTCCAGAATAAATTGTAGACATTCTTCTTCTCCATGAGAAAATGAATGTGCCTGTCATTTCAAATACAAAATGGGTATTACAAAACCAAGAAAGCTTAACAGAGTATTTCACCTTGATTCAGATAGATCTGAGCATACCTCCAAAAGCTTGGATTGACGGTTTGATATATCATTTAGCACTTAATAGTAATGTTAAAAAAATGATACATATAAATGCTTTTAACATTGGTGGAAAGCACTTATGATTAATTCTAAATTCAACCATTTTTCTTGTCTATGATTTACCTTCCTTATCTCTCGAGTTTTTTTTTCTTTTTGGCAAAAATAATTTGTATTACAAAATTTTTACACAACCCATGTTTTGGGGTGAAAAAATCTGAAAAGGGGCATATTATATGCCTTAGGAGCGCCTTTTAAAACTATGACCCCAACGGAATGAAATCATATCAGAAAAAAAACAAATCTGAACAAAGTTCAATTGAATGTCAGTAATTTTCACCTATTATATAAGATACATTCATCCATAAAGATTTATTTATTTATTATCAATTGCACGTATCTGGAATTATTCAAAACGCTTCCTTTACAACATTAAATCTAAAAACGGAGAGAAAATACCTTCCAATGTGTGAAAACAGGAGGAACAAATTTAACCGTGAGTACTCTATTATTACCGATACCATCCAAACCGAATAAATCTAAAAAAACTGTTGATGTTGGGATAAGTGTTGTATTTTATGTTCCAACATTTCAGTTACATGTTGTACTAAATGTGCCAACACCTACTACAACATCAGAATTTGCCCTTTCTCCTTTTACTAACTCTAACCTAACTTGTGTTGCTTAGTGATGTCCCAAATGCAGGTAGAAGACGTGGGCAACACCCAGGTCAAGCAGTTGCATGGGAGTGAGAAGTTTCTAAGCACCAATGTGCAAGTTCCTACATTTATGGAGTGTGAAGGGAAGTTACAAGAAACCACCTTGATCCAATGGCTAAGATTGATCAAGGGAGTTGTAGGAGTTGCAAGGCAGTTCGAACTCAAGCCTATAAATAGAACCCACTGCCTTCACTTCAAAGTACAACAAGAGAGAAAGCTAAACTCGATTACTACCTATGGAATGCGAAACGCTTCTAGTTAGAAAAACATTTTGTTCTTTCTTGTAGATTAGTGCACTTGTATAAACCCGAATATTTGTGTACTCAATCATAGTCGTTTATTAGGAAAATATGTTAGATCTATAAGGGAGATAGTTTCGTATTTTTCTAGTAACTTTTCAAACTCAATTTGAGTTGTAGTTGTTCAAAGGTTGTTGATTTTATTTCACTGATATTAAGAGTTAATATAAGTGATTCGTGTAGATTAATTATTTAATCTACACAATTTTTGAAATACTCTTTGCAAAGTGTTTGTTTAAATTCCGCTGCTCATTGTTGTCTGGACTGTGCCAACACTACAGACAACATCTCTGTATATCGCACGCACGCACACTTTCAATTGGTATCAGAGCTAACTACTTGATATACTAAGTAGAGATTCTGCTTAGAGTTTGTGTTTATTTGCAATGGAGTATCCACTTTCGCCTGCACTAAAACCTCCAATTCTGGACGGCACAAATTATGCCTTCTGGAAACCTAAAATGAGGATGTACATCAAATCTATTGATGAAAGAGCATGGAGGAGTGTTCTTGGTGGCTGGACACAACCAAGAACTGCTGCAGATGAGGACAATGAAGCCCAAATCAAGAGAGCTAGACTGGACAGCCGAAGAAATCACACCAGCTAGTTACAATTCAAAGGCGTTGAATGCAATCTTCACATCAACTGATGCATCAATGTTCAAAATCATTTCAAGCTGCATTTCATCCAAGGATGCATGGGATCGATTACAAGAACATTGTGAAGGATCGGACAGTGTACGAAGGACCAGACTTCGTATGCTTGGAACAAAATTCGAAAATTTGAGGATGAAAGAAGATGAGACCATCTCATCTTACAATGAAAAGCTGACTGAGATTTCAAATGAAGCTCATTCTCTTGGTGATCCAATCTCTAACACAAGGTTAGTACATAAAATTCTTAGATCTGTTCCTAAACGTTTTGAACCTAAGATATGTGCTATAGAAGAAGCTAAAGATACAAATGTGCTAAGTCAAAATGAATTAATTGGTATTTTGAAAACATATGAGATGAATATATCTGAATAGGCTGATAATGAAAAGAAAGTACTTGTTTTCAAAGGTGATGTATCATTATCTGCTACATCCAGTTCTGGAAAATCCCCTTATGTTACTGAAATTGATTCTGATGAAGAAAATTTTGAGGAATACTATAATGATCCTGATTACATTGCTTTTATGACTAGACAGTTTAAAACCTGTATGAAGAATAAAAAGTTCAAACACAATTTTCAACCTAAGGTTCAGATTACTAATAATCAACAATTGCCTATTAGGAAAAACACCTTTAATTCCTCTAGACAATTAGAAAGAGGAAACGGGTTTAAGTCTGACCAAGATTATAGGAAGAATGTTAAATGTGATGCATGTTCTGGATTTGGTCATTATGCTAATGAATGTGCTAACACTATTCTGAAAAAGAAACTAAATTTCAGTGCTACTTTAAGTGATGAATCTGATGTTGAGCATGATTCTGAAAAAGACATTGAACAAGCTTTTTCTGCTAGAATTTTTTATGATGATACCTTTGATGATGATCTGGATGATTTTTATTATGATGTGAAGACAGATGAGTCATCATTTGAGAAATCACTGAGTAATAAAACTCCAGAATTTAATTGTTTCACAAGTTCTGTTACAGAGACAGGTACATCCAGAAGAGTTCCTGATATTCAAGATTTGTCTAACACTGTGTTCAAACTGGAAAGTCTTTTAACAAAGAAAGATAAAGAAATTTCTAATCTAAAAGATAGACTAGAAGTATCTGTTCTTGATTTCAGAAAATATTCTTATGAAAATCCTTTGACAAATGAAGAACAACACATTACATATTCTGAAACTGAAAAATTAAATCGCATTATCAAATCATTAACATTTGAAAATGATGATTTAAGAAACTCTGTTTTAAAACTTGATAGTGTTCTGACCAAGAAGGATTGTGAGATTGAAAAACTTGAAGAAAAGATGAAGGAAGTGTCTTTAAGCTTCAAGAAATTCTCTGAAGGAAAAGCAAAATTAGATGAATCACTGCTGTTCAACAATACAAAGAAAGCAGGTATTGGTTATAAAGGTAAAACAATTCTTAATTCTCAAAGTAATGGATCTACTGTTTTTGTCAAAGTTGAACAAAAAAATGATGCTACTGTTTCAAAGAAAAATCTTGTCAATATGAAAGAACTTGTGTGTAACTACTGCTTTAAAAAGGGACATAAAGCTTATTATTGTTTAAAAAGACAGAAGGATTTAAATGCTACTGGATTGTCTAAAATGACACCTCACACAAAGCAACTTTCACAGAAAACAGAATGGATTTCTAAAAATACTATATGTAATGTTGTGCATATGTCTTTGAAAGCATGTGTTCCTGGTTTATGGTATTTTGATAGTGGCTGCTCAAAATATATGACAGGTCAAATTGATTATCTTTCTGATTACAAAGCTTATAATGGTGGTAATGTTACTTATGGAGGTGGATCTAAAGGGAAGATCATTGGCAAAGGAACCTTAAATGTTCCTGGATTTCCTAGATTACCAAATGTTTTACATGTTGATGGATTACTTGCCAACCTTATTAGTATAAGCCAATTATGTGATGATGACTTGCATGTAAAGTTTGATAAAAATTCATGCTATGTGCTAGATGAAAATTCTGATTGCATTATGATGGGTAATAGATCTGCTGATAATTGCTATTTAATTGAATCCAAAGTGAGCTGCAATAATGTGAAAAATGATGAAAGTACACTATGGCATCATAGACCTGGGCTTGTTAATCATAGATAGATTGATAGATTAATTAGACTCAAAGCTGTTACAGGTTTACCAATGCTAAAATTTTCAGACAAACACATCTGTGGACCATGTCAAAAGGGCAAACAGGTAAGAGCTTCTCACAAACTATTAGGCCATTGTTCTACAAAACATTGTTTTGAATTGCTTCACATGGATCTTATGGGTCCTATGGAAACTGATAGTGTAGGTGGGAAAAGGTATTCTTTTGTCATTGTTGATGATTATTCTAGATTCACATGGATAGAATTTCTAAAAGAAAAATCAGAAACCTTTTCTGTCTTTAAAACTCTATGCAAAAGATTCAAGACTGTCTATAATTCTAAAGTGTGTAGAATTAGATCAGACCATGGAAGAGAGTTTGATAACAGTGCTTTCACTGAATTCTGTGAATCTAAAGGCATATTACAGGAGTTCTCTTCACCTAAAACTCCTCAACAGAATGGGATAGCAGAAAGGAAAAATAGAACTCTTCAAGAGATGGCTAGAGTTATGCTATGTTCTAAAAATTTAGCCAAAAGGTTTTGGGCTGAAGCTCTAAATACAGCTTGTCATATTTCTAATAGAGTCTTGATTAGAACAGATTCTAATAGTACACCTTATGAAATACTGAATAATAGAAAGCCTAATCTTAAGTATTTTCATGTATTTGGCTGTGTTTGCTACATTCTAAATGATAGAGTACAATTGCATAAATTTGATTCTAAAAGTGACAAAGGATTTTTCCTTGGTTATTCAAGGAATAGTAAAGCATATAGAATCTATAATCTCAGAACAAATACTGTTCAAGAATCTGTAAATGTGGTTTTTGATGATAATATAAGTATTACAGGAAACAGTATTGAAGAGGATGTCTCAGACCTTGCTGATAATCCAATAATTACTGACAGAACAGATCAGATCAAAGATGATGAACAGAATGAGGGAACACTCACAGACACATCTGCTGAAGTTACAGAAAAACCAGAAAACCTGTACAATCTGCATAAAACTCCTTCAAGGAGAGTTCAAAAGAATCATCCACAGGAGCTGATTATAGGTGATCAATCTACTGGAATTCAGATCAGAAGAAAGTTGGGTATAAATCCAAAAGATGTGGTAAGATCTATTTGCATGACTTCTATGTGTAACAAGGTAAATCATGAGTGTTATCATTCTGCTATTGAACCTAAAACAGTAAAAGAAACATTAAATGATGAACATTGGGTAGAAGCTATGAATGAAGAATTGAATCAATTTGTTAGGAATGATGTATGGACCTTAGTACCTAGGCCAAATCATACAAATGTTATTGGCACTAAATGGATTTTCAAAAACAAAACTGATGAAATAGGCAATATTATCAGAAACAAAGCAAGGCTTGTTGCTCAAGGATATACTCAAGTAGAGGGAGTAGATTTTGATAAAACATTTGCTCCAGTTGCTAGAATGGAATCCATTAGACTTTTACTTGCTATTGCATGCTTTATCAACATAAAATTATACCAAATGGATGTTAAAGCAGCCTTTCTAAATGGAATCTTAATGGAAGAAGCTTATGTTGAGCAACCAAAAGGCTTTGAAAATCCAGAATTTCCTGATTATGTGTTCAAACTAAAAAAGACTCTATATGGCTTGAAACAAGCACCTAGAGCTTGGTATGAAAGATTAACTGATTTTCTGATTGAATTTGGTTTCACTAGAGGAGAAGCTGATAGAACTCTATTCATTAAACATGAGAAAAATGATATTATGGTAGCTCAAATTTATGTTGATGATATAGTGTTTGGCTCTACTTGTGATGATATGCTAAAACTGTTTGTGAATGAAATGACATCAACCTTTGAAATGTCTATGGTTGGTGACTTAAACTATTTCCTAGGCTTGCAAATTAAACACCAAAATGATGGTATCTTTATATCACACAGTAAATATGCTAAAAATCTTGTGAAAAGGTTTGGTTTAGAGAATGCTAAACACATGAAAACTCCTATGGGATCAACTCAGAAACTGAGTAAAGACAGTGTTGGCCAGAATATTGATCCAACATTGTACAGATCAATGATAGGTAGTCTTCTTTACTTGAGCTCCACTAGGCCTGATATTATGTTTAGTGTATGTCTGTGTGCTAGATATAAGTCTGACCCAAAAGAATCTCACATGCATGCTGTAAAAAGGATAATTAGATATGTTGCAGGAACTTGTGACCTAGGCTTATGGTACAACAAGGACACAAATTATCCCTTAATTGGCTATAGTGATGTTGACTGGACAGGAGATGTTGATGATAGAAAGAGCATCAGTGGTGGCTGCTTCTACATGGGAAATAATCTCATATCTTGGCATAGCAGGAAACAGAACTGTGTATCAAAATCCACAGCCGAATCTGAATATATTGCAGCAGGGAGTTGTTGTACACAATTACTTTGGTTACAGAAAATGTTGTGTGATTATGGTTTACCCTGTGATACTCTAACTGTTTTTTGTGATAAAACTAGTGCCATAAATATATCAAAGAATCCAGTGCAACATTCTTTGACTAAGCACATACGTATAAGGCATCAGTTCATAAGAGATCTAGTAGAAAAAGAGGTGGTCAAGTTGGAATATGTTTCTACAGAAAAACAAGTTGCTGATATATTCACAAAAGCTTTAGATGATAAGAGATTTTCCTCTCTAAGGAAGTCTCTTGGATTATGCAATATTTGAACACTGTATCAAAAGTGTTGTACCAAATGCGGCAGCATTTGGGACAACACCAGAATTGTTCATTTAATTATTTCTTTGTATAAATTTCGTAAGTATCGGATTTAACATAATTCTTTATAATCTTAGTCTAAAAGTCTGTTGGGAATAAAATGAGATATGTTTTGATTAAATACCAAAACCCCCTGAGACATGCCTAAGTCAAGATGATTGTGTTCTAAGAGTGTTAGAACAGATAGCATAAGGCTAGATGAGAAGCTGATATGTTAGGCAACTCTTAGATGATTAGATGCACAATGTGAGGGGGGACCTATGCTTTGAAGATTATCAAGATCAAGATCCCTCAAGGCTCAAATTCTGGAACAACCACTAAGGCCAAACATACTCTATAGAAAATCAAATGTTCTGATCAGGAGAGTTGTCCAAAGAGGTTATCTCTATGCAAGAACAAGGTTGTAAAGCTCAAAAGGACAAGCTTACTCAAATGCTCTGATCAGGAAAGTTGTCCAAAGAGGTTGACTCTGTGCAAAAACAAAAGCTCTGAAGCTCACAAGCCAAGTATGCTGTTCAGGAGAGTTGTCTCAGCAAAAGTGAACCAGAACAAGTGTTCTAATGCTTGAAGGTCAACTATGCTGAAGAGAAGAAGACAACTACATCCTAAAAGGCTTCATTATATCATGATGAGATCATTTCCAAGTGAAGCAAAGGGAAAGAGCCAAGTCATCTGAAGAAAAGCAAGCCAACCATGCTGATAAACAAAGTCTGCTGATAGTGATAAGTAGAGTTGTCCATCTGATAAGGAATGTTGTCCTATCATTGGATCAACCTTCAGAAGACATGTCCAAGTCTTAACAAGAAGTCAAACATTGGGAAAGGTGCTGCAAAAAGAAGACAAAGTCTTACAAGCCGTTTATTACCCAAATAAGGACATGTCACTATCAAGAAACTGTCTTCCAGTTTGAAGAACTCAAGGAAGACATTTATAGCAATTTGGGGCTGCCTCTCCAACGGGCAAATCCTCAAATTTGTCTATAAATACAGAAGTGTGAAGACCATTTGAAAGCACCTCAACAGTATCCAACTAACCAAGCACCAAGCCAACTATCCTGCAAGATATCAAGTGCTTTCAAAGCTTTCAAAGACTATCTTAGTCTTCATACACTTCTTCTAAGCTGAACTTACTGTATATCCATACAAAGATTAGAGAGATATCCTATCCTTATACATTGATCTTCATTGTAAAGGATATCTCATTAGTTGGAACCTTACTTTAACCCTTACCCCTTTCAAGTGAGAAAGTGAGAAGGTTGTAGTAGTAGAAGTGGTAGAAGCTGACTGTTTAGAGAAGAACAGTTCAGTTCTGAGTTGAGAAGAGGGTACTAGGACTCTAGAAATCTTAGGGATCATTTCACCAAGGAGAGGTGTTATTGATCAAGTGCACCTTGGCACTATAAAACAAGTTGATTCCAAGAGTGAAGGAATTATCCTGTTAAATCAGGGAAAGTGGATGTAGGAGCTTGAGTCTCTGAACCACTATAAACTCTTGTGTTGATTTACTTTCAAGCACTGTCATACATTCAACACTGCATACAAAACTGATTTACAAAAAGAACTTACATTCAAAGACTGTGCAAAACTGTATTGGACAAGTTCCCTGAAACTAAACTGGATTGCATTGAATTGACTAAGTGATTTCAGAAACTAAAGCAGTCTAAACTTAAAGGGCCAACCACTATTCCGCACATATAACTCCCCTAGATAGTTATTCAACTAAGTACTCAATAGTACTTAGTAGTCTAATTATCTTAGAAGAGTTAATCATCTTCAGCAGAGTTGTCCAAGACAACCTTGCTGAGCTCTGGTTTGATCAAAAGTTGAAAAGAATTGCATACAAGTGTATTCCCCCCCCCCCCAATACACTTGTTATATACTCCTTTCAGGACCAACAAAGTCTTAAATTGAGTCATGTGGAATATGAGAAAAGCTTGTACAATCTATCAAATGCAAAGGAAATCACAAATTAGATGCTTTAAAAAATCACTGAGTAACTAGGGACACGGAGCTCGCTACTACGATGTTCTCTTTTCTAAAGGTGATATATACTGCATCAAATTAAACACAAATCCATTGAGTAACTATGGGGCACGGAGTTCGCTGCTACGATGCACTCTTTTGAAAAGATGGATCAATGTGTAAATGTGATAAAAATTAAAGTGCAACACATATGAAGCAAATTCATGGAAAAAAAACTGTGTTGAGATGTACAAAATGCCAACAATCTATTCAACACCTGACTCAGACTTATGATTTTGATTATTTATAGAATTAATTAATTTCTGATAATTATTATTTTTATTATCTGCAAATATTTATTTGAATTTAATTATTTTATTTGTTCAGTTATTAATTAATCCGTTTCATTTATTCATTAATTCTCAGTAATTATTTACCACAACACACGATAGATTTACTGGAGAGAAGTTTTTTCCTTCCACTCTCTTCATTTCAGTTTTTCATGAAATCGTGTTTCAACTCCCGCCTGAAATCCTCTATAAATAGATCTTATATGAATGCTATTTTATACCATCGAGCTTACTTCTGTTTATGCAACACTCATTCAAGAATATAATTTTTGGCATAAGTGTTATTTCACAAATTGGTATAATTGGTTGAATTTTTTTATGATTATCTCCTCCTTCCAGAATTCGAAGAGGTCTAATCAATTTAATTCTTACTTTTGCAGGTACTCATCATCATTCGAACAGCACCTGGTTTTTCTCAATTCAAAATTCAAACAGAGCCATTCTCAACTACCCTGCGATTTCTTCTCCAAACAACACAAAATCAATCCTAAAATGGTGACAATCACTGAAATTCCAAACACTCCCGCACCTGGTTCACCATCGTTCGTTGTTGGAACCATGGTTGTTCCGTTTGAGCCTGAATCCTCCGCCTTACCACTGGTTGTTTACAATCCTCTTGATATCCGAACCGAAATGGCACATGCAAACATCCCTGAGCCAAAGAGTGTTGCTGCAGATAATCGCTCACCTCCTCCATCACCAATCGCCCAAAAATCATTCCCTCTAGGAACTCCGTTCGAAAAACTGAAAAAGGCATACGATGCCCTAGCCCGCAGAACAGCCTCTCCAAAAATTATCTTGGAAGGTGAAATTCTTGATAATGCAATGTTCCGAGAAGGTGTTCCAACGGTGGAGAAAAGTGATGTACAAATGGAAGAAGCCTCCTCGTCTGATGGGGAGATTTTGGCAGCAAAGATAGCTCGTTTAAGGCAAAAGAGGAAATTCACCACTAAAACAACAAAAGCCCCTGCTCCCGTCACTCGCAGATGGCCTGCAGGTCGTCGTGTTTCTTACAGGACTCTTGGGAAACGAGTCGACTACTTTGGGAAGAAAAAGCCCAGAACGGACGGAGGAATAGCTCAACCGATTGTCGTATCTAATTCAGAATCTGAGGGGGACCCTCAAAGTATCGATGATATCATCGACAACTTTCCCGAAGTCGTGTCTGTTGAACATGCAGATGAGGACATCCCCATTCCTCAGTCCGTGCCCAAAAAGGCTCGAAAAACCTCACAAGTTGCCTCTCCAGTGGCCACATCCAAAAGCTCATCCTCCGATTCCAGCTCATACGCCTCTGCCCCCGAAGAAGAGGTACCTTTTTCTTCTGACACGGACTTTAGTGATGACGAGGTTGAATACAACGATCATAAGAGTACACGTTATAAAACAATTCGTAATAGGACAATTCTCAGTGAACGAATTCTAAAAATTTCTGATTTTGAAGAAGCAAATCTCATGGATTGGTTTAGGGAAAGATCTATTTTGGATGCCTTATTGTTTGCTGTACCGTACGTAGTTGATTGGGTTCACGAATTCTATGCAAATGTTAGTGTTAAAACTGGTGATACGAATTCTAGAAGATATGGTTGTGTTCCGTTTCGGGGTCTTGAGATTATTGTTACACCTAGGAAGATCAACATGCTGTTGAAAATGAGAATTATGGAGGATCCAGTAGTCACAGACTTTGATTTGATGATCAATGTGCTTACAAGAGGTAAAATTACTCATTGGGTGCCAAAATTGCTTGCATCTCGGTTAACTAGCTTATATTTTGTTGGGAATAAAATTACATATGTTTTGATTAAATACCAAAACCCCCTGAGACATGCCTAGTCATAATTGATAGTGTTCTAAAGATGTTGGAACACATAGCATAAGGCTAGATGAGAAGCTGAAATGTTAGGCAGCTCTTAGTTGTATAGATGCACATTGTGAGGGGGAACATATGCTTTAAAGATTATCATGATCAAGTTCCCTCAAGGCTCAAATTCTGGAACAATCCCTAAGGCCAAGCATACTCTATTGAAAACCAAATGCATTGATCAGGAGAGTTGTCCAGAGAAGTTGTCTCTGTTCAATTAAAGCAAGAACAAAGGTTCTAAAACTCAAAAGGCCAAGTATATTCAAATACTCTGATCAAGAGAGTTATCCATAGAGATTGTCTCTGTGCAAGAACAAAGGTTCTGAAGCTCAAAGGCCAAGTATGCTGATCAGGAGAGTTGTCCAGAAGAGTTGTCTCAGCACAATTGAATCAAGACAAGTGTTCTAAAGCTTGAAAGCCAACTATGCTGAAGAGATAAAGACAACTATACCCTAAAGCCTTCAAAGAATGATGCTAAGATCCAAGTGAAGCGAAGGGAAAGAGCCAAGTCATCTGAAGAAGAGCAAGCCAACTATGCTGATATGCAAAGTCTACTGATAGTGATAAGCAGAGTTTTCCATTTGATAAGGAATGTTGTCCTATCATTGGATCAAACTTCAGAAGCCATGTCCAAGCCTTAACAAGTGAATCTTAAAGTCAGACATTGGGAAGAGTGCTGCAGAATGAAGACAAAGTCTTACAAGCCGTTTATTACCCAAATGAGGACATGTCACTATCAAGAAACTGCCTTCCAGTTTGAAGAACTCAAGGAAGACATTTATAGCAATTTGAGACTGCCTCTCCAACGGGCAAATCCTCAAATTTGTCTATAAATACAGAAGTGTGAAGACCATTTGAAGCACCAACTACTAAGCCAACTATCCTGCAAGTTATCAAGTGCTTTCAAACTTTCAAAGAGACTATCTTAGTCTTCATACACTTCTTCTAAGCTGTAATTCATTGTATATCCATACAAAGCTTAGAGAGATATCCTATCCTTATACACTGATCTTCATTGTAAAGGATATCTCATTAGTTGGAACCTTACTTCAACCCTTACCCCTTTCAAGTAAGAAAGTGAGAAGGTTGTAGTAGAAGAAGTGGTAGGAGCTGACTGTTGAGAGAAGAACAGTTCAGTTCTGAGTTGAGAAGAGGGTACTAGGACTCTAGACATCCTAGGGATCAATTCACCAAGGAGTGGTGTTATTGATCAAGTGCACCTTGGCATTATAAAACAAGTTAATTCCAAGAGTGAAGGAATTATCCTGTTAAATCAGGGAAAATGGATGTAGGAGCTTGAGTCTCTGAACCACTATAAACTCTTGTGTTGATTTACCTTCAAGTACTTTCATACATTCAACACTGCACACAAAACTGATCTTTCAAAGAACCTATATTCAAAGACTGTGCAAAAACTGTATTGGACAAGTTCCCTGAAAAACTGGACTGTGTTGAATTGACAAGGTGATTTCAGAAACTAAAGGAGTCTAAACTGCAAGGGTGATGGAGAATGAAGCTGCAACGAAGAGTCTTCCTAAAATTATGCTATTTATTTAATTAGTCAAAATTAATCACCGAAAATTATGCTATCTATTTAATTAGTCCAATGTATCCATTTAAGTTTCATTTAATTTATTGTCATTAAGAGTTTTGACTCGTCTATTGTAAAATTCTATTAAAAGAGGATGTATGATGCATTTTAGGACATTCAGAAATTATATGAAAATCCTTAAGGTTTTATCCTTAATCGTTGTTGTGTTTATTCCGGATATTTCGTTATCGAAATCAACGGTTCTCACTTCATTTTATCCTTAATTGATATAGTGTTTTTTCGGATATTTCTTTAAGAAATCAACGGAGTTCTCACTTCAATTGAGACGCTTTCGCTGTCTGCATCAGTTGGTATCATGTTGCCGGAATCACGATCCTTGATGTCGCCTCGTCGCCAACCTTTGGGGCAGGATAACGCTCGAATGGAACAACGGTTGGATCTTCTAACGCAGCAGCTCGCACAACAGGGCGATCTGCTCAGGAAAATTGCGGCGCTCACACTCGGCGCCGATGGCGCCCATGCTGCCCCTCGTACTCAACCTAATGGTGGACGTGATGCCCCAAACTCGGAACTCCATGATTCCTATGACGACGAAGCAACAATCAATAACCCTTTTTACCCCCTAGCACGTCAACACCATCCTCGTCCAGACCATGGCTCACGGTGGGAATCAGGTATTAAAGTCGACTTGCTTGAATTCACTGGATCGATAGATCCAGATGCCTTCCTTGATTGGTTAGTTGCTGTCGAAGAGGTATTGGACTACAAGGACGTACCAGCAGATCGACGTGTTCCCTTAGTTCGCACCCATCTCCATAGTCGCGCAGCAGCGTGGTGGAATCAATTAAAAGCAGCCCGTCTTCGCCAAGGGAAATCAAAGATTTCTTCGTGGGAAAAATTTGTAAAGCATCTACGTGCTGAATTTCTGCCTTTCCAATATGATCGCACCCTCTACCAAAAATTCCAAAGCCTTCGCCAAGGCTCTCGCTCCGTGAATGAGTACACCGAAGAATTTTACAAATTTTTGGCACAAGACTAGTTGGTTTCACGATATATTGGGGGCCTGCGACTGAATTTTCAGGACACTCTCAACTTGCTCTCCCCAGGATCTGTCTCCGAGGCTCATCAACGTGCGGTTCTTTTGGAAAATCAATCAGCACTTCGTTCGCCTGCTCCTTTTGCACTTGCACCATCGTGAACCCCTCTTTTGTCGCCAACTCCAGCCCCTCGCACACCTATGGAAAAGGGCTCCAGCTCACAATCTATGCCTAAAACTCCCTCGCCGCCTACAAAGATCTTTGCTGGTCCCGGACAGTGCTTCGCTTGTGGAGAAACGGGTCACTTACGGGCCAATTGCCCCCGTCGTGGTGCTCGCGGGTTGCTCCTGGATGATATCCACGAGGACAACATTGACTACCTGGGTCCTCCGCAATTTGATGAGGAACAGCCGCTCGACCTTGCGGAAGAAATACTAACTGGTGATGTTGGCCGGAACCTAGTAATGCGACGCACATGTTTGGCTCCAAAGCGCTCAACGAGCGTTTTTCAGCGCAACTCCATTTTCGAGTCCACATGCACAATAAACGGAAAGGTATGTCATTTTATCATCGATTCGGGATCTTGTGAAAATGTGATAGCCTCTACTGCAGTTGATAAATTGTGTATCGCTTCTGAAACACACCCTAATCCATATAGTCTCGCGTGGCTTCAACGCAATAATAACATCACCGTGAATCGTCGTGCATTGGTGTCGTTCTCCATCGGTGCTAACTATTCAGATTCTGTTTGGTGCGACATTGTACCGATGGACGCTTGTCATCTATTACTAGGACGTCTGTGGCAATTGAGACGCTTTCGCTGTGTACATCAAAGGGCCAACCACTATTCCGCACATATAACTCCCCTAGATAGTTATTCAACTAAGTACTCAATAGTACTTAGTAGTTTGATTATCTTAGAAGAGTTAATCATCTTCAGCAGGGTTGTCCAAGACAACCTTGCTGAGCTCTGGTTTGATCAAAAGTTGAAAAGAATTGCATACAAGTGTATTCCCTCCCCCCCCCATACACTTGTTATATACTCCTTTCAGGACCAACAAGTGGTATCAGAGCAGGGGTTCAAAGACCACTGCCTCTGAAAATCCACCTTGATTTTCAAAATCACATATTTGGTGTGGTCACTGAACTGATCTATTTGAAACCTTATCATTTGACTGACATCTTATTCTTAATCTATGGCCAACAACAATGTTGTTCCTCCACCTGCTGTTCAAGGATTAGACAATATGGCCACAAATCCATTCAATCACATCTCACATCATAAACTGCCCATGTTCTCCATAGACAATTATGATTTCTGGAAAATCAGAATGAGAGCTCATCTTGCTTCTCTCCATACTGACACTTTGAGAGTAATCACAAGAGGTCCTTTTGTGTTTACTCAAACTAACCCCAGGTTAACAGATGAGCAAAGAGCTGATATAAGGGAACTGATTCCCAAAGATGAAGATGATTTCACTGCTGATGAAAAGAGGAAAGATAATCTGAATTATCTTGCCATGAACACACTCTACCAGACAATTCCAGATGCAATCATGGGAAGAGTCTACCACTGCACAACTGCCAAAGAAATTTGGGATACTCTTGCTGAAATGTGTGAGGGTACAGAAAAGATCAAGGAGAACAAGCTCCAAGTTGTTATGCAGAAGTTTGAACAATTCACAATGGAGCCTAACGAATCCATTGACAAGTTTGCTGGTAGATTCACTGATGTGATGAATGAAATCAACTCATTGGGCAAGGTATACACCAGGAGAGAAGTTGGATTGAAGATCTTGAGAAGTCTCACTCAAAAGTGGGATGTCTATGCTGTGATGATGCAAAACACCAAGGATCTCTCCACCATGCCCATGCAACAAATCTTCTCTGAACTCAAAGCCTATGAGTTCGATCTCAACAGAAGAAAGCCTGTTGAGGAACCTTCAAATCCTACTAAGGGAGTGGCATTCAAAGCCAAAGTTGTTGAACCTGAAATGCAACCCACTCCCAGATCATCAAAGTCAGTCTCAAAGACTGAAATGAAGGAAGAACTAGCCTTGATGGCTAGAAGGTTTGACAAGCTCAACTCAAGGTTTGGTAGATACAAGAAATTCTACCAAGACAACAAATTCAGGAGAAGGTACAACTCTCCTGAAGCTCAGGCTGAGGACAAAAAGCCTGAAGAGAAAAGATCAGAGGACAAGTCCTCTGATAGGAGAAGGTCCAGTAGAGCTGGCCCCTCATCATCCAAAAGAAGAGATGAATCCAAGAAGGATGATGATGAAGACTTGTGCTACAATTGCAAAAATAAAGGGCACTTCCAGTATGACTGCCCTGAATTGAGCTCTAAAGAAAGAAGAGAGAGGCAAGCCAAAAGAGACAGGAAGTTCACCAACAGAAAGACCATGATGGCTGGTGATGAATCTGATAGTGCTGAAAGCTTCAACTCTTTTGATGGACTATTCTCTAACAGTGATGATGATGATGATGTGTGCAACATGGCTATTGAGGATGATGAGGTATCCTCCACTTCTAGCTCACCATCATTCTTATCACAGAACACTAGTGAAGTCAACTTGAAACTTTCCTTTGGGAAGTTGATGGAAGATTTCACTAGATTACAAGAATTTCATGATAATTGTGTGAGAGAAAATGAAAGACTTTCAATTGAGCTTTCAAAACCTGCTGAGACAGTAGTTGACATTAAATCTACTGAGTTGTATCAACAAGTCTTGAGAGAGCTTGAGGATGCAAATCTCAGGATAGTTGACCAACAAAGACAGATTGATGACCAACTGCTCTTTTAGAAGAGAAGAGATTTTGAACTGAAAATTCTAAATGCCAAGTTTGAAAACCTCTCACATGAATATGATATTCTTAAATCAAGTGAAGAGAGCCTGAAATTAAAGATGTCTGCTTTGAACAAATCCTCTAGAGCAATAGAGGAAATTCAGAGTTATCAAAGACCTATGGCTCAAAGAAGTGGATTAGGTTTTGATCCATTTGAATCTTCACCTTGTCTTAGTGTTGCTTCAACAAGTAACACTAAGAAAATCTTTGTTAAGTCAGTGGCACAACAAGCTGAAAATGAAATAATTCAGCCACTGAATAAAGGAAATGGCAAAATGAATGAAATGCCTACTCAAGTGCTTCAGGAGACTAGGCCTAAACCTAAGGAAATGGCCAAAGTCCCTGAACACAAGAGGAATGTTGGTCAGCAGAGTAGACCCAATGGAAGGGCAACTCTCCTGAACAATGTTCAGAGGAGTTATCCAAGGTATAATCAGCCAAGGCCAACTCTTCTGAGAAAGCCTCAGCTGAATAGACCTAAGGACAACTATCCTCAAAGGCAGAATAAAATGAGACAACCAAAACCCCTCATGCCTAAGGGTAATGGTCATAAAAATGCCTTTCCTCAAAGATTTCATCAAGCTGCACAAAGAACTCATAAGTTCAGGAGATTTGACAATTCCCCTGAAACTTACAGAGTTAACACTTTCACACACACTTTCCCAAAGGCATTTAAGGAAAAGTCAGTGTATGTTGATGCACAAGGAAAACAACTTAGCCACCTTGAATCAATCAGGGTAGTTAGGCAAGTTTGGGTTCCTAAAGGTATAGCTAACCTCTCAGGACCCAAAACTCAAAGGGTACCTAAACCTATCTGATTGCAGGTACCAATGGGCCACAAGAAGAGGAGCATGAGCAAAAAGACAGCATGGTACCTTGACAATGGATGCTCAAGGCACATGACTGGAAACAAGGAACTCCTCACTGATTTTATTGAAAAAGAAGGCCCAAATGTCACTTTTGGAGACAGCTCACAAGCAACAACTAAAGGTTATGGTACTTTGATGATTGGTAACATCAAAGTAACCAATGTATCTTATGTAGCTGGTCTCAAATATAATCTCCTAAGTATCAGTCAATTCTGTGATAAAGATTTCAATGTTGAGTTCTCAAGTGGAAAATGTTTAATTAAAGATAAAACTCAACAAATTCTATTGACTGGAACTAGGAAGGGAAATGTGTATTTTGCAGACTGGGACAAGTCTACTGATGCTGCATGTTTCATTGCTAAGAGCTCTAGTGAACAAAGTTGGTTATGGCATAAGAGGCTAAACCACTTGAACTTTAAATCAATGAACAAACTTGCTAGGAATGCATTAGTTAAAGGACTGCCTAATGAGGTTTTCATTAAAGAACATGTGTGTAAACCATGTCAAGAAGGAAAACAGATTAAAGCCTCATTCAAAGGAAAACCAGTCATCTCTACTGAAAGGGTACTTGAACTTTTACATATGGATTTATTTGGACCAATTACCCCTTCAAGCATAAATGGAAGAAAATACACACTGGTAGTAGTAGATGACTTCTCTAGGTTCACATGGGTAGTATTTCTCCTTAATAAGAAGGAAACACAAGTCAACCTACCTGAACTTCTTAAGAGACTGTCAAATGAGAAAAGCCTTAACATTATCAAGACAAGATCTGATAAAGGCACTGAGTTCATAAATTCATATATCAATGAGTATTGCACATCTAATGGAATAGCTCATGAAACCTCAGCAGCTAGAACTCCCCAACAAAATGGAGTTGCAGAAAGAAGGAATAGAACCTTAAAAGAAGCTGCTAGAACCTTAATTGCTGATTCTAATCTACCTAAGAGGTTTTGGGCTGAAGCTATAAACACTGCATGCCATACTCAAAATAGATGCTTGATTACTAGGGGACAAGGCAAAACCCCCTATGAACTCTGGAAAGGAAGAATGCCTAAAGTGTCATACTTTCACATATTTGGTTGTAAGTGTTTCATACACAATAATGGGAAAGAACAGTTAAAAGCCTTTGATAGCAAAGCTGATGAGGGAGTATTCCTTGGATATTCTCAAATCAGTAGAGCTTTCAGAGTCTACAACAAGAAAACCCTCATTGTGGAAGAAACACCTCATGTTGTGTTTGATGAATCTATTCATGAGTTCAGGAATGAAAACCTGGAATCTGAAGAAATCACACAGAGGACAACCAGACTGAGCCTAAAGGACAAGGACACTGAATTTATAGATGTTGTCCAAACAAATCTCCCTGACAACACTACACTAGACAACACCCCTGAAGGCAATATTCCTGAAGCAAATCCCACTGAAGGAAATGGTGAACTGAATGAGCAAATCCCAGTTCACACCAAGGTAACAACTACCAATGAAGAAGTAGTTCCTGCTGAGGTAGTTAATGGGTCAAATAATCAAGGAGGAACTCAAAATGTTGAAAATGCCAATGTCCCTGACATTGAGGACAACACCCCTGAATATGATCCTGAATTAGATCCTGCATTCAATTATCCTGAATTCTATAACACTGGTGACTCAACCTTAGTAGAGGACAACTCTACTGAAGGGATCAGAAAAAGAAGGACTTGGTTGTCTGACCATCCTACTGATCTGATACTTGGTGATCCAAGTATAGGAGTCAAAACCAGAAGTTTTCATGGTGAAAGTGTTATGTTCTATTGTTTCTTGTCAGAACAGGAACCAAAAGACATTGATGAAGCACTTCAAGATGCAAACTGGATAACAGCAATGCAAGAAGAACTGAATCAATTCACCAGAAATGAAGTATGGGAACTAGTGGATAGACCTTCACATCAAGATGTTATTGGAACCAAGTGGGTGTTCAAGAACAAGAAGAATGAAAATGATGTGATTGTCAGAAACAAGGCCAGACTAGTGGCAAAAGGTTACTGCCAGCATGAAGGCATTGACTATGATGAGACCTTTGCACCTGTGGCAAGGCTAGAAGCAATAAGACTCTTCCTAGCCTATGTAGCCCACAAGAGGTTCAAAGTGTACCAGATGGATGTCAAGAGTGCCTTTCTGAACGGAGTCTTGAAAGAAGAGGTCTATGTGGAGCAACCACCAGGTTTTGAAGATGGAAACCAAGTCTACAGATTGAAGAAAGCTCTATATGGACTCAAGCAAGCCCCTATGGCTTGGTATGACACACTGTCACAGTTTCTCCTGGATCATGGTTTCATCAAAAGAACTGTGGACAGAACTCTCTTCAGAATCACTGAAGGAGAGGACATCTTGCTTGTCCAAATATATGTGGATGACATAATATTTGGATCCCCCAATGAGAAGCTGTGTGAGAAGTTCTCCAAGCTTATGCAAAGCAAGTTTGAGATGTCCATGATGGGTCTGATGAATTTCTTCTTGGGTCTACAAGTCAAGCAATCAAAAGAAGGAATCTTCATCAACCAAGCTAAGTACACTAGAGAAATGATCAAAAAATATAGGTGTGCTACAAGCAAGCCAGTAAGGATCCCAATGAACACAAATTGGAAAATGGATCCTGATGAGAGTGGTATCTCAACCAACTCTACTGAATATAGAGGAATCATTGGTTCACTCCTCTATCTCACTACCAGCAGACCTGACATCACTTTTGCAGTAGGTGTTTGTGCAAGGTTTCAAGCAAATCCTAAGAAAAGCCATCTTGAGGCTGCAAAGAGGATTTTAAGGTATCTCAAAGGCACTGAAAATCTAGGTCTTTGGTACCCTGCTGATGACAACATTGAATTAACTGGCTACTCAGATGCTGATTATGGAGGTTGCAGAATTGATAGAAAGTCCACTACAGGGACTTGCCAATTCTTAGGCAACAAACTAATATCTTGGTTTTCCAAGAAGCAGAACACAGTGGCTACTTCCACCACTGAAGCTGAGTATGTTGCTGCTGGAAGCTGTTGTGCTCAAATTCTTTGGTTGAGACAACAATTAAGAGACTACAATGTCAACTCTACTGAAGTGCCAATCTTCTGTGACAACAACAATGCTATTGCCATATCACAGAATCCTGTATTGCACACTAGATGCAAACATGTGGACATCAAGCACCACTTCATTAGAGATCATATGGAGAAGAAGAATATCAAGCTAGTAAAGATCCACACAGATCATCAAAAAGCTGATATACTAACAAAACCACTTGCAGAGGCAAGGTTTATGGAATTATCAGCAGAGTTGGGTCTGCTTGATCCAGGGAAGTTGGACAAATGAGTCCAAAGGAGTTCATTCATTTAGGGGGAACTTATTTCAAACTTCAGCAGACTTAGTCAAGTCTACTGAAACTCAGGAAAGATGACTCTCATTCTTCAGGACACTTGTCCATTGAATCTCAGGACAGTTGTCCACATCTTTTCAGGACACTTGTCCTAGTGGGGTCAGATAAGTTGTCCTAGCTATCAAACCAAATCTTGGTCTGATAAGCACCTATTTTGGATAATCATTGTCTATTTTGAAATCTGTCCCATTCCATATATAGATTTCACCTTTTTGGAATTTAATTTGTCTCCCACCCAAAAGGTCACTTTCCATGCATTAAATGCCAAGATTTAACTCTTGTTTGCATTAAACTCTTTGGGACATGATCTATCTTGAAAATCCCCCAGCCTTAAACAAACATTAAAACTCCACCCACATTTTGAACAAAACAGTTTTTCACTGTTACATTGGTTTTTGACCATTGGATCAAAACTGGCCAACTCCCCTGAAATCAATCTTGGTCGTCCAATTTGGATTTCCATTTTTGTAAACAGTTGAATAAGGCTTAAGACCCACCAACTCATTGACAAACATTCTTTTTAGAATATTCACAAGTCTTAAGATTCCCCACAAACACTTCTTCCCCAAGTATTCGAAACCCTAGCTCTAACTAATTTCAAACTCTCTCAATCTCTCTCAAATTCATTTCTGAAAACCCTCAATGGCCTCCAAAATTAGACCAGAAATGATCATTGATTTCTCCAACAAGGCTCTAGACCTTGATTTTGGATACTTGAGCAACAAAAACAGTCTTCACTTTGAGCCCATAGTATCATTTGAAAGTGAGGATCCTGAGATTACACCAACCCTGAGATGGTTAAGGAGAGCTGGATTGCAGAAGTTTATGGAGGAAAGACCAAGCTCTTGCTTAGAAAGC
The DNA here is from genome assembly GCA_963675135.1 of Galeopsis tetrahit. Lineage (NCBI taxonomy): Eukaryota > Viridiplantae > Streptophyta > Magnoliopsida > Lamiales > Lamiaceae > Galeopsis > Galeopsis tetrahit. The sequence goes on along the minus strand of OY776126.1, from coordinate 46,970,008 downwards.
TACATGGCTGAGTTCTTTGCCTTTCTCAAATGGAGAGGTAAGCCTGAAGATGGTGAAGTCACTACAAAGCTTTCATATGTGGCAGAGGGAGAGGAGGAAGAGAAATTTCATAGAGTGAAATTCTCTTCTGAAGATCTTGAAGGAGCCTTTGGATTGCCTTCTGAGGGAAGGAATCCAGAACTTTATGGTGCAGATCATGAAGAGGAGATAGCACAAGAATGGCTTTTGGTTCCAGGTCCCATCTCTTCAACACAAAACAAGAAGACTCTCAAGCAAAAATTTCTCAATTTATTTGAGGTAATCACTAAGAGTCGTATGAGCAATACTGGAAGTTTGGAGCAAGTCAGCCATCCAAGAATTAGAATTATGGCTGCAGTTATTGATGCTAGTGATAAAGGCATCAAATTTGATTGGAGGACTTTCATCATGTCTGAAATGATGAAGGAAAAGGCCAAATTTAAGGTGAGAGCCCACAACAAGGTTGTGCTAAAAGGGAAACTCAAGTATTGCACCAGGGCAAGCTTGTTGATTGAAAGGTTTTCCCATTACTCTCAAATGCAAACTTTTGCAAAGTCCCTCCCAGCCCAAAAGATTCTGTTTAGGAAGCTCAGCAAGAAAACTGAGCAAAGGAGGATGCTGATGGCCAAACCTGCTGAAGAGAAGGAGGAGAAAAAGCCAAAATTGAAAAAGAGGACAAAGGCTAGAGTGGTGAAGACAAGGAAAATGTCTCAAATCCCCTCAGAGGAGAATTCAGGAGCTTCAACTGAGATTGAAGAAGTTGTTGAAGAGGGAGTGAGTGTGCCCTCTGATCATTCAGAAGAATTGAGACAGAAGTATAATGAGACTAGACAAAAGTCCAGAGGTGATAAAAGGATCAGGGAAGTTGTCCCTGAAAAGGATGGTGAAGGAAGTGGGAGCAGTAGGGCCAGCAAGAGAAGGGCCAAACCTACTGATAAAGTGTTGGAACTTCAGGAAGAAAGGTCTCTCCAACTTGCTATAAGAGAGAGCAGAGCTGAAAGCAGGACCAAATCCAAGTCAAGGACCAACTCATCTGGTTCTGGAACTCCAGAATCCAAGGTCCCTGAAGGTCAACCAATAGAGGCTAGCATCCCTGAAACCCAGAATATTGAACACAACTCCCCTGAAACCCATGTTACCCCTCCCAATCAGCCTATCACCCCTGTAAATCTCACTAAGAGGTATTCTCCAGAAGGAAGTATGCAGAGGAGTGGCATTGATGTGCTTGCAGATCTAGCTGTAGATGAGACAAGGCTCCTGTCCCCTCTTGACTCATCTATGCTCAACTACTCCAAACTCTTAGAACATGCACTTCATGAGCCAACTCTCCTGAGCAAAGCCCCCTCAGAATCATTGCTCTTAAAAGCAACTGAGGTACCTTCAATTGAGCCTAATCCTTCTGAAGCCAACCCTCCTGAACTTAACTTGCCTGAAGTTGCTCTTAATGAAACCACTGCCAACTCCCCTATAGCCCAAAGTTCTCGATCCAATGAGAATGAGGAGGAGTATACTTATGAGAGTATGCTCAGAGGTGGAGCCAGGGCCTATGTGGATAGCTTGTACCCACAGCTTGCTGAATTTCCTAGAATTCAGAAGATGTTCCATGATTTGAGAATGCTGGTAGATGTCAAGGATAAAACATTGATGGAGATCTCTCAAGTCATCCAAGATAAGGGTGCAAATTGGTGGCAAGTGGAGGAGAGTAGACTGCTACACTTTGCTGGTGTACTCAAGACAAGATTCCTCACTGATGAGGATACCTTTGCCAACTTAGTAGCAGCAAAGATTGAAGAAGAAAATGAGAGAATTGCTAAGGGAATAAGGCACCCTGATAGCAGTTCAAATGATGATGGGAATGATGACCCCTCAAACCCTTCCAACCCTCCTCAAGACAACTCTTCTGAACCCCCCCCCCCCCCAGATCAACCCTTCTGAACCTTCCCAACCCAAATCTTCTGAAACAAGTAGGTTTTCAGAATCTCTTGTTACCTATGTTAGGAAAGGCTCTGCATCCTCAGAGGTGTTGACCAAGGTTGGTGACACAGCCAAAGACACATCTGCCAATAAAGGTTCTTCTGAACCTAAGGCACAGCCTAAAGATGTTGAGGCTCCAATATTAGAGACTGGTTTGGTTAAGGCCTATTCAGTGTCAGAAGAGTTGGACACTGATCAGCCCTTGATCATTCAGGATGACACAGTGGCTGTTGATGGAAGCACTGTGATCTCCCCATAACTGCCAACTCCGAACCTTGTTGAAGGTGGAGTTGATGCAGGTTTTAATGAAGGAGTTGAAAAGGAAAATTTAGTTGAAAAACCAGAGGGAGTAGTAGATGACAGAGATGTGGTAATCACTAGAATAGTGAGTGTACCACCAAATGAGGGTGATATAAGTGAGGAAGGGCAGGCTATTCTTGAAGTCAAATCTGAATTTCAGGAATCCCTTGATGAGAGGAGGCATGTTTCTTTAAGTGAGGAAATTACTAAGAAGGAAGAAAAGAAGTAGTTGAAAATGAGAAGAAGACTGCTGATGTATCAGAGTCTTATGCAAAAGAAATTGAGGGTGATGAGTGTTCATTCCCTAACTTGTTTGATTTGACTAATATTACAGGTATTTCTCTTGACCAAATATTTGCAGATGAGTTCCTAACAGATGCTCACATCCAAGTGGACACAGGCTCAGCACAAGCCTTGCTTGGGATGCAATCAGAGAAGTTTGACTCCTTGGCTCATCAGGTCCAGTCTGCTCATGCTGAAACTTCAGGAGCATTGAGTGAGCAAGGAAGAACTCTAGCATCTGTGGAGATGAGATTAATAGGTTCTGAGGATGTGGTGCTACCCACATTGGAGGCAAGGATAAGTGGTGTGGAAACTGGTCTCCAAACCATTTCCACTGAAGTTCAAAGAGCCAAATCCACCATGGAATCCATCTCAGAAGAAGTCAAGAAGGAACAAAAGCTGCTGAGAGACAACCACAATGCAAATGTCAAGGCTCTCAGACTCACTGTCAAGCAAGCACTTGGAAAGAAGACTGCATTGCAGAAGAAAAGAGCTGAAGAACAAAGACTTGCTATGGTGAAAGCAGCTTCAGAGAAATTTTACCAAGAGGTGATGGCCAACATTGCTGAAGGTGCAGTGGCCAACCTCACTGAGCTTCTTAAGGCCCAACTTGATGCATCTCTAAAAGCAACCATGGAAGAGGTTGTCCAACAAAAGATGAAGCATGTTCTAGCTTTTCTTAGCTTGAGCAATGACAAGATGCAGAATATACATGATGAGAATGTATATTTGTTGGAAGAGATGAAATCTCTAAACCTAGCCCAATCCCTGATGGCTACAACAATGAGTGAAATCAAACCCCAGTGTTTTGATGCTGCCAAAAAGGGGGAAAGGGAAAGAGCTAGAGCAAAAGGTGCCTTGGTCATTGGAAGCCCAACTAAGGGAAAGGTCAAAATTGCTAAAGGTGCCAAAGTTACTGAAGATATGGAAGCACTATATGAAGAAGGCTTTGGACCTGGACCAAAGAAGACAAAGGTTGTGGTACTCAATGATCCATCAAAATTGTTTCATGAAGGATATGGCAAAGACCCTGAAACACAACAGAAACTGGCCATGATGAGGGCCCAAGAGAAAATGGATTTGATGGATGAGGCCAACAGAGCAAGAGATAAGAGAAGAGCTGACTTCCAAAAGCCTAGAAGAAGGAGAGCTACCTACAGCAAGATGAAGCCTCAGCTACTAGTTCCAATGGACACCAAATATCCACACTTGGATAAATGGGTGTCAATTCAGCTGAATGACACTTGGGAAGAGGCAAAAAGGGAGTTTGTCTATGATTATTATGTCATTGACAGATGGAATGGAGGAGATGCCAACTTTTCCTTTGCTGAGTTCATGATAGAATACTACAGAGAGCTCTATCAACAACTACTTGCAGCTGCTGATATTGCAAGATTTGAACTCACAGCTCCCAAGCCTATCATTTACATGCCTCCAAAGCAGGATGGATGGATTGACCAATCAAGGATCCTGAGGGAGTTTCTAGAGATTCTCAAACTAAACAAGATGACCCTTGGACCCAAAGGAACCAACCAGGAAGCCATGGAACTCAAGAAGAGAGTGTGGGCACAATATGGGATGGTGCCACCTAAAGAAGATGATCTCTGAAATGGCTTAGTTTTCCTGACTCTTATATGCTGAAATGGATGAAAACTTAAGTTGGTCTCTAATTTGTTATTTTGGTCAACTGTGCTGAAGATACTCAAGCTGCTGATATGTTTGCTCTGATACTTAAATGCTTATTGACTTATGAGTATATCATTAATTTTTGCTTTTGTAGTAAATTTATGATTATATGTAATGTTTCTCATGCTCTGATATGTTATGTTCAAACTATCAACATGCTGTAATGATCTTCATTTTAATGATAGTTGAACACATTGTGAATCAAGAAACATAGTTACAAAAATCTCTCTATGCATATCTTTGAAACCTATTTGCAACATGAATGGTGAATACACTAACACATTCTCTTTCAGGAAAATTGACCTCAGTCAACCTTTCTGAAGATAAATGTAATAGGTGTAGTCAAGTCACTTTTGCATAAAATGTATAGGTTTTGGCATCATCAAAAAGGGGGAAATTATTGGGAATAAACTGACATATGTTTTGATTAAATACCAAAACCCCCTGAGACATGCCTAGTCATAATTGATAGTGTTCTAAAGATGTTGGAACACATAGCATAAGGCTAGATGAGAAGCTGAAATGTTAGGCAGCTCTTAGTTGTATAGATGCACATTGTGAGGGGGAACATATGCTTTGAAGATTATCATGATCAAGTTCCCTCAAGGCTCAAATTCTGGAACAATCACTAAGGCCAAGCATACTCTATTGAAAACCAAATGCCTTGATCAGGAGAGTTATCCAGAGAAGTTGTCTCTGTTCAATTAAAGCAAGAACAAAGGTTCTAAAACTCAAAAGGCCAAGTATATTCAAATACTCTGATCAGGAGAGTTGTCCATAGAGATTGTCTTTGTGCAAGAACAAAGGTTCTAAAGCTCAAAGGCCAAGTATGTTGATCAGGAGAGTTGTCCAGAAGAGTTGTCTCAGCACAATTGAATCAATACAAGTATTCTAAAGCTTGAAAGCCAACTATGCTGAAGAGATAAAGACAACTATACCCTAAAACCTTCAAAGAATGATGCTAAGATCAATTCCAAGTGAAGCAAAGGGAAAGAGCCAAGTCATCTGAAGAAAAGCAAGCCAACTATGCTGATATGCAAAGTCTACTGATAGTGATAAGCAGAGTTGTCCATTTGATAAGGAATGTTGTCCTATCATTGGATCAAACTTCAGAAGCCATGTCCAAGCCTTAACAAGTGAATCTTAAAGTCAGACATTGGGAAGAGTGCTGCAGAATGAAGACAAAGTCTTACAAGCCGTTTATTACCCAAATGAGGACATGTCACTATCAAGAAACTGCCTTCCAGTTTGAAGAACTCAAGGAAGACATTTATAGCAATTTGAGACTGCCTCTCCAACGGGCAAATCCTCAAATTTGTCTATAAATACAGAAGTGTGAAGACCATTTGAAGCACCAACTACTAAGCCAACTATCCTGCAAGTTATCAAGTGCTTTCAAACTTTCAAAGAGACTATCTTAGTCTTCATACACTTCTTCTAAGCTGTAATTCAATGTATATCCATACAAAGCTTAGAGAGATATCCTATCCTTATACACTGATCTTCATTGTAAAGGATATCTCATTAGTTGGAACCTTACTTCAACCCTTACCCCTTTCAAGTAAGAAAGTGAGAAGGTTGTAGTAGTAGAAGTGGTAGGAGCTGACTGTTGAGAGAAGAACATTTCAGTTCTGAGTTGAGAAGAGGGTACTAGAACTCTAGACATCCTAGGGATCAATTCACCAAGGAGTGGTGTTATTGATCAAGTGCACCTTGGCACTATAAAACAAGTTAATTCCAAGAGTGAAGGAATTATCCTGTTAAATCAGAGAAAGTAGATGTAGGAGCTTGAGTCTCTGAACCACTATAAACTCTTGTGTTGATTTACCTTCAAGTACTTTCATACATTCAACACTGCACACAAAACTGATCTTTCAAAGAACCTATATTCAAAGACTGTGCAAAAACTGTATTGGACAAGTTCCCTGAAAAACTGGACTGTGTTGAATTGACAAAGTGATTTCAGAAACTAAAGGAGTCTAAACTACAAGGGCCAACCACTATTCCGCACATATAACTCCCCTAGATAGTTATTCAGCTAAGTACTCAATAGTACTTAATTGTCTAATTATCTTAGAAGAGTTAATCATCTTCAGCAGAGTTGTCCAAGACAACCTTGCTGAGCTCTGGTTTGATCAAAAGTTGAAAAGAATTGCATACAAGTGTATTCCCCCCCCCCCATACACTTGTTATATACTCCTTTCAGGACCAACATATTTCGTTTTACATAAGATTGTGTGTTATAATTGGATACCAACAACAAACAACACCACTCTTACCTTGGAACAAGTTGTCCTACTCTATAAGATTGGACATCTTAAGCAGTTTAATCTAGGCCATGTGATATTTCAGAATATGATGAACTTCACTTGCAACATGGCTGGTAAGGGTCTTCTTCCATATCCCTGTTTGGTTTATAAGTTGCTGGCAGACAAGGAGTTCCAAAGATTGGACACTGGGGTCATTAGTGGATATGTTCCTAGCCTCTCAATTTCACCACAGCTCCTGCTTCGTGGTGGTGACCGGATTGTGGATCTGCCTATACCAAAGACTACTGCCCCCAGAAGTGTTGATCCAAATATGCCATCAACCTCTAGAACACACCCTTCATCAGGTTGTGTCACCTCTGTTTATTTGTCTTCACACTTCATTCTCAGGCAGGTAGATATTCTTCAAGGCACAATCACTAACCTCCAGAGTACGGTTGAGGACTTGATCATCCAAAAATGGTTATGGGAGGAGCTGTTTTCTACCTCAACAGGGGGAGTGAGTTCCAATGTTCACAATGCAGTTGTTGTTCCAATTCTAGGTCAAGATAATGCTGCTCCAGTTCAAGAAGAGAGTGCTCTTCCGAATCCAAACCAAGAAGATGAAGATGCTGATGCTCAAGACATTGAAGATCTCTATGGAGATCTCAATGTAGTTTGAAGGCTTGAAGAATGAGGAAGTGTAGAGTATGGGGGAGTTTGTGCAGACTCCTGAAGATGCAGCTGATTCTATCAGCCCAATCCTCCCCTTTACTGCTTCTATTTATTTCCTCAATTTGTAAAGCCTTACTTATGTTGTTTCCTTTCTGTCCCACTTACATTTCCCTACATTTACTGTTTTACTGTTTTTAAATCTAAGTACATTGTTTTGACTTAGATGCTGTGATTAAATTTGGTTAAATACTGATATTGGTTCTTATTTGAAATATCATGGGTATTGTTTTCTTTATCAAAATTCTGAATGTGTGAACATTAGGGGTGTTGATGTAGAAAGGTCAAATTGGGGGAGATTGTTGATGTTGGGATAGGTGTTGTATTTTATGTTCCAACATTTCAGTTACATGTTGTACTAAATGTGCTAACACCTACTACAACATCAGAATTTGCCATTTCTCCTTTTACTAACTCTAACATAACTTGTGTTGCTTAGTGATGTCCCAAATGCAGGTAGAAGACGTGGGCAACACCCAGGTCAAGCAGTTGCATGGGAGTGAGAAGTTTCTAAGCACCAATGTGCAAGTTCCTACATTTATGGAGTGTGAAGGGAAGTTATTAGAAACCACCTTGATCCAATGGCTAAGATTGATCAAGGTAGTTGTAGGAGTTGCAAGGCAGTTCGAACTCAAGCCTATAAATAGAACCCACTGCCTTCACTTCAAAGTACAACAAGAGAGAAAGATAAACTCGATTACTACCTATGGAATGCGAAACGCTTCTAGTTAGAAAAACATTTTGTTCTTTCTTGTAGATTAGTGCACTTGTATAAACCCGAATATTTGTGTACTCAATCATAGTCGTTTATTAGGAAAATATGTTAGATCTATAAGGGAGATAGTTTCGTATTTTTCTAGTAACTTTTCAAACTCAATTTGAGTTGTAGTTGTTCAAAACCTTACAAGGTTGTTGATTTTGTTTCACTGATATTAAGAGTTAATATAAGTGATTCGTGTAGATTAATTATTTAATCTACACAATTTTTGAAATACTCTTTGCAAAGTGTTTATTTAAATTCCGCTGCTCATTGTTGTCTGGACTGTGCCAACACTACAGACAACATCTCTGTATATCGCACGCACGCACACTTTCAAAAACAAAAAAAACATGTTATTATTTTAATAAAATTAAATAAAATAGGGGTAGAAATAAATATTCACATTGAACCAAATGAATACCGATTGTACATTTTGTGGTTCTTCATTGAATGCTCAATTGTGATGCCGATTGTCGAACATCTTCGAGAGGAGGTAGATCTAGTAGATGAATACTAAGATTCTTTTTTATATGTGGGGCTAGGGCAACATAGGTATTGAAGTCAAAAAGAGGTAAAAAGTAGTAAATACCTAAATGAGTTCTTCGAGAATCCTTGGATATTTGATAGTAATGCACGCCTTTACTGAATATGGAGACCTGCACACAAACCGGGCCGGAGGGGTGTCCGGCGACGGACCTCCGACGCTCAAGTCAGTCGAGTTCGATGGAGAAGATGATGAAAATAAGAGTGTTTCGTATTTAGAGTGAATAGTAATGGAAAAGTGACTTAAAAGCTGTAAAAATGAAAGAATGGATGCTTTTATACCTTGTTATGGAGGGGTAAAGAAGTAATTTTACCTCTAGAGTTTGTTACCAATAACGCCACGTCATTGTACAATCTGACACATAACTAACTATTAAGATAATGCGCCTTCATTTTGCAGGAATGCTCAGAGATATTCTGACCTATTGAGATTCGCTACTACTTCTTATTGATAGAGATCATTCATCTTTAGGGTCCTGGACTCAGGTCCTAATTATCAGATCAGATCTTTGAAGGATCTGATCAGGTCAGGATTTGTGTCAGGTATAAGGATTTTTCTGGTCCTGGTCCTGGTCCTGGGAGGAAGTGATCATTTTCTGACCTTGCCCAGTAACTGATATTTCCTAGATGTGACACCATAATGTCACATCAGGTATATATACACAGTTTAGTGGACTTGGTGGCGCAGTATGAGACTGACGTGCTATTTAAACCTAGGGCAATATATCTACATTAAAATATATATATATATATTTTTTTATTTTTTTTTTTATTTCTTAAAAAAAAATTCCTGTTTTCAATTTCAAAACTCAGTTCTCTCCCCCTCCCTCTCCTTTTTCTTGATTTTGAAAGTTATTTTTATTTATAGTTTTCTTAAATTTCACTCTCCTTTAAGAATGTCCTAACAATTCCTTTTGATTTCTCTTGTAAGAATGTCCTAACAATTCTCTCTCATAGATCCAGATAAGAAAACATAGAGATTAAAAGTAAAAGTTGTGCGTAAATAGAATAATTACTTTGAGTTGGTGGTCATTGATGAAAAGGTGAGCAACTTTAAATTTCTTTGGTTTACTCACTATTGTTCATTTTTTTAATTTGACAATATTTGGTTTACTCACTATTGTTCATTTTTTAATTTGAAAATATTATAGCATTCGTAGTGGACATTTTTTACAGTCTACCTGTCACTCCAATGGACGAATTAAAAATGTATTGAATTTCAACCTAAATGATAAAAAGTATATACTTCGTTTTGTAATTAATTTTTTAAATCACAATTTATTTATAAAAAATATTATGTTATTACATTTATTTATTTGTAAGCATCGTCTTCTTTTATTAGGCATAGGAGAATGAGTTGCACACTTTCGGAGGGATTTTATGAACATTTGACTACCGAAACAATCACCTATCTCAGCCCATTGTAATGGTTTTGGACTATGCTACTAAAGTCCAAAACACAGGTTTCTACATGATAAAAAGTATGTACTCCGTTCTATAATAAATTTTTGAAATCACAATTTATTTACACAAAATATTTTGTTATTACATTTATTTGGTATCATCGTCTTCTTTTATTAGGCAGCTCATTGACTATCGAAACAATCACCCATCTCAGTCCATCGTAATTGTTTTGGACTATGCTGCTAAAGTCCAAAACAATTTCTCTATTGAATATGCCTAATATTTTTATTTTTATTAATCTTATTTTCATTACTTATCATTTCAACACGTACGTTTTTTAATTAAGAAAAAAACTTTCAAGTTCTTTATACGCAAGTTGAAGTACATGATTTCATAAGCATACGCAGGTACTTGCATTTTGAATTACTCACTTGTAATAATATTTACAAATTTAATAATTTTAAATAAAAGTTTTTAATCAACTTGCACTCATTTTAATGGGTGAAGCTGTTGTGGACTCGAGTGTACCACGTACACTCGAGTCCAGCTTTAACTATATATAGAAGAATGTGCAAATGTTTAACATGATTTAGTTATAGTTTAATGGTAATACCTTCTTTATTTTATTACAACATCCTTTTTAGCACCTTTTTACAATTATTTTTAATTTTAACACATATTTTTCTAAATTATAAAAGTGCAAGTACTAATTAACAAAGGTGTAAGTTAATTGTTATAACGAATGTGAGAAAGATAAAATAAAACGATAAACGAGAGAAGAGAGAAGAGAGGATCCGTATATTATTCAGAGTACAGACAGATTTCAGAGTTCAGTATTTCATAATACAGTTTTCAGAGTACTAATTTCATATTCATAGTACAGTTTTACACTAGGTAAAAATAGGGATATAAATATAAGCCCTAACAAACTTAGAGTTCAAGACATATCAAATATAAACTCTAACAGAAACTTAGGGTTCAAGACATTCCAAATATAAACCCTAACAGAAACTTAGGGTTCAAGACTTTCCATATATAAACCCTAACAGACTTGGCCTTAAAAGGAGGCCCAAACAGAAACTTAGGGTTCAAGGCATTCCAACAAATCTCCACCTTGACTTGAATCCTCTCACAGATCAACAGATGTTTCAGATGCACATAAAGATGCCAGATTGTACTAGCAAGTCCTCCTACACAAATTTGTCCTTAACAAGAACAAATCTCCACCTTGACTTGAATCCTCTCACAGATCAACACATGTTTCAGATGCACCATAAAGATGCCAGATTGTACGAGTGACTTCTCGTACACAAATTTGTCCTCAACAAGAACAAATCTCCACCTTGACTTGAATCCTCTCACAGATCAACAGATGTTTCAGATGCACATAAAGATGCCAGATTGTACGAGCGACTCCTCGTACACAAATTTGTCCTTAACAAGAACAAATCTCCACCTTCACCTTTGAAACTGAAACCCCTACTGTCCAATAGACTTAGTGATATCAAATTCTTCATCATGTGTGGAACATTTCTAACGTCGTTCAATGTGCAGAATTTACCATCATGTGTCCGTAGTTGAATTGAGCCTATCCCAACCGCCTTACAGACAACACTGTTAGCCATACTAATATTGCCTCCGTCTACCTGCTCGTAGGTTGTGAACCACTCCCTGCGCGGACATATGTGGTAAGATGCCCCTGAATCAAGAACCCACACATCACAGTGATGTGTTTGTTCATCAGCAACTAGGGCCAAATCTTCCTCAGAATTGGTGCCATCATCTTCTGCAACGGCAACAGTACCGATCTTATTTTCCGGCTTCTTTTTCGGACAATCGAATTTCCAATGCCCTTTCTCCTTGCAGTAGTTACAAACGTCATCACGCTTAGGACCTTTGGAAAAACAGACTTCTTAGAAAAATTCTCTTTCCCAGATTTTCCATGTCCCTTACTCCTGTTGGCTACTAGCCTAACAACCTGATTGTTTGCACCCCCACCACTGGCCTTATGTCTCAACTCTCTGGTATGAAGAGATGATCTAACCTCTTCAAGAGATATAAAATCTTTCCCAACAATGAAAGATCGAACAAAATTCTCATACGACAAAGGTAGAGAAACTAACAGAATTAACGCAGCATCCTCATCCTCAACTTTAACATCAATATTACGCAATTCTAATAAAATTGTATTCAATTGATCTAAGTGTTCACGGAGTGACTGACCTTCTTGCATATGCAAACTGAACAGACGTTGCTTCAAAAGCAACTTGTTGGTGAGAGACTTCGTCATGTATAGACTCTCTAGTTTCAACCAGAGACCCGTCGCAGTTTCCTCCTCCGTGACTTCGATAATGACGTCGTCTGCAAGGCACAACATAATCGTTGAGTGTGCCTTCTCCTCCAGAGTGGCCATCTTAGATTCATCCAGATCCACCGCCTTTTTCATTAGCGGTGCCCACAAACTTTGTTGTTTCAACAAGGCACACATCTTGATTTGCCATAAACTAAAAACTGTTCCTCTCCTTAAACTTCTCGATTTTCACGCTCATCCCAGACATCTTTCTCTCCAGACTGCGGAAACCCTAACCGGGCTCTGATACCAATTTGTTATAACGGATGTGAGAAAGATAAAATAAAATGATAAACGAGAACACATATTTACGTGGTTCACTATCAATGTGATAGCTACATCCACGGCAGAGAAGAGAGGATCTGTATATTATTCAAAGTACAGACTGATTTCAGAGTACAGATGTAACGCCCCCAAAATCCCGGTGGGCGCTACGGTTTGAAAGAGCACTTTTTGACTTAAATAAATTCAAGCGGAAGACTTTTCAATAAAAGATACACGAGTTTTTTTTTTTTTTTTTTTTTTTTTTTAAAAAGTGGCTAACCATGCTTGTGCCTAACTCGTGTGTCACCCACATTTCTAAGTCAAACGTGTACTTGACTAAAACATTATAAAATTCTAAATCGTTATATGAGTGATGTGATGTCTAAAATACTTTAATATTAGAAGACACGATAATTTGCAATAAAGTTGTTACGCATGAAGATTAACATTTAAAGAGTAGACAAACATCCTAGTAGTTTAAATAGGTTTGATCAGTTGACCTAGTAGTTCATAATTAATTACGGAATTAAATTCAAAGATAACATCAGTCGTAATAATACTAACTATGTTTCTTACGTAAAACTTAAAATTTTAGGAGAACGTTTATTAAAGCTTGCCCAGTCAGTCACACGTCCTCCTCGTCGTCTACGAAACCTGAAATAATTAAAGTAGCATCATGAGTCTTCTCCCGGAGGAGAAGCCCAGTGGGATAACATTTACTATGCATGCACATTAAGAAGGCTAATTAATATGTCAATCGAGTACACGCCGAGTCCCATGAACCCGGCTCACTTCACACAGAATTTGGTCCGAAGACTTATCTGTTGCTCACACAGAGTATAGTCCGTAGACTTTCTTTTCTCACACAGAGTATAGTCCGTAGACTTTCTTTTCTCACACAGAGTATAGTACGTAGACTTTCTTTTGTCACACAGAGTTCACACAGAGCATAATCCGAAGATCTGCCTGCTCGTATTCACACATAAATTAATTTAAATAATGCAAATGTAAATAAATGTTACCCACTTTGTCGTTTGTTGATAGCGGGCTAGCCTTCCGAGGATCCGACTGACTTGCACTGCACTCGACACATTTACTCAACTTTTTAGGTTTAAAGTATATATATATATATATTTGTAAGACCATTGAAAAAATTAGACCGAAATGGACCGTGATAAAAGATCTTCTAGAATTTGTTAAAACTTTTTCGTTTCTTATAAAAATGTAAGGCCAAAACCTACACAACTATAAAGGCCAGTAGCAATATCTATAAAAACATTTCATTTTAATATTATCCATTGTTATTTAATCTTGTATTTCCTTTTGAACATCAAAACAGTTTACTTTTTATAAAGAACAAACACTGTTTGTTAGAAAAATCATTAAAAATATAATATAAATCTGAATGTGTCTAGGTAAAATTCTTATGAAAGCTAAGACACATTAAGTTAACATAGTCGAAAATTAGCTCCAAAACTAAAAACGAAGCGAGCTGTGTGAGGGAATTTTTGTAATCTCAACCCAAAAATAGGGCAGTTTTTCAGCTCTGGGCTCTGTACAGTGCCTCAAAGAAAAATCCCATAAAATTGAAAACGCCTCAAACAACCTTGGTATTTTAACCTCATATTCCAGTTTCAAGTACCTCAATGTGGTAAAAGGGTTTGAGCTAAAACATTGGGGAAAGGGCTGTACTCTTTTAAAATTAACATGCAATAACAAAAAGGCTTCTCAACCTATTTTAAAAACATTCATGGCCTCAACGGATATCCCAATACCATAAGAAAAGATGTTCATCAAGAAAAAAGGAACTCAAATCACACATGCAATAGCAATTACCACATGCAATCAAAATATAAGCTTCAATGAGTTACACAGTATTCAAATCCCATGAGTTCAACAAGAAATTCAACATAAATTACTCAGGTAATAAACCGTAGGGCGTACAGTGGGTAAAATGAACTCAGATCACACATGCAATGATAAATACATCATGAAATCTAAATATAACCTTCAATGAGTCACACAGTATTCAAATCCACAAGTTTATCAAAAAATCAACACAAAACTCAACCACCAGCACATTCTTATACTCCAAATAAAACGAATCAGTAACCACAGCAAAATTATAAGAAAATAACAATATCCATAATCCTTTCGCTTAAAGAAAGAAATGAAATTGATTTATTTCTTTAAAACTATTTTAAAAGAAGAAGACCTTCATACCTGACCTATCTTTTAAACTATAGTGAAAACAGAAGGTTCTCAACTCTTCAAGAATGGCGTTGGTTGGTTGAGGAGATTCATGTTTTGTAGTGGGTGGATTTGAGAGGAAATTATTTAAGAAGAAAGAGAGTTGGAGAAGGAAGGGGTCGGAGAGAGAGAGAGAAATTTTCAGAGAAATGAGAGTGAGGGATGACTCTTAATTAAAATGTAACGCTACTATTATTATTATTTAATAGAACACTTTTACTCAATCCCTAAAACACACCCTATTTTTCTTATCCCTGACTTATTTGATATATTGTGCATCCTATTATTCATAATTAAATTATATTATAATTTATTTCATATTTAACTTATCTCATCATCTTATTAAATTGTGTCGGGTGAGTCATAATCGAGTTCGATCTCCTCAGTAAGCTATCCTGCAAAACTCTGTACAACTTATTGAAAACATTAGTTCATGAATTACATAAAATCATATATCTTTAAAATTTTGATTAATTCGACATTTAATACTTAAAAGAGGTATTTTAATATCTAAAATCATGAAATGAAAATATTTTAAATTTTTAAAAGCGGGGTGTTACAGCTCTCCCCACCTTTTAAAAAATTTTGTCCTCGAAAATTAGGCCTGCGCGAAAAGTTCTAGGTACTTGTTTAAAATTTCTCCCTCGCGTTCCCAAGTCGACTCTTCTTCCCCGTGCCTATTCCACTGAACTAAGACTAAGGGTATATCTTTATTCCTCAAGGTTTTAACCTTTCTGCCGAGGATACTTATGGGTCGTTCTTCGTATGTAAGATTCTCGTTGACTTCTAAACTTTCGAGTTCAATGTGGTGAGTTGGGTCTGAGACGTATCTCTGAAGCATTGACACGTGGAAGACATCGTGAATTTTGGACAACTCTGGGGTCAAGGCGAGTCGATAAGCTACGTCCCCAACTCGCTCCAATATTTCGAACGGTCCAACATATCTTGGTCTCAGCTTCCCCTTCTTTCCAAACCGAACTATCCCCTTAATGGGGGAAACTTTCAAAAATACCCTTCCACCTTTTTCGAACTGCAAGTCCTTTCTTCGCGAGTCTGCATAAGACTTTTGGCGATCTTGGGCAACCTTGATTCTTTCCCGAATCCTTTTGATTGCCTCCACAGACCTTTCTACTATTTCTGGGCCCAAAATTTGTCTCACTCCAACTTCGTCCCAATGGATGGGCGTTCTACACCTCCGTCCATAGAGTGCTTCGTAGGGTGCCATCCCAATGGAGGATTGATAGTTTTTATTATACGCGAACTCTACTAAGGACAAGTAATCTTCCCAGTTTCCTCCAAAGTCCAAGGTACATGCCCTTAAAAGATCTCCTAGAATTTGGTTCGTTCTCTCTGTTTGCCCGTCTGTTTGTGGATGAAAGGCAGTGCTGAAATTCAGCTTAGTTCCCATAGCTGATTGCAAACTCCTCCAAAATTTTGACGTATACCGTGGATCACGGTCGGATACAATCGACGTCGGTACTCCATGTAGTCGTACCACTCTATCAACGTATAGTTTAGCCAACCGATCCATTGAATAATTCATTTTGACTGGAATGAATCGAGCTACTTTGGTCAACCTATCGACAACTACCCACACAGCCTCATGTTGTTTAGGGCTTATTGGTAAGCATGTCACAAAATCCATTGTCACATGTTCCCATTTCCACTCTGGAATTTCTAATGGTTGCAATAGTCCAGCCGGTCGTTGATGATCTGGTTTGATTCTCTGACAGGTGAGACATCGTTTGACAAACTGTGAAATCGGCCGTTTCATGCCCCTCCACCAAAAGTTGCTCCTAAGATCTCTATACATCTTTGTTTCACCAGGATGTGCGGTATATGGTGTGTTGTGAGCTTCTCTCATAATCTCGTCTCGTAATTCCTCCTTCTTTGGTATGCAGATTCTTCCTCTGAACACTAACGCACCATCGGGGGCTAACATAAAGTTCTTGGTCGAGTTCTCCTTGACCTTTTTGCTCATTAGTTGGAGAAACCGATCGCCATTTTGTGCTTCTATTATTCGTTCTCTCAACATTGGTTGGACTGACATGGTGGTTAACATTGAAGTTGTTTGGTTTGATTTGACGATGGTTAAACTCATTCTATCAAATTCTTCGATCAAATGGTCCTGTTGGGTGAGTAATGACGCTAAGCATCCATCTCCCTTCCTACTAAGCGCATCAGCTACTACATTTGCCTTACCTGGGTGGTAGAAGATGGTACAATCATAATCTTTTACCAATTCTAGCCACCTTCGTTGGTGCATGTTCAACTCTTTCTGTGTGAAGAAGTATTTCAGACTTTTATGATCTGTATAGATTTCACATTTCCCACCATACAAGTAATGTCTCCAGATTTTTAGTGCATGAACAACTGCGGCCAACTCTAGGTCATGTGTTGGATAGTTCTGCTCATGAACCTTCAACTGTCGTGATGCGTATGCTATGACCTTTCCATGCTGCATTAGAACGCACCCTAGTCCCGACTTGGAGGCGTCTGTGTAGATTATAAACCCTTCTGACCCATCCGGGACTGCTAAAACTGGTGCAGTTGTAAGTTTCAGTTTTAAGTCTTGGAAGCTGACTTCACATTCTGGCGTCCACTTGAACTTTTCACTCTTCTTTGTGAGATGCGTGAGTGGTTTTGCGATACGCGAAAAGTTCTGTATGAATCTTCGATAGTACCCAGCCAAACCAAGAAAAGTGCGAACTTCATTTGCATTGGTTGGTATCTTCCAATTCAAAACTGCCTCAACTTTCGCGGGATCAACTTCTATCCCTTAGGCCGTGATTACGTGTCCTAGAAAGGCCACTTTATTGAGCCAAAACTCACACTTGCTGAACTTAGCGTACAACTTCTTATGTCGTAGAACTTCTAAGACTGCCTTAAGATGTTCCTCATGTTGTCTAGTATCCTTTGAGTAAATTAAAATGTCGTCAATAAATACGATGACGAATTTGTCTAGGTATTCGTGTAACACACGGTTCATCAAATCCATGAAAACTGCGGGCGCGTTCGTAACTCCGAATGGCATTACAGTGAACTCGTAATGACCATACCTAGTTCTAAATGCAGTTTTTGGGATATCACTTTCCCTGACTCTAAGTTGGTGATACCCCGACCTGAGATCAATCTTGGAGAATACACTCGCATTTCTCAATTGATCGAAGAGATCTTCAATCCTAGGCAACGGGTACTTATTCTTTATGGTCAGTCGATTAAGTTCTCGGTAATCAATACACATTCTCATAGTCCCGTCTTTCTTCTTTACAAAAAGGACTGGTGCTCCCCACGGCGAAGCACTGGGTTGGATAAACTTCTTATCCAACAGTTCCTCTAATTGTACCTTCAATTCTTGCAATTCCTTTGGTGCCATTCGATATGGGGCTTTTGACACTGGTGCAGCTCCAGGGACTAATTCGATAGTGAATTCTATGGATCGATCTGGCGGGAGTCCAGAAAGGTCTTCTGGAAATACATCAGGATAGTCCTTCACTATTAGTACGTCAGCTGGTGTCGACTTCTCCTTTCCCACTTTTACGATGTTCACTAAATACGCTTGACACCCTCCTTTCTTCAACAACTTAGCTGTCTTCATGGCAGATATGACAGGTATGTGCCCTTGCTTATCGTTCCCGTGGAAAGTAAGACGTTGACCGTCCAATGTCTCCAGGTCTACTTCTCGATCCATGCACCGAATCACAACTTTGTTTTTACTTAACCAATCCATCCCTAAAATGATGTCAAAGCCCTTCATTCCGATCACGTGTAAGTCGGCAGGTAGGTCATTCCCACCGATACTTAACTTAACATCCTTGGCTAAGTTTCTAATCATAATATTTTCTCCCGAAGGAACTCTAACTTCTAAGTTTACGTTCTTAGTACAGTTTAACCTAAGTTCCTTCCTAAAGGCATCAGATATGAAGGAGTGCGATGCTCTAGTATCAAATAACACATATGCGGGCATATTCGAGACAAGTATCGTACCTGCCACAGTTTCGTTGGCCCTGTCGCCTTCCTCCATTTGCTCCTCTTCCAGGTGCTCATCCTCTTCAGCGAACTCGATGTTAGGCATTGCGTTCAACTTAGCCTTACCTTTTTGGTTCACTCCTCGAGGGTTTAGCGCCCTGGGTGGTCGTGTCTCGTTACCCCTTGCAACTCCAGATTGGGTACCCATTGCTTCAGGACACGCATTGGCCAAGTGACCGAATTTCCGGCACCGATAACAGCTGTGCGTTCCCAGGTAGTGCTGTTATTCGAACCGAGCCTTAACGAGACTCGGCTCGGCTCGACTCGTTAAGGCTCGGTAAGGCTCGACTCGTGTAGGTTAATGAGCCGAGCTCGAGTAGCATAAAAGCTTGATTGCTTAACGAGCCAAGCTCGGCTCGACCCGCGAGTACTCGTTAGAGCTCGAAACTCGAATAGGGGTTAGGGGTATTTTTGTAATTACCCAAATTAGGTTTAGGGACTTAGGGTTAAGGGAAATGAAAAACTCTGCTAGACTGCTACTACTACTTTCTCTCCCACACAGACCAGCAGCGGCAGCACCATTCACGCTTGCAACACCAACCTCCTCCAACTGCCGCGCCGCAACCTCCACCATCGCGCCGCGCCCCAACCTCCACCGCCGCACCGCAACCGCCGCGCCGCAACCTCCACCGTCGCACCGCAACCGCCGCGCCGCAACTCTCAACACAGATATTTCAATTTTTCTTTCCCTACTTCAATTGCTTGAAGTTTAGGGACACCAACTCCTTAATTTATTTACTGGTAAGATTTTTATTCTATGTTATTGCTTTAATTTGGAGATGTCGTTTGTTCTGTTTATAAATATGCTTGAAGAGTTGAAGATGCCTTCTGTTCTGTTTTTTTTTTTTTTTTTTGTCGGTGGGAATTTTTATAATTAAAAACAGCAGTAATAAGGTGTTAATAAATAAGTTCTCAACAGCAGTAATAATGAAACTATGAATGCAAGTAATAAGTATAAGAAAACATATACTGTAAGCCATAATTGCAGTAAGATGTTAAATTAACATTTTTAATAAATTAGTTTTCAACAGCTTGGTTAGTTGGTTCCAATTCCATCATCATATACTGTAAGCCATAATCGATGATTAATATGTCGGTTGGGTCTATAAATTTTCAATTATTACAACAGGTCTTCTTTAAATACTAATTATTTATTTGCCTATGTATATTTGCCTATTTTGATCATATTTATTGATATAAACATTATTTTATTACTAAATAGGATGTATTCAACCCAAGGTTCATGCTCAAGTGTTGGTATGGACCAAATTAATGAAGATGGTGGTCAAGAGTTGGGGATTGAAGAAAATGTGGATGTGATGAGCGAGGAAGAGCTCCAAACAACAAGTGACCAACCCGAAGTAGAAGGGGAAAAAGAATGTGATGAAGGAGAAGGAACAAAACCATTTGAGCCAAAGAAACGGCTAAAAAAATCAATGGTATGGGAGAATATGAAAATTGTTAAGCTCAAGAATGGAACAGAAAAGGTGCAATGCAATCATTGCAAGACATATTTTGCTAAGAGCGCAACTGGAGCTACATCTCAACACAAGCGTCATTTAAACGCGTGTCTACAAAAGAGACTAGCCAGTGGAGATCAAACCAAAGCGAAGCAACAAATATTGTCTTTCATAGATGGGCAATCTGATGGTATCACTTCCATTAACAACTATTCGTACGATCATGTTAAGGTACGCGAGCTTGCTTCTCATATGGTTCTAGTGCATGAGTATCCATTTTCTATGATGGATCATGTAGTGTTTAATAAGTTCATGAAAGCTGTATCACCATTTTACAAAAAGATTACCCGTCAACAAGTTAGAGAAGATTGTTATAATACCTATCAAGTTGAAAAGAAAAAGCTGAAATCTGTGTTGAGGGGTGCTAGTAGGGTTAGTATAACTACTGATTTGTGGAAATCTGGTCAAAAACTTCAGTATATGGTTGTGACGGGTCATTTTGTTGATGTTGATTGGGTGTTACAGAAACGTGTCTTGGACTTTTGCAATGTTCCCCCTCCTCATACAGGAGTCATTATTGCTGATGCTTTAAGTAAATGCTTTAGTGGTTGGGAAATTGATGATAAGATTTCTAGCATCACTGTAGACAATACTTCTTATAATGATGTTTGCATTAGAAGGCTTAAAATGGATTTTACTCTAAGAAAGAAACTTAGTCTTGGTGGAAAGATTTTTCATGTGAGGTGTTGTGCACATATACTTAATCTTTTAGTGTAAGATGGTCTAAAGAATCTGCATGGTGTGATTGATGTAGTTAGAGATGGGGTCAAGTACTTGAATAATTCAGAGTCTCGTCTTATCCAGTTTGCAAAAATTGCAAAGCAGCTGCAATTACCTTCTAGAAAGTTGATTCTAGATTGTCCAACTAGGTGGAATAGCACATATCTCATGTTGGCATCAACTTTAGAATTTAAGGCTGTTTTTTCAAGATATAACGATATTGACCCTGGGTTTACTTATGTTCCAAGTGAAGAAGATTGGTTGAAAGTGGAGGAAGTTTGCAAGTTCTTGGGTATTTTCCATGAAATTACTAACATGATTTCTGGATCAGATTATCCAACTTCCAACATTTTTCTTGTTGAGCTTTACAGGGTTAAAGAGCTTTTAAACGAAAAGATTGTTGACACTTTGGGTAATATCAAAGAAATGGCCATAGCCATGTCGGAAAAATTTGATAAGTATTGGGGAGAAAGTAATGTGTTGTTGACAATAGCTGCTATTCTTGATCCGAGGTATAAAATGACACTTGTTGATCATGCATTTCCTATTATTTATGGTGAGATAGAAGCATTAGATAAAATTCTTGAAATCAAGATGCTTATCTATGAACTTTACAATGAATATGTTGAAGCTTATATCTCATCTCATGCCGAAGGCCCCAAAAAACAGCAGCTAAATCGACATGGTCGAGATTTGATGAGCAATAGGGCAGCTGTTAAGAAGCTTGGAATTAATGTTCTTACCGGTAAGGAAAAGTTTTTGATGCGTGTTAATGAAATTGATAAGACTCCACCGGAAAAAATGGATTTGGATGTGTATTTAGAAGAAAAAAGGTATTGTTGTGATGATGTTTCTTCAAATCTTGATGTTTTGGCTTGGTGGAAATCGGAAAGGTTGAGGTTTCCGATATTGTCAAGGATGGCAAGTGACATTCTTTCTATTCCGGTTACAACTGTGGCCTCCGAATCTACTTTTAGTGCCGGTGGTCGAATAGTTGATGATCGACGAGCTTCTATGTCGGTTGAGACGGTGCAAATGCTACTTTGTGGCAATGATTGGATCCGCAATCTTTACGGTGTAAAGACTAGATCTCGTGTAAGTGAAATAAACCTTCTAATACTTTTATTTTTAGTTGATTATCATTTATATTAGTTACTGCATGTTTTGGTTAAATTAATATATTAGTTACTGCATCTTTGCAATTAGTTATTGAAATGAATCTTCTAAATTCTAATATAATCATGCTGCATGTTTTGGTTACTGCATCTTTTATATTAGTTAATATATTAGTTACTTTTGTGGCAATGTTTCTAGTGTAATGTATTATGTATACCATCCATGTACACTATCTAAAGGTAGTGCTTGTACAGTTGTACCTAAATTTTTAATACAATGTTCTTTGATCGATCAAAAAATAATAATGACTTTTCATTTTTATTTTGTAGGAATCATTGGATGTTGGTGAATCATCTACATCGACCTATCAAGAAATTGAACTCCCTGATCAAGATTGAAGAATGAATCCATTGGATGTTGCTACTTGCTAAATATTGATTTGTTGACTAGAGAAATATTTTATTTGATGGAGTACATTTGTTAATTGTTAACTTGTTAGTGGATGTTGCTTTCATATTCCTAGTTGTTATCGATCAAGTAGTGGATGTTGCTTTCATATTTTAATTGAACTCATGTATGTACTTTTGAAGTATGCATTTGCCTTTATATTTTTAATACTTTTTGATTAAATATGTATTGCTTAGAAATTTCAATATTTTAGTTAAATGTGTATATTTACAGGATTTCGAGCTCGAGTTCGAGCCTTGTCGAGCTCAAATTATTTGTTAAACGAGTTCGAGTTCGAGCTCTATCGAGCTAAAAAAAATATACGAGCCGAGCTCGAGCTCGAGTTCGAGCTTTGTCGAGCTATAAACAATACACGAGCCGAGCTCGAGCTCGAGCTCGAGTTTAATTAAAAAAAAATCGAGTCGAGTCGAACCATCTTTTACGCTCGATAATGTTAACGAGCGAGCTCGAGCCTAGCTCGAAATATACTCGAGCCGAACTCGAACCTTAGGTACTCGGGCTCGCTCGGCTCGAATAACAGCACTATTCCCAGGAGACACTCTCCTTGGTGATTCTTGTTGCACGTTGAGCAAAGTGGGGTGTTTCTCGAGGGATACGGGGCTGAGGGGGGTCGGACGTTCCTGATCATGGTATTCCCTCTCGGTCCAGGTTGTGGCGCACCCTTCCGCTTAAGTTGGATCGGGATTTGTCGTTGTTCATTCTCCAACCCCAAACTCATTGACACAATTCTTGCTCTTTCAAAGACGTCTCTAAAGTATGGAAGCCTCAACCCAGATACTATTCCTCCCACTTCCGGGCATAGTCCCTTCTCAAACCTGCGCGCTTTACGATCGTCGGTGTCTACCAGATGTGGGGATATCGGTAGAGAGAGTTGAACTTACGCTCGTACCCCGTAACCGTATTGGTTCCTTGTTTAAGGTTCATAAACTCTATCTCGTTTTGGTCCCTCAGTGATTGTGGAATGTAACGGTTGAGGAGAGGCTCCTTGAATCCCTCCCATTCAAGAGCACGCCTTGCCTCTACTGTTAGAGTCCTCTCGTGGGATAGCCACCACTGTCCCGCATCTTCAGATAATTGGAACCTTGCACATGAAACCTTTTGTGCCTCAGTCAACTCCATGTGCTCGAAAATTCTTTCGAGTTCTGCGATCCACTCCTCGACCACCGCCGGTCCTTCCTTTCCACTAAATCTGGGTGGTTGGAATCGTCTAAATTGTTCTACCACTAACTTCGGCCTCGGATTATGCTCTTGGTTGTTTTTGGTAGGCGTAGGTTGTTGCTGCTGCATGAACTCTCGCATTTGTGCGAAGAAATCTCTTGCCATGTTAGCACCTGGGTTCTGTTCGGCGGGTTGCTCCCTTTGCTCTCCAATTCGCGGTCTACCTCTCCCTCGTGGTGGTGTAGCCATAGTACTTTCTCTACAAAGGATTTAAAACAAGTTTTTCTTATTCGTTGATTTGTAAATTTCTCATTTCTCTTGAAGAAATATTTTTCGATAGAATATTAAGTGATAGGAGTGCCTCTTGTCCTACGGATTTAACTAAAAAAATATTCTGATGCATATTGTCCTACGGATTAAAGTTCAGCGTCACATAAAGTCAACTAAAATGAGCATTAGAAATAATGTAGGAAGAGCTACTTTTAGTGCTTTTCACAAGTCCCAAAAACATTTAGGTGCAATTTTTTTACATGTTAGTATTTAGTTTGCACAATTTTTTGTTTAGTTTGTTCAATCGTTATTTAGTTTGCCCAAAAAAGGTTAAAAATACAAACCTAAACCGGTTGGAAAATGCCTCCAGAATCCCAATATTACCAAATAAATCAATAATTAAAATGCATAAAAAAATCATGTCAAAACCCAATATTTACCTTTGTACTGCAAAAAAATTAATAGAACTAGAGTTCTATTTTGTATTTTTCTTCGCAGACTCTGCAATGCATAGTCACAAAGCTAACCGAGGTTAAAGTACCACGACAACACCCATTTTTCCAGAATAAATTGTAGACATTCTTCTTCTCCATGAGAAAATGAATGTGCCTGTCATTTCAAATACAAAATGGGTATTACAAAACCAAGAAAGCTTAACAGAGTATTTCACCTTGATTCAGATAGATCTGAGCATACCTCCAGAAGCTTGGATTGACGGTTTGATATATCATTTAGCACTTAATAGTAATGTTAAAAAAATGATACATATAAATGCTTTTAACATTGGTGGAAAGCACTTATGATTAATTCTAAATTCAACCATTTTTCTTGTCTATGATTTACCTTCCTTATCTCTCGAGTTTTTTTTTTCTTTTTTGGCAAAAATAATTTGTATTACAAAATTTTTACACAACCCATGTTTTGGGGTGAAAAAATCTGAAAAGGGGCATATTATATGCCTTAGGAGCGCCTTTTAAAACTATGACCCCAACGGAATGAAATCATATCAGAAAAAAAACAAACCTGAACAAAGTTCAATTGAATGTCAGTAATTTTCACCTATTATATAAGATACATTCATCCATAAAGAATTATTTATTTATTATGAATTGCACGTATCTGGAATTATTCAAAACGCTTCTTTTACAACATTAAATCTAAAAACGGAGAGAAAATACCTTCCAATGTGTGAAAACAGGAGGAAAGAAATTTAACCATGAGTACTCTATTATTACCGATACCATCCAAACCGAATAAATCTAAAAAAACAAAAAAACATGTTATTATTTTAATAAAATTAAATGAAATAGGGGTAGAAATAAATATTCACATTGAACCAAATGAATACCGATGGTACGTTCTGTGGTTCTTCATTGAATGCTCAATTGTGATGCCGATTATCGAGCATCTTCGAGAGGAGGTAGATCTAGTTGATGAATAGTAAGATTTTTTTTATATGTGGGGCTAGGGCAACATAGGCATTGAAGTTAAAAAGAGGTAAAAAGTAGTAAATACCTAAATGAGTTCTTCGAGAATCTTTGGATATTTGATAGTAATGCACGCCTTTACTGAATATGGAGACCTTCACACAAACCGGGCCGGAGGGGTGTCCGGCGACGGACCTCCGACGCTCAAGTCAGTCGAGTTCGATGGAGAAGATGATGAAAATAAGAGTGTTTGGTATTTAGAGTGAATAGTAATGGAAAAGTGACTTAAAAGCTGTAAAAATGAAAGAAGTGATGCTTTTATACCTTGTTATGGAGGGGTAAAGAAGTCATTTTACCTCTAGAGTTTGTTACCAATAATGCCACGTCATTGTACAATCTGACACATAACTAACTATTCAGATAATGCGCCTTCATTTTGCAGGAATGCTCAGAGATATTCTGACCTATTGAGATTCGCTACTACTTCTTATTGATAGAGATCATTCATCTTCAGGGTCCTGGACTCAGGTCCTAATTATCAGATCAGATCTTTGAAGGATCTGATCAGGTCAGGATTTGTGTCAGGTATAAGGATTTTTCTGGTCCTGGTCCTGGGAGGAAGTGATCATTTTCTGACCTTTCCCAGTAACTGATCTTTCCTAGATGTGACACCATAATGTCACATAAGGTATATATACACAGTTTAGTGGACTTGGTGGCGCAGTATGAGACTGACGTGCTATTTAAACCTAGGGCAATATATCTACATTAAAATATATATATATATTATTTTTTTTTTTAATTTCTTAAAAAAAAATTCCTGTTTTCAATTTCAAAACTCAGTTCTCTCCCCCTCCCTCTCCTTTTTCTTGATTTTGAAAGTTATTTTTATTTAAAGTTTTCTTAAATTTCACTCTCCTTTAAGAATGTCCTAACAATTCCTTTGATTTCTCTTGTAAGAATGTCCTAACAATTCTCTCTCATAGATCCAGATAAGAAAACATAGAGATTAAAAGTAAAAGTTGTGCGTAAATAGAATAATTACTTTGAGTTGGTGGTCATTGATGAAAAGGTGAGCAACTTTAAATTTCTTTGGTTTACTCACTATTGTTCATTTTTTTAATTTGACAATATTTGGTTTACTCACTATTGTTCATTTTTTAATTTGAAAATATTATAGCATTCGTAGTGGACATTTTTTACAGTCTACCTGTCACTCCAATGGACGAATTAAAAATGTATTGAATTTCAACCTAAATGATAAAAAGTATATACTTCGTTTTGTAATTAATTTTTTAAATCACAATTTATTTATAAAAAATATTATGTTATTACATTTATTTATTTGTAAGCATCGTCTTCTTTTATTAGGCATAGGAGAATGAGTTGCACACTTTCGGAGGGATTTTATGAACATTTGACTACCGAAACAATCACCTATCTCAGCCCATTGTAATGGTTTTGGACTATGCTACTAAAGTCCAAAACACAGGTTTCTACATGATAAAAAGTATGTACTCTGTTCTGTAATAAATTTTTGAAATCACAATTTATTTACAAAAAATATTTTGTTATTACATTTATTTGGTATCATCGTCTTCTTTTATTAGGCAGCTCATTGACTATCGAAACAATCACCCATCTCAGTCCATCGTAATTGTTTTGGACTATGCTGCTAAAGTCCAAAACAATTTCTCTATTGAATATGCCTAATATTTTTATTAATCTTATTTTCATTACTTATCATTTCAACACGTACGTTTTTTAATTAAGAAAAAAACTTTCAAGTTCTTTATACGCAAGTTGAAGTACATGATTTCATAAGCATACGCAGGTACTTGCATTTTGAATTACTCACTTGTAATAATATTTACAAATTTAATAATTTTAAATAAAAGTTCTTAATCAACTTGCACTCATTTTAATGGGTGAAGCTGTTGTGGACTCGAGTGTACCACGTACACTCGAGTCCAGCTTTAACTATATATAGAAGAATGTGCAAATGTTTAACATGATTTAGTTATAGTTTAATGGTAGTACCTTCTTTATTTTACTACAACATCCTTTTTAGCACCTTTTTACAATTATTTTTAATTTTAACACATGTTTTTCTAAATTATAAAAGTGCAAGTACTAATTAACAAAGGTGTAAGTTAATTGTTATAACGAATGTGAGAAAGATAAAATAAAACGATAAACGAGAGAAGAGAGGATCCGTATATTATTCAGAGTACAGACAGATTTCAGAGTTCAGTATTTCATAATACAGTTTTCAGAGTACTGATTTCATATTCCTAGTACAGTTTTACACTAGGTAAAAATAGGGATATAAATATAAGCCCTAACAGACTTAGAGTTCAAGACATATCAAATATAAACTGTAACAGAAACTTAGGGTTTAAGACATTCCAAATATAAACCCTAACAGAAACTTAGGGTTCAAGACTTTCCATATATAAACCCTAACAAACTTGGCCTTAAAAGGAGGCCCAAACAGAAACTTAGGGTTCAAGGCATTCCAACAAATCTCCACCTTGACTTGAATCCTCTCACAGATCAACACATGTTTCAGGTGCACATAAAGATGCCAGATTGTACGAGCAACTCCTCGTACACAAATTTGTCCTTAACAAGAACAAATCTCCACCTTGACTTGAATCCTCTCACAGATCAACACATGTTTCAGATGCACCATAAAGATGTCAGATTGTACGAATGACTTCTCGTACACAAATTTGTCCTCAACAAGAACAAATCTCCACCTTGACTTGAATCCTCTCACAGATCAACAGATGTTTCAGATGCACATAAAGATGCCAGATTGTACGAGCGACTCCTCGTACACAAATTTGTCCTTAACAAGAACAAATCTCCACCTTCACCTTTGAAACTGAAACCCCTACTGTCCAATAGACTTAGTGATATCAAATTCTTCGTCATGTGTGGAACATGTCTAACGTCGTTCAATCTGCAGAATTTACCATCATGTGTCCGTAGTTGAATTGAGCCTATCCCAACCGCCTTATAGACAACACTGTTAGCCATACTAATATTGCCTCCGTCTACCTGCTCGTAGGTTGTGAACCACTCCCTGCGCAGACATATGTGGTAAGATGCCCCTGAATCAAGAACCCACACATTAGAGTGATGTGTTTGTTCATCAGCAACTAGGGCCAAATCTTCCTCAGAATTGGTGCCATCATCTTCTGCAACGGCAACAGTGCCGATCTTATTTTCCGGCTTCTTTTTCGGACAATCGAATTTCCAATGCCCTTTCTCCTTGCAGTAGTTACAAACGTCATCACGCTTAGGACCTTTGGAAACAGACTTCTTAGAAAAATTCTCTTTCCCAGATTTTCCATGTCTCTTACTCCTGTTGGCTACTAGCCTAACAACCTGATTGTTTGCACCCCCACCACTGGCCTTATGTCTCAACTCTCTGGTATGAAGAGATGATCTAACCTCTTCAAGAGATACAAAATCTTTCCCAACAATGAAAGATCGAACAAAATTCTCAAACGACAAAGGTAGAGAAACTAACAGAATTAACGCAGCATCCTCATCCTCAACTTTAACATCAATATTACGCAATTCTAATAAAATTGTATTCAATTGATCTAAGTGTTCACGGAGTGACTGGCCTTTTTGCATATGCAAACTGAACAGACGTTGCTTCAAAAGCAACTTGTTGGTGAGAGACTTCGTCATGTACAGACTCTCTAGTTTCAACCAGAGACCCGTCGCAGTTTCCTCCTCCGTGACTTCGGTAATGACGTCGTCTGCAAGGCACAACATAATCGTTGAGTGTGCCTTCTCCTCCAGAGTGGCCATCTTAGATTCGTCCAGATCCACCGCCTTTTTCATTAGCGGTGCCCACAAACTTTGTTGTTTCAACAAGGCACACATCTTGATTTGCCATAAACTAAAAACTGTTCCTCTCCGTAAACTTCTCGATTTTCACGCTCATCCCAGACATCTTTCTCTCCAGACTGCGGAAACCCTAACCGAGCTCTGATACGAATTTGTTATAACGGATGTGAGAAAGATAAAATAAAACGATAAACGAGAACACAGATTTACGTGGTTCACTATCAATGTGATAGCTACATCCACGGCAGAGAAGAGAGGATCTGTATATTATTCAAAGTACAGACTGATTTCAGAGTACTGATGTAACGCCCCCAAAATCCCGGTGGGCGCTACGGTTTGAAAGAGCACTTTTTGACTTAAATAAATTCAAGCGGAAGACTTTTCAATAAAAGATACACGAGTTTTTTTTTTTTTTTTTTTAAAGTGGCTAACCATGCTTGTGCCTAACTCGTGTGTCACCCACATTTCTAAGTCAAACGTGTACTTGACTAAAACATTATAAAATTCTAAATCGTTATATGAGTGATGTGATGTCTAAAATACTTTAATATTAGAAGACACGATAATTTGCAATAAAATTGTTACGCATGAAGATTAACATTTAAAGAGTAGACAAACATCCTAGTAGTTTAAATAGGTTTGATCAGTTGACCTAGTAGTTCATAATTAATTACGGAATTAAATTCAAAGATAACATCAGTCGTAATAATACTAACTATGTTTCTTACGTAAAACTTAAAATTTTAGGAGAACGTTTATTAAAGCTTGCCCAGTCAGTCACACGTCCTCCTCGTCGTCTACGAAACCTGAAATAATTAAAGTAGCATCGTGAGTCTTCTCCCGGAGGAGAAGCCCAGTGGAATAACATTTACTATGCATGCACATTAAGAAGGCTAATTAATATGTCAATCGAGTACACGCCGAGTCCCATGAACCCGGCTCACTTCACACAGAATTTGGTCCGAAGACTTATCTATTGCTCACACAGAGTATAGTCCGTAGACTTTCTTTTCTCACATAGAGTATAGTCCGTAGACTTTCTTTTCTCACACATAGTATAGTCAGTAGACTTTCTTTTCTCACACAGAGTTCACACAGAGCATAATCCGAAGATCTGTCTGCTCGTATTCACACATAAATTAATTTAAATAATGCAAATGTAAATAAATGTTACCCACTTTGTCGTTTGTTGATAGCGGGCTAGCCTTCCGAAGATCCGACTAACTTGCACTGCACTCGACACATTTACTCAACTTTTTAGGTTTAAAGTGTATATATATATATATATTCGTATATCTTCTTGTACATATATCTATATAGGTGACACTACCAACTTTATCAATAAGTTTAGAACATATCTATTTCAGTTTTGTCACATTTCAAATGGTCAAACCTAGTTATGAAGCTATTTGGAATCACATGAAAATACATATTGGAGAAGATAATTAAATTAATCCTAAGCACCTTTAAAGTGTATTATAAAAATGCTTCAATTACACATGTAATTCCAATTTGTTTGTCCTGAAAAAATAATAACTTTTCAATAAACAGTTTATTCACAAAATTTTGTCAAATTCACTTCGTATGTTTAAATTATCTAAAAAGACAGCCTGTAGTAAATTATTTATCATAAATCATAGAAATTCTTAAAATTCATGAATTTTGTACAGTAGACTCCAAATAAGTAGACTCCAAATATTCAGTGGTCCACATAATAAAATTTTCATTTAAAAATAACTTATAGAATATTACTTATAAATTTTGTAAGACCATTGAAAAATTAGACCGAAATGGACCGTGATAAAAGATCTTCTAGAATTTGTTAAAACTTTTTCGTTTCTTATAAAAATGTAAGGCCAAAACCTACACAGCTATAAAGGCCAGTAGCAATATTTATAAAAACATTTCATTTTAATATTATCCATTGTTATTTAATCTTGTATTTCCTTTTGAACATCAAAACAGTTTACTTTTTATAAAGAACAAACACTGTTTGTTAGAAAAATCATTAAAAATATAATATAAATCCGAATGTGTCTAGGTAAAATTCTTATGAAAGCTAAGACACATTAAGTTAACATAGTCTAAAATTAGCTCCAAAAATAAAAACGAAGCCAGCTCTGAGCTCTGTACAGTGCCTCAAAGAAAAATCCCATAAAATTGAAAACGCCTCAAACAACCTTGGTATTTTAAGGTCATATTCCAGTTTCGTACCTCAATGTGGTAAAAGGGTTTGAGCTAAAACATTGGGGAAAGGGCTGTACTCTTTTAAAATTAACATGCAATAACAAAAAGGCTTCTCAACCTATTTTAAAAACATTCATGGCCTCAACCGGATATCCCAGTACCATAAGAAAAGATGTTCATCAAGAAAAAAAGGAACTCAAATCACACATGCAATAGCAATTACCACATGCAATCAAAATATAAGCTTCAATGAGTTACATAGTATTCAAATCCCATGAGTTCAACAAGAAATTCAACATAAATTACTCAGGTAATAAACGTAGGGCGTATAGTGGGTAAAATGAACTCATTTCACACATGCAATGATAAATACATCATGAAATCTAAATATAATCTTCAATGAGTCACACAGTATTCAAATCCCAAGTTTATCAAAAAATCAACACAAAACTCAACCAACAGGACATTCTTATACTTCAAATAAAAAGAATTAGTAACCACAGCAAAATTATAAGAAAATACCAATATCCAGAATCCATCGCTTAAAGAAAGAAAAGAAATTGATTTATTTCTTTAAACCTGTTCTCAACTCTTCAAGAATGGCGTTGGTTAGTTGAGAAGATTCATGTTTGGTAGTGGGTGGATTTGAGAGGAAATTATTTAAGAAGAAAGAGAGTTGGAGAAGGAAGGGGTCGGAGAGAGAGAGAAATTTTCAGAGAAATGAGAGTGAGGGATGACTCTTAGCATTCCCACGGTTTAAATAGAGTTTTAATTTAATTTAAAAGAATACCGGAATTAAAACGTAACGCTGTTATTATTATTATTATTTAATAGAACACTTTTACTCAATCCCTAAAACACACCCTATTTTTCTTATCCCTGACTTATTTGATATATTGTGCATCCTATTATTCATAATTAAATTATATTATAATTTATTTCATATTTAACTTATCTCATCATCTTATTAAATTGTGTCGGGTGAGTCATAATCGAGTTTAATCTCCTCAGTAAGCTATCCTGCAAAACTCTGTACAACTTATTGAAAACATTAGTTCATGAATTACATAAAATCATATATCTTTAAAATTTTGATTAATTCGACATTTAATACTTAAAAGAGGTATTTTAATATCTAAAATCATGAAATGAAAAAATTTTAAATTTTTAAAAGCGGGGTGTTACAACTGATTTCAGAGTTCAGTACTTCAGAATACAGTTTTCAGAGTACTGATTTCAGATTCATAGTACAGTTTTACGCTAGGTAAAAATAGGGATATAAATATAAGCTCTAATAGACTTAGAGTTCAAGACATACCAAATATAAATTCTACCAGAAACTTAGGGTTCAAGACATTCCAAATATAAACCCTAACAGAAACTTAGGGTTCAAGACATTCCATATATAAATCCTAACAGACTTGGCCTTAAAAGGAGGCCCAAACAAAAACTTAGGGTTCAAGGCATTCCAACATTAATAATAATAAAAGTGCAAGTAGTACCTAATAAAAATGTGTAACTTAATAACTAAAAAAAATAAAACGAACACTTTCTACTAATATTATTTTGCATTTCTCACTTATAAGGATTTATACTTTTTTGTAATATAATGTTACATTTTTAAGTTAAAGTGAATTATGTTTTATAGTATTGTAATAATTATGTTACACGTTTTTGCTCCTTTCTGTTTAGTTATTGTTTAGTTAATTTTGGTGGTGCACTTTTCAGTTATGTGACTTACACTTTTTGATAAATGGTATTGCACTTTTCTGTTGTAGTGTCCTACACTTTTACAATAATATTTTTATTTATAGTGACTTACACTTTTTAGTAATATTGTGTTACACTTTTTAATTGTGTGACTTACACGGTAAATGGTGTTGCACTTTTCTATTGTAGTGTTCTACATTTTACAATAATATTTTTATTTATAGTGACTCACACTTTTTAGTAAAATATTGTGTTGTACTTTTCGGTTATATGGACTTACACTTTTTAGTAATATTATGTTGTATTTTTCAGTTACATTAAGTTACACTTTTTTTGTAATATTGTGTTGTACTTTTTAATTATATTTACTTACACTTTTTAATATCTATTTTTAATTAATAAAAACAATTAAAAAACAGCGGAAAAAAAAGGAACAACAAAAAAAAAACTAAAAAAAAGAGGATAAAACTATAAAACATGCAAAAAATCCTGAAAAAAAGCCCAAAAAAAGAAAAAAAAATGGACGAGATGTACCGCATAGACTCAGGTATATATTAGACTAAATCCATTTTAATTAGACCAGAATTTAAACAACCGATATTATTCAAAAAATTTCTACAAATTTTTAATACGTAAATCATAAAATCTCTTTTTTATTCATTTGTTTACCTCATTTAATATTAAAAAAAAAAAAAAAAAAAGTGTCTGCAAACTTCATTCTATTTTAGCAAAATAGAAAACATAGTTACCTTACATAGTAAATAATTAAAAAATTAAATCAAACAACTTCACAGTGAATTGCATGTTTACTTATTTTAAGTATTTCTTTCTAAATTACCCATATATATATAAAGCCAAATACTTGTATATACCTCCTCAATTTTTATTTTTTTTTAATTCAAATTATCTGCACCCATTCATTTAATTAGTTCACCTCCCAAATTATTTTTTACTATAATTATCTGCACTTACACATTTAATGAGTTCACCCCCAAATCTTTTTTTACCGCGGTTATATGTACTCGCTCATTTTATGAGTTCACCCCCAAATCATTTTTTTACCACAGTTATCTACACCCGCTCATTTTATGAGTTCACTCCCAAATTATTATTTTATCACGATTATATGTACCACTCATTTTATGAGTTCACCCCAAAATAATTTTTAAAAAATAATCACATTTAAAAAAATTATATTATCTTTTTATTAATTTACACAAAATATAATAAAATAAACTCTAATTTATATATTTACAATATACAAGCGAGTTATTGTCGAGTTACCGTCGATTCACCACCAAGTCACCCATACTTTTTTAAAATAAATTGTAAAAATATATATAATTAATAAAAAACTATCGAAATTAGCCACAAATCTCGATTTTTTTCTTTTTAATTTTTTTCTCCTCCTCTTTTTCTTTTTTCTTCCCATTTTTAATTCTTTTTTCCAAATTTTTTATTTCTTCGTTTTTTTTCTTTTACTTTTTTTTTTCCTGCCTTTCTTTTTCATTTTTTTCATGTGTATTTTTTTAATCTTAATACAAAATAATATTATAGGTATGATTTTATTATAGTCGGTCGGCGGTGCACCTGAATTTCAATTTTAATTTGATGAGTTAAGGACCTGCCGAAAATCCATGTCGGTCGGTAGGTGACCCAGCCACCACCATATCCGACCACCCCTTCGACGGCGACGGCGGCGCTTCCGTCCCGACCGCTTAATCCCGAGACCCCTCCTCAAATCGCAATCATGATTCTTCAATTCCATGGCAATCGACATCATCTCTCATCTCGACCACGATCCATGGCGGTAAAAAACCTCTACTCATTTCGACCACCGACGCGACTTCTTCGATCAAGATCAATCTCCTTTGTGTTCGCGATCCAGGAGCTTCTCCGGCATCAATGGCGCTCGCCTGCAACACTCACTTCGCTCTCGTTGTTCATATTTGTCCAAATCGAAGCTACATTGCTTCATCTTCTTCACCATGCTCACGCGCAGCCTCTTCCTCCAGTTGACGACGGTCCGACGGAGGACTGTGAGTATGTTGTCGATGGATCTCTGATCAGTCGGCACTCGGAGCCGATGAGCTTGTCGATGAATCTCAGGCGAGGACTACTGACCTAGGGTGCCCTTCTATTTGGCTAGGGTTCTCTTCAATTGGGCTTGGTAATGTGCACCCCCTATTTTCTTCAGTACACCCCGGTCTGCACTCCCTCCAATTTTTTTATGGTATTATTGTTAGTGGTATTGATATTACTAGTTATTGATTGTGGTATTACTATTAATACACTATTGAATTAATATTAATGATTATTGATTACGGTATTATTGATTATTAATTGTGGTATTACTGGTTATTGTTTGTGGTATTACTGATTGTGTGGAATTATTTATTATTAATTAAGACATTACTGATTATTATTATTTTTTATGATATTACTGATAATTGTTTTTGATATTACTAAATATAATTTGATTTGTGAAATTAGTTGTTATTGTATAAGATATTAATGATCAATGTTTATGGTATTACTAATTACTGTTCATTCCTTCATGGTATTACTGATAATTATTTTTTGGTATTACTTTATATAATTAGATGTGTGAAATTATTTGTTATTGTATACAATTTTACTAATTAATATTAATGGTATTACAGATTATTGTTCGTGATATTACTAATGATTTTTCTTGGTATTATTGAATATAACTAGATGTGTGCAATTATTTGTTATTGTATAAAATATTACTGATTATTATTAATGGTATTACTGATTATGGTTTATGGTATTACTGATTATTACTTATTGTACTAGTGACTATAATAAAATTATACATATAATATTATTTTATATAAAAAAAATTTAAAATACTAAACAAAAAAAAAAAGAAAAAGAAAGGAGGAAAAAATGAAGAAATAAAAAGTTTGAAATAAAAACTGAAAATTGAAAAAAAAAATTAAAAAGAAAAAAAATTGAGATTTGTGACTAATTTCGATAGTTTTTTTTAATTATGTTTTTAATTTTTAAAAATATGGGTGATTTAGTGATGAATCGACGATAACTCGGCTGCAAATTGTAAATGTATAAATTAAGGTTGATTTTATTATATTTTGTGTAAATCAATAAAAAGATAATATAGTTTTTTAAATATAATTTATTTTTTAAAAAATTACTTGGGGGTGAACTCATAAAATGAGCGGGTGCAGATAATTTGGGGGTGAACTCATAAAGTGAGTGGGTGCAGATAACTGTAGTATAAATATAATTTGGGGGTGAACTCATAAAATGAGTGGGTGTAGTTGTAAAAAAAATAATTTGGGGGTGAACTCATAAAATGAGTGGGTGTAGTTGTAAAAAAATGATTTGGGGGTGAATTCATAAAATGAGTGGGTGCAGATAACTGTAATAAAAATATAATTTAATGGTGAACTCATTAAATTAGTGGGTATAGATAAAATATAAATTAGGGGGTACGGTTCATACGGATGCACACAAGTGTTACCCATATATAAAGCACTTGGGTAGTGTTCCGTACTCCTTGATTTTAATTTTAATTTATATTTTATTTACACTCGCTAATTTAATGAGTTCACCCTCAAATCACCAATTTACTACAGCTATCTGCACCCGTCCATTTTATGAATTCACCCCCAAATCATTTCTTTTTTACCACTGTTATTTGCACACGCTCATTTTATGAACCTTAATTTATACATTTACAATCTGCAGTTAAGTCATTGTCGAGTTACCGCCGATTCAGCACCAAATCAACCATATTTTTTGAAAAAAATCGTAAAAATATCAAAATTAGCCACAAATCTCGATTTTTTTTCTTTTTAAATTTTCTTCCCCCTCTTATTTTTCTTTTTTCTTCCCATTTTCAGTTTTTATTCTAAACTTTTTATTTCTTCGTTTTATTTCCTTTTACTTTTTTTTCCTACCTTTATTTTCCATTTTTCATGTGTATTTTTTAAATTTTAATACAAAATAATATTATAGATATGATTTTATTATAGTCGGTACTACAATAAGTAATAAGTAACTAGTAATACCATTAACAATAATTAGTAGGGCAATTCTTACGGTAGTCACATTTTACAAAGTGACTACGCAGTCACTTTGTCGAATCGCGCCATGTGGCGTCGTAACCGTAAAAACGACCTGCTACCTGTCATACAGGTTTCAGCTATTTTTAGCATTATTTAAATTATATTTTGTTATTTACTATATTACCCTTCTTTTTAAATTTTATTTATATTTTACTTGCACCCACTAATTTAATGAGTGCACCCCCTAATCATATTTTTACTACAATTATTTGCACCCGCTAATTTAATGAATTCACCCCCTAAACATATTTTTACAACAATTATCTGCACCCGCTCAGTTAATGAGTTCACCCCCAAATCATTTCTTTTTTACAATAGTTATTTACACCCGCTCATTCTATGAGTTCACCCCCAAATTATTTTTTACCACAATTATCTGCACTCGCTCATTTTATGAGTTCACCCCCAAATTATTGTTTTACCACGGTTATCTGCACTCGCACATTTTATGAGTGCACCCCAAAATATTTTTAAAAAAATAATCACATTTAAAAGACTATATTATCCTTTTATTATTTTACACAAAATATAATAAAATAAACTCTAAAAAATCAATTCACCACCAAATCACCCATATTTAAAAAAAAGCCTAAAAATATAATTAATAAAAAACTATAGAAATTAGCCACAAATCTCAATTTTTTTCTTTTTAATTTTTCTTCCCCCTCCTCTTTTTCTTTTTTCTTCCCATTTTCAAATTTTTTTTCAATTTTTTTTTCTTGTTTTTTTTTCTTTTCCTTTTTAAATTTTCCTGTCTTTCTTGTCCATTTTTTACATATGTATTTTTTCAATTTTAATACAAAATAATATTATAGGTATAATTTTATTAAAGTCGATCGGCGGTGCACCTAAATTTTAATTTTAATTTGATGAGTAAAGGACCTGCCGGAAATCCATGCATGTCGGCGGGTGACCCAGCCACCACCATGCCCGACCACCCCCTCGACGGCGAAGGCGGCGCTTCGGCCTCGGCCGCTGAAGCCCGAGACCCCTCCTCGAATGGCAATCGCGATTCATCACTTCCATAACAATCGACATAATCTTCCATCTCGGCCACGATCCATGGTGGCCGAAATCCTCTCCTCATTTCGACCACCGACGCGACTGCTTCGATCAATCTCCCTTGCGTTCGCGATCCAGGAGCTTCTCCTACATCAACGACGCTCGCCTACAACACTCGGATCGACGCTGCCTCTCTCCCGTCGTTCATCTCTGTCCAAATCGAAGCTACATTGCTTCATCCGTCTTCTTCACCCTGCTCCTGCGCAGCCTCTTCCTCCGGTTGACGACGACTCGACGGAGGACTGTGAGTATGTTGCTGATGGATCTCTGACCGGACGACACTCGGAGCCGGTGACCTTACTGATGAAATCCCAAGCGACGACTACTGACCTAGGGTGCCCTCCCATTGGGCTAGGGTTTCCTTCAATTGGGCTTGGTAATGTGCACCCTCTATTTTCTTTAGTACACCCCGATCTGCATTCTCTCCACTTTTTT
Source organism: Galeopsis tetrahit (assembly GCA_963675135.1). Taxonomy (NCBI): domain Eukaryota; kingdom Viridiplantae; phylum Streptophyta; class Magnoliopsida; order Lamiales; family Lamiaceae; genus Galeopsis; species Galeopsis tetrahit. Next base: position 46,931,112 of record OY776126.1, on the reverse strand, counting down.
ATGGTATTATTGTTATTGATATTATTGATACTGGTATTACTAGTTATTGATTGCGGTATTACTATTAATACAATATTGAATTAATATTAATGATTATTGATTATTAATTGTGGTATTACTGGTTATGTGAAATTGTTTATTACTGATTATTATTATTTTTAAGGTATTACATATTATTGTTTATGGTATTACTGATAATTGTTTTTGGTATTATTGAATATAATTAGATTTGTGGAATTATTTGTTATTGTATGAGATATTACTATTCAATGTTCATGGTATTACTACTTACTGTTCATGGTATTACTGATAATTATTTTTTGTATTATTGAATATAATTAGATGTGTGAAATTATTTGTTATTGTATAAAATTTTACTGATTAATATTAATGGTATTACTGATTAATGTTCGTGGTATTACTGGTTATTACTTGTTGTATTACCGACTACTCCCTCTTTCCTATTGAAAACTATCCAACTTTCCTTATTCGTTTGTCCCAATGAAAGTTACTCATTCCTTTTTTGCCAAACTATTCCCTCTCACATTTCATTATATTCTTCTCTCTCTCAATCACATCACCTCTCATACATCCACTTATTATATCATTTTTTTAAACCTCTGTGTCCGAAGCTCATGAGGAGCTTTCACTGGGACGGAGAGATTATAATAAAATCATACATATAATATTATTTTGTATTAAAACTAAAAAATATACTAATAAAAAAAAAGTAGGAAACAAAAAAAAAACGAAGAAATAAAAAGTTTGGAATAAAAATTGAAAATGGGAAGAAAAATTAAAAAGAAAAAAAATTAAAATTTGTGCCTAATCTCGATAGTTTTTTTTAATTATGTTTTTACGATTTTTTTTCTAAAAATATGAGTGATTTGGTGGTGAATCGACGGTAACTCGGCAATGACTCGGTTGTAGATTGTAAATGTACAAATTAGGGTTAATTTTATTATATTTTGTGTTAATTAATAAAAAAATAATATAGTCTTTTAAATGTAATTATTTTTAAAAAAATATTTTGGGGTGAACTCATAAAATGAGCGGGTGCAGATAATTGTGGTATAAAAATAATTTGGGGGTGAACTCATAAAATGAGCGGGTGCAGATAATTTTGGTAAAATTATAATTTGGGGGTGAACTCATAAAATGAGCGGGTGTAGATAACCGTTGTAAAAAAGAAATGATTTGGGGGTGAACTCATAAAATGAATGGGTGCAGATAACTATGGTAAGAAATGATTTGGGTGAACTCATAAAATGAATGGGTGCAGATAACTATGGTAAAAAATGATTTGGGATGAACTCATAAAATTAGCGGGTGTAGATAATTGTTGTAATAAATTATTTTATTGTATAAGGATAAAAATGTAAATTTACAATAATATATTTTAATTAATTTAATTTAATAGAAAATACAAATTTATGACACTTTACGACACATTACGACAATACATATCGTAAAATTTACAAAAGGTAACAGGTCATCAAATCTAAACCTTTAAATTAGATTTTTAATGGCTTAGATTAACTGACTATGGTAGTCATTACGACATGTTACGACACCCTGACTACATATAGAAGGTCCCATCTTAATTGGAACCATAAAATAATGAGTAGTTTATATATAAATTTCAATAATTATAAATTCATTTCAAAATTAAAAATGAGAGGGTGACTTCATTATGTGAGGACTCACGCATTTTGAAAATGATCATTTCAAGTTTATTAAAATACGTATTATAAGAAATGAGTATAATAAATAAGATGTAAATAGCTTATTTAAAATCGAGTTGGTTTTTGATGCATAGTGTGCATCGTACCCACGAAAGATTACAATGTGAGAATTGAGATGCACAGTTAAAAAAAATCTAACTATATTCACATTGGATTCGATTGAAACTCGAATCAAATTGAAAAGACACAACTGAAGAGTCATTATAAGAATTGCGATTCGGACGCGTGTTTCAGTAATTTGCATAGTGTCTCCTTTTCTAAAGATTCGAGTTAATCTCTCCAAATGGATTTTAGTCCTAGGATTATAATTACTATATTGGGTTTCTTATCATATTCATGTGAGCTACATATTTTGTATCAAATTTTTTTATGGGAAATGGAACCTTTATTTTTCTCATTTTTTATTCCTTCAAATAATATCTCATTCATGGCGCCAAGAGCCGCAATCAACCCACGTCAAATACTTATACATGAAGGAAGAAATGCAATTGTAATGTTTCTAGGTGATATTTACTTTGCGTGCTTCTTTTAAATTTTTAAGTAAGAAATGTTAGGTTTTTTGGTTTTAAAATGTATAGGTTTTTTCGTTTTAAAATGTTAGGTTTTTTTTTAATATGCGTGCTTCTTTTAAATTTTTAAGTAAGAAATAATTTAATTTTATATTACAACAACGGGTAAGATGAATGAAATTATACACCCCATTCCATCCTAATTAGGTGTGTTGATTTGACTTTTCACAATAATTAAATTTTTTTATTGAAAAAGCACATTAAACATGTAAAATTTCGATTATTATAACCTTTTTTAATGAATGTTATACTTTCTAATGTAATTAATGTATAAGGTTATATTAGTAAATGAATTATAAAGGGTTAATTCTAAATAAATACACCACCTTAAGTCTCAGTATCAATTTAATCACGACCTTTACGATTTTTTTTTAAACTCCAACCTTTCATCGTGTTGCAATTAGATACACATTTTTTTTCTCCGATCAACAATTGATGATGTGGCTTGCCGGAGCTCGCCACGTCATATTACACATATTTTTTTTTTCACATAAAGATTACACTTTATAAAAATAAAATTTTATAAAAATAAAAATAGAAATAAAATTTCATGCGTCTCCTCCCTTTCTCAAACTAAATCAAGTTTTCTTCCACCATTCTCAAACTAAATCAAGTTATTTTCTTCTAACCATAAAAATTACACTTCGTAGAAATAAAAATAAAATTGTCGGCATCTTCAGCGTCTTCTTCTTCGCTTCTCAAACTCAACAGAGTTCTTATTATGCGCGTCTTTCTCACTTCCCAAACTCAATCAATCAAGTTCTTCTCTTTAAATCCTAAAAATCAAAATCATAAGGGATAGAACCCTAGCACTAAAAAATTGCAAAAAAAAACAAAAATTGTCAAGAATCCTAAAAAACCAATCAACAAGGTTATTGAGGTCCACCGAAAAAATTATAGTTCTCGAATTAGTTGAACAAAACAACAAAATTATTAAATAATTTAAGAATTCCTGAATAAATAAAGCACTAAATCATCAATGGTCATGGATTAGATGCGTGAGTTTTTTTTTTTTTTTTTTATGGTTAAAAGAAAACATGATTTAGTTTGAGATGGTAGAAGAAAATATGATTTAGTTTGAGAAGCGGAGGAGACGCTAGAATTTTATTTTTATAAAATTTTATATTTTTATTTCTATATAAGGTGTAATCTTTATGTGGAAAAAAAATATATATATGTAATATGACGTGGCGAGCTCCGACAAGCCACATCATCAATTGTTGACCGGAGAAAAAAAGTGTGTATGTAATTGCGGTGGTGTATTTATTTAGAATTAACCCAATTATAAAATATTACTCTAAATGAAAACAAACATATATAAATGAGATATCCATAAAAGGAAAATAAACATATCTAATTGGGACGGAGGGGTATTATACTTCATTCGTTCAAATTCATTATGTTCATTTCCTCGAACATGAGTTTTAATGAATATTGATTAGTTTATTCATAAAGTAGATAACTTCAAAACCTTGTTTTAAATTCCGATGTAAACATTACATTTGAATTTTGGATGGTTTTGAAATCCGGGGTTTTTGAAATTATATGTTTTTTTTCTTTTTTAGATTTTTTTAGTAAGATTTAATATGGGTGATGTTGAATTATTTTTAAAAATCAATTTTAAAGCATGAAGTAAAATTGAATCGTTGAAACTTAAAACTCAATTTATGAGATTTTTTGAAAAAAAATTCCACGTTATGAATCAAAACTCGGCCAATTTTTCCACGTTATGATTCAAAATTTAGCGATCGAGTTTTGAATCAAAACGTGAAAAAATTGATCGAGTTTTGATTCATAACGTGAAACTTTTTTCCGAAAAATCTCACAAAACTCGGCGAACCAGTGCTGAGTTTTTGCAAAATGCGATTTTTGTAAAAAAAAAATCGGAAACGAAATACACTACACATATATTCGTTACAACTACACAAACATGCAACAATACAGTCAAATAAAATAATAATAATATGAAATATAATCAATTATAAAAGAATACTATATTTTGAGTGGGGGAGAAATGGAAAAAACTGTTTTTTTTTTTTTTTTTGGGTGGGTGAACTCAACACATAGGGATAATATAGTCTTTTTACCTTTGAACTCGGGGTGTTGTGGGGGTCATTTATCCGTGTCCTTATTGGTAGACATGGGCGGTTTTTATCCGGCAAACCGTCGAACCGGCAAAACTGCCGGTTACGGTTCAAAAACCGAACCGTAACCGGAAAATGGCGGTTCGATTTCGGTTGCAAGTTATGGCAAATCGGCGGCCGAAACCGCCGGTTTGCCGGTTTTTTTATTTTTTTAATACACAATTCTTCTATTTTTTATGTATAAATTTAAGTTATATAATTTTTATTAAATTCAAGTAATGTAGTTTCTAAAAAAATAATATAGTCTTTTAAATGTAATTATTTTTAAAAAAATATTTTGGGGTGAACTCATAAAATGAGCAGGTGCAGATAATTGTGGTATAAAAATAATTTGGGGGTGAACTCATAAAATGAGCGGGTGTAGATAACCGTTGTAAAAAAGAAATGATTTGGGGGTGAACTCATAAAATGAATGGGTGAAGATAACTATGGTAAAAAATGATTTGGGTGAACTCATAAAATGAATGGGCGCAGATAACTATGGTAAAAAATGATTTGGGTGAACTCATAAAATGAATGGGTGCAGATAACTATGGTAAAAAATGATTTGGGGTGAACTCATAAAATTAGCGGGTGTAGGTAATTGTTGTAATAAATTATTTTATTGTATAAGGATAAAAATGTAAATTTACAATAATATATTTTAATTAATTTAATAGAAAATACAATTTTATGACACATTACGACAATACATATCGTAAAATTTACAAAAGGTAACAGGTCATCAAATCTAAACCTTTAGATTAGATTTTTAATGGCTTAGATTAACTGACTACGGTAGTCATTACGACATGTTACGACACCCTGACTACATATAGAAGGTCCCTAATTAGTAATATCTTATACGAATAACAAATAATTTCACACGTCTAATTATATTTAGTAATACCAAAAATAATTATTAGTAATACCACGAACATTAATCAATAACATTTTATACAATAACAAATAATTTCACACATCTAATTGTATTCAGTAATATCATGAACATTAATTAGTAATACCATGAACAATAATCAGTAATCAATAGTTGGTTATACGCACACACAAGATTTTAGCGCACACCCCGTACGATTAGGAGACACCCCATGAAAGACCGAAGATACCCTTCTCCTACATAACCATATTCTCCCCTTGTTCTCTCAAACTATATATCGTGAAAAACAAAATACGCCGTTTGGGACACCTACTCCTCTCCCAGCCTCGTCGGTCGCCGCTAGATACGAGAGGTTTCAAACCGCCAAACAGCCCAAACTGGCGGTTTCGGTTTCGAAATCGGACCGTAACCTTATTTTTACGGTTCGATTAAGGTTTGTTCATTTGGAAACCGGCAGTTTATCGATTTTTTTTATATATATATATTATTACAAATATACATTATAAATTTGATAAATTGATAATTATATTTAAAATTGATTACATTAGTGTAGAATTACTAGAATTTAAATACAAACATTTAAATTACATGTATAGGGTGTCGTATGTTATCGTAATAACTACCGTAATCAGTTATCTGAGTCATTAAAATTCAAATCTAAAGACTTAAATTGATGATCGATTACCTTTTGTATAATGTATTGTATGTATTTATCATATGATGTCGTAAGTTTGTATTTTTATATTTAATTTAATTAATTAAAATATATAATTATAAAATTACATTTTTATTCTTATACAATAAAATATTTTATTATATTTATTAATTTAATTAAAATATATAATTATAAAATATTTATGGCCACGGCTAAATGGCCCCCTTATTTTATGTCTTCACCCATGGGATGTTTTCACCCCTCAAAATTTGAGTTCACCCACCCCTTAGGTTCCAAAACTACCCTCCCCTCACAAAACCTGTCCCTAATTTTATTTTCCGCCTCTCTCTCCCCTCCTCAACTTCCTTTTACCATTGTTGGTCACCGACCGCCGCACACCTGCTCGCCCACCGCCACGCCAGTCTCACCGTCGTGCGCAGCGACCAGCCTCCTCCACGCCGTCGCGCACAGAGACGAGCCCCTGCCACGCCAGCCTCGCCGTCAAGAGCAGAGACCAGCCCCAGCGACGTGGTCGCCGTCGCGCGCAACGTTCGCCGTCAACGTCGCGCCCCCCGCCCAATCTCGTCGCGACCAGCCCGCCTCCATCTGTTCCCACCTCCGTGCGATGCAGCCACCGTTGCAGGCCACAACCTCGCCGCCCGCCCGCCGCCGTAAGAAATAGGGTTAAATGATTTTTTTTATTTTTTTTAATTTTTGCCAATTTTCTGAGCCTTTTTTCGATATTAAGCTACTTTTTTGGAATTCATATCCGAGTATTTTATATTTTTTCGGATGATATTTTGAAATTCATTTTTTTCAAAAAAAAATTGTTAGTTCTATTCTGTAAATTAGGTTTTTTCATTTTTTTTTTAAAATAGAGATGACTCGGTGGTGGTGACTCAGTAGTAGCAGGTGGTGGGTGTAGAATTAAAGTTTTAATGAGTTAGTATATTTTATTTAATTAATGAAAGGGTGATACAGTCTTTTTACATGTAATTTTCTTCCAAAATTTTTTTGTAGGGGTGAAGTCATAAAAATGAGGGGGCATTTATTAAAATTCAAACTAGCCCATTGTCGGGCCCAGTTGGAGAAACCAATGGTAGGAAATAGGAATTGCCGGCAGCAGCGTTGGTGTAGGCTGAAATGGCCGGCCGAGAGAGCCATCGCCGACCACCATGTTTGAGGCAATCACGGCTAGGACGCGATCAGTCAAAGGGCGAGACCAAATCTTCGCCGAAAACGTGACCTGGACTGATTTCGGCAACCAACCCTTCGCCAGAAATGCGACCTGGCTTGATTCCGGCTAGGAGGCGACGGAGCGTTGCGTTGATCTGGTCTGCAATCAATCTCGAGAGGTCTGAATCGGCGAGCAAGGAACGCAGGTGCTTGGGAGACTGCCGGTCGGCCTGATGTTGGCCGATAGGCTACCGACCGGCGAACATGGTGGCCGGCGTCGGCAGTTGGGTGTGGACACAAAGAAGAAGAAGAAGATATTGGACCTATATTAGTAAATACACTCTTGTTCTTATTTATTGTATAGGCCCATCTTAGTTTCCTATGGGCTCTCTTATAAAGCCCATTAGGGTTAGGTTAGACCTAAATATCTCTTGTATAAATACTCATTGTAAATCTCTTTCACAACTAATCAAGAAAATATATTTTTCCACACTTTATATTCTCTATATGGTATCATTGAGTCATTTGGCTCACGCCTGATCCAAACCCTAGCCGCCGCCGCTACAAACCCTAGCCGCCGTCATCCGTCTTAAGACGCCCAGCTCTTGCTGCCCCTCTCCTCTATCCGCTGCTCCACTCAACACAATGGCCGCTTCATCTCAGTCGCCGGTACCAATCACCTTTAAAGGACTTGCAAATATGTCCTTGAAGCTTACCTCCACCAACTATGGTGCTTGGTCATTCCAGCTTCGTCTTCTTCTCACTGGACACAACCTCTTTGGCTATGTCTTGGGCACACATCCCTGCCCACCTCTCACACTCCCAGCTGCTGGCGACACCACCACCACCATTCCAAATCCTGCACACGACTTGTGGGTATGTCAGGACAACCTCATTTTCTCAGCCATGGTTGGATCCATGTCTCCGGAACTTATTCCCTTCGTGGCATCGACCAAAACCTCCTGCGAAGCCTGGTCGATGCTTGAAAGCATGTATGGAAAACCCTCCAGAGGCCGCATTCTTGCTCTCAAAACCAAGTTTCGCTCTCTGACCAAAGGTGCTCGCCCGGTCTCTGACTTCCTTATGGAAATTCGCTCGGTGGTCGACGAACTTGCTCTCCTCGGCATTGCTTCTGATGCCGAGGACGTTACCCTTCAAGTCCTAACTGGTCTTGATGACTCTTACAATGATATAGCAAATGCCATCCAAGCTCGCGAACAGCCCATCTCCTTTGCCGAGCTCTGCGACAAGCTCCTCAGTGCCGAGGTTCAAATTGCCTCGCGACCATCCTCGGCTCTAATACCTGCATCCGCACTTACCGCCAGTAAACCTCTTCATCGCTCCTCGCGACCAGACTCGAGGTCTAAAACTGCTGACACTCGTCCTCGCCAGTCCTTGCAAAGGCCCTATCTTGGCACTTGCCAATATTGCCGAACACCAGGTCACACTGCTCGCACCTGTCCTGAGATTCCTTCTACACCCTCACCCACTGCTCCTTCTCCTGGTCCTCGCCGACCACATGGTCAGTCCGCACCACCCTCTCGTCTCAATCGGACAACTGCTCGTCCGGCATACTCGGCTCATTCAGCCTCCTCGGCGCATCCTGCCGACCACTGGATTCTTGACTCAGGTGCTTCGCATCACATCACCAACAACCTCGCCAACCTCTCTCTTCACTCACCATTTGATGGGTCTAACAATGTCGAAATCGGTGATGGTAAAGGTTTACACATATCGCACACTGGTTCTATGTGCTTTCCTCAACTTGAGTCTCTCAGTTTTTCAAACGTCTTGGTCGTCCCACACATCTCGAAAAACTTGATTTCGGTCTCTAGTCTCTGTCGTGATAACAATGTTAACATTGTCTTTGATCATTCTTCCTTTCAGGTGCGGGATGGTCACTCGGGGAGCATTCTCCTCGTTGGGAGTCGTATCAATAATCTGTATGTCTGGCCGGCACACATGTCCAGCACCTCCCCGCAAGCCTTCACCACTCAACACCTCACACCGACCACCTGGCATGCTCGCCTTGGTCACCCATCAACAAAAATCCTTGCTCACACACTCTCTAAGCTTAACTTATCCAGTGCACCTTCCAAACATTTCAATTGTAACTCTTGTTCTTGTATCAAAAGTCACAAACTACCATTTTATGATTCGAGCATTACTTCTACTAAGCCACTTGATGTTATCTTCTCTGATGTTTGGTCATCACCTGTCTTATCTCCTGATAATTTCAAATACTATGTATTATTCGTTGATCACTTCAGCAAATATATTTGGGTATACCCCCTAAAAAGAAAATCGGATGTTCTCTCCACATTTATCACATTCAAAACCCTTGTTGAAAACAACTATCAAAACACAATCAAAACCTTTTACTCAGATAATGGGGGAGAATTCATTGCTCTTCGCCCCTTTCTTCAGACCTATGGCATTGCACACCTCACCACCCCACCCCACACTCCCGAACATAATGGCATGTCTGAACGGCGCCATCGCCATGTGGTCGACACAGCCCTAGCTCTCCTTCACCATGCTTCCATGCCACTCACTTACTGGCCTTATGTTGTCTGCTCGGCAGCATACATCATAAACCGCATTCCCAAAGTTAACCTCACCATGGTATCCTCCTATGAAACACTCACTGCTCGTCCCCCTAACCTCACCAAGCTTCGTATATTTGGTTGCCTCTGCTACCCTTTACTTCGCCCCTACACCACTCACAAACTTGATCCTCGCTCTACTCCATGTGTATTTATTGGGTACTCATCCACACAGAGCGCTTATCTCTGCCTTGATCGCTCCACAAACCGGATCTACACCTCGCGTCATGTTCAATTTGTTGAACATACGTTTCCCTTTTCCATCTCTTCTTCCATTAACCAACCATCTTCTCTGCCGACCTCCAACTCCTCGCCAACTACTTCCTCGGATCCCAGCTCTTCGCCCATCCTTATAGCACCTTCGCTTCCCCCTTCTGCCACAACCATCCTCGCCCCCAACTTATTGCCGAACACTACCACTCCCCACCACCCCACACTGGTCGACCAACCGAACATAACCCAGCCGACCACTCCCACACCTATCTCCCCGCTGACTGCTACCACATCCGACATCTCTGTGCCGACCAATGCTCCCCCACGACCTCCTGCACCTCGCATGGTGACTCGAGCCCAAAATCACGTGTTCAAGCCTAATCCGAGGTATGGACTTACTTCTATCATCACCTCTGACGTTGAACCGAGCTGTGTTTCACAGGCACTCAAGGACACCAACTGGCGAGCAGCCATGTCGGCTGAGTTTGATGCCCTTCTTCAAAATGGCACTTGGGACTTAGTTCCCCCCACTTCATCACAGAACGTGGTCGGCTCCAAGTGGGTCTTTCGTATTAAACGAAAACCTGATGGCTCCCTCGATAAGTACAAAGCTCGCCTGGTTGCCAAGGGTTTTCATCAACGCCCAGGTGTTGACTTCACTGAAACCTTCAGTCCGGTCGTCAAGCCGGCCACCGTGCGAGCAGTCCTCATCATTGCTGTCACTCAACAATGGCCTCTTCGGCAATTCGATGTCAACAATGCCTTTCTCCACGGCACACTTTCCGACACTGTTTTTATGGCCCAGCCTCCTGGCTTTGCAGATAAAACCTTTCCCACCTATGTCTGCAAATTACACAAATCCATCTATGGTCTGAAGTAGGCTCCTCGCACATGGTACTATGCTCTTCGCTCATTTCTCGAAGAAATTGGTTTCACCCCCACTCACTCTGATGAATCACTGTTCGTCTACAATAACTCTGGGGTGGTCGCCTATTTCCTTGTCTATGTCGACGACCTCATTTTAACAGGCAACAACTCGCCCATGCTCACCCGTGTGGCTGCCGACCTGAGTGCCAAATTCTCAGTCAAGGATTTTGGTCCTCTTTCATATTTCTTAGGAGTGGAGGTGCTTCGCTCTAAGACTTCTTGCTTTCTCTCTCAACGCAAGTACATCACTGACCTGCTCGCCCGGTACAACATGATTACTTCGAAACCTGTTCGCACCCCACTACCGACCTCTACTCGCCTATCTATCTCTGATGGGTCCCCGCCTGCAGATGCCACTCAGTATCGACAAGTCCTTGGTTCACTCCAATACCTTCAACTCACCAGGCCAGACATCGCCTTTGCCATGCACAAGTTGTCCCAATTTATGCATGCACCCACCACTACTCACTGGGGTGCTGCCAAGCGTCTTCTAAGGTACCTAAATGGTACAAGGAACGTAGGGATCTCCCTCACCTCCAGTCCGTCCTCGTCACTTCACTGCTTCACTGATGCCGACTGGGCAGGAGACACGGACGATCGGACCTCCACCAGTGCCTACATTGTCTTCCTAGGGTCCAATCCTATCTCCTGGTCGTCCAAGAAACAGAGGTCCGTTGCTCGCTCCTCGACCGAGGCTGAATATCGAGCTATTGCTGCCGCTGCCTCTGAAGTTCAGTGGCTCAAATCTCTTCTTCAAGAACTCCACTTCCCCACCTCGCCTACACCAGCCCTCTACTGCGACAACATTGGTGCCACCTACTTGTGCTCGAATCCAGTGTTTCACTCACGAATGAAGCACATTGTCATTGACTTTCACTTTGTTCGTGATCTCATCAAGACAAAACAACTACGTGTGTCTCATGTCTCTTATGCCGATCAACTTGCGGATGCTCTCACGAAACCTCTCTCCAGCACTCGCCTACAACTTCTCATGTCCAAGATTGGACTCACCGATGGTGCTCCATCTTGAGGGGGCGTATTGGACCTATATTAGTAAATACACTCTTGTTCTTATTTATTGTATAGGCCCATCTTAGTTTCCTATGGGCTCTCTTATAAAGCCCATTAGGGTTAGGTTAGACCTAAATATCTCTTGTATAAATACCCATTGTAAATCTCTTTCACAACTAATCAAGAAAATATATTTTCCCACACTTTATATTCTTTATAGAAGATATGTTGTGTGAGTGTAAGAGAAGATAATTTGTATTAAAAAAGGTAAGGTAGAAATGTAGAATAGTAATTTTGTTTATTTATTTATTTATATATATATATTTTTTATTATAGAAGCGTAATATTTAATATAGTAAATAATAAAATGCAATTTAAAAAATAATTTAATTAAAATAAATGTGTATAACAGATAGCAATTTCGTACGACGCTACGTGGCGCGATTCGACGTGCTGACTATGATAGTTACTATGTACAATTTGACTACGCTAAGAAAAAACCCATAACAAAATGTATAAATAAAAGTTTTTTTTGTATTTTTTTAAGGTTGAAACCACAAGTTTATCGCACATTTCTTGGGAATTGAGTTCAATTTGGTTGGGATTAGTTTGGTGTGGAATTAAAGTTCGTTTTCTTGTGTTTTTTTATGAGAATTTATTTAATTTGATATTAGGCTTTTAGATGTGTTTTAATGAGTACGTGATTTTCACACAATTTTCATCCATTAAAACAAACATAAATTTACTATGAGACTAAAAGTGTATAATAAAGGACCAACAGTGGTTTTATCTCATTCTTACAGGACCAAAAGTGCAATATTTAATGGGCGCGTGACTTTCACCCGATTTTTGTTAGTTAAAACTAACAAAAATTTACTAAGAGTGTATGAAAAATGAGAAAAATTGATTTGATCTCATTCTTATAGAACCAAAAGTGCAATTTTCCCTTTACATTAATGGTTCTTAAATTTTGTATTTCTTTGTCTATGTTGACAATTTAATCTTAACAAGAAATTGTTCCTCCTATCTTTAGTTTTTCATTGCTCAGCTCTGTCAGGAATTTTTGCTATCAAGAATATGGGTAAGTTAGGTTATGTTTTGGATCTTTAGGTTATTTACATCTTTCTAATGCGAAAGAATGCAGTGTATTAATAAAATGCCGACCATAATTACTTTGAATATGAATCAATGAATCACAATTGGAATTGCAAAATCACAGCTAAGCAAGCATTCAGAGAAACCGAACTAAATTAGCATATACAGTAAAACCTCTCAAAAAAAATACTCTATTAAGAAATAAACTCTCTTTAGGAATAAAAATTCATGGTCCCAACTTGGGACCAGTTATAATTTGGAATAAACTCCATATTGTCATAATTCATATTTTTTCAAGTCCCATCATAAAGAAATACACCTCCATTTAGGAATAAATCAGAATAATATATATAATTTTACAATAGATTTAAGTTGATTTAAAATACTTGTTCAAGGTTGATTGTGACAATGATTTAATCTTTTGTGTTGTAACCTTATCCTTCAACTTGCGTGTGCGCATTAGCTCGTCCACATGACCACCTTCTTGTTCAACCCAAAACATTTCCAACTTGTCGAGTAAGCTTAAAGCTTCTTCACATGACTCTTGAGTATTGTCTTTTCATATTACGTGAGTAAATTAGTTCAATTAAGTTCAACACATTACATCATGTACATGTATCTACTAATTATACCATTATATAATATACATGCATTTAAAAAAAAAAAACCTTATAACTCTATTTAGGAATAACCCCCATTTTGGATTTTTTTTTTTGTCCCAAGGATATGACTATAGAGAGGTTTTACTGTATATAATGTTGAAATTCTATAAATAGACCAATATTGAAGGCTTTGGAAAAGACTTGCCTTGTTCTTAGGAGAGAAGATAGATTCCCCCGTGAAGGCGACGGTGATCTCTTGTAAATATACCCCTCTCTTAATACTTTTCAAATATTATCTTTCCCCCCTTTGTTTTTCTCCTGCAATTGTATAAGTAATGAACAAATTTCAAGTGTCTAAACGTTTTGGTTTTGGGGAATGATTGATAAATGGAGCTAACAGTTCAATCTCACAACCTGACCAATTCAACTAACATATCTAATAATATAATCCTCGTCTATCATCTAAAGAATATGCATTCGCAATGAGACATTCTTCAACGGGCCTCTCGTGAGGACAACAAACTAGTTTCTACTACTTTTATTATATGTTGTCAAATGCCTACGGATGGTCCTTTATTTGACGACCATACTCTTTACCGTTCCTTGGTGGGTGTCCTCTAGTACCTTACAATTACTCGGCCCGATTCAATATTTTTTGTTAATCTTGTCAGTCGACATCTTCACAACCCAACTATCCAACACATTCAGGCTGTAAAGCGCATCATGTGCTATGTCAAACATACTCTCTCATATGGTCTCTCCTTCACTTGTGACTCGTCATCCATTGTTGTGTCTTACTCTAATGTAGATTGGGCCAATTGTGTTGAGACACGACGTTCCACCTATGGGTACTCCACCCATGTCGGTGGCAGCAATCTTGTTTCGTGGAGTGCAAAAAAATAACCAATCGTTTCTCATTCGAGCCGGGAATCTGAGTATCGAGCCCTAGCTAATGCAACTTCTGAGCTTGTTTGCATCCTTCAATTTCTTCGTGAATTGCACATCTGATTCCCTTCATCAGTGTTGTCTTTCTCATCCAAAAACCAAGTGCCCATACACAGGCCAAACACATTAACATAAATTTTCATTTTGTTTGGGAAGAACTTGTTAATTGTGGCCAATCGGCCACATCTTTTGATTCTTCTGACTTGCAAATTGCGAATATTTTTACGAAAGCTCTACCAAGACCTCTCTTCGAATATTTTCGAATCAAGCTGCGAGGTTGGATATTGTTGTATGCACTTTAATCGATTTGACTCGGATGTGGACTGTTTTTAGTACGATACAAACATATATGATTAAACGGGGGTTATTACGTGTTTATAAAGATTTAATATGATGATTTATGATGATCTTATGAAGAACAATGAAGAACACCAAAAGTAGCTTCTTGGAGAAGCTAAAGCTTTGAGCTTGGGAGTGTTTATTTCTTTAGGTTGGGGTGATTGTAGGAAAATGTGAATGTAACGTACAAATGAGCCCCTTTTAGGCATTATATAGTGGTTTCTGGGGGCTGCCCGTCCTTTACACGTGGCACGCCCTCATTGGACCTGTCTTCTGCCCGAAAAGGTGATGGGACGACGCATTTAATGCTAAACCGCCCCTGGTGGTCGTCCTCGGCGAGGTGCCGAGCAACTGGAAAACCCGCTCGTCACTCGCCGTCGTGGTCGCCGGAGAACCTGGTCGCCACGTCTTCTCATCTCCCAAAGCTTCAACACTTGCCTTCTCTGGCTTAGACATATACCTGCTCGCCAACATCTTTGGGCGAGCAGTTTACTAGAATGTGCTCGCCAACATATTTGGGCGAGCACTCAAATATATTAAATACAATAATTATCTTACATTTTCTTCTTGTTGACTAGTCGTCGCTTGACTTTGTTGACTGGTCGTCGCTTGACTTTGTTGACTGGTCGTCGCTTGACTTTGTTGACTGGTCGTCGCCACATAAGCCGGTGATTAGGATAGACTTGTCAAAGATTGACCTCTTTGACTAGGTATAACATTTGCCCCCTGGTCGCCTTTCTTCGCATTCGTAGAATGGTAAGGCGAGCAGTGTGGTCGTCTTCTTGGAGGGTTGATTTGTCTTCGCAAAACAAATCAATTTTTGAAATCTTGGTGACGTAAATTGGAGGCGGTCGCCTCGTTTCCTGCGCCGAGCACGCTTTCCGAAGCACTTTTGGTGACGTTTGATGTGACCTGTGTCACACGCATGATTGGCGCCCAAAAATTCAAATTTGAGCGCGTGGGGCGCGTGCCGACCTCAAAGGTCGCGCATGGGGGTCACTTTCCGACCTCGATTTCGGAAATGGCCCCAAAATTTTGGGAAATTTGCGGAAATGACCTCGTTTTCTTGCACATTGGCCCCTGTAAATATTTGCCTATAAATATGGCTTTAAACCTTCATATAATTCTTTTCACTTTCTGCAAAATTTTCGAAGTTCTTGAGCTCCTTCCAAGCTTTCCTCTTCAAGCATTCCGGCGAGTTTTTAGGGTGGTTTCCGATCGACGCAAAGGTAAACACTTACATTTCTTTCTTTAAAACTTCTTTCTCCCCCATTTCTCAAGAAAAAATGGAGGTTGGTGGTGGCTCCGGTGGTGGTTCTCCGTCGTTGGACGGTGGCGCCGCCAGATCCGGCGATGCCGATGACCAAGCTTTAGCCTTAGTGGATAGGATATCCTCTTCGGATTCTAGGATCTATTCCCCCGAACCTTTCCGCACGAGTGTTCGCCATATTAGACCGGGGGTGGTCGTCGACCTAGAAGAGTCCTCTGAAAGTGATAGGGAAGATGCCGGCAACGATGCCGAGGAAGACGATGATGAGACCGACTCTGATCTGCGCGATCAGAGCCTAGATAGGGGGGTAGGCGAACAGATCGACCCTGCTCGAGTCGAGGAGACTCTATCGAGCAGCCTCCGCGAGAACCATGACGAAGTTGTTCGCTATGCGGCGAGCATAAAGGATATTTTGAGTGGTCGAGAGGGGTTAGATGGCGATGAACTCTCAAGGGAAACATTTTATGAATATTACCGTGATTACCCGCCGAGGGAGGTTCCTCGCCCGTACCGAACAGCCTCTGAAACGATGTACGCGGCCTGTGAGTATGCGAGCAGCGTCTCCTCGGCCCAATTGGAAAACTCTCGAAAGAAGTACCAATTGCCCGCCGATGTCTGCTTCTTCGTTCCCCGTGCCGACGAGAGGGCCGACCAGCCGCTAGAGGGGATGGTCGCCGTCAACATAGGCATGATGGAGGCAGGGCTAAGGTTCCCCCTGCACCCCGGTGTTACAAACTTCTTACGCTTCATGGGGGTGGCCCCTTCTCAGATATTGCCGAATGGTTGGTCGAATCTGATCGGGATCCTCACCCTGTTCGGCCTGATCGCTGCCGAGAATGGTTGTCGGAACACCTGGCTGAGCCCTAAAGAAATCAATTACTTACTTCAAGCGGCCGAGGTCGGAAAAACAGTGGGCTACGGTTTTTACTATGTAAAAAGTCGTGATAACATCAAATTGGTCGAAGGGGTCCCCAACAAGATCCGGGACTGGAAGACCAACTGGTGGTGGGTGGCCGGTGACTGGAAAAGTGCGGCCAGGCCAGACGGATCACCTGAACGCCTTCCCATTGCCACTGAATATCAGAGAATTCGTGGTAAGTTTTTTAATTCTGCTCGTTCTTGTCTATACTGAATAACTCCTCGCTCTTGTAGGTGAACTTGCTCGCACGAGGACTGACGAGCACCGTCTTACTACCCTCTTCCACTATCATATTTGTTGCGCGCTTAATCGTCGCTACTTGGAAAGGTCCTACCGCTTTTTGAACCGGGAGTGTATGCGCGAGCAGGCAGGTCTTAGAGTACCTCCCCACCACATCACTCGAGAGTTTCCTCCAGGTATTAGAAATATTATCAAGTCTTTTTGCAAACAATCCTTCTCTTCGTAATACTGATCTTTTGTTCTTTTAGTAGTGGTTCCTACCAAGGTTATCACTTACCTCCCTCTGACCCTCGACCTTGACCGAATTATGTCGAGCAAGATGCTTCAAGCGGCGAGAGCTCTCCTCGAGCGTCAGATTGTTGACGGCTCGGGCAAGAGAAAGAAACCGGAGTCCGCGCCGGCGCCTCCGAAAAAAGCTGCCAAACAACCCAGAGGGGGCACTGCTCGCCCAAACGCTGCCGAGCGGTGGCTAGGGCCCAGCGTCGAGGGGAACGTCTCGCCGAGGAGATCCCCGCCGAGGGGCAGCTCACCCCCAATACTGGCCGTACCACCACCAAGGCCATCTCCCCCTCGCCGAAGCACGAGGGCGCGAGAGGTCGCTGGGAGCTCGTCCACCGGACAAAGGGCCCCTGGTGATAAAACTCTTCTCGGCTGAGACGCCGAGAGGGTTGCTAAGTAAGTTCTCCGAGAAAAATGCCTTTGAATAATTTCTAAGTATCTTTTCTAAACTCTTTCTTCTAAACCATGCTTATCGAGCACCCGGTTGTTGAACCGTTCAATGAGGAACTCCTCGGCTTCTACCGCTCGCGGGATCCGCTCATCGAGGAGGTGTATCCGCAGCCCTTGGTTAGGTCCATGAGGCACATGCCCCGCTCGTTGACCACGAACTTTGTCGACGAGGTTGACAACCAAAATTCGTTGGAGAATGCCAGGCAGGTCGCCATTGAGCTTAGCCGCGCCTCCTTTGCTGCCGAAAATCTTTGCATGCAAATCTATGAGAATCGCAAGATCAGCGAGGAGCGGAGCGTGAAGATCGCTCACCTGGCGAGGGATAAAGCGGGCGTGGACAGGCAGTTGGCTGCCTCAGAGGAGAAAGTGGTCGACCTTGAGACCAAACTGGTCAAATTTGAGGCCCAGCTTGAGGTCGTCCGGAAGAAAGATCAGGAGGATCTTCAAGTAATTGAAGATCTCCGTGCTCGCCTCAATGCTGCCGAGAACGAGCTAAAACAGAAAACTGCCGAGGTGGGCATTCTTCACAACAATGCTACGACTGCTGAGGAAAATTTGGCCAAACTTAGGCAAGAGCTGGTCGCCGTATCCTATGAGAGGGATGAAAGCAATGATGTCGCCGCAAGTGCGGCTATTCTATCAGTCGCCCTCACCGCCCATGAGCTTGTTCACAAACTCAAAGAGGCTCAACCAGAAGTGGACGTCACTATGCTCGGCGGCGTCATAGACGACCTCCTCATGGATGAAAGTCCTAAAGCTGAATCAAGTTTGCCCCTGCTCCCTCTTATGCAAATGGGACTCTAGTTTCCTCGGCTCTTGGGTGTTCCAGTGTTCTTTGGCAACCCGCCTGTTGATGGGGAGGGGGCTGGTGGCGAGCAGAATGCTCCTGCGGACGAGGAAGAGGCTCTTGCCGAGGTGGTGGCTGCGGACGAGGAAGAGGCTCCTGCCGAGAGGGATGCCACACAGACTTAGATTTTTTTTTTTTTTTCTTTTAACTGTTCGGCCGCCAGGGCCTTTTTGTAGTTCTAGCCTTTCAAAGGCTTTTTTAATGAAATGAATGGAACTTTTTTGCTTACGATGTGTTTGTTTTTCCTTTGTGTTATGATAATTTTTTGCAAGTACTTTTAATAAATACTTCTTTTTTTTCTTTCATTGGTTTGCGTTCGACGTTGTTATCTTGCGAGCATAGAGTGCTCGTCTTTCCTTTGCGAGCCTCTAAGAAAGAGTGCTCGTCATTGCTTTGCGAGACTCTAAGAAAGAGTGCTCATCTTTCCTTTGCGAGACTCTAAGAAAGAGTGCTCGTCTTTCCTTCGCGAGACTCTAAGAAAGAGTGCTCGTCTTTCCTTTGCGAGACTCTAAGAAAGAGTGCTCATCTTTTAGAGTTAACCATTCGTCGGTTGAACTCTTTGTTTGATAGGTAGTGATCGTCTTCGCCACTACCTTGCGAGCATCTTTAAGAAAGAGTGCTCGTCTTTTGTTTCCTAGATGGCTACGCAGAGCCTTGTCTAAAATTTCAAACTTATCTAACACTTGATGGAAATTTAAAACTTTACTTGTATTGAAATGATGATTATATACAAACTATACAAATATGAAAGAATTAAAAACTTACTGGTAATACTTCTTCAGCTTGACCGCGTTCCATGGGTACTTGCTCGGCTTGCCCTCCAGATCTTCTAGCTCGTACGATCCGTTCAGGAGTGTGCGCGTTATTCGGTACGGACCCTCCCAAGTCGGGCCAAGTATGCCGATGGACTGCTCCGTCGCCCTCCGAAGTACGAGCTGGCCGATAGTGAACTGGCGAGCACGTACTTTGGTGTTGTAGTAGCGTTCTGACCTTTGCTTGTAGACCACATTCTTCTCGTCCGCTGTTAGCCTTCGCTCTTCTAGGAAGTCCAAGTCGGAGAGCTGTGCATCGTTATTCAACTGCTCGTCATAATTTGCCACTCAAAAAGTTGGGACTTGCCCCTCTACTGGTATGACAGCTTCGGTTCCGAACGCGAGTGCGAACGGAGTTTCACCAGTAGAATTCCTCGTGGTCGTCCGATATGCCCACAGAACCATGTGCAGCTCGTCCGCCCATTTGCCCTTCAATCCATCCAGCTTAGCTTTCAAGGTGTGCTTGATGATTTTGTTGATCGCCTCTACTTGACCATTTGATTGTGGATGATAGGGTGTTGAAATTTTTTTCTTGATATTCCACTCTGAGCAGAAATTCAGCATGTCTTGACTTGTGAATTGACGTCCGTTGTCGGTCACTATTGCTCGTGGTAGGCCGAACCTGCAAATTATGTTCTTCCAAATGAAGCTTGTCATTTGGCCCGTTTTGATGGTCTTCAACGCCTTTGCCTCTGTCCATTTGGTGAAGTAATCGACTGCTACGACTACGAAAGTTACTCCCCCAGCAGCTGGTGGGAAAGGTCCGATGATGAGCTCGTCTGGTGGTGAGTGAATGGCGGGAGCGAAGGCTTGACATCTCTTGCATGTCTGGGCGTAGTGGATTGCATCTTTCTTCAGTGTTGGCCAAAAGTAGCCTTGCCTTATGATCTTTAAAGCGAGCGCTTGCCCCCCTGTATGATTTCCACACACTCCGTCGTGGATTTCATGCATGACGATCTTCGCTTCGTCTTCTCCGAGGCATTTCAATAAAGGCATTGAAAAACCTCGTTTGTACAGCTGGTCGCCAATAATAGTGTACCTTGCGGACCTGAGCTGCAACCTGGTCGCCTTCACCTTGTCGTCCGGGAGCTCGCCGGTCTTGATGTACTTGGTGATCGGCGTCATCCAGTCCTTGTCGCTGGTCGCTTCAACCTGCAAAATTTGACCTCTGTTCACCGATGGGGAAGAAATTTTAGTGATGGTTGCTTCTGAAAATATTGCCTCCCCCTCTGAAGTGGCCAGCCGAGCTAAAGCATCTGCTTGCGTATTTTCCTCCCTAGGGATTTGCTCGATGTGGAATTGATCAAATTGCTCGAGTAATCCCTTCACTAGGTCTTGATACTTCAACATTTGATCGCCGCGAGCCTCGTACTCGCCCGTTATCTGACATACCACTAGCTGAGAATCGAAAAAAAAATTCCGTTTTCTGGCGCCCACGGCCATAGCCATCCTGATTCCTGCGACCAGAGCCTCGTACTCTGCCTCGTTGTTCGTCGCCCGATATTCAAACTCGATCGCCGAAGCAAAAGTCTGCCCAGCCGGACTGGTGAGGACGACTCCTGCCCCTGCTTTGGTGCTCGTCGAAGAGCCATCGACGAACAAAGTCCAAGGAAGCTCGATTTCCTTGTCCAATTTCTCTGGGAAAGTGAGTTCCACAATGAATTCTGCCAGCACTTGTCCCTTGATTGCCGTTCTGGGCGAGTAGGTGAGCCCAAATTGCCCGATTTCCACCGACCATTTCAAAAGTCTTCCAGTGGTGTCCGGACGATGTAGTGCTCGGCGAAGAGGAAAAGTCGTGAGGACGACCACCTCATGGTCGAACAAGTATTGCCTTAATTTCCTGACGCTCATGACTAATGCGTACGCCAATTTTTCCATTGGAGTGTATCTCAACTCCGTCTCTCTGAGTGTCTGACTTACGTAATAGATTGGAAGATGTGTGCTCCCCTCTGCTCGGACGAGCACTGAACTGATCGCACAGTCAGTAGCCGCCAAGTAGAGATATAAGATTTCTCCGGGGACTGGCTTAGATAGGACCTTCGGATCCGATAAATATTCTTTTAGCTTGCCGAAAGCTTTTTCACATTCGTCTGTCCATTCGAACCTCCCTTTCTTCAAAGCATCGAAGAAAGGTTTGCAACGATCGCCCGTTCGTGCTACGAATCTGTTCAGCGATGCAAGGCATCCTGTCAACCTATGCACTTCTTTTACGTTTCTTGGGCTTTGCATATCGATGATTGCTTGAATTTTACTCGGATTCGCCTCGATGCCCCGCTGGCTAACCAAGTGCCCCAGAAATTTCCCGGAGCTAACTCCAAAACTGCATTTCTTTGGATTTAACTTCATGTTGTATTCTCTCAGAATATCGAATGTCAAGGAGAGGTGGTGTAGGTGATCTTCCTTTCGTAAACTTTTGACAACGATGTCGTCGATGTAGACCTCCACCATCTCGCCGATGTGCTGCTCAAACATTTTATTTACCAGTCTTTGGTATGTTGCCCCCGCGTTTTTCAACCCGAAAGGCATTCTTTTCCAACTGTACATGTCCGTCGCGGTCATGAAAGCAGTATGTCGCTGGTCGTCGGGATGAATGGCAATCTGATGGTACCCCGCGAAAGCGTCCATGAAAGTTAACATCTCGTGCCCCGCTGTATTGTCTACTAAATGATCGATGTGGGGCATCGGAAAGTGATCTTTGGGACAGGCATCGTTTAGATCTGTGAAGTCTATACACAATCTCCACGACCCGGTTGTCTTTTTGACGAGCACTGGATTCGCCAACCACTCCGGATCAGTTCCAGTTTTCTCGATTAATTTGTTGTCGATCAATTTCTTGACTTCTACAGCCATAGCCGCATACTTATCAGGCCCAAATTTTCTTCGTTTTTGGGTGATCGGTCTTCTTGTTGGATCAATGTTTAACTTGTGGCACACATGGCTTGTTTTGATTCCTACCATGTCTTCATGCGACCATGCGAAATCTCCGATGTTCTCTTTCAAAAATGCGATTATATCGGACCGCAAATGTACCGGTAAATTTGAACCTATGAATACCTCGAGCTCTGGACGAGCGTCGTTTAAATGAATAGTTTCCAGATCCTCCGCCGAAGTTGCCCGCTCTTTAGGCTCCTTCCAACGAGGATCTTCGATTCCGAATTTTGGCTCAAAACCTAACCTAGGCTCCAGATCTGGAAAATTTTCTGGAACCTGGTCGTCGGGGATCTGGTCGCCCGAATCTGTCTGCTCGTCGATCTCCATTGGGGTGTGGTCGTCCACTTCCATGGAGGCATGCTCGTTCGCATCTACTAGGTGGTCGTCGAAACGTTGACTGCACTTCCCAATTTCGATCTTTCGGTACTTGCAAGGAAGACCTTCTAGGTAGTTCACTTGTTCTTTTTGTTTTTGACACTCAATATACTGGCCAATCATGGGAGTTTCTTTAGAATGACGCTTGGCAAAACGGACGAGACACTCCCTCGCCCGAGTCTGATCGCCCTTGACGGTTATAACTCCCGCCAAGGTCGGATATTTTACACAGTAATAATAAGTAGAAACGGCCGCCTTGAACTCGTTGAAGAAAGGTCGGCCGAGGAACACATTGTAGGATGATGGCATGTCGATGACCAAGAAGTCGAGCTGCCTAGTATGGTGCATTTTAGGCTCTTTTGATGATGCCAACTCCAGAGACAGTCTGATTTTCCCAATGGGAAGGTTGCGCGTGTCCCCGAACCCTACGATTATATCATCGCAAGGCTCGATGTAATCTGCATATCCACCGAGAGCATCCAAGGTATGTTTGAAAAGGATGTTGGTGTATGCCCCAGTGTCGACCATCATCCGATGGACGTTTGTTCCCATGATTTTCCTTGTGATGACTAAAGCATCATTGTTTGGTTGCACCACGCCATTCAAATCGTCGTTTGTGAAAACGAGTTGGTGGGATGGAGGCTGCTCGGCAGAAGGGGCGATGCACACTTGATGCACGTTGTTAAGTGCTCGCACCTCACTCTGTTGTCGGCGAACAGACAGAGCTTTCCCGGACTGAGTTCCCCCTAAGGGGCCTTCCAAAACCAAGCATGCTTCACCCACATTATCGATATCGCCTGGCGGATTGTTCGGCATGGGGGGAGCCAGTTTCTGGCGATTGAGCTGCTGGCGAAGGTCGTCGCTGTCGTCGCGACGCTTCTTGCCCCGGTTGTCACTATTTCCTCCTCCGGACTTGATGAATTGGGTGAGCTTGCCCTCATTGTAAAGTTTGAAAAGATTTCTCACTAAGTCTCGGCATCCATTTGTGTGGTGGCCGACAGAGTTGTGGTAGTTGCAAAACTTACTACCATCGAGATTTGCATCGCTCGTATGCATTGGCTTTGCTTGGGGGAGCAGATTCTTTCCCATGATTGCGTCGTAGATGCCCCTAGGATCCACAGTGAGGGCTTTCCTGAACTGAAGAATCTCAGGAGACTCCTCGAAAGGCCTGAAGTTCGCTGGGCGAGCACTGCCAGCTTGAGTGGTCGCCTTCTTGGGCTGGGAAGATTCCCCAGTGTTGGTGTTTTTCTTGGGCTAAACTCTCTTGGACGTGTCAGGCTGCTCGTTAGCCTTGGCAGCGTCCATGATTTCCTCCATTTGGATGAAGTTCCCAGCCCTCGTGCGGAAATCCGCATAAGAAACTGGGAAAGTAAGATGGATAGATTCCCAGAGCTTGGTACCTATCCTTAGACCGGAAACAGCCGAGATCAGCTTTGTCTCATCGTTCACGGCCTCTCCATCGATCACCAGCCTATCAAAGCACTCGATGAAGTCCTTTCCTGACTCATTTAGTGATTGGCGAACGTTTGCCAAACGTTGCTTTGATGCTGGGCGAGCCGCAATGGACCCGTAGTAGGTCAGAAAGTATTGTCCCAGCTCATGGAATGAGGTGATAGATCCGGCACTCAAAGTTGTGTACCAACGATGAGCCCGATCTCCCAAGGTTAGGGAGAAGTTTCTGCACTGGGTGGCGTCCGTTGCCCCGATTGAGGCCATATAGTTGGAGTACTTGGACAAGTGTACTCTGGGGTCGGACATCCCATCGTATGCCGCCACGGAGGGCATTTGGATCTTCCTTTGAATGGGGGCGGTAAGGATTGCAACACTTAGTGGAGGTGCGGGCAGAGTGATTGGCGGAGTGGTCCCTTGCTTCGAGGCGACCACCTCTGCTCGCAGAGCATCCATTTCTAGTTTCATCAATTTTTGTGTTTCGAGGAACTAGGCGATTTGCCCCTCCTCGGCTGTTTGTGCTCGGGGGACGACGACCTCGTCGCGTCGGCTCCCTTGGGATGCTGCCGGACGATCATCATGATGTGATCGCCTGGGAGAATGCCTATCAGAGTGGTGGCCGCGATAACTCTTCGCCGGAGCTCGCGAACCCTTCCCTGGTCCCACTCGATCTAGAGCTGAGACTCTGTCGCCCTGATCTCTCTTGTCAACGCGATCCCGGTGGTCGGCCTTTTCTAGTCGGTCGTCCACATTGAAAGGCACTCGGCGAGGAGCCCTTCCATCTTTGTCGTCCATCCGGTTGAAAACTGAATTTCTCTGTCGCGAGTCTCCCGTGTGGCTATTGTGGGAGCGCTCGTCAACTTTGTTTTTGCCTTTGTCTCGGGGGCGAACAGGATGTGAGTGATAGGAACGGTCATCCTCATTCCCCCCGTCTTTGCGAGCTTCGTCGAAGGCCCGATCTTTGGCCTTCTCAAGCTCTTCGTTCTGCCTCTTCCTCTCCGTGAGGTAATCACAGAGGTCTTTCAAATGCTGGGGATCATTCAGAATGTCCCCCATGTTCAAGTTAGCAAAAGGGTTTGCCGTCGGAACCACCGGCGGCGGAGGGTGCTCGTTCCCTCCGTGCGGTGGGATTCCGTTATGATTCGTATGTTGAGACATCGTTTAAAGAGTGTCTTTTCTAAGAGATTACAAAGTAATGATCTAGAAAATGAAAGATTAAAGTTCTTACGCAGAAGAACGTGCTATTACAACTACTAGATTTAGTAAAGTAACAACAACAAAAGCTTGAAAACACAAATACAAGGAGATCAAACTCCAAAATATGCTATAAAAACCGAAAATGTTCAAGAACACGAAGAACACTAACAATCGTAAATAATGCTTTAAACGGCTGATCTACCGAAAATGTGAACGTAACGTACAAATGAGCCCCTTTTAAGCATTATATAGTGGTTTCTGGGGGCTGCCCGTCCTTTACACGTGGCACGCCCTCATTGGACCTGTCTTCTGCCCGAAAAGGTGATGGGACGGCGCATTTAATGCTAAACCGCCCCTGGTGGTCGTCCTCGGCGAGGTGCCGAGCAACTGGAAAACCCGCTCGTCACTCGCCGTCGTGGTCGCCGGAGAACCTGGTCGCCACGTCTTCTCATCTCCCAAAGCTTCAACACTTGCCTTCTCTGGCTTAGACATATACCTGCTCGCCAACATCTTTGGGCGAGCAGTTTACTAGAGTGTGCTCGCCAACATATTTGGGCGAGCACTCAAATATATTAAATACAATAATTATCTTACATTTTCTTCTTGTTGACTAGTCGTCGCTTGACTTTGTTGACTGGTCGTCGCTTGACTTTGTTGACTGGTCGTCGCCACATAAGCCGGTGATTAGGATAGACTTGTCAAAGATTGACCTCTTTGACTAGGTATAACAGATATCATCCCATGTCTTACTTGAAGGGGTACGTAATTAATAGTATCAAATAATTCACAATATCTTGGCTTGATTTCATTTTCTACTATACAATTTTGGGGTTGTGTATTTCAAATTTATTATTTTCCTTTTGATAGAATATAAATCATATATAAAAACTATGTACTCTTCAATTTTATTCTCATTGTAATAGAAAAAACAAACAAAATTATAAATATCCTTATAATTTTTATTTTTAAAATTGTCTTTATATTTTATTTATAGATAACATTCAACAATAAAGTAGTCAGTCACATCTCTATTTAAGCAAAGAACTCTTCTTCTATCATTACCACATTATTATCACGAAAATATATAAAAACACTATGCTCCTTCATTTCTTCAAAGTAGGAATACTCTGTTCGAACCTGAAGAAGTTATCTGGATCAACTTTCGTCTTCACTTGAACCAATCTATCAAAATTAGTCTTGAAATACTTCTCCCCATAAACCCTCCCCTCCTCATACGCATTCACACCATTATCAGTCCTTCCAATCTCAATATCTCTGTAATTCAGAAACGCTTCTCTCGGATTTTTGGACACGAAAGGCGCCATGTAATCGTACACCTCTCGAATGTCATCCAAGTAGTTTTTTTCTGCAATGTCACCACTTTCTACAACCTTGGCAAAATACTGAATCTTGTAAACATTACCAGCTCTGTGCGGAAACGGAGTAGCCGTTTCCGGGATTTCGCTCATTCTTCCACCGTACGGATTGAACTTCACCTCCATGTCTCTCAACGAAGCCATCCTCGTAAACAATCCCCGTACACCCTCTTTCGTAATCGGGGTGTTCACATAATCAGACTTGACCTTGAACTTGCCGTAGTCCGGTGCTTTTCGTGTTAACAACTCTGTTTCTGGGGTTTCCTCGGGGAAATCATACCAATAAAGCACTGATTTAATCCAGCTCATTTCCTTGCAATCCTCTTTCTTCAATCCCAATTCTGGAAACTGATTCTTCATAATTGAAACCAACGTAGTAGCATCACCTAAATACATTGCAAGAAAAGAAGCCTGAATATTCTTCTCAACCGCTAAATTCACTCTAACAAAGAGTTCATTGTCGAATTTATCGGCCACGTATTGCCAACGGTGAACGATATCTGTTACATTGTCTTCCATGGTTCTATTAACCCTGAAGACTGTAACCATGGGAGGAACGGACACTAGTTTGATTTTGTACGACAGTATGACGCCGAAACTAGCACCCCCGCCTCCCCTGATAGCCCAAAAAAGATCCTCTCCCATTCCTTGTCTATCAAGGATTCTTCCATTTGCATCCACAATCTTTGCATCGACAACGTTGTCAACGGTGAGGCCGTATTTTCTAATCAAATTGCCATAGCCGCCGCCACTGATGTGACCGCCAACACCAACTGTCGGGCAAAGTCCGGCAGGGAAAGCGTGGACATTGCTTTTTTTCCAAATTTTGTAATATAGTTCACCGAGTGTTGCGCCAGATTGTACCCACGCCGTTTGATTTTGAAGGTTTATTTTGATGGAGCGAAGGTTGGACGTGTCCAGAATGGCGAATGGGGTTGTGGATGTATATGACAGGCCTGTACAAAACCAAAGCATGTTTTAGGCTTATAAATCGAATATTGTACGTAAACTTTGTTTTTTCAAATATCATTCTTATCTTAATTACATATGTGTACAAAAATAGAATTGTAAATAAGGAATATATAACAAAAGACCTTCAAAGTCGTGGCCTCCGCTTCGGATTTTCAATTGTAGTCCATTTTCCTT
Source organism: Galeopsis tetrahit (assembly GCA_963675135.1). NCBI lineage: Eukaryota > Viridiplantae > Streptophyta > Magnoliopsida > Lamiales > Lamiaceae > Galeopsis > Galeopsis tetrahit. The sequence goes on along the minus strand of OY776126.1, from coordinate 46,902,917 downwards.
GGCACATTTTATGATTTTTTGGACCTGTGATTCCTGTAATGGAGTAAATATTAGAGTTGGTTTGAGGGTTTCTGAAGTGTTGAAACGGCTGTTTCTAAGGGTTTGTAGTAAGATTGATGTGTAGTTTATGCTATTAGGCGTGTAGAGGATTGTTTGTAGTTCATCACTAGTTAAATTGGCGATCGATAGACATGTCGAAAATGTGTCTGATGATGCATTTGAAAATGAATTCAGATTAGAAAAGAGGAGAAGAGGAAGAAGAAGTAGAAGATGGAACATTGTCCCGGTGGGTAAATAGAATTGTTTTGGTCCTACGACTTGTTATATCAGGCAATCTAGCCCGTAAATGGGATTTGTCCAAATGACAGTCCAATTGATCAAAAGGATGAGTGATCAAAAAATTGAATGTTACTCTATATAAAATACCCGAGCATTAATTTTTTTTAATAAATTCTAGTTAGTAGAAATAAAAATCCTTATTAACTACAGTGATAAATTCTCCTAATTCGGTAACATCTTTGTAATGGGGAAAGAAACGGACAATTTAAAATCTGTAACAGGTTCTCTCATCTCCTCTCTCATCTCATTCTCATCTCAATCTACCCTTAATTACTATTTCGGAATCTTTTTTCTCTTACGTGGCTTCTCAGATTTCTTCCATTCCATTTTTTTAATTTTCTCAGATTTCTTCCGTTCCACTTTTCTAATTTTCTTAAAATTTACATTTATTTTTTGTTCTCTCTTTTCTCTCTCCTCTTTTTTCTCTATTCTTTTACAGTTTTCTCTCTCCCTCTCTCTCGACCGGTTTTTTTTTAAATAATTGTTTTATTTATTCTTTATACATTTTTCTTTTATATTTTTTAAAATAATTTTTACTTTTCTCCTCTTCCTCTCTCTTTTCTTGACATTTTTTCTCTCTCCTTACTCTTTTTTTTTGACTTTTTCTCTCTCCCTACCCTCTCTCCTCCTCAGTTTTCATCAATATTCTTTAAAAAAAAAAAATTATTTTTTTAAATTTCCTTATCCTTTCTCTTTATTCTCTCTTTTATCTTTTATAGGATCTTAAGTTTTCTTTAATATTCTTTAAAAATTAATTTTAAAAATTAATTTTTTTAAAAAAATTAAATTATTTTTTTAAATTTTCTTAAATTTTTATCTCTTTTATAGGTTCTTTACCGTTTTCTTTAATATTCTTTAAAAATATTTAATTCTCTCCCCTTTTCTTCTCTTTTTTTTTTCTTTTACTTTTTTTTTTAAAATTATTTTTTCAATTCTCTTCTCTCTCCCTTTTTTTTTTGGTCTTTTTTTTTTCTTTTACTTTTTTTTAAAATTATTTTTTCAATTCTCTCCTCTCTCTTTCTCTCCATATTTCTGGTCTCCTCTATTTAATTTTTTTTATTTACAATTTTTTTTTTACATTTTTGTTAAATTATTTTTTCAGATCTTTCTTATTTCTCTCTCAATTCTTTTTCTTTTAAATTTTTTTTTTCTCAATCTATTTTATTTCTCTCTCAATTCTTTTTCTTTTAAATTTTTTTTTCTCAATCTATTTTATTTCTTTTAACATTTTTAATTATTTTTTTGATTCTCTCTCATATTTGTCTGTCTTCTCTATTTAATTTTTTTTATTATTTTTTGGTTCTCTCCTCTCTGTCATATTTCTCTCTCCTAAAAATACAAAGTGGTTATTCCTCTTTCAACCACCGTTCTTTGTTATTTTTTTTTTCTTTAAATATAGTGAATAAGAAGACAGTTGTAAACCATTCTTCTTTGCCATTCTTATCAAAAACTTCTTCGGGCTATTCTTCTCAAAAACCTTACGATTGTTTAGTTTAATTTACTTTTTAATTGTTTTTCTTTGCATTTTCTCACTTGCTGGATCGTTCTTTGTGGTTCTTCTTCCGGCTATTCTTCTCAAAAACCTTACGATTATTTAGTTTAATTTACTTTTTAATTGTTTTTCTTTACATCTTCTCACTTGCTGGATCGTGTTTATGTGTTCTCTAATTTACTTAGATAGTGTATTTTTTTTATGTTGTGTTCAAGGAAGATTGAAGAGAATGAGAATGAAAGTTCAATGAAAGAAGATGGAAGAGAGTGGAATAAGAGTTCAAGTACCTTTTTTTTATTTACAGTTTTTCTTAACATTTTTGTTAAATTATTTTCCCAAATCTCTCTTATTTCTCTGCCTCTATTCTTTTTCTTTTACAGTTTTTATTCTTTTACATTTTTGTTAAATTATTTTTTTCTCGATCTTTTTTTTTTCTTTTACATTTCTTTAAATTATTTTTTCGTTCTCTGCTCTCTCTCTCTCTTCTATTTATTTTTTTTATTTACAATTTTCATTAATAAAAGTTATTTATTTATTTTTTAATTTTTTTAAAATATAAAGCGATTATCACTCTCTCAACAACCGTTCTTCATTATTTTTTATTTCTTTAAATATTTTAAATATAGTGAGTAAGAAGGTAGTTGTAAAACCTTTTTCGATGAAAGAATGGGAATAAGAGTTCAAGGCACATGTCCCTTTTTTTATTTACCCTTTTTTATTTTTACATTTTTGTTAAATTATTTTCCCAGATCTCTCTTATTTCTCTTTCTCTACCTCAATTTTTTATAAATTAAAATTACAAAATACAATAGGATAAAAACATACATACTACAAATTTAAATTACAAAATACAGTAGGAAATTAACTAAATTTAATACAACATACGTAAACAAAAATAAGCAATTGAAATACAACTTAAACATTAATACTACGAATTTTAATAATATTGAGATAGGCTACTTCCAAACCCTCAAATATTACCAAAATATTGTCCAAAGGAGGTGGATGGATTTTCATATTGAGATTGATTAGAACTTGCTTGCATAATTTTGAGTTGCTCATTTCGAAACCATTCACGTTTCTATTTTGTTTCATTGATTTTGTTTTTTTTTTTTTTAATATTTTTATATTAAATATATCACTTGTGAACCCCTTCTTCTTTTCCGTTCTTTGCTATTTCTTATGAAAAACTTCTTCTCCCTTCTCTACTATTCTTCTAAAAAATTGTTGCATTAGTTTAGTCTAATTTACTTTTTAATTGTTTTTCTTTAATGGATCTATTGTTTTCCACGTCCTAAAATAAATTTACTTATTTCTTTCTTCTTCTGTTCATAATACAATTTTTAAAAAACAAAGAGAATCAATAAAATAAAAGGTTTCAATTTCTTATTAATTATTCAAAACGTATCAATTTTATTATATCATTTATTTCTCATAAAATAATTTCTTTCTTTATAGTAATCTTTCATTAAGATGATATTCCTCTTAACTAAAATTCTCTTTTAATGAGATCTCAACTATTTTTTTTACGTTAGAATATATATTTTGAGTAAAGTTAATTTAATTTAATTTAAGTGCAAATGAAATTAATGATTAACCATCAAATACATTAATTATCATCAAATATATTTTAAAATAATAAATTATATAAAATTTTAATATAATTTTTTTCTAATCCCGCGAAATTCGCGGGTCTCACACTAGCTAGTTACTATATATTTGCAAACTTTTATAGGACACATGTCATAACCTCACTCACTTTCTCACCCTCTCTCTCCTCCATTTCACTCCATTTTAAAATCTCTCTTCTCTCATTCATTTTAACTTTTTTATTTTAATCTCATCCATTCATTCTAACTTTCAATCTTAACCCTACAATATTAATCTCATCTCCTATATAAATCCTATAATTTTCATTTCATAATTTTCATTTCCTTTCCTTTCATTGTTTCGCTTATAATTTGTAGAAATTGTGTAGAATTTTGTAGAATTCTCATCTTCGTATATTGTATGTATTTCTATATAAATTTTATCATTTGATTTGTATTTATGTTCTTGCTGAAATTATCATCTTCAATTTTATGTTTCTACCAGACTTCTCACCACAAATTTTATATTTTTGTATAAATTCTCAATAAACAAATTTGATTTTCATTTTTGTTTATTCATTCGAGACATCTTAAGCAGTTCAATAGCGTGTTTGGTATGTATTTTTTGTTTTTGCATAAATTCTCATCTTCGATTTTATGTTTCTGCAGAAATTCTTATTTTACGATTTTATGTTTTTACCTAAATTTTCAATTAGCTTGATTCCAATTTTTTTCTACATTCGAGATATTTTAAACAATTTAAATATGGCGTCTCAAACCAAATAATATCGATCAAATGACGATTCACTCGAGATTTCTCATTCACGATGAATTTACAGATTTATTAAGATGTAAATTCTAAAGTAATGTACAAATTAAGCAATCAAATTTTTACATATATTGCTCTTTATTCTATTGAAAATATGCATAGTAGAATGTAAATGTGTGAAATCATTTCAATAAAGAAATGTATTAAAATATACTCATTGAAATCACTTTTATTATAAAATTATATTAGAATGAAAATAATTAATATATTACTTCATTTCGATATTTGGAAATATGCTTATTAGGAATTTAGGATGCACATTCTAGATTCATAAAATAATTAAAATTAATATATTATAAAGGTTATGACCATCACCAAAAATTTCTCTAATGTATTAATTTAATCAAAAATATCACCAAAAATTATTGTCTAATGTATTAATATAAAAATAAAACCTCTGTCAAAAAATGTATCTACTAGATATTTAAATTAAATTAGTCAAATATAAAATTTATAGTCATTACCTTAAATTAAGGAAACCTAATAATTGATCCATGAATTTATCTTTGGCAAATAGCATTAAATATTTTTAACTCTAATATGTAATTAATTTGTGAAATTCCATAAATTTAGAAAATTCCTTAAATCAAATTTCTTCCATGTAAACCTAAATTCTGATTGCACAAAAATGATGGAAAATATTAATAATTATTAAAATTGCTTCTATTGTGACATAAACTTGGAAAGTTGCAACTAGATATATAGTATATATCTCTTAGGCAGCAAAAAAGTATGGTCAATCCACATAACATAAAAATTTGATTGTACATTAATATATATATATATATTTTTTTGAATTACATTAAAAACTCATTATTTCATAAATGAAGCTAATTAATTTCTACAGTATGTTTTTCGATACAATTTTCTTTAATGTTAAAATAATATAATAACATGTTCTTAAACTCAATTGTTCCATAATTCATACAATAAATATATAGATATCCAATAAACGCTTCTGGCCGGTCTACATTTCTTCAAATTTGTTACCATAATTTTTTTTAAGCACATGTTCTTAAATTAATTGGCTCATAATTTATTCAATTAAATCCCACAATTCTTGCCTATTGAATAATTTCTTTAGTTTATAGAATAATCTTATATACGTTATTCACTATGTTATTGAGTACCTCCTATGTCAACTTAAAATCAAATAAAATTTTCAATATACATTTTCAATAATTTTTTTAAGTTTGAAAAATAGTCCCTCCGTCCGCTTATAAGCTTCCCGCTACTTTTTGGCACAAAAATTAAGAAAAGTGATTAAATAATAGATATAGTACAAGTGATGTGATTGGAAGAAGGAGAGAGATAGAGAGAAAAAGTAAGATCGAAGTGTAAGAAAAAGTACATGTCAAAAAAGGTATGAGATCGAAGACCAAAATGGTAAAATGAGAAATTTATAGACAACGGACGGAGGGAGTATTACAATAAGAAAATAAAATTGAAAATTTGTTGCTAATACATTTTAGTTTCGTACTCTTTAATTTTTTTACTATTTAGTACTCCATCTGTACTATGATTATTTGCATGGTTTGATTGATGCACTTTAAAGAAAAAAAAAATAATCTAAACATGTGTGGAGCAAAATAAAGAATGAATATTTTGAGTAATTTAGTGAGGTGTAAAGAGAAATATGAGTAAAAATGAGTGACAATTTTGAAATAAAATGATATTGTAAAAATATTAATTTTATGGGTTATTATTACATCGAGAGTGTGCAAGTAATTTTGGAACGTTCCAATAAAAAAAATATGCAAGTACTCACGAAACAAATAGAACAAATAGAGTATTTTTTATATTTTAACTTAGAGAATATTACGTGTTTACCCATTTGACAAATGTATAGTAAGTTGTTTTATAATATATATATATTAACTAAATCTGATACATTATTGATTAATAATTAAATCTAAGTATTCTTGCATATTTTTATTTAGCATATATTTAAATTGAATTAAGTGATCAATTAATTTACATTATTCTTGCATTGCAAATAATTTTCTTTTGAATTCAAATGTAAATTCTATAAATTTGAGATTAAAATAATTCTAATACGTTACTCCATCAATGATATCAAGTCATGAGGACTTAGCTTCAATTAAAGTACACTCTATTCTCATCATTTTTTTTTTATATAGAAAGCCTAATATACATTTTATTTTAATAACAACAAGTATATGTTTTCTGAAAACAATCTACTATAAGTAACATCTACCTTGCCAAATTCATCTAGCTATCTTGCTTTTATTATCTAACTAATCTAAAATAAAATGATCTTCAAGATTATTCTATAGATCATAATTATTTAAAAAAAAAATTATTCCTAGGAGCAAACTAATTATACTCATGTAATAATATTCATAATAGTGACATTAACATTTAGATATAAAATAAAAACAATTACGACAATTTCAATACACATAATGAAGTAAATATAAACTAAATTTTATTTCAAAGGAACAAAAAGAATGATCATTCTCCAAAATGTCAAATTCCTAATAAAATCATATATCACAAAATTTGGTAAAATAATTAACGAAATAACAACTTCAACCCAAACTAACAAAGAGAATAAAAAAAATAAAATAACAATTTTCTTCTTGATATATATAAACTGGCTTAGCTAAAGAAGGAGCAAAAATCACTCAATTCTTTGTGAAATGTTGGAGAGTTTTAATTTATTTATTTAATTTTATTTTGTTTATATATAGGTTTTTTACTTTCAATTTGAAGGTCACCTTAAAAGTCAGTTTTGTTTACTGTGTATGCTTCATTCTAAGTTTTTTTATTGTTCTTATTCTAATTATTATTCGATGTATGCATTTCTTCAATATTGATTATTGCATCGAGAATAATTTTTTTTATCATACAAGTATATATTTATCATTCTCATGAAAATTATTTTCCTTAATTCTTTTTTTTTCAAATTCTTTTTTTCCACGTACTTTATTTTTGGTTGCGGCTCTTAATTGTTTTTCCTTTAATTTACGTCTATATCAATTTATCAAATTTATATGTCATTAAAAGATAGAGTCTTTTAATTCAATTTTCATACAATAGAATAAAAATAAATATACTTACTTGGAAATATAAATTAAAATTTGCAATAATTATTTTCTTAATTCTAATGTGGAAATAAAAAATTCAATTGTACAACCACTTAAAAAATTCAATTGAACGTACAATCATTTAAAAATATAATTGGACAATCACTTAAAATTTAATTATAATATTTTAAAATTAAGACTTTTATTTTATTTTTCTAATTAATAAATTAAATAAAATATATTATAAATTTATTTCAATCCCGCGTAAAACGCGGGTCTTACACTAGTGTTATATATATAGGTACTGTCTGATTAAACAAACCATATGCCTTGCCCTTTTAATTATTCTATTAAGCGCAATGTTAAATTAAGAGAAAATTAAACCCTTTGTTATTTTATGTACTCCACGCTAGGCGACAACAATTACAAGGATTAATTTGTCGAGTGCGGGCGCGGGAGGGGGTTTAGATACCGATTTCTAAACCGGATACCCATAGCCAAATGTTAGCGCGATGAAAACACGAGTTTCATCACAAATATATCGCAAAAATATTAGCCACGGTGTACGGACATACTATTTAGATGCGAAAAAAATTATCGTTAATTCTAATATTTTCGTTGCAAACGTGAAAAGCGATCAAATAATTTCGTCGTGGAATTTGTTGCTATACACCTGTGGCTAACATGTTTGCGACAAAGGTTTATTGGCGAGAGCACCGTCGCCTATTAAAGAGGGCAGAATCACACTCGAGCTTGCCCATTAAGGAGGGCGCTCCCACTCGCGAATTAAAGAGGGCGCGTGTCGTCGCCTATTTGCGAGAGTGGGTCCCGTCGCCAATTAAAGAGGGTCTTAACCCTCGCCTATTCCCGAGAGTTGTCACCCTCGCATTTTCCCGAGAACGAGGCCGCTCGCCAATTTGCGAGAGTTGGCCCACTCGCCAACCTGTGGGATTTAAAAAAATACAGACCTGGGTTTCGAACCCAGGTCTCGTCACTCCGCCTGCATCAGTTGGTAATCAGAGCTATAACGATTCCGTGGGGTTTATCGTTTATCAACGATGAAGCAAAATTACGATACATAGGAGAAATTTGATTTTATCTGGTCTCAATTGGCCGCCACCGTCGATGGAATTTTTGACAACTACAGCCAACAAGACGAACTTGTCGCACTGGAAACGCCAGCGCCACCACCATCTCCAGTTTTGGTAGCCCTTGTCGCCGCCGCCACAGTGCCGCCCCTCTTTCCAGAAACTCATTCCACCAGTTTCACATCTCTACACAACCAACAGATTCAGTCGACGACTTTCATCGTACATGTTCAGCCCGTGGAAGATGTTAACCAAGTTGGGCCAACTAATATTTTGGGAGAATTTGGTCCTGTATTTTATGAGGGAAATAGTGGATGTTGGGATATGAATCCTAGAACAAGTCCTAAATGATGATAAAAGATAAAAGATGAAGTTTTGATAAGCCAAAAGAAGACTTGAATATTTTTCTAAGTGTTGACTGATCTAGTCTAGTTAAGTTGAAGTCGTCTTGTACAGATCAGTAGAAGTTCACAAGACAAGTACTAGTTTTAAAAGACAAGTGTTATTAAAAGATAAGTACGATTTATAAGTACTTCATATTTGTTATTTGTATATGTTAGATTGTTATTGAGCTATGTATAATTGTTATATTAGAGCTCATGATTTTAAATGTAATAAATAGATTCTTTGTATAAGTTTTTTTAAGTTAACTAAGCTTTGTAACAAGAGCTTAATGTAATGTAATAGTCTTGTTAGGATTAGAGGATAGGACTAGATTAGTTCTACATTGTAATCTGAAGAAAGTCTACTGCACAAGACAAGTAGAAGACACAGTCTACTACTACTGGACAAGACAGGTGCGCAACTCTACAAGACAGGTCAATTTGAAGTTAGTTACAAAAGCGTGTTAAAGATAAAGATTGAAGAATTAGTTAAGGAATAACTAATTAACTGAAGAAACGCGTTAAAGGATAAAAAGAATCAGTTACAAGTTAGTTTTCAAGAAAGGTTGTTACACAACTGAATGTTCTTGGAGTCAGAAGTCTATAAATACCCCAAGGTATTCGCTGGTACTACTGATACTACTGAAATATTGTTACTGCAAGCATTATTGAAGATTACTCTCAGAGATTGAAGTTCAGAAAGTTAAGCTACGCAAGACAAGTGAAGATTGAAGAAGGCTACTACTGAACGAAGAGAAGTTTTATTTTCGTTTATTGTTTCAAGTTGCTAGTTACTTGTAAAATAGCTAGTAAGATCGAAGATATATCTGGAAATATATTCGAGAAGATCTAAGTCTTATTTCTTGGGACTTAAAGCTACAAGAACATATTACTCAATTGGAAGAGTTAATAAGAATTTCACAACTTGAGTTGTGAGAGTGGATGTAGACAAGTTGTCGAACCACTATAAATCTCGTGTTTGATTTACTTTACTGTTTTGATTGTTTTAATTGATTAATTGTTTACTCGTTAAACATACATAACTGAACAAGACAAGTTGAGTAAACACTAGAACAGAGTTCTCGAAATAAGTTGAGTATAAACGTTAATTGGGCTCATTGATAATTTCGTATTCCGCACATTGTAATTCTGATATATCGAAAGATTTTAGAAAAGTCTATTCACCCCCCTCTAGACATTTTCTTTAGCTTCCCTCGATATTAACTCAACTTAGGGACCTACAAGTGGTATCAGAGCAGTAGTTTACGAACTGCTGTTTCTTGATAACCAACTCAAGACTTGGTTGAAAATTTCAGTCCAAGATCATATTTGCTTACGTGTTCTTGATATATTGTTTTCTTGTTCCCTGTTCTTGACTCATATACTTCTTGATCATAAAACTAATTAACACTAGACTACTCGTTTAAACATGTCTCTTGAAATCAGCGCTAACAAGTTACCTAAGTTCCAGGTTCAAGATTATGACTATTGGAAGCTAAGGATGGAAGCCATCTTCAGTTCCACTCACGACTTAATGATCTCCGTCATCACTGAAGGTCCAATTGTGACCATGGTCCCCAATACTGCTGCCCTCGACATAAATCAACCCGTGGGCACACTCGTCAAGAAACCAAGGTCAGAACTAACCTCCGAAGAAATGAGACAGAATAATTTGGATAGCTTGGCCAAGAATTACATCTTACACACTCTTCCCAACGAGTATCTGGGAAAAGTGTTAAAATGTAAAACTGCCAAAGAAATGTGGGATCGCTTAGCTATCATTTGTGAAGGGACATCCCTAATCAAAGAAAGCAAGCTTTCTACAGCAGTCCAAAAATTCGAATCATTTCATATGAAAGCTGGTGAAACAATAGACCAGTTGGATACTCGTTTTACTAAAATCATGAATGACTTGGAAGTCCTTGGTAAATCTTATACTCCACGTGAAATCAATCTTAGGATTCTCAAAAGCCTTGATAGTCGATGGAAAATGGTAAAAATGCTTGTTAAGAATACCCAAGATATAGACGTGTGGACAGCAGAGACCATGTTTCAAACTCTAAAGGCCCATGAGTTTGATTTAGACGAAGATGAACCCATAACAAGTAGTGACAGAGAACATGTTGTATCTAAGAACGTTGCTTTTAAGGCTAGTTCGTCTAAGGTAGACAGGTCGAAGTCTAAGACTAGGTCTACTTCTGTGAAAGACGAGTTAGATACTGATCTTAGTCTGAAGGATCAGGTAATCCTCATGGTTAGAAAGTTTGATAGGCTGAATAAACATTTCGGAAGATATAAGAAGTTCTATAGAGAGCATAGAGGGTCTGCTTCTAAGAACTCGTCTGAGACCAGACGAGACCGAAACTCGTCCGAAAGGAGAGACGAAGTCTCGAAAGGTAACAGACAAGATAGAGAGTCTGATGGTAGGAAGATTACTCGTTCTGATAGACGTGATAAACGAAGGAATAACTCTCCTATTAAAAAGTCTACTAATGATCTCTTGTGCTATAACTGTGAGAAACCAGGTCACTACATATATGATTGTCCAGACCTGAGCACTGATGATCGAGAAGAACGCAAAGCACGAAGGGAAAGAAGATACAACCGTGGTAAGAAGGCAATGATGGCCAATGATGACTCTGATTCTGACTCAGACGAGTTGCCATCATCCTCATCTAGCTACCCGTCTGAACCAGATCACGATGTAGCCTTCATAGTAGATGATGGTCTATGCTGCATGGCTAAAATCGACCAAGAGGTATCATCTGCAACATCTTTTCAATCTTGTGATGAATCAGAATCTGATGAAAGTGATACTGCCAGTAGCAAAGTAGGGAGTAGCCTTCAGCACTCTACTAGTGCAGTTGAAGACGACCTCCTACTTGCCAACAAGGCAATCATTGAAGTCAGTGACGAAAACATCATTTTAAGACAAGAAATCATTGATCTTAAGGAAGCTCAGTCTAAAGTAGATCCTAATATAACAGTCCTAAATGAACGCTTGCAAGAAGAGTTGAGACAACTCAAAGTCAAGTGTGCATTGACAGACAAGTTGTATCAAGACCTACTTAAGACACATGCTACTGAGAAACATGAATGCAATGCTTTAAAAATCAAGTGCAAAAAGCTTGAAGAACGTAATAAGTTCTTAGAAACCGAGGTTGTCACTCTAGACCTTAAACTTACTGACCTGGTTAACTCTTCAAAGGTTAACCTTGAACTGTCAGATAGGTATAGGGCTTCTGCTGACAAGACAGGAATAGGTGCTGAGACATCAAGCTCGTCTACTCTAGTTCCTAAGAACCCTACTATTTTCATCTCAAGCTCTTTGACTAATGATAAAGGAAAAGAACCAATGATATACGATATTGATACTCCATCTAAAGGTACTGTACCAAAACAAGCTCGAGTTAACACTCCAATTACCAAAGGAGGTAAAAAGAATGGTAACAACAAGCCTATTCAACCTAGAACTAATCTTCTAAGGACCACTAATCGTAGACGACCCAACCAGGTCAGATACGAGGATTGGTATCCTGAGGAGACGAGTACTAGTCAAGTACAGACTAGACGACAAGAGTCTAGACCTCCTTTCATAAGGCAGTCTCAACTCTACTCGTCTAGACCTAGACAGGAAGGTCCAAAATATCGTACACAAGCGGTTCTATATCCTCCACCTTTGTCATATGATATCGAAGGAAAAGAAAGACCTAAACATGTCTATAAACCGTATGGACCTAATGCATATAAACCCTACTCTGACTATCATAGACAAGTGCCTGCTCAAGTAAAGATCAAGTCGAAAGGCTATCTCCAAAGAGTAGACCCGAACTCGACTGATAGGCCAGATAAGGACAACAAGGTCTTATTTTGCAACAAATATGGTCGAAAGCTTAGAAGATCAAACTTGTTCAGGACTCCAATGTACATTTGGATTCCATTGAACTCGACTAACCCCCCAGGACCCCAATAAACAAGGAGGGTACCTAAATTATGAAATATCATCTAATGCAGGGTCGACTCGATCTATACAAGAAGGGTGGCTCAATAGGAGAAACTTGGTACATAGACAGTGGTTGTTCGCACCACATGACTGGTACTAAGACACTTCTATCAAGCTACCATGAGCAAGAAGGACCAAAAGTAATATTTGGTGATAGCTCCACTGCTGTTACCAAAGGATTCGGTTACATTCGGAATGGAGACATAGAGATCCAAGATGTCTCATATGTTGAAGGCTTGAAATATAATTTACTCTCTGTTTCACAATTCTGTGATCGTGGATACAAGGTGCAGTTCAAAAGTCGCAAATGTGAAATCATTGACAAGAGGACACACACAGTCCTACTGGTCGGCATAAGACAAGGAAGTGTGTACATAGTGAATTGGAACAGTTGTCCGAGGGACACCTGTCTGCTTACTAAGAATCCTAAAGATCTTGGCTGGCTCTGGCATAGACGCCTCTGTCATCTAAACTTTAAGGTTCTTAATAAGATAGCCAGAGACTACCTTGTGGAAGGTATTCCCAATGAAGTCTACTACAAATCACATGTATGCACGTCCTGTCATAAAGGTAAACAGGTAAAAGGTTCCTTTAAATCTATTCCATCTCTCTCAACAAGTAGAGTTCTCGAACTCCTACATATGGACCTACATGGCCCAATAACTCCTCCAACTTTGAACGGTAGAAGGTACACACTTGTTGTGGTAGATGACTATTCTAAGTTCACTTGGGTAGTCTTCTTACACAAGAAGAGTGATACACAAACACTTTTGCCTGATCTGTTGAAGAAATTACAGGTTGAGAAGAATCAGTCCATTGTCAAGATTCGTAGTGACAAGGGTACTGAATTCATTAACTTCTATATTAAAGAATTTTGTTCTAAGCGTGGCATCCAGCACCTTACTAGTGCAGCAAGGACACCACAACAAAATGGAGTAGCAGAGCAAAGGAACAGAACTCTTAAGGAGGCCTGCAGGACCATGCTGACAGAGTATAATACGCCTCAGAAGTTTTGGGCAGAAGCTATCAATACTGCATGCCACTCACAAAATAGAAGTGCTATCAATAAAGCACTAGGTAAGACACCCTATGAGGTATGGAAAGGTCGAAAACCCAAAGTTTCATATTTCCATATATTTGGTTGTAAGTGTTTTATCCATAAAAATGGGAAAAGCAAGTTGAATGCATTTGAGGCTAAAGCCGACGAGGGGATATTCTTAGGATACTCCTCGACTAGCAAAGCATTTAGAGTATTCAACTACTCAACCCTTTGTGTGGAAGAAACACCACATGTGGTTTTCGATGAATCTCAACAGGACTCGTCTGCCAACAAGATCAGTGAGAAAGTTACTGAGCTAACTATCGAATCTGACAAAGATTCAGAGGTATATGAATCCGTTCAAGCATACAATCTATTCATGAAAGCCCTCGAATCTGATGACAAGGAAAGGGTAAGTGCTCAAGGTAAGTCTACTAGACCAGTAGACATGCCTGCTCTAGTTGACTCATCTACTCCAGGTAAATCTGTTGATGATATAAATAATGTTGACATGCATGATGCTATAACTGATCTAGATGATGATACTATGCTTACTAAGACTAGAAAAACATGGAAATCTGCTCATGATACTGAAAACATCATTGGAGACTCTACTATTGGTGTAAAGACTAGACGACAACTCTTTGAGTCACAAGAACAACCTAGTCCATCTTTGTTTTGCTGGTGTTGTTTCCTCTCATCTATCGAGCCTAAAACCATTAAAGAGGCTTTGGCTGATAGTAATTGGATCATCGCTATGCAAGACGAGTTGAATCAGTTTGTTCGAAATGACGTCTGGGAACTTGTCGATAGACCTAAACATCATAATGTAGTTGGCACTCGATGGATTTTTAAGAATAAGAAAGATGAGAATGATGTAGTTGTTCGTAATAAGGCTAGACTAGTCGCCCAAGGCTATTCACAAGCTGAAGGCATAGATTATGATGAAACATATGCTCCTGTTGCTAGACTAGAAGCCATTCGATTGTTCCTTGCATATGCTGCTTACATGAAATTTACCGTATATCAAATGGATGTTAAAAGTGCATTTCTTAATGGTATTCTTGCGGAAGAAGTATATGTTGAACAACCCCCAGGTTTCGAAGTCAAAGGTAACCAGGTATACAAATTAAAGAAGGCCTTATATGGACTAAAGCAAGCTCCAAGAGCCTGGTACGATACTCTTTCTCAATTTCTATTAGAAAATGGTTTTACTAAGGGCAAGGTCGATAGAACCTTGTTCAGAAGACAAGAAGGGAAAGACATTTTACTCGTCCAAATTTACGTAGATGACATCATTTTTGGTTCACCTAACAAAAAGCTGAGTGAAAGTTTCTCAACACTCATGCAAAGTAAATTTGAGATGTCAATGATGGGTGAAATGAATTACTTTCTTGGACTTCAAGTAAAACAGACCCCAGAAGGGATTTTCATAAATCAAGCAAAGTATACTCGTAATCTACTAGACAAGTATGGTATTAAGACATGTAAATCTTCTGGAGTACCTATGCAACCTACTTACAGGATGGACCCAGACGAGAATGGTAAGTGTGCTGATCAAACTCATTACCGTGGACTTATTGGTTCATTACTGTACTTGACTGCTAGTAGACCTGATATTGCATTTTCTGTTGGTGTATGTGCTCGTTTTCAAGCTAATCCAAAAGAGAGTCATATGGAAACCACTAAAAGGATATTGAAATATTTGAAAGGGACCATCAATCGTGGCATATGGTATCCTTCAAATGATGATTTATCTCTAAGTGGCTACTCTGATTCTGATTTTGGTGGTTGTAGAATAGATAGGAAATCTACATCTGGTTCTTGTCAATTCTTAGGCACAAAACTCATTTCATGGTTTTCGAAAAAGCAGACAAGTGTTGCTACCTCTACTACTGAAGCCGAGTACATGGCTGCTGGTAGTTGTTGTAGTCAATTATTATGGCTTATTCAACAGCTTAGAGATTATAATATTTGTGAATCAAATGTTCCTATTTTTTGTGATAGTAATAGTGCTATTGCCATTACACAAAATCTTGTTCTGCACACACGTTGTAAGCACGTCGATGTGAAACATCATTTCATACGTGATCATGTAGAAAAGAAGGATATTCGCATGGAAAAGATTCACACTGACTTTCAAAGAGCTGATATTTTCACAAAACCATTAGCTGAGGCCCGATTTCGTGAATTATGCATTAGTCTAGGACTAATTGATCTTGATCCTACTAGTATGTAGAAATATACTAACTAGACAGGTACAGTCCTAAGAAGAAAGGAGAAACAGACAAGTTACCACAAAAGAGCAGAGCACTCGTCTACTCACCCAACAGACAGGTATACAAGGTCAGACAAGTTGACCAAACAACCCGATGAGGAAGCTGGTAAAGCTGAGGGTAATACTAAGGGAATAAACATTTAAGGGGCAATCTTTGATTTCTTAAAGATCCTTATGTTGACTCTATAGTTTGGTAACGGTCATCTTGTTTGAACCTTGATCATTGACTTAAATTGATATTTGTCTTATTTATTCTACTCGACTATCTGTCGCACAAGATAAGACAGGTACAAATAATCGATTGATGTTCAACGTAGACAAGCACAGTCGAAGGGGGAACTCGTCTTGTGCACGCCAGTCTACTCGTCTGTTCTGAATAGACTCGAACAGACAAGATAAGTGTACTCATGATTAACATACTCCAAGTGTTTAAACAATTCGAATTAAGGGTATAAATGAAATGTGTAAATGGAAATTTTGAAAAACCTAGAATTGGATTTATACACTCCATTTAATGAGGTGTATATACCCAGTTCGCGCCAAAACTCTACTGTGCTAGGTCAGAGGAATACACTCCTCTATCCTACCAATAGAAGAGGAGGATTTCAAATTTTACAATACTAAATCTCGTAATATTCTCGATTCCGCCAAACTGAATTTCAAAAGCCTTTCATATGTGTCCATTGGATTAAATCTTTCAATCTCAACCATTGATTTCAACATTCAAGGTTTAACAAAACCCATACTACTCGTTCATAACTGATCACAAGTTCTTATCTCTTAAAACTCATAACTTCTCAAGCACTCAAAATCATTCAAAATCTCTTAATTTTCTTAATCATTCTACTATGTCGATTGTTTCGATATTTGATGCTCGTACTAACATGCAAGCTAGGTTTGATCTCGGTAAGTACATCACCGAAGGAAGAGTGCATGTAGAAGGATCGGTGTTTTTCAAAGGGAATCACACTGAAGATAACAAAGAAATTTTGATAAAATGCTTCAGATGCGGTTTGAGACCCTATTTGGAGGCATTTCCTGAGGTTGTGCTAGAGGAAGAAGTGTTAGAGTTTTATGCTACTGCAACTCGACAAGGCGACTCGATTGAAGCCTTTATTGGAAGAAGGCGAGTGGAGATCACTCGTGAATTTCTGACAGAATCACTGAAATTGCCATCCGGATCGATAGATATCGAAAGATATGCAGAAGGCAGAGAGTTGAGGTATTTGAGTATTTTCTGTGGAAAAAAGCTGAAATTGAAAAGCGATGGAAAAGTTCCTGTGGTCAAGAAGAAGGAGCTACTTGACAAATACAAGACTCTTCTTGATATCGCATCAAAAATGTTGCTAGGAGCCACTGGGAGTTTTGACTCTGTGACGCCCCAGAAAGCAAGAATTATGGCTGTGATTTATGATGGAATCACTGAAGGAAACTGGTCTAAACTCTTTTTGGACAGATTGATGTATTACAAGAAGTTTGTGCAAGTTGACACCAGTACAGTGAACTGGGTTGTGTCTGCAAATGTAAGTTTCGGAAACAAGTTGAGCATCATTCTACCCATCTTATTGCCCAATAAGACGAGTTGGAGCAAAGGCAAGCCATTCCATCCTCTAAAGCATTATTTGAAGAAGGATGCTCTGGCTAAGCAAGCTGCTGCTAGATCGGCTGCCACCAGACAAGTCTAGATCAATCCTGATGATGCCATGATTGAAGCTGCCTCGTCTAGTTCTGGAGAAGACGAGTCGGGCAGTGGAGGTTCTGAAGAAGTTGAGGCTGGAACTAGTGGAAGACTAGTTCGGTATGTGGAAGAGGAGGCAATGATTGAGGCTGCAGGAGATTCAGAAGAAACTCACTCAGACAAGGAGCCTGAGAAGGAAGAGGAAGAGTTGCAAGTGTATCGACTGGTGAGAGTCGAGTCGAGTCCTTCGCCAGACAAGTCGACTGAGGAAAAGGTTGGTACTTCTTCTCGAACTTTGTCAATTCCTCTCTCTCTCTCCCCGTTAAAACCAAGGCCAGATCACTCCGATCTCGTGCCAAACCTGTACCCAAAACCTCATCAGTGTCAGCAGTGCATCCACTTCGAGCCAACATAACCCCACACACTACTATATTTGATACAGTTGATACTTCTACAACTGTCGAACCAAACCAAGCCACATTAAAGCCCCAAGAAACCACCATCCATATTCCCTCTACCTCAACAGAAAATGTTGAACCCATCAACCCGTCTATTTCAGAAACCCTACCAGTTGCCACTGCAACAACTGAGACAGGGATCTTACCTGCTCAGACCCCTTCTGAAATAAGATTCGAATCCCTCGTCTATTATCCGATGTGTTTAAGAGAGAAGAGATTGCGTTTGAAGATGTCACACAATCTAAGGAAAATGCTACCATCAATAGAGATCGACACATCTTCAGAAGCTTATGAAAAACTTCTTAGGATATGCACTTGGTATGCATTGAAGTCATCCCCAACAGAAGATCTGTTTGAAGTTATTCAAGGCATGAGAGGTATCTCAAATTTTCAAGATTAGGAAATGGAACAGAAGGAGAATAGTGGAGTCAAGGATCACTCTGAACTGTTTCCACCTCATGCATTGACAGCATTGGTGAAGAAAATGCTGAACATACCTGATGATATTTTATCTTCAGAGGTCAAGTTTGATGTTGGTGTTCAGACTGATCTACCGGAAGAAGAGTTGGGAGCTGTAACTGTTGAAGCTAGCATTCAAACGTCAGATCAGTCAGAAGATGAGTCTGAAAACTCTGATGATGACTCTTTCGACTTTGGAGTTGAAGATGATGAGTTCATGGATGCTGTAATGTTTACAGAAGATGAACTTATTGAGAAAGTTCAAGAAGAGGTTGTTACTGAAGCTCAGTCATCTATTCAAGGTTTCTCTGAAGGATATCTTACAGAGTTAAAGTCGGACTTGAGAGATGCTGTTCACTCAGCTGTTAATGAGTTCTTAAATTCAAAGGTTAAGGACGTGCTAGTTGAGCAAAATCAATCAATTGTTGACTCCTCGAGAGAATTGATTGTTGGAGAGGTCAACAAAATGGACTCAACTTTCCGAGCTGAGTTATATGCGGAAGTTGAACGTTTTCTTCAGAAGCAAGTTGATTTTTCTGAGAAAAGATCTATTTCATTTGCAAGATCGCTAGCTGAAGAATCCAGCAAGATGGAGAGGCTATACCGTGTGAAAATTGAAATAGCTGATGAACAAAGACGAGAAGCACAAGATCAGTTGGTGCGTTCTCAAGCCATTCTTGCTGAGCTGACTAAGCAAAATACTCTACTGCGTCAGACAGCTGTTCATTTCAAAGATGAGTTGGCAATTAACTCAAAGAAGCTGGAGTCTACTGTTGATCGATTAGACAAGATGAGTCGTGATCAGACGCATCAAAGACAGATAGAGCTCGCGGCTGAAGCTATGAAGGAAGCACTGAAAGAAGAAATGACTCGATTCACTAGTCTATTCACTCTTAAGGCAAGTGATGAAGCCAAAAAGGGGGAAGAGACAAGTAGAGTTGAAGAAAAGTCAAGTGCAGAACCGGAAGTTAAGGCTGCTGCGACTGCGATAGAAGAGTTAAGGTTTCCCAAGAGAGGAAGGCTAGTCAAGAAGGCAGATCTTGAACAAGCTGAAGAACAGAAAAGATTGCTGAAAGGAAAAGGTATTGCATCTCATGAAGTTGAAGTTCAGACTAGACAAGTCAAGAGGAAACTTGTTCTAGAAAGAAAGAAAGAAGAACTAGGAGATATTCTAGCTGATATTGGTGATGAAGAGGTTGAAGCTCTTCATAAGAAGCAAAAGCTGGAAGAAGTTCGTTATGCTAACAAGAAATTGTTAGGAAAGCATATCAAAATGTTGCTGAAGTTGAAGACTGATCCAGATCAAGTTGAAGATGCCTACATTGATAATTTCATTGACAATGAACATAAAGATGCATGGTTCAAGGTCAAGATGAAGTGGGAGTTGGATCACTGGATTATTCGCAAGTTTGGAGATCCAGAGAGCAAAGAAGAGTTATACGCGATTTTTTATAAGTTCATGGAAATTCAAGATCGGAATCTATGGAACTTGATCATAAGGATTGCGACTGCGGTAAGTTTTAATATTCTTGTTCCTATTTTTCCTAAGTGGATTACTCCTATGTTAGGTTCTGGAAAAAGGATCGATTACAACCATATTAAGAAGTTTGAAGAAGAGTTGCTGGAGAAGGAGAAGATTGAGACTGAAGAACACATGACTGTTATTCACAAAAGGCTACTAGATGCTTTTGGTGTTCCAAGTTCTTAAGAAGGTATTGTATCAGATTAGTTTTTATTTTTGCTCTGATACTTTGTCTTAGTTTTATTTTGATTAAGTATTTGTAATATCTACTGATCTTGTTTCGAAATGAATGAAAAGATAAGTACTATTTGGTGTTTAAGACAAGATAACTACTTAACTAGTCTATTATTGTGGAAAAGATTCAAGTAGTTTTGGCTTCATCAAAAAGGGGGAAATTGTTGGGATATGAATCCTAGAACAAGTCCTAAATGATGATAAAAGATAAAAGATGAAGTTTTGATAAGCCAAAAGAAGACTTGAATATTTTTCTAAGTGTTGACTGATCTAGTCTAGTTAAGTTGAAGTCGTCTTGTACAGATCAGTAGAAGTTCACAAGACAAGTACTAGTTTTAAAAGACAAGTGTTATTAAAAGATAAGTACGATTTATAAGTACTTCATATTTGTTATTTGTATATGTTAGATTGTTATTGAGCTATGTATAATTGTTGTATTAGAGCTCATGATTTTAAATGTAATAGATAGATTCTTTGTATAAGTTTTTTTAAGTTGACTAAGCTTTGTAACAAGAGCTTAATGTAATGTAATAGTCTTGTTAGGATTAGAGGATAGGACTAGATTAGTTCTACATTGTAATCTGAAGAAAGTCTACTGCACAAGACAAGTAGAAGACACAGTCTACTACTACTGGACAAGACAGGTGCGCAACTCTACAAGACAGGTCAATTTGAAGTTAGTTACAAAAGCGTGTTAAAGATAAAGATTGAAGAATTAGTTAAGGAATAACTAATTAACTGAAGAAACGCGTTAAAGGATAAAAAGAATCAGTTACAAGTTAGTTTTCAAGAAAGGTTGTTACACAACTGAATGTTCTTGGAGTCAGAAGTCTATAAATACCCCAAGGTATTCACTGGTACTACTGATACTACTGAAATATTGTTATTGCAAGCATTATTGAAGATTACCACTACTACAAAAATGAGTTTTAGAGACGCTCAAAAGTGTCACTAAAGGTATCCTTAGTGACGCATTTGCTATAGTGACGCTTTGTTCAAGCGTCACCTGATTTGCCGTTTCTTTATAATGTTAGTGTGACGCTTGAAAGCGTCAACGTAAATGGTCATTGTGACGCTTTTACACGTCATTGTAATATTATTTGGTGATGCCAACCGATGTCACGACACTGTGCTTTAGTGATGCTTTCTACGTCACAAAAAAGTTATAACTAATTTAACCACTTTATTTAGTGATAGTTTTATGCGTCATAGAAACACTATTTGGTGACGCTATCCCTCGTCACGACAATGTTCTTTAAAAACGTTTTATCGCGTCACAAAAAATTATAACTAAATTAACCTCCTCCTTTAGTGACTCTTGCGATATCATCATGCGTAAAATTATCGCCATATTTCTATAAGACGTCAATTTATTCAAAGATGTTTTTTTAAAAAACACATGTAACAGTAATATGAAAATTCAACTTAAAAAACAAGGGAATTTTCATTAATACCAATCATCAAGTAATTCTCCATACATTAAATCGTTATAAAATTCAAATGCATTCATTACACATCTGTAATCCAAGTACATAATGATAACTAACATTAATTACGCATTCTCGAAACAATTTCTCTCTTCTTCTCTATCTTCAAAGATGCCTGAAACAATACCCAAAACCTAAATAAATAATATTTTAAATAACTCATAGCACAATAAAAAAAATACAATGTATGTTGATATAAACCAATCTATGTTAACATTACCCCGCCCTTCATGTATGATATGTGTATATAGAAACGAAGTTGTCAATTATAATTAATGAGGTGTGCAAATGACATGAATAATTGTAAGAAGCCCAATATAAATATGAAATCTTAATAGATACTAAACAAACAATTTTGAAACCTTCATCAAAATCTTCAAATTTCTTTAACTGAAAGGTAACAAGTTATTGCAGTACAAAAGTACTCTCTATAAATTCCTTGAACTTCTACTATAGCTAACACTTAAGAAATAAATAAACTATATATAGCATATATTTTGAAACCAAAATAGATGTTTTACCTTGTACATGAGTTTAGAGACGGGAACATCTTTTTTGTAATGTCGTGAACATTAAAACCTTGGGGCAAGATCCACTAAGCATATATTACAAAAAAAGAGTAAAGTACCTACATGTAACCATGAAGGTCATTCCCGTCCCGAAAAAAAAAAAAACAATGCTAGAATTAGAAAACCAAATAAATTAATCAAACAAAAATAGTTGCTTTTTACAGTGAATGAATATTAAAACTCATAGTCGTCTAACTGATTCAGATCGTGTGAGATACTACAATGAATATAAATATATTGATTAACATCGTATTAAAGTAGGGAGATCTCATAGCATCAAATATTTTCATTCTTCCAACACAATTAACAAAACTTAAAAATCGCAATCATCAATGTGACTTCTATACATAGTTGAAGCCGACAAGTGCACGAAAATATCTAGTTCACTTAATGTTAAGCTCTAACGTATTTATAAACCAATGGCATGCTCAAGTATGTCTATAGAGCCTAAAAGATGGACACTTAATTAAAACATAACAGAATAAAGTGTACAATTATAGAGTAAATTGGACTGACTTTAGTATGTGGTTATGAACTTTTTTCATTCACTTACGAGTAATGCACCTTTTCTGAGTAGTAGAAAATGACTGGAGGCGATCCGAATGAATGGTAACTAGAGAGAGTGATATAAGACTTACGAAACAGTAAGGTCAATAATACATAAATGATCTAAATTGTTTATGCTGCCAAACTTGTTTTTAAATTAGTATTGGTTTGCAAAATACAATTCTTTCAAGAAAAATGAATTGAATTTCCTGTTTTACAAACATAAGAAATAGAGATTTCATTACACTAGCTTATCACAGAATCTTAACAATGATCAAATAACAATATGGATATAGGAATAACTATTTGCATTAGTGAGGATCATAAAAATATCAGCAGGTAGCATCTATTCATATAAATAGGGCATCAGGTCATTTGGATAGTTGAATAAGTATTTAAATATCATCGACGTAAATTAGTTGATGATGGCTACTCATGCTGCAGATGAATGAATATATACCATTTTGGTATACAACCTACAGGTCTCAGTGGAGATATTGGAGCAAAGTCAACTATATACATTATTCAAATTATTGGCATGTGTAAATTTTAGCAAGTTTACTTATCTTTCTCTTATCTCTTCTCTTCAAAAGCCCATACACCCCCTTATGTCTAATTCCATTAATCAAGCCACTCTTAACACCCTACTCGAGAACGATTTTACAAACTTAAGAAACAGAGATTTCATTGCAATAGTTTATCACAATGCCAGAGGATATTAAACATGTTCTCATAAATCTGCAAAATATGTACCTTTGACGGAAAACAACAAATGCTCTCGATCAGATACTGATAAGATTCATGACCACCTGCAACTAGGCCACCTAGTGCAGGAATGACTGAAAATGAATAATAAACATATCTGAGAGAAACATTTTACAATAAGTATCAATAGATACATCAAACTTAGGAATACAAAAACCTAAAAAAAAAAAAAAACAGAACAAAACAAAACAAAACAAGTACTCCCTCCGTCCCACAAAGATAGCTCCATTTGACTTTACACACAGATTAAGAAAAATCAATAAATGTAGTCAATTTTAACTAATATACCTATTTTACCCTTGATATTCCATAAATTTGGTGTAAATTCCAAGACAGTTGAGTCTTAATTGTAATTATGAGGTGGGTTTAATTAAGGGTAAAATTGTCAATAAAGCATTTAATACTTAAGTAAAAGAGGAAATGGAGCTATAATTTGGGACATCCAAAAAAGGAAAACGTAGCTATCTTTGTGGGACGGAGGGAGTATAACTTAAATTATATGTGTTATTCTCGATAGTTCTAAGCTCTCTCACCAATAATGGAGCAGTATAGGCAGCATAATAAAGAATCATCAAATCCAATAATTTTATAGACAATAAAAACGAGAATA
This sequence comes from Galeopsis tetrahit, assembly GCA_963675135.1. Lineage (NCBI taxonomy): Eukaryota > Viridiplantae > Streptophyta > Magnoliopsida > Lamiales > Lamiaceae > Galeopsis > Galeopsis tetrahit. The sequence continues at coordinate 46,878,499 of OY776126.1, read as the reverse complement.
ATAATGGAAGTAACAAATAAAGCAAATTACATACAACTAATCGTATGAATGCTCGTGTCAAGTTACAATTCCCTTGAGTCATCTAATTCTTACTGAAACAAGTAATAGTAAATATGCATACGACAACCGGTCAACTAACTACAACCAAAAGACATATATGCCTATAACAGACAAGCATTTTGTTCCAGAACATATTTATGAGAATGAAAACTGAATCATGATGGCTAAACTTTAGTCATTATTACAACATAAAGTCTGCATCTCCATGAATAACGCCACCACATCTGAAAACTTGTTTTTTTTTTTCTAATTATAAAATTATTTCATTTGATCCGGTTTAGTACAAATCTAAATAAATGCAGTTTACATTTTAACCCTTTTATACATTTACCCACCAATAGAAACCATTTTCCCTAATGAATACTTAATGAATTTTGACTGTTTCCATCTCAAAAAAATCTGGTGTTACTAGTGTTAAGGTGTCCAAATGAACCATGAAACAAGGCAGTAGGACAAACCAAAAGTTTCCTAGATGGTATCCCACAATAGATGTTTTTTTCTATTGATGTTCTAATTTTTTTTCTTCACACACAGTGGCTGCATAATAAACTCAAATAGAATATCTTTCATTTAGTTTTGTCCAAAACAGTGGAAACATGTTATCAGTGCTACATCTGGACAGATTCAAGTTTATACAACAAATCAGTTTTTTTGCTCTAGTTTCTGATTGAGTGTCATTAACGAAACAAAAAGGGACTCAGGAATATACCAGAAACAACTAACTCATAACAACCAAATTCTGGAATTGAAATTTAATAATGCACGAATTTAGATTTCCCAAAACTCTGGAACTAATGTCACAAATGCAGGTTAAGAATAAAAATTCAAAAGCTAACACCCAAAAGTTAAAAATAACAATTTTCAGCAACTGGAATGGTATATCATCCATTGTTAGTAATGATGACATTATAGGATCAAACAGATTTTACCTCTAGTATATCATCCATTGTTAGTTCATCATATTCAATTAGGGGAGCTCGGAGGTTATATCGGACTCTTAAGCTCGTCTCCTCTAAATATACATTCTATTACTTTGGCTGTTCAAAACTTCAGCATATTCAAATAATTGCATAAGGTTGGGGCAAAGAAGATACCTTGTCATCAACATCTTGTGTAGCTTTAATCTTGTCTTAAATTTTGCATTACCTCCAAAATCAAGATCCAATTGACATCTAATAAAATACGAATCACAGAAATAAAATAGAAAAGAAAATAAGAGTCATTCCAACGAAGAAAGTACCAAGAAGGATCTAAATTCCTTAATAAACTCCACCACAGACAACAGTAAATAGAATACATTAATAGTTGTGTATCCATGAAATACACCTGGAAAAAAATACGATCATAAGTATAATGACCATTAATATTTGATTGTTGTCAAGGTGGGTATTAGTTCATCTCTGTACTCCAAAACTTCTAGTATTTAAACACTTACAATGACATATAAGAGATCATATCGCTGCAATGGCGCATACATATACTTTTGACTAAATATGGGAAGCTCATGTCAAATTATATACATAACATAAATTGCAAATTTCTTTTTTGTTTTAGGATTACCTCTTGGGTAAAGCTCATGCCATACATAGTTTTATACTCCCAATCCTCATTATCTGTCTTGTTGGTGCTATAAGTGGTTTTAATATCAGCGCATTCATTAGTCCACTCCACATCATGTAATCTATATGTACTATATATAATTCAAAAAATTTAATAACAATATTCATCTTATAAAACTAGTGATAACAATGGTAGAGAAGTTATGGAGTGCATTATAATTTAAGAGAAAGACCTCCTAAAAAACCCAATCGAGAGCAACAATGAAAGATGTGGGAAACCAAAAGCACTCAGACTCTGAACACATAAATTAAATTTGAAATTCAAGACAGTGTATCTGAATTGCATCTACTCGAACCCAAATTTGAAAAATCCTGCAAGAATTGATCCAATTAGAAGTGATGGCAGAAATTCAAATCACGATTTGCCAATAAGAAATGGACCCAATGTTGTTCTTAAGTTTGCCTCCATAAAAAAACAATGAATCTTCCAACTAAATTTGAAGATCTTAAAAACCATCGCAAGAACCCAGTCGAACATGTTTTATGATGCGTATCATTCAACAATAAAATCTTATAGGCATTGGAATTGGAATCGAGAGGGGTGTAAAATACTAATAAACGAAAGAAAAAATTGCCTCTGAATCAGATTGGATACCAAACAATAACCATTGGGATCAGAAAATCAAGAAATAAAACTTGATTAAGATTAAAGAATACCCAACAATAAACACACATAAATTTTGCGCTAAATAAGAAAGAATACACAAACCTAAAAGATGCTTCATGTTATCTGAAACAGAGTGGAAAGACTTTAGGGCAGGATCACAAGATTGAGAAAATTGATGACTGTAAAATTGCGGCTGAAAATTGGGAATAAAAACAAAGAATAGATTAGGGCTAACTCACTTTCATGACTGAGAGAGGAAAACTAGGGGTTGAGTGAATAGGAGGATGAATTATGAGCAGGAGTTTATGGGCGGGATGAGAGAATGGGGAGAATTGTCGAAAGAAAATTAGAAAAACTTTGGGCGGGTCTAAATTATACTACGAGAGTTAAAAAAAAAAATTGAAAAAACCAACCTGTGGGACTTGAACCCGAGACCTCATAATTAGATAGTTATATCTCAGCCACTTGAGCGTCACCAAATCCAACTACAAAATGTAAGCGTCTTTGTATGTAAAGTGTGGTGACGTTTACTTAAAAGGGTCACAAAGGTAGCGTCACTACATGGGTATTTTTCTAGTAGTGTACTCTCAGAGATTGAAGTTCAGAAAGTTAAGCTACGCAAGACAAGTGAAGATTAAAGAAGGCTACTACTGAACGAAGAGAAGTTTTATTTTCGTTTATTGTTTCAAGTTGCTAGTTACTTGTAAAATAGCTAGTAAGATCGAAGATATATCTGGAGATATATTCGAGAAGATCTAAGTCTTATTTCTTGGGACTTAAAGCTACAAGAACATATTACTCGATTGGAAGAGTTAATAAGAATTTCACAACTGGAGTTGTGAGAGTGGATGTAGACAAGTTGTCGAACCACTATAAATCTCGTGTTTGATTTACTTTACTGTTTTGATTGTTTTAATTGATTAATTGTTTACTCGTTAAACATACACAACTGAACAAGACAAGTTGAGTAAACACTAGAACAGAGTTCTCGAAATAAGTTGAGTATAAACGTTAATTGGGCTCATTGATAATTTCGTATTCCGCACATTGTAATTCTGATATATCGAAAGATTTTAGAAAAGTCTATTCACCCCCCTCTAGACATTTTCTTTAGCTTCCCTCGATATTAACTCAACTTAGGGACCTACAGTGGACCTAGAGTTAGTAATAATTGTTTTTTTTATTACTAATGATAGTTATTTTGGCACTTCTCTTAAGCCAACATTTGCTTATAGTCTCAAGACCTTGGGCAACGTACGAACTGCAGATGTTTTTGACGTCAAATTTCCTGAGGCGTTAATTAATTTTGCTTTCTTTGAAGATGATCCCGTCGTGGTTTTTTTTTTTCATACAGCTAGAGATAAAAAAAAAAACGAGAGTTTATCTCAGGATCTCTTTTACGGTATTCTGTGTGAATCAACGTATCTGAGTTTTGCCACTTTTCCGGGTATTCGTAGAATCAACGGATAGTGTGTTTCTTTTGTGTTCTTATATATCTCTTTATTTTGTGTTCTTTTGTGTTCTTCGTATTTCATATTTTATACGCTTTCACGCTGCATCAGTTGGTAATCAGAGCCATAACGATTCTGTGGGGTTTATCGTTTATCAACGATGAAGCAAAATTACGATACAGAGGAGAAATTTGATTTTCTATGGTCTCAATTGGCCGCCACCGTCGATGGAATTTTCGACACCTACAGCCAACGAGACGAACTTGCCGCACTGGAAACGCCAGCGCCACCACCATCTCCAGTTTTGGCAGCCCTTGTCGCCGCCGCCACAGTGTCGCCCCTCTTTCCAGAAACTCATTCCACCAGTTTCACATCTCTACACAACCAACGGATTAAGTCGACGACTTTCATCGTACATGTTCAGCCCGTGGAAGATGTTAACCAAGTTGGGCCAACTAATATTTTGGGAGAATTTGGTCATGTATTTTATGAGGGAAATAGTGGACCTAGAGTTAGTAATAATTGTTTTTTTATTACTAATGATAGTTATTTTGACACTTCTCTTAAGCCAACATTTGCTTATAGTCTCAAGACCTTGGGCAACGTACGAACTGCAGATGTTTTTTACGTCAAATTTCCTGAGGCGTTAATTAATTTTGCTTTCTTTGAAGATGATCCCGTCGTGGTTTTTTTTTTCATACTGTTAGAGATAAGATTCATGCAGATTCGAGGACGAATCTTTTCGAAGAGGGAGAGAATGATGGAGATAAGATTGTATTTTAATTATTTAGTATTATTTATATTTTATATAGTGTTAGAACTTTGTTTAGGTTTTGATTAATTATTAGTGGGCCGGGCTTTTAGGGCTTACACGCCTAAAACCCTAGTTTACCTATTATAAATACGAGTCTCAAGAACATTGTAAGGGGAGTTGATTGAATAGAAAAATATACCTATTATAAATACGAGTCTCAAGAACATTGTAAGGGGAGTTGATTGAATAGAAAAATATTGGGTTTCGAACCGAGGTCTCTTCTCTCTAAGGCCACATATCATACCCCTCACCACCAGGCCACCATTAATGGCCATTTTATTCAGCCCCGCATGAGGGGTTGAACTCGCGACCTCCTAGTCGTGAAGAGTTTTAGGCGCCCCTTGTGTGCCAGTTTGGCTAGGAGCTTTAGTCATAATATTTTTAATGCAATATATATTTATCTCTTTTAATTTCTGTTTTTATTTTTTAAGTCAATTAATTTAATAAATTACCTACTTATGTGTTAACTCAATTAATTTATATATTAACTCAATACTTAATTAATTTAATAACTTATATTTATGTATTAAATCAATTAATTTATATATTAACTTCCTCGACTATGTTTAATAAATTAATAACTTATACTTATGTATTAAATCAATTAATTTAATAAATTACTTACTTATGTATTAATTCAATTAATTTATATATTAACTCAATACTTAATTAATTTAATAAGTTATACTTATGTATTAAATCAATTAATTTATATATTAACTTCTTGGACTATGTTTAATAAATTAATAACTTATACTTATGTATTAAATAAATTAATAAATTACTTACTTATGTTACAAATTAATCATTCTCATCTTCATGATTCAATATTAATCACACAAAAGCAATATGAATTAAAACCATTAAAATAAATCATTCTCACGTTCACTTCAATTCAAGTACACAACATAAATAAACAAAAAATCCCAAGCAACTTCAATTTAAAATAAACAAAACAACATAACTTAAAATGTATCAATCATCATCATCATTACCACCAGCATCGTCATCATGATCATCACCCCTATCACCCTGAACGTTACCCGATCCCCCCCTGAACTGGCTCATAATTGATGCCATGTGTAGCGCAAACTCTTGACGTAAGCGTTCATCCGTTTGAGTGCCTGATTGCTGCAGTTCTAAGCATAAGAGACGTTCTCTCTCTCTTGATTAGCCATCCGCTCTTCCAAAAGAGCATTGTCGATGTCGGCCTGGCTGAATCGTCCAAATGCCATACCGAAGATGACTCACCAAGACCAGATGTGACACGTCTGTTCTTGCATAGTTGCCCAAGACCTTCACGCGACCTTGAGATCTTCCAACTTTCTTCACGAACAACTCAGACATGTCCAACATGGGTGGGGTCTAGCGGGAACCATCATCTGAAGGATCAGATGACGGCTGGGTGAGATGTGACAATTCCTCTTACACCTGATCCTATACGTGCATATTTAAAATTTGGTTAATATACATGTCAATACAATTAAATATATGTATACACTTACCAGAATATAACCCATATGCCCGTATGTGTACGTTCTGTTATTGTAACGGTGGTCATATTCGACAATCTCCCAATCGTATGCGGGTCGTCCCATCTTCTCCTCATGTATTTTGAAGAAACATACAAATAAAATTAAAATGAACTCAAATTAATTATAATTGAACATGAATACTTACAATCCGTCTGGTAACCTCGACTGCCCTACGAGATCCCCCCTTATGTCTAGAAAAACTGGTACCCGCACTACTACATATTTGGCCTTGGAGAGCTTTTAGAAGAGCTCTCCAAGTGGGAGCTGTCCAAGCTAAATTGCACTTGGAGAGCCCTTAAATGGCTCTCCAAGTGCAATTTAGCTTGGACAGCTCCCACTTGGAGAGCTCTTCTAAAAGCTCTCCAAGGCCAAATATGTAGTAGTGTCGGGCCTCCAGGCTCTGATAGTCGGTTCTTCCGACAATACTCGCTCTTCTTAATTATTTTAGGATCATTCCAGTGGTAAACCAAGTGCTCCCAGACATCGTTGTCCCACCTCGGGTTCTTCTTCTTCTTCAACTCCCACTTAGTCTTGTAGTGGTTCAGCATGTCACTGTATCGAACAGTTGCTCTCTCAAGAAAGAGCATGTACACTAATGCAGTGTCAACAGTGTCTGGGTCCCACGTAACCTCAGTCTGCCAAAAAAAAATTGATTTATTATAACAAAATGTGAATGCAAAGATATGTTACACATCATTAAATTATACCTGTAATGTCTCCCACCACCGTAGAAGCCTAGCTGGGGATACCTTGGCGAATGTGTGTGCGCCAACCTCCATATTCCTGTACATGATATGTCTGACGGTGCTCGAGATTAGATGCGAAGGCATCATCCTGTTACACACAATTAATAAAGAAAATTAATAATTATGTACTTCATTATAATGAAAATTATTAAATATGTTAAACTTACGATCCACGATAGATTGTAAGAACAATACGACTCTCGGGTGTATCTGGCCCCTGTCTCGACAGACGAACGTCCGACTGTGTCCGGTATCGGTGGATACATATGCGACATCTAGGGCATCTGGGGAACCTGTGTGTAGTATGGATAATGGGTCGATCCCTGCATCTGGGCATCTAGCTGATCCAAATCATATCTGGCAAATAGAAACCCGGATGTTGTGGTATAGGTACAGGCGGCGTCTTACCCACTGGTGTACCTCTACCTCTACCTCTACCAGCAGAACCCTGACAACCAGAACCATATCCATGACCCCCATATCCACTCATCTGTAAAAATTAACATTAAAGTGTTGTTAAAATTAACATTTTTGATATAATAACATATATGAACACTAAAACAATTAATAAATTAACATTCTTGATATAATAACATATATGAACACTCAAACCGAGTCATTAATTAACATTACGAACACTAAAACCGAGTCATTAACATTCTTGATATAATAGCATATATATATGAACACTCTAGTCTTCTTCTTCATCTTCATCTTCTTCTTCTTCGTCTTCTTCTTCTTCTTCATCTTCTTCTTGTTCTGGTTCTTCGTCTTCTGCCACGTCCCTCAATGTACCGGTGTTATCAGTTAATATGAAAGGATCATCATCTACTTGCACAATCATTTGATGCTCTATGATTTCCTCTTGGAACGCGGGAACTTCTTCTTCATTATCATTAGTGGATGACAGTTAATATGAAAGGATCTCGGCTTGATTTTGCAGACAATTTTCCAATCAGTACGGGGTCCAGGGTACGTACAATAGTAGACTTAGGTGGTTTGACTTACTAGTAAGAATGGATCGTACCGACCGTATCGTCGCCTTTGATGAATCTCCACAAGCTTGTAGTTAGGATGATTTTTTTTCCCACTGACTAAGTTATCAAACCACTGACACTTGAAAAAAACCACTTTCTTCTCGTGGTACCCCTGGTAGTCCAATTTGACTACTTCCTCGAGATTCCCGTAGAAATCCTCCTCATCTGCATCATAGTTTTTTTCCTTTGACACATACCCCACTATTTGATGTCGCTCTAGATGCACCATAAGCCATAGTGTGAAATTTGTACCCGTTCACGTAATACCTTGAGTACGTTAGAACTTGACCAAACGGACCGGCAGAAAGATCGCAAATAAACCTATTCTCGACGGAATTTATCTTCACTTATATAAGTCGAATTTATGTGAGAATTACTTTGTTGCTATTAAATATATATTTGTACAAAATATGACTTACAATTTCTTCAAACCACGAAGAAAATTCATTTTGTAGCCTAGTGTCCGATGTAGCGGCTGAGAGATTTGGTTCAACAACTTGAAGTTGATGCATGAATAGCCTACATACGAATTTTGATTAATAAGACATCTCAAAACTAACTAAGTATTGGATTTAAATATATATACTATGGCCAGATTCACTTAATGAACATACGGCTGCACCTCATCACAATTCAACAACACGTACGTATGAGCAACTTTTTTCTCCTGGTCCAAAATCCATCTCTTCTTTAGTTATGGAAAATGTATCATCCACATATTGTTGTACATCTCCACTACCACGAGGTAAATTGTGTATCCTAGTCATAACATGATCCTCAAAATAATGAGAACAAAACATTGACGCCTCTCTAGTTAAATATGCATTTGCAATCGAAGCTTCAACACGTGCTTTGTTACCCACACTTAGTTTCAAGGTGCAAAGATACCTATAATTAGAATTTAAGGATCATGAATTAAGATAATAAAACAATTGAATATGTTCATAAAGTTAAAATTCCTTAACATACCTCTCGCATGGATACATCCATCTATATTGTACTGGACCGACAACTTTTGCTTCATATGCAAGGTGCACAGGTAGATGTTTCATGGAGTTGAAGAAGCTGGGTGGAAAGATACGTTCCAACTTGCACAATATTACTGGGATATCTATATCTAACCGAGTCATGTTGTCAACTGTTATGGTCGTAGAAGTTAAGTCCTTAAAAATAGACTAAGCTCGGTGATTTCTTTCCACACATCATTCAGCAGAATATTACGAAAAGAAATCGGTAGTAGTCTCTGCATAAACACGTGACAATCATGACTCTTCATCCCATACAATTTCAACTTCGTCCAGTCAATACATCGAGACATGTTAGACACATAGTCATCGGGAAACTTCAACCCACTTATCCAGTTACAGATAACATCTTTTTCATTCTTATCAAGCGCATAACAAGCCTTGGGATACTTTCCTGTACGTGGACATTTCTTGAGAGAGGGACGACGACAATATTCATTTAACTCATCTCTTGATTTTTATTTGTCCTTTGTTTTCCCCTCCACATTCATCAATGTGTTGAACACGTTATCGAACACATTTTTCTCAATGTGCATCACTTCCAAATTGTGTCGGACCAACAAAGCACTCCAGTACGACAAATCCCAAAAAATGCTTTTTTTCTTCCACCCTCCATCAATTTTTTTTGTGGGCCTCAGCACCTTCTTCTGTAACTTTTCTAAGTCCCAAATGATCAATATCGAATGCAGTCTTGTTCTTTCACCATGTATGATTTGGTGGTAAGAACTTTCGGTGGTTGTCGAACCACGATTGCTTTCGACTGAGCCTCAAAGAGAATGCATCAGTGTACTTCTCACAATATGGACAAGCAAGCCTTCCGGCTGTACTCCAACCAGACAACATTGAGTACGCTGGAAAGTCGCTAATGGTCCAAATCAGTGCAGCTCTCATCAAAAAGTTTTACTTTTTAGAGACGTCGTACGCTTGCACCCCATTTTCCCATAAAAGTCTCAAATCAGCTATCAGAGGTTGTAAAAACACATCAAGCTTGTCCTTCGAACTTTTTGGCTTGGGCACAAGAATAGTAAGGAACATGAACTGATCCTTCATGCACAACCATGGGGGTAAATTGTACGAAGTATCACCGGCCATGACGAATATTGTTTTCCCGTCATTCCAAATGGTTGAAAACCGTCTATGCTCAAGCCCAACCTAACATTCCGAATTTCAGATGCAAAATCAGGGTACGAACAATCCAAATGTTTCCAAGCCAACGAGTCTGTAGGGTAACGCATAACACCATAATCGTTAGAAGCGCACGAGGCATGCGATGTCATCTCTTTCGCAGTGGCCTTGGTCATATACAACCTTTGCAAGAGAGGAATTATCGGAAAGTAGGACATCTCTTTAAGTGGACTTTTTTTTTTCAATCGACCATCCGCATCATCCCTACTCGACTTATATCGTGGTCCACCACAAACCCTACAAAACTCTAGTTCGCTGTCTGCACCCCAAAATAACATGCAGTGTTGGGTCCCTGAGGTGGGGTATCAGACGAGTCTTGTGTGAAATAAAATTAACTCTCTAACAGATGACATCGTCAACTGACTAAATATTGGTCTAGAACTAATCGGCATGTTGATTAGATCAACTGATAGAAAAGCGTGTGCAGAATTTGTAGTGTGCTCGTTTTAGAAAGATTATACTTTTCTAAATACTCATAGAAATTTAAAAACTTTTATTTCATGCGTGAACACATTTTAGACATTAGAAGACTTGGTGTCTTCTGATTATGAACTTTCGAATAACAAAAAAGATGAGTAAATCAGTTGACTTGGTGTCAACTGATATAAGAAATTTTCCTTTAAATGTATGCTATGTAAATATGCATGTTAAAACAGTAAAGAACACAAGTATTTATAGTGGTTCAAATCTCAATATCCTACATCCACTCTCACATCTCATTATGTTATATTGGCCTCCTTGAACACTTTAACGTTCCAAGAGGAGGACGGTTAATCAAGATCCTCAACTACTTTCTGAGGATATAGATCTACTTGTTGGTGAGGTAACAAGTAACCTTTACAATGGTCTTCTTCTTGATTGTACCTAGTGTGTATACCTCGGCCTATCTTCTAAATAGGTGTATAGATGGGAGGACTCAAGAATGACTAAGTATGCGAAATTCCCTTACAATCTGAGTTAGCCTAAAGCTATGATTGGGAATTTCTCTTCTAAGCTTGGGATGTGTATAAGAGTATGCAAGCTTAGATATCATGAGTTCACTCACTGTGGTGTGGGTATGGATGCTTGCTTGATGTCTTCTATTGTGGTGTTCTTGAGCTCTTCTGATTTTCTGGACTTAGAACATTTGCTCAGCCTCTAACCATCACCCTCACTCATACATTAGATATGAATTGAACTCGGTATTTATAGTGTGATTTGCTTGAATGTTACCGTTGGAAAGTAACAAGCAAATCCCACTATTTCCGGAAAACAGTATTTTGCTTGATATTCTAAATATTACATTTCCATGTAATATTTAGAGTATCTTTGACTTTACAGATTCTGCAGCCTTTGTGTCAGATTCGTACTTTTGTTGTCGCGCTTCCATTGGTCCACATCAGCTTGTATGGTTGCTGTCTAACGGATAATCAGCGGATATACCACAGCTTATTTTCCAAATCAGCTGATATATCACAGCTGATTTTCCACAGCTGATTTCTGCAGTCTTTCCACTGTTGTAGACCACAACTGATTTTCCACAGCAGATTGTACTCTACTGTCTTTACTCAGCTTATCTTCTGGACTTCTTCTCTACTGATCTTGACACTTAACTTCTCTGATTGTTTCGTCAGCTGTGTAGACTTGTCTGGTTAGTCAAGCAGACTAAGTCTCGGTTGTGTTTGGCTTTACTCAGCTTATCTTCTTTGGTGTCTTTACTCAGCTGCTGTTTTACTCAGCTGCTGTCTTTTACTCAGCTGTTGTTTTACTCAGCTGCTGTCTTTTACTCAGCAGATTTTGTCTTCTGATTTTGATCTTCTATCCTAATCTATTACAAGATGAATAATAAAGTTGTCTATACAATACAACTTATCCTATTACAAGTATATTTGGTTTATCAATACAAAACATAAGGATATAGAATATCCCAACATGTAGTTTTGTGTATAACAATCAATCCTTTCTACCGGAAGACCCATCCCACTCATCAAATGTTTGGTGTCGTTAAATTTCTTGGGAACCTTAATTCTGAAGGACAAATCTCACGAATCAACTCAACGACTTGATTCAGACAATCTGGAATTGAACGACAACTGTGCATGAGATTCGCAAATAGGATACAAGTCTTGGTCCGCTGCACAAAGCATGTCGTAGAACTGTGACGCATTCTCGTAAGGGGGTTCTTCATTATGTGCCTTCTCTTCCGCGTTGATTCCAAAATCAATATTTGGGTCACCCATTAATTCTTCTACCATAGTGTGGTACGAACTAGATCCCACTGGGTCAACTTCGTTTGAAGTTGACGCAAATTCACTAATGTTTTGAAATGGACGTGGACCCCAACTCTCTTCATCGTGATAAATCCAATTATAATAATTTCGTGCAAACCCGTTTCGATATAAATGAGATTTCACTTCATTGGGATCTCTATAAGTCTCATTTCGACATCTAGCTTTCGAGCAAGGACACATAATTTTTCCTTCCCAAATCGAATTCGGATTACTAGTGGCAGCTTCAATAAATTCATTTACTCCACAAATATATTCGATGTTCATAATCCCATGTATCAATCTTGGACCATACATCCAACTACGACTTGAATAATTCATGTCAATCACCTCGATCTGTTTCATATTGATTGTTAATATTTAAACATTGATTAATTAATTTTCTAAGTTTAAATAACATATACATATATTTAAAAAAAAATCGGCTGAGTTTCGCCTAAATCTATCGTATTCCCAAATATTAAAATTCCTAGTGCATCCATTTCCAACTCGAGTAAAATTACTCAAGTCGGAACGCACAATCTACAATACACAAACAACTCATCCCGTCCTCCAACTCTAACAATTAATTTCGCTTAAATTCTAACAACTACATACGTACAACACATGCAACATCATTTAATTACTCATATTCTAACAATTATAACATTAATTAATTCTAACAATATAATTAACACATATATACATGCATAATAATTAACTATTTAATTATAACAATATAATTATAATTAACACATGCATGAATAAAAAATAATGTTGGTCCTGAAAGGAGTATGACACAAGTGTATGGACTCTTGTGTATGCAAATTTTTTTCAGTTTTAAACAAAACAGCCTATCAGCAGAGTTGACAACTTCTCTGAGTATGATAACTTTGTTTTAGATAATCAGTCTACTAAGTACTATGAAGTACTTAGTTGAATAGTTATTTAATTAAGTTATTTGTGCGGAATTATGGTTGGCCCTTTATATTTAAACTCCTTTTAATTCTGAAACTCTTCTTAACACTTAACTGTTTTTAGGGGGCTTGTCCCAACTCAGTTTTGCACAACTAGTGAAGGTTTTCCTTGTAAAGTTCAGTTTGTGTGCAGTGTATGAATGTGTTACTTGTATGAAATTGCTTGAATGTAAATAACACAAGAAGTTTATAGTGGTTCAGAGACTCAAGCTCCTACATCCACTTTCCTTGATTTAACAGGATAATTACTTCACTTGGAATTAGCTTGTTTTATAGTGCCAAGGTGCACTGATCAACCACACTACTCCTTAGTGCCTTGATCCCTAGGAATTTAGAGTCCTAGTACTCTCTCAACTCTTGAACTAAACTGTTCTACACTTGACAGTTCTAGTTCACACTTCTACAACAACTCTTTATCACTTTTCTTGTAAGGTTAAAGGGTTGAGGTTGGTTCCAAATATGGTGAGATATCCTTTACAATGAAGTTTTGTATAAGAATAGGATATCTCTATAAGCTTTGAATGATTTACAATATGTTCAGCTTAGTTGGTAACTGGAAGTGTATGGAAACTCTTAGAATGAAATATTCTTTGAGAGTTCTTAAGGTTTGTAAGGCTTGAATGTTTGTAGTTTCCACACATTGAATGGTCTCCATACTCCAGTATTTATAGAACAAAATGAGGTTATGTCCGTTAGAGAGACAACCTCAAAATGTTTATATATGTCTTCCTTGAACTTTGCAATTGGAAGACAGATTCTTGAAAGTGACATGTCCTTGTTTTGGGAAGTAAACGGCTGGAAGCTTCTTGTCTTGACTTTGATGCACTCTTCCCAATGTCTGACTTGAAGATTCAGTTAATCAAACATGGACATTACTTCTGATCATTGGTTCCTTGATAAGGGTCAACCTTCCTTATCATCAGGATAGATCTGCTTATCACTTTTAGCTGATTTGTCCTATCAGCAGTGTTGGCTAGCTCTTTAGTTGAGTTGGCTCATTTCACTTCACTGATCATTACTTGATGGCTTCTAAGCATCCATGCTTCCATATCAGTGGTCTTGACCCCTTCAGCACAGTTGTCTCTTGACTTAGACTTTTCAGGTTTAGTGTGCTTGGTCAATTCTGGTGGACATCTCCTCTGAACTTGATTGCATATATATCAGCAGACTTGGTCTACTTGATGTGTTCTTCTGATTTAATCATCAGGGAGGTTTTCTAACTTGATCATCAGCACAGTTGGGCTTTTAGTGCATCAACAGTGTTGGGATCAACTTGATTCTGAGCCTTAAGGAACTTGATTCTTGCAATCACTCAAGCTTGTGTTCCCCCTGAACTTATGCATCTAATTCATATATGAGCTGCCTAACATGTCAGCTTCTCAACTAGCCTGATCTATATGTTCCAACATTCCTGAAACATATTCATTCATTTTGACTTATCTATTTGGCATGTCTTAAGGGGTTTTGGTATCTTAATCAAAATCTCATTTTATTCCCAACAATTTCCCCTTTTTTGATGATGCCAAAACCTATACAAAGGTGACTTGACTATACTATTACATGTATCTTCAGTAGAGAAGACTAAGGTCAAATTTCCTGAAAGAAGATGTTAGTACAATCACAGTTTAAGTGCATATAGGTTACGTCAGGCAAGTTGAGACAATTAGATATTATCTCTTGAAGAAAATGGTTGATTTTCATTGATATTGCATGTAAGCATTACAAGGCATGATGATAGTCAAAATCAACCAATCAGAGCATATACTAAGCATAAATTTCAGCAACCATGAGCAAAGGGGACAAGGAAACTTAGCAGTTTCAGAGATCATCTTCAAGAGGTGGCACCATCCCATACTATGCCCAAACTCTTTTCTTAAGATCCATGATCTCCTTGTTTGTTCCCTTGGGTCCAACTTTCAGTTTCTCCATCTTGAGAATGTCAATGAACTCATGGAGAATCCTTTGCTGATCAATGTAGCCTTGAAGCTTTGGAGGCATGTAGATGATGGGACCAGGGGCTTTGAATTCCACTCTTGCTATATCTACAGCAGCAAAGAGTTTCTCATAAAGTTCCCTATGGTTATCATACACGAATTGAGTGAAAATGCACTCAATATCTCCATCCATCCATCTGCCTATGACATAGAAGTAATAAAAAAACTCTCTTTTAGCTTCCTCCCATTCATCATTTAGCTGGATTAGGACCCATTTATCAAGATGGGGATACTTGGTGTCCATCCTGATCAGCAGTTGTGGCTTCAGCTTGGTGTAGGAGGCCCTCTTTCTCCTTAGCTTCTGAAAGTTCTCTCTTCTCAAATCTCTGGCTTTGTTAGCTTCCATCAATGCTTCCATCTTTTCTTGTGCTCTCATCATGGACAGTTTCTGCTGAGTCTCAGGATCTTTTCCAAAGCCTTCTTCAAATAATTTTGAAGGATCACCAGTTAAGACTGGGGTCTTCTTCTTTTCAGGGCTCTTGGCCACTTCTTCTTCAGCAGTCTTGCTCTTCTTTGGAGTGGGCTCTTCATCAATTCTGAACTCAGCAGGCAAATCCAGGCTGTTGGGAAAGTCAGTGAAGGTCTCTTCTCTTCTCTTGCTCTTCTTTGTTTTCTTGACCTTCCCCCTGACTTGGACATCTTCAGCTGACTTGTCCAAGCCTGCTGATTCTCCACCTGGCCTTTGCTGCCATCTATCACTTTCCTCTTGAACTGAGGCCATAGAGTTTTTCATAGCAATGGCTAGTTGCTCTTCTTCATCAAGATCCTCTATGTCCATCACTTTCTTGCCCTTCCCTTCAATTTCAGGCACTTGTACCTTTCCTTTACTGCCTTTTCCAATCTTCAAGGCACCTTTGGCTCTAGCTCTTTCCCTTTCCCCTTTTTTGGCAACATCAAAGCATTGGGGCTTAAGGTCACTCATTGTAGTAGCCAATATGGATTGGGCCTGATTCAGGGATTTGATCTCCTCAAGAAGATAAACATTCTCATCATGAATATTTTGCATCCTATCACTGCTCATGCTAAGGAAAGCAAGAACATGCTTCATTTTCTGCTCAACAACTTCCTCCATTGTTGCCTTAAGGGATGCATCAAGGTTGGCCTTGAGAAGTTCAGTAAGGTTGGCCACTGCAAATTCAGAGATCTTAGCTATCACTTCTTCAGAGAACTTGGCTGATGCTTCCTTCACCATAGTCAATCTCATCTCTTCTGCTCTTTTCTTCTAAAGAGCACTTTTCTTTCCTATGGCCTGCTTCACAACCAACTTGGGAGCCTTGACATTTTTATTATGGTTGTCAAGAAGAAGATTCTGGGCCTTTTTCACTGACTTGGTGAAAGTTTCCATGCTCTTCTTGGCATTCTGAACTTCAGTAGAGATGGTCTGCAACCCAGACTCAACTCCACTGATCCTTGCTTCTATAGTGGGTAACACCACATCCTCTGAGCCAGTGAGCCTCATCTCCACTGAGGAAAGTGTTCTACCTTGTTCATCCAAGGCTTCATATGTTTGTGCATGGACATTTTCAACTTGTTGGGCCAAGGTGTCCAACTTTGCTGAGTGTTCTTCATGTGCAACTTTGGATAGACTTGCATCCACTTGAACAGGGGAATCTGTAAACACATCTTCAGCAAAGATTTGATCAAGTGTTATCCTTGCAGTATCTGCAAAGAAAATTTTGTTAGCATAATCACCCTCACCTCCCTCAATTTCTTTTTCATAAGGCCCTAATTCATCAGCAGCCTTCTCCTCATTTTCAACTATATTATTTTCACCTTTATCATAGATAATCTCACAATCATGAAGAATAGACCTCTTCTCATCACGGGATTCTTGAAGTTCAGATTTAACTTCAAGAATAATCTGTCCTTTCTCACTAACTCCATCCTCTCCCTCTATGGTTGGTACACTCACAATCTTAGTGATTACTACCTCACAATCATCTTCTACTCCCTCTTGTTTTTCAGGACTAATCTCCTTTTCAACTCCTTCACCTAAACCTGCATTCTCTACATCCTCAACAGAATTCATAGAGGGCAGTTGTTGGGAGATCACAGTGATTGGGCATACCATGGCTACTGAGTCATCCTGAATGGTTAAAAGCTGGTCAGTGTCCAACTTTGCTGACACTGATGAGGTTTTAACCAAACTAGCTTCTCCTTTGGAAGTCTCAACATCATTCAGCTTTGCCTCAGGTTCAGTTGAACCATTATAGGCTGATGCATCTTTGACTGTGTTACCACTCTGGGTCAACACCTCTGATGTATTAGAGTCCTTTGTTCTTGCATATGTAAGGTAATGTACCTTAGTCACTTGAGGACCAGGAGGGTTGGGATTTGTGGGATCATCACTATCATCATTAGAACTGCTATCAGGGTGTTTGATCCCTTTTGCAATCCTATCTTTTTCTTCAGCAATTTTGTCTTCCACCAACTTTGCAAAGGCATCCTCATCTATCAGGAATCTTGTCTTCTGAACACTAGCAAAGTGTAGAAGTCTACTCTCCTCAATCTGCCACCAACTTGCACCTTTGTCTTGTATAATTTGGGCAATTTCCATGATGGTTTTGTCTTTGACTTCAACTAGAGCTCTCAAATCTTGGAAATCCCTCTGCAATCTTGGGAATTCAGCAAGGTTGGGGTACAAGTTGTCCACTGTTGCTCTAGCTACTCCTCTGAGCATACCTTTAAAGGTATACTCCTTCTCATCTCCATCAGACTGGGGACTTTGGGTTATAGGAGAGTTGGCAACATTTTCAGGAAGATTGGCTTCAGGGTTGGGTTCAGGGACATTGGGCTCAGCAAGGGGTAATTCAGGTGCTTTTGGGAGCAATGTTCCTAAAGGGAATTTACTTAGGGGAGTGGGTTCTAGTAATGCAGCTTCAAGAAATATTGAGTATTGAAGCATAATTGAATCAAGGGGAGACTCTAGCCTTGATTCATCAACTGCAATATCAGCTAAGATGTCAATTGGACCTCTTTGAGTTGTTCCCTCTGGAGAATATCTTTTGGTGAGATCTAAGGGAGTGATAGGTTGGTTTTCAGGGGTTTTGTGGGTATCAGGGGAGTTGGGCTCTGAATGATGGGTTTCAGGGAGTTTGGATTCAGGAGTTCCAGCTTCAGGGGTGTTGGATTTAGACTTAGTTTTTTACTTGGACCCCGATCTGCTTGCAGCTTTACTTTCTTTGAGTGCCTTTCTCAAAGTTTCCTCCTCCTACAAAATATGCATCTTTTCAGAAGGCTTGGCCCTTCTCTTGCTTGTCCTAGAGCTGCCACTCCCCTTTTCCTCTGGGACAACATCCCTGACCCTTTTCTTAGAAGCAGAATGCTTCTTGCTCTTCTTCACTACCATTGGGAACTTTTCCCTAAGGAACATAGTTCCTCAGAATCTGATGGCAAATTAATTCCTTCTTCAACAACCTTCTCCAACTCTGCTGAAGTGTCAGTTTCCTCTTCTGATAGGAATTGGGTCATCTTCTTTGTCTTTACTGCCCTTGCCTTTCTCCTATGCTTCATCTTGGGCTTTTGCTCAATCACCTCTTCAGCAGGTTTGGCCACCTGCATCTTTCTCTTCTCAGATTTCTTGGAAAGCTTTCTGAACATGATTTTCTGAGTAGAAAGAGGCTTGGAAAATTTTTGCATTTGAGAATAGTGGAAAAATATTTCACTCAAGAGACTTGCCCTTGTGCAATATCTCAATTTTCCCTCCATCACCACCTTCATGTGGACTTTTACTTTGAAATTTGCCTTTTCCTTCATCATCTCTCCCATGATGAAGTCTCTCTAATTGAACTTGATGCCTTTATCACTGACATCAATCACAGCAGCCATTATCCTTATCCTTGGCAAGCTCACTTGCTCAAGGCTACCAGTATTGCTGAGAATACTCTTGGTCACTGTTGTGCCACAAATTTGCACGAATGGATTGGATATCCTTTAGGTCAGATATCCAAATTCCTGAACTCGTACGAATAATCTGAGTATAATGCCTTCTCTGAAATGATCCTCCAAGAACCTGCAAAAGACACGCCGGAGGGGAATCCGGCGCGGACACTCTGACGCTCAAGTCAGTATGTATGATTCGGTATATGATAAGGACTTAAGAGTCCTCTTTTATCAATGAGGTTCTCGAAAGGAATCAGAATGCTCATAGGAGGCGTAGTAAGTTGAATGATGTTAGAGATCGTAAAAATATAAATGTGCCTAAGCTTTCCTATTTATAGAGGAATTCTACCTGAGGGGAAGTTAGGTTTTCCCCTTATCTCAGATCTGCAGCTTTCCCTATCTTTGAACTAGTCCACCTGCCTTTGAGCTCCCAGTCCCTGAAGAGACGCAACCACTTCCTCCTCTAGATTTCAGCCGTTGAGAAGAGGAAGAATAAGTCTTCCTCTATCCAATCTTATCCCGTTTTATATGGAACTTCTCCTAAACTTTCGGCCAACTAATTCCCCTCAGGGCCAAGTCTTCCCCTGAGGTCCTTAGATGGAGTTCCCTCCGGAGGGACACCCAGATGAGATTCTCTATTTTACGGAGTCCTCTTTAAACTCATATCCTCTCCTCAATCCTACCCTCTACACACGTGTCGACTTCTTACGAGGTGACGATTTTAGGCCGTATCAGTCACCCCTTCAAAAAGTGTTAGAAACTTAGGTTTCAGAGTGTTCTTGTGCTGTGTGGAGGAGAGGGGACCTGGAGTTTTGAGCCATTCTTGAGCAATCTCTTGCTCTTGCCAAGCACAATAACTTTATGGATTCCTTCCTTCTGAAGGCAATCCAAAAGCATCTTCTAAGTCCTCCTCTGAGAACTTGACTGTGTGTGAGCTCTCTTCTTATTGACCTTCATCAACATAGGTCAATCTTGTAGAAACTGCTCCTCCAGTTGCTTTACCTTTCCATTTCAGAAATGCAAAGAACTCAGCCATGTACTGCTCAAGGCATGAGCCAGGCTTGTTCTCCATAAATTTATGCAAGTCTGCTCTCCTTAGCCATCTTAGAGTAGGAAGAACTTCAAGTAGTTCACTCTCAAAGGATATTATGGGTTCGAATATGAGGTTATTTTTGTGGCTAAGGTATTCAAACTTAATGTCTAACTTCTCATTTGAGAAGTCAACAAGCTTGTCTTGTCTAATCTTGGGTGTCATTGATGAACTGTAAGAAAGCTTGAAGGTTTTGAAAAATCTAGTTAGGGTTTGAGAATTGTAAGAATGCGTGGGGAAGAATGAAGAGGTTTGGGCTTCTTAAGACTTGAGTATATTCTAAAAGGAATGTTTGTCAATGAGTTGGTGAGTCTTAAGGAAATTCAACAGTTTACAAATAAGGAAATCAAACATTGGATGGCCAGGATTAATTCAGGGGAGGTGGCCAGTTGATGATCCAACGGTTAAAAAATGATTTCAATGTTTGAAAACTGTTTTATTAAAACGTGGGATAAGAAGTTAAGGTTTTTTATGGCTGGGGAGTTATCAAGGTAGATTGTGGGCTTGAAAAGTTTAATGCAAACAAGAATTGAATCTTTGCATTTAATGCTTCGAAAATGACTTTTTGGGTAGGGGACAAATTAAATCTTTGTAAAGGTGATGGCTTGAAGAGGAATGGGACAGCCATCAAAATAGGCTATGATTACCCAAAATAGGTGCTTATCAAACCCTGATTTGTTTTGATAGTTATTTCAGCTTATCTGGCCCCACATGGACAATTGTCCTGACCCAAATCTCCTGAAGTGGGCCCAGACCAATAAATTGATCTGCCTAACTTCTCTGAACAACTTTGGGTCATCTCTCCTGAGATTCAGTAGACTTTGCCCAAGTCTGCTGAAGAACTTTGAGCTCCATTGGGCTTACTTGTCCATCTTTCCTGGATCAAGAAGTCCCAACTCTGCTGAACTTTCCATGAACCTTGCTTCAGCTAGAGGTTTAGTTATAATGTCAGCCTTTTGATGATCTGTGTGGATTTTCACCAACTTGATGTCCTTCTTCTCCACATAATCTCTTATGAAGTGATGTTTGATGTCCACATGCTTGCATCTTGTATGCAGTACTAGATTTTGTGAGATTGCTATAACACTATTGTTGTCACAAAATATTGGCACTTCAGGGGAGTTGACATTGTAGTCTCTAAGTTGTTGTCTCAACCAAAGGATTTGAGCACAAAAACTTCCAGCAGCAACATACTCAGCTTCAGTGGTTGAAGTTGCCACAGTGTTTTGCTTCTTTGAGAACCAAGAGATGAGCTTGCTTCCCAAGAATTGGCATGTTCCAGAAGTGGACTTCCTACCAATTCTGCATCATCCATAGTCTGCATTTGAGTAGCCAGTTAGCTCAATGCAAGGTCAAAAATATCGGTATCGGTGGAAATATCGAGAACTTAAATTTGTGGAAATATCGATAGATATATCGATATCGAATATCGATATCAGTAAATTTTAAAAATTGTGGATATTTAATAACTAACTTTTAATACATAAATTCAACAAAACAATTTAAATATGTTTATATCTATGATAAATGTATATAAAATATAGCATACAATGTTATTTCATATGATATTTTTTTAAATTTATCGACATTTCTCGATTTTTTTCCGATATTTTTCATTATTCTTTCGATATTTTACCGATATTAGTCTCGATATTGTTATTGTATATCGATTTTTATCGATATTTTCGATTTTTTTACAAATATCGTGGAAATATTGTTTCTTGCCAATATCGATATCGGTGACCGCGAAAAATGAATATATCGAGGATATATCGAGGAAATTTCCGGATATTTTCATCCATGGCTCAATGTTGTCATCTGCTGGATACCAAAGGCCTACATTTTTAGTGCCTTTGAGGTATCTCAAGATCCTTTTAGCAGCTTCTAGATGACTCTTCTTAGGATTTGCTTGGAACCTTGCACATACACCTACTGCAAAGGTGATGTCAGTTCATATGAGCAAGTGATGGAACACACAATTTCTAAAATCTATGATCTGCATAGATTGCAAGAAAAGAGACTTTCTACTGAATTGCAAAAGAAAGTTGAGCTGCTTGTGACACCCTTGAAGGAATGGCAGGATGAAGCCAAAAAGGGGGAAGATAAGGTCATGAGAGTGATGGAGCAGACTCAAACTCAACAAGCTCAGTTAGTTGTAAGTCAAGATGAGCTGAAAGCAAGTGTGGATGATCTGAAAGAAGAGATCATTAGTTTAAAGCTGAAAATCAATCTCAGAAAACAACAAAAGACTGTTGAATCTAAAACTCAAGGTGTAGCAACAATGGAGAAAAACATTGCTGAATCTTCTTCTGGAAAGAAAAAGAGAAAACTGATTTTGAGTGATGAAGAAGAGACTGGAAGGGTTACCAGGTCTAAAAGTAAGCTGAAGCATGTAGTTGCTAGTAGTCAGCCAAGTGATGAAAAGATGGCTGAAGCTGTTGAAAAGCACAATTAGTTGTTAGCAAAGAAGAAAGCTGAATTATCTAAAAAGAGGAAAGCTGATGAACAGATTAGAAAGCAAAAATTGAAAGATGCAGAAGCTACAAGGAAAAAGTTTGATAACCGAGTTGCTGCTTTAAAAAGGAAAAAGAAATCTACGTCTGTTGTGGAGTTCTTAATGAGAACTATATAGAGTTTAGTATTGATGATAATTTGGAATATTGGAATGATCTAAAGAAGAAATGGCAGATTGCTAATTTCATTGTGAAGAAATTTGGTGATCATTCAAGCAGAGAGGATGAATATGTTGATTTTGAAGAATTCATGATGAATGTTGCAAGGGGCTTCTGGGAAGATATTTTATTGTTGGCTGCTGGTGCAGATATCCAGATCTTATGTCCGAAAGAACCTGTATGGAATCCTCCAAGATTAGAAAATGGAAAACCTGGTCTGAAAGAAGTTGGAAACATTATTGCTAAGATCATTAAGGATGAAGGTATTATTGATCACATACACATGATGGAAATTAAGAACAGGATGTACTTGGTGTTGGGAATAAAATGATTTTGATTTAGATACCAAAACCCCTGATTGATGATGTTCAGATTAGTTGAGATATGCTCAAGTCTAAGTTTAGACAAGTTGTCCCAGAACACTTGAGTAAGTAGAATGCTTAAGTCAAAAAATCTCAGAAATGTTGTTGAGATTTTAGAGTTCAGGATAGTTGTCCAAAGCTGAATGTTAGGCAGCTTGATATGTATTAAGTTTTCTAGGCCAAAGTTGCTGATCTTGCAAGACAAGGTATAACAGTGGACAACTAAGCTGAAGAGGTCAAGCATGCTAAGGCAATGATCATAAATGCATATGATCAGAACAATTAAAGTGCAAATGATCAAGAGCATTGAATGCCAAAACTCACAGAAGACAAAATCAATGAAGCATTTATTGTCAATCATGCCTGAACCAAGCATTGAAGACTTGAAGCATTGAATGAATGTTGGAATATTCTCAATTGCAGCAGGAATGTTCAGGGAGCTTGTCCCATCTGACCGTTGGTTGAGTGTAGCTTCTGCCACAAATCAACCTTGGGAAATGTGCATATTTGGAAACTGACACAAGTCTTCTCAGCCGCATTTCTCAGAAGTCAACACATTCATTCAAGCAACCATTGAAGAGGCCTTTTACACAGTGGATAAAAGGATGCCAAGCTTCATAGCCGTTTCAATGGTGCTGCAAATAGACAAGTTTGAATTGCTATCCCTCCAACGGTTAGCTGCTCAAATTTGCCTATAAATACAGAAGTGATCAAGGGATTCAGATGGAACTACAAGCTATCAAACTATCATCAAGCTTTCAAAGGAAACCAAGCTGTTCTCTAGAATTCCAAGTTTCCTGAATCACTTCTTTTAGCTAAGCCAATCTTTGTAAACATCCAAAGCTTAGCATTGAGATATCCTAAGCCTTTACATTGTTCTTATTGTAAAGGATATCTCTACTAGTTGGAACCAAACCTCAAACCCTTATCTCATTTAGTGAAGAGAGAGTTTGTTGTAGAAGTGAGGAGTTAAGGACTTTTAGTGTGAAACACAGTCTTAACTCAGAGAGATTGAGCACTAGGACTCAGGTTATCCTAGGGATCAAAACACTAAGAGAGTGTTGTTGATCAGTGCACCTTGGCACTATAAAACAAGCTAATTCCATTGTGAAGGAATTATCATGTTCAATCAGGGAAAGTGGATGTAGGAGCTTGAGTCTCTGAACCACTATAAACTTGTGTGCCTTTTACTTACTGCATTCTTTATTGCACTTACATTCAAACATATTATAAAGAAACATAACTCAGTAAGTGAGAAAATCTGCTTTGGACAAAGTCCCTAATAATCTGTATCTTTTCAGAAATTAACTTGGAGTATTTCTTTAATCAAAGGTCAACCACATTCCGCACTTAGCAGCTCTTTTAGATATTTAGCCAACTGACCACTCAATAGTAATCAGTAGGACAGGTATCTATCAAAGTTCACACTCAGGCCAGTTGTGAGACAACTTGCCTGATAAGACCAGTCTGTCAAAAAGAAAAAGAATTTTGATTACACAAGTGCATTCCCCCCCCCCCCATACACTTGTGTTATACTCCACCAAGGACCAACAAGTGGTATCAGAGCAGGGGTTCACAGACCACTGCTTCTGAGAATCATTGATTTTCAAAATCTCACCTTCTGTGGTCACTGAACTGATTCAAATTTCTGAAAAACCTATCTGTGTTCATTCTATATTATTTCTGTTGAAATGGCTAACAATGCAGTTCCAGGAGATGCTGTCAACACCATCAATGACATGGGTCCAAACCAAGTCAATCATATTTCTCATCACAAGTTGCCAATGTTCTCAATTGAGAATTATGATTTCTGGAAAATCAGGATGAGAGCACATCTTGCTTGCCAGCATGATGAAATGCTCAAAGTCATCACTAGAGGACCATTCACCTTCACCAAGCTCAATCCCAAGGTCACAGATGCTCAAAAAGCAGATCCAAGGGAGTTGTTGCCAAAAGATGAAGATGAGCTGACAGCAGAAGAGAGAAAAAGGCACAATCTGAACTACATTGCCATGAACACCTTGTACCAGACCATTCCAGATGCAGTGATGGGAAGAGTGTATCACTGCACCACAGAAAAGGAGATTTGGGATACCCTTGCACTTATGTGTGAAGGTACCCAAAAGATAAAGGAAAACAAGCTTCAAGTGGCTATCCAAAAGTATGAGCAATTCACTATGGAGCCAAATGAAACTATTGATCATCTTGATGGCAGATTCACTGACATCATGAATGAGATGAATTCTTTGGGCAAGTTCTATGCCAAAAGAAAAGTTGCTTTGAAGATTCTGAGAAGTCTCACATCAAAGTGGGACATATATTCTGTCATGATGCAAAATACCAGCAATCTTGACAACATGCCAATGCAGCAAGTATTCTCTGAACTCAAAGCATATGAGTTTGATCTCAACAGAAAGAAGGTGCATGATGAGCCATCCTCCTCAGGCAAAGGTGTTGCCTTCAAAGCTACTGAAACAGAGAAGAAAAATACTCAAAGATCTTCTCAATCTGTTTCAAAATCAGAAATGAAGGAGGAGCTGGCACTCATGGCAAGAAGATTTGAGAAGCTGAACTCCAGATTTGGTAGATACAAGAAGTTCTACCAAGATAACATAACCAGAAGGAGATTCAGCTCTCCTGATAACAAATCAGAGGACAAAGTCTCTGATGAGAAGAAAGAAGACAGATATGCTGATAAAAAGAAATATAGCAAAGGTGAACCATCATCATCAAGGAGGAAGGAGTCCTCAAGCAAGAAAAATGATGATGAAGATGTGTGTTACAACTGTCAGAAAAAGGGTCACTTTCAGTATGATTGTCCTGACCTAAGTGCCAAAGAAAGAAAAGAAAGGCAAAACAAGAGAGACAAGAGGATGAACAACAGGAAGGCCATGGTAGCTGGAGAGTCAGCAAGTGAAGAAAGTGTCTACTCTTCTGATGATGGACTGTTCTCCAACAGTGACAGTGATGATGACTGCCAAATGGCATTTGAAAATGAAGAGGTATGTTCATCTTCCAATATTTCAATTAACACACATGAATCTAGTGAAATCCAACTCGACTTTGAAAAGTTGTTAGAAGATTTCACCAGAATGCAAGAAGTATGCAATATGGCACTGAGAGAAAATGAGCAGTTGAGGTCTAAAATTAAAATGCTCAATCTTCCTGAATCTGAGGTTGACATTAAATCATCTGAGTTGTATCAGCAGATTGTGAGAGAACATGGAGAAATGTCTCTCAAAATCTCTGAACAACAAAAGCTGATTGATGAACAAACTCTGACTCTAAAGAAAAAGGATTTTGAATTTAGAACTAGTCAAGCTAAATTTAACAATCTCTCAAGTGAATTTGATACTCTGAAATTAAGTGAGGGGAGCTTAAAAATGAAAATGTCTGCCTTGAACAAATCTGCTAAGGCAATAGAGGAAATTCAAGGGTTTCAAAGACCATTTGCTCAAAATGGTGGATTAGGCTATAATCCATTTGAACCCTCACCTGGTCTTAGTATTGCCTCATCCAGCAATTCTAAGATGACTTTTGTAAGATCAGTGGCACAACAAAATGAAATGGAAGTAAATCAACCACTGATCAAGGATAAGGGAAAAGGAATTTTTATACCAACTCAAGTCAACAATGTCCCTAAACCCATACCTAAGGAAAAGGTTAAAGACATTGTTTACAGGAGAAATGAGGGTCAGAAAGGTAGAACCAATGGAAGGCCAACCTATCTGAATCCTTATCAGAGAAGTTGTCCAAAATCTGATCAGAAAAGGCCAACTCAAAAGAGGCAACCTCAACTGAATGGATTAAGGCCAATCCCCTCTGATAGGTATAAAACATTCAGGAAGCCTGAACCTTTCTTGACAAAAGGAAAAGGCCATCCAAACTCCTATCCACAAAGGTCTTTCCAAGCTGCACCTAAGTCTAGTAACTTCAGGAGAAATGTCCCAAGGAAATTCACCAACCCTCCTGAACCTTACAAGGCCAACACTTATACACAGAAGGCACCTAAGGCATTTAAGGGTCAAACTGTGTATGTAGATGTAAATGGAAACCAAGTCAGTCACTTTGAGTCAATTAGAGTAATCAGGCAGATTTGGGTTCCAAAAGGTACAGCTAACCCTCTAGGACCCAACACTCAAAGGGTACCTAAATTTTGACTTTGCAGGGCTGCAAGGACCACAAGAATAAGAGAAGCATCAACAAGAAAACAGCATGGTACTTGGACAGTGGATGTTCAAGGCACATGACTGGAAACAAGGAGCTTCTCTCTGATTTCATAGAAAAAGATGGTCCTTCAGTAACCTTTGGAGACAGCTCTCAAGGGATCACAAGAGGCTATGGTACATTAAACATTGGTAGTGTTAAAATTACTGATGTCTCATATGTCCTAGGCCTAAAATATAACTTGCTGTCCATAAGTCAAATTTGTGATAAAGGATATTGTGTTGAATTTGCACCAAATGAATGTACCATAAAAAACAAATCAACACAACAGGTGCTACTAACAGGGGTGAGAAAGGGAAATGTCTATTTTGCAGATTGGAGCAAAACCCCTAAAGCAGTTTGCCTTGTTGCCAAAAGCACAAATGAGCAAAGCTGGCTATGGCACAAGAGATTGAATCATCTGAATTTCAAAACCATCAACAAGATTGCAAGAAACTCTCTAGTTAAAGGGCTGCCTAATCAAGTGTTCACCAAAGAACATATATGCCAGCCATGTCAGGAAGGAAAGCAGATCAAAGCCTCATTCAAAGGAAAACCTGTCATCTCAACTGAGAGAGTTCTTCAACTACTGCATATGGATTTATTTGGTCCAATTATCCCAGTAAGTTTAAATGGAAGAAAATATGCATTAGTTGTTGTTGATGATTTTTCCAGGTACACTTGGGTAGTATTCTTGTTGAACAAAAAGGAGACCCAAGTCAAGCTACCTGAATTGATGATGAGAGTGAGCAATGAAAAGGGCCTAAGTATTGTCAAGATCAGATCTGACAAAGGCACAGAATTCATAAACTCATACATCAATGAGTACTGCAGCAAGAATGGCATCACTCATGAAACTTCAGCAGCAAGAACACCTCAACAAAATGGGGTTGCTGAAAGAAGAAACAGAACCTTGAAAGAGGCAGCAAGAACTTTGATTGCTGAATCCAAATTGCCTAAAAGGTTCTGGGCTGAAGCCATCAGCACTGCATGTCACACACAAAACAGGTCATTAATCACCAAAGGACAAGGTAAAACTCCATATCAAATATGGAAAGGTAGACTACCCACTGTTGCTTATTTTCACATATTTGGTTGTAAGTGCTTCATCCATAATAATGGGAAAGAGCAATTGAAAGCTTTTGATAGCAAAGCTGATGAAGGAATATTTGTTGGATATTCACAAATCAGTAAGGCTTACAGAGTTTACAATTGCAAAACTCTTATTGTGGAAGAAACACCTCATGTTGTGTTTGATGAATCTATTAATGAGTTCAGGGATAGAAACCTGAATATTGATGAGATAACACAAAGAACAACCAGATTAAGGCTTCAAAGCAAGGAAACAGTGTTTGTAGATGTTGCCCAGCCTGAACTTCATGAAAATAAAAAACTGGACAACCTACCTGATGGCAATCAACCAGAAGACAACCAACCTGAAGGAGAAATTGAACTGACTGACCCCATCCCAGTTCAAAACCAAGTAACAACTACCAATGAAGAAGCAGGCAATGCTGAGGTAGTTAATGAATCCAATATTCAAGGGGGAACCAATGAAAATGTCAACTTATCTGACAATGAGGACAACACCCCTGAATATGATCCTGAGCTTGATCCTTCAATTAACTTCCCTGAATTTAATGAATCTAGTGATCCAACTTCAGATGAGGACAATCCTCCTGAAAGGATCAGGTCTAGAAGGACTTGGTTGCAAGACCACCCATCTAGCCTGATACTTGGTAATCCAAGTGAAGGGATCAAAACTAGAAGATTTCATGGAGAAAGTGCTCTGTTTTGTTGTTTCCTTTCAGAACAGGAACCAAAAGACATTGAGGAAGCACTACAAGATACCAACTGGATCATAGCCATGCAAGAGGAGCTGAACCAGTTTACCAGAAATGAAGTTTGGGAGCTGGTAGATAGGCCAACTCATCAAGATGTCATTGGAACTAAATGGGTGTTCAAAAATAAGAAGAATGAAAATGACATCATTGTGAGAAACAAAGCAAGACTGGTGGCCAAAGGATATTGTCAATCTGAAGGGATTGATTATGATGAGACTTTTGCTCCAGTGGCCAGACTTGAGGCAATCAGACTCTTCTTAACATATGCAGCTCACATGAGATTCAAGGTGTATCAAATGCATGTGAAGAGTGCATTTCTCAATGGGGTGCTCAAAGAAGAAGTATATGTTGAACAGCCCCCAGGATTTGAAGAAGGAGACAAGGTGTACAGATTGAAGAAAGCCCTCTATGGCTTAAAGCAAGCCCCAAGAGCTTGGTATGACACCTTATCACAGTTTCTTCTAGATCATGGTTTTGTCAAAGGCACTGTTGACAGAACCTTGTTCAGAATCTGTGAAGGAGATGATATTTTGTTAGTCCAAATCTATGTGGATGACATTATATTTGGATCTCCAAATGAGAAGTTATGTGAGAAGTTCTCCAAACTCATGCAAAGCAAATTTGAGATGTCCATGATGGGATTGATGAATTTCTTCTTAGGACTTCAAGTCACTCAATCAAAGAAGGGAATATTCATCAATCAGGCCAAGTATACAAGGGACATGATCAAGAAATTTGGATGTGCTACAAGCAAGCCAGTCAGAATTCCTATGAATACTAACTGGAAAATGGATCCTGATGAAAGTGGAGAGTCAACAAACTCCACTAACTACAGGGGAATCATAGGATCCTTGCTATATCTCACTGCAAGCAGGCCTGATATCACATTTGCAGTTGGAGTATGTGCAAGATTTCAAGCTAATCCAAAGAAGAGCCATCTTGATGCTGCCAAGAGAATCCTAAGATATCTCAAGGGATCTGAGAATCTTGGATTATGGTATCCAACTGATGACAACATTGAGCTCACTGGATATTCAGATGCAGACTATGGAGGATGTAGAATTGACAAAAATCCACCTCTGGAACTTGTCAATTCTTGGGCAGCAAGCTTATCTCATGGTTCTCCAAGAAGCAAAATACAGTTGCAACTTCAACAACTGAAGCTGAGTATGTAGCAGCTGGAAGTTGCTGTGCTCAAATACTTTGGCTCAGGCAACAATTGAGAGATTACAAAGTAATCTCAAATGAAGTGCCAATATTCTGTGACAACAATAGTGCAATTGCTATCTCACAGAATCCAGTGCTCCACACCAGATGCAAACATGTGGATATAAAGCATCACTTCATAAGGGATCATGTGGAAAAGAAAGATATCAAGCTTGTCAAAATCCACACTGATAAGCAAAAAGCTGATATCTTGACTAAACCATTGGCTGAAGCAAGGTTCTTGGAACTTTCAGCTGAATTGGGCTTACTTGATCCAGGGAAGATGGAGGAATGAAGGAAGGAAGCAGATAAGAAGGGGGAAGTTCATTAAATTGAACTTCAGCAAAGTTGACCAACCTCACTGAAGCAGTCAGCCAAAAAGGGAAACTCAGCAAAGTTGTCCTTATGATGTTCAGCAATGTTGGTCAGGAGCTTTGTCCAAGTGGGACCCAGTCAGCAATGTTGGGACCCACTCAGGCAAGCTAATCAGGCAGTTTGACCAAGAAAGAAGTCAAAACACATCTCATGATGTTTGTCCGAATTAATTAGATAATTTTTGCTATTTTTAGCATTTATTAGACATTTAAAAGGGTTCTTGATCTAAGAGTAGGCCATTTTAGGATGGCGTGTACTATGAAGATCTTTGCCCCAAAAATGGCAAATCAGCATTAAATGCAAAATCTTAATTAAGATTTCATGAATTCTTGAGCCATCATCAAGGCCATTGATTTGCATTAAAACTCCATCAAACCGCTGAAAGCCCACTACCCCACTATATCCAATTGGTTCTTCAAAATTACCCATTGTTATATTCTATTAACCAACGGTTAATAAATCTCATCCATATATAAACTCCTCAATTTTCACTTTCCTCCTCACGCATTCATATTTTCTCAAACTCTTAAGATTTTCAAAACCTCTCAAACCTGCAACTTCTTTCCAAAAACCTATCCATTTCTCACTATCCATGGCACCCAAAATTAAGAGAGAAGAACTTGTAGATTTCAATGACTCCTCCTTGGACATTGATTTCTCCTATCTCAGCAATCCAAACTCACTTTGGTTTGAAAAGCTAGTTGCTTTTGACAGCCCAGACACAGAAGTTCATCAAGTCCTTCAATGGCTAAGGGAGGCAGGACTTGAGAAATTCCTTGGCACCAAGCCTGATTCCTGCCTGAATCCATTCATGGCAGAATTCTTTGCCTATCTCAGATGGAAGGGCAAAAAGGGTGATGTATGCACCAAACTGACATATGCTGAAGAAGATGAAGAAGAAGAAAGCCAGCACACCATCATCTTCACTGCTG
The DNA here is from genome assembly GCA_963675135.1 of Galeopsis tetrahit. Taxonomy (NCBI): domain Eukaryota; kingdom Viridiplantae; phylum Streptophyta; class Magnoliopsida; order Lamiales; family Lamiaceae; genus Galeopsis; species Galeopsis tetrahit. The sequence continues at coordinate 46,846,634 of OY776126.1, read as the reverse complement.
AGGATCTGGATGCTAGCTTTGGGCTACCTTCAGAAGGCCAGAATCCAGAGATGTATAAAGAAGAAGATGATCAGGAGTTCTACTATCCATGGATGATAGAGCCTAAGAAAGTTGTAAGTACTCAGAACAAGAACACTTTGAAGCCAGTGTTTAGGCACTTGTTTGATTGTGTGGTGAAAAGTTTGTTAAGCCACTCTGGGAGTGTTGAACAAATAAGTATGCCTAAATTGAGAGTGATGGCTGCTGTGATTGACTCTGCTGAGAAGAGAGTCAAGTTCAACTGGAAAAATTTCATTCTAGACAAAATGATGAATGAAAAGTTTAAGTTCAAAGAGGTGAAGCACCACAAGGTGGTAGTTGATGGGAGACTCCAATTTTGCACAAGAGCTAGCCTGCTCTTAGAAAGATTTGCACATTACACCCACCTCCAAGCCAAGCCAAAGCCTTTTCCAGCTCAAAAGGTGATGTTTAGGAAGCTATCTTCTAAGACAGAAAAGAGGAAGCAGGATGCAGCTTCCAAGAAAGCAGGTGCTGTTGTTCCCACAACCAGAACTTCTCCAAGGAAGAGAAAAGCTCAACCACCAAAAGCTCAGCCAAAGTTGAAGAAGATGAAGAAGATTCTGAGTGAATCTCCCCCAGAAAGCCAGTCAAGAAGTGGAGGAGCCACTTCTGAAGAGATTGAAAAGGTTGCTGAAGAAGGAGTCAATCCTCTTGAAGAAAGTGAGGAAGTCAGAAAGATTGTCCCCTTGCAACCTGAGTCTGTAACAGAGTTTAGGGACCTTGATAAGCCAACAAGGTCAGAAAGAAGAAGAAGAATCATCAAAACTTCTGAGAAGCAGAAGTTGATGGAAGAGGAGAAGAAAAAGAAGGAATTTTTCAAGGAGATTAGACAAGCAAGTAGGTTTAACTCCAAGTCCAAATCAAAGCCCAATAGCCCTGAAACCAACTCTCCTGATATTCAGTCTCAAAGAATATCTCCATCAAGGCATGAAGAAGAGGAGTGCAAAACTCCTGAAGATGCCCCAATTATTGCAAAGAAAGTTTACTCTCCTGAAGGTGCTCCTGATAGAACAGGAATTGATGTGTTAGCTGATTTAGCTGACATTGAAGATAGGCCATTCTCCCCCCTTGATCCCAGACTTTTGTCTTATACCAAACTTCTTGAAACTGCTCTTCAAGAAGGTGATCAACTTGCTCTCCCACCCATTCCAGCCATTCCAATTACCTCTTCAGGAACATTGCTCTCAAAAGCACTTGAATCCCAACTTGTTTTAAGCTCTAACCCTTCTGAACCCAACCTACCTGAAATCCAGTCAAGCCTACCTGAATCCCAATCCAACCCTCCTGAATCCCAAGCCAACTCCTCTGAAGATGAAAGTGGTGAAGAATACACTTATGAGGGGATGCTAAGGCAGATTGCCAAGGCTAATGTGGATGAACTATATCCAGGGTTGAAGGACTATCCTAGGCTGTAACAACAGTTCTATGATCTCAGAGCTCTTGTTGAGATCAAGGATAGAACTATGGTAGAAATAGCTCAAGCTATTCAGGACAAAGGAGCAAGCTGGTGGCAGGTTGAAGAGAACAGGCTCTTGAACTTTGCAAATGTGAAGAAATCCAGTGTGTTGACCACTGAGGCCTTGTTCTGCACCATTGTTCATGAGAAGGTGCTAGCTGAGAGAGAAAGAATTGCACAGGGACTCAGGCACCCTGATAGTCCATCTGATGATGATTATGATGATGATGATAACACCAATCCCAACCCTCCAGGCCTCAACTCTGCTCAGGTACATTACTTGACTTATCATTCTGAAAAGGACTCTGATCATTCAGAGGAGTTGACCAAAGATGGTGACTCAGTCCAAGATGCATTGGCCAATGATGGTTCTTCTGAACCTGAGGCACAGCTTGACAATGTTGAGACTTCCATGGGAGAAGCTAGTTTGGCTAAAGTCTCATCAATGTCAGGACAGTTGGACATTGACCAGCCTTTAGTCATTCAGGATGACTCAGTGGCCTTGGGATGCCCAAGCACTGTGATCTCCCAACAACTGCCCTCTGTGGTTCCTGTTGAGGATATGGAGGTGTCAGGTTTAGGAAAAGAAGGAGTTGAAAAGGCAAATAGTGATGAAAACTCAGAGGGAGGAGGTGAGGATGATTGTGTAATTACAGGTTCCCTGAGTGCACCAATCATAGAGGGAGATGAAGTAGAAATATTGGGTGCAGCCCAATATGAGAGTCAGGTTATTCTTCAAGTCAAATCTGAACTTGATGAATCCCTTGGTGAAAGGAGGCCTGATTCTCCAGTGAATGTGAGCTTATCTATTGAAAATGAAGAAAAGAAAGAAGTTGAAAATGAGAGTATAGGTGCTGATGGATCAGGCCTATTGGGAGATAAAAAGAATGAGGGTGTTGAGGGAGTTTTTACTAACACTCTTAGTTTTGCAGATTCAGTAGCTATCACCATTGAGCAAATTTTTGCAGATGCCTCTCTTACAGAAATCCCAGTTGATGCTGACATAGACCTAGAAGCAGTCTCAGCAAATGTGTCCACCTTGAACAAGATCTACTTTGAGCAAGCGAATGCAACTGAGGCTACCTTGCAAATTGCATCAAAAACTGCAACATCCATTGAGCAACAGTCAGAGAAGTTGGATACTTTGGTCAGAGAAGTTGAGAAAGCTCATGCTGCAACAGTAGACACCCTTGATGACCAAGGCAAAACTCTTGCCTCTGTGGAGATGAGGCTTACTGGCTCAGAGGAAGTAATCTTGCCAACACTGGATGCAAGGATTTGTGGTGTTGAAACTGGACTGCAAACAGTTTCAACAGAAGTAACAAAGGCAAAGGAAGAGATGGTGAAGTTCACAAAATCTGTGCAGAAAGAGCAGAAGGGCCTTAAAGATTTGTACAAGCATAATGTGAGAGCCTTGAGAAGGACAATCAAAGATGCATTAAGGCAAAGAACTGCTACACAGAGAAAGAAGGCTGAAGAATTGAAAGCTGCAATGGTGAAAGAGGCTGCAGAGAAGTTCACTGTTGACCTTATGGCCAAAGTGTCTGATCAAGTTGTGGCCAATCTCACTGATCAACTTCAGGCCAAACTTGATCAATCACTGAAAGCCACTTTAGATGTCATTGTTGCTCAAAAGATGAAACCTGTTCACACATTCTTGAGCATGGCAGATTACAAAATGCAAAACATTCATGATGAGAATGTTTACCTACTGCAGGAGTTGAAGTCCCTCACTCATGCTCACTCACATCTCTCTGTCACTATAAGTGACTTGAAGCCCCAGTGTTTTGATAATGCCAAAAAGGGGGAAAGAGAGAGAGCTAGGGCAAAGGGAACCTTGGTTATTGGTGAATCCAAAGGAAAGGAGAAGGTCCCTGATGTTGAGGAGGAGGCAGTAGAAGACATTGGGAAAGGCAAAGGCCCAATGAATATTGAGAATTTGACTGAAGAAGAGCAAATTCAAATTGCTGTCAAAGAATCTATGATGTCAGCTATGGAAAGTCAGGCAAGGAGACTTCAAAGGCCTGGTGGTGAGTCTGCAGGACTTGACCCCAAAGAGAAGGTTGCTGAAGTAAGGGGGAAAGTGACAAGAGCTTCTGAAAGAAAGAGGAATGAATTGCAAGCCTTCAATGAATTCCCAACCAGCCTGACTCTGCCATCAGAATTCAGTCTGAAGAATCAACTCCAGTGAGGAAATCCAAGAGGATGAAGAAAGCAGCCAAGTTGCCTGCTATTGAAGAAGAAGAAGTTGAACAAGACAGAGAGCCTGAAGTTGCTGTGCCCAAGCTTGCTGATGATCCTTCTAAGCTGTTTGAAGAAGGATTTGGAAAGGATCCAGAGACACAGGAGAAGCTAACTCTTCTAAGAGCTAAAGAGAGAATGGATCAGTTGGTTGAGGCCAACAAGGCAAGAGATGGAAGGAGGGCAAACTTCAAAGCTCCAAGAAGGAGGGCTTCTTACAGAAAGCTCAAACCACAAATGCTGCAAAGATGGGACACTCAGTACCCTCACCATGATAAGTGGGTTCCAATCTCACTGAATGATGCATGGGAGGAGGCCAAGAGAAGTTTTGTATATGACTTTTATGTCATTGGAAAGTGGCTTGAAGAGAGTGTAGATGAAGTCTTTGTGCAGTTTATGTTTGAGAACCATAGGGACCTCTACCAAAAGCTGTTTGCAGCAGCTGAGATGGCCAGAGTTGAATTCAAGGCCCCTGGTCCTATTCTGTACATGCCTCCTAAGTTCAATGGGAACTTAATTGATGAGGGAAAGATACTGGAAGAATTCATCAACATCATGAGGATGGAGAAGTTGAAGCCTGGCCCTAAAGGAACCAACAAAGAGATCTGGGAACTGAAGAAAAGAGTATGGGCTCAGTATGGCATTGCTCCTCAAGATGATGGAACTCTCTGATGGATAAGTTCACTTCTTTCCTATTTGCTGTTATGATTTTTATGTCTGTTGTTATTTTACAGTTCTAGACTAGTGAGTCCTTTTTAATTTTCAGCAGTGTAATGCTCTATGATTAATATAAAAGGATCACTATGTTTCTATAAAGAGATAACAAATCATTATCTCAACTAACCTATCATGACATATCTTACTTGATTTATTGTGCTAACAGTTTCTTTCAGGCAAGTTGACCAGTTAACTCTTCCTGAAGGTAAAGTATAGTATAAGTCAAGTTCCCTTTGTAATAGGTTTTGGCATCATCAAAAAGGGGGAAATTGTTGGGAATAAAATGATTTTGATTTAGATACCAAAACCCCTGATTGATGATGTTCAGATTAGTTGAGATATGCTCAAGTCTAAGTTCAGACAAGTTGTCCCAGAACACTTGAGTAAGTAGAATGCTTAAGTCAAAAAATCTCAGAAATGTTGTTGAGATTTTAGAGTTCAGGATAGTTGTCCAAAGCTGAATGTTAGGCAGCTTGATATGTATTAAGTTTTCTAGGCCAAAGTTGCTGATCTTGCAAGACAAGGTATAACAGTGGACAACTAAGCTGAAGAGGTCAAGCATGCTAAGGCAATGATCATAAATGCATATGATCAGAACAATTAAAGTGCAAATGATCAAGAGCATTGAATGCCAAAACTCACAGAAGACAAAATCAATGAAGCATTTATTGCCAATCATGCCTGAACCAAGCATTGAAGACTTGAAGCATTAAAGAGTGAAGCATTGAATGAATGTTGGAATATTCTCAATTGCAGCAGGAATGTTCAGGGAGCTTGTCCCATCTGACCGTTGGTTGAGTGTAGCTTCTGCCACAAATCAACCTTGGGAAATGTGCATATTTGGAAACTGACACAAGTCTTCTCAGCCGCATTTCTCAGAAGTCAACACATTCATTCAAGCAACCATTGAAGAGGCCTTTTACACAGTGGATAAAAGGATGCCAAGCTTCATAGCCGTTTCAATGGTGCTGCAAATAGACAAGTTTGAATTGCTATCCCTCCAACGGTTAGCTGCTCAAATTTGCCTATAAATACAGAAGTGATCAAGGGATTCAGATGGAACTACAAGCTATCAAACTATCATCAAGCTTTCAAATGAAACCAAGCTGTTCTCTAGAATTCCAAGTTTCCTGAATCACTTCTTTTAGCTAAGCCAATCTTTGTAAACATCCAAAGCTTAGCATTGAGATATCCTAAGCCTTTACACTGTTCTTATTGTAAAGGATATCTCTACTAGTTGGAACCAAACCTCAAACCCTTATCTCATTTAGTGAAGAGAGAGTTTGTTGTAGAAGTGAGGAGTTAAGGACTGTTAGTGTGAAACACAGTCTTAACTCAGAGAGATTGAGCACTAGGACTCAGGTTATCCTAGGGATCAAAACACTAAGAGAGTGTTGTTGATCAGTGCACCTTGGCACTATAAAACAAGCTAATTCCATTGTGAAGGAATTATCTTGTTCAATCAGGGAAAGTGGATGTAGGAGCTTGAGTCTCTGAACCACTATAAACTTGTGTGCCTTTTACTTACTGCATTCTTTATTGCACTTACATTCAAACATATTTTAAAGAAACATAACTCAGTAAGTGAGAAAATCTGCTTTGGACAAAGTCCCTGATAATCTGTATCTTTTCAGAAATTAACTTGGAGTATTTCTTTAATCAAAGGCCAACCACATTCCGCACTTAGCAGCTCTTTTAGATATTTAGCCAACTGATCACTCAATAGTAATCAGTAGGACAGGTATCTATCAAAGTTCACACTCAGGCCAGTTGTGAGACAACTTGCCTGATAAGACCAGTTTGTCAAAAAGAAAAAGAATTTTGATTACACAAGTGCATTCCCCCCCCCCCCCATACACTTGTGTTATACTCCACCAAGGACCAACACTTGGCATTCAGAATTCCTAATGAAGATTGAAGATGAAGGACTATGCTGAAGAGATAACATTTCTTAACCTTATCTTTATTTTCTTTATTTGATATTTTTGTGATTATGTGAAGTATGTGTAATATCTGATCTTATGTGAATCCTAATCTGATGTTTGAATTGATGAATTGTTATGATTAACTATATATCTTAACTACTGATCTGATAATATTTAAGTAGTTTTGGCTTCATCAAAAAAGGGGAAATTGTTGGGACATGAATCCTTGAAACAATGTTCTAGTTGATGATTGTATGTTTTGATGGCCAAAAACAACTTGAAGTTAATGATATATGTGATTATATGTTGATATAATTGTGTTATATGAAATCTGAGTTACTGAACTTATATATGTTTACTGATCATATATATGTTTACTGATCTTATGTATACTGATCTTAGTGTGGTTACTGATCTGTATAAGAACTGTTAGGAACTAAGCTGATGTTTTGTATTGTATAGACAGCTTATAGTATAAGGCTTAGATATACTCTTCTGTATATAGTTTAGTTGATGTATAGATAGGTTTTATAGTTGTAAAGTTGTATTCTATTGTATTCAGCATTGTAAAAGTTCAGAACAGTAGTTTAGAACACTAGATTAGAAGAAGATCAGAAGATTAATGAAGACTCAGAAGACTGCTTTAGAATAAGAAGACTTTGAAGAGTTGAAGAGAAGCTTAGAAGCATTCTGGAGAAGTGCAGAACAGTTTTGGAGAACTGTGCTTACTTACTAAGAACAGTAAAACTAAGAAGAGTAGTTTACTGTGCTGAGTTAGTATGATTAAAGGAATAAGTTTGGAAAACTTATTAAGGCGTAACTGAGTTTTATTGAAGATATGCTGACTTGGAATTAGTTGAAGGAAGTTACAAAGTCGGTTACAAAAAGAAGTTACAACAAAAACAGTTTTAGAGTTAGTTGAGAGTTAGTTCGCAAACTGCTAACTGTCATACTAATGTCTATAAATACTGTGTGATCTCATACTGATAAGACTATTGAACATTTACTGATCCTAAAGCATTCAAGAGCAAGTCTACAAAGCATTTGAAGAACTCACAGAGTCAAAGAGATCAAGAAATCTGAGAACTCAAGGTGTAGCAACAATGGAGAAAAACATTGCTGAATCTTCTTCTGGAAAGAAAAAGAGAAAACTGATTTTGAGTGATGAAGAAGAGGCTGAAGAGACTGGAAGGGTTACCAGGTCTAAAAGTAAGCTGAAGCATGTAGTTGCTAGTAGTCAGCCAAGTGATGAAAAGATGGCTGAAGCTGTTGAAAAGCACAATGAGTTGTTAGCAAAGAAGAAAGTTGAATTATCTGAAAAGAGGAAAGCTGATGAACAGATTAGAAAGCAAAAATTGAAAGATGCAGAAGCTGCAAGGAAAAAGTTTGATAACCGAGTTGCTGCTTTAAAAAGGAAAAATAAATCTAAGTCTGTTGGTGGAGTTCTTAATGAGAACTACATAGAGTTTATTGTTGATGATAATTTGGAATATTGGAATGATCTTAAGAAGAAATGGCAGATTGCTAATTTCATTGTGAAGAAATTCGGTGATCATTCAAGCAAAGAGGATGAATATGCTGATTTTGAAGAATTCATGATGAATGTTGCAAGGGGCTTCTGGGAAGATATTTTATTGTTGGTTGTTGGTGCAGATATCCAGATCTTATGTCCGGAAGAACCTGTATGGAATCCTCCAAGATTAGAAAATGGAAAACCTGATCTGAAAGAAGTTGGAAACATTATTGCTAAGATCATTAAGGATGAAGGTATTACTGATCACATACACATGATGGAAATTAAGAACAGGATGTACTTGGCATTCAGAATTCCTAATGAAGATTGAAGATGAAGGACTATGCTGAAGAGATAACATTTCTTAACCTTATCTTTATTTTCTTTATTTGATATTTTTGTGATTATGTGAAGTATGTGTAATATCTGATCGGCTAAAGCCTCAGTAGAGCAAACAGTTCGATTTATTGAAACTGTGGTGCGAGACAGCTCTGAAGATCAAGAGGTTAGTGCTTCTAGACCTAGGAGAATACTTGTTGATTCTACTCCTACTCCTTCGAATTCTGTTCCGATTCAAGTCCAAACCATTGATCGAGAACCTACCTGTTCAGAGGAGTCAGTACACTACTCCCCTATTCGATAGAACACTCCTCCCTCACCCACTCAGAACACTTCATTTCATACCACTCCCCATTCAAGTCCTCAACATAATTCCACTCCTCATTTTTCCCCTGAACCAGTTCATGATCACTCTACTGAGCATGAACACATACCTGCTTCTGAACCAATTGAGATCTCTTCTTCTCCAGAAACTGAGATTATTCAACCGCATTCAGTATTTTTGATGGATTATCCAATATGTGATAAGGAAGAGAGAATTGGATTTAAACTGAGAAATGCTCTTCTTAAAAGTTTTCATGGTTTAGATGACAGCTCTATGGTTTTTGAGCAACTTCTAAGGATAGGCACTTGGGTGTATCTTAGAAGAATTGTCCTGGATGAGTTGTTAATTGTAGCAGAAAGCATGGGTGGTTTATCTGTGTTCCATGACTGGGAACAAGAACAGAGAGAAGCTGCAGGTGTTCAGTCTTTTACAGAGTTAGCCACATTAGATTCTGTTATTCAATTGATTGAAAGGTTAACTGGGTGTAAGTATTCTGTGATTAAGTCTGCTGATGAAAATGTTGATACTGATGTCAACATGGAAGCTGAGGATGTTGGTGTTGAAAATTTTGATAATCAAGCTGATATGGAAGCTGATTATGAAGCTCATACCAATGCAACTGAGGTGTTTGAGAACACAGTTGTAATTGAAGAGACTGAGGTCTTAGAGGAACCATCTTTGGGTGTTAATGAGTTGGAGAGCACACCAATTGAAGTTGCTGAGAATACTGTGCTTGATGATGTTCAAAAGACAGTAAGAACAGTTCCTACTGAGACAGCTCAAGCTGACTCTAACTTTGAATTGTTGAAAAAGCATAATGAAGAGTTACAAAGCAAGCTGGCAGCTACTTTGAAACAATTTCAAGAAGCTACTGAGAAATTAGAGAGATTGACTGCTACCAGTTCATATGAGCAAGTGATGGAACACACAATGTCTAAAATCTATGATCTGCATAGATTGCAAGAAAAGAGACTTTCTACTGAATTGCAAAAGAAAGTTGAGCTGCTTGTGACACCCTTGAAGGAATGGCAGGATGAAGCCAAAAAGGGGGAAGATAAGGTCATGAGAGTGATGGAGTAGACTCAAACTCAACAAGCTCAGTTAGTTGTAAGTCAAGATGAGCTGAAAGCAAGTCTGGATGATCTGAAAGAAGAGATCATTAGTTTAAAGCTGAAAATCAATCTCAGAAAACAACAAAAGACTGTTGAATCTGAAACTCAAGGTGTAGCAACAATGGAGAAAAACATTGCTGAATCTTCTTCTGGAAAGAAAAAGAGAAAACTGATTTTGAGTGATGAAGAAGAGGCTGAAGAGACTGGAATGGTTACCAGGTCTAAAAGTAAGCTGAAGCATGTAGTTGCTAGTAGTCAGCCAAGTGATGAAAAGATGGCTGAAGCTGTTGAAAAGCACAATGAGTTGTTAGCAAAGAAGAAAGCTGAATTATCTGAAAAGAGGAAAGTTGATGAACAGATTAGAAAGCAAAAATTGAAAGATGCAGAAGCTGCAAGGAAAAAGTTTGATAACCGAGTTGCTGCTTTAAAAAGGAAAAATAAATCTAAGTCTGTTGGTGGAGTTCTTAATGAGAACTACATAGAGTTTATTGTTGATGATAATTTGGAATATTGGAATGATCTTAAGAAGAAATGGCAGATTGCTAATTTCATTGTGAAGAAATTCAGTGATCATTCAAGCAAAGAGGATGAATATGCTGATTTTGAAGAATTCATGATGAATGTTGCAAGGGGCTTCTGGGAAGATATTTTATTGTTGGCTGTTGGTGCAGATATCCAGATCTTATGTCCGGAAGAACCTGTATGGAATCCTCCAAAATTAGAAAATGGAAAACCTGATCTGAAAGAAGTTGGAAACATTATTGCTAAGATCATTAAGGATGAAGGTATTACTGATCACATACACATGATGGAAATTAAGAACAGGATGTACTTGGCATTCAGAATTCCTAATGAAGATTGAAGATGAAGGACTATGCTGAAGAGATAACATTTCTTAACCTTATCTTTATTTTCTTTATTTGATATTTTTGTGATTATGTGATGTATGTGTAATATCTGATCGTATGTGAATCCTAATCTGATGTTTGAATTGATGAATTGTTATGATTAACTATATATCTTAACTACTGATCTGATAATATTTAAGTAGTTTTGGCTTCATCAAAAAGGGGGAAATTGTTGGGATATGAATCCTTGAAACAATGTTCTAGTTGATGATTGTATGTTTTGATGGCCAAAAACAACTTGAAGTTAATGATATATGTGATTATATGTTGATATAATTGTGTTATATGAAATCTGAGTTACTCATCTTATATATGTTTACTGGTCTTATGTATACTGATCTTTGTGTGGTTACTGATCTGATATAAGAACTGTTAGGAACTAAGCTGATGTTTTGTATTGTATAGACAGCTTATAGTATAGGGCTTAGATATACTCTTCTGTATATAGTTCAGTTGATGTATAGATAGGTTTTATAGTTGTAAAGTTGTATTCTATTGTATTCAGCATTGTAAAAGTTCAGAACAGTAGTTTAGAACACTAGATTAGAAGAAGATCAGAAGATTAATGAAGACTCAGAAGACTGTTTCAGAATAAGAAGACTTTGAAGATTTGAAGAGAAGCTTAGAAGCATTCTGGAGAAGTGTAGAACAGTTTTGGAGAACTGTGCTTACTGACTAAGAACAGTAAAACTAAGAAGAGTAGTTTACTGTGCTGAGTTAGTATGATTGAAGGAATAAGTTTGGAAAAATTATTAAGGCGTAACTGAGTTTTATTGAAGATATGCTGACTTGGAATTAGTTGAAGGAAGTTACAAAGTCGGTTACAAAAAGAAGTTACAACAAAAATAGTTTTAGAGTTAGTTGAGAGTTAGTTCGCAAACGGCTAACTGTCATACTAATGTCTATAAATACTGTGTGATCTCATACTGATAAGACTACTGAACATTTACTGATCCTAAAGCATTCAAGAGCAAGTCTACAAAGCATTTGAAGAACTCACAGAGTCAAAGAGATCAAGAAATCTGAGAACAGCCACAGATTTGAAGAGAAGAAATCAGAGGCTAATCAAGAGAAGTTTTACTTTTCATTTTAAAGTTTGTATTGTTGTAAACAAGTGTGCTAGTTACTTGTGAAATTACTAGTCGATCGAAGATACACTTGGAAGTGTAATCGAAAAGATCACAGTCTTAATCTTGGGACTTTAAGCCACAAGAAACTCAAGAAGGAAGAGTTAATAAAACATCACAACTGGGATTGTGAGAGTGGATGTAGACTTTTTGGTCGAACCACTATAAAATTCTGTGTTCTTTACTTTTCTGTTTGATATTTGTTTCATATTTGTTTAACCAAGAACAGTAGAATTTACTAAGTAAAGATCTGAATAAAAGTTGAGTATAAAACTGAAACTGGAAGTACTGATCTGATCCAGTAAGAACAGTACTATTCAGAACACTATTCCGCATTAAAACTCTGATATTTTGAAAGATTTTTGAAAGTCTATTCACCCCTCCCCTCTAGACTTTCTTAGCTTACTCAATCTTAACTCAACTTGGGACCAACAAGTACTAGTCCCAAGGTGCACTCTCCTCTTCTTCTCTTCTCTTGATTTCTTACAACCTTCTCTCGTTGCAATACTCTCAATCTACTACGAACATCAAAGTGAAAGTAGGGTTTTGTTCTTGGTTATCAATTTAATGTGATATCCTTTACAATTAAGAACAAATGTAAAGGCTAGGATATCACTAACTAGGCTTTGGATAATAGTGTAAAACTGCCTAGTGGGGACTATGGTTAACACTCAATAAATGCTTAAAAGCTTAATCTCTCTATGATATGAGTATTTGAATACTTTTGAATCCTAAGAAAAACTTGCAATAACTTTAGCTTGTAAGTGTAGCTTGTATGTCCCGTAATCTTGTAATAATTCAAGATGTGGCCTATTTATAGAGAAAGTAAACTATCCGTTGGTGGAGATAGCAAATTTATCTATAAATTTGAACTTTTAAATAGTTCAGGGGCTTGAATGCAATTAGTACATGCATTCACGTCCATTCTGAAAACTTCATTCCAATTCCAGAATTTGTTTTGTGCAGGTGACACACGGCGCATGATCATTAGCCTTAAGGGAATAATTTCTGACACTTCATATATAACGACTTAATCTTGTACTAGGTTGATTCATTTTTACACTTGTCATTCATCCTCCTTGATAATAAGTGAGTAAGGTCCAACTCAGCTGAAAGTCATTTCAGGGAACTTGTCTTCTTTGCAAAGTCTTCTTAACGTCACTTGCAAAAAAATCTATTATAAGTAAAATAAAGCTCCCCAATATGAATGAGCTTTCCTAATCCTAAAAATCTATTATGGCAATTCATCGTACTTGGGGTTTTTCTAGGGTTTTGGTATCTAATCACAATCAAATTTTCTTTTATTAATATAAACCATATCCCAACAAAGAATGTGTTAATAGATTGATATCTAATGTTACATTAACTTAGTATATATTTATAATACATATTTATAATTTTCTTTCAAATTTCTAGATTTTAGTATATATTTTTATTTTTATTTTCGGATTTTTATATTTTTAATTAATTAGGGAAAAATGGCTAGATAGAATTTGAGCATAATTCAAATTTTAATGATGTTTTTATTTAATTTTAAAAAATGTTTTAATGATGTTTTAAAAAAAATATACATTAAAACCAGTATTTTTTTTCAAATTTTATTAAAGTTTTCAGATTTTATTATATTTAAATGATTAAAATTGGAGTTTAAACTTAAAGGACTAAAATAGATTTTAAAAGGGACTAAAATTAATAGCTTGTAAGATATAGGATGTATTTTGTAAAAAACTTAAAGAATTTATTTTGAAATCACTCAAACTTACAAGACTAAAAAAATATACTCCCTCTGTCCCAGGATTGTTTGCACCATTTTGTGGGCACGCAAACTAAGAAAAATGTGTAATGAGTGGAGTGTTGAGGGGTAATTTTGTAACTTTTATGAATAAAGTAAAGTGAATGATTGAATTGAGGGTAAAAATAATGGCATTTTGTGTAAATATGTGGATATTGTGAGGGTGGGGTTTATGAAAAAGTTTCCTTTTTGGGTAGTGCAAACAATTGTGGGACGGACGAATAAGGAAATAGTGCAAACAATTGTGGGACAGAGGGAGTATATATTTCCTCATGAATAAACTATAGTTCATTGCCTTGAAAAGTAAGGCCCAACATTTGTAAATTGATAGTTAGTTAAATTAAGGGTCTCACTATTTACACCTTCATTTCGGAGAGATGCACTCCCCCGATTTATACACTCCCAGAAATTTAGGTCACACCCCCCCTCAAATGCATAAATACCCCTCTCTTCATTACATACATATTACTACTCACACCCCCAATCCTAAATTCATTTTTCATCTTCCCCAACCCACCCCACCTTCACCCACCCCGTCCCCCCTCCCTCCACCCCGTCGCCGGCCAGCCCCGCCTCACCGCCCCCACCTGTGCCTCGCCACGGTCGCGGCCGCCCCCTCTCGTCCGACGCCGACCCCCAGGTTTGCCCCCCTCTCCCGTTTGTAAAAAAAAAAAAAAGCTCGACGGCCGCGCGGCCGCCCCCTCCCCACCCCTCTCCGACGCCGACTCCCCCAGGCTCAAGTCAAATTATACTCTAAATTCAATAAATAGTGGCCCCCACCACCGGCCGCGGCCCTCGCCGCTTTCTATAAAAATTAAATTGTTGCCAGCGGCCGCCCCCTCCCTTTCGCCTGTCGCCGATTTACTGTAATAAAAAAAATATATAGACGCTGCCAGCGGCTGCGCGGCCGCTCCCTCTCTCTACTTTCCCCTCTTCACCAGCGCGGCCCCCTCCCGTGGCCGCCGCCGCCGCTTCCTTTTTTTTTTCACCTATTTTGTCGGCCCACCCCACGCTGCTACAACCGACCTCGCCGCCTCTCCAGGTATGTGCATCAGCCCACCCGCCCACGCCGCTTCCCCTCCCTTTTTTTGCGGCTCGATTTTTTTAGGTTTTCTGCATAGATGTAGAAACTTTTTTTTTATTTCGACACTGTAATGTCGATCACGTACCCTTTCGTGTACAAAATGTTATCGACGAGAGTGCATATAGTCGATATTACAGTGTTGAAATAAAAAAAAAAACTTTAATTTTTTTATCGACGACCATATACATTCTCGTCCATAAATTTTTATCGACGAAAATGTATATGTAAGACCAACAAAGGTCGAAATTTTTTTAAAAAAATCATTAAACTAGTGTCGACCATATACACTTCTGTGAACAAATTGTTGTGGACGTATGTATGAATGTTTGTCACTGGTTTGACGATTTTTAAAAAAAAATTGTTAGTTTTCTAAGTTTTTAAAAGTGTATATGGATGGATGTGGTCGATTTGTTGGTCGATTTGTTGTTGTTGAATTTTTTTTAGTTCTTGGCACCGGAAAAAATGGTGACTTACCGGAAGTTGTGATTTAGGAATATAAGGGGAAAGAAATGACAGAGGGGGTGTGTTTAGTAAAGGGGGTGCATCTAGTATGCTGTATTTTAATGAAGGGTATTTTTGGTTTTTTACACTATTATTTTATTAATAAATTGATAGAGGGGTGCATCTCTTCGAAATGGAGGTGCATATAGTCAAACCCTTTAAATTAAAGGGTCTATCAGAATTCTGTGTTACATTTTATTTTCTAAATGGGCGCGGCTAAATGCACCCGGATTTACTATGAGTACACCCACGGGGAATTTTTTTTGTCCCAAGGATGGTGCGAAAAGACGTTTTTACCCCTCCTGTAGTTTTTTTAAAAAAAATGCCGGATGAGTACACCCATCTATTCCAGTTCACACCCGATTCATCATTTCACATCCGAATCATTCCGGATTCCCACCATCACCACCAAAACATCAAAAATCCTAAAAATTCAAAATTTCAACAACATCTTAATATGTTCGAAAATTTTACCAAAACAAACTCAATATGTTCGGAAAAAAATTCAAAACAACTTAGATTTGTTCGAAAAAAAAAATCGAAAATCTTGTTCGAAAATTTTTCCAAAACAAACTCAAGTTGTTCGAAATTTTTTTCAAAACAAACACAATATGTTCGAAATTGTTTCCAAAACAAACTCAATATGTTCGAAAATAATTCCCGAACTACTAAAAACCCTAAATTTTCCTAAATTTTCAAAACCCTAATTTTTTTAGACTATAAAAATTGTAAAAAAAAAAAAACTTACCTTTGGCGAGCGTGGGTGCCGGCGACATGCGTGAGTGGTGCGATGAAGGGGAGGGGGAGGGGTTGCGGCCGCGAACGGCCGCGAAGGGAAGGGGCTGCGTCCGCAAAGGGGGGAAAGTGCTGCGCAGTGTGTGGGCGGCGTTTTCGCGCGTGTTGGGTGGGGAGACGAGGGCAGCGACGAGAGGAGGCGGCCGCGAGGGAGGGGATGCGGCGCTGCAGAAATGGAGGTGGGTGTCTAGATGTGTGAAGAAGAGGAGAATGAATGAATGAGTTAGGGTTTTAATTCATATAGGGGGTAATTTTGGCATTTCCACGTGGGTGTCCTCATCCATTTTGTGTGTGTCCTCATCATGAGGGTGTCCTCATAGGATCTGTGTGTGCCTTTAGCCGCACCCTTTCTAAATACTGGGCTCCTTGTCATGGGCCTGCAAGATTGATAATGGGGTCTATCAAACATCTGTTTGGGCCAGATAATGACCTAATCGCACACTAATTAAACCTATCAAATGTGGCCTGGATGTAGTACATAGATGATAAAAATTACATACGCCACAATAACAAGTGTTAATTATAAAGATGAAACACAAAGTATCGATATATAAAAAGTGAAATAGATGAGTCGGACTGATGTCGACAAGAATATTTGTATTTTAAGTCATCCATCTCAATATCCTTTCACTTGCTCCTTCAATTGTATATAACCACACCGTTTCACATAACATTCGTATTGATGTAAATTCAACACAACATGGACTTCTTATAGATTTTAATTGGTATTTTCCTCTCGTGTTTTACTTTTAATACTTTTGTGCAATAGGTTCACATGAACCATCATCTTCAAAGTATGTACGGAGTATCACGTTTTAGAATTATAGTTTACGAAGCATATATCATTATTTTAAAATGGTTGATTTATGTTTTTTTTTTTTAAGAAATCACTAAACTGTGACATTTTACATGTACAAACGAGTTTAAAATAAAAAATTTGTGAACCCATTTTGTTTTAAAAAAATATCTTAAAAATAATGTGCAATTCAAGTGAAATATGAAAGTAGAATGTGTGGTAATGGTTGAGTTTAACGGCATAGTCATCTTCCCTTATTATTACTGAATAAAATTTGTTACTCCCACCGTTTCAAATTGTTTGTCTTTTTTTAAGATTAATTAATATGACCCTTAATTTTATTATTATTATATTTTTTTAAAAACGACAAACATTGTGAGATAGGATGTATTAATTATCAAAGAAAAATATTTATTGATAATATTTCGAATAGTGAATTTCAAAATAATCATGAACACCCCTGGTATGTGTTTGTGTGCATTCGTTGAATGTTATACATAATACAGTATTAATTAATTTTATTGTCGTTAACTATTTTGTGGGGTGTGACTTTGGAAATAATGAAATTAGGCCAGTATGCATTTCTATACACTGGATGGGATAGATTAGAGTGAATGAAGATGAACCTTATCTTGATTTGATATCTTTGACGCTAATTACAAATTTTATTTTCGTCATCAAATCAAATGAATCTGATGAATAATTCAAAATTTTCTTATCCAAATCATGATTCTCGGTTTTGCCTTTTCAAGCTTGTTTTCCTTTAAGGTCGGTTTGATCTATCTTATTCTTTTCAGACTTGTAATCAGCCAATTATCATAATTTCCAAAAGTAAAACATTTTTATAGTTCTAAGCTTAGAACCGTAAGTATGGGGAAGAATATAATCATTTAATTTGACTTCACTATTACATAGAAATCATAATGGAGGGTTTGAATTCGGACTCGTCACTAAACCGGCCCGTTTCACGTGAATTTGGACAAGTCATTGCGAATTGGAAATAGGTTGTGGTTTTTATAGGAACTCGAATCGGAACAAAACACTTTTAAATATGACAAATACTTGTGTGTACTAGTTTCATGTAACTTGATCCATTTTTTAAAATGGGTTGGATAATACCCATGAGTTATTGGCTGAATTTTCAGATAAGCCACAACTATTTGTCCCCTTTCTTTATATGAGTTTACCCCCAAATTTTTTTAAATAAAATCACATGTAAAAAATTATATTACTCTTTTATCAATTAAATTAAATTAGAATTCACTAAAATTCTAACTGTACACCCACCACTGAGTCACCAATAAATTACGGCTGAGTACCACTGGGTCACATTATACTATTTTCAAATTTTTGAAAAAACTATAAATATCGGAAAAAAATTACTACTAGAAAAAAAAAATGAATCTTGAAAATCAAATTTTCAAAATTTTATTTTTTTGAAATTGACTAAAATTTCGGAAAAAAAAACTTTCGAAAAAATACAAAAAAAATCGAAAAAAATAATAGGAGTAATTAAATTAGTTTTTTTTTTTTTAATTTTTTTAGAGGACGTTGATAAAAGTATGACAAATTGCTATAATGTATTGATCTGGCTGTGATGAGTTCCTCAATACAATGGTTGCAATTAGACATTTTGTAATTGAATTTCAATTTTTGTTTGTTGAAAACACAATCAATATTGTGAAGAAGATGCTCAATTTGGTGGTGAACTTTACGTTATGATTAAATGCACATTAATATTACTTTTCGTATTTTATGATAATTTATTTAATATTATTAACTTTGTTTTATCAAATCAGGTTCTTCATATGATTGTGGGAGTTAGAGTTTATCATACGTCTCTCCAATGACTAGTATAGTATTAGTTTAAATAGAGTATAATATTAGTTCGTATATTGTATAGTATTAGTTTATATATTGTATAGTTTTACTTTGTTTAGTTTGTTCAAATATATAAAAAAAATTACTCCCTCCGTCCCATAGGAACTTGTACACCTGTGATGACACAAAAATAAAAGATATGTGTAAGAAAAGGTGTAGTGCGTGATGTATTGAAGAGTAGTTTTGTAAAATTTTATGAATAAAGTAAAGTAAAAAGTAGATTGAGTGTGGAAATGTAATGACATATGGATAAATAAGAATATATTTTGAGGGTGAGGGTTATGAAAATATTTCCTTTTATGAGTGTACAAATTGGTATGGGACATTCATTTATAGAAAGTGTGCAAATTCCTATGGACGGAGGGAGTATTATTTATTCTTTTGGTATTAGGCTCAGTAGTATAGTAGTATTAGTTCATATACAATATAATATTAGTTCACATACAATAATGTTTTAGTTTATATAGTACTAGTGTAATACCCGCGTTTTACGCGGGATTGAAATAAATTTAAAGGAGTAATATATTTTTAATTTATTAATTAAAAAATAATCTTTAAAACATATACTCCATATAGATTTTGATTTTTTCTATTCTATTAAAAGATAAAAACTGAAATGTAATTGTAGCAATAAAAATTACATCATATATATATAGTTATATACATGATCATGGCTCAAAAGTAATGATATTTTTGTGTAAAATTGAAAATATTGTAAAAGTGAAATTTATAAAGGACTAGGAGTTGGTGTGAATGTTATTGTGAGACGTTCGAAAAAAAAAAATTATTATGGGACGTCCCGAAAAATAAATGTGAAAATATTATGGTTAATTGCAAAAAAAAAAAAGTACTTTTAGAGTGTTTATCAATTACAACATTTTTTTCTTTACACCACATTTTTTAAGTTTTGCAGTTCAATACATCTGTGTATTTTTTAGCAACAATTAAATTATGATGTGGTTGCCAATGTGTCACACAAATATCACGACTGATGAATATAATATAATATATATATATATTAATTTTAAAATGTTAAAATCATTTTTAAATTAAAAATAATACGGAGTAGTATTTTGCCTAAAAAAATTAAAAGTAATACTAACAAATCGGTTTTAAAATCATAAACCATTTTTTAAAATTATTATCATTTCCCCTTAAAGCTCAAAAGAATAGGATTGTTTCCTTCAAATCATAGTCCACAAAAAATAATTTAAAATTTTGTATATTATTTTTACTTAAATACATTTTTAATAATATATAGTCGTGACATTTACGTGGACATTTATGTAGCGCTTCAGCCGCTTCAACATTCACATCATTTATGTGTTGCAGAAAAATAGGCAGATATATTAAATTGCACAATTTAAAAAGGTGGTGTATCGAATTGCAAAGAAAAAAAAATATGTTGTAATTGATAAATAACCTAAATGTGGTGATTTATTTTGCAATTAATTCAAATTATTATAGGACAGATAGAGTAAAAAATAATACACAAATAAATTTTACTATAAATTTTATAATTATTACTATAAAATAAAATATTGTCTTTAATATTTTCACACAATAATTGATTTATTATAATCAATCAATTTACGAATTTTTGGGTGTATATAAAAATTACATTAAAAAAATAGAAAAATAAATATGAAGGAATATAGTATTTTTAATTAATAACATAATAATAATACCATATTTTTAAAAATATAACCGATCATATGACGACATCCATAATTAAACGTCATTATTAATTAGGGTTGTTCATGAAAGAATACTTAATTAGTGTTATTCATTAAAGTAGAATTATAAATTTAATTTAGTAGATAGAAGATTTAACTGGTTAAAAATAAAAAGATTTAATCGATACATCATTATTTTTTATATTAAGATAATAAAATGACAATCAATTAAATAATTTCTTTATTTAATAATTAGAAATACCATTATATTGTTATATGATTTAAACAAATACGATAATTAATCACATTAATTTAATTTCAAAATCTAACTAAGTTTAATAAAATAAATTTATTCAAATAAGTATCCGAATAAGTTTAAGTTATAGTACTTAATTAGCAAATTTACGGACCTGTGAGTTTTCGATATATATTAATTATGTGCATTGACAATAATATAATTATTTAATTTTTCAAAATTATTTAATTCTGGCACAATGTAAAAAAAAAAAATATATATATATATATATATATATATATAAAAGATTATTGTGAGGTCTATTTGACTCATTATACGTTTGTACTAAAATATATTTAAAAGTAGTAATTATAATTTTGTAAATAATCGAGGAAACTAATACAGATTTTTGTAATATTATGATTTTAAAATTAAGAGTTTCATTTAATATAGTAATTGAAATTTAGTAATTTCTAAAAATAAATGAGTTGACATCAATTTAAATTAATTAAAAAATTTAATTCGAATTTACTAAATATAGGGAACGATTGATGCAATCTTAATTCATGGAAATAAATATCTACACTTAAATTTTAAGGCGTCAATTCCATATATAGAGCAAAATTATACTCCTTTAAACAGAATTTCCGCGCACTAAATAAACAGTGGAATATATTGATCCCTCGAATTAATTGGTCTTTTGAATCGGATATCGAGACATCAACTTTTTATCCATGTACTTAAATAAATATTATAATGTAAAATTATGCAATCTTGATTTATGAAAATAAATAAGAAAATAATTATGTAAAATTATGCAATCTAGTCAAAGAGTGTCAACTAAATTAGTGATTGAAAAGTGTAGTTCATACTCTAACCTACACAACAAAGATTGATGATTCTAATTTATTGAAAGAGAAAATCATTATAGTGTTATTATGTATTATGTAATTGATATAAAACTACAGTCATGAAAAATATACACTACACAACAAAAATTGAAAATAAAAACTATAATAATATACATTTACCTTTTTTTTTTCAAACATACTTAGCTTCTATTTTTTTAGATTAGTTAAAATTATTAATTAATCTTTAGATTTAACATTGATTGAATCAAAATCCATTAATTAATTATTTTTCATGGATATTTCTAAAATTTCATACTTTTTTCAAACATACTTCTATTTTTTTTAATGAATTATTGAATTGATATTCCGGTCAAATAGTTCAATTTATGTTATTTAAGTTTGAAAATAAAAAATTAATAATTAAAAAAAACTAAAAATTCCATTAAAAAATTTAAAAAGCTTATTAAAATATGAGAACTCATTAATAAAATAATTTAAGAAAATTTTAATTATCAAATGATAAGATTTAAAAAAATGTGTTTAAACAATAATTAATTAGAACTCTTATGTATTAATTTGTACAACTAATTAATTACTTAATTTAATAAGACAGTTAACTATGATTGCTGAAATAATGTTGTACTAAATCAACTAATAAATTAATTGAGAAAATTAGGTAGCAATTTTAGGATCTCCCTTAAATTTAGCTAAATAATTAATTTTCAAGTATTTCAAACAATTTAAGAGTTTTATATCAATAAATTAATATTGAATGTGCACATTTATTTAATTAAGAGTACATCCATTGAAATCCTCCATTTAATCTAATTTCTTTATTTTAAATATTATAAACAATCTAATCTATCTCCTGATTAAGTATTTTGAAAATCAGTATAACAATTGCATGATTAATGGGATTTGGGATTTAATTGAGTAATTTCATGTAATGTAATTTTTCTATTATCTAAAAATCATGTAATACTTTAAAAAAAAAAAATCATGTAATACATTAGCAAAAAATAATAAGATTTACACATAATTACAAATGTAAAGTTTAAGGAAATGATCTAAAATATAATCAATTGAAAATTGTTATGGATAAAGGATAATTTACAGAATTGAAAATAATGAAATTAATGCCTAAACATATTAATGCATGTAACCATCCTAAAACAATTAGTATGAATGGATGAATGTTTGCAAATGTTCACGGATGTACATTGTTGCAGGTGTTTTCATAACCTTCAAAAATCATTTGAATACGATGAAATTTTGAAAACTTTTATATGAATTCGGGTGAATTTGAATTTGATTAAATCTTGAAAACCTTCATAAATCTTTGAACGAATCTGATGAAATCTTGAAAACCTTCATCAAAACTTTGACAAACAAAACTAAAAATCATTAACTAAACTGCACATTTATCCAAAAATACAAACATACATAAATCAAACTACATTAGAAAAAAAAAGTTTAAAGAAACCCTAAAAAAATTCTATAAACATTGAGTGGTTGACATGAAACTAAAGGATTGGGGTTTATATAGAAGTAAAAACTAAGGATTAAGGGTTGAGACTAAAATTTAAATGAATGGTTGAGATTAGAAGATATATAAGATTAAAATGAGTGAGAATTGAGAGAATTTGAAATTGAGAAATTTGGTGAAGAGAGAGATTATATAGAATAATGAGAATGTGACATGTGTCACCTCATAAGTTTGTAAATATATAATATAAAGATATTATTCACAAAAACGTATATGCAATATTGCATACATGCATTTCAGTCATTCACACACACATTCTTTATAAATACACCCACAAGCTTAATTCACACACATTTTTTATAAATACACCTACAAGCTTAATTCACACACACATTTTTTATAAATACACTCACTGACAGCTCAATTCACACCCACAATTTTTATAAATGCACCCACTGACAGAAATTGAACATGGTCGTCTTCTCCGAGCAGTTTTCGATCACCTCAGGCCGCGGTCGGACGCTGCAATTTACGATGACCTTAATCCTTAAATATTTTATATTTCTTTAAATATTCTTTAATACTAATCATTATGGGTCAATGTTATTTTATATTACGTGCAATAATATATCTTACTACATGCAATAATATATGTTACTATATATTATAATGTGGATTAATTAATCAATAAAAAAATATAAAAATATCAAAGAATCGATATTACTATATAAAATTGTGTTATTACTACATGTAATAATTTATTTTACACATACTACAGTTTGAATTACTACATTGAATAGACATTTGTTACTTACTATATGTAACTTTATCAAATGATCTAATATTTTTCGCACCATCCTACAATAAAATATTTTGTATTACAACATGATTATTGTGTTTACTACATTCGATAATATATGTTACTACATATTATAATGTGAGTTATTACATCAATAAAAACACTAGAAAAAACGTGTTACTAAATAAAAGAATGTGTATTATTATATAAATAGTTTGTGTTATTACTACATAAAATAATGTGTATTACTACATATTACAATTTGAATTACTACATTTAATATCCCGCATTCGACAATAAAATAAAAGATAAAAAAAATCACAGAAACGAGTAAAATAAACGGATTAAAAATTTCGTATTAAGCTGTCACTGGGTGTATTTATAAAAAATGTGTGTGTGAATTAAGTTTGTTGGTGTATTTATAAAAAATGTGTGTGTGAATTAAGCTTGTGAGTGTATTTATAAAGAACATGTGTGTGAATGATTGAAATGCATATATGCAATATTTCATTTTCATACAAGACTAGCCCTATATTATTAGTTCATATATGATATAATATTAGTTCATATATAGTAATCCCTTTGTCCCCTACTTGAAGGCTCAAACCAATTGGGCACGAGTTTTAATGAATGAATTGTTTATTAATATTGTGTAAGATAAAGTAGGGGTAGTAAAGACTTTTCAGCTTTATAAATAGTAATAAAGTTACTTTTTAGTGTAATAAAGTAGTGGCATTTATTGTAATATTGTGATGTTTTAAGTTGATGGAAGTTAAATACCCATCCCTTTTCCCCTCCCCATGACTCGAACCCAGAACCTAAGGCCTATGTAGTGGTGCTCTAACCACTTGAGCTATCCCACTTTGTTTATTGTGATGTTTTAAGGGAAGTGTTTAAAAGTGTTTTTGCTATTTTAGGTAATGTGTCTTCAAGTATGGGACGTCCAAAATGGTAAAATGTGTCTTCAAGTATGGGACGGAGGGAGTATGTTATTAGTTCACAAACAAACAATTTTTTGTCTTTTGCATTTTTTTTGTGTACTTTTACCCATTTGCTTTTAATTGTAGAAAAAAAAAATTGTATTTTAATGATTTCGTAGTTGGAAGTGTGATTGGAAAGAAAAATATAAATTAATATTATATACTATATTATATATGAATTAATACTATACAAATAAAAAATAAAATAAAACTGCAAACAAAAATTAACCGTTGAAAATAAAAAAGTTAAATAAAACTACAAATAAAAATTAAATCCAAAAATTGCAAATAAAAAATAAAATAAAATTGTAAATAAAAATAAAAATAAAATCCAAAAAAAAAACTTGCAAAAAAAAATTACCCACAACACCTCTACAAAGAAAGGTTGTTAACGCCTTTGCCACTAGGCTAACGACTAAATTGAATTTTATTTTTCTGTAATATCCAGAAGGGTAGTATCTTAATATTTATATTTTAATATAGATTCAGTTACATGTATATGTATGTAATTGGCACACAAGAGTCATACTCTTTAAATATTTATACTCTGTATTTTTTATAAAAACTCGCATCAAAATAACACACATTTAAATCAGGGCGGACCGTACGTGCATGTAGCATATATATATAATTATATATACTAATTTTATTTTTATTTTTTATTTTTCAAGTTGCCCCCCTCAAATGAAATAATAATCACTACAAGAAAACAAGAAAATAATTCCAATTTTGTAGGGATTTATATTTACCTATGAAATACCAACGAAAACCATTCGTATGGAATTCGCTCGTAGGTAATTTGGTTGCCCATGAAAATTTAATCCATAGGCAATTACCTACCACATTTTCGTAGCAAATCCATAACATTTCGGTAGGTAATACGATTACCATAATAAATGAAATTTCGTAGGTAAATATCAACTACGAAACATTGCGTTGGTAATTCCGTAGGCAAATTTGGCAACAAACATGGGAAAATTTTTAATATATATTTTTAAATTTTTTTATTAATAAATTATTTTTTAGCCTTAGCCTACAAAATAAATTCATTCAAAATTGGACTAGCCAGTTCAACCGGTCCAACCATGAATCGATCATAAAACCGATTCAAAAAGTGTTAGAATATATACATTTTTAAAATACAAACTTAGGTGCACACTGGACACCTTTTATAATGTTTTTCTCTCATGTTTCTTGTACTCCTTATTCGATGTGGGGCAAAAAATTTATGTTTGTTGGTTACTAACTTATTAATACTACTACTTTTATATTGTTTTTTCTCTTATGTTTTTTCTACTCTTTCGATGTGGGACATAAGTCACATAATAAAGTTCATATGTTTATTTGTTATAACACTATTGCTTTCCTAAGTTCCTAACTAATTTTGTAGGTAATACAATTAGATAATTTATACATATAAATAGCTAGGAAAATTTTTGTAGGTAAATAAATCACCTACAACCACTTTGGTAGGGAAATGTTATTTTGCCTACGGATTATTTTGTAGGTAAATCAATATTTTCTAAGTTCCTAGCTAATTTTGTAGGTAATACAATTAGATAATTTATACATATAAATAGCTAGAAAATTTTGTGTAGGTAAATAAATAAACAAATCACCTACAATCATTTTGGTAGGGAAATGCTATTTTGCCTACGGATTATTTTGTAGGTAAATCAATATTTTTTAAGTTCCTAACTAATTTTGTAGGTAATACAATTAGATAATTTATACATATAAATAGCTAGAAAAGTTTTCGTTGGTAAATAAAAAAAAATCACCTACAACCGTTTCGGTAGGGAAATGCGATTTTACCTACGGATTACTTTGTAGGTAAATCACCATCAGATTTTTCCTTGGTAATTTCGTGGGTGAAAATGTGGAAAATAATTTATAAAGATCCGTAGGCAATCTGTAGGCAATTCTCAATATTTAAAGACGAAATTATTTCCATTGGAAAATTTTGTAGGCAATTCAACAATTTCTTGTAGTGAATGGACTACTAGACTTTTGCCTCAAATTTTTTAAATAATAAATCAAGCCCAACCCATACAAAAAGCATATAAATTTGATTTATTCTATTTCTAGTTAATTCATAATAAATTCATGGACATAAACAGTGACGCAAGTTTTGTGAGGTTTGTTATTTTAATTTATATTCATACATTATTTATTTTATTTAATTATTGATTAATTTATTATTTTAATCATTTTCTAAATATTTAATCCACGGTCGATGTATAAAATTAATTATTTAATTATTAGCTGATTATTTTTATAGGTCAAAAGATAAATTAGAGTTATATAATTAATTAGTACTCCATTAAATAAGAGTTAGAATTTCAAATTTAATGTAGTCTTTAAATTAATTAATTTGTATTTGATTATTTTGTAGAATCTAAATTTTTATATGGTGTAAGTTTAATGTTATTTTTTAAAAAAGTATGATAATTAAATAAATTATATATAAGTTTATTAATGTATAATTTAAATTTAACTACTTTAAATTTTATTTTTGGCCTCCCTAAGTATACACTCTGGGTCCGTCCCTGATTTAAATGTTTATATTATTATATATATATATATATATATATAATAAAAAATGTTTAAAACTTATGAAGATTACAACTATAGAAGGTTTGAGAAGATTTAGCACTACTATGAGAAAATTTAAGTTTAGTTTTAAACACAATTTAATTAGAATGTGTATAGAAACAAGTCTAGTATAAGTCTTGGTTGAGGACCACTTCTATATTCTATTAGTTGATTTTGAATAGTACTGATTAACACATGTATGCTCAAAATTTAAAGTGTAGAAGACTGAAAACTACAAGACTTTGTATATAAGAAAAATTCATGTTGAGAATTAGATAACTTGTCCAATTTGACATATGTATAATGTTATGAAGTCTGATAATTCATTAACAAAGAGAATATCCGATCAAGTGTCATAAGTGACCAGAAGACAAAGAAAATGTTAATCCCAACTGATGTGGCATTCATGCTTCTAAAATAGTTATGTTGAATTAACTCTAACAACTCCACTGACGTGGACCAATGATATATCGACAACAAACGTATGGAGTTAACTAGAGTTTCAGAAGATCATAGCAAACATTGCAAATAGTACAAGTGCATTAATGCACATTAATTCCTTTTTAAGGAATGTCATGTACTAGGTACAACTCACCGTGAAGATCTACACAAAAAATAGAAGAATTTCATAAACAGCTGATTCTTATTTTCAACCACTAGTTGTTCAAATCCTTTATAAATACAAGACACCGTTCAAATGGTAAATCTATAAATATTCTATCACACTAGAGATTAAAACAAGCCATCTTACACACAAGATTTTCAAAGAATTTCCAAATTAAGAGTCTAAGTTTATATCCAAATCTTTAGTGCTCTACGTTTCCACTTCCATTCTAAGCCCAAAAATTCATATCGTAAAGCTTAGAAAGAATTCTCTCAAATTTTTTGTTTGAAGAATTCATAGTTGGAACTTTTACTTCAACGTTCATAATTTATTAGTTGTTGTAACCTTCGTTTGTAAGTGTTTCACCCTATAACTAATAGGATCAATTAAACTCTCAAGAAGTGTGTATCTAAAGTGTTATTCTTGACACTATAAATTACAAGTCATTTGTTAAGAAATTAACTCACACTCACTATAAATCTTGTGTTCTTATTGCTTATTGTTATTTTCAATTATTATTATTATATTTATCATACTATGAATATCATCAAGTTGCGTAATTGAAGGTCTACATATTTTGTTATCAACCGATAGTAATCCAACTAACCAGTTAATTAATAATTAATTAGTTATCAACCACAATTTTTTTACACTTGCACTCTTAATGTCTATGACCGATTTTGAATTCAGTTGTACTCAATTTGAATTGAAAAAAGATGTATTTTCAACTTTTTTTTTCTTGACCAAGAGAAAGATCAAACACAAGAGTTGAATTTGTCTTTTCCAACGAATAAATGTACCAAGACTATATAAATAGAAGAAGGGAGAAGCTTTGCAAGCCACCAACAACACCCGTTACCAATTAAACAATCTGAAAGAATTGTCACATCTAAAAGTTCAAACTTATGGAGAGGTGTGGAATAAATTCATTTATATTTATTGCCTAATACTTCCCCTTATTCGTGGGCCAAATTATCACCTCTGTCATTTGGAGAGGAGACTCACTGAATGGTCAATTTAAATGGATGAAATTGTTTCTATGGAATTGAACCTATGACGTGTGGGCATGAACCTAAGACTCTGATATATACAATGAAATAATTTCGTCTCATCTAAAAATTTAAAATTATAGAGAAATGTGAAATCAATACATTTATATTAATATTCTAATAAAACCCCAACATTCAAACAATTTGTAGTCTTTCATTTCTTTCATCACTTGGATACTTTGTTTGAGTTTTCACTACAAAAAAAGCTTGATTTTGATACTGAAATTTTGAGACGGACACCTAATCCCTCTCTAATAAATACGGATTAGATACGGATGTGTTAAAAAATTGAGATTTGAAACCGAAAATAAAACTGTCTCTCATTATAAACAGATTAGATACGGCTTTTAGTTTCAAGAGTTTTAGATACAAATTAGATACGCGACTTTCAATTTCGAGAGTTTTAGATACGGATTAAATACGTATACCACCGTCTCTAAACAGTCAATTTTTTCTCCCCGATATAAAACGAGACAAGGTGGTACACGAAATTTGTGATACGAAATCTAACCATCATATCTCTAAAATAAAGAAACAAACCATTAAATTGTTAAAAAAATAAACTTAAAGACGAAGGAAAAGACAACGACACAATAGAGCGACGACACGACATGAGGAGGTATCCTGTGTACACGAGGATCCTCAATCGGAGGTCACCGGGATCCTCAATCGGAGGTCTGAGAGAGAGAGAGAGAGAGAGAGAGAGAGAGAGAGAGAGAGAGAGAGAGAGAGAGAGAGAGAGAGAGAGAGAGAGAGAGAGAGAGAGAGAGAGAGAGAGAGAGAGAGAGAGAGAGAGAGAGAGAGAGAGAGAGAGAGATTCTTTTCTTGAGAGAGAGTAAATTCTTGAGAGAGAGTAAATTCTTGAGAGAGAGTAAATTCTTTTTTTTTTTAGGTAATTTGGGAGATAGAAATCCTTATATATATATATATAGAGAGAGAGAATTGAGAATATGGACGGCTGAATTGAGTTATATTAATTAATTTATTACACTTTTATAATTAATAAATAGTAAAAATAAAAAAATCAATTAATATATATTCTATGTATCGTATAAACATAAATGTTAGAATAATACTATGTAGATATATTTTAGGATGGCCATAAATATTATAATAATAATATTATATTATATCTTCAATTCCATATGACAATATATATATTAATTGATTCTCTAATGAAAATATTCCAAGAATTGATTCTCTAATCATATATCTGTATGATGTCAAGAAACGTTAGATTAAAAAAAAGGAGGTGTACAATGTCATTTAATAATTTTTAAAAGTTTTTAAATATTTTGACCATTAAGACTTATAAAAAAATTTGTATAGTATTTTTTAAAAAGTTTTAGATTAAAAAAAAATTATATCATCCATTTAGAAAAAAAGTATAAATACATGAAGCATTGCTAATTGTAAAAGTCATTGTTCGGAGGTGATACAAGTTAGTCTAAAAGTAAAAGTTGTTTCATTTAATTTTACTATAAATTAGTCTAAAAGTTGTTTGGGAGAGATACAAATTAGTCTAAAAGTTGTTTGGAAGAGATACAATAAGTTATCTAATTTATAGAAATTGAATTCATTTAAATGTCAAAATAAACTTAAATTAAAAAGTGTCAAAATGAACGTGGGTTCTTTGGAAGAGATACAATAAGTTATCTAATTTATAGAAATTGAATTCATTTAATTTTACAAATTTTTTTAAAATATATCATTTTGTGTCAAAATAAACTTAAATTAAAAAGTGTCAAAATGAACGGGGTTGTACTCAATGTGGGGAAATTAAGGATTTCAGGTGTTTTAGGCGTGGGGAAATTAAGGATTCCAAGTGTTTTAGGCCACTTGAAGAGCAAATACACTCAGTGGAGTTGGTCAACGGACGAAGAGTAAAAAATTGCACATACATACGTGTTATTGAATTGTGCAGAAGTTCAACCTTACATTGTTATTTTTTTTCATATGGTTCCAAAAATATGTGAGTATCGATTCAATTATTATTAGTGTTAGTGTATATATATAAATAATTAATTTAAATTTATTTTAAATTACAGGTGAGGTCACACGACGTTGAGATTGAATATTTAAGGGATCTTAGGACAGGGCCAATATTATTCAAATGTGTCCAACCTTAAATGATATTGAATTGTGCAGAAATCCAACCCTACGTAGTTTCATCCAGGTTTATTTAGTCTATAATAATATATTTTTGTGAATTAGGATGTATATTCAACAATTAAGATAAGAAGAACAAAACATCTCAAATGGAAGAACAAAATATGCAAACATAGATGGTATTCAACCAAATGCAAAAGATGCTAGAATTCTAACATATTTTTTTTATATGGTTCCAAAAAAATATGTTGTGCTATTGGAATTATTATTAGTGTTAGTGTATATATATAAATAATTAATTTAAAGTTATTTTAAATTACAGGTGAGGTGGAGTCACACGACGTT
This sequence comes from Galeopsis tetrahit, assembly GCA_963675135.1. Taxonomy (NCBI): domain Eukaryota; kingdom Viridiplantae; phylum Streptophyta; class Magnoliopsida; order Lamiales; family Lamiaceae; genus Galeopsis; species Galeopsis tetrahit. The sequence goes on along the minus strand of OY776126.1, from coordinate 46,815,333 downwards.
GAGAATCGATATTTAAGGGATCTTAACAAATGTGATTGGTTTGATCACACCTCATTAGAAACAAAAATCCATTTGAATTACAAGTTTGTGGATGTTCATCACCTATCCAGGAGGACCACCACACCACAAGATCGTTTAGATAAGGATTTAGAGACGAGAAAATGTCGTTTTTAATTAGGAACAAAACTATAAACAGATTTTTGACCCGGATGTAAAACGGGTCGTTTATCGCTTAGATACGGATTTAGATTTAGAGACGATAAAATGTCGTTGTTAAATAGAAACGACATTTGAAATGGATTTTTGACCGGATATAAAACGGGTCGTTCATTGTTTAGATACGGGAATATACAGTGTCAAATTCCGTCTCTCATTATAAACCGAAAAAAATAGGTCTCAAATCCGTCTCTTATTAGAAACGGAATTTAGAAAACAGTTCTTGACATTAGATACCATGTAATTAGGAACAGATAGAAAATGGTTCCAAAATTCGTTTCTAACTTGTTTAGAGACAGTGTTTATGGTATCTAATTCGTCTCTAAAACGCAGTTCTTTTGTAGTGTTTTACTCATCACGTTATTCTCAAGGTTTGGAAAAAAAAACTATTTTATTTTTCAACCTACTAAGTGTACACGGAGTTAGAGGAAATGAGTGTTTGTTGTGAGAATAGAGAAGTAACTTAGATGCATTAATAAGTCGGGTTCTTATGCACAGTTGGATCGTGCAATTGGGCACGAAGGTGAAACATGACACCATCACAGATCGAAATGTGACACTAATTTTAGTTAAAATGTATAACCTAATGTAACATAATAATATCACAAAGTAAGTTTTTCTTATCTTCTTCACTTAAAATATTAACTTTTAATGACATAAATTTTGTCATTATAACTTTTATAACTAAAAGTTTTTAATGGCAAAAGATGAATTTTAGTGACATGTCCTATTATTAATTCTTAATTTTCTGTGATTAAAAACTTTTAGTTAGAGAAACAATAATGAAATTATTTTATCACTAAAAATCAATTTTCTTGTAGTAGGTTTAAGCTGATAGAACTAAAACACATAAATAATCCATATGGTGAGTGCAAATTTTGTGCAGTAGGTGCAAACGAGACTTGATAAAATAATAAATTATATTAATTTGAATATGTCTCGAAACTCTTCTTTCATGTCACACCATCTTGGCCAAAAAAAAAAAAAAAGAACATGTTCTTTATTTAAAAAGGCTGAAATTTAGTTAATGGAAACTTTATGTTCGATTTCTTTCCCATCATAAACAGTCTCTCCAATAAGAAACTACTCAAATGGCACCATAAAGAAAGCCCATCAACATACAAACATAATGCTTCGTGCCCAATCAACGAGTTCGTTTGGTCAATATTTTCCACAAAAACTTTATTATTTAAATATTGTTTGTATCATAAAGGTACTCCTCCTATCCGTCTATAAAATTTTAGTTTAATAATTTTAGTTTGTCCGTCTATAAATTTTTTATATCATTTCTGATAATTACTTTTTAAGTTCATATATCTACACTTCACTTTTGTTTATCTATAATGTCACTTAATTTTACCTTTTATATTTTATTTTTTTCATTCATACCATCATATCTTTTGTATTATACTCTATTATTTAATTATTTATCTTAATCTTTGTGTTTAGGAGTAGCTAAAATTTTATAAATAGACGGTGGGAGTAGTTTTTTTTTTTTACAAAATGAGTTGTGCTCAAGTTTTTGGAAGGAATGGTTGAGATCATGTGAAAGAGGTGCACATTTTCTTATTTCAGAGTTGATGGATTTGACGAATCTTCAAGTCACTATTTCAAAGAAATGACACACAAAAAAGCAATTCTTAGGAAATACACCAAAAGGGCTCTGTAGTTTAATAGCATGCGTAAATTTTTAATAAATAATTAAATGTATTTTTAAAATTTTGTAATCTTTGTTAAATCAGATAAAAGGGAAGGTGAAGTTTATTAGGAAAGGTAGAAAAAAGTTTATGTCAAATAAATGTATAAAAGTAAATAGTGTTATATTATTAATTATTATAATATTTTTGAGTGTGGTTGAAATATCGAATTATTTAAATTATAATCTAAATATATTAAAGTGTAAGAAGAGAGATTTGTAGTGTTGAAATTGTGATATAACTTCAATATAATCATCACATGTTACTTTATTTTAAATATTTATATTCTTTAAAATTATAACACATTATATTTCATTAATCCTATAAATGACACGTTATCAAAATTTACTAGGAAGCAACTTGTCAGCCAACAAAACTTCCTATTAGTATGTAGGGAATTTGATCATACGAATAGACCTATTTTTATATATAACTAGATAACTCCTCACGTATTACGCGGTATATTGATATATAAAAGATATGGAGTAATATTCAAAATAGTATAACTCATATTTTAAAAGATACACTTATAAAATTTCATAGGTAAATTTACTTTTCATAATTTAAAATTTTATTATATAATTTTTTATTTTAAATAATTTTTTTAGGTATAATTAGTATGATAAAATTTATTTTATCAATTAATTTATAATATATATTTTAAAATTATATACAAATGAATTTATCTTATTAATTAATTAAATTGATATATTCTATAAAATGTATAGATATATTTTTAGATAAAAGAACATAAAAGAGAACTTAATTAAAATAAGATATTAATTGATTTTAATTTTAATTTAGGTAAGACTTTCCATTTTAATATCAATGACATATGTATTAACCAATAGTTTAATTACACATTAAATTAAAAAAAATCAATTTAATCTCCATGCGACACATCATCACATTTAACCATATGATGACACGTGGCAATATTAAACTCCCTATTAGTATATAGGGGTGATAACTTTTTGAGGTATAATTAGTATGATAAAATTTATTTTATCAATTAATTTATAATATATATTTTAAAATTATATACCAATGAATTTATCTTATTAATTAATTAAATTGATATATTCTATAAAATGTATAGATATATTTTTAGACAAAAGAACATAAAAGAGAACTTAATTAAAATAAGATATTAATTGATTTTAATTTTAATTTTAATTTAGGTAAGACTTTTCATTTTAATATCAATGACATATGTATTAATCAATAGTTTAATTACACATTAAATTTAAAAAAAATCAATTTAATCTTCATGCGACACATCATCACATTTAACCATATGATGACACGCGGTGATAATTTTTTAGGTATAATTAGTATGATAAAATTTATTTTATCAATTAATTTATAATATATATTTTAAAATTATATACAAATGAATTTATCTTATTAATTAATTAAATTGATATATTCTATAAAATGTATAGATATATTTTTAGACAAAAGAACATAAAAGAGAACTTAATTAAAATAAGATATATATTAATTGATTTTAATTTAGGTAAGACTTTTCATTTTAATATCAATGACATATGTATTAACCAATAGTTTAATTACACATTAAATTTAAAAAAATCAATTTATTCTCCATGCGACACATCATCACATTTAACCATATGATGACACGTGGCAATATTAAACTCCCTATTAGTATATAGGGGTGATGTCAATTTTATATTATATACATTATGTATATTTAATAATCTTCTAAAATAATATAATTATTTATATAATAAATATATTTAAATAATATATATGTATACAACTCTCTCTATATATATATATATTTCAAGCTTTATTTTTTAAATACATTAAACTTATAAATTAAAATAATTGTAGTTAAAAAATTAGTTGAGATATAAAATACAATAAATTGTAAAATAAAATAAATAATTAAATAAATAAATGTGCATATCATTTTAGATTATATTTTAATTAAGAAAATTAAATCGTCTAACATAAAATTCAAAATAGAGAATAAAATGAATAATATATAAAGTTAAGTAAATAAAACATAAATTAATTTAATTAATCAATATTAATGTCATAAGAATTACAACAATTCATATCAACAACAACACCTTAAATAAATGAATGAATAAATAAATGAGTTAATTACAAATTAAATCACCACATTTTGTTTATTTGAAATATAATCTAAATTTTTAGATAATCGCAAATAAATTATCAACTTTAAATATTGATATAGTTTAGACTTCTTCGCAGTCTCATTTGTACTTGAATCTAATGTAATTTATATTTCTTACTGACATGACACCTCCTTAATATATAAAACAAAAATATTTTTTAATATGATTGAATCTCATAACGTTTGATTCAGGCACAAATTAGATTGTCAAGAAGTTTAATTTGAAACAATATTTAAAGTTAGTGATTTATTTGTAATTATTTAAAGATTTAAATTAGATTATAAATTAGTAAAATGTAGTGATTTAATTTACAATTAATCATATATAAATAATTAGAAAGAAAATTATATACTCCCTCCACTTTTAATTAAGTGTTATTCTAGTCATTTTCAACAAATTAAGATATATAATCGTGGACCATTTTACCCTTCATTAATGATAATTAATTTTAATATTAAATTTATGTTTAGTAATGAATGTGGTCAATATTGTAGGTGATATTCATGTATATAATAATTAAGGTTTATCCATGATTTATGTTATAGTACTGTATTCAAAAGGGAAAAGACTTAAATCAAGGTAAAGAAAATGAAGGGAGTATAATGTATAAGGATAAAATTGTCAAAATTCGAGAAAAAGATGTAGAATGACACTTGTTTTAAAAATATTAAAAAAGGCAAAGTGACACTTAATTAAAAACGGAGGAAGTAGTTAACAAGAGCATAATGTTTTAAAATAGTGAACGAAGATTGTGTCACATGTATTGCTCAATCAATAATTTACACACATCATAGTTTTTAAAATTAATAATTTTATTAAATTATTAAACTACAAAATATATAATACATAAGTAAAATTAACCAAAAATAATACTTCGTAAATTTAAAACCACCTCGTTTATAAGAAACTTCTAAAAACAAATGTAAAATTAACATTACACGAAAATTGTATTACTCCATAATAATAAAATTCTGAGTGGGTCTACTATGGACTCAAGTGAATGTTATGCACTCGAGTCCATATTTTAACTATATATAATAATGCACGAATATCTCTCATAATTTGGTTATACCTTAATGGTAGGACTTTCTTTATTTTATTATAACAACCTGAGTTCGAAAGTTTTTCTAGGTAAAGAGATCTTTGATTACGGAAAAATGTATTTTATTAACATCATAAATTTCACTCTGACAATTAAACATATTTACCCTTCATGTGTACTTTTTGGGCTCATGCATCATACACGTACTCATTTCAACTACTTTATTTACTTTATATATTAAAAAATTACAAAATTATCCTTCAATACTCTAATCATTACACTTTTGGTCACGGCTAAACAAACCACCGATTCTATTATACACAACCCATTACTTCAATTACTATACACACCCCATATAAAATATAATTAAAAAAAAAAAGTTAATACCCAGTGCCCGCACCTCAATTTTAGGCAATTATAACTTATTTATAAAAAAATAAAAAATTATGAAAAGATTATTTTTCACTAACAGAACGGAAGAAATGCGGTGAAATAATAAAAAGAAAAAAATGAGTTCAGGTTTGAAAGGTGGAGTTTCAACCGTACATATTTGACATTCAGAGTTTTCTACCGAACAAAATGAGTAAATTTGGTACGCTTAATCTCCATTTTTTTACGTAATTTTGCTAGTTTTTATCAAAATCTAGAGTTTTAATATTTGTAATTTTTTTTTTTGTGAATTTTTTAAATATCTTGAATTCAAATTTTTTTTTTTTTTTTTTTAAGAGTTTACAAGATCGATATATCATACAATACAATTTCAAGTTCACACTCATGATCTTCAAACTAGTCGGATTCCTACGGTATCGATGCCCCTCCAATCGCGAGGAAGAAAAAATGAGTGTACCCTTTGCATCGAAATGACGGTCAAATCTCTAACTTCAATACAAAAAACAACCTCATACTAAGGTGTTCTCCTATCAAAAGAAAGAGACAAAAAAATAAAGACAAAACTACACCAAATACCAATATGACAATAAAATAAGGTGTGTACAATAAAATTTGTTTAGCCTAGGTCTACATTTTTATAAAGGAGTCTAATAGATACACTCCTAGGTCTACACTTACATTTTTAGTTCACCCTTTTAATAGGGTAGTTAGTTAGTTAGTTAGTTAGCTAGTTAGTTAGTTAGTTAGATTAGCTTAATCTCATGTATATATACACCATTCTGTTTCTTCAATGAATTATCGAATCATCTTTGTAAATTCAGATTTGGTCATCTTCTTCAATACACAATTTGTGTTCTTGGTTCATTCCTTTTGCAATTTGATGATCTGTGATTGAATCATCAACATGGTATCAGTTTCCAAATAGGTTTCGATTCTTGTTAATTTGAGGAATTCTTCGTCTCCCTCTTTTCTAGGGCTTCGATTTCTTTTCTCCCATCAGTTTTTTTTTTTCAATTTCCGTCGATTCTTCAATCATGGCGAATGATAATCCCGGCAACAATTCCACTCCTGGCACATCAACGGCGACGGCGAACACCACATCTCTTGACCCAGCCCTTAATCCCCTATCTCCGTTGGCACTACACCAGAACGCCAACCCTGCAGTGGCGATTGTTCTTGAACCCCTGGACGGAACCAACTATGTCTCCTGGAGCCACGCCATCAAAAGAGGCCTCAGCGTGAAGAATAAAGCCCGCCTCATCGACGGCTCCCTCCCTATTCCAGATGAGGTTCAAGAACCGGCCATCTATGCCGCTTGGGTAAGAGCTAATGACCTTGTTCTTATGTGGATTCTTAACTCGATTATACCTGACATTAAGAGAACCTTGGAATATTTTTCTATTGCTAAAGATGTTTGGGATGAGTTAAAACTTAGATATGCCCTGTCTGATGGCACTAGAGTCTACCATCTTGAAAAATCCCTTAGCTCCATTACTCAGGGTTCTCAATCTCTTGTCTGCTATTATAATCAGTTTAAAGCCCTGTGGGATGAATATCTTAGTTTTAGGCCACTCCTCAAATGTTCTTGTGGTGCTATGGATTCTTGTAGCTGTGATCTGTCTAAACCAATGACTAAAACTCAGGAACATGATTCCGTAATGAAATTCTTAGTAGGCCTAAATGATTCATACTCCACTATTAGGAGCCAATTTCTGTTGCAATATCCATTTCCCCCTTTGTCAAAAATTTATGGCTTACTGCTTCAAGAAGAATCCCAAAGAAATCTTAATCTCACCCCTAAGCCTACTCATCTTGATTCCATTGCCATGACTGCAAAGAATCCTAGATTCTATAGAGACAGAAGAAAACCTATTAAATGTGGGCATTGTGATGGATTGGGGCACACCATTGATAGATGCTTCCACATCATTGGTTTTCCCCCTGGTTGGAAAGGACCTAGAGGGCTTCCTAGTAAGGATTCTAACAAAACAGCCAGCAACTCCCTTAGGTCCCTTCCTGGGAAAGACCCCTCCAATCCCCTTATCAATCCTGAATACTACAACAGCTTTGTGAGCTCCTCTAAGGTGCATCACCCTGGTGATGCCAAGGATCCTCCTCATTCTGCAGCAGGGGCCTCAGCTCTTCTGATTGAAGATCTTCCCCCCACCACTACATCTGGTATGATTTCTACCTCTTCATGTAATTCTACTTCTTCTTCCACATGGATCTTGGACACTGGAGCTACAGATCACATGGTGCATGATATCTCCATGTTTTCCACTCCTCCCAGTGTTGCCAACATCCATATTTCTCTCCCAAATAAGGCCATCTCCATAGCTACACACATGGGCAACATCACTTTAAATGAGCACCTCACATTGTATAATGTTCTATATGTTCCAGATTTTACTTTCAATCTCTTGTCCATTAGCCATATGACTAGGTACTCTAATTGTACTGCTAGTTTCTTGTCCTCACATTGTATTTTGCAGGACACATTGAGCAAGGGGGTGATTGGTACTGCTGAGCAAGTGAAAGGATTATATCTTCTGCATACTTCTCCCTCAACACACTGTACTTTAGAACATTCTGCTATTTCTGGTACTGCTACTAATGATCATTGTATGTTTGACTTGTGGCATAGGAGATTAGGCCATACCTCAAGAAAATGTATGCTGCATATTCCTGATTTGAATGTAACTCCCACTAATAAACATCATGATTGTTTGATTTGTCCCTTGGCTAAGCAAAAGAAAAGACCATTTCCTTTAAGCACTTCTACTTCTTCTCATGCTTTTCAATTGATACATTGTGATGTTTGGGGACCATTTGCTTTATGTTCTGTCACTGGTCATAGATACTTTCTCACTATAGTGGATGACTTCAGTAGATGTATTTGGATTTACCTTTTAAGGGCCAAAAGTGATGTTAAATATTCCTTAGAAAACTTCTACAATATGGTCCTTACTCAATTTCACTCTAAAATACAAACTTTAAGAAGTGATAATGGGACTGAGTTTATACTTTCTGACTTCTTTCACAAGTTAGGAATCATTCACCAAACTTCTTGTGTTGAAACCCCCCAACAAAATGGTATTGTAGAAAGAAAACATCAACATCTCTTTCAAGTTGCTAGGGCTCTCATGTTTCAATCTTCTCTTCCCCTAAAATATTGGAGTGAGAGCATTAAAACTGCTGCTTTCATTATCAATAGAATCCCTACTTACACATTGAATCATAAATCCCCCTATGAAATGTTATATGGCTCAAAACCTGACTATTCTTTTCTCAAAATCTTTGGATGTTTATGCTTTGCTAATACATTGGTTTCCAATAGACATAAATTTGATCCTAGGGCCACCAAATGTGTCTTTATTGGCTATCCCTTTGGCACAAAGGGCTATAAACTGTTGGAAATTGAAACTGGTAAAATCTTTGTTTCCAGAAATGTCAAGTTTTTTGAGCACATCTTTCCCTTTTCTACCACAAGCACTCTCACTCAGCCCACTACACCCTTAAATTGTAATGATGGTGATGATGGAGATGATGATGACACTAATTCTCACATTCACACAGATTTTCTCCAAGAATTCACTACACATACCAATGTTCCCACTCCCTATGACAATAACACTGTGCCTCTTGATGACACCACTCACAATCATGAGAATAATGTGCACAATCCCACTGATAATGATGTCCACAGGCCAGCTTCTAACACCAGGCCTCATAGAACCAAAACTCAACCTGCCTACACCAGGCCTCATAGAACCAAAACTCAACCTGCCTATCTACAGGTTTATGAAACACATCTTCCAGCTTCTGTTGATCATGCCAAAATCAACCTTTCCCTCTCTGATAAACACTATCCCATCCATCATTTTCTCTCTACTAATAGGTTGTCTAATTCTTATAAACTTTTTACAGCCTCTATTTCCCAACAACAAGAGCCCAAAAGCTATAAACAAGCCTCTCTTAACCAAAATTGGGTCAATGCTATGAAAACTGAGATTGCTGCCCTTGAAAAGAATAATACTTGGACTCTTGTTAATCTACCTATTGGGAAGCACTGTATAGGCTGCAGATGGATTTATAAAATTAAATACAACTCTGATGGTTCTATAGAGAGGTATAAGGCTAGACTTGTTGCTAAAGGGTATACACAACAAGAAGGCATTGATTACTTTGATACATTTTCCCCTGTGGCCAAAATTACCTCTGTTAGAATCTTACTTGCTGTTGCCACTTCTAAAAATTGGCATGTTCACCAATTAGATGTCAATAATGCTTTCTTACATGGTGATTTGAATGAAGAAATATTTATGTTGCCACCTCCTGGTTATTGTTCACAGGTTGAGAAAAGGGTGTGTAAGTTAAACAAAAGCCTTTATGGGTTAAAACAGGCATCCAAACAATGGTTTACTAAATTGACTGCTTGTTTACTATCCTTGGGTTTTAGTCAATCAAAAGCTGATACATCTCTTTTCACTAGACAAAATGATGCTCATTTCACTGCTATACTCTGTTATGTGGATGATCTTTTTATAACAGGTACCAACATCCACATCATTCATACCATTAAACTGCACTTACATGAGCAATTCACTATTAAGGACCTTGGGCCTTTGAGATATATACTGGGCATTGAAATTGCTAGAAATAACAAAGGCATGTCTTTGTGTCAAAGGAAATATGCTCTTGACTTACTTCAGGATTCTGGATATTTGGGTTGTAAGCCATCTTCTACACCTATGGATCCCAAAGTATCTTTTGATACTGCCTCTCCACCCCTTGATAATCCTGCTTATTACAGGAAAATAGTTGGTAAGCTTCTTTACCTCACCATTACTAGGCCTGACATTTCTTATGCAGTTCAGACATTAAGCCAGTTCATGCAGCTCCCCACACAAGCTCATCTGACTGCAATGCATAGAGTTTTGAGGTACATCAAAGGATCACCTGGTACAGGGGTGTTCTATCCCAAACTTAATACATTTAAATTGCATGCTTTCTCTGATTCTGATTGGGCTAGATGTTTACAAACAAGGAAGAGTATTACAGGTTTTAGTATTTACTTTGGTGACTCTCTAATCTCTTGGAAATCCAAGAAACAAGCTACTGTAAGCAGGTCATCAGCTGAGGCAGAGTATAGGGCACTAGCTACTACAAGCTGTGAACTTCAATGGATCCATTTCATCCTTGATGACCTGAAGATTCATCATTCCATCCCTTCCAACATGTACACTGACAGCAAAAGTGCATTTTCCATTGCACACAATCCATGTCTTCATCAAAGAACAAAGCACATTTCCTTGGACTACCACTTCACAAGAGAAAAGATTCAAAAGGGCCTTCTCAAGCTTGTTCACATCCCAACTGAACAGAATTTGGCTGACATGCTCACCAAACCTTTGTCTACTACTCTTTTTAGTTTACATATTTCCAAAATGGGCTTGATAAATATCCATTCCCATTTTGAGGGGGGTATAAAGGAGTCTAATAGATACACTTCTAGGTCTACACTTACATTTTTAGTTCACCCTTTTAATAGGGTAGTTAGTTAGTTAGTTAGTTAGCTAGTTAGTTAGTTAGATTAGCTTAATCTCATGTATATATACACCATTCTGTTTCTTCAATGAATTATCGAATCATCTTTGTAAATTCAGATTTGGTCATCTTCTTCAATACACAATTTGTGTTCTTGGTTCATTCCTTTTGCAATTTGATGATCTGTGATTGAATCATCAACAATTTTTTTCTTAAACTATGTGACAAAAATTTAATCACAGCAAGCTTTTCAGGATGGAGGGAGTATTTTTTTATCATTAACATTTTTTGACTACAAAAAACTATATATAATGACATTTTTTTGTTTGGTAAGAAGAGAAAAGGAAACTTCTTTGGCATGCATCTCTCTAATTTCGAAACACAAATACACAGATCACTTCACTACAATTAGAAAATAATTTTTCTTTTGTTTTTTTAAGCCCACAAATCTAAAAAAAAAAAAGGCATATGCATGGTTTAGGACATTTGGGCCATGCTTTTGATAATTAATTTAATTATTACAATGAAAAAAGATGTAGGAGTCCCATCCAACATCATAATCCCTTCATTGAGTTTTCCAGTCATGTCTGAAAATCGTACTTTTATTCGCTGTTCAAACTCTGTTTAACTTTCTGTCCCATCCACTAATTCCAAAATAAATACTTGACCTGTCCTAAAATGTGCTATTTTGCATATGTTCTAAATATTATTCATATTTTAATTATAAAGTACATATGTGAAATAACATGTAAAATGCATTGTTAATAACTCATCAACTTTGTTAATAAAGTAGAAAAAATACTTAAAAAATGTTAACTATTTAAATATTATGAACATATTCTTTGTGAATACAAAAATTGAACACAAACAAACAAAGGGAGTACAAACTCAATTTCATAAAAATAAATTTAAATTTTTTATCTGTCTAAATTTAATATGTATATTTTTATACATGAAAATATTTATTTTTCCAAAACATTACTACATCATTAACTTTTTACTTTAACACATTTATTTTATATAAAAATAATTAATATTTATTTTTAAAATACATGTCAAGAATTCGTACTTATTAACTTTGAAAAAAAAGAAAGTACTTCAATTCCCTACTTCCCTTTCTTTTAATTAATTAATTCATTAAAAAACTAAAATTAATAAAATCTTGCAAGATTTTTTATTACAAATGACGTATGATCGGATAGATCACTCGCCGTTACATTTTTTTATTAACACTCATAATTAGGAAAAGGGGAAACTCGTCCTCATTCTTCCCCTTTTACTTGTTCGTTACATCTATATCAAACATACAATACATCTTTTAGATGATGGAACACCAAAAATATAATACTCCCTCGGTACCAACTACCAAGATTTTATGCACATTTTAACCGATACGAAGATTAAGAAAATAAAATAAAGGGTTATAAACTAATAAGGACATTTCACTACTAATTTTTTCTAATAAAACCTACACCATAAATTCTTGTCTAATAGAGTCAAAATTCAAAATCTTAGACAACTTTACCCTTTTACTAATTTGACACAATTCGAAATATTTAATTCAAATTAACAGGTCAACTAAATCCCCTAATTAGATATAAACAGAAGATCTGGAAAATTGCATAATTTAAGGAGCTTCCAAAAATTTAAAAATTTCCTAAAGAGTAGGTATTCTCATTAATTCGTTTAACTTGCTTCCAAAAATTTTAAAAATTGCGTAATTTAAGGAGCTTCCAAATTTCCTAAAAATTTCCGATCATATATGTGTAAAGGCAAAATATGAATTAAGTACTGCATATATATGTCGTAACATGATTATATGTGTGTTAGTGCATATAGAGATGTGTAGACTAAAAAATATGAAAGCATACGAGCAGAGAAATTTGAACTAATAATTCTTTAATTCAAATAAGGAGCATAAAAAATATATGGAGGGGAACAGTGCATGGTATTGTAATCTATGCACATAGAACTGCATGTTTATATGTGAGTAAAGGCAAAATGTGAAGTAAGTAGTGCATATCTATGGCGTACCATGTATTTAACATGCATATGCATTGTGCAGTGCACGCTCTCTTATATGCATTGTGCAATTAACTGAAATGAAAATGAATGATTGTCAGCAAGAACCTACCATTGGTGTTTGATAAAGTGAGAATCGAAAATGAGAAATCTAGGGTTAATAGAGTCTAAACCTTTTTAGATATTTTCAGCAAGGAAGGGTGTACAATGGTTGAAATGTCGTGCGCCGAGCACGATAAGTACGCCGCGAGCTCACAGTTCATCACACACACCATGGGTAGGATTCTGGAGAAATTGCAGTTACAGAGTACCCCGATTAACACGAAAGGGTACGAGACTCTGTTGAATCTGGTTGAAAATACATCGAGCGATAGTTTCGATCTGTATTACGGCTTTTTCATGTATTATAAGAATGCCATGGAGGAATTGGAGAGATTGGATTTGACATTTAAATCGTTGAAGAAGGAGTTGTTTGGGCATTTACACGAAGTTTTGAGGAAGTAGTTGTTTTGATAATCCGAATCAGGAAAAATAATATTGATCGAAATTGATAATCCGAATCTGGAAAAATGAAATTGATGATTGAATTTGGGAAATTTCTTTAATTTGGTTTAGGCCAAAAACAAGAAACTTTTGTTTTAATTTTTCGAATTTGGAAAGTCAAAAACTTTCTGGTAATCAAAAAACTAAATTATAGGAATTAATTTCAAATCTCATATATATTTTAAAACACGAATATATTTAAAATAATTGTTTTAAGGGTAACATGGGTATTTTGGATTTCATTTGACTCTATTAGAAAAGTATACATATTGGTGTCTCTATTAGATTAATGGGTTGTAACAGTGGACTTATTAGGCAATAATCTCTAAAATAAATTGATGTGTATTAAAGTGGGGGGATTTGACTAAAGAGAAGTGAAGGTAAAATAAAAGAGGGGTATTATTGACAAAAAATATGTAAGTTGTTTTCTTTTTTTGAAGTGTGCAAAAAAAAATGTTAGAACGTCCGTTAAGAAAAGTGTGCATAAAATCTTGGGATGGAGGGAGTAGAATGTTTCTTTTATTCTGTAATTTTATCAGATCTTTGTTTTAGTTCAATATTCTCAAATTTTGAAAATAGTTTTCTAAGTTTAAAATACATAAGTTACAAAACTATTTTTAAAATTTATTGGAAATCAAAAGAGACCAAAATCAAAATGTGATAACAAAAAAACATTTTTTCCCTCAAAATTATAAAATAACGTACGTCCATTAATCAATATACAAAACATACATGCATGTAATGAACAAGAGCTAGGCTAACACGACTTGCAAGCATTAATTGCCACTCATAGAAATTAATTAGTTCCCCATTTTGGAATCCCCGTAAGCTGCTGCGGTGGTGGTGGCGGTGCCATTATTCGCCCAATCGCAGAAGCTGAACGGGTCCAAATCCGTGCTTACTTGACCCGGCTCAGTGCCGGAAAACCCTTCCGTGAACAACGAAGAATCCGCTTCATTAATCTCTCCCAAATCTGCAAAAAAACTATCTTCGTAACTCGGCTTGTACGTCTCTGGAAACCCTGCAGGTTCGATTTCATCCATTAATTCGAAATCCTGATCCGTTTCTTGTTTTACAAGCTGGGCGGAATCCTCGTCGTCCAATATTTTGTCATGTTTTTGTGTGTTTTTGGAGGGCTGAGATCGTGTGGAGCCTGCAAGGGCGTTTCTCTGCGTTGGCCACGGATGATTGTGCTCCGATGTGTAAGTGATCACCAGCATGTTCGGGTCCGTTCGACTCCGTTCCACTTGCTTCCTCGCTGGACAACCCTTTGAGCTACTGCATCTGTAGTAACCCCTGGAATTGTAAACACAATGCATCCATCAACATTTTAATTTATAAAGTGTTGGAGTATGACTTATGATATTATATATAATATCAATATTTTTTTACCCGCGGTCCTACGTACTTAGATATTATGTATGTATAAATTATAGTAGTAATTTACTATATTATATGATCGATTTGTGGACTTAAATACCAAAATATATACGTAATTGGCCAGACAAGACTATATATATTACCCATCTCGGGTTCCTTATTTCATAATAGTATATATATCATATTCTACAATATTGTTTACCAACAACATCAATTAATAGTTTCTAGCTAGATGACTTTTGGAAGGAAAGAAACAAATATTGAGGACCTATCAATAGATTAGAATAGTAAATAAAATATCAAATTTGGAATATATAGATCGAAATCGGTGTCCTTAATTACCATTTAGATAAAAAAACTTGTGTGAAATTACCGGTTTCACATATATATATATATATATATATATTATTCATAAACTTATAATAATTCTACTCAAATTATGTTATAAACTTATAATTAAAATAAAATGAGGTCTAAATTAATACGTACTAAGGCCATCTCCAAGGGAGAGGCTAATGGCTGCTTTTTATGGCAAATCATCTCCAAGCCATACTCAAACCTTGAGGCAAATTGCCACTAATGAATAGTTTGTGGCAAATTTGCCACAACACTACTATTCATGGTGGCAACAATTTTTTTTTTTTTTTTAATTTAGTTTATTATTTTGATTTGATTTTAATTAATAATTATTAAGATTTTAAAATTAAAAGTATACAATTTAATTTTAAGACAACATTAATAATTTAAATTACAAAAATACAATACGAAATAAAACATAAATACTACAAATTTTAATTATTGTGATGTATTTTGTAATTTAATTGGGTGTTTTGTGTGAAATTGTGTTTTTTATTTTGTATTGAATGAATCATTTTGTTGCTTAATTTATTTAATTTAAATTTAATCGTAATAAAATTTAATATTTAATTATAAATAAATATTTGATAAAATGGAATATAAAAAAGATAAAATTAAGAATATTCTAAGAGAATATTTCCGTTGAGTTAAAATTTGAGTTGAATGGTTGGAGATGATTTTACTGTTTGACTCAAATTTTGTGGCAAATTGGGGGATTTGGTGGCAAATTTGCCACCAGGGTTGGAGATGGTCTAGTGTAGTTCTGTTATATATATATAAAAGATTGTTTCACACAAAACTCTTGTTACCTGGGATATGGGGAGCCTTTAATGGGCTTTTGGCCGTATTTTCGCCATGCCCAAAGATCAGAGGGAACAACTTCCCCAGTGGATCTGCTGTTTGCAGGCGCGGGAGCTGGTATACAAACTACTTTCTTCGCCTGACTTTTTCTGAAAAAATATTAATTATTGCATCAAAATCAGCATTTTCAGACATACATAAAAGATGCAGTAGTACAAAGTTTCTTCTGCCGGTTATATGTAACATATGCAAAAGGCAAACTCTCCTATAATAAGTTTTATTTAGTGAAAATTCATGATCGAAGTGTATGATATTAGTTTATAAGTGTTACAATATCAACCGATACACGTACAAACATGTCTAATTGTGTGTTAATAAATAAGTTTCACACACAAAAAGAACTAGTATAAACCTATTAATTTCTGGATATTTTTGAAGCACATATATATATAATTAATTCCTCTTTTTTTTTTTTTTTTTAAAAAAAAGAAAATTTCTTGATCAAACACTACTTTGCCCCCTATTTTTCTTGGAAAAAGCCGAAAGTGATGGAGAGTAAAGATAAAAACACTGCACAAAATAGTAACATATGATAATGAAATCTATAATTAATTTCGGACAAGGGTTTTGATTATAGAAATTCTCAAATATATTTTTAGTGAAAAAGAAAAACCCTTATTTTGTGGTCATTAATGAAGGCATGTGAGTAATTAAAGAGATCATTAATGGAAAGATGAATCTTTTTCTGCAAATTAATTAATTTCCCACCTTCTTTTGAGACCCGTATTTCGCGGAGACGAGATCTGGAGAGTATTAGGTGCTAATATAGGAGCCCCACTCGGCAGCGGCGCCACCACCTCCGCCGCCGCTCGGGAATCACAAAGCGGCGGCGGCGCAACCATCTTCGAATTATAGAAGCTAAACCCTGATGCTGAAGAATCGAGGTCGTATTGCATGAGCGGATCTCTCATGGTGTAGGTAAACGGGTCACCGAAATCATCAACCGGGTCGGAAGGATATTGAATTGTATTGGTCGGGAACTGCCACGTGGCAGCGACTTCAGCGGCGGGAGCGGCTCGGCCGTTGTTAGCGGTGGCTCGGACTATGTCGGCTAAATCTCCTTGATAATTCTCCATCTTCTTCAAGAATTGACTACACATACTTAATCATGCAGTTTTAGTTTTAGATTTTGTTGGGAAAAAATGAAATGGTTGTGTTTTTTGTAGAGAGAGATGGGGTTCTTGACTTTGGATAAAAAAACACCTCTTCTACATACGCAAGAATTAAGAGGAAAGAATGCTAATGAAGTGATTATTAATATAACGGCGGTGGGCAGGGTGTGAGATATTTTAATTTAGAGTGTGTTTTTAAAATTAAAATGTAGATCGATTAAATTGGACTGGGCATCGGTTGTCGGTCCATCTGATCGATTGGACTGATCAGCGATCAAACCGTGTAAATGATCTATGTTGGAGTATCTTATACATATAAAAGTATACTCCCTCCGTCCCATGAGTATATGAGATTCACATTAAAATAAGTACAACAGAGTTATAAACAATACAAAATAAGTAAAGTTGAACTAGAACTCATACTCCAAAAATCCTAATGAATTCTCAAATTAAAATGTTAGAGTAGAATGGTACTTAGGAAAAAAGAGTTGAAAACGTTTTTAAGTCTATAACTTCTCAATGTAAAAATGATATGATAGAGAGAAAACTTGAAAGCATAACTGAACTTAAATCATAAATGAATTAATAAAAAAAAAATCTGGTTCAACGGGTTTTACCGGTTCCCCAAATTTGGCTAGATTTTTCGTTTTTGCGTATTTTTCAAGTTAAACCTCAAAAATAGTTTTGAATTGGTAATTGGATCGGATAAGTGATCGGTTCCCCATAAAGGATATATGTTCTTGTATAACGCATACATTTTTTTTATAAAAAGTATATATTCTAGTATGTGGTACACGTTTTTTATGACAAAATCTTTGTATGCAAATGAATTTTAAATGATTTAATTTAGATATATATATATATATATTCTAAAATTTTCAATTGAATTTTTGACTAGATAAATTAGAATCAAGTTAAATTTGTAAATCAATTTCACCATATAACTGAGTATAAATCTAACTATTGCCATGTTAGTCTAAGTAGTAGTCCACTCACTACTTGAATTATTTCATTGTAGGAGAAGTAGGCATTGTGACACGGATAAAAGTATATATGTACTCATTAAATTTACTCTTTTTTCATATACTTGATAAATACGTTGAACTTAATTGCAAATAAATGAAGATGTTAAAAGAGAATTGAAAAAAAAAATTAATGTAATTTTACAGATCAACAAATAGAAAAAATATTAAATAAAACTATCTCTTCAAAAAAAAACCTCAATTTCAACTCAAATAGGTGAGCGAACGAAGTAAAAGAAAAATTAAGATTGAAACAAATGAACACACCTAAAATAATTATTAGAGAGATCACACACTAAATAAAAAAGACCATCATTTCGTTCCACGTAGAGTTATATAGAAACGAGGGGGAGAGCCACCAAGGGTTGAGAAATCGTAAGATAGCAAGTGTCACACGTTAGAAGAAACCTTGTGGAGAAGAGAAAAAATCAAACAAGTGTTGGGTTTTCGAAATACGAACACCATATTCATAGCAGTGGAAGTTAAAAATTTTATGTCCACCGACACAGATTCTGATATGATTGTATAACATAATTAAATGATAATTAAAACATTAATATTTCTTACAGTGATTCGTATGCGAGATCCTCTACTACCGTATCCACGTAATCCTCGTCTACGAACTTGTTATCCACATTGAGATTATCTAAAAGAACTCGCTAGGAGAATTCTATAGAAAAAACAGAAGAAATATTATGAGTGATAAATTTGCTAACCTTAGCGGTCTTTATATAGTAACACAGAAAACCTATATGTGTAAATGGGCTTGAGCCCATGTATATATTTTATTTTATTGACAAATCCAATATATAATAAAATATTTGTTACCATATTTATCACATAATATATGAAATATATTAAGTAATTATGATATATATAGTATATCATCTTATTAATTAATAAATTATAATTCTATCCAATAGAATTATTATATATTTCTCCATAAATTAAATATCTTAATCAAATCAAATAATTAATTCAGACAACTTTAATTTGTTAATTAAGACTACTTGTTGTGTGACCCATAGACCCTCACATATCAAGCGATTAGTCAAACTAACGGTTTTAGTAGAACGCTAGACAATTAATGAACTAGACAATCTCAATATATGAGGTACGTTGCGAGGACATAACAACAACTTGTATTGTGAAACTCACAATAATATTATCCTTTCATTCACAAATACTCCGATTAAATCTAAAACTTGATGATGTGTCTATTCCAATAATTTAATCACGTTATCTCATTACACTAATTGATCATATTGTCGCATTAATATTTGAACACCATTCTAAATGTGACGTGCATTGGCCAATGACTAACGATCCAATTAGTTATGAGAAGACGAGTATTCTCTCCAAATCTATTTGAGGAATGAATCTTATTCTTGGATCAACTAACGCACACATGTACTTTATGGTGTGCCCAACACATGCCTAATCTACCCCGTTAGAAATGCAAGTGTCGGTCATGTTCAAAGCCCATCACGCTGCACGTGTCGCGTGTATTGACCTCAAGTCGAAGAACATTACATTGCTCCACAATCGATATTCCCGTAGACACGTAAATAGAATACACCAAACGCTTTCTCGATTGGGCAAGTCAATATTCTCAAAGTATTTGTGCATCCATCATGAGATACCTAGTATCTCGTACATCCTCTAAGGATATGATGCAGATCACAAACCAATCTCAATTACATCATAGATATCTCAATCTCGATGATCCTTGAGTAGGGCTACTTTAAGAACCATGATATAGTCAATCGAGATCTCACATCACAATGACATCATTATTTCATGGGAACACATATAAGAATAAATGCAAACAATCAAACATAACATTCTATAAGTGTATTACTGAATATTATTAATAAAGTCAATAATACTTAAATAAGTGAATATGATCAAGTACAATGTCTTTATAATGATTGTCTCTAAGACATCTATACTAATAACAAGAACATAGACACAACAACAAATGAAATTACAAATAGATCGAGAACACAAACAACCTTCTTTATTCCTGCCACTTACTGCACATTGTCGTGCCACCCACCATCAATGTAGACATCCAACCCAAACAAAGAAGGAATAAAGGATGTTGAGGGAGATTGTCAAACTATAATTTTTCTTCGGGATTAAATTATTTTAGAATACCAACTTTGAGGATAGTAACAGTAGGATAAATCATTTCGGACATGCAAATTTAGGACAATATCCATATGTTGTGTCAATGTAGAAATTTAAAAAATTGGGTGAATTCACACATGTTGTGCACATGACAAACACGTAAGCGACAAATCACCTCAATTTATTAGCCCCTCAAACTTTATATTATCTTCTCCCCTTTTTATTGTTAAGTTGAATGAATGGGCAATTATTGGGCATGTTGCCACTAACTGTCGCTGCCATCGAAGGGGCACCGAAGAAGCACGAGGAGGTGTCGGGCAAGTTACTTATTAGATCCTGGTCGACTTTCCCACAATAATATAGTAACACACATCATGAATGGGTACATACATAAAGGCAATGTGCAAATTTATGAGGTTGAGATGTCAGTTGCATCTAACACATTAATGGTTGTGGACCATGTGGCTACCCACAATCACTTTGATATCTTGTAGAGTAGGTCGAAGAGGCATGGGTTGACTCACATGCTCATGATTCGAGAGGCATCCCTGATGGTCAAGTAGGTGATGGTTTGAGTGTGTTGTTAGTGGAGAAGGTGGACCCGAGCAATCCTACATTGATTGACTTCAACATAGTTGAGCAATAGCAATACATGTGGTAGGAGGTGTATAGAGTTGAGCGGAGAAAATTGGATGAGTCACAAGATAAGCCTAAAGATGACACTGATGATGGTCGTTTGTGTACGCATGTGTGGGTCTATCATTTGTTGCACGAGTCAAGAGATTATGATATAGTATTCGATTTTCTTATGATTTGCGATCAGCAAGGGTGTCTAACTTGGGGTATGACACATACAATGTAGTGTATGACATGCACTGGTAAAAGCGGAAAATCAGCTAGGAACCTGTTATCCATTGCTTTAAAAAACTAATAAAAGGATGGCTGCAAAGCAGGAGGACAACTTGGGGAGCAAAACAAATAATAGTGGAGCAGACCGTGGACTCGGTTTCCAGATACACTGTTAGTGTTGTTTCTTGTAATATTATCAAATTTTACACAATATCAAAATTTACCCTTTCTTCATATGAGTGGTTCTTTATAATTAGATGTTTTCTTGAATGATTTGACATACACGTTCAAGATCTATAACATTTCACAAGGTCGAAGAAGAATTCAAGGATCCTGAATAAAGTAGAAGGTTTTAGAGTATGCGGTTGCAAGTCAGGATTCATGAAATAAGCCTATCTAGTTTGCGATTATTTGCAGAAGTTAGAAAGGGTTATCCATTAAAGTTGTTTCAGATTCTAAATAGTAGGATATATCGTTGAAGGCTGAAGATCAACTATGTTTATAAATAGAGATCGAAGAATTCATCATGAGTCAAGTAAATATCGAGTATTATATATTTGAATATTGATCCTACGTAGACAATAAAATCATATTTTTCCTTTGTACGGTATTCTAAAGTGTCATATTATTTCGAGTAGCATAAACTTATTATTGTGACAATTGATAGAGAGATGATTGATAGGTCACTTTGACAGTGTTTAAAACTAATTAGTGTGTATTGAGTCTTGTTTTCAATTGTAAAAGTTCTATCTTGAAACATTTTACACAAACTTTATATTCACTTTAATATAGTGAAAATTTCGTCATAAGGTTCGCTCGCACAAACTAATCTAGTATGTGTTAAAGTTGAATTGCCTTGCAAGTTTTAGTCTTTTGTTATCTTTGTTTTAATTATGTATTTTAATTAATGTTTTATTGAGTGTTATAACATTTTGTACAACATTCTCTGTTTTCTTTACACACGCACACTTTCAGTTGGCACCAGAACTAAAAAACTGTAACGGTACAAGGTTTAGATCGTGTGTTTTAATGTGTCAATTTTTTTCAATGGAATATTCTATTACTCCTACGCTTAGACCTTCTACTCTTAATGGAACAAATTATACCTAGTATTGGAAACACAAAATGCGCATTTAAATATATCAAATTAAATCAATTAAGGAACATGCTTAGAGAAATGTACTTACAAGTTCGGACCCTCCAAAAAATCCAGCAAATGAAGATGGTGAGGTTCAACTAAAAAAGAAGGTTGATTGGACGCGCGACTAATAAGATTACAATTGGCTTCAATTCAAAAGCCCTTAAATGAAATCTTGCCATAAGTAATATAATATATAATCGTTCTACAATTAAATATGAATGGGAAATATTTCAAGTGCGTTGTAAAGGTTGTGATAGTGTTCAAATAACTAAACTTCAAATGCTTGAAATAAAATTTGAAAATATCAAAATGAAGAAAGGGAAACAATTTCTTCCTGCAATCAAAGGTTAAGTAAGATTGTAAAAGAATCACACTCTCTTGGTGATCTTATTTCTGATGTTAGTAGCACATAAAATTTTGCAATCAATTCATAAAGATTTGATACAAAAATATATGTTATGGAAGAAGCCAAAGATACATATAAGATTAGTTAAAATGTGTTTGTGAGCATTTTTAAAACTTATGAGAACAACTCAATTGGATGCATGAATTGAAACAAATGATGACAAAGTGTGGTCATTCTCTAGGAAGAGATATCCCAAGCTAGTGAAATCCAGTCATTTGTGATTAAAGTTGATTTTGACGAGGATGTTGCGGACATATAATTCAAACCACATCGCCCTACTCACAAAGAAATTCAACACCTACTTAATGAAAATGATGACAAGTCAAAAGGAAACATATAGCCAAAGATCCAAATCAACAACGCATCACTAACACCTGAGAGGGAAAGATATATGATTCAACCTAGGCAATTTGGTAGAGGTAATAAATCATGGTACAATCTTGAATACAAAAAATCAGTCAATGTGATGCATGTATTGGTTATGGTCACTATGGAAATGAGTGTGTCAATACCAGACTAAAGAAAAAACTAAATCATAATGTTGCCCTAAGTGATGAACATGATGAGTCAAAAGATGAGAAATTTAATTTCTTAGTTATGATTGATTATGACGATTCCTTAGACGATGATCTAGAGATTTTGATTTTGATGTACATTGTATCGGATGTTGTAACTTGTAACATCTGAAACAACATTAAATCAAACTCATCTAAAGTTGAACTGTTTCAATAGGTTGTTGGTGAGATATGTAAATATTCATCAGATAGAAGGAATGACGAGTCAAAATACGAAATTTCGTTATAAAATTTAAAACTCTCAAAAACTTGTTTTGAGTCTTTGATTAAAGTAAATGATAAATGGAAAGGAACAAAACAATGATCAAACTAGAAGTTATTCTTACTAGAAGAGATCTGAAAAATTTCAAAACCAAAGGAACAAACTGAGAGGTTCAATTCTAAGCTTTAGAAAATATACTAAAAGTAATTCTACTATGAATGGTGATTTATTCACTAGTCAGTCTAATTCAGAGCCGGTCTTGGAATTTTGTAGGTTTGGGGCGAACAAGAAAAATAGAACCCTTCTTCTAGCATTTTGAGAGTAAATGGGTTTTTGCATAATGGGGATGAGTGAGGGAGGAAGATTACTTTTTAATAGAGGTTATAAAGGGTATTTTACCACCCATTTTGCACCTAATAGTAACTTTGAAAAAATTAAAGTTAGCACTAGAATGTGAAAAAAAAAAGGTGTAAAAGTACATTAGGGTAAAAAAAAAAAAACTCTTAAAATAAGTATGAAATTAAATGTGTAAATATAGATCGTGCATGAAACATGCATATACAAATCATGCAAAAAAAATTCACTAAATGTGCACATGACATTTGAATAAATTCACTACAAGAAAAAAGCATTTTGTCACACTATATATATATATATATATATATATATATATATATATATATATATATATATATATATAAAAGTAGGCTCACGAAATCTCGGGGCCCAGGGCAGTCGCCTCTACCGCCCTACCTCGGGATCACCCCTAGTCTAATCATTCTGGTATATGTTATAATGGTGGAACTACATCTATGTCAAAATGTTTTGAAAATTATGTGAAATTTGTAAAAGGTAAGCTAATACTAATGTAGAAGCTTCGACTCAACATATTATCCCGAAATTGGTCATATTCATCCACACTTTGTAAATGAATGAAAGATTTGAAAAATCCCAAAACGTGGTCTTAATATCTTCACATCCTAAAAAACGCTTTTCAAAATTTCATGGAAAAGAATGTTAATGTTACCCATAATGTTAAAAGCATGCTTCTCTAAAAGTGGTATGTGCAGCTGGAGCATTTCAAGAATTACGGTGAAAAAGCAAAAGGGCAAATGGAGAAAAGCTTGGTTGGTTGTATGGCATAGTACGATATGGACATTTGGATTGGAAGGAACGACTTGGTGTTTAGAGGTATGGACTTTGATGGTAATAGAGTGGTGGAGAATATTAAGACTTCTTCCTTTAGATGGTTATAAAAGTCAAATATATGTTATTTTCTTGGCACTCTTTTCAGGGTTGGGAGAGAAAACATATTGTTTGTGTGAGATAGAATGAATAGACTCATGCATGTTTTACAACACTTAAATCCAATGAGTTGTGGTATTTCTTAATACCCATGAATAAAGTTTTGTTTCCAAAAAAAAAAAAAAAAATCTCTAAAAGTATGTGTACCTAGTTAATGGTATATTTACAGTGGTTGTTGTAGACATATAAGATGTCAAATAAACTATTTAATGGTGGTACTATAATATATGGTGGCGGCTCAAAATGAGAAATCATTAGCAAGAACATTTAATTTTAAAGATTTTTTTAAGCTTAAAAATATCTTGTTAATTTGATTTATATTAGCCAAATGTGTGTAATTATAATTTTCATGTAAAATTTGACAAGAATTCATGTGATGATGTTCTGAATAAAGATAATGTGTCTTATTACAATCTAATTAGAATAAATAATGTGTGTAATTTATTAAAACATAATAAATTAATTGGATAATGATGAATATATTTAAATAATCAATTGCATGTTTGTATCCAATTGCAAGAGTTTTGTCTAGTCTTAATCTATTTTTAAATTCTAAATTAATAGTTTCTATTTTTCAAATTTAAGATTGATAATTTCTATCTTTTAAACAATTAAGTAATAATTTTACTAATTTTCAAATACTGAATTGACATTATTCCTAATTTATTTGATCTAAAACAACTTTGAGACTTAACACATCCCAAAAATTTATTTGAAATATTTTAAACATAAAATATAGACAATTAATGTAAATTTGGAGTAAAAAATTGTGGGTAAAACTCGGGTCTACGTGGGTCAAACTTAATTAAAATATAATTTTTCGCTTTTAAAAATTGTTTTACTACATGATCGAAATATTATCAGTACAAAGCCAAAAGTATACTACTACAAGTTCAAAAATATTTTAAACACTTAATTTTTTGATCGAATTTGCTAGAATATTTGTGAACTTGTTACAGTAACATTGGTGTTTACTAGTAAAATATTTTATGGTATTACAAATTCAAAATATGTTACTATAATGTCAAAAATATTCTACTACTATAAGATTAAAATTATATTACTACAAAATCAAGAATGTACTAACTACAAGCCAACAAATATTTTGAATACTTAAATGTTTTTAGCGATTTTTTTTGAATATTTTTTGATATGTAATAGTACACTTTTGATCTTATAATATACTAGTGATATAGTAAACGTCATTTGAACAACCCCGAATTGAGACTTATGACTCGTGTGAAATATTTCACATAAACAAATTAAAACAAGGTGTGGGAGGCAGAAATTGTGGAGTAATGCCGGCCTTGATCGTGCAACTGCAGCTAACATTCACATACACCAAATCCCTGTTTCCAGCTTATTAATACTAACTGCTAAACATTTAATGATGTTCCCCTACGTGACCACTTTCAATTTATTAAATAAATATGATTCCTTTTAATTTATTTTTAAAAGACTTTGGTTTTCAAGGAAAAGGAGGAAAAAAATTAGAATGCACTCAAAGTGAGACAATTTTTTTTTTTTTTAAAATAAGCATAATATTGCATTTCTTGCTAATGAAAGTAAAGTCGTGATTTTCACATGCAATAGGCCAAGCAGCATGCAATAAAATCCCTAGGGACTCTACATTTTTATTTTTATCTTTTGCTACACTTAATTTAGATCATTTTCACGTGCAAAGTTGGTGTAATATATTTCGCACTCGGTATATTTTAGATTCATATCTTATTTTACACATTAATCGTCATTAATTTAAATGAAAGTTATCGTTTCGAAGTTCTCATTTTGAAAGTTAGTTAACTACTAACTCTTAAAAACGTACATACTTTGCCACATGTTGCTAGGAAATTAATTAATCTCCATACTATAAGAAAAACATTTCATCTAAAAATACTGAACGATCTCTCTCGTCTTGTAAGATTTGCAAATCGAGATGTTCGTGTATGTGCGTCTCAAGTTGTCTCCTCTAGTTATGTATTTGTCATACAAGCAGTTACGAGATGACATGTCTTATAAAATTAATTTGAAATTGGACTTTGAAGTCGTGTTATCCCTTTGTCGATTATTGTGGGTGCAACTTCAAGGCTTTTTGTTCAATTTTGCTTATGATGGAACTTTAGAATTTTCTGTTTTCGCTCGTCCATGTGTTCGTCGTACAAATAGTTACGTACCGACACAATTCATGGGATCATTTGGGTACTAGGCCTTTTTGTCCATCGACACATCAACCATTTTTTGGCTTGCGGTGCTATAATTGAAGACATTGGTGGTGCAAGATATTGGTTATTCAATTTCATTGTTTTTTCTTTTTCAATTTTATTATGTTTTTTTAAAAAAAAAAAAAACAATACTATTCATTCTAATATCCGTCTTTCAATCGTCACTTATTTATTCACTTTATTCATAACAAATCACTTTATTTGTAAATGACCTCCACAATACTCCATTTTACCCTCAAACTTTCTACTTAATTTATGAATAAATTAATCAATATTCATTATGAGTATATAAAGAATTTTGATAGAAAGAATTAGATGAGTATGAAATTAAGTATAATAAAATAATAGATAAAATATAAATAATGTAATTAAAAAAAAGAAAAAATAATATGTTAAAAATGAAATAAAAATTGATAAAGTCTAGTATGCACTCGAGTGCATGTTGTGCACCCTATTTCATGTGCACTTTTCAAGTTTTACTGACTTACACTTTTTGATAAATGGTGTTGCACTTTTCAATTATTACTAAAAATATTATTATACAGTTTAATAATAGAAAAGTGCAACACCATTAATCAAAAAGTGTAAGTCAGTAAACTGAAAAGTGCAACATGGACTAGGGTGCACAACGAGAAAAAAATTATTTACGTCCCGTAACTTTTACCTTTTTTGAAAAACGTCCCAAAAAAGTTAAAATTTTAATTTACGTCCCATAACTTTTTCAATTGCTTAATTTACGTCCAATTTTTGCTAAAAATCCCCAAATTTATGTAAATGGGACGTAAATTGAGCAATTGAAGAAGTTATGGGACGTAAATTAAATTTTTAATTAAAATGGGACGTTATGCGAAAAAGATAATTATATTCAACAAATGTGTACAATTCACTATAAAATTAATGTAGTTTATGTTATACAATCAAATAAAAAAAAAATCATTTATTCATAAATTAATTATTCATAAATTAACTTATTTTAATATAAAAAATAATTTATTTATTCATAAAGTAATTAATTATTATAAAAATCAATTAACTTACCTAATTTATTATTAGGAAAATTATTAACTTACCTAATTAGAAAAAAATTATAATTACAATATAAGTATTATAAAATTATTTATTTTAAAGTAATCAAATAAATATAAAAAATAATCTAAGTATTACACAAATAGGTCCACATATTTTTGTACGAACTAATATCAAATTAAAATTTATATAATAAAAATGAAAAACAAAAAAAAAAAATTAACAAATTGTTAAAAAATATATTGTTTATCATCATCTTTCAATTACCGTGGGTAAGGGGTGAGAATTTTGGATATATTTGAATATTTTTTGATTTATTTGGGAATTTTAAATATTTATGAATTTTTGTATTTATTTAAAATATTAAAATAATTGTTAAGTTTTAATAAGAGTTTTTGACCATTTTAATAAAAACAATTATTTGGGATTTTTATTATTTTAAAGATAAAAATTATATTTATTTGAGTATGTTAATTGATTTTTTAATTTTTTTTGATAATATATATTTTTTTTGATATTATGAAAAATTATTTACTTATTTAAATATTATTCTAAATTTATTTTCATATATTTTAAAATATTATTTAGTATTTTATTTAATATTCATAATTTATTTTATAATACTTATATTGTAATTATATTTTTTTTCTAATTATGTAAGTTAATAATTTTCATAATAATGAATTAGGTAAATTAATTGATTTTTATAATAATTAATTAATTTGTGAATTTATAAATTATTTTTTATTTGATTGTATAACATAAACTACATTAATTTTATAGTGAATTGTACACATTTGTTGAATATTTTTATCTATTTCGCATAACGTCCCATTTTAATTAAAAATTTAATTTACGTCCCATAACTTTTTCAATTGCTCAATTTACGTCCCATTTATATAAATTTGGGGATTTCTAGTGAAAATTGGACGTAAATTAAGTAATTGAAAAAGTTATGGGACGTAAATTAAAATTTTAACTATTTTGGGACGTTTTTCAAAAAAGGTAAAAGTTACGGGACGTAAATAGTTTTTTTCTCGGTGCACAACATGTACTTGAGTCCGTAGCGGACCAATCCATAAAAATTTTATTGTAAATCACAAATTTAGCAATCTATCTTTTCAAATTTCAAATCAGTTGAGTTGAATACATAAACTCGAGAATTTGGCAAAAGGCAATACATGGGCCCCCACTTTGACTTGTTTTCTGCGTGGTATAAATAAATAAATTAAAAATACTTTTACACCAAAGAAGCATTATTAAATAATAAAGTCAAAAAAATAATAATAATAGGGTGGCGGATCAATCCTGGCCATACAAGTATAAAGATTCAACGGTGGTGATCCAACATGGTGAGGGAGGTGGCGCGTAGCTGGACGGCTGACGTCATGCGATGCCACCCCTCAGGCGCGTGCGAATATCCGGAATGACTCATGATAATTAAAAAGTGATTAATCTTATCCCCTCATTATTTAACAAATTAATCAGTCGTGATCTTCGAGGTTGGGAGGGATTGCCATTATTTGGAAGATTCATAACTAGTTGGGGTATTCGAATATTCGTATTCGTATTAGTTTATTTTTTTAATATTAAATTTGATTTAATATTCGATTCAAATGATTATTTGATATTACTTCCGTCTCGTGATTACTTGCACATTTTCTTTATTTGGATGTCCCAAAATTATATTGGAGACTCAACATCTTGTCATATATGCAGTAATGGTGTTGAGACGATTTGGAACGTGTTTGTCTCATGTTCTTATATCGTAACTGTTGCATCCAAAATGAACACACAACGATAAGTAATCTCGCACCTGAGATTCGGCAATCACAGACTGGATTATAGTTGCACTCCTCGTCTCCAAAAGACTTCAATACCTACAAAAACACGCCGGGAAGATCTCCGACGTGGGGATTCTAACGCTCAAGTCAGAACCGGCGATCTCAAATGAAAAGTGAGGAGCAATTTGTATCTGGAAGAAAGCTTCTCGATAATCTTAAATCAATATCCTTGTTTCTCAAGAATAACTCAGGTGTATTTCAGGTTATATCGATGCGCCGAAAAGTATGTTAGGGAACTTTCCGGTGAGTGTGTCTATCAGAGTGATTAGTATGTGTTTCTGTAGTTAGTTATCAGAAATGATGTGTGTAAAGATATCAATAGTACCTTTTGGGGAATGGTTATCTACTTCCCCCCTTTCTCTCAACTGCCCAAGTAGTGGGCTTAAACCCAAGGCTTATCTGCCTCCATTAGGTCGTCCGAGCTCCGAAAAAAGGGGGACAAATGCGACATCCTCGCATGTTCCTTATCCATGAAGTGGAGTAAAAGCTTTATGTGCACGTTTCGCAATTTAAATCTCGAGGACCTGCAGGTACTCGAGCACCTCCAGGTTTGAACTCCGAAAACGTAGGTTCAGTAGGCCCAACAATCCACCTAAAAAGGTGGAAGGCTTATGACTCATTCATCTCAGGGCTGATTCTCGTCATCATCTGTCCTACTTGTCTCAATTCTTATGGATTTGGACCCAACCTGGCCCAATCCATTATCACAAAAGTCCATCACCAATATATCAATAATTATCAACATAATAATCAAGATAATTAAATGAATAATCATGTAACTATATCCAAACCTCGTTAGATATAACTCATTCAGACATCAGGTGTCATTTTCTCATAGGACGACACATTTTGTCCACATCAAAATTTATGCTCTAGAAGGGCTAGTTGATGCACTTTAAAATGTGTAGTATAAAGTTTGTTATGCTATAGAGTTGTGCGACTCTTTGGAATAAAAGTACAAAACTGAGGATGTCGCAACTAAGAAGTTTGTGGTAGCAATTTTTTTGGATTTCAAGATAATAGACGACAAATCTATTGTCGAACAAGTTCAAAATTATTCCTACACAATATCCTTGCAGAGGGTATGGTCCTTCCGGACGCATTCCAACTGTGATTGAAAAGCTACCCATAGTCGGAGGGAATTCTCAAGTTATCTCAAACACAATTAAGAAGAAATGAGTCTCGAAGACCTGATCAATAAAGAAGACAATCAGAGAACTGCAAAATTCAATAAAGTAAAAATAAAGGCAAGAGCCAACTTGACATGGCGTGAAAAACCGTCAAAAAAAAAGAAAGAGGCCTAATGATGACAAAGGCAACTAGGCAAGAAGCCAACATGACATGTGACTATCGATCTCCTCGTCGAGATGAGAAATATAAAGGTAAAAGAAAATAGTCTAATACGAATGTGGTGCAACATGAGTTCACCAAAAAAGACATGCCAGCATGAACTTGTAGTATTGCAAAATAAAACATAACTATTAAGGGAAAAATTGTATAAAGTCAATATTGTTGTATTTTTAGATTAGACTCGTTGATTTATTCTCTTTGATTTGATTTCCCATAATTGTGGAAATCTTGGTGTAATCCCCAAGTAATCCCCAAGATCTTGTTCCCCAAGTAATCTCCAAGTATATATTAGTGGAATTCTCTAATCACCAATTAAGGGTGATCTCATAATCATTCTCACATGGTATCAAGTCTCACCAATTAAACCCTAATTATCCTTCTGCCGTCTCTCTTCTTCCTCGATCTCTCTCCATTCTTTTCTTGCGCTTCACGTCGCAATTCCCACCATGTCTACTACCACACTAGCCGTTGCATCCACCACGGCCATGATCCACCTAGTACCGATCAAACTCTCCTCCACCACATATCTCATGTGGAAGTGTTAGTTTCTTTCCATGGCTGCCACTCACGATCTTCTTGCCATCATCAACGACATCCACTGCGCCGTCCAAGACCATCGCCAATGAATCCGGAGTTGATGCTCCCAATCCCGCATATGATGCGTGGGTCCTTCGCGATCAGAAACTCCATGGGGTTCTCTTCGCCACACTCGAACCAGAGGCTATGGCTGAGGTTCTCGATTGCACCTCCTCTCGTGCCGCCTGGCTTGCGCTGGAGTCCGTCTTTGCCAACGCCTCCACAGCCCGTGCCAACTAACTTCGCGAGCAACTGCTCTCCTTGCGTCGTGAGTCTCTTTCCGTCTCTGATTATGGTAAACAATTTAAATTATTGTGTGATCAATTATCTGCAATTGGGAAACCCGTCGACGAGGGCGACAAGAGTCACTGGTTTCTTCGTGGCCTTGGCTCGCTCTTTGCTAACTTTGCACATAATCGGATGGCCATGTCACCTGTTCCTCTGTTTCGTGACATCCTACATCAGGCCATTCAGTTTGATCTCATGAATAAATCTATGGAGGGTTCTCAACCCTCTCCCACGGGCTTTGTTGCTTCAAATTCCAGCGGAAATGGGTCTGGTGGTTCTGGACACTTTCGGCAGCAGAACACCAACCTTCAGCCTCGCTCAAATCCTGGCAACAATCGTCCGAATCAGAACGGTGGCGGTCGTGGAAATCGCCGGCCTCCACGTTGTCAATTGTGTCGTGGGGAGCATTATGCAAATAAATGCCCTCAATTTATCAGTCTGCAAAATCGTGCCACATCCAGCCAGCCTCGCCAATCGGATCCTTCGGCTAATCTAGCCCAAGCTTTCCGTGCCACTTGCAACATCTCTGATTCGAATCAAAACCCTGATTGGTATGTCAATTCCGATGCATCTGCCCACATGACGTCTCAGTCGTCTACTCTCGACTCCTATGCTCCATACTCTGGTAATGGTTCTGTCATAGTCGGTAATGGAAATTCTCTTTCAATTTCCCACATTGGTTCTGCTCATATTAACCCTGCTGTTAAATTATTGGATGTCTTGGTGGTACCGCATATTACTAAGAACCTCTTATCTATTAGAAAACTCACATCAGATTTTAATGTGGATGTCGTGTTTTCTGATAAATCTTTTGAAATTCAGAATCGGTTGACCAATGCAGTACTGGCTCAGGGCAGGTGTGACAATGGCCTTTATATTCTGGAGAGGGGTAGCTCGGCTTTGGTTGCTGCTTTGCGCACAAAGGATTTACGAGCTAGTTTTGAGTTATGGCATTTACGCCTAGGCCATGTTTCTTTTTCTGTTATTTCTTTACTCAATAAATTGGGACAGTTGTCTGTTACTTCAGTTTTACCCAAGCCGAATATTTGTTCGCCTTGCCAATTGGCTAAGAGCAAGAAATTACCGTTTTTTTTTAAATGATAAGCATGCTATTGGTGTTCTAAATTTGGTGCATTGTGACTTATGGGGACCTGCTCCAGTTAAAACTTCTGAGGGGTATCGTTATTATGCGGTGTTTATTGATGATTTTTCCCGTTTTTCTTGGGTGTATCCTATGCGTGCCAAGTCTGAGTTTTGTGATGTATTCTTGCGCTTTCATGATTTTGTATGTAATCAATTTTCGACAACCATGAAAGTTTTTCAGTCTGATGGTGGAACTGAATTTATCAATAATCGCATGTCTTCTTTTATGACTCAACATGGCATTTTGCATCGTATTTCTTGCCCCCATACTCCCCAACAAAATGGTCGGGCTGAACGGAAGCATAAACACATCACTGAGACGGGCCTCTCTATGCTCTTTCACGCCTTTGCTCCAGCTTCACTATGGTTTGATGCTTTTGCTACAGCCGTTTTTGTTATTAATCGCCTGCCTTCCTCTGTGCTGGATAATAAGTCACCGTATGAGTTACTTTTTCATACTTCTCCCAATTATGTCGTTTTTAAACCCTTTGGTTGTAGGATTTATCCTTATCTTCGAAATTATGCAGACAACAAGCTTTCACCTCGCAGCCGTCCTTGCATTTTTTTAGGATACAGTAGTTCACATAAAGGGTTTAGGTGTTTCGATCCTGCTTCCGCCAAGGTCTTTATATCTCGTCATGCTCAGTTTGACGAACTTTTATTTCCATTTTCAGGCAATTCTTCTTCACAGGCT
The DNA here is from genome assembly GCA_963675135.1 of Galeopsis tetrahit. Lineage (NCBI taxonomy): Eukaryota > Viridiplantae > Streptophyta > Magnoliopsida > Lamiales > Lamiaceae > Galeopsis > Galeopsis tetrahit. The sequence goes on along the minus strand of OY776126.1, from coordinate 46,781,222 downwards.
ACTGATCTCGCCATTTCGAGCTTTATTGACAACAGCTCGCCTTCCCCTCCGGCAGCCTCTGTCTCGCCACCTCCGGCACCACCACGGTTGGCTCCACCTTGCCAATTCTGCCCCGAATCGGATTCCACGCGTTTGCTCGCTCAACAGCCGGTCACGCCACCTGATACTGAGCCGCGTGCCGCCAACCCGCCTATTCCCGAGCCCGATCCTATTCACGAGCCCGATCATATTCCTGCTCCAGCGCCTCTTCCGTCCACTCATCCCATGATGACTAGGGCGAAATCTGGCATTTTTAAGATGCGTTATCCGGTTGACATAGCATCCACCGCCCTCATTTCAGCTCTTGTCGGTTCCTCCGTGCCCAAGGGATTTAAATCTGCATCTAAATCCCCTCATTGGGTTAGTGCCATGCAGGAGGAAATTGATGCTTTGGATCATAATTGCACCTGGGATCTCGTACCACGACCACCAAATACCAACATTGTCGGTTCTAAATGGGTTTTCCGAACCAAATTTCACTCAGATGGTTATGTAGAGCGTCATAAAGCTCGCCTTGTAGCTCAAGGTTTCACTCAGGTTACGGGTTCGGATTTTCATCATACTTATAGTCCAGTGGTCAAGGCTGCAACAATTCGTGTTATTCTTGCTCTATCTGTTCATCACAAGTGGCCTCTTCATCAGCTAGATGTGAAGAATGCTTTCTTGAACGGGGTTCTTCCAAAGCCTGTCTTCATGTCTCAACCTCCAGGGTTCGTGAATGCTCAGTTCCCTGATCATGTTTGTCGCTTGAAAAAGGCCCTGTATGGTCTTCGACAGGCTCCATTGGCCTGGTACCAGCGTTTCAGTACCTACTTACTAAAGTTGGGTTTCTATCAGACTCGCTCTGACTCCTCCTTGTTTTGCCTATTTCGGGGTACGTCTATTATTTTTCTTCTTCTATATGTCGATGATATTGTGATCACTGGCAATGATCCTGGCTTACTTCGTCGTTTCATCGCTCGTACTCATGCGGAATTTGCAATTAAGGATTTGGGGAAATTAAATTATTTTTTGGGCCTTGAAATTTCATACACTTCTAACGACATTTTTGTGGGTCAAGCAAAATATGCCTATGACATTTTATCCCGTGCTGACATGCTTGATTGTAAACCCATTGCCACTCCTTTGCAAGCTGGTGAATCCTTGGTTAGCACAGGTGATCCTTTTTCGGATCCAACATTGTACCGCTCTTTGGTGGGAGCTTTACAGTATCTTACTATCACTCGTCCGGACCTCTCCTATGTTGTTAATTCTGTGAGTCCGTTTCTCCATTCTCCTACTGATGATCATTTCTCTGCAGTTAAGAGGATTCTTCGTTACGTGAAAGGTACTGTTCATTTTGGACTATCTTTCACTCATCGTCCGGACATGTCTATTGTTGGTTATTCTGATGCAGACTAGGCCCGTTGTGTTGAGAGACGCGTCGTTCCACTTATGGTTATTCCATTTTTTTGGGTGGAAATCTTGTTTCTTGGAGTGCAAAGAAACAACCCACTGTTGCCCGCTCTAGTTGTGAGTCTAAGTATCGGGCTTTGGCTAATTCCGCCTCTGAAGTTGTTTGGCTCACCAACTTGCTTTGTGAACTTCATCAACTTCCTCCCGATCGGCCAGTCCTTCTGTGTGACAACCATAGTGCTCTCTTCCTCAGCCAAAATCCTGTTGCTCATAAACGTGCCAAGCATATCGACATCGACAACCATTTCGTTCGTGAGCTTGTATCTGCTGGTCGGTTGCACACTCAATAAACTACAAAATATTGCCCAAAAGGCATCGACAATTGGCAACGGCAGGCGGGCCGATGCGAAATGGCATCGGCATTTAATGGCCGATGCAAAATGGCATCGGCAGTGGGCCCCGATGCCATTTGGTAACGGCCCCCCGATGCAAAATGGCATCGGCAGTGGGCCCGATGCCTTCCCCGTCGCCCTAAACCCTAAACCCTAAACCTCTAAAACCCTAAACCCTAAAATCCTAAAACCCTAAACCTCTTAACCCTAAACCCTGAAACCCTAAAATTGAAAATTATGATTTTTTTTTTTAGGGTTTAAAGTTTAGAGTTTATGATTTAGTTTAATTAATGTAGTCATTATTTTTCAATTAATTATTTTTATAACTTTAATTTTAATTTTTTTGTTATTAAAAAAATTATATATATAAATGTATGGTTTTTTTTTAAATTTAATAATTATATACTGATAATAAACACGTTAATAAATAATTTTAAAAAATCTTAAAATAATCAACCTTGATTAATTAAAAAATCAAAATAATTAATCTTGATTAATTAAAAAATCAAAATAATTAGCATTGGTAATCTTGATTATGGTATCTTTGTCCTACGTTTACTAATTTTATAGGAATATCCTTTAATTTTTTAAATTTCCATAAAATAGTGTTAATTATGTAAGTAAATATAATGATGTAGATAATGACACATCATCATTTGACTCCATAAGGAGCCCATTATATGGGCTCAATATCATTTCTATATATATATATATATATATATATATATATCTATATATATATATTATATATATATATGTCATGTATATTTGCGTGTATTTTGATAGTTACGTGAGTATGACTTATGAATTTAGCATTACTCCTGATCAGAGTGAAACGAACATTATATATAATATACTACAACAATTAGGAAATTAATCAAGCTTATTCTCTGCAATTAAAAAAAAAAGAGTATTCACTAGTACTCTGTATTAGATAAGTGTATTTTAATTGAAAATGAACTAGAGAATAATTTTATAATAGATGAAAATATTTTTAATTAAATGGATAAGTGAATTCATATTTTTAAATGGATAAGTGAAAATAATTATATATATTTAATGTTGTGAATTGAAAATTAGAATGAATTTAAATGATGTGATTATAATAAATTTAAATGTATAAGTGAAAATAATTATATTCAATGTTGTATGTAATTATAATGTTGTGAAATTAAAAATTAGAATGAATTTAAATGTTGTAAATTGAGGATTAGAATAAATTTAAATAGTGTGAATTGATACCGTAATTAAATTATTTAATTTGAAAAACATAATTTAGTTAATTTGAAAAACATAATTTAAAAATAATTATGATATGCTTTGATAAATAATTTAATAAGCAACAATTAAAGTTAGAATGGATTGAATTAATTAAAGAATTAAAAACTCAAATTAAATTGAATATATATTAATTGCATTCACAACATGTCGACTAAAAGCTCCTAGCCTAAACGGCACACTGGGGGCGCTCAAAAGCCTTCGAGACCGCGAGGTCCCGAGTTCGAACCCCACAATTTGCGAAAAATGCCAAATTTCCGAGAATTGGGGTGGCCCAGCGGTGGGGGTGGGTGTTGGTGGCCTCGATACCTGGGTTCGAAACCCAGATTCGTCTTTTTTAAATGTTAATAAAATGGCATCGGTAGTGGGCCCCGATGCAAAATGGCATCGGCTGTCCCCGATGCGAAAAGGCATCGGTAGTGGGCCCGATGCAATTTGGCATCGGCTGTCCCCCCGATGCCAAAAGGCAACGGTTTTCCCCAAATCCGATGCCATTTAAATAGCATCGAGCATATTGGCATCGGCACACTGCCGATGCCTTTGCCGTTGCCTTCATCATTGGGGACGACAGATCTGATGCCTTCCCCGATGCCATTTTCAAATTATTTTGTAGTGATATGTTCCAACACATCTTCAGTTAGCTGACATTTTTACCAAGAGTCTTCCACGTCCATCTTTTGAAATTTTACGCTCCAAGCTTTGCGTTTGTCTTCATCCCACGCAATGCTTGACGGGGGGTATTAAGGGAAAAATTGTATAAAGTCAATATTGTTGTATTTTTAGATTAGACTCGTTGATTTATTCTCTTTGATTTGATTTCCCATAATTGTGGAAATCTTGGTGTAATCCCCAAGTAATCCCCAAGATCTTGTTCCCCAAGTAATCTCCAAGTATATATTAGTGGAATTCTCTAATAACTAATTAAGTGTGATCTCATAATCATTCTCAAAATAACAAAAAGTACAAACAATAATGCATACTATATTTTTAGTGTAATATTTTATTTTAATACCATTTTTATATTCTCAAATTTTCAGTAATTTAATGAGCCAGATTTTTCTTTAACACAGTATTTACGATAAATCTTTTGGAACTTTTTTATCTAATTTAAAATTTCAATTTATATTAATTCTCGATGTTATTTTGTCATATGTTCTCCTATTATGTTGCACGATATACAGCTATGTATCACACATTATCACGACAAGCCCAAAAACAAAATATAAAAAAACAAAGGAATCATATGGGTACGGTTATTTAGACCTTCGTGGTTGTTAACTGCACTCCCCCAAATGTTAGATACACTTTCTATAAATGGTTCAAATTACCTTTTATGTAATTAGTTGATACACTCCTCTCTATAAATTCAAAAAAATACTCCAACTTCCACCATATTTGCGCGCGACTCACCCACCCCCTAAAAATTATACGGCTTGATCGACTACATATTACCACTACCGATGACATCCTCAAACTCAAAAATGGTATTGAAGTTAGAAGCAATGATTTCAAAACATTCAATCGACCACGAACCGGTCCGAAAAACCGATTTGATCGGTTCACTTTTTTTTTTAAAACTTTTATTTAATTTTAAATAATAACTTTTTTATATTATGAAATTAGTGCACATCCGGCCCCTTTTATAATGTTTTCCTCTCATGTTTCTTCGACTACTTCTTCAATATAAGACGTAAATTTTTATACTTGTTTGTTACTACAACACTACTTCTTCCATTTTTTCGATGTAGGACATAATAAAATTCGTATGTTTGTTTATTACTAACACTATTGCTTTTATAATGGTTTCCTCTCATAATTCATCTACTCCTTATTTGATGTGCGATGAAATTTCATATGTTTATTTATTTCCTCCTGATGAAATTTCATATGTTTATTTATTTCCTCCTTATATTTCTTTTACTTTTTATTTGATGTGGGACATAAATTTTTATACTTATTTGTTACTATAACACTTCTACTTTTATAAAAAAAAAAATATCATACTTCTTCCATTTTTCGATATGGGACAAAATACTAACAGTACTATTGCTTTTATAATAATTTCCTCTCATATTTCATCTACTCCTTATTCGATGTGGGGTGAAAATTTTATATGTCTATTTTTTCCTCTTATATTTCTTTTACTTTGTATTCGATGTAGGACATAAATCTCATATATTTATTTTCTTACTAATATTGTTATTTTTATATTATTTTTCTCTCATATTTGTGTACTCTTTATTCGATGTGGGACAAAAATCTCATGTTTGTTTGTCATTCTTTTATTTAACATGTGTATAACTTCTTTTCATATGGATTGAGAATTAATTAATAATGAATTCCATTATTTCAAAGAATAAAAAACTACTATTTCAACAATATTTTAAACAAAAAAAAAATTATAAATGCCTAAAAAAAATTGTTGATACGTTTTGCTATAAATATTTTAATTTAATATAATTTTATAAATGCATTTTTTTAATGTAATAAAAAATATAAATAAAAATACATATACTATTATTTTACCAGTTGAACCGCCCATCCATCCAATAGCTAGGTTGGATAGTGAATCGGTGCCTAATCCGGTTTGATCTCCTGTCCGGTTATGAAAACGCTGGTTAGAAGAACACTTGTTTGGTTGTTGGAAGCATTAGAACAAAATGGTATTGGAATTAGGAGTGTGTAAAAAATAATCTGACCAAAAAAATAACTGGACCGACCAGTTAGTTTTCGGTCCTGTATTCGATCCTTAAAATTTTGGAATTCTGGGTTTTGGTTCGGTCTAAAACCGGAATTTACCAGTCCAGGACCGAAAACCCGGAATTATTATTTTTTTATTATAAGAAAATATTCTTGATATATAATTACCCTAACCCTAATTTTCAGTTCTCACTTCTCGCCTTCTCAGACTTTTGATATTCTCCCTCTATTATTTGAATGATGGCTGAACGCGACCTTACACTACCTTCTCCACCCCTATTCTTTATCGTCCAGTCAACAACCAACCCCACCAATCTGGCCACCTTGTGATTGTATGTGAGTCTGAGTCGTGACTCTTGTGAGAAGGTAATAGAGCCAGCGCAACGGAGTACTCTACTCAATCATCTTGCAATGTTAGTTTTTTTGAATCTTGACAAGTGTTTTCAACTATTTCACTTCATCATTTTCTTCATACTAATAATTGTGTTAATTACTTATAATTTCTTGTTTCAATTTTAGATGGATAACTCCCAGTCCCAATCTTAATTAAAAAGAGTACTGGTTGTTTTTTTATCAATCGTCAGATGCGCTTACTAATGAAAAACTAGAAGAGTTGCATAAGACACTAACAGAGGGACGAAGGTATGTTAATAGAAAGAGAAAAATGAGGGCTACATATTGACAAAATTTTATAGAGTATTTGTATGAAAAAAAGGTTCTTAGGGTTGAATGTAAATTTTGTGAATCAACCTTTGCTGCTCATTCTAATATGAATGGAACCAAAAAACGTCAAACTACATTCTGATAGATGTATCTGTAATCCTAATAATAAAGGTAAATGGAAAACAATTTGAATTGGTTTTTAAATTTGGGGATAGTGAAGAGACAGAGGGTAAATTAAAATTTGGAATAGTAAATTTGAAAGATGTGAGGGATGCACTTATTTATCACATTGTTGTTGATGAATTGCCTTTTAGGCATGTTGAGAAACTTGGATTTAAGCGGTTGATGGAGTTTGTGTGCCTATATTTCCTGTTGCACGAGATATTCTTCTACTACACAAAAATGAAAAAGTAGAATTGAAATAATTTTTTAGGAGTTCATGTCAAAGGGTTTCTGTTACAATCGATACTTGAACATCGATCCAAAGAATAAATTACATGTGTCTAACATCTCACTTTATTGACAGTAAATAGAAATTGGAAAAAAGAATAATAAATTTTTGTCCAATTTCTAATCATAAATGTGAAGTTATAGGGAAATAAGTTGAGTCTTGTTTAGAATCTTGGGGGATTGAAGATAAAAATTTTACTTTCATGGTTGATAATGCTTGTTCGAATGATGTTGCATGTGGCTATTTGAGAAAGATGGTTCAACGCACGGGATGTATTAGTGATGGGAAATTTCTTCACGCTAGGGGCATGTCTCACATTATTAACCTTATTGTTTGGGATGACATTAAAGAGCATTGTGTATCCATTAATAGGGTTAAACCTGCTTATTGTTTGGGATGGCATTAAAGAGCATTGTGTATCCATTAATAGGGTTAAAACTGCTATGAAATATATTAGGAATTCTCCTACAATATTGCATAGATTCAAAGAACTTATTGAGAAAACTAATTTAGATTTTAAATCTCTTATAACCTTGATTGTCCTACTCCCTGGAATTCCACTTATGTTATGTTAGACACTGCTCGTAAATTTAACGTATTTTTAGTGGTGTGAATTTACCTTATGGAAGAGATCACTACAAGAAAACTGTGATTTAGCCGTGAAAATATTTGTCGCCAATTATAATATTTTCGTCGCTAACGTGAATTAGCGATGAAATAATTTTATCGCGGGATTTGTTGCTATACACCCGTCGCTAACGTGTTTGCGACAAAAATATTAATTTTATCGCAAATGTTTGCGACGAAAATTTGAGTTTCATTGCAAAATATTAGCAACGAAAATTTGAGTTTCATCGCAAAATGTTTGCGAGGAAAATCAAATATTTGTCGCAAACACGTTAGCGACGGTTGTATAGCAACAAATCCCGCGACGAAATTATTTCATTGCTAACTCACATTAGCGACGAAAATATTAGAATTAGCGATAAATTTTTTCGTGTCTAAAATAGTAGCTCCTTACTTTGTGGCTAATTTTTTTGCGATAAATATTTTAATTTCGTTGCAAATGTTAGTTGATGAAACCCATATTTTTGTCGCTAATATTTTCCTATGGATATCCGATTTACGAATTATTCTCTAAACCTACTTCCGCAATCGACCAACCCGCACCCACACCCGCCCCAACCTCGACCCACACCCGAACCGCCCCAACCTCGACCCACACCCACATACCCCCTCCCCCATTTTATTTAAATGACTATTTATTTGGTTTTGGTGGGAATCGATCCCGGGTGGGTGAGCGCCCATAGCTGGGCGCCCACCACTCGGGCAAACAACTCTTTGGTTCAGTTTTTAATATTAATTATATATGTATTCAATTTTTACTAATTTAGTTAATTTACTTATTCAATAATTTATTTCACATATATTAATTGATTAATTTAACTTGTATATATGTATATATTTTTGTATATATATTGTAGTTTTTAAAACAAACAATTCCAAAAAAATAATGAATATTACATCCAATCTTCATCCTCTCATCTTTATGTCCATCTTCATTTGCATCATCATATTTATAAATATTTTTATAAACATTCAAACTGATTTATAAGACACAAAATATGGAGAATTATTAAACATTTAATTATATAAACCGATTTTCTTGATTTAATATGCATATTTGAAGTAGTACTCTTCCCTCATTCTTAGCGGGAATAACAATAAATAATTAATGAAATCAAGAAAACAGAAAAACATAAAACAAATTATACAGAATGAAATCAAAAAATTATACCCCAAAATAAATCAAATAAAAAACTTAATAGTGTAAAAGTAAATGAAATTATATCGATCCTATTATTTCAAACATCATAGTGTGGGAATCGTCTCTATTATTTCACATTGTGCATGCACTCAAACTTTTTTCCTTTATTATGTTTAAACGACAACCATTTTTAATTCATTAGAATTAAACATGAAATAATCTATTTCATTACTAAAATATTAGAGACGAAATATAATTTTCATTATTGTTCTGATTATTAAGAATAAAATAAAATATTGTGTTGCTAATATAGTGATGAAATACTTTAATTTTCTCTCGAATATTAAATCCACAAAATTAATCATGCAAATTTCAATTTTGTCGCTAAAATATTAGCGACGAAATATAATTTTCATTGTTGTTCTTATTATTAACAACAAAATAAAATAATTTGTTGATAGTGTGGCGATGAAATATTTTAATTTTGTTGCAAATATTAATTCCAAGAAATTAGCCACAAAAAATATATTTCATCGTAAAATAATAGTGACTAAATATAATTTTCATTGTTGTCCTTATTATTAACAACAAAATAAAAGAATTTGTTGCTAGTTTAGCAATGAAATTTTTTCATTTCATCGCAAAAAATAATTTCAATAAATTAGCCACAAAAAATTATATTTCATCGCAAAATATTAGCGACGAAATATAATTTTCATTGTTTTTCTGATTATTAACAACAAAATGAAGCAATTCGTTGCTATTATAGCGATAAAATATTTTAATTTCATTGCAAAAAATAATTTTAATAAATTAGCCACGAAAATTTATATTTCATCGCAAAATGTTAGTGACAAAATATAATTTTCATTGTTGTTCTGATTATTAACAATAAAATGAAACAATTTGTTGCTAATATAACGATGAAATATATAGATTTTGTTGCAAAAATTAATTTCAAGAAATTAGCCACAAAAATATCTATATCATCGCCAAAATATTAGCAACGAAATATAATTTTCATTGTTGTTCTGATTATTAACAACAAAATGAAGCAATTTGTTGCTAATATAGCGATGAAATATATAAATTTTGTTGCAAAAATTAATTTCAAGAAATTAGCCACGAAAATTTCTAATTCATCGCAAAATATTAGCAACGAAATATAATTTTCATTGTTGTTCTGATTATTACCAACAAAATGAAGCAATTTGTTTTTAATATAGGGATGAAATATATAAATTTTGTTGCAAAAATTAATTTCAAGAATTTAACCACGAAAATTTATATTTCATCGCAAAATATTAGCGACGAAATATAATTTTAATTGCTGTTTTGATTTTTAACAACAAAATGAAGCAATTTGTTGCTAATATAGCGACGAAATATATAAATTTTGTTGCAAATATTAAATCTAACAATTTAGCGACGGAAATTTCTATTTCGTTGCTAAAATTTAATTTTAGCGATAAAATTTAGATTTGTCGCAAAATTTTCGTCGCTATTCTCCCGGTTTCTTGTAGTGGATGTTCCACATGAGGAAAATCCTCGTGATGTTGATGATTGGTGTAATGTGAGTATGTTAGTTGTGTTTTTTGAAAGGATTTTATTCGCTAACTCGTCGTATTTCCAGTACTTCTTATGTTAGTAGTTGTTGGATATTTAATTGGTAAATTGGTAATAGAGATCCACGGTGTTTCCCTTTAATATTACTCTTAGATTTATGATGGTTTTCTCTTGAATTTGTGATCGAAGATCTAGATATGTGTTCTTCATTTTTTTTATTAATTTTTTTCTCCTTTTCTGTAAATTATTTTTGAGAATTTGCTACATTTTCGAAACTTATTTTCCGAAAATTTGCTAATTTTTCGAATATATTTTTATGAAATATGGACTCAGTTGTAACGAGGTGACTCGATGATAACACGGAAGTGACTCAATTACAGATTGGTAATATTTAAATTAGAGTTGATCGTATCGTAATTTTTTTTTTTTAAAGAAGAAATTTTGGGGGTGAATACAGCAAAAAGAGGGGTATTAAAAATCGTGGCCACATAACAAAGAATTCGGCAATGAACACAATCCAGTAATTATTTTAAAGCTGCCCAAACCAGTAATTTGGACCTACTGAAATGGGCTCTTACGCCATAAAAAATAGGGTCTGACTATATGCACCTCCATTTCGGTTTGATGCACTCCCCCTTTCAGTTTTATTAATAAAATAATAGGTAAAAAACCTAAAATATCCTTCATTAAATATACACCATACTAGATGCACCCCACCTCATTTCTTTCACCTTCCCCTAACACACAACTTCCGGTCGCCGGCGACACCATTTCCGGCGACCATCAACTCAAAAAAAAAAAATGGTCGACCATATACTCCAAAAAATCACAATTTTTTTTCAACTTTCGATCAACCAGTGTCGACCATATACACTCTCGTCGACAAATCGTTGTCGACGGGAATGTATATGGTCGAAACGGTTGGTCAAAAATTAAAAAAAAACAATTTTTTTTTTAATTCGATTATGTAAGGTCGATCAAATACACTCTCGTCGACAACAATTTGTCGACGAAGGAGTATGTAATCGACCTTATACGGTCGAAAATTGAAAAAAAAAAAGAAGAAAAAACTAGGTTTTCTGCATTTTTGCAGAAAACCCTAAAAATGAGAAAGGGGGAAAACCTGGTGGGGGAGGGGTGTGGCGGCGTCGGAGGGAGGAGGGGGCGGCCGCGACGGGCTCGACGAGGGAGAGAGGAGGAGGGGACGGCCGCGGCGGCCAAGATCTGTTTTTTTTTTTTTTTTTTACAGGCGGTGGGGGTTGGGGGGGGGGGGGGCGACGGGCTTGGCGAGCGAGGGAGGGAGGGGGGGGGGGCGACGGGCTCGGCGAGGGAGGGAGGGGACGGCCGCGCGCGGCCAAGATCTCTTCTTTTTTTTTTTTACAGGCGGCGGGGGTTGGGGGGGCGACGGGCTTGGCGAGCGAGGGAGGGAGGGAGGGGGGGGGGGGCGACGGGCTCGGCGAGGGAGGGAGGGGGGGGCGACGGGTTCGGCGAGGGAGGGAGGGGCTGGCGTCGCCGGCGACGGGTGGTGGTGGGGCAGGTCGCCGGCGGTGGTGGTGAGGGGTGGGGGAGAAGATGAAAGAAGAAATGGATGAGGAAGAAAGATGGAGGATTTGGGGGGTGTGGGTAGTAAAAGGATTTTAATGAAGGAGGGGTATTTATGACATTTGAGGGGAGGTGTGACCTAAAATTCGGGGAGTGTATAAATCGGGGGATTGATGGGGGAGTGCATCAAACTGAAATGGAGGTGCATATAGTCAGACCCTAAAAAATAGGCTACGGTTACACACCCGACTTTGTTGAAGACATCCACTATTCACTGCACCCGCCCTAAAATGAGTACACACCCCCTAAAAAATCTAAAATACCCTTCTTTCTCTAAACTCTAATTTTCCAATCAGTCTCCCTCTCCTTCTCTCATTTTCAAGTTGCACACAACACACCCACCCACCTGTCGCCCTCCTCCCGTCGTCGCCCTCCTCCAAGCCGTCCTTTTGCACTCCCGTTGCGCCGCCCCTATCCGTGTGTCGTCTCGATCTGTCATCTCCAAGCGATGTCGTTCCCTTCGCCGTGTTTCTGAACTCAAAAAGATGCCATGGTAAGTTTTTTGTAGGAAAAATAAAAAAGATATGTTCATTTTTATGTAGATTTCATATTTTGAGTTTTGAAGATTTGTACATCTTATATAACCAAATATATTTGTTTTGAATTATTTGCCTTTGTTCGAAACTTTTTCTCGAATTGTTTGTTCTTTTTCAAAAAATATTGTCTGAATTTCATGTATTTTTTTTAACATTTTTCGATTTTTTTTTTTATTTTTTTCAAATTTATTTTTTGAGATCTAACATTCTTTTTGAATTTTTTTTTTGAAAATTGTTATTTTTTTCAACTTTGATTGATAAAAAAAAATACATCATTTTTAAGATTTTTTTTTTTTAACTTTGGTGCTTTTTTAAGGAATTATGTAAAGTAAAATCTCTATTAATTAATAACCTTGTGACCATGAAATTTTATTAATTTAGAGAGATATTAAATTATTGATAAATTAATATTTTATTAATTAAAGAAGAGGTCTTTTAAATTCAGCAAATTTAGTACATATGTATTGAAAATAAATGAATTCATATATGTGCATCAACAACCAATTCTTTGTATCTAAAATATATTCATGTATAATATTAATTGATTGTATACAATTAACTACTCACTTCATCCCACTATAAGTTTCACCTTTTTTGGGATGTTTTGATTAAGAAATATGATAAAATAATAGATGTATTACAAATGATGTGATGTTGTTGGAGAAAATAATACAGTTAAACCTCTATAAATTAATAACCTTGGAACCATGAAAATTTAATATTAATTTAAAGAGGTATTAATTTATCGATAAATTAATATTTATTAATTAAAAGAGAGACTTTTGAAATTCAACAAATTTAGTGCATATGTATTGAAAATAAATGAATTCATATATGTTTACTTGATTATATTCATGCATCAACCAATTCTTTGTAACTAATTAAATACATTCATTGTATACATGTTTACATTAATTAATTTGTTGCACTTAAATATATTCATGCATGGTGAATGAAACATATACTCCACTATATAAATCTCAACTTCTCATATAAAAGGCATCGCAAAATCATCTATGAATGATAAAATGCTTAAAACATTATGTGAGTATAAGAGAGACCATCTCACATGTACTCAAAAAGATTTATAAGAGTGGATTGATGTAAAATATCATTTGAAAGTTAGTTAAGGTACAATAGATTCATATTTTAGCAAATTACCATAATATTTATAATTGTAATTTATGAATTATTAATTTAGAGTTTTAATGTGACCTAATATTTATAAAGGGATTTTTCGAAAAATTATTATTTTATTATCTTATCGAATTTGATGATTTTTTACAAAGGCCCAAGTTGGGACCTGAAGATTTTATTACTTTAGAGAGTTTATTAATTTATAGAGTATTAATTTAGAGAGGTTTTACTGTATATAAGTATGAGATAGTTTCACCTTTCTTTGGGATGTTTTGATTAAGAAATATGATAAAATAATAGATGTATTACAAATGATGTGATGGTGAAGGAGAAAATAATAGATAAGTATAAGATGAAATATCTATTTATATCAATATCTATCTATCTATATATATATATATATATAACAAAGGCCATTTTTTTATTTTTTTTATTCTAGCTTTGATAAATTTTGGATTATATCGCTCTTGCTCTTGGAGTACTTTTATATTCTATTCGCAGTCAGTTAATTATTAAATTATTTATTTAAAAAAAACATACTTTATAAATTTTAATTATTAAAAAAATATTTGTAATTAATTTATATATATTTGTATATATACTTTTATTTTTCAAGATTATATATAAAATTTTAATTATAAGTTAAAATTTGTATGAGATAGTTTCATGAATCTATTTTGTAAAATTGAATTTTAATTTATTGCTTTGTTTCGTTAGAAGCTTCCATCTTTACATTTGGTTATCTCACCAAAAAATTCTCATTTTATTTTGTGTATATATTGTGACTCCGCCTCTTTCACTCTTAAATTCTTCTGCACTCTATTTTATTACATCTCTTCTTTCTCCATAATTTTTTTATTTATATATTATTTTTTATTTTCAAATGTACTGCATATATAATGGATAAAATATTCTTCATAAAGAAAAGAAGAAAGATTTTATTTTTTTGGTAATTAAGGTATGCAATATTTTAATTAAGATAAATATATTAATATATGAAGCCAGATTAATACAATATATATGTACAAGTTTACAACTTATAATTTACTGGAAATTTTTGACTCTAAATAAATCCAATAATAATATTAATTAATTTTGTTATCAGAATCAAATAATCCATATGTCTCAAAATATTCATGGAAATAAGTAAGAATCAAAGTCTAAACTTGTAGATTTTGAAATTAGTAAATTGTAGTACTTATTGCCTTTAATTAAGAACTTTCCAAGAAACTATAGAGAAACAATGAATAGGAAAGTTATAATTTCATTGAATGATTGTAAAGTGTTTACAAAAGATGTATTTATAGATACAAAGTGTATCTATATTTACAAGATATGGATAAATATTTACATTAAATATTCTAAGAGATAAGAATGAATCATAATATTAAAAGATACAAATCTTTATAATATTATATTCCTAATACGCCCCCTCAAGATGGAGCACCGTAGGAGAGTCCAATCTTGATCATAAGTGGTTGTAGGCGAGAATGAGGAAGTGGCTTGGTAAGAGCATCAGCAAGTTGTTCCGCAGACGAAACATGTGAAACTCGAAGTTGATAAGTCTTGATCAGATCTCGAATAAAATAGTAGTCAATTGCAAAATGCATTGAACTTCAGAGGCAGTGGCGAGACAGGGAGTGTGGGTAACAAGTTTACTAAATGGGTTAGGTTCTCGTCGGGAGTTGGCATATTTTGGGGAGGGGTGTATTTGTAAAAGTTGGGGGTGGGGTAGGGACAGTAGGTAAGGGAGGGGTTTGATTAATATGACAGTAGTAGGGTTTTGTTGTAGGCAGGAGGTGTTTTTACTAGAACTACGGGTGTGGTTATTTGGGGAGTTTGCATGGGCTTCCATAGATGGAGATTTTGGAGAAGAAAGCTTCTCGTGAGTGCACGGTTGTTTTAATCAACATCGGTTACCGTGAGAGGGTTGCAACCGTGAGTTTTGATCGGTGTTGGGTGCCGAGCAACGATTAAGGGTGGTAGTCGGGAGTTTGGACGGCGCTGGACGTCGAGCAACGACTATAGGGGAGGGTTTCGGATCGAGGCGTTAGCCGTATGACTCGTTGATGTTGGGGTAATTGTGGGTTTTGTACGACAAGAACATCGAACAACAATTACGGGGAAGAAGAAACGTGTCTTCTTGAGGTTGGGTAATCGTGAGTTTTGTACGACAAGAACGGCGAACAACGATTACGGGGAAGAATAAACTTGTCTTCTTGAGGTTGGGGTAATCGTGAGTTTTGTACGACAAGAACGTCGAACAACGATTACGGGGAAGAAGAAACTTGTCTTCATGGGGTTGGGGTAATCGTGGGTTTTGTACGACGAATAATATCAAACAACGATTACGAGTATTTGGGTGGGATCGAGGCGTGAGCCGAGAGGCTTTGATACCATATAGAGAAACAATGAATAGGAAAGTTATAATTTCATTGAATGATTGTAAAGTGTTTACAAAAGATGTATTTATAGATACAAAGTGTATCTATATTTACAAGATATGGATAAATATTTACATTAAATATTCTAAGAGATAAGAATGAATCATAATATTAAAAGATACAAATCTTTATAATATTATATTCCTAATAGAAATAACTCATTGTTATTTTATCAAAATTTAAAATTGTGAATTATATGGAAGGCAGCTCAGGATTTTTTTTTTCATAATCATTGATTTCTTTTATTATTTAAGCACAATAATAATGGGTAATGTTTTCTATAATTCATCACTTAATTCGAATTTCGATTCAAACGAACAAAATTGTTTAATCGATGGAAGGATCTTCCTCTTTGATCAACGCAATCCCAAACTCTCGAAATCAAGACTTTTCACGTGCAACTTTTGTAAGAGAAATTTTTGACATCTCAATCACTGGAAAGCCACAAAAAAATCCATAAACAAGAGTGGGCATTGGCGAAGCACCACCACATTGTGGCGGATCAAACGATTGTTAATGGTGCCTTGTCGCCTTACAACCACTCGAGGCACCCCTACTATCCCTACTCGACTTTTCATCAAGTGTCTTTCAATAAAACGTTAAATATGTCACTTGACGTTCTGACGAAATCCACGATTCAAAAACCTTACTCCTCCTACCAAAATTCGTGGTCATCATCTTTTCCCAATTGAAATGATAGGCGATGATGACAATGTCAACCACAAAGTTTGGTAGTAGGAGAAGGTTTTTGAATCATGGATCCGTCGGAACGTCAAGTGGCATATTTCCATTGAAAGACACTTGATGAAAAGTCAAGTAGGAATAGTAGGGGTACCTTAGGTGGTCGTAAGGCGACAAGGCATCATTAACCGCCGTTTGATCCGCCACAAATGTGGTGGTGCTTCGCCAATGCCCTCTCTTGTTTATGGGCTTTTTGATGGCTTTCCAATGATCGAGATGTCAAAAAATTCCTCTTACAAGAGTCGCATGTGAAAAGTCTTGGCTTCGAGAGTATGGGATTACACTGATCAAATATTGTAAAAACTTGAGATCTAGCGATTTCGAGGAAAGTCCTTCCATTGATTAAACAATTTTGGAATATTACACATTATTATTGTAGTTAAATAATAAGAGAAATTAATAATTATGAAAAAATATCTCGCCTTCAATATAATTCATGGTTTTAAATTATGACAAAAATAATATATGGGTTATTACTTGGAAAGCTCTTAATTAACAAGCAAGGCAGACTGAGGGTAACATTAAAGTTTAAAGTAATTAAATTTAAATTATACACTAACAAGCTCATGTATATGATATAAAGATTATCATAAAAATTTCAAAATATGATTAAACTTACAACAGGTTAAAATCTCTAATGTCTTTCTTTCATATCACGAAAATCATCTATAAGTGAATCTATACTGAACATCTTCGCAATCTCCTTTCCAATAAATATACACCAACAAACAATAAAAAAAAATCATCTTCCATTCAATAATTAAAATAACAAATTAACAAATAATAAAATAAAATAAATAATATATAAATTATTTTTAAAAAAAATAACAAACCTTGTGAGTCAATTGTTGTTGGTGTTGCCGCCGCCTTCTTGCAGGTTTGTGAGTATTTTCTGAATTGAAAGGGGATGACAATTTATAAGTAATTTGTGGGCTTAGTTATTGGTGTATAGGAAAAAGCCCATGCGATTGGGAGTCTCAAGCTTATATCCATGAATATTTTGAGGGGCACGGCTAAAGGTACCCGGGTTTCCTATGAGTACACCCAGGGGAATTTTTTTTTGTCAAAAGGGTGTTGTGAAATGACATATTTGCCCCTCCTGTACTTTAAAAAAAAAAACACCGGATGAGTACACGCACCTCCTATCTAAACGCGGGAATACAGAGAGTCATCACTTTCTCTCAATTCCAAAATTTCCTTTTCTGCAAGTTCGATTTTGAGAGCAAAGATGGAGTCGAAAATGGTCGATTATGATGTAATAACTACTAGTGGTGGTGCCAAAGACTCATTTGTAAGTTATTTATCATGTTTTGAAAGTTTTTTTTTTGAAAGTTAAAGAGTTTTTATGTTTAGGGTTTTTTAGTGTTTGTGTTTATGTTTGTTTTTTTGTTTTTTGCATCTTATGACTCTATAGTAGTGGTATGTAGTTGAAATAATATGCATTTAGGACATACATTTTGACATTATGTATTGCATTTGGTCGTTTTTCAAAAAAACCCCTTTTCGCGACTGGTTCTGTGAAGAAGACGACCATGTTCGTGTTTTTTTTTTCGGACATGGTCGTGTTGTCCGAAAAAAAGTTCAAAACAAATCTCTTTTGTTTTGACTTTTTTTCGAACATAGGTCTTTTGTTTTGAATAATTTTTCGAACATGAAGCTGTTGTTTTGAACTTTTTTTCGAACATGATGCTTTTGTTTTGAACTATTTTTCGAACATATATGTTTTGTTTTGAACAAATTTTCGAACAGTGTATAATTTTTGTTTTTTTAAATTTCAGAATTTGAGTGATGAGAAGGACGATGTTTGGGTGGACGAATATTGCCTCGAAGAGGAGTACAATGATGATGATGACTGGGTGAATGACTCTGTTGTTGAAAGGGAGAATGATGATGCCTGGGGTCGTGAAATTGTTATGGACTACACGGACGTCTTCACGAATATGACTTTGTTCGAATCTCGTGACGCACTCTTGTCTTGGGTGCGTAGTACGGGGAAACAACACAACATAATTATTGTTGTGAAGCGGTCGGATAACGACCAAGGTACTAAAAAAGGTCGTATATTCTTGACGTGTGAGCGTGGCGGTGCGTACCGTGAAAAGAAGAAGCCTACAACTCCTATGAAGAAGAAGGCTAAGAAGAACGAGGTGGTAGAAGAAAAGAGTGGAAAGGTTACGGGCACCAAGAAATGTGGGTGTCCGTTTATGTTGAAGGGTACAGAAGAATCTGAAATGCAGTAGAGATTGGAGGTGAAATGCAGTACACATAACCATCCAATATCCCGTTACCTTGATGGACATTCTTATGCCGGCCGCCTAACTACCGAGGAAGAGGACTTCGTTGTCGAAATGTCCAAATTACACGCTCCTCCTAAATCTGTATTGATGAAGTTGAAGAAGAAGAATGAGAACAATCACTCGACTCTTCGAACGATCTACAATGTAAGGTTGAAGCATAAAATTCATCAAAATTGTGGACGTAGTGAGTTACAATATTTGATGAGTCAACTTGTCGAGCGAAATTACTTTCATGCCACACGAAGATGCGAGAAGACACACACTCTTAACGAGTTGTGTTTTGCACATCCCGTCTCACTCCAATTGGTGCGTGCTTTTCCGTAGGTACTCATGATAGATTGCACATACAAGACGAATAGGTACCGGCTACCTTATTTGGAGATTGTGGGAGTTACATCGACTGGGATCACATTTTGTGTTACGTCGGTGTACCTAATGAATGAGAAAGAAGAAAATTATCAATGGGCATTGGAGGTGCTTCGAGACGTGTTGGGCTCATCTTCTCTTCCCGATGTTATTATCACAAACCGTGAGCTTGCATTGATGAATGTTGTGGCCAAGAAATTTCCTGAAGCCCGTCATTTTCTTTGTACATTCCACATTGACCGAAATGTATTAACCAACTGCAAGGGTGCATTTAAAGATGTCAAAAAATGGGAGGTATTCAACTCTCATTTCAACTATTTCTAGAGGTCCGATACCCAGTCCGACTTTATAGAAGCTCTTGCTAAGTTCAAGTCCAAATTTCCGAAGAAGCCAGTGAATTACGTGTTTAAGAGTTGGATTACCCCTTATAAAGAGAGGTTCGTAAGGGCTTGGACGAATGAATATATGCACTTTGGCAACACCACAACCAACAGGTATGTTTATACTTTTGTCTTTATTTAAATTATTACTTTAATTTGTAAGTTGCCTAACGTTTTAAATTTTCTCTGATCAGGGTCAAAAGCCATCATGCCGCCTTGAAAAGAATGCTAGGAAATTCCTTAGGAAATTTTGAGACGTGTTGGGAGAAATGTCACACTTTATTCGAGGCATGCCATGTTTCAATTAAAGCCTCCTTCGAAAAGAGTTTTAATGTTGCCCAACATAGGTTCTTGCAAACGTTTTCAATTATTTACGAGGGGTGGTGTCGTTTTTTGCTCTAGAAAAGATCTTTGATGAAATCAAGGTGATTAAACTACCCGGATTCGATCCTAAAGAGTGCCAACATATCTTGAGGAAGGTGTATGGTTTTCCCTGTGGTCATGAGATCGAGGAGTATGTTTACTGTGACAAACCGATACCCGTGAATGCCATTGATCCCTTTTGGAGGAAGCTGGATATGGAGCGTACCCCAACCACCACACCGGTTGACTCCGTTCCTACCCACAACAAAAATCGGTTTAAAGATGTCGTAGACGATATGGCTGAGGTTTATAAGAGCTTCTCTCCAAAGGAGCAACTCATCTTCTTGAAGCGCATGAGGGAGCTTACAAACCCTGAGACTACGACTCTTATTGAGCCACCTCCTAAGGAAGACACTCGTGGTCGACCCAAAAAAGGAAAGAAGAAGAAGAAGTTTGATGCGTCCACCAAACGTGAGTCGAGCCTATTTGAGCTTGTAGAGAGTCAAGTTGCAAGTTGCTTGGTACAAAAGGAGCAGACGGTTATCACTGTAGATAACTCGCTCTCATCCCCGTCCTTCCAAAAGAAAGGGATTCCACAAAAACAACCGGTAATTCTCTGCCCTTGCATGTTTATTTTGGTGTTTTGTAGATGTGTAATTTTTTTGGTGATTTGGTTGCAGATGTGTTTATTTTTTTGGTGTTCTTGTAGATGTGTAATATTTTGGCGATTTGGTTGTAGATGGGTGTATTTTGGTGATTTGGTTGTAGATGTGTAATATTTTGGTGTTTTGGTTGTAGATGGGTAATATTTTGGTGATTTGGTTGTAGATGTGTAATATTTTGGTGTTTTAGTTGTAGATGGGTAATATTTTGGTGTTTTGGTTGTAATGTGCGTAGGTATCCCGTCGGCGTACCCGACAATCCAAAGGAATGGACTTCATCGGAAATTTACCGATCGAGCATCAACCCTACATTATCGATATCAAGAACGTAAAGGGTGACGGACACTGCGGTTTTCGAGCAGTGGTTGGGCTTATGGGATGGGGTGAGGATGAGTGGGTGAGGGTTCGAATGGACTTGATGAGCGAACTGTCCCGCAATCTAACGTTGTACAACAACGTGTTCTTGTTGAATGATTACGTCCATGTTGTGCTTCAAAAATTGAATTGTTTTACGGAGTTTGCACATAAAAAACATTGGTTCGTGTTGCCGTACATGGGATATCTAGTGGCGTCACACTGTAATGTGGCGGTGGTAGTTCTTGATACCCGTCTATCCCTTACGTATCTGTCGTTCAACAAAGAACCTCCTCAAGAACCGAAGAGTATTTGGATGGGATTAATTAATGAGAACCATTTCGTCCAGGTATTTGATTGCATTGATTTAATGAATTTATTTACACGTATATGTTGCATTACGTATATATAACACATAAATCTCGAATGCGTGTAGGTTACGATGGGTGCTGGGCGCACTTTGCCCCCGGTCATTACTTCGTGGAAGCATGAGGATCAACACATTTCGGACGGATGGAAAAATGCATATGCATCCGGAGGAATTAATTAGATGATAGTGTATGGATGTAGTTACCGTCTTTTGTTACTTTTTGTAGGTTTTGTGGTTAAAAACTTTGGAATACTTTTGTCTTTTAGTGTAATTTGTATACACATTATCAAGAAACAACATTTATAGATAATTTGTGTACAAATTCTTGACGTATGTACGTATGTTTAGAACATGTATTCTTTTAAGCAACGTTACAATGGATGACTGTGTAATTTAATTGCTCTATTTTTTGAATGGTGTATAAAACCTCTATTTCGGATCATATTTTCCAAATAATTTTCTTTTGTTCGAACATTACATCCCGAAAATTTGTCTTTTGTTCGAAAAAAAACGATGTTCGGTACAAAATTTCGAACACTCACCAAATGTTCGAAAATGAATCACCAACATTGGATAAATGTTCAAAAATTTCTAACCCAAAAGTGTGTGTGTTGAAATTTTTTTCGAACATTGGATGAATGTTCGAACATTTGTTCCCAACATGGAGCAATTGTTCGAAAATTAGTTCATCAAGTTTTACTTGGACGAATTTCTAACCCAAAAGTCTCTATGTTGAACTTTTTTCGAACATTGGATGAGTGTTCGAAAATTTGTTCCCAACATGGAGCAATTGTTCGAAAATGAGTTCATCAAGTTTTACTTGGACGAATTTATAACCCAAAAGTCTCTGTGTTGAACTTTTTTTCGAACATTGGATGAGTGTTCGAAAATTAGTTCATCAAGTTTTACTTGGACGAATTTTTAACCCAAAAGTCTATGTGTTGAACTTTTTTTCGAATATTGGAAGAGTGTTCGAAAATTTGTTCCCAACATGGAGCAATTGTTCGAAAATTAGTTCATCAAGTTTTACTTGGATGAATTTCTAACCCAAAAGTCTCTATGTTGAACTTATTTTCGAACATTGGATGAATGTTCGAAAATTTGTTCCCAACATGGAGCAATTGTTCGAAAGTTAGTTCATCAAGTTTTACTTGGACGAATAAAAGTCTCTATGTTGAACTTATTTTCGAACATTGGATGAATGTTCGAAAATTTGTTCCCAACATGGAGCAATTATTCGAAAATTAGTTCATCAAGTTTTACTTGGACGAATTTCTAACCCAAAAGTCTTTATGTTGAACTTTTTTTCGAACATTGGATGAATGTTCGAATATTTGTTCCCAACATGGAGCAATTGTTCGAAATTTAGTTCATCAAGTTTTACTTGGACGAATTTCTAACCCAAATGTCTCTGTGTTGAACTTTTTTTCGAACATTGGATGAATGTTCGAAAATTAGTTCCCAACATGGAGCAATTGTTCGAAAATTAGTTCCCAACATGGAGCCATTGTTCGAAAATTTGTTCAGCAAGTTTTACTTGGACGAATTTCTAACCCAAAAGTATATGTGCTGAACTTTTTTTCGAACATTCATCCCATGTTCGAAATTTTGTTCCCAAAATGGATCCATTGTTCGAAAATTTGTCCCGTACATAGTGGGTGTCCTCATCCATACAACATTAAAAATCTGGGTGTTCGCATCAGAAATTTGTAAAACCATACTATACTATAACATTATATTAACCATTGAATGAATACAACATTATATATAAACCATTCAATAAATACAACATAACATACATAAAGTAGTTCCCAAAATCGACCAAAACTACGATAATAAAAAATAACATTGTTAAGTTTTTGTTCAATATGATATAAAACAAGTAATGCCTCAAGAACGCCTAGCCCTTCCCCGACCTCTTCCACGTCCACGACGTGCTCTTGATGATGACAGTGCCTCTTCTCCTACGTCATCCGAAGTTTGTCCGCCAAGATGCCTCACAACTTCTTCAATCTTTTGCATTACCCCATCCATTATTAATGGCTCGTCATTCCTCCACTTTTGCAACAACAAGTTCAACTCTACCTTTGCAAAATCTACCAAGTGCCATGACTCGGCCCTACGTGGAGGCTCACGAGGAGGAAGTCTCCTATCAGAAGGATTTGAAATGAAAGGATGACCGTTGGCGAGGTACCAATCAATATAACCATTACTGCAATCTGAATCTTGGATACAACGGTCACCAAGTCTATCCTCCGTAAGCATGTGTGCGTCCCACGTTGAAAAGTACTCCGCCATAGCACCCCACACTAGCTTTGTTATCTTGGATGTGGAACCAGTCCTCTTAACACGGGCAACAAGAGGCTTCTCAGGAACGGTTTGCACGTACCCGAACTGTCTCAGTACTCTATCCGGCATGTACGGCTCAACAATATCTCCGCACACAATGCACCCATGAAAGTAAGATACCTCATCCAATGGATGGTTTTCTCGTACGGGACGATATGGGTTCCAGTTAACCTACAACACCAAATTAAATAAAAAAATGCGTATTTATCTTAAAAATAAATAAACAACAGACAAATATATGAATGGTTTTCTCGTACAGGACGATATGGTTAGTAATGTACCTCGCTTGCTAGGACAGTATCTAATCGCTCTCTAAAGACTCTTACTCGGTCGACACAGGGGCTTGTATGAGCTTCTGGTGCATAACGCATCGACAGTGGATCCGTAAGGCCAAAGTCTGGATTATGAGGTGGCAAGATCAAAGTAGGGAAGTGCTCATAAATCCAAGCCTGAAAGTACAATATTAGCTCAATATCAAATGAAAAACAAGAAATATTAACCAAATTATTTAAAATAAAATAATACCTCCAATAACGTAAGGTAACCACCAATCTGCCTACACTTGAACTTTGACGCCATCCCTAATTGTCTATACAAATAGGCAAGTGTTGCGGTACCCAAACATAGTTTGAAAATTATGCCATGTCGTCTGTATACTGCAACCACTGTACGTGAACTCGTGTACCACTTTTGTCCGGAAATAAAGTGGTCCCAAACATGTACAACACAAACGCCCGTGCTAAATACAACACCTCGTCCTGGTTGTCCGAGGACATCATGGGCATAAACGTCTCCCTTAGCCACGCTAGCTTCACGGAACCCCCTCGTTGCCCACTTAATGCTTCATTTGCTTCTACTAATGATAAACCCAAATATTTCATCAAATAATATGAAGCCAAAATATGTTCTTCGGAAGTAGATTGCACCGGGAGAACATTAATTTTCAGACTCGTGATACAACAGACATCATCAAGAGTGATTGTCATTTCTCCAAAGGGCAAGTGGAATAAGTTGGTCTCTTCGTGCCATCTCTCAACGAAGGCTGTGATAAGGTTCTTGTTTGAATACTTGTAAGATGCACGTCTAACATGAATCAATTTTGATCCTCTCAAAAACCTCCGCCAATGACGCCAATTATGTTCATCATCGAACTCCCAATTCAATAGTTTTGTCACATGACAGTAACACTTCAACAAATCTCGCTCCTCACCTAACCATATGTATTTGGCTACATGCTCTTGGAAGCTTTTGAGAAGGGGAGGTGCGGTTACCAATGGTCGATCAACATTCTCAACTCTTCTTTCTTTCTCTCCCTCATCATCTCCACCACCGGCTCCCTCTGCCTCTCCCTCGTCCTCTCCCTCATCCTTGTCTTGATCATCTTCTTCCGGTTCTTGTAGAGTGGGCTCTGATTCTTGTGGAGTGGGCTCTTGAGGGTTGGCATCTTGTGGAATGGCCTCCTGTGGATTGGGCTCTTGAGGAGCGGCCTCATCACTAATACTGTATGTGGCTTCTTTTTCCTGTTGGAAGCAATCGGTCGAGCCCTACTAACACCCTCTAAAAAAACCAACACAAACAAGCCATGTTTGAAATTAAAACCCAAACAAACAAGCCATGTTCGAAATTAAAACCAAAACAACCAAGTCATGTTCGAAACTTAATACATGTTCAAAATTAAAACCAACACAAACAAGCCATGTTCGAAATTAAACCCCAAACAAACAAGCCATGTTCGAAAATTATACCAAAACAAACAAACCATGTTCGAAACTTACTACATGTTCGAAACTAAAACCAAAACAAACAAGCAATGTTCGAAAATTATACCAAAACAAACAAGCCATGTTCGAAACCTAAACCAAAACAAACAACCCATGTCCGAAAATTACTTCCGGACAACCATCAAATGTGCGAACCAACCTTAATCAACACATGCATGAAATTAACACCAAATTCAAAAAAACAAATCCTAAACCCTACAACAATAAAATCAATGTTTCAATCAACAAAAACCGAAATTAAACCCGCATCCTCCTCTTCTTCTCAAATATAAGCAAGAAAAACTAACCTTTAACCATTTTTTGCAAAAAAACAACAAAAAATCGCGTCCTCCTCTTCTTCTCAAAAAGACGATGCGTCGTGTTCTCTCTCAACCTTGTTCGTCTCTCTTGTTCGACGTCAAGGGAGGGAACGGTGGAGTGGGAGTGGGGAATGGGGTAGAAGAGTAGAGTGGAGGAGAAGTTTGTTTTTCTTGGAATGGGAGGTGGGTGTACCGAATGGAGAGACTGGAGGGAGGAAGGGGGAGAAATGTTAAGGGCAATTTTGGGTTTTCTAGGTGGGTGTCCTCATCCGTTTTGTGTGTGTTCTCATCCCCTGGGTGTACTCATAGGAAATCCGGGTGCCTTTAGCCGTGCCCTATTTTGAGACCATAATATATAAATTATTTGATTTTGATACCAAACTTAATACTCCTTTTTTATTTAAGTGTCATTTGTCTTTTTAACTATTTTTAAACTTAATCTTGAGTGAGACCGTCTCAAAATGAGATCCGTGAGACGGGTCTGGCCTTATGTAAAATGTGATAATATTTGAACAAAAAGGGATAGTCACTTTTGTTAAAAACATTATCACTTTTTACTTAAACATTGTCACTTTATTTATAAATAAAAATTTGAAAAAAAAAATGGATTATCCTACATAAATTTTTAAAATATGGGTTAAAAGGGATCCGTCTCACGGATCTCACACAAGTTTTTGCCTTTTTTATAAATAAATTCCATAATTATATTTACCTTGATTTAGACTTTTTCCCTTTTGAATCTTAATTTAATATCAAATTGGCCACTATTCTCGATAGTTTCCAGCCAATTGCTTTTCAAAATATTGTATATATGAATATCACCTACATTATTGACCACATTCGATCATTACTTTATAAAAATTTAATATCAAAATTATTTATCATTAATGAAGAATAATATGGTCTATATATAATTTAACTAATGTAAGACCCGCGTCTTACGCGAGTTGAAATAAATTTATAATATATTTTAATTTATGCTCAAAAAAATAGTCTTTAAAATATTTAAAATACGTATAAATTTATTATTCTATTGAAAGATAAGAAAATAGAATTTAGTAACAATATAGATTATTACATCATATATATATATATATATATATAAAAAAAACAATAGTAGAATAAAGAATTATAATTTTATTAATAAAAGAAATCAATATAAGAAATTATAAATTGCGGAAATTTTTTTTGTACACAACATTTATTGCACGTTTACATACATTTTCTCATTTGAATCTAGACAAATAATTTTCAATCTACCCTAGGTCTTGACTCTAGAGGCTACAACATATAACTGTTCGTGTGTAAATACAGATTTTGTAAGGTAACACCTACCATAAAATAGACTGGTCTTGACTTTTATTTATCATCATTATAAAATACAATACAATAGAAAATTACCTCATTCGAAACTTTACGGGAATCGTGTTATCCGAAACACTCAGTGTCATTGTCAGGATAAATATTTTACTACCAACATTCCTTCTAGAAATTATTTGTCCTTGATGATATGATTTGCAAGTCTTGTAACAATCAATTTAGTTATATTACACAAACCGAATTTCGAATAAATGTTCTTATAAGAAGCATTATAAGGACACTTATTTTCAGAACGTTAATTGAAAAAATATGTCCCATACCACCGAGTCTAAACACTAATGGACAAACACCGCCCAAACTCAAGTATTCCCTTGTATCATCAAGTATCTCCGTCAACACTGTATCGTTAATACTTTCAATTTCTTTATGAGTTGGAGCAAGAATATATCTATCTTCAAAATACTTTTTTAGTACGAAAGTATTCAAAGACAAATGGGTAAATGTTGTCAACCCTCATCACTATCTCCAAGATCTCCATCTCCAACTTTTAAAATCCAATTTGAGAATTTAATTGTCTTGTTATATGTATCATTATCGTTAGAGTTTTCATTATGCAACCTCATGTTCCCAGTCATCATCAATACCTTGCAATATTCTTACAAATATGATGGTTTGATGGTAAAGTGAACAATATCTTCTCTATAACCTTTAGAAATACCAGGAATATTCTATATGAGAAGTTTCCACCAAGAGCCCCTATCTTTCCTCCAAAAGATAAATTAGACATCAATCCATCAAGACTTCTAACTATATCTCTAAAGCTTCGATCAAGTACTTCAAAAACAAAATATATTTATCATGATTGGTGCTTTGTCCCATATATCTACTTTGACTTTATTATAACTTCTGACAAATGAGTACCACATATTTTGTTGCAAGTTGATAATTCTGAAATGTTTATCGGAATAGAAAACCTAGAATGTGTAGTACGTCCTCCATGTAACTGAATGATAAGTTATATCACTTGATACAACATTAAGAACAATGTCTCTGTGGGATATAATGGTTGTAGAAAAAGTTCTCCATATAATTTTTTTCCAGTACCACTGTATCCATACAAAAAAAAGACTCCACCATCATTCGAACGAACATGTCCAAGTATTTTTTGTAGAACATCTTTTTGTTCGATAGTTAGGGTTGAACAATATATTGTACTCCTCTAACAACTCTGTGCGATCATAACTCAACTCTACAACTAAATCGTATAATCTCAAATCAATATCTTTATCAAGTATTTCCGTACGATCAACATCCTCATGATTAAGAATTTTATTGTCCATATGTAAAAATAACAATATGTGGGCATGAAGCAATCATCTCTTTTGAAATTCAACTGTGTAAACCACAATAATAGAATTCAAATTAACATTTGGTTATAATTAATTCGAACTAAGAAAAATATAAGATTATGTAAGTAATTTTAAAACATTGAAATTTAATTATTAATTTTTTGAGTCTTATGTAATTTTATTTTTATGTCAAGTCATTATTTATAATTTACATAATATAGGAAAATGACGTAAATTAATCCATTTATAAAATTATGAGATGTGAATTAAATTTTTTAAAATCTTTTTTAACATTTTTTAAGGGTTTTTGAACACATTTTTTTTATGGATGAATGAAGTAATATACTTTTTTCCGTTTCAAGGAAATTTGCACATTTGGAATTGTATACATTTCTTAAAATTTGTAAGATTATGTTTTGAGATTTGGTTTTATAAACTTCAATTAATAAAATAAAGAAAAAATGGATTGAGTATGAAAAAGTAATGATATATAAATAAATATGTGTATTTTAAGTGTATGGGTTATAAAAATGTTTCTTTAAATAAATTGGTATGGAACATCATGGCCATATATATGACAAATGGACAAATCTCTTGAAACAATATAACAAAATAAAAGACTCAATTATACATCCACTATCTCATTACTCAGAATTGGACTCGAAAAATTAATTCAATTGACACGCGTCCCACTTTGTATTTACTTAAAAAAAAAATACACTCTCTATCCCAAGATTTTTTTATTAATCATTTCTACAATTGTTTTTATAAATTTCACACTCACCGTATTTACATAAAATATCATTACTTTTTCTATCAATTCAATCATTCATTTTACTTTATTAATAAAATTTTACAACAAAAAAAAAATCCATATTTTTCAATACATGGATCATTGAATTCTTCTGGAAAGGAGAGACTTCGATAAGCGTGCTAGAAAATATTATAAACATTTTATTGTTAAAAGTATTTTTTGGAAGAAGATGGAGAGTCCTCTTTCAAATCATTGCAAAACACGGATCGGAAAAAACCATCTTCTTAAAAATCCATTTCCGAAAACACATTTTATTGTTAAAATCATTTTTAGAAGAAGATAAAAGAAAAATCATTTACCACTCACGACAAATTCAATGTCTTTTAAATGTGATTATATTTTTTGCATACTTTTTATTGAATAATTCTTCTTTACTGTATTTTGTTGGCAAAAAAAATTGCAATCGAAAATCTCAAATTAGAAAACACAAAATGAAAACGATCCAATTTTTATTTTATCAAAAAAAAAATTAACATTTTCATCAAAGTTGAAGCCAATAACTTAAATATATAGTTTCTACAAAATACATGAAAATCGCAAACAAATGATGAGATTGGAATGAAAAATCAATGGTAAGTTTCACCCTTCTTTCTTTTTTGGGTGGGGTAAGATTAGTGAGACTGGAGTAGTTTTTAAGTAGTACTCCGTATTACATTTGGTTTTTAAGTTGTTTCCGTTATTTTTTTAGATCGAATTCCTTGATATTTTTGACTTAAAAGACATTGAATAAGTCAACAGTTTCATTATAATTTGTTTTAAGGTTAATTTTCATAATTAGGTCAACACTCTGAATTTAAGGTAAATTTTCATACAGTTAGCTAATTTGATATTAAGATTAGTGTCATGAATTTATTGACAAAAAATTAGAAATGATTAATTAATTAAATGGCTTTCGATTTCCATAATTATTTACATGATTGAAAGAAAACATTGAATAGGTCAACCATTTAATTCGAATTTAAGGTTAATTTTTATATAATTTATGAACAATTTAATTTTATATTAAGATTAGTGCCATGAATTTATTACTATGATTTGGATGTAGAAAAAATTTATGACTACATTCAAAAGTTTAATTTTAAAAATGATTTTCATACAATTTTGAATTTAAGAAATGTTTTTATATATTAAAACAAATTTACGATTAAGTTTGTGAATATAATTTGGAATTCAATAATTCTAGTAAACTATATTATATTATATTTAATTTATAAATTATATTATATTATATTATATTTAATTTATAAATTATATTATGATAATTAAGAAGAAATCTATAGTACTGCTAATCAAAATTTCTATGCCTAAGGAATAAAATTGTGATTTTCAATATAATTTATTTTTAGAACTATGATTTTCAATATAATTTATTTTTAGATTGACTGAAAAAAATATATAAGTTAAAATATTAATTACTCTTAAAAGTTGTTGGAATCATATTTTTGAATATAAAGATTATTTGGTTGCTTGAAATATTTTGTGATGATTTGAGAATTTGCAATTTTCTTTTTTTGTATTTTTTTCGGCTGAATAAATTTAGAGTAACTTGACAATTGTATTAAACTTGAGTTACAATTTAAAATAATATACAATAACTATACAAATGATTATGAAAGCAAATTGAATGCAAAGATATATTCTCAATAATTGTTTTACATTAATTTGATTTCAAAGTCTTTTGTAAATAGATCGTCGAATAAGAAGTCAAAAGCTTCAGATGGCAAATAAGAAGTCAAAAGCATCAGACCAAGAATGAAGATATGTCTTTATCAACTTGATTGTTGGTTCAAGTATGAGTGAACATCGAGTGTCTAGAAACTAAATCAGGAAAACACAAAATTGAGAGCCATTAAGATCAAAACAATATTAATAAATAAAAAATGTGGAGAATATTTATCATAAATAATCAACCGAAATAATACCTTAACATTCTTGATACCTTCTACAATGAAGGAATAAAAAAGGGTGAAAGAATGTTTCTCATGACAAATAAGGCTATGAATGAATGAAAAATAAATAGGTCGGGCAGCCCATTTGGCCCGATCAATTTTTTTTTCTTTAGAAAAATAAATAATTAAAATAAGTAAAGTGCATTATTTTTAAATATTATTGTGTTTTTATTTTATTTTAATTTTGAAATTTGAACTTATGAATTATTTATATAGTATAATGTTATACTAGTTATGAATTATGTATAATTAATTACATTAGTAATGTATATTTTTAATTATAACTATTTCTACAAATAAAAATGATATGTGAGTATATTACCAATACAAAACAAGGTTTTTATATATATATATATATATATATATAATTATTGCTAATTTTTTTTTTTTATAAAATATTTCATGGGCTGGACTGGGCCGGCCCGCTAGCCGAGCGGGTTAGGGTGGACTAGGTTGGGCTCAAATTTTATAGGCCCGACTAATTCATGGACCGGCCCGACCCAGCCCTCGAACATCGCTTGGCCCGATGGGTTGGGTTGAGCTGGGCCGAGCGGCCTGATTTGCCAACTCTAATCCATTTGTTTATTTGCCCCATGAGAATCACTTTTATATATATATAATATATAACCTGAAAACCAACTGACGATATATAATACAAGCACAATTAGATTGTATAATCACATGTATAATTTGAGGGGTCTTGTAAAAAATGTGAGTGACGTATTGTAGTGCATGTGATTAGAGGTGAATTTTTTTTTTATTCCTATAAATTTTTGAGATATTTTAAAATAAATAATTTAAGTTTTAACTTTACAAAATACGTCATTACCTTTCAATTTTAATCATTTTTTACATCAATTTTCAATTTCAATTATTTATATTTTGAAGGAATTAGAATTTGTCACATATATTAAAAAAATATCACATCATCATGCCACATCATAATACCCCAAAATATTCTATACACACCTCATAGTTTTAAATACAAAAATAGATGTATATAAAATGACTAAGTAACCCTTATATAAATAAAGAGTAAAATAATTTTAAAAAATCTGAAATTAAAAATGTAATTAAAATTTAAAAGTATTTTAAAATTTGAACTAAATCTTTAAAATTAATTAATTTTTTTGAAAAAAAATCTTAGAAATTTAAATAGAATTAGAAATTAAAAAATAAATTGTCAAAACAAAATTAAAAAATTAAATTAAAAATAATGAAACAATTCAATAAAACGTAAAAAAACAAAAAATCAATAAAAAGTACGATTTTATTTTTTATTTAATTTTCTTAATATTTATTTTTGATTGAGTTTATTTTTCTTTCATTTTTTATTTTATTTAGTTTTTTTGAAAATTGAATCATTAATTGGTATTTTTAATTTAATTATTTTATAAATTTAATTTAATTTTTTAGATTTAATTTGGATTTAATTGATTTTTTTATTCATATATTTTTTAATATTTAGTTGAATTTTAAATTATATTTTTAGTTTTTATTCAATTTGAATTTGTTTTAAGGGATAAAAGGTAAGTAGAAAAGAATTTGGGTGTGTTTAACAATAAAAATTGATTTTTAAATTTTAGTGGGGTTAGTAGTCTCACCAAAAAAAATTATATGCATCTACTCCAAACTAATTAATCATTTCTCTATATATATGAAAAAAATAAAAAATTCACTTCATCTACTCTAAACTAATTAATTAATTTATTTGAAATATATTTATTTCCTATGAGTCTTTAATAAAATGATGATATTATCGTTAAATTTAATTATATGTTTCAATTAATAAAGAAAAATAAGATTCACATAATTAACATGTATACTCACAACACTCTTTGGTTTCGTTTGTGAAATTTATTTTGTCTCATATTTTTTCAGATTTTTTCAAGTTCTTTTTTTAAAAATTATTTTTCTCTTTATTTATGTAAGGGTTAATTAGTCATTTTATATACATCTATTTTTGTATTTAAAATTATGGGGTGTGTATAAAATATTTTGAGGTGTTATTACCTCTACTTTTTTTTTTAATATATATAGAGGAGAGAGTGGTGTGACATGATGATGTGGTATTTTTTAATATATGTGGCAAATTCTAATTAAAATTGAAAAGTTAAAGATCGTATTTTGTAAAGTTGAAACTTAAAGGATTTATTTTGAAATATTTCAAACTTATAGTACTAAAAAAAATCCCCTGTGATTAGATTAATTAGATGTGAGAAAATTGATAATGATATTAATGGTTATACGATTGTTTTTTTTTTTTTTTTAAGATTTACTGGGTTCAATATGAAATAATATGTAGTGTCTTTAATATATTTTATAAATGTACTTATATTTATTTAAAATAAGAAACCTGGATCTCATTCGATTCATTATCTATATAAGATCGTGATTAAATTAAAAAATAGCATATCCATATTCGGAGTGTATTAATTCATTTGGGAAAATGATGAATAATTTAAAATACAATGTACGAGGAAGATATACACTATAAGTCAAAAGACAATCGATATTCGTCCCTGGGAAATTCATGGCTTATGTGGAGAACAATGGAAGATATACACTATAAGTCAAAAGACAATCGATATTCGTCCCTGGGGAAGTCATGGTTTATGTGGAGAACAATCAAACACCACCTGATGAGGAAGAGGAACAAGAGGCAGAGATGGAAGATAGAATGGCTATGGAGGACTTACTGGACCCGATGGAAGGCCGTAAGAGAAACTGGAAAGAGGAGGCAAGGGGAGGCAGCGGCCATAAAAAACAATGCATGGACCCCACCCCGGGGAACAGCGAAGAATCAACGGTGGAGGTTGGCGAGGACCAGCCCCGCCGACAGAAATGAGTTGCATATGCTGGAATGCTCGTGGACTTGGGGGCAAACGAGCATTCCAAAATCTAAAACGCTTGATAGCGGAGAATAACCCCGATGTTCTTTTTATTTCCGAAACTAAGGTGAATGGTGTGATTTGTAATAAGTGGAAACACATGTTAGGATTCAATAATTGTTTTACTGTTGATGCCCGCGGGCGTAGTGGAGGTCTGGCTTTGATTTGATTCAATAATACTCTTGTTTCGGTTTTGTCGTTCTCTTTGGGTCATGTTGATTGCATTATTAATATGGATGGGAATTATTGGCGCTTCACGGGTTTCTACGGAAACCCGAAACAACACTACAGATGCCAATCTTGGGAACTTTTGAAAAAACTGAAGGAACAACACATACATAACATTAATGGCTGGCTTATTGGGGGCGACTTCAATGAGATTATGGTCGGGTCTGAGAAAAAAGGGGGCAATAACAGAACAGGAGCCCATATGGAGGAATTTAGAAATGTGATGGCAGATATTGGCTTATCAGACCTCGGATATAGAGGCCCAAGCTACACGTGGATAAACAAGCGATCCAATACGGACCTCATCATGGAACGCTTGGACAGATACCTGGCCTGCAGCAACTGGATGGACAAACACTCAGCAGCTGCAGTACACCACCTGGAGTTTTATGGCTCGGACCACAGAGCCATACAATCTCTTAGAACAGCCACAATCCGGTAAGCACCAATACGTCCCAGGAAAGATGAACTTATAGGTTTATGTGCGAAAACTCTTGGCTTCTCGAGGACTCCTTCCTTGGGAACCTCAAAACAATCTGGGCAACTACTGAAACAGTTAGCAACCTGGAAACCAAACTACAGGTTACGCAAATAGGCCTATCCAAATGGGCCCGAGACAGTGTGGGCCAGATAGGGCGAGAGATTAAAAGCACCAGGCGAGCTCTCAACAACCTGCAAAATAGAGAGTATGAGCACTGGAACCATCAGGAAGTTACAAATCTAGAGGCCAAGCTGGAAAAACTATTAACCAAGGAGGAGGTACATTGGCACCAAAGGTCACAAAATGACAGGCTTACCTGTGGAGATCGTAATACAACGTTCTTCCATAGGACTGCTACTGAAAGGAAAAGGAAAAATAACATCACGGGCATACGAAACGATACTGGGCAATGGGGCAGCAATCAGGAACACATAGTGCAAACCATTACGGAATACTATTCAGAGCTCTTCAACTCAACAAATCCCACCATCACTGATATTGAGTCAGTAACCAACTCGATCCCAACCAATGTGACACCTAGGGGTGTGCACCGGTCCAAAACCGGACCGGGACCGGTTTGGACCGGGACCAGAATCTTACTAAAAGTTCGGACCGGAGACCGGACCGGAATCTATCCGGTCCAGACCGGACCGGAAAATTCCGGTCCGGTCCGGGTTTGGACCGGTTGGACCGGAATTGTTTTTTATTTTATTTTTTTAATTTTTTTTTTTAATTTATGGAAGCAAGAACAAGATTGATGAATTTGTGTATGAAACTTAAAGTGTTTGCTCTTCATTACGTCAATGTGAATTTTATTTACATTGTTATTAATGATCTTTTGAACCTAAAAATTAATTAAATATGTTTGTTAAATTATATATTTGTAAAAAATGTAATAAGATATCAACACATTACTTGGTTTTGAAAAATAATTGAGAGTGTATTAGTAAAAAAATATAAAAAAAATTAAAAATAAAAAAAAAAAAAAAAAATCCGGTCCAAACCGGTCCGGACCGGAAGACCGGAATCCAAAATTCCCCGGACCGGAGACCGGACCGGAATCTAACCGGTCGGTCCGGTTCCGGTCCGGACCGGTTCCGGTCTTTTTTCCGGTCCGGTCTTTTTTTGAACACTCCTAGTGACACCAGCCATGAATGCAATTTTGACAGCCCAATTCCACGAAGACGAGATTCGAAAAGCCCTCTTTGATATGAGCCCGTCTAAGGCACCTAGCCCAGACGGATTCAATGCACTGTTCTACCAAAAATCTTGGGACATTGTTGGGTCGGGGATCACTGCAGCAACGCTCCAGGTTCTTAACCACGGGGCTGACCTCAAACGCTGGAACGACACAGTGATAACGCTAATCCCTAAATGCGGCAGCCCGACAACCATGAAAGACTACTGCCCGATAAGTCTTTGCAACATGATTTACAAGATCGTGGCCCGAGCCATAACAAACCGATTTCGTTCAGTGTTGGGAAAGATCATCGACCCACATCAAAGCGCCTTCATCCCGGGTAGACTAATATCGGACAACGTCCTCCTCGGATTTGAATGCATGCACTGGTTGCGAAACAATAATAGTAAGGGGGGCTATGCAACGCTCAAACTCGACATGAGCAAAGTATATGACCGAGTCGAATGGAAATATTTACAAGCTCTTATGCGGAAGATGGGATTCGACGAAAGGTGGATTACTTTGATAATGAATTGTGTTCAATCTGTCACCTACTCCTTCAAGGTCAATGGGGAAATCTGCGGCTCCATCACCCCGTCTAGAGGTCTAAGACAGGGCGACCCACTCTCTCCGTACTTGTTTGTCCTATGCTCCCAAGGACTCTCATCCATGATCACACAAGCTGCAAGCACAGGGACTATCCGAGGAATAAACGTTGCAAGAGGGGCCCCAATGATCACCCACCTCTTTTTTGCGGACGACAGCCTCGTCTTCTTTAGAGCATCCCACGGAGAATGCAACACTATCAAGGAATGCCTCCAATGTTACGAAAGAGCCTCGGGTCAGTCTGTAAACTTCGACAAATCCGCCCTCACCTTCAGCACAAAAACTCTTGCTGCTAATATTGAGAATGTCAAAACCTGCCTCAATATCACAGTCTGCCAGGGCCATGAAGTCTACCTCAGACTCCCCACATTCACACTCCGAGGAAAACGAATGCAATTTGGGTACCTACGGGATAGGGTGGCCAAGAAAATTGACAACTGGAAATTCCACCACTTCTCGGATGGGGGAAAAGAAACTCTCATCAAATCTATAATCCAAGCCATACCCACGTATGCCATGCAATGCTTCCGTATCCCTACTACCATATGTGATGAAATAGAATGTATGAGCGCCAGATTCTGGTGGGGGGCAACCGATACCTCGAGGAAAATACATTGGAAGGACTGGAATGTACTTTGCCTAGACAAAAACAACGGAGGTTTGGGCTTCAAGAAACTTGTTGAGTACAACCGCACCCTATTAGCAAAACAATTGTGGTAATTCATTACCTTTCCTGGCTCATTAGTGGCACAAGTATTTAAACACCGCTACTATAGGTACACTGATCCTCTTGAAGCAACAGCCGGGAATAACTCCTCATACATTTGGTGCTCCAAGATGGGCTCATGTGGAAGGTGGGAAACGGTCTACACATTAACACCAAATGGGACATTTGGATTCCGACATTGGCAGGCGGCAAAATTAAATCCAGCGTCTCTTACGGGGGAAATGACAGAGTTTCAGCATTCATCACGTCGGAAGGCTCATGGGATATACAAAAACTACACAACAACTTTCTAGCCTATGAATGTGATGCTATCTTACGAACACCCATTGGAGGCCAGGGGAAAAAAGATGCAAGATACTGGAGATGGGAAAAGAAGGGGAAGTATACTGCTTCTTCAGGATACAAAAGAGCTGTGGCATTGCTAGAGCAACACAACGAAGAAGCCGGTCCATCTAACCGCGACATCGAGAAATCAAGATGGCGCTCAATATGGAACATAAACATCCCCACGAAGGTCAAAATATTTATTTGGAAGGTGGCCTGGGGCATAGTACAAACTGAGGCGAACTTGGCGAATCGACATGTTCCAATAGACCCGAAATGCTTCCTCTGTGGATACCCTACAGCGAACGAAACACACGCATTGATCCACTGCAATGTTGTGCGACATGTATGGAAAAAGAGTGGAATATGGGGGCTATTAAAGGATAAAGGAATGCACAAACTCGCAGATATACTTTGGCGGCTAACACAACAGGTAAACCCCGACGAACTCAGCTTGATATGCATGCGCCTCTGGGCAGTTTGGGGAGAGTGATGTGCCTACAAGCACGACAACACACGCCAACCAGCCAGTAGAACGACTACACAGGTTTTCTCAACCAGCTAGGTGGAATCATTTCTCAGATATTTTCAAGAGGCCAACCAAGCTATGCCGAACAAGTCCTCATACGGAAACAGCAACGGGGATACCCAAACATTAAGGGATCGGAACGGAAGCAAACTGATAGTTGATGCATGCTTCGATGATGATAAGAAGAACTACGCAGTGGGATATAGCCTCCTTGATGGTGCTAATAGAGTTGTCATGGCCAGTTATTCAAAAATACGACCAATAGACTCTGTTCTTAGAGCTGAAGTCAGAGCAGCAATTTTAGGAGCGAAAGCAGCGAATAACTTCACCCAAGAGGCATTCAGCATTCACACAGACTCCAAATACACAGTAAGCGCATGCCAGAAAGTCGAGGAGGTATACTACGGGCCGGAGGCAGAAGCCATTCAAGAACTCAGAGACATCATGGGCAGAGCACCAGTCAAGGGAATCCACTACCTACCAAGAGTTAAAACCATGATGGCACACAAGCTGGCCAAACTTGCTAACACCTCTCCTCATCCTCAAGCTTGGATAGGAGCAGAGATCCCTAGATGGGTTAGAGAGATAGCTCATAATATCACGACAGATTAATTCATTTGTAGAACTGTCTTTACTTTCAAAAAAAAAAAAAGACAATCGATATTAAATTCAAATACATCATTTTAATCATTGTTTATACTATAAATTAAGTCACATCTTTCTTACCAAACTCCATGGACTAATTTACATTCAATCCAGCTTCTACACATTCTGCATCAAAAACTGGATAAACTAAAATACCTGCAATTGTAAATCCATCACACCATATACACAAATATAACACAAAAACCAATATACATAAAATTTACATTATATATAGGACCATAAAATGGAAGAGGAATTGAAGGAATGCTCGATAATATTACAACATGCTTCGCACCTCATACGCCGCCCGCCTCTGCCAATCCGCTATCGAATTGGCATTGTCGCGTGGCATACAGGGAGCCAGGCATGTCACATCGATCTTACCTTCGTTTCTCTCTTTCTCATTTCAAGAATTCTCATGTTTCAAACCATATAACAAATGAAATGTGAACAACTCTTTTAAAAGAGACGGGTTATAGCTAGAGCTGTCAAAACGGGCTAACTAGATGGACCGGTCCACAATCCACTTCAACCCGTCCTTTTGCGGGTTTTGGCGGGCCGGTCCGCGGCGGGTACGGGCTGAAAAATACTCAACCCAATCCAACCCACAGTGGGTTGCGGGCTAGCCCACAGACTTTTTCATCATACATTATTTTTTTTTTTACTTTTTTCATACTGTATTTATTATTATGTATATAATTACTAAAAAATACTTAAAATAAAGTACAAATAATATGGGGTAATCTTTGATTAAATTCACACAATTGACATCAATAATTTTAATCTCTTATAATCAGAAAGTAGACCTCAAATATAATATTATTTTGTTTTACTAACAAATCAATCGAACTAAAATTTAAACCTTTAAATTGTTTAAATCCTTATGGCCAAAAGGGTAGAATCAATATATAATATTCACTGAAAGATTAATTGACAAATCAACCTCAACTACCAGTAGCAAATATCAATTTGCAAATACACTCTCTCAATCTACGTATATTAATGATAATTATGCTCTTATAAAGAAAAAGTTAAAAAAGAGATTTAAATCTACATTAATTATTACATCTCTTCCGAAGTCATGTCAATACATGGATGACAATGGTGTATTCTCACTCTCAAATCACAATTCTATTTAATACTCCGTAGTATAATAATCTTGATTTAAAGTTGAATTGAATTCATAAATTTCTAATTATCACATTTTTATTTATAATTTAACTTAAAAAAAATATTACTTCTTCATTCAATCTATAAAAAATTTAAAAACATTTTTTTAAAAGTCCGCGGGCCAACCCGCTAAAATCCACGACCCATGCGGTCTGGTCCGTACGGGCTTGCTTTTTAAATGAACTTGAATTACTTAACCCAATCCACCTTTTTTTATAGGAGAGGCGGGCCGACCCAACGGGCCTAGCCCATTTTTACAGCACTAGTTATAGCCAGTAGTTGTGAGGGGGAAATAATGAATGAAAGAGGTGGATTTATAGGGGGTGAGAAAATGAATAATTTAAATTGCCATGCTTAAAAGAAAGGAAGGTTAACACCTATTGGTAAATAAATCATTAAATTCAAAAAGTGTATCCCATGATTTAATAAAATCCACATTCTCCTAAAAATGCAATGTTTTTCTTACACAATTATAGCTAGGTCTTTGTTCGATCATTATTTTCTTTTGCCGACGGTGATTGCCACTATCCCACCCTTGTCTACTTGAATAGGCAAATGCTAATAAAGAAGAAGATTTATTCATCCAACCATAATATTTTTATGTGCTTTTTTTTAATTTTTTTTTTTAATTTGAGGAATTAATTGTTTATGTTTATAAAGAAAAATAAAGGTTAATAATGCTTCACCAACAATGTGTTTGAGAAAATTAAAAATAAGTTTTTTTTTTTTTTTTTATTGAGTAAGGTAAGATGTAACTTTATGTTAAATTAGTTGTATATAAATGTGTGATTGTGTATTGTAGAATGCAATTTTATGTTAAATCAATTGTATAATAGTAGTAGTAGCTAGGTCATGTTGTGCATTATTCTAATAGTACAATATATAATTATATATTTTTAAAGACGTGAATGTAACTGGATGGTGAAATTTGAATATAAAATTTAAAATTTCGAATTAGAGCAAAACGTAAAACTTTACGTCTTATGAGTAACAAAAAAAAAAAAAAAAAAACATGTCCATAATCTTTATATGAGTTTATTAGTCATCACATTAATTTTATTACCAAGTAGAGGCATATTTCGGTTTTTGTTGCGCGTGGTGGGGTGCAGTGGCCTTTCAGAACATGATAGAATATAATGGCACTTTTCTTTTTTTTATATACTCCCTCCTATTCAAAAAGTTTGTCGCATTTGTCATTTTGTATAAGATTAAGGAACATATTTTTTTGACACATTTATCTCTTATTAATTTGTCTCTCTCCCCATTGATCTTTCCTTTCTATCACACTCTTGCCTTTTAAAAGAAAGTGAGAGTAAATGAATCATTAATGTATTTCCAATTAAAAGTGATATTGTAGGAGTTACAAAAGGGCATTTTAGGAAAATTCGTGGTAAAAATAGAAAAAGAGACAAACTTTTTAAAATAAAAATAAAGATCGAATGCGACAAACTTTATGAAACGAAAGGAGTAGCGTTTAATAAAAGAATCTCATAAGCGTTTGAACAATTTATTACCAACTAGAGGCATATTTCCTGCATTCCTTCTTGTTTTGTTTCTTTTGTCCACACTCCACAGTCAGGTCAGGCAAAAAAAAATAAAAATGGTTCAGACTTATTAGAGGTGCTAGATCAGTCCTTATATAATTTTACCATCCAATTTATATGATGGATGTTACGAATGTTGCGGTTAAATAAAGAAGTTTTACTTTAAAAAATACTTATAACTGTATAAATGAAATCGGGTGGAGAGTTAGGGTGGAGTTTATAAATTTTAATGCTTATTAAACGAGGTAGAATTTTATTTAGGGATGTTTACTTTTGGTTTTAAAAATCAGGTTTTGATCCAAAACCCGTTTTACTTTGGGATTTAAAAATCGATTTTTAAAATCCACTCAAAAACACCCCTATCAAATATATTGATTTGATATAAAGTTATATTTATATAATTGATAGGACGTAATAATGTCCTATCACTCGTAGCTAAACTCTTCCATACAAAAAGTTCAGAAGAGAGAATATTGAGATCTGATTCATACCTGACCTATCCTTTTGATGACTAGCTTGCCAAAATTCAGTTCTGAAATCTACCTCCTGTGTCCATATCCCAGTTCTGAAAACGGCTCCAATGATGCGCTTTCTTGGTGATAGGACGTAATAATGTCCTATCACTCGTAGCTAAACTCTTCCACACAAAAAGTTCAAAAGAGAGAATATTGAGATCCGATTCATATCTGGCCTATCCTTTTGAT
Organism: Galeopsis tetrahit; assembly: GCA_963675135.1. Classification (NCBI taxonomy): domain Eukaryota; kingdom Viridiplantae; phylum Streptophyta; class Magnoliopsida; order Lamiales; family Lamiaceae; genus Galeopsis; species Galeopsis tetrahit. The sequence goes on along the minus strand of OY776126.1, from coordinate 46,738,828 downwards.
GATCAGCTTGCCAAAATTCAGTTCTGAAATCTACCTCCTGTGTCCATATCCCAGTTCTGAAAACGGCTCCAATGATGCGCTTTCTTGGAGCTTTTCTTTTGGCTTTGACAGCTCATCCCGATGGTCCCCTCGTACTAATGTACCTTCTCTGCAGAGTAATCAAAATATCTCCTGGAAAAATTATATTCCATTCACTCAAAATAACATAAAGTCAGTAAAGGACGATGAGGTGGCGTGGTCCCCCCGAGCTGAGCCCTAGCTTCTGTGATTACTATATTGCCCCTGAGACTTTGAGGTATAAATAGTTTCATCTTAGCCATTTGTAAAGGTTAACTCACTTTTTCTTAAAACTCTCTCTCTTTTATTATTTTCCATACATAATCCATTCATAAAAGCTTCACTGACTTGAGCGTCGGAGGGCCGTCGCCGGAACCCTCTCCGGCCCGGTTTTGCTGCAGGTCTACAAGTTCCAGACCCTATTCGATTATTCAAGTAAGCATTAAGAGATTTCCAAAGGATCAAACTAGGTATTATCACATTCTATCTATTTTAAGAGTAGTTCATATCTGAACTCGTATTTGTTTCATCAAATGACGCCGTCTGTGGGAAACCGAGCTGAGGCGTGAGGTTTCTCTATATATCTACCATTTCAAAAAATGAAAAAAAGGGTTTTCGCAAGAACTCTCATGATGTGAATATATCTAGTTTGAATGTTTGGTTGTTTTCTTCTTATCAAACTAGTCATGGATGATCAAGTGTCTAAAAATCTGAATGAGGCATTCGAGGAAGTGGACATTGCCACTGATAAGAGCGGGGTGGAAAAGTCTCTGGCACCAGATGGAGTATCCACAGTCCCGTCCTCCTCCATGGGCCCTGTTGTCTCGATGACAGTGGAAAGTTTGAGAGAATTAATCAATTCAGAGGTGCCACGAGCTTTAGCTAACAAAGAAGTGCCTACAGCAGGCACCGCCATAACCCCAGCAACTGTTAATGTAGTAGAAGATCCACTCAATCCGAAGAAAACTGTTCCTACTCCAGGTCTGAGAGTCATATCTCCTGGGGAAGAATCGACAGAGGTGGTCTCCATCCCACCTCCTGGAGCTCCAAGTCCAAGAAAGAGGAAGGAGAGAGCTGCACCTCCTCTGGTGAGAGAGGAGGAGGATAGTTCAGAGGAAGAATATGTTCAGTCCTCAGCTCAGGATACTGTGAATACAAAGATCATTGCTCTGAGGAAGGAGATGGAGGAGATGAGAATGATGTGTGGTAAAATAGTTATTTCTGGAGGTAAAGGAGTCCGCTCGCCCTTCTCGTCTGAGATCCTTTCAGATCCATTGCCAAGAAACTTCAAGACATTAGCATACGAGTACGATGGCACTTCTGACCCTCAAGAACATCTCCTACGGTTCCAGAATGGTGCTATACTCCACCAATACACTGATGGAGTCATGTGTCATGTATTTCTGACGACTCTGACGAAAGCAGCTCAACAGTGGTTTGCCAAGCTACTACCGAATTCCGTCCGCTCATTTGAGGAGATGAGCTCATTGTTTTTGCATCAATTCGCAAGTGCTCGTAGACAAGTGAAAACTTCATTGTCTCTGATGAACTTGAAGCAGAGGACAGGCGAAGGATTAAGAGCTTACTTGAGTAGATTCAATAAAGAGGCTCTAGAGGTCCCTAACGCCACAGGAGAGGTGAAAATCAATGCTCTTACCCAGGGATTTATAGAAGGAGATTTGTTCAAATCATTGGCTAAGCATCCGCCGCTGACGTTTGATGAGTTATTGGCCAGAGCTGAGAAATATATTAACTTGGAAGAGATTCAAAACACTAAGAGAGGAGAAGATAAGTCTTCCAATGTGAAGAGAGAGGCTGGATGAGAGAAAAGAAGGAGGTATGAAGAGAAGGGATCCAGATCTGAATTTAGATCTTTCAACCACTACACTCCTCTGACCAAACCACATTCAGAACTGCTAGAGGTGGTACAGAACCAGCCCGGGTTTAAATTCCCTTACTCCGCTAAGGGAAGTCCAAAGAATCCCAGATCTGAGAAATTCTGTAAGTATCATAACGACTATGGTCATGACACAGATCAGTGTCGTCACCTGAGAGATGCCATTGAGAAGATGATTAGAGAGGGGCAGTTAGCTGAGTATGTGAGAACAGAACGAGACAAACAATATGGAAGAAGAGATGATAGAGGAAAAGGCAAGGAACCAGCTGGTCCAACTCCAAAGGATGTTCCTCCTCCCAAGAGAGGTAACATAACAATGATCATTGGTGGCCCTGCCAATGGAGATTCTAACAAAGCTCGAAAGGCTTTTGTTAGAGTAGCAAGCACTTGGGGAGAAGAGGTGCATAACGTGACGGATGTAAGTGGGATGCCTGAAATTCATTTTGGACCTGCAGATATGGGAACCATCATGCAGCCCCATAGTGATGCCCTAGTTATCACAACAGAGATTGGTGGGTATGATGTAGCTCGTGTTTTCATCGACACTGGTAGCTCATGTGATATAATATTCAAAGAGTGCTTTGAAAAAATGGATCTGAACGTCAAGGTAGTCCCAGTTAAGACAACCTTATATGGATTTGTAGGAGGAGCGATCCAGCCTCTGGGGCAAGTCACTCTGCAGCTGAGGATTGGAGAATATCCAATACAGAAAGTTAGAATGGTGGATCATGAGATATCACAGAACTTGATCCACTGTTTGAGAAACAATGCAGACATTTTCGCATTTCATTCTGCAGATCTCACCGGAATTGACACTACCCTAGCTATGCACAACCTTAATGTAAATCCCGCAGTGAAGCCGGTAAAGCAAAAATTAGGGAGGTTCGGAGCAGAGAAGGATAAGATCATAATAGAAGAAGTAGAAAAGTTGTTGATGGCCAAACACATTGTGGAGATCCAGTTCCCAGAGTGGCTATCTAATGCAGTTATGGTCTCTAAAGGAGCTGGGAAATGGAGAATGTGTATTGACTTTCGAGATCTTAACAAGGTTTGCCCTAAAGACCACTACCCCTTCCTCGGATTGATCAACTTGTTGATTCTACGTCTGGTTGTGACCTACTCTCCATGATGGATGCTTACCAAGGGTATCATCAAATCCGCATGGATCCGAGGGATGTGTCCAAAACAAGCTTTGTGGTGTGCTGTGGCATATATGGATATGTGGACATGCCTTTTGGGTTAAAGAATGCCGGAGCCACTTATCAAAGGATGGTGGACTTGGTCTTCAAAGAGCAAATTGGTAAGAGTATGGAGGTGTATGTAGATGACATGTTGGTCAAAACCTTGAAAGAAACGGATCACATTCGAGATCTGGAGGAAATTTTTCAGGTAATACGAAAAAGCGGAATGAAGCTTAATCCAACAAAGTGTACCTTTGGGGTACAATCAGGGAAGTTCTTGGGTTACATGGTAACTCCTCGGGGGATTGAGGTAAACAAAGAAAAGGTGAAAGCCGTTCTGTAGATGCAAGAACCACGAAACATAAGGGAAATTCAGAGGCTAAATGGTCGTATTGCAGTGATGAGTCGTTTCATCTCTCGATCAGCAGAAAGAAGTCTCCCCTTCTTTAAAATTTTGAGGAAGGGAGCTCAATTTGAATGGACGGAAGAATGCAAAAAGGCTTTTGAGGAGCTAAAGATTCACCTCTCTACCTTACCTCTACTGACTAAGCTTGTCACAGGAGAGATCCTATTCTTATATTTCTCTATAGGTGAACAATCGTTGAGCTCTGTTCTCCTCAGAGAAGAGGGGGGTCATCAAAGGCCTATATATTATGTGAGCAAAATGTTGCAAGGGCCCGAGGAGAGGTATTCAGAGCTGGAGAAATCAGCCTTGGCAGTGATGGTGACGGCTAGAAGGCTTAGGCCTTACTTCTTGGCTCACAAAGTGGTGGTGAGGACAAATCTCCCTCTGAGGCAAACAATGGGGCGACCAGACCTCTCTGGACGAATGGTAAAGTGGGCTGTGGAAATAGGAGAATATGATATAGCGTTCGAGCCCAGAACTGCAATCAAGGCACAAGCTCTAGCAGATTTCATCCAAGAAACCACTCGGCCTTTGGAGTTGAAAGAATGGAAGGCATATGTAGATGGCTCATCTACGATATCTGGAAGTGGCGCAGGAATTGCCATTATCTCCCTAGCAGGGGAGGAATTGCAATTTGCTGTTAAGTTGGGCTTCAAAGCCTCCAACAACGAATCAGAATATGAGGTTTTGGCTAGAGGAATGAAGATCTTAGCTGATCTGGGAGCCCAGAAGATAAGGATCTTCTCTGACTCTCAATTGGTAACCCAGCAAGTGGCTGGATCATATGAAGTGAAAGATGAGAAAATGATCAAGTATGCTAGAATAATAGCAAGGTATGAAGTCGAAGTCACTGAGTTCGTCTTGGAACAGATCCCCAGGGCCGAAAACATGAAAGTTGATTATTTGGCCAAGTTAGCTAGTTCCGCAGAAGAAGAAATTAAGGGCTCAATTACTCTATTGTCAGCAGAGGATAGAATGACAAATCTGGAAGTACTCTCTATTGCTCAAACTGTGGAAAAAGAAGATTGGAGAGCTCCTATCGAACATTACTTAAAAACAGGAGAGAGACTAGAAGGACCAGAAGTACCTAAGAGAGCCATATATGCTAGATACTGTTTAATCGGAGGGGATCTATACAAGAGATCATTTTCACACCCGTATCTGAAATATATCTCAGATGAAGAAGGAAATTATGTTATCCGAGAAATACATGAAGGGTGTGGAGGAAGCCATACAGGATTCAGAGATGTGGTGCGACGCATTCTCAGAGCCGGATACTACTGGCCCAAAATGTTGAGGGATGCTAAAGAATTAATTCGAAAATGTGATAAGTGTCAGAAGCATGGACCACTTATCCATGTTCCAGGAGAAGAGCTGGGAGTTATGTATTCTCCTTGCCCTTTTAATAAATGGGGAGTAAACATCGTCGGAAAATTTCTAGAGGCATCAGGAAAAAGAGCATTCATGATTGTAGCTATTGATTACTTTAGTAAGTGGGTTGACGCTAAGGCATTGGCCAAAATAGACGAAGGCAATATCCAGAAGTTTTTATGGAAAAACATTTTCTACAGATTCGGAGTACCTCGAGTGCTGGTCTCTGATAATGGCACTCAGTTCTGTGGAAGACTGATTCAGGAGTGGTGTTCGAAAATGAAGATAGAGCAGCGGTTCACGTCAGTGGCTCACCCTCAGGCCAATGGACAAGTGGAAGTCACTAACCGAACTATTGTGGAAGGAATCAAAACAAGGTTGGAAAAGAAAAAAGGGGCATGGCCAGAGGAGCTAGATTCCGTCTTATGGTCTTATAGGACTAGTCCCAGAACTGCAACGGGAGAAACACCGTTCAATTTAGTGTATGGAGCAGCATCAGTAATCCCAGTAGAAATTGGATCTGAATCTCACCGTGTTCAGAACTATGATGAAGTGCAGAACTTAGCTCTGATGAAGGAAAATCTGGACCTACTGGAAGAGGAAAGGGAGATAGCTCGCCTCAGATCTGAAATTTACAAGAGCCAGGTATGAGCTGGATATAATAAGAAGGTCAAAATAAGAAAGTTTGAAGTAAGAGACATGGTCCTGAGAAGAACGGATGCTTTAAAACCCACAAGGAAGCTAGATCAAAACTTGGAAGGACCATACATTGTGAGTAAGGTGCTAAAGGGAGGAGCATACAAGCTCATGAATGAAGAGGGAAAGGAAGTGGCTCGTCCGTGGAACATCAGCAACTTGAAGAAATATTACTGCTAGAGGGATGAAGAAGAGTTGAACTGGGAGTTTTCCTTTGTTTTACCTAAATGAGATTCAGTTGAATCATGTAATAGTTCGCATTTTGAAATATTTCAATGAAACAGAGAACTGGTGAGATGCAGTTCTCTTCTACAAACATCTTCATACAACTTAAACTCTTCGAAGTATAAATAACTCCCCGAAATATAAATGCAGAACTTAAACTCTTCGGAGTATAAATAACTCTTCGGAGTATAAATAACTCCCCGGAGTATAAAAATGTAGAACATAAACTCTTCGGAGTATAAATAACTCTCTGGAGTATAAAAAAAAACTCATAACTGAAATGATATCTGGAAATAATTTTCCTTAGAAAATTATCTCAAGGGATGAATACGAGTTGAGAGAAGAGAAGACTCTCAACTCAGAACTGAAATGATATCTGGAAATGATTTTCCTTAGAAAATTATTTCAAGGGATGAATACGAGTTGAGAGAAGAGAAGACTCTCAACTCAGAACTGAAATTATATCTGGAAATGATTTTCCTTAGAAAATTATTTCAAGGGATGAATACGAGTTGAGAGAAGAGAAGACTCTCAACTCAGAACTGAAATGATATCTGGAAATGATTTTCCTTAGAAAATTATTTCAAGGGATGAATACGAGTTGAGAGAAGAGAAGACTCTCAACTCAGAACTGAAATGATATCTGGAAATGATTTTTCCTTAGAAAATTATTTCAAGGGATGAATACAAGTTGAGAGAAGAGAAGACTCTCAACTCAGAACTGAAATGATATCTGGAAATGATTTTCCTTAGAAAATTATTTCAAGGGATGAATACGAGTTGAGAGAAGAGAAGACTCTCAACTCAGAACTGAAATGATATCTGAAAATGATTTTCCTTAGAAAATTATTTCAAGGGATGAATACGAGTTGAGAGAAGAGAAGACTCTCAACTCAGAACTGAAATGATATCTGGAAATGATTTTCCTTAGAAAATTATTTCAAGGGATGAATGCGAGTTGAGAGAAGAGAAGACTCTCAACTCAGAACTGAAATGATATCTGGAAATGATTTTCCTTAGAAAATTATGTCAAGTGATGAATACGAGTTGAGAGAAGAGAAGACTCTCAACTCAGAACTAAAATGATATCTAGAAATGATTTTCCTTAGAAAATTATTTCAAAAGATGAATAAAAGTTAAGAGAAGACTCTCAACTCGGAACTGAAATGACATCTGGAAATAATTTTCTAAAATTATTACAAGGGATGAATATCAACTCAGAACTAAGAACGATACCTGAATATTATTAGTACGTTTTCACAACGTAGAAACATTAGCAAAAATTCAAAGATAAAAATAATATAGTAGGGAAAACCAAGAAACATCTTCATTAAGCAAAAGGTCAGAACTGACCAAAGGTTACAATACTATTCATTCAAAAGGATACAAAAATAAAAATGAACACAAGTAAAATAAGGAAGATATTCCTAAACTAGGGAGCGGTAGCCTCAGCATCTTCAGATCCGGAGATAGTAATGTTGGCCAAATTGTCAGTTGGATGAGCAGCAGAAAGTGTAGCAGTTGTTGAAGAAACAACCAGTGAAGCAGGAGGAGCCGAAGGAGCAGTGTGAGATGACAGAACTGAAGACCTTGTAGAGAACAGGTTATAGGTAGGACTTTCATCCATAGGTAGATCCAAATCAAAGGAACTGTTGAAACAAAGTTCGTGAACAACTTTTTCCATAACTGGTAACCACCAGGCACGGTTGTAACCCAGCTTCTCATCTCCTTTGAACGCAGGAGAAACCTTCAAGTTCTTCTTAACTAAAGGCCTATTGAAGGGACCGATATATCCCATGTCTTGAGCTTGTGTCACATCAGCATTGAAACCTTGATGAAGGTAATGAAGGATGTGAGGACCCATATCACGAACAGAAGCGGGGCTAAAAAGATAAGCCTCTACCATCCCATGATGAAGATCATGGAGAAATTTCTGACCAGCAGGAGTGGCAAATAATTTCTGGCGACAAATGTCAATACCAGTTCTGAGACTCTCTTTCACCTCTCTGGTAAGACGAGCCTCCATCACTGCTTCTCTTCGCCTCGGTCAACTCATCACTCAGAACCTGCATCTGTTTCCGTAGATCCTCTACTTCAGCGGTTAAAAGACTCACATTCATAACAGACTTTTGTAGATCCGTATTTCTCTGAACAAGATCTTGTCTCAGCTGATCCAAATCGGAGAACTCTTGCAGTTTTTTCACTAGAATACCATACTTCAATAGTAGCTGAAATGCAGAAAAAAAGATGAACTTAGATCATATTGATACCCACAAAAATTGTTAAAGTTTGTAAAAAAAAAAAAGAGAGAGCACACGTACTTGAGTCATGAACTCAGATATATCAGTATAAACTTGAGAAATGGAAGCTTCTCGATGACGAAGTATGTCGTTAGCAGTGGGAACAGAGGTGACAAAAGACAAACTAGCTGAACCTTTGAGTTCAGAGAATGCTTGGGGCAGCTCCAAAGTGAATAAGTCCTTAGAAGACTTACGGACTTGAGCTCTAGGACTTTCATTACCGCGAGAAGAGGTCTTGCGAGACTTTGACCTCTTTGAAGGAGGGCTTGGAGAAAGATCAATAGCAACACGCTTACCCTTATCTTTGGCAGATACCGCTACATCAGAAGTAAGAGGCACGACTTCTGGAATTGATGTGTTAGAAGGAGGAGATTGGTCCCCATCAACAGCCACAGTCACATCCTCTTCAGCTCCTTCAGGAAGACTCACTCGGTCAAGGAACTCAAAATCCATTTCTGCAAGAGGAATAAGAACTCCAGAATTAAGAAGAAAGGAAAGAAAGTGATAAAATGAGAAAATTATCCTTTAAAAGAAATAAGCATACCAACTCTGGGGGTTAGAACCGCTCCAGAAATGTCTAACCCAAACTCGATTAACACTCCTGGGTTTCTAAGCATTTCAACCACTCTTAAGTTTTCTTTTTTAGCAGCCATATTACTCAGGTCTCTCATAAGACTTTTCTCAGCCTTGAAAAGAATAGATTTATGGAGGCGAAGGTAATCAGGGATTTGGCACTTCCACCCCGTGGGAAAAGGCCAGCTTCTCTCTTGGGAGTTACTCAGAAATATTTGGGCTTCCATTTCCCATCTACCGAATTAGGCTTTTTTAAGAATTTGGTCGGGGCCCTAGGACGAGAACTGAAGTAAAAGAATCCCTCTTTCAACTTCACCTCATGACACGCCACAAACTTTTCCGCCGAAGTTTCATGGCCATAGTGTTTCATCAGAACGAAAAAGGCCAACGCAGTTTTGATAGAGGAAGGAGTAATTTGATTTACGGAAATCTTATAATGTTTGCAGACCTGAGCCAAGAAAGGACATATGGGAAAACAAATACCTGCATCTATATGGGCCTTAAAAAATGCTAAAGAGGGATATTTTGCAAAGTTTGGGCGTTCGTCAGAATTTGCTAGGTCAATGAGCAAATCTGAAGGATTGTGAAGTTTCTTCTTAATAACCTTCAGTTCTGAGATAGTCATAGTACTCTCCCGACAAACAGCATTGCATTCAGAATTAAGTAAGTCTCGGGGTGTAGCTACGCGAACAGGACGGGAGAGTAGGTCGGAAACAGGAGTGGAACAAGGTCGAGAAGAAGTGGGACGTGTTATAGACATGTAACCTGAATCTAGATAAGAAGGGGAGAGTTGATGGGTTAGAGGATCTGTAAATCCAGATCTGAGAAGTTCCTCAGGGGTTTGGCTCCTGTGTGACTCGAGTGACGAGTCTCAGAACTGGATCGTCTCTCAGAGCCAGAAAAAGCGGAGGTAGATGTCGGAGCTGAGTCTGACATGTCTCAGAAAAGAAATAAAAAAGAAGAGCGATGAGAATTACCTCGCTGTGAAGATATCAGAACTAAAGATGATAAAGTGGAGAGGCTCGTCGGAAACAAGATCAAAGACTTAGAGAGAGAAATATGTGTGGCGGAGCAAAGGAGGAGATTCCTCACTCAAAATACTCAAAACGATAAAAATGAATGAATCTCCCACCTTTTATACTCCGTAAAAAAGGGGGACGGTTGAAATTCCCGTAGGACACGCATCCGGTCACGATCTAAGGAAGATGAAAGGGCGGTAAACATATAAAGGGCCCATATTAAGTGTGAAAACTTTACAAATTCGAGGAAATAAAAAGAAAAGAAGCGGGAAAGGATCTTATTTTAGAGTATCAGATCTGAGTATCTGATGACTCTAAACTAGGGGGAGTAGATGATAGGACGTAATAATGTCCTATCACTCGTAGCTAAACTCTTCCACACAAAAAGTTCAGAAGAGAGAATATTGAGATCTGATTCATACCTGACCTATCCTTTTGATGATCAGCTTGCCAAAATTCAGTTCTGAAACCTACCTCCTGTGTCCATATCCCAGTTCTGAAAACGGCTCCAATGATGCGCTTTCTTGGAGCTTTTCTTTTGGCTTTGACAGCTCATCCCGATGGTCCCCTCGTACTAATGTACCTTCTCTGCGGAGTAATCAAAATATCTCCTGGAAAAAGTATATTCCATTCACGCAAAATAACAGAAAGTCAGTAAAGGACGATGAGGTGGCGTGGTCCCCCCGAGCTGAGCCCTAGCTTCTGTGATTACTATATTGCCCCTGAGACTTTGAGGTATAAATAGTTTCATCTTAGCCATTTGTAAAGGTTAACTCACTTTTTCTTAAAACTCTCTCTCTCTTTTATTATTTTTCATACATAATCCATTCATAAAAGCTTCACTGACTTGAGCGTCGGAGGGTCGTCGCCGGAACCCTCTCCGGCCCGGTTTTGCTGCAGGTCTGCAAGTTCCAGACCCTATTCGATTATTCAAGTAAGCATTAAGGGATTTCCAAATGATCAAACTAGGTATTATCACATTCTATCTATTTTAAGAGTAGTTCATATCTGAACTCGTATTTGTTTCATCAATAATATTACTCCAATCATTATATTCTTTCTCAACAATAATATAATAATACTATAATAATATAATAATACAATAATATAATATATTTAATCATTACACAATCAACTAATCATTATAATCTCACCAAACAATAATATAATAATACAAACTCATTCAATCTTACAACTTGATTTGACATAAAGTTAAATCCTCCACTATTCCAAAACCCAAAAGAAACACGCATATTACTATTTATTGGGATTTTAAAAACCAGGATTTCAAAAACCCGATTTTTAAAACCACCCAAAGCCCAAAGTAAACACCCCCTTAGGGTTTAATTTTAAAATAATTGCGATATTTACACGTTTTTTTTTTCAATTATGAAACATGTTTAAATTTTGTAATTAAATGAAATATCTTTTAAATTGTAGCAATTTTACCACTCGACTATTTTTTGACAAGTACTAGTGTATGAAATTGTAAAAAGAAAAAGATTGTAATTAAATTGAAACAATAACAAAAGCTTATGAATTTTATTTTTTATTTTTTTCATAATTTTTTCAACTATCAGGTTAGAATAACTTGTCGAAAAATAGTCAAAATTGAGACTAAAATGACTAAAATTGTTCAAATATAAAGTTACAAGACCTTTTACGAATTCAGACAAAGTTACAAGACCATTTATGAATTTATCTCTTTTTTTTTACGACCAAATGAAGTGTATTTATTAGTGATACTTTTACAATAAAGGGCATTTTAGGTTTTTTTTTTTTTTACAGTATTAATTAAATTAATAAATTGGTGGGGTAGTGCACAACTACGGAGGTGTAAATAACCGTACCAAATCATATATACACGAAGGCTGAGTTCACCCCTCTTCAATTTTCCAACACTACCCTCCCTCATTAACCCTAATCTTACTCATTTTCTCCTCCCACTTCTCCTCTCCCTCTCCAACTTACCGCCGCCACCAGGACCCCTACGTCGACCCCACCGCCGCTCGGATGCCCTCGTTGCACAAACGCAATGGAGACGACGCACCCTCCCACCCATACAAATCGCAGCCGCCGCGCCAACCCTCTTCCCCCCTCCCCTGCAAATCGCAGCCGCAACACCCCCTCCCATCGCAAATCACAGCGGTGGCGCACACAAACACACACCCCGCACAATTGTAGACCCATTGTACTCGCTTCCGTCCAAGGTGTTTAATTTTATTTTATTTTCATCTGTGATTTATATATATATATATATATATATAGTTTTGTTGTTGGATATGTGGTAAATTGGTAATAGAGATCCACGGTGTTTCCCTTTTATATTTCTCTTAGATTTATGATGGTTTTCTCTTGAATTTGTGATAGAAGATCTAGATATGTGTTCTTCATTTTTTTTATTAATTTTTTTCTCCTTTTCTGTAAATTATTTTTGAGAATTTGCTATAGTTTTAAAAATTATTTCCGAAAATTTGCTAATTTTTCGAATTATTTTTTCTGAAATATGGACTCAGTTGTAACTTGGAGGTGGGGGTGTGAATGGGCCATGGAAGGCTTTAAGAAAAAAAGTTTGGTCTGTTAATGTTATATGTTTCTTAGGCCCTAGTCTGGTGGTCCATGGCCTGTCATAAATTCTTTTTAAAGGCTCAAGTCTAACCCTATTTGATAAATAGGTCTGGCCTGACAGCCTTCTAAAGGCCTCTTAATCTTATTAGTGTATTTTTTTAAAAAAAATCTACAATAGTATTATCATCAAATTATAAAAATTAACTCTTTAAATCTCAAAATTAAGAAATGGAAGTAATAGAATGTTCAAAAAATATATATATATTCAAATATTTTTTCAATTATTACAAAGAAAAATATAACTAGTGTTATTAAATTTTCTTACTTATTTATTTGAAAATCATATATTATATACGTATATACTTATAATATATATATATATATGTATATGTGTGTGTGCGCGCGAAGTTATATAGACCGGCCTGTTGGGCTTAAAAGGCTTACGAAAAAGCTTGAGCCCGGCCTATTTAGTTAAATAGACTTCTAAAAAAGCTTGAGTCCAGCTCGAGCCGAACCGAGTCGTAGGCCTCTATCGGGTAGCCTGCCCCATCCCCCGACTTGGAGGTGACTCGATGATAACACGGAAGTGACTCAATTACAGATTGTTAATATTTAAAATTTTAAATTAGGGTTGATCGTATTGTAATTTTTTTTTTTTTTTAAAAAGAAGAAATTTTAGGGGGTGAACACAGCAAAAGAGGGGTATTAAAAACCGTGGCCACATAACAAAGAATTGGGCAATGAACCCAATCCAGTAATTATTTTAAGGGCTAAAGGCACCCGAATTTCCTATGAGTACACTCACCGGATTTTTTTTTAACACAAGGGGTACGCGAAATGATATTTGTACCCTTCCTGCAAATTTTTTAAAAAATGGACGGATGAGTACACCCATTCGTTCCATTTCACAACGATTCATCATTTTCTCACCCAAATCACCACCAAAAATCATAAAAACTCAAAATTTCAACAACAAAAATAAAATCTTAATATGTTCGAAAATTTTACCCAAACAATGTTGAGATGTCCGAAATTTTTTAACGAACAAACTCAATATGTTCAAAAAAAATTTCAAAACAAATTAATTTTTTTCCAAAACAAAGTAAATATGTTCGACAAACACAGATTGTTCGAAAAAAATTTCAAAACAAAGTCAAAATGTTCGAAAATTTTACATCAACAAACATAGGTTGTTCGAAAATTTCTACAAAACAAACAGAAATTTTTCGAAAGAAATTCCCGAACCACATACAAAACCCTAATTTTAACCTTAATTTTGAGAAACCTAATTTTCAACTTACCTGAAGCGGCGCGGCGACGGCGAGAGGCACGAACGGAGGGAGGCCAGCCGCGAACGGCTGTGGGGGAGGAACTGCGGCCGCGAAGGGGAGGGGCGAAAATGCGTGCGGCCGCGAACGACCGCTTGAAGGAGGAGTGAGGAGGTGGTGCGGCCGGTGGGCTTCTTCAACACAGAGACAGCGGCGGACGGACGGCGACGACGGTTTTTTTTTACAGATCTGGTGTCGCCGGACGGACGGACTGACAAAGGGATTTTCTTCACGACGGTGGCTTTTTTTCTTCGCTTGGGCGGCGGCTGTTGGAGTGTGGAGCCTGAATTAACCTAATGGGCTTGGAGTGGGGAGCAAGTCTTTTCCTAATAGGCTTAGGGTTAATTATGGTAAGTTTGTTCCTAATGGCTTGGAGTAGGGAACAAGTCTTTTCCTAATAAGCTTAGGGTTAATTATGGTAAGTTTGTTTCTAATGGATTGGAGTAGGGAACAAGTCATTTCCTAATAAGCTTAGGGTTAATTATGGCAAGTTTTCTATTATAAATAGATGTTCTCTCATTGTAATCAGTATCCGAAAAACATAGTGCAATACCTGGCTTGGCATCGCCCCCAGACGTAGTCGTAAGACGAACTGGGTAATCAAATCTCGTGTTATTTTCTTTTCGTCATCGTGTGCGTGTGTTTATTTCCTAACAACTGGTATCAAAAGCCTCGGGTTCGGAGGGAGCAGTCACGATGAGCGACGAGAAGATTTCAATCAAGCAGTTTGACGGATCGAATTTTGGGTTCTAGAAGATGTAGATCGAGGATTACCTTTATGGTAAAGATTTGTATGTGCCCCTAGAGGAGAAGGAGAAACCCAAAAAGATGGAACAGAAGGAGTGGAATCTGTTGAACAGAAAGGCGATGAGTGTGATACGTTTATCGCTGTCCATGAACGTAGCCTACCACACTACTAAAGCCAAGTCCGCAAGGGAGATGCTGCAGATCTTGGAGGAGATGTATTAGAAGCCCACAACGGCGAACAAAGTTCACCTGATCAGACGGTTGTTCAACCTCAGGATGTCGGAGAGCACACCCGTGCAACAACACCTAAATGAGTTCAACATGATCATTGGGCAGTTGTGTTCTGTCGAGATCGAATACAGTGACGAGGTACTTGCTTTAGTTTTGTTATCTTCTTTGCCTGACAGTTGGGCTGCAACAGTAACTGCAGTTAGCCCTTCATCCGCGAAAGATAAACTAAACCTTGACGAAGTGAGGGATCTGATGATTAGCGAGGAGGTTCGCAGGAAAGAGTCTGGATCCACTTCAGGGTCAGCGCTGAAAACAGAGGAAAGGGGCAGATCGAAGAGTAGTCAGAATCGTGGCAGATCAAAGTCCAGAGGAAAGAGTCAATCCAAGAAAGATAAAGACTCGATCCAGTGCTGGAATTGTGATGAGTTTGGTCACTACAGCAACCAGTGTTCAGCACCCAAGAAAAATAAGAAGGGACAGAACGAGAAGAAGACAGCAAACGCAACCACAGATGATATTGGAGACGCGTTGCTCTTAAGTGTCAGTAGTCCGCTAGAATCGTGGGTGTTGGATTCTGGAGCATCATTCCACTCTTGCAGTGATGCTAAAATAATGGAGAACTATGTGTCTGGCGAATTCGGACAAGTCTACCTTGCTGATGATGAGCCCCTAAAAATCGTGGGAAAAGGAAATGTCCGGATAATCACACCAAACGGATCGATGTTGAAGCTGAATGGTGTGAGGCACATTCCAGGATTGAAAAGAAACTTGCTTTCAATCGGGCAGCTTGATGTAGAAGGATACTCAGTGACTTTCGGCAGCAACAGTTGGAAGATCAGTAAAGGAGCCATGATAGTAGCTCAGGGGAAGAAGGAAGGTATGTTGTATACTACATCTAACCTCAAGGATTGTATTGACCTTGTGGGAGCTACGACCAACGTTGATTTGTGGCACTGTCGGTTGGGTCACATGAGCGAGAAAGGGATGAAGGTAATGTGTTTGAAAGGGAGACTTCCAGGGCTGAAATCTGTTGAAGTTGGCCTATGCGAGGACTGTGTTTTCGGGAAACAAAGAAGGGTGAGTCTCTCGAGAGGTGGTAGAGCATTGAAGGCCGAAAAACTGGAGTTGGTGCATAGCGATCTATGGGGACCAGCGCCCGTGAAGTCCCTTGGTGGTTCGGAGTATTACATGACCTTCATCGATGACTCCACTCGAAAGGTATGGGTTTATTTTTTGAAAAATAAAACGGATGCTTTTGATACCTTCAGGAAGTGGAAAGCTCTTGTAGAGAATGAAACAGGGCTGAAAGTAAAGTGTCTTCGTTCTGACAATGGAGGTGAATATGAACTCAGTGAGTTCAAGGAATATTGTGCTGAGAATGGGATTCGCATGGAGAAGACTGTGAGAGGAACTCCCTAGCAGAATGGAGTGGCAGAACGAATGAACAGAACGTTGAATGAGCGAGCAAGATGCATGAGGTTGAAGAGTGGGCTGCCTAAGACGTTTTGGGCAGATGCAGTAAATACAGCAGCATACCTGATTAACAGAGGTCCATCAGTTCCGTTGGAGAACAGAGTACCCGAGGAAGCATGGACAGGAAAAGAGGTAAATTTGTCTTACTTGCGTGTCTTTGGTTGTGTTGCTTATGCTCATGTTAGCTATGTTGATAGAAGTAAATTAGATGCTAAATCTGTTAAGTGTACGTTCATTGGTTATGGTGGTGATGAGTTCGGTTATAGACTCTGGGATGAGAATAACCGAAAGATTATTCGCAGTAGAGATGTAGTTTTCAATGAACAGGTTATGTACAAGAACAGATTGGAGGCATTAGATTCTGACGAAACCAATACCCAAGAGGTCGAGTTAGACATCTCAAACTCGAGTGGGAGTAAGGAGAGTCAGAATGAAGAAGAGGTTCTTATTGAAGAACCAAGGACCTCACCACCACCGGAGAATCCGCTGCAAAGACCCGTTAGAGAGCGGTGTGCACCTAATAAGTATTCCCCCTCTAACTACTACTTGTTACTTACTGATAGTGGTGAACCTGAATGCTATGCAGAGGCAGAGCAGGGTGCAGATAGACGGAAGTGGAGAGTTGCTATGGATGATGAGTTAGCATCTCTTCTGTTGAACGGCACTTGGGAACTTGTTGAGCTCCCAAAGTGCAAGAAGGACTTGCATTGCAAGTGGGTCTACCGAATCAAGAATGAAGATGATGGTAGCAAATGTTACAAAGCCCGGCTGGTTGTCAAAGGGTTTGAGCAGCGACATGGTATTGATTATACTGATGTCTTTACTCCTGTTGTGAAACTGACCACTATTAGAATGGCGTTGAGTATGGTAGCTGCAGAAAACTTGTTGTTGCATCAGATGGATGTGAAAACAGCATTCCTCCATGGTGACTTGGTGGAGGAGTTGTACATGACACAGCCTGAGGGGTTCGTAAAGAAAGGAAAGGAGGAACTTGTATGCAAGTTAAAGAAGAGCTTGTATGGCCTGAAACAAGCTCCAAAGCAGTAGTACATGAAGTTTGACAGCTTCATGATGGAGATCGACTACCAGAAATGCCACGCAGATCATTGTTGCTACTACAAGAGGTTTGACAAAAGCTTTCTTATTATCTTGCTATATGTTGATGACATGTTGATCATAGGAGCTGATGCAAGAGAAGTGAATAAGTTGAAGAGGCAATTGTCCGAACGGTTCTCAATGAAGGATCTCGAAGAGGCCAAACAAATTTTGGGTATGAGAATTGAACGTCATAAGGCGACAGGAAGTGTGTATCTTTCGCAGGCAAGTTACATTCAGAAGGTCCTGGAAAGATTCAACATATCAGAGTCGAAGCCCGTGAGTGTTCCATTGGCAGTCAGTTCAAGCTTTCAAGAAGGGAGTCCCCCAAGAGCAAGGAGGAGCGTGCCCAGATGTTGAATGTTCCGTATGCCTCAGCGATTGGTAGCATCATGTATGTCATGGTGTGTACGAGGCCAGACATTGCTCATGCAGTGGGAGTAGTAAGCCGGTTTATGAGTGATCCGGGCAAGCAACATTGGGAAGCAGTCAAGTGGGTCCTGCGATACTTGAGAGGTACCACAGACAAGGCCTTGTGTTTCAAAGGCAAGAGTATGGAGCTGGTGGGTTATGTGGATGCAGACTTGGCATCAAACGACTTTGATGGGAGAAGAAGTACAACCGGGTATGTCTTTACTTATGGTGGTACTGCTATATCTTGGACTTCCAAGTTGCAGAAGGTTGTTGCACTGTCCACTACTGAGGCAGAATATGTAGCTGTGACAGAGGCAAGTAAGGAGATGGTGTGGTTGCAGAATTTCTTGGGAGAACTTGGGAAGGAGCATGAGAATAGCACTCTTTTCAGTGATAGTCAAAGTGCTATATTTCTTGCAAAGAATCCGGCGTTCCACTCAAGGACAAAGCATGTTGGGTTGAAGTACCACTACATTCGTCACCTTTTAGAGAAGAAGATCTTGCAGCTTGTGAAGATTCTTGGAAGTGAGAATCCAGCAGACATGTTTACTAAGGTAGTGACCTTAGAGAAGTTGAAGCTATGTATATCTTCAATTGGCCTTGGAACTTGAAGATAAGGCTTGGCGATGCCAAGCGGATACGGGAGGAGAATCAAGAAGATATGATTACATGGAGGATTCAGTCTCCAAGTGGGAGATTGTTGGAGTGTGGAGCCTGAATTAACCTAATGGGCTTGGAGTGGGAAGCAAGTCTTTTCCTAATAGGCTTAGGGTTAATTATGGTAAGTTTGTTCCTAATGGCTTGGAGTAGGGAACAAGTCTTTTCCTAATAAGATTAGGGTTAATTATGGTAAGTTTGTTCCTAATGGCTTGGAGTAGGGAATAAGTCTTTTCCTAATAAGCTTAGGGTTAATTATGGCAAGTTTTCTATTATAAATAGATGTTCTCTCATTGTAATCAGTATCCGAAAAACATAGTGCAATACCTGGCTTGGCATCGCCCCCAGACGTAGTTGTAAGACGAACTGGGTAATCAAATCTCGTGTTATTTTATTTTCGTCATCGTGTGCGTGTGTTTATTTCCTAACAACGGCCGCTCCTGGGAGGGAGGAGGTGGGTGGGCGGCGGCCATTGGAGAGATGGGGAGGGAGTGGTGGTTGGGTGTACTGAAATGGAGAGGAAGAGAAAGAATGAATAGTTTTAATTGAGGGGAGGGTAATTTTGTATTTTCCACGTGGGTGTCCTCATCCGTTTTGTGGGTGTTCTCATCGCGTGGGTGTCCTCATAGGATCCTTGGGTGCCTTTAGCCGCGCCCTTATTTTAAAGCTGCCCAAACCAGTAATTTGGACCTACTGAAATGGGCTCTTACGCCATAAAAAATAGGCTACGGTTACACACCCGACTTTGTTGAAGACATCCACTATTCACTGCACCCGCCCTAAAATGAGTACACACCCCCTAAAAAATCTAAAATACCCTTCTTTCTCTAAACCCTAATTTTCCAATCAGTCTCGGCCTTTTGCACTCCCGTTGTGCCGCCCCTATCCGTGTGTCGTCTCGATCTGTCATCTCCAAGCGATGTCGCCCCTTCGCCATGTTTCTGAACTCAAAAAGATGCCATGGTAAGTTTTTCTGTAGAAAAAATAAAAAGGATATGTTCATTTTTATGTAGATTTCATATTTTGAGTTTTGAAGATTTATACATCTTCTATAACCAAATATATTTGTTTTGAATTATTTGCCTTTGTTCGAAACTTTTTCAAAAAAAAATTGTCTGAATTTCATGTGTTTTTTTTAACATTTTTCGAGATCTAACATTCCTTTTTAATTTTTTTTTTGAAAATTGTTATTTTTTTCAACTTTAATTGATAAAAAAATACATCATTTTTAAGAATTGATTTTTTTTTTAACTTTGGTGCTTTTTTAAGGAATTATGTAAAGTAAAACCTATATTAATTAATAATCTTGGGACCATGAAATTTTATTAATTTAAAAAGATATTAAATTATCGATAAATTAATATTTTATTAATTAAAGAAGAGGTCTTTTAAATTCAGCAAATTTAGTACATATGTATTAAAAATAAATGAATTCATATATGTGCATCAACCAATTCTTTGTATCTAAAATATATTCATGTATAATATTAATTCATTGTATACAATTAACTACTCACTCCGTCCCACTATAAGTTTCACCTTTCTTTGAGATGTTTTGATTAAAAAATGTGATAAAATAGTAGATGTATTACAAATGATGTGATGGTGAAGGAGAAAATAATAGATAAGTGATGCGGCCTAAAAATGTTACCTAATAAGGAGTCGACACGTGTATGGAGGATAGGATAAAAGTGGAAGAATCAGGTTATATAATACTCTCTGATAAAGAATCCCCTCTGGAGATCCCTCTGGAGGGAGCTCCATCTGGAAAGAAGCTTCAGGAAGAATCAGTTTTGATATAAGGTCATGAGCCTTAAATGTAGGGGGATTCCGCCACTTCCGGTTCAGATTTGATAAAAGGAAGACCTTATCCTCCTTTATCTTAGGGAACAAAGTCCACTAAGAAGGAGTATTGCCGAATCTTCAGGGAGTGGAGAGAAGGGAAGACTTCGTCCACTCAACAGGGCCGAGTCTTATGGGCAGCTCCGAAAGAAGAGGAAGGCTTGACTTCCTCTCGAGGAGGGATCTCTATAAATAGGTAAATCCAAGGCGATTTTCAGGTTTGATATTCTGACTTGACAAAACTTAATATACTGAGTATAACACATATTTCTGATATTCTAAAAGAGCCTGTTCTTGATAAATTGAGGATCTCGAGATCCTTATGAGATATTGATAAGTCCTATACTGACTTAGGCATCGGAGTGTCCGCGCCGGACTCCCCTCCGGCGTGTTCTTTGCAGGTTCTTGGAGATTTCATTGAAGGCAGCTTATTTGGAGTGTTTATACGTGTTCGAAGAGCAGGATATCCAATTCAGAGGACACTCAATCCTCTCGTGCAAATTTTGGCACATCAATAAGTATGAGATGAAGTATCTAGTTATATCAATATCAATATCTATATCTATATATATAATAACAACAAAGGCCATTTTTTTTTTATTGTAGCTTTGATAAATTTTGGATTATATCGCTCTTGCCCTTGGAGTCTTTCTTTATTCTTTTCGCAGTCTTGTTAATTACTAAATTAATTATTTAAAAAAAAAGCATACTTTATAAATTTAAATTATTAAAAAAATATTTGTAATTAATTTATGTATATTTGTACATATACATTTATTTTTCAAGATTATATATAAAATTTTAATTATAAGTTAAAATTTGTATGAGATAGTTTCATGAATTTATTTCGTAAAATTGAATTTTAATTTATTGCTTTGTTTCGTTAGAAGCTTCCATCTTTTCATTTAGTTATTTCACCAAAAAATTCTCATTTTATTTTTGTGTATATATTGTGACCCCGCCTTTTTCACTCTTAAATTCTTCTACACTCTATTTTATTACCTCTCTTCTTTCTTCATAATTTGTTTATTTATATATTATTTTTCATTTTGTTTATTTATATATTATTTTTCATTTTCAAATGTACTGCATATATAATGGATAAAATATTCTTCATAAAGAAAAGAAGAAAGATTTTACTTTTTTGGTAATTAAGCTAGGTATGCAATATTTTAATTAAGATAAAGATATTAATATTTTTTCTAGATTAATAAAATTTATATGTACAAGTTTACAACTTAATTTTCTGGAAATTTTGACTCTAAATAAATCCAATAATAATATTAATTAATTTTGGTATCAGAATCAAATAATATATGGTCTCAAAATATTCATGGAAATAAGCGTGAGAATCAAAGTCTAAACTCGTAGATTTTGAAATTAGTAAATTGTAGTACTTATTGTCTTTAATTAAGAACTTTCCAAGAAATAACTCATTGTTATTTTGTCAAAATTTAAAATCGTGAATTATATTGAAGGCAGCTCTGGATTTTTTTTTTTTCATAATCATTGATTTTTCTTATTATTTAAGCACAACAATAATGGGTAATATTTTCTATAATTCATCACTTAATTCGAATTTCGATTCAAATGAACAAAATTGTTTAATCGATGGAAGGATCTTCCTCTTTGATCAACGCAATCACAAACTCTCGAAACCAAGACTTTTCACATGCGACTTTTGTAAGAGAAATTTTTGAAATCTTGATCACTGGGAAGCCACAAAAAAGCCCATAAACAAGAGAGGGCATTGGCGAAGCACCACCACATTGTGGCGGATCAAACGATTGTTAATGGTGACTTGTCGCCTTATGAACACTCGAGGCACCCCTACTATCCCTACTCGACTTTTCATCAAGTGCCTCTCAATAGAACGTTAAATATGTCACTTGACGTTCTGACTAAATCCACGATCCAAAAACCTTACTCCTCCTACCAAACTTCGTGGTCATCATCTTTTCCCAATTAAAATGATAGGTGATGATGACGATGACAACCACAAAGTTTGGTAGGAGGAGAAGGTTTTTGAATCATGGATCCGTCGGAACGTCAAGTGACATATTTCCATTGAAAGACACTTGATGAAAAGTCAAGTAAGGATAGTAAGGGTACCTTGAATGGTCGTACGGCGACAAGGCATCATTAACCGCTGTTTGATCCGCCACAATGTGGTGGTGCTTTGCCAATGCCCTCTCTTATTCATGGGCTTTTTGATGGCTTTCCAGTGATCGAGATGTCAAAAAATTCCTCTTACAAGAGTCACATGTGAAAAGTTTTGGCTTCGAGAGTTTGGGATTGCACTGATCAAATATTGTAAAAACTTGAGATCTAGCGATTTTGAGGAAAATTCTTCCATTGATTAAACAATTTTGGAATATTACACATTATTATTGTAGTTAAATAATAAGAGAACTCAATAATTATGAAAAAAAGATCTCGCCTTCAATATAATTTATGGTTTTAAATTATGACAAAAATAATATATGGATTATTACTTGGAAAGCTCTTAATTAACAAAAACGACAGACTAAAGGTAACATTAAAGTTTAAAGTAATCAAATTTAAATTATACACTAACAAGCTCATGTAACAAGCTCATGTATGTGATATAAAAATTATCATAATAATTTTAAAATATAATTAAACTTACAATCTATTAAAATCTCTAACGTCTTTCTTTCATGTCACGAAAATCATCTATAAGTGAATTTATACTAAACATCTTTGCAATCTCCTATCAATATACACCAACAAACAATTAAAAAAACATAAAGTCTAGTATGCACTCGAGTGCATGTTGTGCACCCTAGTCTATGTTGCACTTTTCAGTTTTACTGACTTACACTTTTTGATAAATGGTGTTGCACTTTTCAATTATTATACTAAAATTATTATTATACAGTTTAATAATTGAAAAGTGCAACACCATTTACCAAAAAATGTAAGTCAGTAAAACTGAAAAAGTGCAACATGGAACAGGGTGCACAACATGCACTCGAGTGCATACTAGACCAACCCTTAAAAAAAAATCATCTTCCATTCAATAATTAAAATAACAAATTAACAAATAATAAAATAAAACAATAATACATAAAAATTAATTTAAAAATAAATAACAAACCTTGTGAGACAATTGTTGCTGCTGCCGCTGCTTTGCAGGTTTGAGTATTTTTCTGAAAGGGGATGACAATTTATAAGTAATTTGTGGGCTTAGTTATTGGTGTATAAGAAAAAGCCCATGCGATTGGGAGTCTCAAGCTTATTTCCATGAATATTTTAAGATCATAATATATGAATTATATTTGATTTTAATACCAAATTTAATACTCATTTTTTATTTAAGTGTCATTTGTCTTTTTAACTATTTTTAAAATAAGTGTATTTCTACATTTTTTTTTCTTTATTTTAATAATTTTTATTTTTATACATTATATTTTTTGGACTAATTTTGGATGAGACCGTCTCACGAAATGAGATTTGTGAAACGGGTCTTTCTTAATCCTTATGTAAAAAGTGATAATGTTTGAGCAAAAAGTGATAGTCACTTTTGTTAAAAAATATCATCACTTATTTTAAAAACAAAAAATTTGAAAAAAAAAAAAAAAGGATTATCTTACCTAAAATATTAAAATATGGGTTAAAAGGGATCCGTCTCACGGATCTCACACAAGTTTTTGCTTTTTTTATAAATAAATTACATAATTATCTTTACATTGATTTAGACTTTTTCCCTTTTGAATCTTAATTTCTTGATAGTTTCCGGTCAATGGCTTTCCAAAATATTGTATATATGAATATCACCTATATATATTATTGACCACATTCATTAAAAATTTAATATCAAAATTATTTATCATTAATAACGAATAACATGGTCCATAATTTAATATTTTAATTTGTTGAAAAATATTAAAGTGACATTTAATAAAAAAAAATGGAGGGAATAGTATTATTGAATTTATTTAGAATAAAAAAAATCATACGGTAAATTATATTACTCTTTTTGCAAAGTTGTAAACTTGTACATATATATCCTATTAATCTTGCATACCTTAATTACTAAAAATAAAATCTTGTTCTAATATTCATCAACTAAAATATTATGCAGTACATTTGAAAATAAAAATAATATATAAAAAAACAAATTATGTAGAAAATATAAAATAATATTTGTCAATAAGTGCATCTAGCTAGCATAGTAATAAATTGGAGCCATAAATAAGATTTTGAGAATATATTAGATGGTACATGACTAATAAGGTAAATTAAGTCAAAATTCGCAAGTCAAATGTGGTTCAACACAGGTTAACACGGGTCAACTTTAATTAGAATATTTATTTTTTCTCTCAAATATTATTTTACTACAGACCAAAACTATGTTACTACAAGATCTAAATTTTGTCACTACAAGACTAAAAGTGTATTACTGCAAGTCCAAAAATATTTTGGACACTTATTTTTTTGAGCAAAATTACTAAAATAATTCTAACTTATTTGTCTACTACATGACTAAAACAATGTTACTACAAGATCAAAATTTTATCACTACAAGGTCAAAAGTGTATTACTACATGTTCAAAAATATTATGAACACCTAATTTTTTGGGTGAATTTTGTCAGAATGTTTTTTAAATGTAATATTAAATTTTTTGCCTTGTAGTGATAATTTTTTGACCTTATAGTAACAATATTTTAGTTATGCAGTAAATTACATGTTTGCGACCCGCAAATTTTTTGGTCAACTCAGATTCGGACTTATGACCTGCGAATATTTAAAAATTATCTTACTTTTAACTTTTGAACTAAATGCATTTAGGGATTTAACTTGGTATAAATGAGATGAAATGCATACATATGAGACTAGCCCTATATCCTATCGGGTTTATTTGTCTATCCATCTGTTTATTTGCCACATGAGAACCACTTAAATATATATATAACCTGAAAATCAATTGAGGATATATAATAGGGATTATATTTTTTTTAGTCCATTAAGTTGCCACGATTTCGAATTTAGTCCACTAGATTACCATTTTTTGAATTTAGTCCATTAAGTTTCGATTTATTTTGATTTTGGTCCAGTTACCTGCTATAGCAGGTTTAACAAGTCATTTTTTAAAACACACCCCATAAAATGTTATACACACCCACACCACACTAAAATTTAAAAATATTTTTTGATTACTACACACATCTCAATTCTTTCCTATTTAATAAATTACCAAAAATATTTAAATTAAAAAAATGTAAGAATTCAAATTAATATAAAAAAATATAAATAAAACCTATAAAAAATTGCCAAAATCTTAAAAAATTAAACAAAGCTAAAAAAATTAATTAATTTAATTAGTTTTGAAGATTTAGTTGATTTTTTTACTATTTTTGAAGATTTTTAATAAATTAAAAAAATCAACTCAATCTGAAAAAATTATTAAATTAAATAAAAATCTTCAAAAATATTAAAAAATCAACTAAAATTTCGAAACTAAATAAATTAATTATTTTTTAGCTTTATTAAAATTTTGAAGATTTAGGTATTTTTTGTTGGTTTATTTATATTTTTCATATTAATTAGAATTCTTACTTTTTTAATTTAATTATTTTTGACAATTTATTAAATATATTTATAATTTTATTTAAATTTAATTAGTTTTTTAATTTTTGTGTTTAACATTTAGAGTGTATATTATAATATTTATGGGGTGTTAGTATGTTCATGTAATATAAAAAAATATTTAAAAAGAAAATAAAATAAAAAAGTTTAAAACTTCTGTTGTATGCACTATAATCGGGTTGACTCGGATGTGAACTGTTTTTAGTACGATACAAACATATATGATTAAACGGGGGTTATTACGCGTTTAGGGAGTATTTATGATGATTTGTGATGAACTTATGAATAACAATGAAGAACACCAAAAGTAGCTTCTTAGAGGAGCTAAAGCTTTGAGCTTGGGAGTGTTTATTGCTTTAGGTTGGGGTGATTGTGTGAAAAATGTAACTTGTGTACAAATGAGCCCCTTTTAGGCATTATATAGTGGTTTCTAGGGGCTGCCCGCCCTTTACACGTGGCACGCCCTCATTGGACCTATCTTCTGCCCGAAAAGGTGATTTGATGGCGCATTTAATGCTAAACCGTCTTAGGTGCTCGTCCTCGCCGAGATGCCGAGGAGCTGGGCCATGGTGGTCGCCGGAGTGTGGTCGCCACGCTCCATGCTGTCTCCCAAGGCTTCAATACTTAACTTCTCTTGCTAATAAATAGGCATGTGCTCGCCACACATTTGGGCGAGCAGCTAACGAAACATGTGCTCGCCAACATCTTTGGACGAGCACTCAAATATATTAAATACATTTATTCTATTACATTTTCTTGGTCTTGTTGACTAGTCGTCGCACGACTTTGTTGACTGGTCCTCGCCACGTAAGATGGTGACTAGGATTGACTTGTCAAAGATTGACCTCTTTGACTAGGTATAACAACTTCAATATTTTATTAATGTTTTATTTACGTTCTAACTTCTATAAAAATGTTGACAATAAGGCTAAATAAAATTTAAAAATAGTAGAAAATCAACTAAAACTTCAAAACTAATTAAATTTATTAATTTTTTAGCTTTATTAAAATTTTGAAGATTCAAGTATTTTTATTGATTTTATTTATATTTTTCATATTAATTTGAATTCTTTACTTTTTTTAATTAAATTATTTTTAACAATTTATTAAATATATTTATGATTTTATTTAACTTTAATTGATTTTTGAATTTTTGTGTTTAACATCTGAAATGTATATAATATTTATGGGGTGTTAGTAGGGTTAATGTAATATAGATGAAATATTTAAAAAGAAAAAAAAATAAAATAAAAAAGTTTAAAACTTTAATGCTTTATTAATATTTTATTTGCGTTCTAACTTTTATAAAAATGTTGACAAGAAAACAAAATAAAATTTAAAAATAGTAGAAAATCAACTAAATCTTCAAAACTAATTAAATTAATTTATTTATTTTAGCTCTGTTTAATTTTTGAAGATTTAGACGAATTTTTTTATAGGTTTTATTTATATTTTTCATATTAATTTGAATTCTTATTTTTATAAAATTTAATTATTTTGGCAATTTATTAAATATGAAAGAATTGAGGTGTGTATAGTAATAAAAAATGATTTTTAAATTTTAGTGTAGTGTGGGTGTGTATAACATTTTGTGAGGTGTGTTTTAAAAAATGACTTGTTAATCCTGCTATAGGCCTATAGCAGGTAACTAGACCAAAATTAAAATAAATCGAAACTTAATGGACTAAATTCAAAAAGTGGTAATCTAATGGACTAAATTAAAAAACATGGTAACTTAATTGATTAAAAAAATATATAATTCCTATAGGCAAAAACTTGTGTGAGACCGTCTCACGGATCTTTTTCTGTGAGACAGATCCCTTTTAACCCATATTTTAAAATTTTGGGTAGGATAATCCATATTTTTTTTTAGATTTTAGTTGGTAAAAAAAGTGATAATATTTAAGTAAAAAGTGATAATAATTTTAACAAAAGTGACTATCACTTTTTACTTAAACACTATCACTTTTCCCTCAAACATTATCACTTTTTATATATGAGGCCCGTCTCACGGATCTCTTTCTGTGAGACGGTCTCACCCAAGACTAGCCCATCCTATATAATACAAGCACAACTAGATTGCATAATTTGAGGGGTCTTGTAAAAAAAGTGAGTGACGTATTGTAGTGCATGTGATTAGATTAATTAGATATGAGAAAATTGATAATGATATTAATGGTTATACGATTTAGAGATGTTTATCCGGGTCGGGTTAATCGGACTGACCCATTTAACCCTGAAAAATATAGGGTTAGGGTTCATGAATTATAGACTCGTTTAAAATCGGATTTTTTTTTACCCGGACTGATTAACCCGTGGGCTAAATCGGGCCAACCCGCTAGCCCGAGTTGTTACCTTTTTTTTTTTTTTTTAATAAATAACCTAAGAACAAATTTTGGGTAATTTGACCAATAACCATAACTATAAACATTAAGAAGCTCATTACCATTTGTTTAGCTTTATTTGGTCATATTAAGGACCAATGAGTTCTACAATTGTGTTTAAATTATACTTTTTTTTTCTCATTTACTGATCATTAACTAATTATGTATTTTTCTATTTTATTTGTTTGTTGGACGTGCCAATTGAGACCTTTAATTTTAAAAGAAAAAAAATTATTGTTGCCTGTTTAGCCCATGGCCCGCTAGGGTTAGGGTTAGGTCCCAATAATTGTAGACCCGTTAAATATGAACCGGTTAAGGCCCTAACCCGTTTAGCCCAACCGATAGACATCTCTAATACGATTGTATTTTTTTTTTTTAAGATTTACAGTGTGGGTTCAATATGAAATAATATGTAGTGTCTTTAGTATATTTTGTAAATGTACTTATATTTATTTAAAATAAGAAACATGGATCTCATTCGATTAATTATCTATACAAGATCGTGATTAAATTAAAAAAAAATCATATCCTTCTTCGGAATGTATTAATTGTTTTCCTCATTTGGGAAAATGATGAATAATTAATTGAAAATACAATGTACGATGAAAAGAAATTGAGAATATGTAAAGAAAAATGTAAAAAAAAAAATTTGAATATTTTTTTTTCAAAATGTGGATTCTTAGTTGACATTCACATAATTGCATACGACTTAGTTGGTACGGCTAAATTGACACAAGACAAATTTCTAATCTGTCTTTATATAAAAATCTACCTAATATGTAAAAATTAATTAGTATTTGATTGTGCATCTATTAAATGACCGAAAATAACAGTACCATTTATGATTCAATTTGAACCAATTGATATATGCGAATTGAGCATAAATATTTTAACATATCTAACAGATGGTATAAAGACATTAAAAGTGGAAAAATGAAACTTTCTCCTAAGTAGCACTGTCTAACGGAACTAAATATGTAAATAAAAGCCAAAGATTGTAATAATAATATGTTTCAATGGAAGATATATACTATAAGTGAAAAGACAATCGATATTAAATTCAAATACATCCTTTTAATCATTGTTTATACTATAAATTAAGTCACATCTTTTTTACCAAACTCCATGGACTAATTTACATTCAATCGAGCTTCTACACATTCTGCAGCAAAAACTGGATAAACTAAAATACCTGCAATTGCGAAATACTCCAAGAAAAAGAAATTAATTATAT
This sequence comes from Galeopsis tetrahit, assembly GCA_963675135.1. Lineage (NCBI taxonomy): Eukaryota > Viridiplantae > Streptophyta > Magnoliopsida > Lamiales > Lamiaceae > Galeopsis > Galeopsis tetrahit. The sequence goes on along the minus strand of OY776126.1, from coordinate 46,709,516 downwards.
AAATCCATCACACCATATACACAAATATAACACAAAAACCAATATACATCAAATTTACTATATTATATATAGGACCCTAAAACGGAAGAGGAATGGAATGAATGCTCGATAATATTACAACATGCTTCGCTCCTCATACGCCGCCCGCCTCTGCCAATCCGCTATTGAATTGGCATTGCCGCGTGGCATACAGGGAGCCAGGCATGTCACATCGATCTTACCTTCGTTTCTCTCTTTCTCATTTCAAGAACTAATTCTTGATAATTTCATATCTGAATTCTCAATTCTCAAACCATATATCAAATTAAATGTGAATAACTGTCGTTTCACTCTCTTGAGGGGTTATAGTGGTTGTGAGGGGGAATGAAAGAAAGAGGTGGATTTATAGGGGGTGAGAAAATGAATAATTTAAATTGCCATGCATAAAAGAAAGGAAGGTTAACACCTTTATTGGTAAAAAATCATTAAATTCGAAAAGTGTATCCCATGATTTAATAAAATCCACATTCTCCTAAAAATGCAATGTTTTTCTTACACAATTATAGCTAGGTCTTTGTTCATCATTTTCTTTTGCCGACAGTGATTGCCACTATCCCACCCTTGTCTACTTGAATAGGTAGCCAAATGCTAATAAAGATGATTTATTCATCCAACCATAATATTTTTATGTACTTTTTTGTTTTTTTTTTTTTTTAATTTGAGGAAATAATTGTTTATGTTTATAAAGAAAAATAATTAAAGCTTAGTAATGCTTCACCAACAATGTGTTTGAGAAAATGAAAAATAAGTTTATTGGGTAGGGTAAAATGTAATTTTATGTCAAATCAATTGTATAAAAATGTGTGATGGTGTATTATAAAATGCAATTTTATGTCAAATCAATTGTCTAATAGATATATAGTAAGGGTGTGTTTGCAAATCATAGTGATTGATTCAAAGTGATTAAAATTGATTTTTGCAATAAAATTGAAAGTTGATAGTGTTTTAAAATTAAGCACTTTAAATCAATTGTGTATATGTTGTGGTTTTTTTTTTTTTTTTGAATTACATTAAATACCCATCCCGTTTTTTTCCCCCCCATGACTCGAACCCAGGATCTAAGGCCTAGGTAGTGGTGCTCTAACCACTTTAGCTATCCCACTTTGTCGTGTATATGTTGTGGTGTTTACAAAACAAACCACTTTTTTTTATAAATTTACAAAAAACACCCTTATTACATTTTAATAGGTAATGTGTAAATATGAAATATTATTTAAATTGTGAGGGTAAAATTGTAAAATTGATTATTGTAATGATGAGAAGCACATCGAAGCTATTAGAAGTAGGTGGAGAAGTGCTTCATCAAAATCACTTTTAACAAATTAACTTAATCACTTAGTTGTGTTTGAAAACACTTTAAAAGAGATTTTATTTGAAAATTTTTTTTTTTTTTAAGCATCTTATAGTGTTTGAAAACATCCATTAAATGTACTGCATTATTCTAATAGTAGTACGTTGTTACTAAGGGTGGCCCTGGCCGCCCTGAATTTTTTTATTTTGTTTACTAGTATTATACTGCGTATCTATGTAATAGTTATAGGCCAAATATATAAGGGTTGGTCTGCTATGGACTCGAGTGCATGTTGTGCACCCTAATCCATGTGCACTTTTCAATTTACTAACTTACACTTTTTGATAAATGAGTAATAATTGAAAAGTGCAACACCATTACCAAAAAGTGTAAGTCAGTAAACTGAAAAGTGCACATAGACTAGGGTGCACAGCATGCACTCGAGTGCATACTAGACTTTACCAATATATAAAACATTTTATTTTAATGGTAAGCCCATAAGAAATTATTCAGTCCATTTAGTAATAATTACATTATTCCACACTTAATACTTGCAACAAACTCCGCTCGGTAGAATATTAATTTGAGGTATAAATTATTTAACCTACAAACTAGTAATGTTATGTAATATTTATATATTAAAATATTAAATTGTGTTAAATTTGCTAATTGAAAATGACTCTACAAATTTTAAAATTTGACCTACGAAATCACCCAAGATCGAAATTAGTGAAAATTTAGATTAAATAAATACGGAGTATGTAATTTTTAAAACCTTCGTGAATAAAGTGAATAAATTAGTTGGGCACTCACATATTGTAAGAGTGTAATTTAGGGAAGGGTTTACATTTTGGAATGTTCAAATTATGAGAGGGACGAATAAAACAAGTGTATAAACAATTGTGAAATGAAGGAAGACAAGAAGTACTAAATATTATATTAGCCACTACTTGATTTTTAGTCTCCCTCCCTATTCAATCCTGGGTCCACCCCTGAATAGTACAATATATAAGTATATATTTTTAGGAGTGAACGTGATTAGATGGTGAAATTCGAATATACAATTTTGAATTAGAGCAAAACGTTAAACGTTACGTCTCACATCCACACTTGTGAGTACCAAAACAAACATGTCCATAATCTTTATATGAGTTTATTATTCATCACATTAATTTTATTACCAAGTAGAGGCATATTTCGGTTTTTGTTGCGCGTGGTGGGGTGCAGTGGCCTTTCAGAACATGATAGTATATAATGGCACGTACTTTTCTTCTTTTTATATAGTGTTTAATAAAAGAATCTTATAAGCGTTTGAACAATTTATTACCAACTCGAGGCATATTTCTTACATTCCTTTTTGTTTTGTTACTTTTGTCCATTGCAAGCAATGAAATTTGATAGATGCTAGAGCTGCTAGATGGTTAAATAAAGAAGTTTCACTTTAAAAAAAATTATATGTGTATAAATGAAATCGGTGAAGAGTTAAGGTAGAGTTTGCATATTTTAATTTTAGGGGTTAATTTTAAAATAATTGCGTTACTTATACATTTTTCTTTTTTCAATTATAGAATATGTTTAAATTTTGTAATTGGATGAAATATCTTTTAAATTGTTGCAATTTTACTACCCGGACTATTTTTTTTGACAAGTCCTAGTGTATGAAATTGCAAAAAAAAAAAAAAAAAAAAAAAAGATTGTGATTAAATTAAAACAATAACAAAAGGTCATGAATTTATTTATAATTTTTTTCAGAATTTTTTTGACTGTACATCACGTCAAAATAAGTTGTCGAAAAATAGTTAAAATATAAAAACACATGTTGTACATGAAGAAAAATGTTAAAATATAGTGATTTGTTTATACAAATAATTAGCTTTATTTCTCATAACTTTTGAAAAGAAAATCTAAAAATTGTTAAATATTGCAAACAGATCTTACATCTCTTATAAAACCGTCTCGTAGAAAAGTAGAATATATTGCAAACGAAAAAAAAAAAATATATATATATCAAATGAATGGAATTTTTTTGAAGTGTAGATATCTAAAAAAATATTACATAGTTGATTAGCAGAATAGTATTGAGTTAATGATTAAGTGTAGTAACACATGTCAGCAACTGGTTGCGTTTAAAAATTAAAATTAATCTTATGGCACGATTGAGTTGAATGGAATGAACTCAATAATGAAATGATGATAGGAAATGAATAAAATAAGAATAGTAATTTTTATGAGGAAACTTCTACATGTAGTTAGAGTGTCGTATGGTGTAATTAAATCTGAACCATTAAAATTTAAATCTAAAGATTTAAACTTGATAATCTGTTACCTTTTGTACTTTGTGTTGAAAATATTCATTGTATGCGTTGTATGGTGTTGTATTTATAATTAATTTAATTAATTAATATATATAATTTAAAATTTACATTTTTATCTTTAATTTAATAAAAAAATATATTATATTTATTAATTTAATTAAAATATATAATGGTAAAACTACCTATTTATCCTTATATTATTATTAAAATTAACAATAAAAAAACAAATTAAATTAAACAAAAAAAAAGTCATATGAACCTAAACCTAGAACACAAATGTGTTGGTTTTCTTTCCCTCTGCGAACACGCACTCCACTGACGCCGCTGTCCTATTTGTGGCTCGAGCACGTGAACAAGAAAAGAGCATTTTTTTGGTTTGCACGGTTTACTGAATATCGACCGTGCAACCAGACACGACTGTTGGACCGTGAAAGTGAGCACTTACAAACACATTTTTTGGATTGCACGGTTTACTGAGTATCGACCGAGCAACCGTACACGACTGTTGGACCGTGCAAGTGAGTACTTCCAGTACATGTTTCGATTTACACGGGTGACTGAATATCGACCGTGCAACCGTGCACAGCTGTTGAACCGTGAAAATGAGCATTTACAACACATTGGTTGAATTACACGGTTTACTGAGTATCGACCGTGCAACCGTGCACGACTGTTGGACCGTGCAAGTGAGTACTTCTAGTACATTTATTATTTAATTATTTTTTTGATTGATTTATTTCATTTTTATAATAATAATATTTGTATAAAAAATGGTAGAATAGTAATTTTGCTTATATAAAAAAGGGTAGAATAGCAATTTTACTTAATATATATATATATATATTTAAAATAATTTCAATAAAAGAAGGGTAATATAGTAAATAATAAAATACAATTTAAAAAATGATTTAATTAATTTAAATTTGTATAACCGGTAACAGATTCATACGACGCATACGACATTACGTGGCGCGATTCGACGCGCTGATTACATAGTCACTTTATACAATTTGACTACACTAAGAAAAACCCTTCTTATAATTGGTATTGGGAAGGAATGAAAAAGATATTACTTATGTGATTCTAATATCATGATTGATATACTACAACGAAATGTAAGGAATTTCTAAAATTTATTTTAAATGACTAAATTATCCTTAAACATGTATTATTTTTTAAAATATAAATTAATTAAAAATATGTAATTTTTTAATAATTTTACAAAACTTAAAATTCCTATTATTTTATAAACGTAAATTATTTCATATTTTATTATAAAGTTATTTTTTAGCTTTAAATTATAATTAGTCGTTGTTAAATAATTTCAATTAATAAGTAAACTAACTAAAAAATTATGACAAATAAAGTAAATTATTAAAATAAAGTTACAAAAAATATCAAGAAAAAAGAGGTTGCTACGTTTATAGTTAAATTAGGGTTGAGTATAATTATGTAAACTTAAAAATCTAATGAATATAAATTAATTAAAATAATAAAAAATAACCATAAATAACATTTCATTATGGAATGGAATTCATAATAAAATTAGGGAAGAAAAAGAATTACTATTCTTAAATTTTTGGGAATAATCATTTCATATAAAATGAATGTTCAATACAATAAAACTTACTAATCATAGAATTAGAAATATAATTAAGAATACACATTTCATTACCACATCATTCATGCAGTAAATATCTTATGTGTAATATGAGTATTAATTTAGAAAGACGTATATGTGTCAATTATTATGTTGACAAGTGATATATCTTTCGGATTATAGTTTATTTTTTTAACAATTTTTTCATTTAAAAAAGTAAACTAGATGAGAAAATTGGAAAGTTATACTTTAATTCAATAAAATTATATATATTATATCTCATTTAATTAAAATTATTAATTTAATAAGTTATTGACAATAATTAATTATATTATAATTTTTATAAATATGAAAATTAAAAAACATTATAAATAAATATCACTATAAAATATAAATTTTACTCTTTAAATTATTTAAATATATTATAATTATATAATAAAATTGATTAACATTCCATGTAATTCATCTAGTACATAATGTGCGATTGAGTCATAGTTTTCATATATTTAAAGCTCAACCATATTAACATAATTTACATCCTGCAAGACTTTTTTTAAAAGAAAAAAACGACAACAAAATCAAAATTGTTATAGTTTATTTAATATTTCATATATATATATTTATTATTCCAAGACCAACTACCATTGTCTGGTCCATCCCACTCCCTTCTTACAAGAAAAGTCTCTCCAATAATAATGAAAAGCATGGTACTACTGTATTACTCCATTTAACAAGAATTTGGTCTGATTTGATGGTATATATGAACTGGAATTCGGCATTCATGCGAGAATTAATTGAAATACTTATTTTTCTCTTTTGTCTAATACATAGCACAAGACAAATTTATATAGTACAAATTTAGAAAGAAAAATAAAAAATTGTGTTGATCTTAGGTAGGTCGAATTTACAAAAATTATGCAAAGGCAAAAAGATTAATTCAATCTCACATCTATGTTAAAGAAAATATGGGCTACTACGTGTTACCGTAAGAAAAAGTAGCACATACTTGTCCTTATAATTACACATGTAAAATATTAAAAAATTCTGTTACTATATAAATACAAATGTGTTACAAAACCAATAAAAATGTTAATTAAAAAAAAATCAGAGGATATGTTAAATTTTGATATTCAAAACCTTAAATTTAGAAAATAAAATCACATAAATTCAATGAATGAAAATAATCTATTACTATAAAAAAGGGAACAATGAGAAAAAAAAAAGGAATAGTAAGAACGGAGTAACAATTTTTTTAAGACGTATAGCATAGAATTGAATCGGCGTAACATTGCATATAGGGGTGGGAATGGGCAGGCTACCCGACAGGGGCCTACGGCTCGGTCTATTAAAGCTCGGCTCGGCTCGACTCGTTTAATATACAAGTCAGGCTCAAGCTTTTTTAGAAGCCTATTTAGCTAAATAGGCCGGGCTCAAACTTTTTCATAAGCCTTTTAAGCCCAACAGGCCGACCTATATAACTTCACACTCACATATATATATATATATATATATATATATATTTTGTAATAGTTGAAAAAATAGTTGAATATTTTTTTTTGAACATTTTATTACTTCCATTTCTTCATTTTGAGATTTAAAGAGTTAATTTTTATAATTTGATGATAATACGATTGTAGATTTTTTTTAAAAAAAATACGCTAATAAGATTAAGAGGCCTTTAAAGGCTTTCGAGGCAGGTCTATTTATTAAAAAGGCCAGGCTTGAGCTTTAAAAAAAAGCCTATAACAGGCCATGGGCCAGGCTCGGGCCTAAAAAATATATAACAGGCCAGGCTTTTTTTCTTAAAGTCTACCAAGGCCTGGCCCATTCCCACCCCTAATTGCATACTCCATCGTCCCTTTTTAAGTTTTAAATTTTTACATTTTTAGTGTCTCTCTTAAAGTTTTACGTTTTATTTTTTGGCAAGTTATGATCTCACATCCTTCGTAATTACTTGTAATTTTTTTTATTTTGAAAGTTTAATCATATAGAACTAAGTATTATTAAACTCAATCTGAAAACTCGACTCATCGATTTTAAATTTTAAAATCGAGTAAGAGTAGTGATTTGACTCAACTTCTCCCGCATTCGATGGCCTATAAGGCTCCTGCAGAAATATTCGAAGCATGCTTGATTAATTAGCTTTATCTGCAGGTGCAACTTTTGCCTTTATTTTCTTTCACAATCAAAATAAAGGGGAATGCTTTATTATTTTTCAGAGTTAAAGTTTGTCGGATCTGACCAGAGTAATTGACCATCTTTTTTTTGGCTAACAACATGCACTCCAGCCATCTTTCTTCTCCTTTTTCTTGTATCTTCTTGTCGGGAATTTGCTTGCAACCCATATTCGTTTCTTTTCATAATAATTATTCCCTCCTTTCTCCTTCTCAAAAATCAAAATTACTTGTACGATTTAATCAACATATTTAAAAAAATATATATGAAATTTAGTGTGTATTTTGAATGATTTAATGAAATTTAAAGGTATTGAGGCAGCAGACTTCTTATAGCAGACTTTTCAAATACATTAATATGTATTTAATCTATTAGACTAACTAATTGGATATATATATACACATACAAATACTCAAACAAGTAAAATATAATAAGTAAAATATAGTAATTCATTTGAGATAAATTTTATAATTAAAATACTTATAAAATAATTACATATATAAGTATCAAAAGTGCAATAAAAAAAATATGTTGATACAACTTTTACAATAAATTAATTTATCATTATTCTTACTTAATTTTAAAAAAAATTATTAAAAATATAATATTAATATATAGGGGTGGGGTCAGAGTCCCCTGGAGTATAACGTAGGTTCGCCCCAGTACTTCTGAACATATTAATTTTGTGAGTTAGTTTTATGTTGTGAGTGTGTAAGTAATTTTGAACGTCTCAGTAAGAAAAATTTGTAAGTAATCATGACATGTAGAGAGTACTTAATTAATTCTACTTTTGTATATTTTTTTATTAATTAATTCTATTTTGTTTATAAGCCAAACCCTCATATCATAAAATTATTTTTAATCCTGTTCACTCATATTTTCTATGTACACTATATAAGAGATCTTATCTTCTATCGATCTCACAATTGTTTGCACATACTAAAAATGAAACTAGCTTCTTCATAAATAATATCCTCACAATATTCACATATTTATACAAAATGTCATTACTTTTATACTCAATCCAATAATTTACGTAACTTTATTCATAAAAATTTATAAAATTACCCCTCAATGCTCCACTTATTACACATTTTTCTTAATTTGTGTGTTCACTTTTTGGTGCAAACATTTCTGGAATGGGGGGAGTAGTTCATTTGAATTTTGTCCATAGTGCGTTTCAACTCAGAATGACATTCAAATCAAAATTTCCTCTCTCTAAAAGAGTCCACTGCCCGTTACTGTTGGTCCCAAAACGAGTATGATGACAGTCTAGAGGGGGGGTGAATAGACTGCCAAGTGTTAAAATCTTTTTCGTGTTTTAGATCAGATGAGACGGTCAGATGAGTTATATACTCAATCGTCTATATGCAGAAAAGATGTTTTGATCTGTAGAGTGCTTAGGTGTATAATAGCAGATTAAGGTAACAACCTTACTGATTGCTGAATTTAGCTGATCAGTTTGAAAGCTATCTTAAAAGCTATGGGTGCGGAAATGTGTAGGCCCTACGTGTTTAGACTCGTGGGTATTTTATGAAAACCTTTTGAAACAATGACTTCTAAAACAATGCTACCTTGTCAACTGATTTGATATCTACTGATTATGGGTGATAAACACTTGGTGGATTTTGACTATTTTATAAAACCGTGTTTTGAACAAGTATGAACAATAAAGAATATGAATGTTGAATAGTAAAATAAGCAACAAGAACACATATATTTATAGTTGTTCGGATCTCAATATCCTACGTCCACTCTCTCTAATCAAATAGAGAAATTCACTATCTTACTTTTTTATAGTCCCAAGAGAAGACTTTCGATCAAGAATCTCAAGTACTTTCTGAGGTTACGGATCTGTTTGTTGGTGAGGTAACAAACAACCTTTACAAGGGTTAATACCGGATAAAAAGATATGTGTATAACCAACTAATTCTAAGCACTAAAGATAGGATTCTTTATGCAGGCGTAGGATCGGAAACTTAGAGCACTAAGGATTGAAATCTTTCCTGGCTCTAAAGAACTCGACACTTAAGTATTTCTCAAACTTTTTGTTCTTGATATCAGTTGTATACGCAGAGAGAGAGTTCTAGCTTGGATGGTTTCCGGTACCTTGTTCCAAAGAACAAGTGTTGTATATATAGAGAGATTTGTGCTCAGAAACTAGCCGTTGGTGAGAACTAGCCGTTGCAACGAATCCTTCTAAGTAAGGTCGATATCTTCATGGGAATTGTGTTTGTAGATATTCTGGTACGATATTGCCTCAAGAGGTAATGTGAATTAAATGCTCCGTACTTCTTCTGCAGATCTCTTGTACGACCTACTGTGCTGTCAACTTCATAGCTTCGTGTTGATGTCTCATTGGTCCACATCAGCTTAGTAGTTGAGTGCTGTTTTGTCTTCTGTTAGAGCAATTCAGAACTTAATCCGACATTCTCTTTGTCTTCTGTTTTGGATGCCTTTATCTTCTGATTTAGTTAGTCATAAATGAACAAGCACTTGTGAAGGTGTTTTATCCATAAATGCTAACTGTCATCTCAATCTTCAGATGAGCTTTGACTTGAATGCTCATTAAGGCTTTCTTTGACAAGATACAAACGATCTCATATCTGCTAAGTTTCCTTCTGAACCTTGGATGCAGATTATTATATAGATCTTTCAGTCTATAAGGCATACAACAACCTTAAGATTTGAGTTCACTAATGAGCTCTTGATGTCTTCTAGTCTTCTGTTCTTTAAGACTCGAGTAGAGCATACAAATGAGTAATCAGTTGATATCTATACAGCTGATTCCTCAGACTAGATTTAAACATGTACATTACTTCTAAGCTTTATAACTCAGCTTAGGAAACTTAGTTCTAGATTACAAATTATCAATCTAACTTGACCTCTACTGATCTGGTTTTGGCCATCAGAACTAAACTACAAATTGTAATCAGATTAGAGGCTGGATGAATATCCCAACAATTTTTCCTTTTTTGATGAAGCTAAAACTTAACTAAGCTAAGTTATCAGATCAGTTATCATATAATTTGGAATCATCAAGGTTAGAAAAATAAGATGGCAAGTGTATAATAGTGTGCAGATGGCTTCTAAAGAAGACAATGAGTAGTTGTCTTGAAGCTGAAAGAGTAAATTCTTGTATTAATCAGAGCAAAAAGGAATTCAGATTACAAATACAAAATACATTTACTCCAACAAAATGTAAAATGTCTTCAATAGATGTCATATGCTTGATATACTCTTTTCTTGATTTCGCGAACAATGTCCTAGTCTCTGACTTTGTCTTGGAAACAGATTTCGTCAATGATGTTCTCTGCTTCCCTCATATCCTTCTTGTTGTTGATGGTGGATGCACATTCCCAGACAGGAAAGTCAGGCAAAACAACGTTGATGTTCTTTTCAGCTGCTTTTCCATGATGATCCCCAGAAACTCTTTATCTTTCCCTTCTAGAAAGCTCTCGAAACAACCGAATGCAGTCTGTGGATCTTGATCTCCCCATCTGCGAGCAAGATTATATATCTTCTGCCATTCTTTCTTAAGATTCAGCCATCTTAGATTGTGAATTGGATCAAGAAATTCATCAATCTGCTGATTTGAAGGTTCAGGGAGTTATTCATCAACTTTTTCAGATTGTTGCTTCTTCTTCTTCTGAATAGTCTTTTTTTTTTTTTTTTTTTAAGTTTGTATCAAGTTGAGCAGAGCTCTTTCTTTTCAGCTCTTGTTGATGACGTTCCTCTTCTGATTGTGTAAGTCTCTGACTTATTCTTGTGGCAAGTGGAATGTTGTCATCATCATCATCTTCAACTTGAATTGCAGACTCTTTTCTAGCCTCAGGTAACTCTGGTTGCTTTTGAGTGATGTTTTCTTTATTGAGAGTAGCAGCATCAGTTACCTATAAAATGTGAGAAACAGAAGGCATTATAGATGATGGAATTTTTTAAATTCCCCCTTGAGATGAGTCTGGTTGAGTCTGATTCTCCTGAATTCTGATTTTCTCCTCTGCATCTGCTAATCTCCTAGCCAGATCAGACTGAGTATCAGAAAATTTCTTCATCATTTCAGCTGCGTTCTCAGCTGCTTTCCTCATGTGTTCAGCTGTGTCTTCAGCTACTTTCTTCAGCTGTTCAAATACTTGATTTGATAACTTAGCTCTGACCTCTTCTTCCCCCTTTTTGGCTTCTTCAATATGGGAAGTGAGCGCCTGAGAAAGAATCTGAAAGTGGTCTCCGTTAACACTGTTCAGAATGACAGTTGTCTTCTGACCTAGGCTTTCAGTTACCTTTGAAGCAGTGTCTTCGATCATTTTGTCAAGACCAGCAGATGCTGGAGCAAGTTGAAGTCTGAGCTTCAATTCTTCAGTGGTTAACTCAAGTTGTTTCTTGGCATGCTTGAGATTTTCAAACTCATCTTCAATCTTTTGAGCATGTTCCTTGGTCAACTCCAATTGTTTAGTCAGTTCAACTCTTTGTTCAACAGATGCTTTCTCCAACTCAAGGTTTTTCTGTTGAAGATCAGCAGTAGCTTGCTTCTCACGTTCTTGACTTCTCTGCAACTCCTTTACCTTTAGATCATCAAGGGCATGTTTGTTTTGGGATTTGGAGGATTTTGAAATCCGGATTTCAAAATCTAGTGGATTTTAAAATCCTAATACTTTTTATGTTTTGTGTTTGTTTTGGAATTTATGTAGGGTAGGATTTAACTTTATAGAATAGGATTATAGGTCTTATAGATATTTATATAGGATTTGTAGGTATTTATAGGGTCGACTTTTATAGAGTTTATAGGTATTTATAGGGTATGATTTTAAAATCCTGAATCAAAATCTCAAACTGTAACGGGGGTGGAGTTTCGAAATCCCAAATCCGGATTTCCCATCCCAAAACAAACATGCCCCAATGGTTTTAAGTAATTCAGTGCGATGATCTGTATCTATTGCAGCGATTCCCTCTTTGAATTGCTCAGCTGAAGCACTCAGGCTTTTGTCAAGTGCCTTTACAACAGAATCGGTCAGATCATTGTCAAAATACTTCTTCATGTTTTCTCGAATGGCTTTGTAGATGTCCTGATAAGTGTCCATTCGATTCTGCTCAATTTTGAGTGTTGCATCTCTTAACTTTGGCGCTAGGTCTTCATGCACCAACTTTGCAAGATCACCAAGTACTTGACCAATCAGAGGAATATCAACCTCATTTAAACCCATCATCTTTAACATGTATTAGATGATATCAGAGAGGCTTAATCGGGTGATGATTTCGCCTGATGGGGATTCTCAAATCAGCAGAACATCTTTATGTTTTCCAAGAGCCTCCAAAAGGTCCTCAAATGGACGTTGAGTAAGGTCTTCAGGAACTTCTGAAGTGATCCTATGAAGTTCTTTAATATCATCATCATTGAGCTCCTCATTGAGATCAACGTTCAGATCCTCATCGAGATCAGTTGTCTCTCCATCTTTCTGTTCTCCAGATTTGTCTGCAAGTTGAAGAGTCTGAGAAGCATCTTTAGCAACCTTGTTTGCAGTACTAGATTCAACGAGTTGAAGGTTATAAACTCCTTCAGTGTCCAGAATCATCAATTCTGTCAATGCTTCAGCAGCTTTAACATGAGAACTTTGCATGACTTCCTCCATAACTTCCAACTTTACTTCCTTCTCCTCAGCTGTAGTAGCTGGTAACTTCCCCTCAGCTTCGAGAGCTGGCTGTTCATCGCTTTTAGATCCCTGAATCTCTGAGACCTGGGGCTGTGGAGATTCAGTTAACACAATTACTTGTGTTTTATCGGGATGAACATTGGACTGTACATTTTCAGTAGTGATAGTTTCCATCACCATATCAACTACTGAGTTTAGTACTAATGCCTCAGAGTTCAAAGACTCGTCATGGGCAGTGACTTTAGCTGTTTGCACAACATCGATCTCTAGCTCTACTGATTTCTCAGCATCATTGCCAGTTTGTTTAGGTGAACTCTCACCTAAATCAGATGTTGGGTTATCTGCTCCTCCAGCAACATTCCCTCTAACTTGATCTTGTGTAAGATCTTCGTCGTTGGTCGTCTCCTTTTCAGCTCCGGACTCAGGTCCATCGTCGCTGTGATCTGATTTATCCTTAGCAAGTTCAGATTCTTGTAATTTCGAAAGTTGTCCAAGCTTTCTAGTGACAAGTACTGAAAGTGCATCATCGGATTTGTTGGTCCCAAGTTGAGTTAATAACGAGTAAGCTAGTGAAAATGTCTAGAGGGGGGTGAATAGACTTTTCAAAAATCTTTCGAAATATCAAAGTACAATATGCGGAATACGAAATTAACAATGAGCCCAATTCAAGATTATACTCAACTTAGATTCGAGAACTCTGTTCTATACTCAACTTAATCAAGTTCAGTTAAGTAGTTAACACAATTAAGCAATTTAAACAATCAAAACAGTAAAGTAAATCAACACACAACGATTTTATAGTGGTTCGACAACTTGTCTACATCCACTCTCACAAACCCAGTTGTGAAATTCTTATTAACTCGTCCAATGGAGTAATATGTTCTTGTGGCTTTAAGTCCCAAGAAATAAGACTTAGATCTTCTCGATAACACTACCAAGTGCCTCTTCGATCTTACTAGCGATTTACAAGTATCTAGCAACTTGAAACAATAAACGAAAATAAAACTTCTCTTCGTTCAGTAGTAGCCTTCTTTGATCTTCACTTGACTTGTGTAGCTTCACTTTCTGAACTTCAATCTCTGAGAGAAATTTCTTCACTTGAATCTTCAATAATGCTTGCAGTATCAATATTTCAGTAGTTGTATCAGTATCTCAGTAATCAGTAGTCCTTAAATGATAAACTTCTTCAAGTATTTATAGACTTCGAACTTCAAGAACTCAGGTAGTTGTAACCAACCTTTCTTGATAACTGACTTCAACTGAATCTTCTTATCCATACACGCGTTTCTTGTTACGAATTAGTTATTCCATAACTAACTTCTCCATCCTTATCTTTCACGCGTATTTGTAACCAACTTCATGTTAACTTGTCTTGTGTAGTCTAGTAGATGTACTTGTCTTGTAGTCCACCTGTCTTGAGTAGTAGACTGGTCTTTTCTTCTAGTGTAGTAGACTTCTAATAGAACTAATCTAGTCCTATCATCTAACCTAACAAGACTATTACATTACATTAAGCTTTTATAACACAAGCTTAGTCAACTTATAAATCTATACAACAAATCTATCTATTACATAGAAATATCATGAGCTCTATACAACAATTATAGCTCAACAACAAACTAATCAATGTAAACATATACGAACAGATATGAAGTACTTATACATCGTACTTATCTTTTAAATATAAACAATACTTTTTTTTTCATGTGAACTCTACTGATCTGTTCAAGATGACTTCAACTCAACTAGACTAGATTAGTCAACACTTAGAAAATATTCAAACTATTTTTGGCTTATCAAAACTTCATCTCATCTTTTCATCATTTAGAACTTGTCTAGGATTCATATCCCAACAATTTCCCCCTTTTTGATGAAGCCAAAACTACTTGAATCTTTTCTCATTAGTAGACTAGTTAAGTAGTTATCTTGTTTTTAACACCAAATAGTACTTAATTTTTCATTCATTCAAATATGAATCAGTAGATAATACACATCTTTCAAAAATAACAAAATCAAAACAAAACTAAGCTATACTGAAAAGTTACCTCTTTCTGAATCTGGAACACAGAAAGCATTTAGTAGTCTAGTATGAATATCCTTGATATGTTCTTCGTCTTCAATCTTCTCGTTGTCCAGTAGCTCATCTTCATACTTCTTGATCTGGTTAACATCAGCCCTTTTACCAGAACTAGTCATGGGACACTTCCATTTCGGAAAACCAGGAACAAGAATATTAAAATTCGCACTAGCAGAGATCCTTATGATCAAATTCCATAGCATCCTATGCTGTCCTTCCATGAATTTATCAAATATAGCATAGAGATCGTCAGAGTTATCAGAATCTCCAAACTTCTTGATAATCCAGTGATCTAGTTCCCATTGCCTTTTCACTTTCATCCATTCTTGACGATGTTCTTTGTCAATGAAGTGGTCAATGAGCTTGTCTTCTATTTGATCTTCATCAGACTTCTGCTTCAACAAACTTTCAATGTGCTTCTCAATTTTCTTCTTCTTAGCATAATGAGCTTCATCACTTGGCTCATCAATCTTTGGCTTCTTCATAACAGTTGACTCAGGAGTAGGTTCTTCAATATGAATAGACTTCCTTTTCGATACTATTCTTGTCTGAACTTCAGCTTCTGGAGATGCAATAGCCTTGCCCTTCTCCTTCTTCTTCAACTCATCTGCTTCAGCCCTGGCTTGGTCAAGTTCAGCAGTCTTAACCAACCTGCCTTTGCCTCTCTTAGGCCTCTTAAGATCTTGCATGGCTTCAGCAGCATCTTTAGCCTCTGGTTCAGCACTAGATGTATCTTTCTTATCTTTCTCACTTTCAGCAACAAATTCAACTTGACTTGCCTCTTCCCCCTTTTTGGCTTCATCAGATGCCTTGAGAGAGAAAAGAGAAGAGAAACGAGTCATTTCTTCCATTATAGCTTGCTTCATAAGGTGTGTAGCTTTTTCAATCTGCCTTTGATGAGAACCATCCTGACTCATCTTATCAAGTCTGGTCGCCACCAACTCCAGCTTCTGAGTAGATAAATTCAACTCATTCTTAAAATGGGTTGCAGTCAGACGTAGCTTCCGGTTTTCTTCAGTCATAGCACGAATAATATCTCTTGCTTGTGCTAACTGATCATAGGCTTCTTTCCTCTGAACATCAGCTACTTCGATTCTCGCTCTATAGACTCTTTCCAACTTCCTGGATTCAGTAGCTAGAACGCGAGCAAAATCGACTGAACTCTTCTCTGAGTATTCAACCTGATCTTGGAGAAATCCTTCAAGCTGTTCAAACATATGTTGTCTGTATTCATCATCAATTTGATTGACTGCATTCACGATCATATCTTTTGAACTTGTCACTAGGACACTGTTTTGTTCAACCAGAGTTTTCTTCAATTCAGACTTAAGAAACTCATCAATTGACGATTTGATGACAGCCTTCAATTCTTCTTTCAACTCATCTATTGAGGCGGCTGGGATAGCTTGAGACGACTGTCCAACCTCAACATGAGTAACATTAATCATGACTTCATCTACTGGAGTTGTCAAAACTTTCACCAACTGATCTTCTGAAGTAGTAGTCAAGACCTCGTCTTCGACTAGTTCAACCTCTGGAAGCACACTTCCAGCAATAGCTCTTAAATTAAGTTGGGGAGAGTAAGGAATAATAGCTAACCTTGCTTCACGAGTCTTCCTTTTAGCAGTAGCCACATCCTTCTTCAATAAGGCATGCAACCTCTCCATGTATCCACATAACTCAATGGAAAGTAAAAAATCAGAATATCGATTAATAAACTTGAAATCTGACCGTGGACTATCAGCATGGTCCATCTGAAATTTGAACACAATGCCTCTCAACTGATCTGAGACATTGTCTAAATCTATGACTGGATCAGTAGACTGGATCAACTCAGCTTGATCAGCTTTAAACATCACAATATCTTGCACAATATCAAATTCTGGAACCTGAACACCCACATCAAACTGGAATTCTGAACTCATCAAATCGTCAGAAATACCAAGTAATCTTTTGGCAAGAGCAGTGATAGCATGATTTGGGAAAAGCTCTGAGTGGTCACAAACACCACTATTCTCCTTCTGCTCCATTTCCCAATCCATGAAATTAGAAATGCCACCTTTCCCTAAGATGACTTCGAAGAGATCGTCTGTACCAGACTTCTTCAAGGCCACCCAAGTGCATATTCTAACCAGTTTCTCAAACTGTTCTGAAGAGTAGTCGACTTCGACAGATGAGAGCTGCTTCTTCAAATTTTTGCTCATCTTCGAACGGATTCGCTTCTCTCTCACACACATGGGATAGTAGACCAAGGATTCGAATCTAGCTTCAGTCGGGGTCTGAGTAGATGGGGTCTCTAACTCAGTTGTTGCAGTGGCAACTATCGTCTGATCTGAAGTAGATGAGATAAAGGGTTCAACATATTCTGTTGAGGGTAAGGATAAACTTTGGTCTGTGGTTTCTTGGGGCTTTGACGTGTCTTGGTTTGGCGTGACAACTGTCGGAGTATCAGTTGCATCTAATTTGGGAGTGTTTTCAGGTAGGCTGACCCTCAGCGGATATGCTGGCAGCACTTGTGAGGTTGAGGGAATAGGTCTAGGCCTAGATCGATGTGATCTTGCCTTGGTTCGAACAGAAGAGGGAATAACGGGAATAGAAACATCTGGAGAGGAAGTACTAACCTTCGAACTTGACTCTTCTGGAGAAGGATGAGTTCCAACTCTCACTAGCGTATATAACTCGGGAATTTGAGAACTTGGCTCTTTCTCCTCTTCCGACTGAGTCTTCTCAGAGTCTTCTGCACTAGATGAGTCTTGTGCAGCTTCCATTGACTTGTCTTCAGCGGACTCATCTTCTGAAGAACCAGACGCACCAGCATAAGGCAAAGCTTCCATGGGGTCAATTCTGGCTTGCCTAGGTGCAGCTGGCCTAGCAGCAACTTGTTTCCTTACTGCCTCCTTCTTCAAGTAAAATTTCAAAGGATGGAATGGCTTTCCTTTACTCCATTCCGTCTTGTTTGGCATTAGGAGAGGGAGTAGGACACTTAACTTATTACCATATCCAACGGCAGTAGACACCACCCAATTCCGAGTATTGTCATCTACTCGAACACTTCGCTCAAAATACATGATTCGATCTGCAATTAGCTTGAACCAATTACATTCAGTAATACCATCAAAAATTACAGCCATAACCCTTGCCTTCATAAAGGTCACAGAGTCATGAGAACCCGTCGAACTTAACAGAATTTTGTTGGCAATATCCAATAATGTGCGATATTTTTTAAGAAGGTCCCCCTTCTTGACTGGAGCATACTTGCCATCTGGTTTCTGCTTCAGCTTCTTGCCACAGAAAATGCTCAAGTATCGAATTTCTTGCCCAAGAGCATAATTGTCAACGTCAATTGTTCCGATGGGCAGCTTCAGATGTTTGAACATCGCTTCTCGAGTGATTTGCACACGATCTTCACCAATGAAAGACTCAAGTATATCGCCTTGTCTGATGACGTTTGCATAGAACTCTAGCACCTCCTCCTCCAAGACCACTTGAGGAAATGCTTCTAGATAAGGTTTGAGCCCACATCGAGTGCATTTAGTCAGAATCTCGGCATTGACATCTGAGTGATTGCCTTTGAAGAACACAGATGGTTCAACATTCACTTTGTTATCAGAGATGTATCTGCCTAGGTCGAATGTGACCTGCATGTTGGTTCTTAGATCGAAGATAGATCGAATAGACATCTCAAAAAGATCAGTAAATAGATTGCTTGAGAATAGGGAGAAGAAAATCTTCTTGCGAGAAAGGGAGTTAGAAAAATTGTGACTAAGTCGTGTGAGAATTTGGGGTTTTGATCAAAACGGTTAAGACCTTTGGTATTCGGTTACGGAACCGAGAGTATTATGTATTTTGATATTGTAAACTTTGAAATCCGCCCCTTCTTAGTTAGAATAGAGGAGTGAACTCATCTGTCCTAGTGTAGATGAGTGAGAACTGGATGTATACACCACATCAAATGAGAGTGTATAAATCTAATTCAAGGGTTTTCAAATTTTATCAATACCTAATTACTATAATATCCTTAATCCGTTTTGATTAAACACTTAGCATTGTAGAATCAAAAGAACACTTAGCTTGTCTGTTCGAGTCCATCCAGAACAGACGAGTAGACTTAAGCTTCACCAGACGAGTTGGCTTAAGCACACAAGACGAGTTCCCCCTTCGTCTGTGCATGTCTATTCTGAACATCGAACGACTTCATGTACCTATCTTATCATATTCAACGTATAATCGATGGTACAAGTAGAGTAACAATAAATAAGATGAATATCAATCTAAAGCAATGATCAAGGTTTCGAACAAGATGACTATTGACTAACATAAGAGTCAACATAAGGATATTTAAGAAATCATAGATTCCCCCTTAATTGTTTATTCCCTTAGTATTACCCTCAGCTTTACCAGCTTCCTCATCGGGTTGTCTGGTCATCTATTCTGGCCTTGTATACATGTCTGTTGCGTGAGTAGTCGAGTGCTCTAGTCTAGTGATCTTGTCTCCATATTTCGTTTGATGTACCTGTCTGGTTAGTACACAGCTATAGGCAAGTAGGGTCTAAATCAATTAGCCCTAAACTAATGCATAACTCACGATACCGTGCCTCAGCTAATGGTTTTGTGAAAATATCAGCTCTTTGAAAATCAGTATGAATCTTTTCCATGCGAATATCCTTCTTTTCTACATGATCTCGTATGAAATGATGTTTCACATCAACATGCTTACAACGTGTGTGTAATACAGGATTTTGTGTAATGGCAATTGCACTATTACTATCACAGAAAATAGGAACATTTGATTCATATATGTTGTAATCTCTAAGCTGTTGCATGAGCCAGAGTAGTTGACTACAACAACTACCAGCAGCCATGTACTCGGCTTCGGTAGTAGAGGTAGCAACACTAGTCTGCTTTTTCGAAAACCATGAAATGAGTTTTGTGCCTAAGAATTGACAAGAACCAGATGTAGATTTCCTATCTATTCTACATCCACCAAAATCAGAATCAGAGTAGCCACTTAGAGATAAATCATCATTTGAAGGATACCATATACCACGATTGATAGTTCCTTTCAAATATTTCAATATCCTTTTAGTGGTTTCCATATGACTCTCTTTTGGATTAGCTTGAAAACGAGCACATACACCAACAGAAAATGCAATATCAGGTCTACTAGCAGTCAAGTACAGTAATGAACCAATTAGACCACGATAATATGTTTGATCAGCACACTTACCTTGTTCGTCTGGGTCCATTCTATATGTAGGTAGCATAGGTACGCCAGCAGACTTGCATGTCTTAATACCATACTTATCTAGAAGATTTCTAGTATACTTTGCTTGATTTATGAAAATCCCTTCAGGGGTCTGTTTTACTTGAAGACCAAGAAAGTAATTCATTTCACCCATCATGGACATCTCAAATTTACTTTGCATGAGTGTTGAGAAACTTTCACTCAGCTTTTTGTTAGGTGACCCAAAAATGATGTCATCTACGTAAATTTGGACAAGTAATATGTCTTTCCCTTCTTGTCTTCTGAACAAGGTTCTATCGACCTTGCCTTTAGTAAAACCATTTTCTAATAGAAATTGAGAAAGAGTATCGTACCAGGCTCTTGGAGCTTGCTTTAGTCCATATAAGGCTTTCTTTAGTTTGTATACCTAGTTACCTTTGACTTTGAAACCTGGGGGTTGTTCAACATACACTTCTTCCGCAAGAATACCGTTAAGAAATGCACTTTTAACATCCATTTGATATACAGTAAACTTCATGTGAGCAGCATATGCAAGGAACAGTCGAATGGCTTCTAGTCTAGCAACAGGAGCATATGTTTCATCATAATCTATGCCTTCAGCTTGTGAGTAGCCTTGGGCAACTAGTCTAGCCTTATTCCTAACGACTACATCATTCTCATCTTTCTTGTTTTTGAAAATCCATCGAGTGCCAACTACATTATGATGTTTAGGCCTATCGACTCGTCTTGCATAGCGATGATCCCATTACTATCAGCCAATGCCTCATTAATGGTTTTAGGCTCGATAGAAGAGAGGAAACAACACCAGCAAAACAGAGATGGACTAGGTTGTTCTTGCGACTCAAAGAGTTGTCGTCTAGTCTTCACACCAACAGTAGAGTCACCAATAATATTTTCAATATTATGTGCAGATTTCCATGTATTTCTATTCTTAGCAATAGTACTATCATCTATATTATGTACAGCATCATGTATGTCAACATCATTATCATCAGAAGATTTAATAGGAGTAGACGAGGCGACTAGTTTAGTTATGTCAACTGGTCTAGTTGAGTTACCTTGAGTACTTACCTTCTTCTGGTCATCTGACTCTAGAGCTTTCATGAATGGATTGTATGCTTGAACGGATTCATATATCTCTGAATCTTTGTCAGATTCGATAGTTAGCTCAGTAACTTTCTCACTGATCTTGTTGGCAGACGTGTCCTGTTGAGATTCTTCGAAAACCACATGTGGTGTTTCTTCCACACAAAGGGTTGAGTAGTTGAATACTCTAAATGCTTTGCTAGTCGAGGAGTATCCTAAGAATATCCCCTCGTCTGCTTTAGCATCAAATGCATTCAACTTGCTTTTCCCATTGTTATGGATGAAACACTTACATCCAAATATATGAAAATATGAAACTCTGGGTTTTCTACCTTTCCATACCTCATAGGGTGTCTTACCTAGTGCTTTATTGATAGCACTTCTGTTTTGTGAGTGGCATGCAGTATTGATAGCTTCTGCCCAAAACTTCTGAGGCGTATTATACTCTGACAGCATGGTCCTGCAGGCCTCCTTAAGAGTTCTGTTCCTTCTCTCTGCTACTCCATTTTGTTGTGGTGTCCTTGCTGCACTAGTAAGGTGTTGGATGCCACGCTTAGAGCAAAATTCTTTAATATAGCAGTTAATGAATTCAGTACCCTTGTCACTACGGATCTTGACAATTGACTGATTCTTCTCAACCTGTAGCTTCTTCAACAGATCAGGCAAAAGTGTTTGTGTATCACTCTTCTTATGTAAGAAGACTACCCAAGTGAACTTAGAATAGTCGTCTACCACAACAAGTGTGTACCTTCTACCGTTCAGAGTTGGAGGAGTTATTGGGCCATGTAAGTCCATATGTAGAAGTTCAAGAACTCTACTTGTTGAGAGGGATGGAATAGATTTAAAAGAACCCTTTACCTGTTTACCTTTTTGACAGGACGTGCATACATGTGACTTATAGTAGACTTCATTGGGAATTCCTTCCACAAGGTAGTCTCTGGCTATCTTATTAAGAACCTTAAAGTTTAGATGACAGAGGCGTCTATGCCAGAGCCAGCCAAGTTCTTTAGGATTCTTAGTAAGTAGACAGGTATCCATCGGACAACTGTTCCAGTTCACTATGTACACACTTCCTTGTCTTATGCCGACCAGTAGGACTGTGTGTGTCCTTTTGTCAATGATTTCGCATTTGCGACTTTTGAACTGCACCTTGTATCCACGATCACAAAATTGTGAAACAGAGAGTAAATTGTATTTCAAGCCTTCAACATAAGAAACATCTTGAATCTCTATGTCTCCATTCCGAATGTAACCAAATCCTTTGGTAACAGCAGTGGAGCTATCACCAAATATCACTTTTGGTCCTTCTTGCTCATGGTAGCTTGATAAGAGAGTCTTGGTACCAGTCATGTGGTGCGAACAGCCACTGTCTATGTACCAAGTTTCTCCAGTTGAGCCACCCTTCTTGTATAGATCGAGTCGACCCTGCATTAGATGATATTTCATAATTTAGGTACCCTCCTTGTTTATTGGAGTCCTTGGGGGTTAGTCGAGTTCAATGGAATCCAAATGTACATTGGAGTCCTGAACATGTTTGATCTTTTAAGCTTTCGACCATATTTGTTGCAAAATAAGACCTTGTTGTCCTTATCTGGCCTATCAGTTGAGTTCGGGTCTACTCTTTGGAGATAGCCTTTTGACTTAATCTCTACTTGAGCAGGCACTTGTCTATGATAGTCAGAGTAAGGTTTGTATGCATTAGGTCCATACGGTTTATAGACATGTTTAGGTCTTTCTTCTCCTTTGATATCATATGACAAAGGTGGAGGATATAGAATAGCTTGTGTACGATATTTTGGATCTTCCTGTCTAGGTCTAGACGAGTAGAGTTGAGACTGCCTTATGAAAGGAGGTCTAGACTCTTGTCGTCTAGTCTGTACTTGTCTAGTACTAGTCTCCTCAGGATACCAATCCTCGTATCTGACCTGATTTGGTCGTCCACGATTCCTAGTCCTTTGTTGACTTGTCTTAAACGGAACAGGCTTGTTGTTAACTTTCTTTTTACCTTCTTTGGTAATTGGAATGTTAACTCGAGCTTGTTTTGGTACAGTACCTTTAGATGGAGTATCAATATCGTATATCATTGGTTCTTTTCCTTTATCATTAGTCAAAGAGCTTGAGATGAAAATAGTAGGGTTCTTAGGAACTAAAGTAGACGAGCTTGATGTCCCAGTACCTATGCCTGTCTTGTCAGCAGGAGCCCTATACCTATCTGACAGTTCAAGGTTAACCTTAGATGAGTTAACCAGGTCAGTAAGTTTAAGGTCTAGAGTGACAACCTCGGTTTCTAAGAACTTATTACGTTCTTCAAGCTTTTTGAACTTGCTTTGTAAAACATTGAATTCATGTTTCTCAGTAGCATGTGTCTTAAGTAGGTCTTGATACAACTTGTCTGTCAATGCACACTTCTCTTTGAGTTGACTCAACTCTTCTTGCAAGCGTTCATTTAGGACTGTTATATTAGGATCTACTTTAGACTGGGCTTCCTTAAGATCAATGATTTCTTGTCTTAAGATGATGTTTTCGTCACTGACTTCAATGAATGCCTTGTTGGCAAGTAGGAGGTCGTCTTCAACTGCACTAGTAGAGTGCTGAAGACTGCTCCCTACTTGGCTACTGGCAGTATCACTTTCATCAGTTTCTGATTCATCACAAGATTGAAAGGATGTAGCAGATGATACCTTTTGGTCGATTTTAGCCATGAAGCTCAGACCATCGTCTACTATGAAAGCTTCATCGTGATCTGGTTCAGACGGGTAGCTAGATGAGGATGATGGCAACTCATCTGAGTCAGAGTTAGAGTCATCATTGGCCATCATTGCCTTCTTACCATGGTTGTATCTTCTTTCCCTTCGTGCTTTGCGTTCTTCTCGATCATCGGTACTCAGGTCTGGACATTCATATATGTAGTGACCTGGCTTCTCACAGTTATAACACAAGATATCATTAGTAGCCTTTTTAATAGGAGAGTTGTTCCTTCGTTTATCACGTCTATCAGAACGAGTAATCTTCCTACCATCAGACTCTCTATTTTGTCTGTTACCTTTCGAGACTTCGTCTCTCCTTTCGGACGAGTTTCGGTCTCGTCTGGTCTCAGACGAGTTCTTAGAAGCAGACCCTCTATGCTCTTTATAGAACTTCTTATATCTTCTGAAACGTTTATTCAGCCTATCAAACTTTCTAACCATGAGGCTTACCTGATCCTTCAGACTAAGATCAGTATCTAACTCGTCTTTCACAGAAGCAGACCTAGTTTTAGACTTAGACCTGTCTACCTTAGACGAACTAGCCTTAAAAGCAACGTTCTTGGACACGGCATGTTCTCTGTCACTGCTTACTATGGGTTCGTCTTCGTCTAGATCAAACTCATGGGCCTTTAGAGTTTGAAACATAGTTTCTGCTGTCCATACGTCTATATCTTGGGTATTCTTAACAAGCATTTTTACCATTTTCCATCGACTATCAAGGCTTTTGAGAATCCTAAGATTGATTTCTCGTGGAGTATAAGATTTACCAAGGACTTCCAAGTCATTCATGATTTTAGTAAAATGAGTATCCAACTGGTCTATTGTTTCACCAGCTTTCATATGAAATGATTCGAATCTTTGGACTGCAGTCGAAAGCTTGCTTTCTTTGATTAGGGATGTCCCTTCACAAATGATAGCTAAACGATCCCACATTTCTTTGGCAGTTTTACATTTTAACACTTTTCCCAGATACTCATTAGGAAGAGTGTGTAAGATGTAATTCTTGGCCAAGCTATCCAAATTATTCTGTCTCATTTCTTCTGAGGTTAGTTCTGACCTTGGTTTCTTGACGAGTGTACCCACGGGTTGATTTGCGTCGAGGGCAGCAGTGTTTGGGATCATGGTCACTATCGGACCTTCAGTGATGACAGAGATCATTAAGTCATGAGTGGAACTGAAGATGGCTTCCATCCTTAGCTTCCAATAGTCATAGTCTTGAACCTGGAACTTAGGTAACTTGTTAGCGCTGATCTCAAGAGACATGATTTCAAGAAATAAGTGCTAAGTAGAGTTATGATCAAGAATAACAGATAAGTCAAGAACAAGGAGCACGAAACGGATATAACAAGAATATTTGATCAGGAACACGTATATAAGAACAATCAAAGACCAAGATTTCACCCTAAGTCTTAAAATCGGTTATCAAGAAACAGCAGTTCGTAAACTACTGCTCTGATACCACTTGTTGGTAGTGAAAATTTCTAGAGGGGGGTGAATAGACTTTTCAAAAATCTTTCGAAATATCAAAGTACAATATGCGGAATACGAAATTAACAATGAGCCCAATTCAAGATTATACTCAACTTTAGATTCGAGAACTCTGTTCTATACTCAACTTAATCAAGTTCAGTTAAGTAGTTAACACAATTAAGCAATTTAAACAATCAAAACAGTAAAGTAAATCAACACACAACGATTTTATAGTGGTTCGACAACTTGTCTACATCCACTCTCACAAACCCAGTTGTGAAATTCTTATTAACTCGTCCAATGGAGTAATATGTTCTTGTGGCTTTAAGTCCCAAGAAATAAGACTTAGATCTTCTCGATAACACTACCAAGTGCCTCTTCGATCTTACTAGCGATTTACAAGTATCTAGCAACTTGAAACAATAAACGAAAATAAAACTTCTCTTCGTTCAGTAGTAGCCTTCTTTGATCTTCACTTGACTTGTGTAGCTTCACTTTCTGAACTTCAATCTCTGAGAGAAATTTCTTCACTTGAATCTTCAATAATGCTTGCAGTATCAATATTTCAGTAGTTGTATCAGTATCTCAGTAATCAGTAGTCCTTAAATGATAAACTTCTTCAAGTATTTATAGACTTCGAACTTCAAGAACTCAGGTAGTTGTAACCAACCTTTCTTCATAACTGACTTCAACTGAATCTTCTTATCCATACACGCGTTTCTTGTTACGAATTAGTTATTCCATAACTAACTTCTCCATCCTTATCTTTCACGCGTATTTGTAACCAACTTCATGTTAACTTGTCTTGTGTAGTCTAGTAGATGTACTTGTCTTGTAGTCCACCTGTCTTGAGTAGTAGACTGGTCTTTTCTTCTAGTGTAGTAGACTTCTAATAGAACTAATCTAGTCCTATCATCTAACCTAACAAGACTATTACATTACATTAAGCTTTTATAACACAAGCTTAGTCAACTTATAAATCTATACAACAAATCTATCTATTACATAGAAATATCATGAGCTCTATACAACAATTATAGCTCAACAACAAACTAATCAATGTAAACATATACGAACAGATATGAAGTACTTATACATCGTACTTATCTTTTAAATATAAACAATACTTTTTTTTTCATGTGAACTCTACTGATCTGTTCAAGATGACTTCAACTCAACTAGACTAGATTAGTCAACACTTAGAAAATATTCAAACTATTTTTGGCTTATCAAAACTTCATCTCATCTTTTCATCATTTAGAACTTGTCTAGGATTCATATCCCAACAGGATTTTAGATCATGAAGACTTTCAATTCCAGCAGCCTCAAACTGCTCTAACTCCTAGTCATAGAACATGTCTAGACAACATTTTTCATGTATTGCTTGAGCAATCCTAGAGATGTCTGCAAAACGAAGTTCTCTCCATGTCCAGATTCATAAAATTTGTTCGAACAGGTCTGGATATTACTTTAGCTCAGAAAACTGTTCTTCCAAGTCTCCTTTAGTGCACTGTCTGAAGAGCTGTTCTTTTGGGCCGTTAGGGTAGTTAGAGATGGAAGGGTTGAAAGGTTTGGGTTGTGGAAGGGATGGAATTGATGTGCCGACTAGATCTGGTCGAGCATCATTAGTAGTGGATTCAATATTTGTTGGAGATGAAGGGGTGGAAACTTGTGCATAGTTCTGAGCAATTTCTGCAGCAAGTTTCAAGGGGTAAAGGGTTGGGTCACCAGTTAAGATGTCTGTTGTGGGTTGGGGTTCAGAACCTAAGATAAGATCTAAGGTTGTGTTGGTGGGATCTATGGGGACTATGGATAAGGTATCATCAACTGATGGGTTTTCAGTTGATGTTGGGGTTGGTTTAGAAAGATTAGATGGAGGGGAATGAATGGATTTGGTGATAGTTTCAGAAGGCTGGGCAAAGATAGGGTTAGGTGCAAGAGGATTAGAAGGAGAAGAATTTAAGGCAAGTTTTCGATTTACCTTAGATTTCTTGGCAGGTGGTTTGGTTAGAGTGGGTTCAACAACATCTCCAGCAGACTGATCTTCAGCTGCTATGGACTCCTCATCTGATTCAGTGGTTCAGATGATGATTCAGATATGGCAGCAACTGGAGCAGGTTTAGCAATAACTTTCTACTTTTGTTTCTTCTGCGGAGCTTCAGACTTAGATGGTTCAGCTCCCTTCTTCCTCTTGGTTGCCTCAGCTTTCTTTGCCTTAGCTTTGGTCAGCATCCACTTGGAGCTCCTGAACGCTGTTCCAGGACCCCATTCCTTTTTGTTTGGAAGCAATTTTGGAAGGAATGTTGGTCCCAAGTTGAGTTAAGATTGATTAAGCTGGTAAAACTCTAGAGGGGGGAGGTGAATAGGCTTTTAAAAATCTTTCAAAATATCAGAGTGTATAATGCGGAATAGTGTTCTGATTAGTACTGTTCTTATACAAGATCAGTTCAGTACTTCTCAGTTTAATGTGAACCTTTAAGTTTTATACTCAACTTTGATTTTGAACTTTAATATGTGTAAACTTTACTATTCTTATTATCAAGAATATTAACCAAATATCAAAACAGAAAGTAAATCAACACACAAGATTTATAGTGGTTCGACAAATGTCTACATCCACTCTCACAAACCTAGTTGTGATGTTTTATTAACTCCTTCTTGAGTTTCTTATGGCTTAAAGTCCAAAGACTAAGACTTTGATCTTTTCGATTAAACTTCCAAGTGTATGTTCGATCTACTAGTAATTCTACAAGTAACTAGCACACTTGTTTACAGAAATCACAAACTAAAAAGTAAAGTAAACTTCTCTGAGTAGTAGCCTTTGATTCTTCAATTCAATACAATGACTTCTTCTCTTCTTTGATCTCCTTTCACTCTGCGAGTTCTTGAATACTTGAATGCTCTTTGATTGCTGTCAAATGCTTTTAGATAAGTAGTCTTTTCAAGTAGAAGATCACACAGTATTTATAGAACTTAGTATGACAGTTAGCAGTTTGTGAAACTAACTCTAAAACTGTTTTTGTAACTTATCCTTTTGTAACCGACTTTATAACTTCCTCTTTATCTAAGTCAGCATATCTTCAATAATATTCAGTTACATTCCAATAAATAAGTTTTCCAAACGTATTCTGCTCCAGCACAGTAAAATTACTCTTCTTCTATTTTATTGTTCTTACTCCAATCAGCACAGTTCTCAACAACTGTTCTGAACATCTTCAGAATTCATCTGTGCTTCCTTTCAATTCTTCTAAGATTACTCTTCTTGTTCTGAGTAGTCTTCTTCTTCTTCTGAGTCTTCCTTTAGTCTTCTAATCTTGCTCTAAACTATTGTTCTGAACTTTTTACAATGCTGATTACAACAGAATACAAACTTACATATAAAAACCTATTTATACATCATCTAAACTACATACAGAAGAGTACATTTAAGTCCTATACTATAAGTTGTCTATACAATTCAAACATCAGCTTAGTTCCTAACAATTCATAATATATTCACATATCAGATCAGTAACTCAGTTCATATGACTTCTTATGATGACTTATTTAGGATGACTTCTATCCACATATATCATTAACTTTAAGTTACTTTTTGGCCATCAAAACTCAATCTCATCAACTAGAATATTATTTTAAGGATTCATATCCCAAAAATTTCCCCTTTTTTTATGAAGCCAAGACTACTTAAATGTTAATAAATCAGTAGTTAAGTAATTAGTCTATCATAACAGTTCATCAAGTTAAAATTCCAGATTCATATTCAGATAAGATCAGTTAATTCACATAATTACAAAATATGACAAAATATGAAAATAATGAAATAAAGATAAGGAATAGAAATGTTATCTTGTGAGCTTGAGTCCTTCGTCTTCATATGTTGAAGATTCTGAAAGCCAAATACATCCTTGCTTTGATGTCCATCATATGTTGATGATCAGTGATGCCTCATCTTTAATGATCTTCTCAATGATGTTAGCAATCTCATTGTAATCAGGTTGTCCAGATTCCAATCTTGGAGGTTCCCAAATAGGCTCTTCAGGACATAGAATATTAATTCCAACAACATTTGTTGTTAATAACATATCTTCCCAAAATTCTCTTGCAATATTGTCCATGAAATCTTGAAAATCAGCAAACTCTTCTTCTTTGCTCGAGTGAACTCCAAATTTCCTCACAATGTAGTTTGCTAGTTGCCATTTCTTCTTGATATCATTCCAGTATGCAATCTGATCTGGATGCACAATGAAATCAAGATATGTATCATTGCAAATTTCATTAACCTTCGTTTTCTTCTTAAGCGCAGTAACTCTTCTTTCAAATTTCTTTCTAGCATCTTCAGCATCTTTCAGTTTCTTCTTTTTCAATGCTTCATCAGCTTTCTTATTTTCCAATAACTCAGCTTTCTTCTGAGCTAACATATTCTTACAAGTTTCAGCAGCTTCAACCATCTGTTCTTCACTAGGTTGAGCACTTATAACAACATGCTTTAGTTTGCTTCTTGATCTGGTTATCCTACCAGTTCCTTCAGGTTCTTGTTTAGCTTCCTCATCACTTAAGATGACTTTCCTTTTTATTTTTCCTGAGCTCTCAGCAGTATTCTTCTCAGAAATTTTCTCAGCATTTGCAACAACAGTTTGTGCACTTTGAGCACCAGCAGCTTGTGTCTGAGTCTGCTCCATTACTTTCATTATGTTCTCTTCCCCCTTTTTGGCTTCATTATGTCATTCCTTCAAGGGTGTAAAATGTTGCTCCAACTTACTATGCAACTCTTGAGACAACTTTTTCTCTTGTTGCCTGTGAAGATCGATCATAAATCATTGTTCTCATTAAGGACGTTGATGATTGCCATTTTAGTAGTAGAGAAATGTAAGATTTTTTAGAATGAGCAGTTTTGAGAGATTTCAGAAAATCGTAAATTTCAGAAAGCTCAAAGTGAAGAAGATGAAGAAGTGTGGTCATGTTAATCGAATTCAAAGCGAATCTATGGCTCAGATTATCTTGAATGCGCACGACGTGTGGTTTAGATTAGATTTTGAGGTGTGGGTTTCAATAAAACGTTTCAGATTCAAAAACCCTTTCTAATTTTGGAGTCAAAGTGCTTATGATAAATACACCACCAAATTAGGTTAAAAATAGAGGAGTGTATTAATCTTCTCTATTAGTAATCCAAATTGAACAATTTCTGACTTAGAAAATTTTCTAAGGCAAAATACTGTTCTGATGTGTGTCAGCACAGTTGTTTCCAAAACACACTTTGCTTCATTTTCTCACTTTTACGATAATGAAAATTACTTATCTGGGTTCAGCTAAGTAATGTGATCAACTGAATAACATTCTCTTGAAGATCAGATCACTTTTTAGAGTCATCACAGTAACATCAGATCAGTTCTCCAACTTTTCAGATTGTTACTTTCTCTACATTTTGAGTACTCTTTGACATCAGCACAGTACTGTGTCTCAGATCAGTTCCCCCTTCAGTAGAGAACTCTTCTTCTGTGCATGTTTCACCTTGGTAGAAGTGTTAGTTCATGTAATATGGGTGAAATACAGTACATAATAGTAAAGCATAATTAAAACAAGGTATTTAAAAGGTTTGTTCTAAGATGACTAGTGTTCTGAGTCACCAGAAAGGATATTTAAGAAATCATAGATTCCCCCTTAAATGTATATTCTCAATTCCCTCAGCTTTACCAGCTTCCTCATCGGGATTAGGCACCTTAGTAACCTTTTTACCTGATTGTGATGAATGTAGTGGTCTTGACATAGTTTTTATCCCTATGGATTACCCTTTTGATGTACTGTTCTTGGTTTAGTAATCTGCTTCTTGATATTAGTATAGTACCTGAAATGTTAGTATAGTTATATATGCATGCAGGATCCATGTCTATCAATCCTAAACTTATGCATAACTCTCTAAATCTAGCTTCAGCCAAAGGTTTTGTAAATATATCAGCTCTTTGAATATTAGTATGGATCTTTTCCATTCTAATGTTCTTCTTTTCAACATGATCCCTAATAAAATGATGTCTAACATCTACATGCTTGCACCTAGTATGTAAAACGGGATTTTGAGTGATAGCAATGGCACTATTGTTGTCACAGAATATAGGTACATTAGATTCCACAATATTGCAGTCTCTAAGTTGTTGCATTAGCCAAAGAAGCTGACTACAACAACTTCCTGCAGCCATATATTCTGCTTCAGTGGTAGATGTTGCTACACTTGTTTGTTTCTTTGAAAACCATGATATGAGTTTAGTACCTAAAAATTGGCATGAACCAGAAGTTGATTTTCTATCTATTCTACAATCACCAAAGTCCGAATCTGAATAACCACTTAGGGATAAATCATCATCTGAAGGATACCATAATCCTCGATTAATGGTGTCCTTTAGATATTTCAATATCCTTTTAGCAGTTTCCAAATGACTTTCCTTGGGGTTGGCTTGAAATCTTGCACATACTCCAACATAAAAAGTAAAATCAGGTATGCTGGCAGTTAGATAGAGTAGAGAGCCAATTAAAGCACAATAGTAAGGTTGATCAGCAGACTTACCTCTCTCATCTGGATCCATCATGTAGGTGGGTTGCATTGGAACTCCAACTGTCTTACAGGTTTTAATACCAAACTTTTCTAGAAGTTTTCTTGTATATTTTGCTTGATTTATAAAGATACCTTCAGGTGATTGTTTTACTTGTAGACCAAGAAAGTAAGTAATTTCACCCATCATTGACATTTCAAACTTACTTTGCATGAGCTTAGAAAAACCTTCACTCAAGCTTTTGTTGGGTGAACCAAAAATGATATCATCCACATAAATTTGAACAAGTAAAATGTCTTCTCCTTCTTGTTTGCTGAACAAAGTACGATGTACTTTGCCCTTAGTAAAACCATTTTCAAGTAAGAATAGTGAAAGTGTATCATACCAGGCTCTTGGGCTTGCTTTAGTCCATAGAGTACTTTCTTCAACCTGTACACTTGATGTCCATTTACCTCAAAGCCATGAGGTTATTCTACATAAACTTCTTCAGCCAGTATACCATTAAGAAATGCACTTTTAACATCCATTTGATAAACAGTGAATTTCATATAGGCAGCATAAGCAAGAAACAATCTTATAGCTTCTAGTCTAGAAATAGGAGCAAAAGTTTCATCATAATCAATACCCTCAGCTTGAGAGTAGCCCAGAGAAACTAATCTAGCTTTGTTTTTCACTACAAGATCATTCTCATCTTTCTTATTCTTGAAAATCCACTTAGTGCCTACAACATTATGTCCACTAGGTCTATCCACAAGTTCACAAACTTCATTTCTAGTGAACTGATTCAACTCTTCTTGCATGGCTATAATCCAGTTACTATCAGCCAAAGCCTCTTTTACAGTCTTAGGCTCAATAGAAGATAGAAAACAACACCAACAAAATAGAGATTTACTAGGTTCTTCCTTAGAATCAAACAATTGTCTTCTGGTCTTAACACCTTTACTAGACTCACCAATAATAAGATCAGTAGAATGAGCAGATTTCCATGTTTTCTAGTCTTAACAGGAACACTCTCATCATCTAAATCATATATAACATCATGTATATCACTATCATCAATATCAGCATGATTTATATCGGCAGATTTATGGGAAAATTGCACTTTTGGTCATATAAGATTGTACCCTCATCAAATGTGGTCCTTTTTACATTACTTACATCCATGACCCATCTCAAACATCAACTGTATCATTTTTATACATTGATAGTCGGTGAGTCTCCTCTAGATACAAATTTCGGCGACTTTTCGGCCACCCATCTCGTCGGAAAAGTCCAGATCTCTGAGATAAATATACACGCACGACCATAGAAACCAAAAGCACTAAGATAAATTTCCTCCAAAATCAAACAGAGGCGTTGAAAAAACCTAAGAATCCATCTCAAAACCGATAAATCATTACACTGCAAAAATAAGCACCAACTTTCCCCATTTAACCCTATGAACTTTATCCAAAATTATCGAAATTAAAATTGCTGAATTCCTTGAACCTGTTTCACCAAAATTCGCAAAAATTCGTGAAAACCTTCCCTGAAAAATTGTGAAATTTGAGATGAATGGGAAATCAATATCTGAAATTGACAGGGGTTTTGATTCCTAGCATTGAGACGTGGCTAGAGTAGGTAGCCTCATCGGATTTCGTGATCAGAATCATATTTCTTGGTCGGAGTAGTAGGTATTGGGGGTCGTGGCCTGATTGTCTGGAGTGAGGTGGGGTGTGGGCGAACAGGCGATGTGGCAAGGCGGTGGACTAGTGGTGGTGATGTGGCAAGGTGGTGGTGTAGGTGACGGTGCGGCGGCGGTTGAAGATCCACGGGGGATATGTTTCTGTGCAGACGAGACTCTGTTCTCTTTAGTTTTAAAATTAAGATTAATGTATAATCCCATTTAAATAATTTTTAGAATTTACATTATATTCTTATTTGGTTTGAAAATAATGTTTTGCATTTTCATTTATATCCAGAATTCCAGATACTTGAATTTGCCAATTTTTTTAATATTTCAAACTTTACATAAATTATTATATATGCTATTTCAAATGCGAATGTTACCCACACGACAATTGACACATAAGAATTTATTTTTTGAATTTATATTTTTGTAGTATATATTTCAGTTTAAAAATAATTTTTTTATTCAGAATTTACAATAAATGTTTTTTTGGTATATTTAGATTATTGGTTCTGAGAAATGTATTTATACGGAGTATAAATTAAATATATTAATTCTTATTTTATTTATTAGTTTTATACTCCTTATTATTAGCTAGATTTAAAATATTTTTTTCTATTTTTTGATTGTATATATTTATATATATACACATTATTAATTTATAATTTTAGAAGTTATTTAGATTATAAAAATAATTAAAATTTTAATATACTTAAATCAACTAACACTAAAAAAAAAAGTCAACTAAGAGTTTCCATCCAAAAATAAACTTACAGGACCAAATATGCATAAAAAGGATCATTTGTGAATTTAAGGACCAAAAATGATTTTAAAATATTCTTACAGGACTAAAAGTGCAATTTTCCCGCAGATTTATTCACAGAAGATCAGTCAACCAATTCAGGCATGTCAATTGGTCTAGAAGACTTACCTTTGCCTTTTACCTTTTCTACATCATCATCTTGATTCAGAATGTTTAGGAATAGATTATATGCTTGTACATATTCATATACTTTAGTCTCATCATCATCATCATTGGTTTGAAGTTTCAGATTATCAACTTTCTTACTGAGCTGATGGTCAGCAGAGTCCTGTACATTCTCATCAAAGACAACATGGGGTGTTTCTTTCACACATAGAGTAGAGTAATTAAACACTCTAAATGCCTTGCTTACTGAAGAGTATCCTAAGAATATCCCTTCATCAGCTTTAGCATCAAAAGCATTTAATTTGCTCTTTCCATTGTTATGAATAAAACACTTGCATCCAAATATATGGAAATATGAAATTTTAGGCTTTCTACCTTTCCATACCTCATATGGTGTTTTACCATGTACCTTATTAAGAGCACTTCTATTTTGGGAGTGGCATGATGTGTTGATAGCCTCTGCCCAAATTTCTGTGGTGTATTGAACTCAGCTAGCATAGCTCTGCAAGCTTCTTTTAAAGTTCTGTTCCTTCTTTCTACAACTCCATTTTGCTGTGGGGTTCTGGCTGCACTGGTTAGATGCTGAATGCCAGACTTAGAACAGTAATCAATAATGTAAGAATTGATAAATTCAGTCCCCTTGTCACTACTTATCTTGACAATGGGCTGACCTTTTTCAACTTGCAACCTCTTTAAAAGATCTGGAAGAAGTATTTGTGTATCACTCTTAGAATAGTCATCTACCACAACTAGAGTGTACCTTCTGACATTCAGTGTGGGAGGTTTGATAGGACCATGGAGATCCATGTGTAAAAGTTCTAAAACTCTGCCAGTTGAAAGAGTGGGAATTGACTTAAAGGAAACTTTTACCTGTTTACCTTTTTGGCATGAATCACACACTTGTGACTTTTAATAGATTTCGTTGGGAATACCTTCTACAAGGTAGTCTCTTGCAATCTTATTAATTATCTTAAAGTTCAGGTGGCATAGGCGTTTGTGCCATAACCAACTGATTTCTTTAGGACTCTTAGTAAGAAGACAAGCATCCCTAGGACAACTATTCCAGTTCACAATGTAGACATTGCCTTGTCTTATACCAACAAGCAGAACAGTATGTGTTCTCTTGTCTATTATCTCACATTTACTGCTCTTGAACTGTACTTTATATCCCCTGTCACAAAATTGAGACACAGATAGTAAATTGTATTTCAAACCTTCAACATAGGAGACATCTTGAATCTCTACATCTCTATTCTTTATGTATCCAAATCCTTTTGTGATAGCCATTAAACTGTCACCAAAGATCACTTTGGGTCCTTCTTGCTCATGATAGTTAGAAAGTAAGGCCCTGTTACCAGTCATGTGGTGTGAACAACCACTGTCTATGTACCAAGTCTAACCAACTGAACCACATTTCTTATATAAGTCCAGTCGACCCTGCAAAGCAGTGATCATAATAATTTAGGTACCTTTTATTTACTGGGGTCCTTGGGGGTTAGTATCAGTGAAAGGCACCCAAATATGCATTGAAGTTCTAAATAGTTGGGACCTTTTCAATTTTCTACAATACTTATCACAGAACAGTACTTTCTTGACCTTATCAGAATTATCAGCAGACTTGTGATCTATTTTTCTGAGGTAACCTTTCCTTGGTTCAACCCCTTTTTCAGTAAGATCAATATGTCTGTAATAGCTCAAATATGGTTTGAAAGCCTGTGGACATACGGCTTATAGATGCGTTTTGGCCTATCCTCTCATATGATATCATAAGATAAAGGTAGAGGATAAAAAACAGGTTGAACATCATGATGTGGCACAAACTTCCTAGGCTTAGTTGAGTACAGCTGAGACTGCCTTATAAAAGGAGGTCTAGGCTGATTCCAACCAGATTGTGCTTGTCTAGGACAACTCTGCTGAATATACCTCTTTTGATGCCATGATTGTTCTGGTCTGGTCATCTGAGTATATCTCTGCTGAGCAGGTCTATACTGAGCTTGTCTAATTACATTTTTTCTTTTTACCATGCTTGGTATTAGGACAAATGTAGTTTGACTGTACTTTATAAGTGTTCTTAGGTTTTGTACCTTCATCATATTGCATTGGTTCTTTTCCTTTATCTAGTTGTGAATAAGTAGAACTAGCTCTATTAGTGTTCTTAGTTACTGGAGTAAGTGGGCTGAGTACCTCAACACCAAACCTACTTTTATCAGCTGGAGATTTATACCTGTCTGACAATGTTTGATTAATTTTTTAGGAATTAACCAAGTCAGCAAGTTTTAGATCTAAGCTAAGTACTTCAGTTTCTAAGAATCTATTGTGCTCTTCTAGTTTTTCTTATTTGATCTTTAAATCATTGAACTCATTGGTCTTTATGGCTTGAGTTTTAAGTACATCCTGATGTAGTTTATCAAGAGATGAATACTTTTCTTTAAGTTGTGACAACTCTTTTGATAAGCGCTCATTTAGAGAAACTATATTAGGATCTACTTTTAACTGGGCTTCACGTAGACTGATGATTTCTTGTTTTAAAGAAATATTCTCATCACTAATTTCCATGAATGCTTTGTTAGCCTGTAGAAGGTCTTCTTCAGTCACTCCATGAGAATGATGAAGACTACTTCCTACACCACTATCAGCAGTGTCACTTTCATCAGAATTAGAATCAAAATTATGACAAGAAGAGAAAGAAGTAGCAGAAGATACCTCTTGTTCAATCTTGGCCATCAAGCTCAGTCCATCATCTGCAATGAAGGCTTCTTTCTCATTGTTAGATAGGTATTCAGATGAAGACGAAGGCAACTCATCTGAATCCGTATCAGAATCATTGTATGCCATCATAGCCTTCTTACCCTTAGCATATCTTCTGTCTCTCCTTGCTTTCCTTTTTTCTCTATCTTCAGAACTCAGATCAGGACACCCATATGCGTAGTGACCTGGCTTTTCACAATTATAGCACACGTGATTATTAGTAGACCGTTTAGTAGGAGAACGGTTACGGTTCCTGTCCTTCATATCAATAGAGTTCCTATCTCTCTTATCAGAAGAGTTCCTATCTCTTCTATTCTCATTAGAAACCTCATCCCTTCTTTCATAAGAGGTGCGATCTCTTTTGATCCCAGAAGAGTCCTTGTTACTAGAATCCTTAGTCTCCTTATAGAATCTCTTATATCTACCATATCTTTTGTTCAGCTTGTCAAACCTCTTTATCATTAAGCTCAACTGATCCTTAAGAGTAAGATCAGTACTATCTAGTTCATCTTTTATGCTTGAAGACTTAGACTTAGATGATCTAGACATCTTAGAAGAGAGGGCTTTGAAAGAAACACTCTTAGAGATTTCCTTCTCCTTATCACAGCTAGCTACTGGATCTTCTTCATCCAACTCGAATTCATGCGCCTTAAGTGTTTGAAACATAGTTTCAGCAGTCCAAGTATCTATGTCTTGAGTGGTCTTGATGATCATTTTGACCATCTTCCATCTATCATCTAAAGACTTAAGAATACGCAAGTTAATCTCCCTATTAGTATAGGTCTTACCCAATACTTCAAGATCATTCATAATACGAGTAAATCGAGTATCTAGCTGATCAATAGATTCTCTAGCTTTCATTTTGAATGATTCAAATCTCTGTACAGTAGTGGACAACTTGCTTTCCTTGATCAGGGAGGTTCCTTCACAAAGGACAACCAGCTTATCCCACATATCTTTAGCAGTCTTACATTTCAATACTTTGCCTAGATACTTATTGGGCAGAGTATGTAAAATGTAATTCTTTGCTAAGCTGTCCAAATTATTTTGCTTCATTTCTTCTGACCTGGGTTTTGGCACGAGTGCACCTATAGCTTTGGAAGGGTCGATAGTATCAATGTTGAGAGTCATTGTTGTGATTGGTCCCTCCTTGACAACGGACACCATCAGATCATGTGTAGAACTGAATATGGCTTCCATTCTGAGCTTCCAATAGTCATAATCTGCAATCTTGAACTTAGGTAGCTTGTTTGCATTAGTTTCATCCATAGTTGATCAGACAGATAAGATCAGTAATATAACAAGTAGGTCAAGATACTCAAGAAATTGATTACAGAAATAAAGTTCAAGGATCAGTGACTAAGAACAGTAAGACTTCCCTCAAAGTCTGTTGGGTTATCAAGAAACATCAGTCCAAAGAACTACTGCTCTGATACCACTTGTTGGTCCCAAGTTGAGTTAAGATTGATTAAGCTAGTAAAAGTCTAAAGGGGAAGGGTGAATAGACTTTTAAAAATCTTTCAAAATATCAGAGTGTATAATGCGGAATAGTGTTCTAATTAGTACTGTTCTTATACAAGATCAGTTCAGTACTTCTCAGTTTAATGTGAACCTTTAAGTTTTATACTCAACTTTGATTTTGAACTTTAATATGTGTAAACTTTACTGTTCTTATTATCAAGAATATTAACCAAATATCAAAACAGAAAGTAAATCAACACACAAGATTTATAGTGGTTCGACAAATGTCTACATCCACTCTCACAAACCCAGTTGTGATGTTTTATTAACTCCTTCTTGACTTTCTTGTGGCTTAAAGTCCCAAGACTAAGACTTTGATCTTTTCGATTACACTTCCAATTGTATCTCTGATCTACTAGTAATTCTACAAGTAACTGGCACACTTGTTTACAGAAATCACAAACTAAAAAGTAAAGTAAACTTCTCTGAGTAGTAGCCTTTGATTCTTCAATTCAATACAGTGGCTTCTTCTCTTCTTTTATCTCCTTTCACTCTACGAGTTCTTGAATACTTGAATGCTCTTTGATTGATCTCAAATGCTTTTAGATAAGTAGTCTTTTCAAGTAGAAGATCACACAGTATTTATAGAACTTAGTATCACAGTTAGCAGTTTGTGAAACTAACTCTCAACTAACTCTAAAACTGTTTTTGTAACTTATCCTTTTGTAATCGACTTTGTAACTTCCTCTTTATCCAAGTCAGCACATCTTCAATAATATTCAGTTACATTCCAATAAATAAGTTTTCCAAACTTATTCTGCTCCAGCACAGTAAAATTACTCTTCTTCTATTTTACTGTTCTTGCTCCAATCAGCACAGTTCTTAACAACTGTTCTGAACATCTTCAAAATTCATATGTGCTTCCTTTAAATTCTTCTAAGATTATTCTTCTTGTTCTGAGTAGTCTTCTTCTTCTTCTGAGTTTTCCTTTAGTCTTCTGATCTTGCTCTAAACTACTGTTCTGAACTTTTTACAATGATGATTACAACAGAATACAAACTTACATATAAAAACCTATATATACATCATCTGAACTACATACAGAAGAGTACATTTAAGTCATATACTATAAGTTGTCTATACAATTCAAACATTAGCTTAGTTCTGTAACAGTTCATAATATATTCACATATCAGATCAGTAACTTAGTTCATATGACTTCTTATGATGACTTAGTTAGGATTACTTATATCCACACATATCATTAACTTTAAGTTGCTTTTTGGCCATCAAAAGTCAATCTCATCAACTAGAATATTATTTTAAGGATTCATATCCCAACAAGGATGTAGCTAAGTTTGGTTACAAAGCTGAGCTTTGAATCCGGCCAAAAGGGACTATCCTCGTCCATTCTTTTGATCTTAGCAAATTCACCAATAAATTTGTTGAAGTAGTATCTCCCCCAATTTATCTTAGCCTTGCCCATATCTTAGCCTTGCCCATATCTTATATCTACCATATCTTTTGTTCAGCTTGTCAAACCTCTTTATCATTAAGCTCAACTGATCCTTAAGAGTAAGATCAGTACTATCTAGTTCATCTTTTATGCTTGAAGACTTAGACTTAGATGATCTAGACATCTTAGAAGAGAGGGCTTTGAAAGAAACACTCTTAGAGATTTCCTTCTCCTTATCACAGCTAGCTACTGGATCTTCTTCATCCAACTCGAATTCATGCGCCTTAAGTGTTTGAAACATAGTTTCAGCAGTCCAAGTATCTATGTCTTGAGTGGTCTTGATGATCATTTTGACCATCTTCCATCTATCATCTAAAGACTTAAGAATACGCAAGTTAATCTCCCTATTAGTATAGGTCTTACCCAATACTTCAAGATCATTCATAATAAGAGTAAATCGAGTATCTAGCTGATCAATAGATTCTCTAGCTTTCATTTTGAATGATTCAAATCTCTGTACAGTAGTGGACAACTTGCTTTCCTTGATCAGGGAGGTTCCTTCACAAAGGACAACCAGCTTATCCCACATATCTTTAGCAGTCTTACATTTCAATACTTTGCCAAGATACTTATTGGGCAGAGTATGTAAAATGTAATTCTTTGCTAAGCTGTCCAAATTATTTTGCTTCATTTCTTCTGACCTGGGTTTTGGCACGAGTGCACCTATAGCTTTGGAAGGGTCGATAGTATCAATGTTGAGAGTCATTGTTGTGATTGGTCCCTCCTTGACAACGGACACCATCAGATCATGTGTAGAACTGAATATGGCTTCCATTCTGAGCTTCCAATAGTCATAATCTGCAATCTTGAACTTAGGTAGCTTATTTGCATTAGTTTCATCCATAGTTGATCAGACAGATAAGATCAGTAATATAACAAGTAGGTCAAGATACTCAAGAAATTGATTACAGAAATAAAGTTCAAGGATCAGTGACTAAGAACAGTAAGACTTCCCTCAAAGTCTGTTGGGTTATCAAGAAACATCAGTCCAAAGAACTACTGCTCTGATACCACTTGTTGGTCCCAAGTTGAGTTAAGATTGATTAAGCTAGTAAAAGTCTAAAGGGGAAGGGTGAATAGACTTTTAAAAATCTTTCAAAATATCAGAGTGTATAATGCGGAATAGTGTTCTAATTAGTACTGTTCTTATACAAGATCAGTTCAGTACTTCTCAGTTTAATGTGAACCTTTAAGTTTTATACTCAACTTTGATTTTGAACTTTAATATGTGTAAACTTTACTGTTCTTATTATCAAGAATATTAACCAAATATCAAAACAGAAAGTAAATCAACACACAAGATTTATAGTTGTTCGACAAATGTCTACATCCACTCTCACAAACCCAGTTGTGATGTTTTATTAACTCCTTCTTGACTTTCTTGTGGCTTAAAGTCCCAAGACTAAGACTTTGATCTTTTCGATTACACTTCCAATTGTATCTCTGATCTACTAGTAATTCTACAAGTAACTGGCACACTTGTTTACAGAAATCACAAACTAAAAAGTAAAGTAAACTTCTCTGAGTAGTAGCCTTTGATTCTTCAATTCAATACAGTGGCTTCTTCTCTTCTTTTATCTCCTTTCACTCTACGAGTTCTTGAATACTTGAATGCTCTTTGATTGATCTCAAATGCTTTTAGATAAGTAGTCTTTTCAAGTAGAAGATCACACAGTATTTATAGAACTTAGTATCACAGTTAGCAGTTTGTGAAACTAACTCTCAACTAACTCTAAAACTGTTTTTGTAACTTATCCTTTTGTAATCGACTTTGTAACTTCCTCTTTATCCAAGTCAGCACATCTTCAATAATATTCAGTTACATTCCAATAAATAAGTTTTCCAAACTTATTCTGCTCCAGCACAGTAAAATTACTCTTCTTCTATTTTACTGTTCTTGCTCCAATCAGCACAGTTCTTAACAATTGTTCTGAACATCTTCAAAATTCATATGTGCTTCC
Organism: Galeopsis tetrahit; assembly: GCA_963675135.1. NCBI lineage: Eukaryota > Viridiplantae > Streptophyta > Magnoliopsida > Lamiales > Lamiaceae > Galeopsis > Galeopsis tetrahit. The sequence continues at coordinate 46,666,998 of OY776126.1, read as the reverse complement.
TTTAAATTCTTCTAAGATTATTCTTCTTGTTCTGAGTAGTCTTCTTCTTCTTCTGAGTTTTCCTTTAGTCTTCTGATCTTGCTCTAAACTACTGTTCTGAACTTTTTACAATGATGATTACAACAGAATACAAACTTACATATAAAAACCTATATATACATCATCTGAACTACATACAGAAGAGTACATTTAAGTCATATACTATAAGTTGTCTATACAATTCAAACATTAGCTTAGTTCTGTAACAGTTCATAATATATTCACATATCAGATCAGTAACTTAGTTCATATGACTTCTTATGATGACTTAGTTAGGATTACTTATATCCACACATATCATTAACTTTAAGTTGCTTTTTGGCCATCAAAAGTCAATCTCATCAACTAGAATATTATTTTAAGGATTCATATCCCAACAAGGATGTAGCTAAGTTTGGTTACAAAGCTGAGCTTTGAATCCGGCCAAAAGGGACTATCCTCGTCCATTCTTTTGATCTTAGCAAATTCACCAATAAATTTGTTGAAGTAGTATCTCCCCCAATTTATCTTAGCCTTGCCCATATCTTAGCCTTGCCCATATCTTATATCTACCATATCTTTTGTTCAGCTTGTCAAACCTCTTTATCATTAAGCTCAACTGATCCTTAAGAGTAAGATCAGTACTATCTAGTTCATCTTTTATGCTTGAAGACTTAGACTTAGATGATCTAGACATCTTAGAAGAGAGGGCTTTGAAAGAAACACTCTTAGAGATTTCCTTCTCCTTATCACAGCTAGCTACTGGATCTTCTTCATCCAACTCGAATTCATGCGCCTTAAGTGTTTGAAACATAGTTTCAGCAGTCCAAGTATCTATGTCTTGAGTGGTCTTGATGATCATTTTGACCATCTTCCATCTATCATCTAAAGACTTAAGAATACGCAAGTTAATCTCCCTATTAGTATAGGTCTTACCCAATACTTCAAGATCATTCATAATACGAGTAAATCGAGTATCTAGCTGATCAATAGATTCTCTAGCTTTCATTTTGAATGATTCAAATCTCTGTACAGTAGTGGACAACTTGCTTTCCTTGATCAGGGAGGTTCCTTCACAAAGGACAACCAGCTTATCCCACATATCTTTAGCAGTCTTACATTTCAATACTTTGCCTAGATACTTATTGGGCAGAGTATGTAAAATGTAATTCTTTGCTAAGCTGTCCAAATTATTTTGCTTCATTTCTTCTGACCTGGGTTTTGGCACGAGTGCACCTATAGCTTTGGAAGGGTCGATAGTATCAATGTTGAGAGTCATTGTTGTGATTGGTCCCTCCTTGACAACGGACACCATCAGATCATGTGTAGAACTGAATATGGCTTCCATTCTGAGCTTCCAATAGTCATAATCTGCAATCTTGAACTTAGGTAGCTTGTTTGCATTAGTTTCATCCATAGTTGATCAGACAGATAAGATCAGTAATATAACAAGTAGGTCAAGATACTCAAGAAATTGATTACAGAAATAAAGTTCAAGGATCAGTGACTAAGAATAGTAAGACTTCCCTCAAAGTCTGTTGGGTTATCAAGAAACATCAGTCCAAAGAACTACTGCTCTGATACCACTTGTTGGTCCCAAGTTGAGTTAAGATTGATTAAGCTAGTAAAAGTCTAAAGGGGAAGGGTGAATAGACTTTTAAAAATCTTTCAAAATATCAGAGTGTATAATGCGGAATAGTGTTCTAATTAGTACTGTTCTTATACAAGATCAGTTCAGTACTTCTCAGTTTAATGTGAACCTTTAAGTTTTATACTCAACTTTGATTTTGAACTTTAATATGTGTAAACTTTACTGTTCTTATTATCAAGAATATTAACCAAATATCAAAACAGAAAGTAAATCAACACACAAGATTTATAGTGGTTCGACAAATGTCTACATCCACTCTCACAAACCCAGTTGTGATGTTTTATTAACTCCTTCTTGACTTTCTTGTGGCTTAAAGTCCCAAGACTAAGACTTTGATCTTTTCGATTACACTTCCAATTGTATCTCTGATCTACTAGTAATTCTACAAGTAACTGGCACACTTGTTTACAGAAATCACAAACTAAAAAGTAAAGTAAACTTCTCTGAGTAGTAGCCTTTGATTCTTCAATTCAATACAGTGGCTTCTTCTCTTCTTTTATCTCCTTTCACTCTACGAGTTCTTGAATACTTGAATGCTCTTTGATTGATCTCAAATGCTTTTAGATAAGTAGTCTTTTCAAGTAGAAGATCACACAGTATTTATAGAACTTAGTATCACAGTTAGCAGTTTGTGAAACTAACTCTCAACTAACTCTAAAACTGTTTTTGTAACTTATCCTTTTGTAATCGACTTTGTAACTTCCTCTTTATCCAAGTCAGCACATCTTCAATAATATTCAGTTACATTCCAATAAATAAGTTTTCCAAACTTATTCTGCTCCAGCACAGTAAAATTACTCTTCTTCTATTTTACTGTTCTTGCTCCAATCAGCACAGTTCTTAACAATTGTTCTGAACATCTTCAAAATTCATATGTGCTTCCTTTAAATTCTTCTAAGATTATTCTTCTTGTTCTGAGTAGTCTTCTTCTTCTTCTGAGTTTTCCTTTAGTCTTCTGATCTTGCTCTAAACTACTGTTCTGAACTTTTTACAATGATGATTACAACAGAATACAAACTTACATATAAAAACCTATATATACATCATCTGAACTACATACAGAAGAGTACATTTAAGTCATATACTATAAGTTGTCTATACAATTCAAACATTAGCTTAGTTCTGTAACAGTTCATAATATATTCACATATCAGATCAGTAACTTAGTTCATATGACTTCTTATGATGACTTAGTTAGGATTACTTATATCCACACATATCATTAACTTTAAGTTGCTTTTTGGCCATCAAAAGTCAATCTCATCAACTAGAATATTATTTTAAGGATTCATATCCCAACAAGGATGTAGCTAAGTTTGGTTACAAAGCTGAGCTTTGAATCCGGCCAAAAGGGACTATCCTCGTCCATTCTTTTGATCTTAGCAAATTCACCAATAAATTTGTTGAAGTAGTATCTCCCCCAATTTATCTTAGCCTTGCCCATATCTTAGCCTTGCCCATATCTTATATCTACCATATCTTTTGTTCAGCTTGTCAAACCTCTTTATCATTAAGCTCAACTGATCCTTAAGAGTAAGATCAGTACTATCTAGTTCATCTTTTATGCTTGAAGACTTAGACTTAGATGATCTAGACATCTTAGAAGAGAGGGCTTTGAAAGAAACACTCTTAGAGATTTCCTTCTCCTTATCACAGCTAGCTACTGGATCTTCTTCATCCAACTCGAATTCATGCGCCTTAAGTGTTTGAAACATAGTTTCAGCAGTCCAAGTATCTATGTCTTGAGTGGTCTTGATGATCATTTTGACCATCTTCCATCTATCATCTAAAGACTTAAGAATACGCAAGTTAATCTCCCTATTAGTATAGGTCTTACCCAATACTTCAAGATCATTCATAATACGAGTAAATCGAGTATCTAGCTGATCAATAGATTCTCTAGCTTTCATTTTGAATGATTCAAATCTCTGTACAGTAGTGGACAACTTGCTTTCCTTGATCAGGGAGGTTCCTTCACAAAGGACAACCAGCTTATCCCACATATCTTTAGCAGTCTTACATTTCAATACTTTGCCTAGATACTTATTGGGCAGAGTATGTAAAATGTAATTCTTTGCTAAGCTGTCCAAATTATTTTGCTTCATTTCTTCTGACCTGGGTTTTGGCACGAGTGCACCTATAGCTTTGGAAGGGTCGATAGTATCAATGTTGAGAGTCATTGTTGTGATTGGTCCCTCCTTGACAACGGACACCATCAGATCATGTGTAGAACTGAATATGGCTTCCATTCTGAGCTTCCAATAGTCATAATCTGCAATCTTGAACTTAGGTAGCTTGTTTGCATTAGTTTCATCCATAGTTGATCAGACAGATAAGATCAGTAATATAACAAGTAGGTCAAGATACTCAAGAAATTGATTACAGAAATAAAGTTCAAGGATCAGTGACTAAGAATAGTAAGACTTCCCTCAAAGTCTGTTGGGTTATCAAGAAACATCAGTCCAAAGAACTACTGCTCTGATACCACTTGTTGGTCCCAAGTTGAGTTAAGATTGATTAAGCTAGTAAAAGTCTAAAGGGGAAGGGTGAATAGACTTTTAAAAATCTTTCAAAATATCAGAGTGTATAATGCGGAATAGTGTTCTAATTAGTACTGTTCTTATACAAGATCAGTTCAGTACTTCTCAGTTTAATGTGAACCTTTAAGTTTTATACTCAACTTTGATTTTGAACTTTAATATGTGTAAACTTTACTGTTCTTATTATCAAGAATATTAACCAAATATCAAAACAGAAAGTAAATCAACACACAAGATTTATAGTGGTTCGACAAATGTCTACATCCACTCTCACAAACCCAGTTGTGATGTTTTATTAACTCCTTCTTGACTTTCTTGTGGCTTAAAGTCCCAAGACTAAGACTTTGATCTTTTCGATTACACTTCCAATTGTATCTCTGATCTACTAGTAATTCTACAAGTAACTGGCACACTTGTTTACAGAAATCACAAACTAAAAAGTAAAGTAAACTTCTCTGAGTAGTAGCCTTTGATTCTTCAATTCAATACAGTGGCTTCTTCTCTTCTTTTATCTCCTTTCACTCTACGAGTTCTTGAATACTTGAATGCTCTTTGATTGATCTCAAATGCTTTTAGATAAGTAGTCTTTTCAAGTAGAAGATCACACAGTATTTATAGAACTTAGTATCACAGTTAGCAGTTTGTGAAACTAACTCTCAACTAACTCTAAAACTGTTTTTGTAACTTATCCTTTTGTAATCGACTTTGTAACTTCCTCTTTATCCAAGTCAGCACATCTTCAATAATATTCAGTTACATTCCAATAAATAAGTTTTCCAAACTTATTCTGCTCCAGCACAGTAAAATTACTCTTCTTCTATTTTACTGTTCTTGCTCCAATCAGCACAGTTCTTAACAAATGTTCTGAACATCTTCAAAATTCATATGTGCTTCCTTTAAATTCTTCTAAGATTATTCTTCTTGTTCTGAGTAGTCTTCTTCTTCTTCTGAGTTTTCCTTTAGTCTTCTGATCTTGCTCTAAACTACTGTTCTGAACTTTTTACAATGATGATTACAACAGAATACAAACTTACATATAAAAACCTATATATACATCATCTGAACTACATACAGAAGAGTACATTTAAGTCATATACTATAAGTTGTCTATACAATTCAAACATTAGCTTAGTTCTGTAACAGTTCATAATATATTCACATATCAGATCAGTAACTTAGTTCATATGACTTCTTATGATGACTTAGTTAGGATTACTTATATCCACACATATCATTAACTTTAAGTTGCTTTTTGGCCATCAAAAGTCAATCTCATCAACTAGAATATTATTTTAAGGATTCATATCCCAACAAGGATGTAGCTAAGTTTGGTTACAAAGCTGAGCTTTGAATCCGGCCAAAAGGGACTATCCTCGTCCATTCTTTTGATCTTAGCAAATTCACCAATAAATTTGTTGAAGTAGTATCTCCCCCAATTTATCTTAGCCTTGCCCATATCTTAGCCTTGCCCATATCTTATATCTACCATATCTTTTGTTCAGCTTGTCAAACCTCTTTATCATTAAGCTCAACTGATCCTTAAGAGTAAGATCAGTACTATCTAGTTCATCTTTTATGCTTGAAGACTTAGACTTAGATGATCTAGACATCTTAGAAGAGAGGGCTTTGAAAGAAACACTCTTAGAGATTTCCTTCTCCTTATCACAGCTAGCTACTGGATCTTCTTCATCCAACTCGAATTCATGCGCCTTAAGTGTTTGAAACATAGTTTCAGCAGTCCAAGTATCTATGTCTTGAGTGGTCTTGATGATCATTTTGACCATCTTCCATCTATCATCTAAAGACTTAAGAATACGCAAGTTAATCTCCCTATTAGTATAGGTCTTACCCAATACTTCAAGATCATTCATAATACGAGTAAATCGAGTATCTAGCTGATCAATAGATTCTCTAGCTTTCATTTTGAATGATTCAAATCTCTGTACAGTAGTGGACAACTTGCTTTCCTTGATCAGGGAGGTTCCTTCACAAAGGACAACCAGCTTATCCCACATATATTTAGCAGTCTTACATTTCAATACTTTGCCTAGATACTTATTGGGCAGAGTATGTAAAATGTAATTCTTTGCTAAGCTGTCCAAATTATTTTGCTTCATTTCTTCTGACCTGGGTTTTGGCACGAGTGCACCTATAGCTTTGGAAGGGTCGATAGTATCAATGTTGAGAGTCATTGTTGTGATTGGTCCCTCCTTGACAACGGACACCATCAGATCATGTGTAGAACTGAATATGGCTTCCATTCTGAGCTTCCAATAGTCATAATCTGCAATCTTGAACTTAGGTAGCTTGTTTGCATTAGTTTCATCCATAGTTGATCAGACAGATAAGATCAGTAATATAACAAGTAGGTCAAGATACTCAAGAAATTGATTACAGAAATAAAGTTCAAGGATCAGTGACTAAGAACAGTAAGACTTCCCTCAAAGTCTGTTGGGTTATCAAGAAACATCAGTCCAAAGAACTACTGCTCTGATACCACTTGTTGGTCCCAAGTTGAGTTAAGATTGATTAAGCTAGTAAAAGTCTAAAGGGGAAGGGTGAATAGACTTTTAAAAATCTTTCAAAATATCAGAGTGTATAATGCGGAATAGTGTTCTAATTAGTACTGTTCTTATACAAGATCAGTTCAGTACTTCTCAGTTTAATGTGAACCTTTAAGTTTTATACTCAACTTTGATTTTGAACTTTAATATGTGTAAACTTTACTGTTCTTATTATCAAGAATATTAACCAAATATCAAAACAGAAAGTAAATCAACACACAAGATTTATAGTGGTTCGACAAATGTCTACATCCACTCTCACAAACCCAGTTGTGATGTTTTATTAACTCCTTCTTGACTTTCTTGTGGCTTAAAGTCCCAAGACTAAGACTTTGATCTTTTCGATTACACTTCCAATTGTATCTCTGATCTACTAGTAATTCTACAAGTAACTGGCACACTTGTTTACAGAAATCACAAACTAAAAAGTAAAGTAAACTTCTCTGAGTAGTAGCCTTTGATTCTTCAATTCAATACAGTGGCTTCTTCTCTTCTTTTATCTCCTTTCACTCTACGAGTTCTTGAATACTTGAATGCTCTTTGATTGATCTCAAATGCTTTTAGATAAGTAGTCTTTTCAAGTAGAAGATCACACAGTATTTATAGAACTTAGTATCACAGTTAGCAGTTTGTGAAACTAACTCTCAACTAACTCTAAAACTGTTTTTGTAACTTATCCTTTTGTAATCGACTTTGTAACTTCCTCTTTATCCAAGTCAGCACATCTTCAATAATATTCAGTTACATTCCAATAAATAAGTTTTCCAAACTTATTCTGCTCCAGCACAGTAAAATTACTCTTCTTCTATTTTACTGTTCTTGCTCCAATCAGCACAGTTCTTAACAACTGTTCTGAACATCTTCAAAATTCATATGTGCTTCCTTTAAATTCTTCTAAGATTATTCTTCTTGTTCTGAGTAGTCTTCTTCTTCTTCTGAGTTTTCCTTTAGTCTTCTGATCTTGCTCTAAACTACTGTTCTGAACTTTTTACAATGATGATTACAACAGAATACAAACTTACATATAAAAACCTATATATACATCATCTGAACTACATACAGAAGAGTACATTTAAGTCATATACTATAAGTTGTCTATACAATTCAAACATTAGCTTAGTTCTGTAACAGTTCATAATATATTCACATATCAGATCAGTAACTTAGTTCATATGACTTCTTATGATGACTTAGTTAGGATTACTTATATCCACACATATCATTAACTTTAAGTTGCTTTTTGGCCATCAAAAGTCAATCTCATCAACTAGAATATTATTTTAAGGATTCATATCCCAACAAGGATGTAGCTAAGTTTGGTTACAAAGCTGAGCTTTGAATCCGGCCAAAAGGGACTATCCTCGTCCATTCTTTTGATCTTAGCAAATTCACCAATAAATTTGTTGAAGTAGTATCTCCCCCAATTTATCTTAGCCTTGCCCATATCTTAGCCTTGCCCATATCTTATATCTACCATATCTTTTGTTCAGCTTGTCAAACCTCTTTATCATTAAGCTCAACTGATCCTTAAGAGTAAGATCAGTACTATCTAGTTCATCTTTTATGCTTGAAGACTTAGACTTAGATGATCTAGACATCTTAGAAGAGAGGGCTTTGAAAGAAACACTCTTAGAGATTTCCTTCTCCTTATCACAGCTAGCTACTGGATCTTCTTCATCCAACTCGAATTCATGCGCCTTAAGTGTTTGAAACATAGTTTCAGCAGTCCAAGTATCTATGTCTTGAGTGGTCTTGATGATCATTTTGACCATCTTCCATCTATCATCTAAAGACTTAAGAATACGCAAGTTAATCTCCCTATTAGTATAGGTCTTACCCAATACTTCAAGATCATTCATAATATGAGTAAATCGAGTATCTAGCTGATCAATAGATTCTCTAGCTTTCATTTTGAATGATTCAAATCTCTGTACAGTAGTGGACAACTTGCTTTCCTTGATCAGGGAGGTTCCTTCACAAAGGACAACCAGCTTATCCCACATATCTTTAGCAGTCTTACATTTCAATACTTTGCCAAGATACTTATTGGGCAGAGTATGTAAAATGTAATTCTTTGCTAAGCTGTCCAAATTATTTTGCTTCATTTCTTCTGACCTGGGTTTTGGCACGAGTGCACCTATAGCTTTGGAAGGGTCGATAGTATCAATGTTGAGAGTCATTGTTGTGATTGGTCCCTCCTTGACAACGGACACCATCAGATCATGTGTAGAACTGAATATGGCTTCCATTCTGAGCTTCCAATAGTCATAATCTGCAATCTTGAACTTAGGTAGCTTATTTGCATTAGTTTCATCCATAGTTGATCAGACAGATAAGATCAGTAATATAACAAGTAGGTCAAGATACTCAAGAAATTGATTACAGAAATAAAGTTCAAGGATCAGTGACTAAGAACAGTAAGACTTCCCTCAAAGTCTGTTGGGTTATCAAGAAACATCAGTCCAAAGAACTACTGCTCTGATACCACTTGTTGGTCCCAAGTTGAGTTAAGATTGATTAAGCTAGTAAAAGTCTAAAGGGGAAGGGTGAATAGACTTTTAAAAATCTTTCAAAATATCAGAGTGTATAATGCGGAATAGTGTTCTAATTAGTACTGTTCTTATACAAGATCAGTTCAGTACTTCTCAGTTTAATGTGAACCTTTAAGTTTTATACTCAACTTTGATTTTGAACTTTAATATGTGTAAACTTTACTGTTCTTATTATCAAGAATATTAACCAAATATCAAAACAGAAAGTAAATCAACACACAAGATTTATAGTTGTTCGACAAATGTCTACATCCACTCTCACAAACCCAGTTGTGATGTTTTATTAACTCCTTCTTGACTTTCTTGTGGCTTAAAGTCCCAAGACTAAGACTTTGATCTTTTCGATTACACTTCCAATTGTATCTCTGATCTACTAGTAATTCTACAAGTAACTGGCACACTTGTTTACAGAAATCACAAACTAAAAAGTAAAGTAAACTTCTCTGAGTAGTAGCCTTTGATTCTTCAATTCAATACAGTGGCTTCTTCTCTTCTTTTATCTCCTTTCACTCTACGAGTTCTTGAATACTTGAATGCTCTTTGATTGATCTCAAATGCTTTTAGATAAGTAGTCTTTTCAAGTAGAAGATCACACAGTATTTATAGAACTTAGTATCACAGTTAGCAGTTTGTGAAACTAACTCTCAACTAACTCTAAAACTGTTTTTGTAACTTATCCTTTTGTAATCGACTTTGTAACTTCCTCTTTATCCAAGTCAGCACATCTTCAATAATATTCAGTTACATTCCAATAAATAAGTTTTCCAAACTTATTCTGCTCCAGCACAGTAAAATTACTCTTCTTCTATTTTACTGTTCTTGCTCCAATCAGCACAGTTCTTAACAATTGTTCTGAACATCTTCAAAATTCATATGTGCTTCCTTTAAATTCTTCTAAGATTATTCTTCTTGTTCTGAGTAGTCTTCTTCTTCTTCTGAGTTTTCCTTTAGTCTTCTGATCTTGCTCTAAACTACTGTTCTGAACTTTTTACAATGATGATTACAACAGAATACAAACTTACATATAAAAACCTATATATACATCATCTGAACTACATACAGAAGAGTACATTTAAGTCATATACTATAAGTTGTCTATACAATTCAAACATTAGCTTAGTTCTGTAACAGTTCATAATATATTCACATATCAGATCAGTAACTTAGTTCATATGACTTCTTATGATGACTTAGTTAGGATTACTTATATCCACACATATCATTAACTTTAAGTTGCTTTTTGGCCATCAAAAGTCAATCTCATCAACTAGAATATTATTTTAAGGATTCATATCCCAACAAGGATGTAGCTAAGTTTGGTTACAAAGCTGAGCTTTGAATCCGGCCAAAAGGGACTATCCTCGTCCATTCTTTTGATCTTAGCAAATTCACCAATAAATTTGTTGAAGTAGTATCTCCCCCAATTTATCTTAGCCTTGCCCATATCTTAGCCTTGCCCATATCTTATATCTACCATATCTTTTGTTCAGCTTGTCAAACCTCTTTATCATTAAGCTCAACTGATCCTTAAGAGTAAGATCAGTACTATCTAGTTCATCTTTTATGCTTGAAGACTTAGACTTAGATGATCTAGACATCTTAGAAGAGAGGGCTTTGAAAGAAACACTCTTAGAGATTTCCTTCTCCTTATCACAGCTAGCTACTGGATCTTCTTCATCCAACTCGAATTCATGCGCCTTAAGTGTTTGAAACATAGTTTCAGCAGTCCAAGTATCTATGTCTTGAGTGGTCTTGATGATCATTTTGACCATCTTCCATCTATCATCTAAAGACTTAAGAATACGCAAGTTAATCTCCCTATTAGTATAGGTCTTACCCAATACTTCAAGATCATTCATAATACGAGTAAATCGAGTATCTAGCTGATCAATAGATTCTCTAGCTTTCATTTTGAATGATTCAAATCTCTGTACAGTAGTGGACAACTTGCTTTCCTTGATCAGGGAGGTTCCTTCACAAAGGACAACCAGCTTATCCCACATATCTTTAGCAGTCTTACATTTCAATACTTTGCCTAGATACTTATTGGGCAGAGTATGTAAAATGTAATTCTTTGCTAAGCTGTCCAAATTATTTTGCTTCATTTCTTCTGACCTGGGTTTTGGCACGAGTGCACCTATAGCTTTGGAAGGGTCGATAGTATCAATGTTGAGAGTCATTGTTGTGATTGGTCCCTCCTTGACAACGGACACCATCAGATCATGTGTAGAACTGAATATGGCTTCCATTCTGAGCTTCCAATAGTCATAATCTGCAATCTTGAACTTAGGTAGCTTGTTTGCATTAGTTTCATCCATAGTTGATCAGACAGATAAGATCAGTAATATAACAAGTAGGTCAAGATACTCAAGAAATTGATTACAGAAATAAAGTTCAAGGATCAGTGACTAAGAATAGTAAGACTTCCCTCAAAGTCTGTTGGGTTATCAAGAAACATCAGTCCAAAGAACTACTGCTCTGATACCACTTGTTGGTCCCAAGTTGAGTTAAGATTGATTAAGCTAGTAAAAGTCTAAAGGGGAAGGGTGAATAGACTTTTAAAAATCTTTCAAAATATCAGAGTGTATAATGCGGAATAGTGTTCTAATTAGTACTGTTCTTATACAAGATCAGTTCAGTACTTCTCAGTTTAATGTGAACCTTTAAGTTTTATACTCAACTTTGATTTTGAACTTTAATATGTGTAAACTTTACTGTTCTTATTATCAAGAATATTAACCAAATATCAAAACAGAAAGTAAATCAACACACAAGATTTATAGTGGTTCGACAAATGTCTACATCCACTCTCACAAACCCAGTTGTGATGTTTTATTAACTCCTTCTTGACTTTCTTGTGGCTTAAAGTCCCAAGACTAAGACTTTGATCTTTTCGATTACACTTCCAATTGTATCTCTGATCTACTAGTAATTCTACAAGTAACTGGCACACTTGTTTACAGAAATCACAAACTAAAAAGTAAAGTAAACTTCTCTGAGTAGTAGCCTTTGATTCTTCAATTCAATACAGTGGCTTCTTCTCTTCTTTTATCTCCTTTCACTCTACGAGTTCTTGAATACTTGAATGCTCTTTGATTGATCTCAAATGCTTTTAGATAAGTAGTCTTTTCAAGTAGAAGATCACACAGTATTTATAGAACTTAGTATCACAGTTAGCAGTTTGTGAAACTAACTCTCAACTAACTCTAAAACTGTTTTTGTAACTTATCCTTTTGTAATCGACTTTGTAACTTCCTCTTTATCCAAGTCAGCACATCTTCAATAATATTCAGTTACATTCCAATAAATAAGTTTTCCAAACTTATTCTGCTCCAGCACAGTAAAATTACTCTTCTTCTATTTTACTGTTCTTGCTCCAATCAGCACAGTTCTTAACAATTGTTCTGAACATCTTCAAAATTCATATGTGCTTCCTTTAAATTCTTCTAAGATTATTCTTCTTGTTCTGAGTAGTCTTCTTCTTCTTCTGAGTTTTCCTTTAGTCTTCTGATCTTGCTCTAAACTACTGTTCTGAACTTTTTACAATGATGATTACAACAGAATACAAACTTACATATAAAAACCTATATATACATCATCTGAACTACATACAGAAGAGTACATTTAAGTCATATACTATAAGTTGTCTATACAATTCAAACATTAGCTTAGTTCTGTAACAGTTCATAATATATTCACATATCAGATCAGTAACTTAGTTCATATGACTTCTTATGATGACTTAGTTAGGATTACTTATATCCACACATATCATTAACTTTAAGTTGCTTTTTGGCCATCAAAAGTCAATCTCATCAACTAGAATATTATTTTAAGGATTCATATCCCAACAAGGATGTAGCTAAGTTTGGTTACAAAGCTGAGCTTTGAATCCGGCCAAAAGGGACTATCCTCGTCCATTCTTTTGATCTTAGCAAATTCACCAATAAATTTGTTGAAGTAGTATCTCCCCCAATTTATCTTAGCCTTGCCCATATCTTAGCCTTGCCCATATCTTATATCTACCATATCTTTTGTTCAGCTTGTCAAACCTCTTTATCATTAAGCTCAACTGATCCTTAAGAGTAAGATCAGTACTATCTAGTTCATCTTTTATGCTTGAAGACTTAGACTTAGATGATCTAGACATCTTAGAAGAGAGGGCTTTGAAAGAAACACTCTTAGAGATTTCCTTCTCCTTATCACAGCTAGCTACTGGATCTTCTTCATCCAACTCGAATTCATGCGCCTTAAGTGTTTGAAACATAGTTTCAGCAGTCCAAGTATCTATGTCTTGAGTGGTCTTGATGATCATTTTGACCATCTTCCATCTATCATCTAAAGACTTAAGAATACGCAAGTTAATCTCCCTATTAGTATAGGTCTTACCCAATACTTCAAGATCATTCATAATACGAGTAAATCGAGTATCTAGCTGATCAATAGATTCTCTAGCTTTCATTTTGAATGATTCAAATCTCTGTACAGTAGTGGACAACTTGCTTTCCTTGATCAGGGAGGTTCCTTCACAAAGGACAACCAGCTTATCCCACATATCTTTAGCAGTCTTACATTTCAATACTTTGCCTAGATACTTATTGGGCAGAGTATGTAAAATGTAATTCTTTGCTAAGCTGTCCAAATTATTTTGCTTCATTTCTTCTGACCTGGGTTTTGGCACGAGTGCACCTATAGCTTTGGAAGGGTCGATAGTATCAATGTTGAGAGTCATTGTTGTGATTGGTCCCTCCTTGACAACGGACACCATCAGATCATGTGTAGAACTGAATATGGCTTCCATTCTGAGCTTCCAATAGTCATAATCTGCAATCTTGAACTTAGGTAGCTTGTTTGCATTAGTTTCATCCATAGTTGATCAGACAGATAAGATCAGTAATATAACAAGTAGGTCAAGATACTCAAGAAATTGATTACAGAAATAAAGTTCAAGGATCAGTGACTAAGAATAGTAAGACTTCCCTCAAAGTCTGTTGGGTTATCAAGAAACATCAGTCCAAAGAACTACTGCTCTGATACCACTTGTTGGTCCCAAGTTGAGTTAAGATTGATTAAGCTAGTAAAAGTCTAAAGGGGAAGGGTGAATAGACTTTTAAAAATCTTTCAAAATATCAGAGTGTATAATGCGGAATAGTGTTCTAATTAGTACTGTTCTTATACAAGATCAGTTCAGTACTTCTCAGTTTAATGTGAACCTTTAAGTTTTATACTCAACTTTGATTTTGAACTTTAATATGTGTAAACTTTACTGTTCTTATTATCAAGAATATTAACCAAATATCAAAACATAAAGTAAATCAACACACAAGATTTATAGTGGTTCGACAAATGTCTACATCCACTCTCACAAACCCAGTTGTGATGTTTTATTAACTCCTTCTTGACTTTCTTGTGGCTTAAAGTCCCAAGACTAAGACTTTGATCTTTTCGATTACACTTCCAATTGTATCTCTGATCTACTAGTAATTCTACAAGTAACTGGCACACTTGTTTACAGAAATCACAAACTAAAAAGTAAAGTAAACTTCTCTGAGTAGTAGCCTTTGATTCTTCAATTCAATACAGTGGCTTCTTCTCTTCTTTTATCTCCTTTCACTCTACGAGTTCTTGAATACTTGAATGCTCTTTGATTGATCTCAAATGCTTTTAGATAAGTAGTCTTTTCAAGTAGAAGATCACACAGTATTTATAGAACTTAGTATCACAGTTAGCAGTTTGTGAAACTAACTCTCAACTAACTCTAAAACTGTTTTTGTAACTTATCCTTTTGTAATCGACTTTGTAACTTCCTCTTTATCCAAGTCAGCACATCTTCAATAATATTCAGTTACATTCCAATAAATAAGTTTTCCAAACTTATTCTGCTCCAGCACAGTAAAATTACTCTTCTTCTATTTTACTGTTCTTGCTCCAATCAGCACAGTTCTTAACAACTGTTCTGAACATCTTCAAAATTCATATGTGCTTCCTTTAAATTCTTCTAAGATTATTCTTCTTGTTCTGAGTAGTCTTCTTCTTCTTCTGAGTTTTCCTTTAGTCTTCTGATCTTGCTCTAAACTACTGTTCTGAACTTTTTACAATGATGATTACAACAGAATACAAACTTACATATAAAAACCTATATATACATCATCTGAACTACATACAGAAGAGTACATTTAAGTCATATACTATAAGTTGTCTATACAATTCAAACATTAGCTTAGTTCTGTAACAGTTCATAATATATTCACATATCAGATCAGTAACTTAGTTCATATGACTTCTTATGATGACTTAGTTAGGATTACTTATATCCACACATATCATTAACTTTAAGTTGCTTTTTGGCCATCAAAAGTCAATCTCATCAACTAGAATATTATTTTAAGGATTCATATCCCAACAAGGATGTAGCTAAGTTTGGTTACAAAGCTGAGCTTTGAATCCGGCCAAAAGGGACTATCCTCGTCCATTCTTTTGATCTTAGCAAATTCACCAATAAATTTGTTGAAGTAGTATCTCCCCCAATTTATCTTAGCCTTGCCCACTATGGCCTTCATTAGAATGATTTTGTTATGAGTGATGCCATTTAGGGATCCATGATGACCCATTATGACCTTAGTGACTATGTCAAAAAGGTCTCTGAACTTGTCCTTCAACATTGGCTTCTTCAATGAGCTAGGTGATTTCCGTGCCAGACCCAGAAAATCATTGAGAATAAATTATCTCCATACATCGTTTAACTCCCCACATTCGTATTCTTCGGGTTTGACAATTCCTTCATTCTCTAGATCAAAGAGTTCATTGAAGGTATCTAAGGTGAGATGAATTCTGTCATTCTCGATGTGAGAAGAGAGAGATCCGTCAGATCTTAAACGCAGAAACATGTAGAAATCAGCCACATCTTCTGCAATAAGAGCCTTAGGGCAGGTACCAATCAGCTTCCTCAACCCAACTTCAGCAAGTACCTTTGTCATCCATTCTTGTTCAGGAGTACGGGGACCTGAGAAAGACACGTATGCTTCAGCATAGATGTCTCTTGTTAAATAACCCTCAACTATTTAGATAAGGACAGAAAACAGAAGAGTATTCTAAGTTAGGGTTCTTTAAGAATTTCAAAGAAATTCCCCTTAAAACATAGATGTCTCTTGTTAAATAACCCTCAGCTGTTTCAGTTTCTTCATTGGGTCTAACTTCTTATCTTTTTCTTCATTCACCATGCAGGAATGGCCTTTGGTGCACGGGGCCTCTTCTAGTGGCCCTTTGGAAAGGGAGACGAGGAAGAATTAGAGGGACAATGAAGATCCTGTTGGGATATAAATTCACCCTAAGCCCCACTTGATGTTAGAATAGTTTTGATGGCCAAAACACTTAGAGTTTATAAATGTAATAGGATCAGCTGACTATGTATAGATCAGTTTAGACTAGTCTTGTGTAATCAGTTGTATTGATCTCAGCTGATTAGCACAATATTGGCTTACATGCGCATCCTCAAGATGAGAAGAGTAGAAGGCATGAAGACTAGAAGATCCTTGAAGACCAGATAAGTAAGGTGCTTGTATACCTACTTATCTGATGGAGTCCAAGTTGAAGATGGCCTAACCGAGCACAAAGAATTGCCAGATCAGAAGAGTGTTACTCTTCTGATATCAGAAGACAGAAGACTTAAGGCCAGACGAGTAGCCAGAAGACTAGTAGTGAAGATCAGAATACTAGGAGCTTGTCCAGGACTCGGCTGATTCCAAAGTCATCTTGCATTTAAAATGAAGACCTACCATTCTTAGAAGATTGACATGATCCCAGAATTGAAGCAATCAAGCGGCTGGAATCAAGGAATCAAGCAAACATGGAAAGATTGCCTCAACGGCTAGTCAACTCCAACGGCTAGTTGCAGCACTCATCCCTATAAATACAAGAGGATGAGAAATCACAAACAAGAAGTCACTACGAGAGAATTCACAAAAAGCTAATCAAGCAAGCAAGCAACAAGCCTTATTCTGTTGAGAATTCTCCAAGAGCCCAGAAATCATTAGAACACCTTCTAGCTCTTAAGTGATTTCCCATCCAACCAAAGAACCTGAATCTTACTCTCATTGTATACTCATTGATTTAGGCACAGTGGTTAAGCAATTTATAAGCTTGAACCATTAGTTGGATACATTCAAAAACCCCAAAACCCCCACCATAAGGTTAAGTTTTTGAACCCCTGTAAAAGTGCAAGTGCTTCCAATCACTTGTGGAGACCGTAGTAGTTTGGACTGCTCAGATCTCAAAGTCCTACCCTTGGGACTATAAAGGACAAGCCCTTGTAATTTTTGGTAAATTAAAGGGATTAAACATCACGTTAGGACGTGAGAGTGGACGAACCACTATAAATCTGGTGTCATTTACATTCTGCACTTTACTTTATTGCTTATTCATATCTTTATATAGTGCATATTGTGTATTTCAAATATCTTCAAACAAGGCCATAACCTTCAAACCAGCATCAGCTGAGCTTTTCATTAAGTAAACAAGTTAGTGTTTTCAAAAGAACTCGAGAACGAGTCTAAACAAACATGCCTACTCACTTCCGCATTTAATCTCTTCAACAGATCATTATAGTCATCTGGACCAACAGACTTGTAGTCCAGCTGACATAGAAATCAGAAGAGGTTCCAAACTCCTTTGAAAAAGTTTTAAAGTCTATTCACCCCTCCCCTCTAGACTTTAATCCCATTCACTACTCGTTCAGGGACCAACAGATCCTCTATTCTCCAACTGGGGAGACGAAGTTCTGCGTACCGCTTCATCTTCCATCTCCAGCAGCCTCCATTCTCATCGCCCACCAATGTTTGTCCTCATGTCCAGCTGCATCCTTTAGCCCTTGAGAGCAGGATGAAGTCAGCATGACATGAGACACCGGAGATTCTGTCCAGTTTGACATGAGACACTTGAGATTCCTTTCTCTGCATGAAGAAGTAGAAGGATCTTTCTGGCCTTAACCCACATCTTGGGTTAAAATATCGCATGCAGCTCTAAATTTCTCATATTTGCAAGCCTTTTCTTGTTGTTTTTTATCCTATACACAGAGAATTGTTTGTGTTAGAGATGTGATAAGATGGTAGCTAAGGGCTGGTATTTATACTGGAAATGATAAGATTCATTTGAAGATAACATTAAAATTTATAGACCTTAGCTTCTGAAAAGGTTTCTGGAAAATAGTAGTTTTCTTGGAAATTTAAAGATTCCTTTTATAAACGAATGGTGAGGATGCTGCTTAGTTTTGATCCAAGGGTCCAAATTGATAGTGATATTAAAACACTACTATTTGGACTTCAGACCAAAATTAAATAGCCATAAACTATTTCAAATCCGAATCCAATGAAGGCAATAAAAAAATAAATAATTAGTAAATGTGCATCTGTATGAGAAAAGAATGAATATACATATATACTTGTGTTCTGAGTGTCTTAATCAAAGATTTTTAAAGAATCATAGATTCCCCCTTGAGTTAAAAACTCTCAAATTCCCTCAGCTTTACTAGCTTTCTTCATAGGGAAGAGACTTATACCTGGATGATGAGTGTGTCTATTCAATTCATCTAAGATTTCATCTCCCTTTGCTGTCAGGTTGGAGCTGTTCTATGATCAACTGAGTTAAAGTTGACTTCTCAGCTGCAGGCTTCGAGATGTCTAGCTCCAATAAACCCAAAGAAAAACACAACTCTCTAAACCTTGTCTCAACTAAAGGTTTAGTGAGCATATCCGCCCTTTGGATATCTGTGTGAATCTTTTCCATTCTAATATCATTTTTCTTCACATGATCTCTAATGAAATGATGTCTTACATGAACATGTTTATATCTAGTATGGAGAACTGGATTCTGAGTAATGGCTATTGCACTGTTGCTATCACAATAAATTGGGACTTCTCTAGCAACAATATTATAATCCAATAACTGCTAACTTAACCATAACAGCTGACTACAGCAACTACCAACAGCCATATATTCGGCTTTAGTAGTGGAGGTAGCAACTGAGGTTTGCTTCTTGGAGAACCAAGAAATCAGCTTGTTTCCTAGAAACTAACATGTGCCAGAAGTAGATTTCCTATCTATTTTTCACCCTGCAAAGTCAGAATCAGAATAGCCACTCAGATCTAAACTATCTTCAAATGGATACCATAAACCCATATTCATTATACCTTTCAGATACTTCAGAATTCTCTTAGCTGCATCTAGGTGACTAACTTTAGGATTGGATTGAAATCTAGCACAAACACCTAGAGCAAAAGTAATATCTGGTCCACTGGCAGTTAGGTACAAAAGAGATCCTATTAGGGCTCTATATTTGGTTTGATCTACTGACTTACCATCCTCGTTTGGATCCATCTTAAAGGAAGTCATCATGGGGATTTTGCATAATTTACTTGTCTGAGCACCAAACTTGGCAATCAGATTCATTGTATACTTAGCTTGAGTAATGAATATCCAATCTAGACTTTGCTTCACTTTTAGACCTAAGAAATAGTTCATCTCTCCCATCATGGACATCTCAAATTTGCCTTGCATCAATTTTGAGAACTCGTCACATAGCTTTTGATTGGGTGAACCAAAGATGATATCATCAACGTAGATCTGAACCAATAAGATATCATCTCCTTCTTGAATCCTAAACAACGTCATGTCAATGATCCCTTTTGTGAATCAATTATCAATCAAGAACTGAGATAGTGTATCATACCAAGATCTAGGAGCCTGTTTTAGTCCATAGAGGGCTTTCTTAAGACGATATACTTGGTCACTTTCTTCGAATCCAGGGGGTTGTTCGACATAGACTTCTTCCACAAGTATTCTGTTTAAGAAGGCACTATTGACATCCATTTGATACACCTTAAATCTCATTTGGGACGCATAAGCAATGAATAGTCGTATTGACTCAAGACGAGCTACAGGTGCAAAGGTTTCATCATAATCAATCCCTTCTGATTGTGAATAACCCTTCGCAACAAGTCTATCCTTGTTCCTTGTTATGGCACCATTTTCATCTGTCTTATTTTTTAATACCCATTTAGTATCAATAACACCTTGATGTCTAGGACAATCTACGAGCTCCCAAACATCGTTCCTTGTGAACAGATTGAGCTCTTCTTGCATAGCAATAATCCAATTGCTATCTTCTAGGGCTTCTTCTATTGTTGAGGGTTCCTTCAAAGAAAGAAAATAGCAATGACAAAACAAGGTTTCAGCAATATGAGCTGATTGGTTAGATTTGGCCATTTGGCCTCTAGTTTGGACACCGGAGCTTGAAACTCCTATTATCAGATCAGTTGAATGATCCCTTGCCCAAATAAATTTTGGTAAAGTTCCATCAGGTGAGTTTGGATCCTCTTCTGATGTTGTGTCACTAGAATTTTAACATTGATGTGTCTCAACTGTGTTATCAACTTGAGTGTCATCTGTCGGTTCAACTTCAGCTGTGTTCACAGGTTCAGCTGTATTAACAGCTTCTTCTATTTCAACAGTTCTGGTTGTTCCCCCTACTTAAGTAGGTTCAGTATCCACTCTAGGAGCTTCATTTACTGTATTCGTATGAGATCTTGTAGTAGGTCTTCTTAGTTTGAATTGATCATTGTTGTTGGGATATGAATCACTGGATTATTCGCAAGTTTGGAGATCCAGAGAGCAAAGAAGAGTTATACGCAATTTTTGACAAGTTCATGGAAATTCAAGATCGAAATCTATGGAACTTGATCATGAGGATTGCAACTGCGGTATGTTTTAATATTCTTGTTCCTATCTTTCCTAAGTGGATTACTCCTATGTTAGGTTCTGGAAAAAGGATCGATTACAATCATATCAAAAAGTTTGAAGAAGACCTACTGGAGAAGGAGAAGATTGAGACTGAAGAACACATGACTATCATTCACAAAAGGCTACTAGATGCTTTTGGTGTTCCAAGTTCTTAAGAAGGTAGTATATCAGATTAATTTTTTGTTTTTGCTCTGATACTTAGACTTAGTTTTATTTTGAGTAAGTATTTGTAATATCTACTGATCTTGTTTCGAAATGAATGAAAAGATAAGTACTATTTTGATGTTTAAGACAAGATAACTACTTAACTAGTCTATTATTGTGGAAAAGATTCAAGTAGTTTTGGCTTCATCAAAAAGGGGGAAATTGTTGGGATATGAATCCTAGAACAAGTCCTAAATGTTGAATAAAAGATAAAAGATGAAGTTTTGATAAGCCAAAAGAAGACTTGAATATTTTCTAAGTGTTGACTGATCTAGTCTAGTTAAGTTGAAGTCATCTTGTACAGATCAGTAGAAATTCAAAAGACAAGTACTAGTTTTTAAAAGACAAGTATTATTGAAAGATAAGTACGATTTATAAGTACTTCATATTTCATATTTGTATATGTTAAGATTGTTATTGAGCTATGAATAATTGTTGTATAGAGCTCATGATTTTAAATGTAATAGATAGATTCTTTGTATAGTTTTATAAGTTGACTAAGCTTTATAACAAGAAGCTTAAAGTAATGTAATAGTCTTGTTAGGATTAGTTGATAGGACTAGATTAGTTCTATATTGTAATCTGGAGAAGTCTACTGCACAAGACAAGTAGAAGACACAGTCTACTACTACTGGACAAGACAGGTACGCGACTTAAACAAGACAGGTCAACTTGAAGTTAGTTACAAACGCGTGTTGAAGATAAAGTTTGAAGAGTTAGTTAAGGAATAACTAATTAACTGGAGAAACGCGTGAAAGGATAAGAAGTTTCAGTTAGAAGTTAGTTTTCAAGAAAAGTTGGTTACAACTAACTGAGTTCTTGATTTCTAGAATCCATAAATACCTCGTGGTATTGATTCATTAGAGACTACTGAGATACTGAAAGACTACTGAAATTAAGATACTGAAGCTACATACTGAAGAATTGTTCGAAGTTTCTCTCAGAGATTGAAGTTCAGAAAGTGAAGCTACTCAAGACAAGTGAAGATCGAAGAAGGCTACTACTGAACGAAGAGAAGTTTTATTTTCGTTTACTGTTTCAAGTTGCTAGTTACTTGTAAAATAGCTAGTAAGATCGAAGATATATCTGGAGATATAGTCGAGAAGATCTAAGTCTTATTTCTTGGGACTTAAAGCTACAAGAACATATTGCTCGATTGGAAGAGTTAATAAGAATTTCACAACTGGGTTTGTGAGAGTGGATGTAGACAAGTTGTCGAACCACTATAAATCTCGTGTTTGATTTACTTTACTGTTTTGTTTGTTTGAATTGATTAATTGTTTACTTGTTAAACATACATAACTGAACAAGACTAGTTGAGTACATAAAACATAGTTCTCGAATTAAGTTGAGTATAATCTTTAAATTGGGCTCATTGTTAATTTCGTATTCCGCACATTGTAATTCTGATATATCGAAAGATTTTAGAAAAGTCTATTCACCCCCCTCTAGACATTTTCTTTAGCTTCCCTCGATATTAACTCAACTTAGGGACCTACAATTGTCACTGTCATCATCGTCTGAAAAAGGAATAGTGACTTTGACATAGCCTTTGTCAGCTGATCCTTTTTTCTTCAGATTCAGACTTTGGAATTTTTGTGTCAAGAGATCTACTTTATCAGCTGTACTCACAGAAGTTGTTTCATCAAATACAACATGGGGTCTTTCTTCCACTACAAGGGTCCTCTTATTAAAGACTCTGAATGCTTTACTAACTTGGGAATATCCTTAGAAAATCCCCTCGTCTGATTTAGCATTAAAATCTTTTAATTGGGTCTTCCCATTGTTATGGATGAAGCACTTGCAACCAAAAATATGAAAGTAAGATACTCTAGGTTTTCTTTCATTCTAAATTTCATAGGGAGTCTTACCATGTCTCTTATAAATGAGACTTTTATTCTATGTGCGGCAAGCTGTATTCACTGCTTCAGCCCAGAACTTCTTTGGAGTGTCAAACTCAGCTAGCATGGTTCGAGCAGCTTCTTTGAGGGTTCTATTTCTCCTCTCAGCTACTCCATTTTGTTGAGGCGTATGAGCTGAGCTTATCTCATGTTGAATACCATTGTTAGCACAATAAGTGGTAATAGAAGAGTTAAGAAACTCACCACCTTTATCACTTCTGATTTTTACGATTGTTGAACCCTTCTGGTTCTGAATCTTCTTCATCAGTTCTGGAAGTTTGGTCCTTGTCTCACTCTTTTCGAATGGGTTTGACTTGGAAAATAAGGTGTTTGATTTCTTAAAAGATTGGAGAATTGAAAAAAAGGTGTTCTCTTTTACATTGGATAATGCTTCTGCCAATGATAATATACAAGATAACTTTAAAGAAAGACTTTCTTTACAAAATAGTTTTTTATGCGATGGTGAATTTTTTCATGTGAGGTGTTGCGCTCATATTTAAATCTCATAGTTCAAGAAGGCCTGAAAGTGGCTAATGAAGCTTTAAAAAAGATCAGATGAAGTATTAAATATGTCAAGGGTTTAGACGGGAGAATGAAAAGTTTTCTTGAATGTGTGACTCAAGTTGGTGGCATTGATACTAAAACTGGGTTGCGCTTGGATGTATGCACTAGATGGAATTCTACTTAGACTATGCTTGAAAGTGCAATTAGATACACACGGGATTTTAGTTTACTTCAGTTGAATGATCAAGGATTTACATTTGCTCCAATAATTGAAGAGTGGGCGAGGGGGGAGAAAATGTGTGAGTTCTTGCGTCCATTTTTCGTGATCATAAATCTGATTTCTGGTTACTTTTATCCCACATTCAACTTGTATTTTATGCAAGTATGGAAGATAGAGTGTTTCTTAAAATCAAATGTGGTGAGTGAAGATGAATTCATTAGGAGTATGGCTATGAAAATGCAAGTAAAATTTGACAAGTATTGGAGTGATTATAATACTGTGCTTGCATTTGGGGTTGTTCTTGACCCTCGAGGAAAATTAGGAATGATCAAGTATTATTACTCTCAACTTGATCCTTATTCAGTTCAAGTGAAGGTTGATCATGTAAGAAGTAAATTGCAAGCACTCTTTAGTGACCACGTGAGATTGACGTCCTTGATTGAACCAAGTGGAAGTTATCATCAAAGCTCTTCAACTTTATCATTATTTGTGACCTTTAAATTTAAAAGAAAAAAAATTAAAAAAAATTGTTGTAGCCTATTAGTGGCCCGTTTAGCCCGTGGCCCGCTAGGGTTAGGGTTAGGTCCTAATAATTGATGGACCGTTAAGAGCGAACCGGATAAAGCCCTAACCCATTTAGCCCGCAACCCTATAGGGCTAGGGCTAGCCCGAACAACATTTCTAGTTTTATTAATGGAGACTCAACATTGAATGAGGAACTACTACATCAAGCTTTCTTGCCTTTTGAGAAGGAAGCGATACTCAGCACACCTACAAGTGGGAATAAAACGGCAGATTCGATATTTTGTAAAATGGGGTAGAGGGGTAAGTATTCCGTGAAGTCGAGTATTAGCAGAGCTTGGAAGTATAGAGAGGAGAACGATGGGAGGCATCGACATTAGATGCAAGCACGAGGAGAAATGAATGGCTGAAATTGTGGAAATTGAATGTACCACCAAAAATTAGGATATTCTGGTGGAAAGTAGCATGGGATATACTGGCAGCAGAAGGAAACTTGAGAGCCCACCATGTAGGAGTGTTCAAAAAAAAATCGGACCGGAAAAATGACCGGAACCGGACCGACCGGTTAGATTCCGGTCCGGTCTCCGGTCCGGAAAATTTTGGATTCCGGTCTTCCGGTCCGGACTGGAAAATTTTGGATTCCGGTCTTCCGGTCCGGACCGGTTTGGACCGGAATTTTTTTTTAAATTTTTTTTTTTTTTTTACTAATGCACTCTCAATTATTTTTCAAAACCAAGTAATTGGTGAAAATGTGTTGAGATCTATTACATTTTTTGCAAATATATAATTTAACAAACACATTTAATTTATTTTAGGGTCAAAAGATCATTAATAATAAGGTAAATAAAATTCACATTGGCGTAATGAAGAGCAAACACTTTAATTTTCATACACAAATTCATCAATTTTGTTCTTGTTTCCATAAACTAAAAAAAAAAATTAAAAAAAAAAAAAATCCGGTCCAACCGGTCCAAACCCGGACCGGACCAGAATTTACCGGTCCGGTCTGGTCTGGACCGGATTAATTACGGTCCGGTCTCCGGTCCATAAAATTTTTTAATTCCGGTCCGGTTTTGGACCGGTGCACACCCCTACCACCATGTACCAGTGCCAGGTAGTTGTAGTTTGTGTGGAGGTGTTGAGGTCTTTGCTGCACATGTATTATTATTTTTTAGCCTTTAATTAAGCATGTGTGGAAGTTTCATGGGTGGTTGGAAGAGTTAAAGAAGCTGAATTTTTTGCCAACGTGAGAGCTTATGTGGAAATTGAGTATGGGGGAAAGGAGGAAAGGGATGGAGGAATTAGTGACTATGGAGTTGGGAATATGGAAAGAGAGATGTCGTTTAGTGCACGAGCGGGGAAAGGGAAATGAGGGGACGGCTAAATCGATGGTTTTTTCAAATGTGGACTAGGCAATGACTTTCTTGAGAAATTTCCAAGATTGCAAAGTAAAGAGTGGACAACAGCCGAGCCAAGGGGGAGACAGAAATGAAGAGGCTGAGTCTTTTGTGGTTAAAGTGGATGCGGCTTTTCAGAGAAATGAAGGCAAATATGGGGTCGACGGGATCGTTGGAAGGCCGGACATGATTATGTATGGTGCATTTTGCAAGCCAATTAACTGCCCCCAAGTTCGGTGATGGGGGCAGAGCTTCAGGCTATTGAAGAGGGATTTTGTGGTGCAAGGGGAACGAAATTAGGAAGGTGGTGATGTATTCAGACTCCTTGGAAGCAGTAGGGACAATAAACAAGAATTCGACTATTTGGAGTGCCAAAGGTTTTGTCTTGGACCAAATAAAAAAGATACTTTTGGACTTTGTAGTGTGCAAAGTCGTGTATGCGTCTAGGACAAGGAATGCAGCAGCGGACGGGTTGGCCAAACTAGCTGCTACGACTCACTCTACTCAAGATTGGAGAGAAGGAGATACACCTCGCTGGATAGTAGACACGGCAATGTTCTAGGGATGAAGAGGAAGGAATAGTAATACTTTTAGTTGTGTTGGTACTATTCTAAAAAAAAGTATTTAAACACACAAACATACATATAGTTAATGCTACTCATTAATGTAACACATAACAAAAATGACTATTATATCCCACCCATAGCAAAATTGGTCTAATTTATTATGGTATTTTACAAAACAAACAATGAACAAGATTTGGAAGAACCGTCATGGATATCAGTCACAATGAACAAGATTTGGAAGAACCCGCCATGGATATCGATCTAATTTAGTTATCATCCGATCTTATGTCGAGAACCCGACAACAACATTGCTCACCTACAATAATTATAAAGTATGTCAGTCAAACATCAATAGCATGAACTAAGAAAAGAAAAATATTTTATATGTCCGTCCATAAGTTTCTCGCTACTTTTGGGCACATAAATTAAGACAGATGACTAATAAATGTAAAATTTAATGGCATTATATGTAAATAAGAGTGAAGTGTAAAAAAATAAATTTAGAAGGTATTTGTCAAAAAATGTATGAAAAGCTTATAGATAGGGGAGTAAGTGAACATAAAATAACTCACCAGCTTCCCATATTCATCAACAGTCTCGGGATTGTGCACAAGAACTATCTGATTATGAGAATGACCTGTTACCTGCAGGAAACACATGGTTTTTAATCTGCACGCAAATGCAAAAGAAGATTTATATTGGTGAGGGTGGAGTTTATGAAGGAGTTTCCTTTTTAGAATGTGAAAATAATTTTGGAACAAACAATTAATGTGAGGCGGATTGAATTTTAGTTAAGTGTTCATCTATTATACACAGATATGGGGAGGGGTTCAAACGGGGTGGGGGGTCTCCAAATATTTTTTTACACTATACATATGAATTTTTTCAAAATATTATTTAATAAAAATAAAATATTAGTAGTGCAATTATCATTCACGTTGTTTCGTAATGTATGTCATTTTTTTGTTGTTTTATAGAATTAAGTTAAAGAACATATATTTTTTTAATAAATTTATCCTCCATTATAATGAAAGATGAAGAGAAAATTGAGGGAAAATAAAAGGGTTTGAAGAATAACTTATTTTAATTATCAAGAAAGATAGATGAAAATAGTATATCAAATGAGAAATTGTAGGAATTAAATAGAGACAATTTAGGAAGAAACGTGGTAAAAATAACTATAATGATAAACTTTTTTTAAATAAGATTTATAATAAAAAAATGACAAACAATGTGAAAAGGTGGGAGTATATAATAATTTAAATTATGATGAATTAAATTAAAAAAAAATGAAAGATACTCACATATAGACTTTGTATAAATGTTATATTGTATGTAATGAGCAGAATGCATGAAAGTTATATTAAAACACATTAAAAGTTAATTTGATTCATTATTATTAATATATAATATGTTTCAAAATTACTTACATGAGATCAAATTAAAATTTATTATTTATAATTGGGTCCCCTACGTTTAAGTTCTGACTCCGTCATTGATTATGCATATGCCTAGGACAAAGAAAAATGAGCTACAAAAAACTTGTCTAAAATTTTATTTAGCAGGTGCAAGCCACACAGATAGAAAATAAAAAATAAAATAAACATAGAGACAAAGGTATTTACATTAACATGGGTGATGAAGTGACAATTTGGACACTGGATTGATGGTGTTGTAGCATGATACATCAGCCAAGTTTGGCAATTGCCACATTTTCTATAAGCAACATTAAGTGGAGGCGCTGCAGCTGATAACTCAAATTGCAAAAATCAAAGATATATAATGAGTGTTAGTAAATAAAAAAACTATCATAATAGGTGGGTTTACACACCTAACATACCTTCTAAACCCACTAAGTAATAGGGAATAAAGTAATATAGGAATAATATATTTTTAATTAGTCCATATCCTTGTATATATTCTTATTGATATGGTTTATTGTATTTATCTTATTTATCTCATTGTAAATACTTATATATAGTGGATTATTCATATCACCTCATTAACGGTGATCACATGCCTATTCTCACACTAAGCAAACGATAATGTTATTGTTGCACATGGTTCTACCATTCTGATCACCCATGTTAGGTCGTGTTCGGTCAATAAGGATGTTCGCTTGTTAGATGTGTTTGTTGTGTCGCACCTTACTAAGAATTTTTTTTTCCATTAGTAAGCTTACTTCTGATTTTCCTATTGATGTACTGTTTACTAATGACTCATTTGTCATTCAGAATCGGGCGACCAAGAAACCCTTGGCGAGGGGTCGGCATAGTCGAGGACTTTATGCCTTGGAGCAGGGCACTCCAGCCTTGGTCGCTGCCTTACGGAGTTCATCGCTGAAGGCTTGTTTTGAGTGTTGGCATCGTAGATTATGACATTTTCCTATTTCTATCATTAATTTGTTAAGAAAGTTGGGTTTGTTGTCCCTTACTTCTTTGTTACCCAATCCAGGTTTATGTACTCCGTGTCAAATGGCTAAAAGTAAAAATTTGTCTTTATCTTTGAATGAAAAGCGAGCATCGCATGTTTAGGATTTAGTTCATTCTGATCTCTAGGGACCTACCCCCATTGCTTCGAATGATGGTTTTCGATACTATGTCATTTTTGTGGATGATTTCTTTAGATTTATTTGACTTTATCCTCTACACGCCAAGTCTGATTTCTATGATGTGTTTGTTCGGTTTCACATCATTATTTGCAATCAGTTTTCCACTTTAGTTAAGGCATTCCAGAGTGATGGTGGAACTGAGTTTGTTAATGGTCGTGTTCGTGGTGTTCTTTATCCTTACACTCCTCAACAGAATGGTCGAACCGAGCGCAAGCATCGTCATGTCACTGAAATTGGCCTCTCATTGTTGTTTCAGGCGAGCATGCTTGTTCACGTCCAAGTTGATACCTTCTCCACAAATGACTACATTATTAATTGTTTTCCCACACTTGTTCTCGGGGATAGGTCACCCTTTCAGCTCTTGTTCGGCACTGCTCCGAACTTCGTGAACTACAGAACATTTGGTTGTCGAGTATTTCCGTATCTTCGTGATTATGCTCTCCACAAGCTTGCTCCTCGCAGTGCTCCGTGTATTTTTATGGGTCACAATTCTTCTCATAATGGGTTTCGGTGTTACGATCTAATCGTTTCCCACTTCTACACTACTCGTCATGCTCAGTTTAATGAATCTGTGTTCCCATTCTCAGTCGCGCATACTCCATCCTCGCCTGTTGATTCCCTTGAGATTAGCTCATTCATGGAACCACCAGCTGCTCCTCGTTGGTTTCCTTGTGGTCTTTGCCATGACCCACCCGAGTCGGCCCTGCCTCCCACTCGGCCAGCCCCTCAGGTTCCCATTGCTCGCCCGCCTGAGCACTTGCCTCCTGCCCATCGACCTGTACAATTGTCTCTTACTCGCCCAGTTGATCAGTTGTCTCCTACTCGACTAGGTGCTCGCTCTCTACCTACTCCGACTCACCCGATGGTCACTCGGGCTAAGTTTATATTCAAATCTCGGCACATTGCCGACACTGCGACCACCAGACTCTTATCCGCCCTCTCAGCCTCTGATGAGCCCAAGTGTTTTAATTCGGCCCTTAAGCATCCACATTGGTTAGTTGCTATGCAATTTGAGCTCGATGCCCTGCATACTAATCAAACATTGGAGCTGCTTCCTCGCCCTCCCTGTACAAAAATTGTTGGTTCTAAATGGGTTTTTCACACCAAATATCTTGTGGATGGTACTTTCGATCGTTACAAAGCTCTTCTGGTCGCTCAAGGTTTCTCTCAGGTTCTTGGTCTTGACTTCTGGCACACCTTTAGTCTGGTCGTCAAGGCTGCTATTGTTCACATCATCTTGTGTCTGGCTGATCAGAATCAGTGGCACATGCATCAACTCAATGTTAACAATGCCTTTCTTCATAGGACATTGACCAGTACAGTCTACATGACTCAGCCCCCTAACTTTGTCGATCCTCAGTTTCCTAATCATGTATGTCATCTCAAGAAAGCTCTTTATGGTCTTCGTTAGGATCCTCTTGCTTGGTTTGTTCGCTTCAGTGGCTTTCTCAAGACTATGGGCTTCACCTGCAGTCGGGCAGACACCTCCCTCTTCTTTTACAAACGAGGTAAAGTCACTTTGTACTTGTTACTTTATGTCGATGGCATCATTGTGATGGGCAGCAACCAGGTTGTTATTCGACTATTCATTCAGCATGTCAACAAAGAATTTGCCATCAAGAATCTTGGTCGCCTGAGTTATTTCCTCGGCCTTGAGGTGACTCATTCCCCTGGTCGTCTTTTCCTGAGTCAGGCGAAGTACGCTCATGACATTCTTGTTCGTGCCTAGCTCCTCGACTCAAAACCTATCTCCACTCCCCTCGCTGCGAGGGAATCTCTTGTTCGTACTGGTGTTTCCTTCGACGACCACACTCTTTATCGCTCGCTCATCGGTGCACTTCAGTACTTGACTATTACTCGCCCGGATCTCACTTATGCAGTTAATCATGTTAGTCAGTTTCTGTAATCTCGATTATTCAATCTTTTTGGGCAAAAATTTAGTCTCTTGGAGTGCAAAGAAATAACCTATTGTTGTTCGCTCGAGCTGAGAGTCTGAGTATCGAGCACTTGCCAACACTGCTCAGGAGGTCGTCTGGGTTTCTTATCTACTTCGGGAACTTGGTCAATTTCCCCTGTCCACCCCTACTCTCCTCTAGGAAAACAAGAGCGCCTTATTTTGGAGTCAAAGGGTCACCCACAAGCGAGCAAAACACATTGACAATGATTGTCATTTTATTCGCGAACTGATCTCTTCTGGTCGCCTGATCACCTAGTTTGTCATATCTCATCTTCAGCTTGCCGACATCTTTACCAAGAGCCTTCCTTGACTGAATTTTGAGTTATTACGTTCCAAGCTTTGCGTTCGTCTGCATCCTCAACATCGCTTGAGAAGGGGGTAATAAGGAATAATGTAATATAGGAATAATATCTTTTTAATTTAGTCCATATCCTTGTATATATTCTTATTGATATAGTTTGTTGTATTTACCTTATTTATCTAATTGTAAATACTTATGTATAGTGGATTTTTCTTATCACCTCATTAACGGTGATCACATACCTATTCTCACACTAAGCAAACGAAGTTTGGGAGTTGCCACATTTGTTATAAGCAACATTAAGTGGAGGCGCAACAGCTAATAAGCTCAAATGGCAAAAATCAAAGATATATAATGAGTGTTAGTAAATGAAAAAACTATCACAAACGACGGGTTTACACACCTAACATACCTTCTAAATCCACTAAGCAAACGAAGTTTGGCAGTTGCCACATTTGTTATAAGCAACATTAAGTGGAGGCGCGACAGATGATAACTCAAATGGCAAAAATCAAAGATATATAATGAGTGTTAGTAAATGAAAAAAACTACCACAGTCGGCAGGTTTACACATCTAACCTACCCTCTAAACCCACTAAGCAAACGAAGTTTGGCAGTTGCCACATTTGCTATAAGCAACATTAAGTGGAGGTGCGACAGATGATAACTCAAATGGCAAAAATCAAAGATATATAATGAGTGTTAGTAAATGAAAAAGCTATCACAATTGGCGGGTTTACACATCTAACCTACCCTCTAAACCCACTAAGAAAATGAGCCCTAAAGGCAAAAGCAGTGTTAGTATAAGGCTACTCATATCAAACATGAATATGTAAACGTCGTCATAATGTTTGTACCTGGAAATGTGTTCATTGTGTTGCAACAGAAACACCTAACTCTTGTTGCCCCACGCGTATGCATAAGCAAGGTTCGACAACCTACACATATCAATCGAGCCATTTCCATCCCTACATAATGGTCGGATATAGTATTGTATCAAGAGTTGTTACAACCAATAACTATTCTAACTCAAATATAAGACTACATCAACTACAAACTTGATTAATATTATGATCATGATCATCGTGGAGATTGTGTATGCTCATAATTATTATTTTTGTATGCTCTTATGCTCATATTGGTCATGATTTTAAGTTAGCACAAATTCTGAAAGAGACTAGATAGTAGTTGCAACTTGTAATATAGGACAAATGGACATGATAAACAGAAATAATTGCATATTATAAGATTGAAAACAGACGATAACAAAGATTGAAGGCAAGAGTTATAAATGTTACCAGTTGGGGGCACATTAGTCACTGAATTGCAAATCGTACAACAAACATTAGTAACTCCGTTCAGATAAAAGATCGCAGTTCTGCACACACTGCATAAAATTTGGTTTTGCATATCTGCAAAAACAATTTTGAAACTTAAATAATAAATATTACGCTCCACAAAAACTTATATATACTTCGACTTCTTTCAACCGATGGAGCAAAAGAAATACTTAAGCTCCATGAGAACAATTATGTACATACTTAGTAATTACTCAGCCTTAAATCAACTTATGGTGCATTTGGAGTGAGGGATTTAAGTTTATGAATTTTAAATTCACAGTCACTCCACTTATTCGAATTAAAATGTAAATAAATGTATTTGCAAATTCAAAATTTTAAATTAATGAATTTCAAATATTCATCAAAACAATGTCATTTGAAATTTCATTCTCGCTCTCACGACTCTCTTAACACTGCTTATCTCATCCAATCACCCTTCATTTCCAACAAACAATCTCTAATCCACCTTCTCTTTCCCTTCACATTTCTCTCATCTCTCCTCACTTTTTCACTACTCACTTAACACTTCTTATCTCATTCAATCACCCTTCATTACCAACAAACAATCTCTAATCCACCTTCTCTCTCCCTTCACATTTCTCTCATCTCTCCTCACTTTTTCAGGACTCTCTTAACACTTATTATCTCATTCAATCACCATTCATTTCCAGCAAATAATCTCTGATCCACATCCTCTCTCCCCTCACATTTCTCTCATATATCCTCACTTTCTCTATTTTTTTTTTCTTTCCCCTCTATCTTGCTCCTCTCTCTCTCGTCTCCCTCTCTCTAACTTCTTTCTTTCCCCTTACTATCTCTATCTCTCTCTCTCATCTCTCCACCCACTCTCTCCCTTCACATTCTATTTCTCCTCCCTTTCTCTCTCATCTATCATTTAAATTATCATCATTGACAAATTTATCATAGTTCCCAAACCCTAAAACACAAACCTCTTATTCAAAAAAAAAACTCTAAGTTGATCGAAGCCCTAACTCAAATGAAATCAAATATTAAAAATGTTTTGTACAAATTAGCATTGGAAAATCTCACGAATTAGCATCAGAAAACCGCTAATTCATGAAATTTATACCCAAAATTGTAAAGTTAAATCGTAAAACTAATTAAACAATTAGAGAGGACGTACCGGCGAAAATGAAATTTCAAAGCGAGCAAAGGTAGATTTGATTTTGGTGTTATGAACGGAGTTAAATACGAAATCAAATTAGGAGATTAAGTTGGATTAGCTTAATTCATTTAATTTTATTCTTTTCTTATCCGTTTTAAATCAAAGAAAATAAATAAAATATATATTGTCTTTTATAGATAATTTCTTGCAATGCAGAAGACTTTATGGAATATTATTTTACATTTATTGACTTTATTCTTCTTTTTCATGAATTTGTGGTCATATTTTTCTTCTTTTTCTATTTCATATGGAACCTTCCGATTCTTTTAAAGAAACAATGTATCTCAGCATCGAGGTCATTGGTGTATAAAATCTTTTGAGCATCCACAATGAATGTATTAATTCATAATTTATCTCACTTAATTCCCTTCACATTATCTATGTATCATAATTACAATAAGTATTTGTATTTTTTAATAATAATCCATTAAAATTGTCAAAACTAAAATGTTATTATAAAATATTAAGGCTCAATTGAAAATTAAATCACAACTTTTTCCAAATTTTCTAAACTTTTGAACCTTATTAAACAAAGTCTCACTTTAAATGTTTTTTACACAAATTTCGATGATGAATTCTTGCCTAAAATTGTTTCATATATCAGATGTGATACTCTTATATATTTTTAATGATACTTTTAAAATTTAAGTATCACACAAATGATTAAAATCAATATGGGTAATTGCAAAAAACAATTATAGGGTATTTAACAATTAGAACATACTAATTTTTATTTTTTCAATTTGATACACCACTTTTTTAAAGTTTACAATTTAATGCACCAATATGTTTTCTGGTCAATATTAATGCAACGCCAATAATATTAATGCAACGCCAATAATATTGAGCTCTTCATATTGTCGGTACGTACATAAACTGTCAGCTAATAAAATTATTTTTTTTATTAAATAAGCATGTTTGGAAATCCCATAAACCTTTGTAATGAAAGTCTCAAATACCTATAATCACAAACTTAAATCTCTCAATTTGGAAGGAACTCAGCGAAGCAATACATGTGATATTTAAGTGAAAAGATGGAGATACCACTGAGACCAAAAGAATTCCAACGAAAATTAAAGAAAACATATTGATGGATCTAATGTGCAATTTATGTAAAAAAAAAACATTTTATTGTGTCTTTTAAAAAAAAAAATGATTTCATTAGTTGACAGTCTATGTGTCTGGTTTAACTTTTTCAGCAACACGTCAGATTAAAATTAGCACGAAAACATATCAGTGCATTAAATTAAAAAATATTAAAAAAAAATTAGTGTATGAAATTAAAAAGAAAAAAAATATGTTATAATTTTAAAAATAAAATTATAACCCAAATTGTATCACATTTCATATATGAAAGCCTCCCATATAAAAAAAAAAAATCTGAATTTCAATAGTTTGGTGTTAGATTTGATGTGGGTAATTTTTAACCGAAACCGTATTACATTTTTGAACTGCCTGTTACGGTTGTTTTCTAGTCATACATATCTCGCCTAAACTCAAATTTAAAATTTTGTCAAACATATTACGAGTAATTCAAACTTGTAAGTTGTATATATTTAATTCAACGAACTCGCTTTTTTTCCCCCACTCAAATGAATAGTCAAGCGTCTCAACTAGAGTAAAATTTTAAGTGAATGAATAGTACAAGAGAAAAACGCAGTAAGATATAAAGAAAATTATGGTGATTTACACAATATATGCATTACTTTCCAGTCATATTCGTCGAGTGATGCTAGGCATTACTTTCCAGTTATATTCGTCGAAGTGATGCCAGCCTCTTCTCGAGGTCATCAACATCAGTCGATGCAGCAGCACTGCCAATACAAAGAGAAGATCGATCAATATCTATGTAACTATTTCTAACAAGAATTATATAGGAAACAAAAATGTACCTTGGGGCAACGTTTTCAACTTTCTTTGATGCAATTCGCCCTTTGGGAGCCGAAGACAACTGTTTTCAAAGATCAATTCAAAATAGTGAGATAATTTAGAGATTTTCCTCCCTGCTATAATACAAGGTATGGAATTTAAGCACGATAAAAGTAGAACATTATATATAAGAGTAACACTTTGGCGCACCATTTGCATCAATTAGAACTAAAGAGTTTCAACCAAACTGTTTTTTCATATTTTTTCGTGAATCATAGCAAAAATAGTCAAAAAGTATTGATTCTTTGATGAAAAGTATCAGCTAATATTATTAGTTTGAAAAGGTACACTAGTATTGTTTTTCTTTTGAATGAACCAAAACTTTTCTTTATATGTGAAACTAATGCTTCTCGTTATAGTATATTTCAGTTCGTGAACGAGTCAAACTTTGGTCAAAATTGAGTCAAAACTGCAACACATAAATTTTTGCCTATATATAAATAAGAATTTAAAGGTACAGAAGAAGAATGTAAGCTAAAAAAAAAAGAAGCCAACCTGTGATGCAATGTCGACACCAATCTCATCGAGCACCTAAACAGAAAAAAGGATTCAGAGAAAATGTTATGTTATAAGTTGTCCATTCAGAGGATAAACGGAGGACTCTAACATTGGCATTACACAATACCTGGTTAGTAAGATCTTCGGTTTCTTCTTCAGCCTCGTCTTTGTCTAATGTCTCATCAATTGCATCAGACATCATTTCAATCTGAATAGAATGGATGGGCAAATGTATTATATGGCCTTACTTGACTAGTTCAACGAAGCAAATTAACCATAATCGATTTAATAATAATTATTATTATCAACCCCCATCGAGGAGCTTGGAAAATAGATTATTATAACTGAAAAACTTACGGTCATGTCCATCTGCGCTGCCTGTTTCTGGAATTCTCTGATCATTTTAGTTTGTTTGGCAGGTTCCATTTGCTGAAAAGGGGGCAACAAAATTGGATTAATTTAATTCACCAGGTATAGCAATGATAGAAGTTAATAACAACTGTCATGAAGCATGAGAGTACTGAAATGAACTTGAAGAAAGTAAGCCGATTTGACTGAAATGTGTCTTGTTTAAAACCATACCTTGTTCATTGCAGTCATTGCTTTTGTTGCACCTTTCATTCCCGTTGAAATCGATGTGCTGGCATGTAAGGCCTATAGAGTTAATAAAAATTATATTGTTAGAAGAAAAATACCACAAGTACTAAATAGGTTAAAGTTGAACAATTACAAGTCATATCATGCAATTTATTCCAAAGTTAAAATTTCATTTAGTGTGGAAATATGAGTGTGACCTGTGTATGAGTTGCCACACCCCTGATTTGAGCACGACTGCCCTGCAAGTTCGTGATTTGCTGCCGAAGCCGAACTAATTGACGAGCTAAGATTCTTGTTGCAGCCTAGACATGAAAATCATATGCAAAGAGATTATAGCAACTTGACTTATCTCAACAATTTTCAAGTGGAATTCAAAAGGCGGCTACATTATTATCATCTAAATCGTCAATAATGTGGATTACACAGTAATACAATATCACCACACCCACGGTGTGTTTGTTTAGGGATTTCATTGGAATTGAAATCCAGTATGTGGATTTCATAAATAGTAAAAGGTGCATTTGAATTTTGTATACCAAAATTGGGTTTGACAAACGAGGAATTGATATTGAAATAAAATTGCGGGGTGACACACCCCCAGAAAATGAATAAATTTATCAACACTGAAAAAGTAACAAATATGATGCAAATTTGATCTTTCAAAATTGATCTCCTTACAAGTGTAGTAGTAATAGTCAGAACACCCTTCGAGATTACAACTTTAATTTCAACAATTCTTTAGACAGATATATGCAGCTATAGCCTCAAGCATCATTTAAAACATGCATCACAAGACATCAATTATTACGCCCAACCTTACATGAAATTAACTGGAATTTAGCAAAAATAGAACTATCAAACTTGCCTCATTTCCTGTTTTCGCCGTTTTCTTGATCTCTGCCACTAATTTCCTCTCCTGAAAATTGGCAGATGACAGTAAGCAGCTTTCTCATTAGACTACAATAAACAAGTAGAAGAAATGTGATTGATAAAATATAAACACACACCTCCATTTGCAAGGACGTAATCTCGCGTTCAATGCCTGTGATTGAAACGGAACATTAGACAACAGAAGATAATTGCTAGGAAAATGCAGCACGTACATATTACATGTGTAACTCTTCAGCCCATAGCCCAATTCTGAATGCATAGGTATATTTGTTTGAAGAAGAACAGATGATAGCTGACAAAACACTTTAACTTGTAGCAATATTTTTCGGATTAATTTCATAAAATCACAACTTCTTCACGTTTTTTTCAATTACAACGTATGTTGTTAAATTTTGCAATTCCATACACAACCTTCTAATTTTATGCAATTTTGCAAAAAAATAGTCATGTGATAGAATTGCAACAATTTGAAAAGATCATGATTTATTTTGCGATTTCATTCGTTAAATTTGCCGGGCAAGCTAGCTAGTTTCACTCTGGAATCACTTCGAAATGAAACAGAGGAACGTGCATACGAAGAATTACAAGAGACATTCAACACATAATCGACAGCAAATGATTCAGAGTAATTAAACCAATAAGCTTAAACTACCTCTTGTGGCAACCGTCATTTCTCTTTTGCTGGACCTCAGTGCTTCTGGAAAACCACACTAATGTCAAAATAAAATACAAAAGAAAAAAAATGATCCAAAACCATTTAAAGGCAAATTAAATTACAGGGCAACAGCCGAAGCTAAAAGAAATAAGAACCCATTGAAAATTTTCCTACTTAAGAACACCATTAATAACAAACAAAAGAATCAAATCAGCAGAAAAGAGGGGAAAAAAGGGATACCTTTAGGCGATGTTTTCTTCTTGAAGATGCTGAGATTCATTTTGCTGCAGAGATTTGTGAAACCCTAAAAATGGGGAAGATCTGAATGAGGAATTAATTTTAGTGAATAGGGTTACAGATTTTCTTGAATATGTTTCTCACTCTCAAACGGGAAAGTGGAGAGGGCCGATTGTTGTCTCGAGGAGCGTGATAGTGTGTGTATTGTGTATCTAACGGGTACGATTTTATTAGCCGTTGCAATTTATTGACCAAAACGCCCATCACGTTCCCCATTTTAGTGAAGTTTCATATAGGACACAGAAGTAATTTCCCCGGACCAATCAAAGCTATGATAAAAAGACTCTTTGCAAACTCTATCAAACTACTTGAAATCATTTTATTTTAAAATTATACACTTTTAAAACAAATAATTTTGAAGTTAGTTTTTAAAATGGAAAATAAGTTTACCTCTTTTCTCATCCACATTTTTAATCACTATCAAAATTGATCACTCAGTTATTATATTCTATCAAAATTGATCATTTTGTTAGTCAATCACACATTGACTAATTGACTAACGGAGAAAAAGTTTTGAGCTCAAATTTTTCAAAACATAGGTTAAAAAATTCTCATGCATCTTCTAGAACTAATGAAACAAAAGCAAAAAAATGAAACAACATGTGGAACCTACCGTTGTTGCCTACCGTTGTTGTGGAAACATGTGAAACCCCGTTGTTAAGAAATATCCGTTTTTAATAATTATTTAACTCAATTATGAATTCATGCAATTAATAATTATTTAACTCAATTATGAATTCATGCAATTGTTGTTGGCATGAAACTCATGAAAGCAAATGTCTTGACTTACCATCTCATTTTATAATTTTTTGTAACTAATTTCAACAATTCTATTATTATTGTGAGAGGAGGAGGAGTGAATTCAATGGTAAACAATTCTATTATTATTGTGAGAGTGGGCCGGATTAACACCTCTTACCCTTTTCGGGGAGGAGGCCCATCGAGTGGACAATTTAAATGGGTGGAGTGCTTTCAACAGGAATCGAACCCAGGTCGTTTTGCCCGGTTTGCTCTGATACCATGAAAGAATTCCGTCTCATCTAAAAGTCCGAACTTGTAGAGAGGGTGGGAATTAATCCTTGTATATTAATTCCTAACACTATCTCCTAAAGTTTCTCATTTCCTGATTACCTGTAAAATAAAAAGTAAACCGCATCAGAATTACTTCAGAATTTTTGTAAATGTACACATTGGTAATTTTTGGTATTTCTTCACGTACCTCGCTTAGGTTCCACATGTTGTTCATTCTTGCTTCTACATTTGTTTCATTAGTTATAGAAGATGCATGAGAATTTTTTAAACTAGGTTTTGAGAAATTTTGCGTTCAAAATTCTTTTTCTGTTAGTGAATGACAGATTAACTAACGGAATGATCAATTTTGATAGAATATAATAACTGGATGATCAATTTTGATAGTGACTAAATGTGGGTGACCAAATATGAAAAGAGGTAAACTTGGGTGACCAAAATTGATATTTTCCCTTTTTAAAATTTGCAAACACATAAAATATTTATAATAACCTACACCCACATAGTTCATTTCAAACTCTAGCCTCCTCTCTCTCCTTCTCTCGCGACTGAACATTCACCCTCACTTTCTCTCACGATAAAAATCACAGTGAAGACAGTCTCAACAGAATTAAATCACTCCCAAAATCGAACCCCCCATTTTCGAGCACAGATGAAGACGTGTAGGAAGAGCTGAATCGGAACCATCTTCTTAAGCAACAAAGTGCCGACGCAGCCTTTGACTAGATCCTTTTTGGTTCAATTCGTCGAAGTAGTCGACGACGAGATCGGGGATGAATGAGGGTTTTATATATAGAATAGAC
Source organism: Galeopsis tetrahit (assembly GCA_963675135.1). Taxonomy (NCBI): domain Eukaryota; kingdom Viridiplantae; phylum Streptophyta; class Magnoliopsida; order Lamiales; family Lamiaceae; genus Galeopsis; species Galeopsis tetrahit. The sequence goes on along the minus strand of OY776126.1, from coordinate 46,626,472 downwards.
TAGAAACGTTTTGTATTGTCTTGAAAGGGAAGGTACATTACGTTTATATATACAAAGAGAATACAATTATGTGCCTAAAGACTAGCTAAGTAATTACAGTAATTGAGGCTAGAAATCAAGAAAGCAAATCAACTAATTATTAGGAGATGAATCTGGGGGATTATGTCTAATACGCCCCCGCAAAATCGACGAACCATAAGCTACGGAGATTTTGGAACGAAAATCTTGAAAACGAGGTTTGGCAAGTGGCTTCGTCAGTAAGTCTGCAAGCTGGTAACGAGTGTTAACATAAGCCACAGACAAAATACCTTTAGAAAATAAATCACGGACAAAGTGGAGATCAATCGCAATATGTTTCATACGGGAGTGCTGAACAGGGTTGAATGCAAAGCGAGTAGCTCCCATATTATCACAAAGAATAAGTGGTTGTTCGGATAGAGGTAGGCGTAAGTCTTGAAAGAGTTGTTTGAGCCAACACACTTCGGAGGCAACCGTAGCCAAAGTACGGTATTCGGCTTCTGTGGACGACTTGGTTACAACTCCCTGTTTTCGAGATCGCCATGAAATAGACGTGGAGCCAAGAAAGACCATGTAAGCTGAGGTGGACTTGCAGTCAGAAAGATCTCCCCCGAAATCAGAGTCTGAATAAGCAGTTAGGCAGAGAGCAGACTCTTTGCGCAGTAACAAACCGTGGTAAATTGTAGACTTGATATCGAAATAGGCGCTTACCGAGCACCAAGCAGTCACTGTTGGGGCTGACATAAACTGAGCAAGACGATTAACTGTGAAGGCAATGTCTGGACGTGTCATTGCCAAATATTGAAGGCCTCCGATTGCGCTGCGATACTCCGTGGGGTCAACCGAACCCGAGGCACAAGGAGACTTAGTAGCAACAGGGGTGGATACTGGTTTAACACCTTCCATCTTATGACGTTTAAGAAGGTCAATCAAATACTTGTGTTGGGACAGAAAAATGCCCTCCTTACAACTGGCAACCTCTATGCCAAGAAAATAAGAGAGCGGACCCAAATCCTTGACGGCGAAGACCGATTGCAGGTGTCGAGTAAAGGCTGAAATCAGGGAGATGGATGATCCCGTTAAAACCAAATCATCGACATATGCGAGGACAAAGAGGCTCCCAGAGGTTGTGTGAGATGTAAACAAAGAAGAATCTGCCTTCGAGCGAACAAGCCCAAATTTTTGTAAGGCCGAACAGAGGGAGTCATACCAGACTCAAGGAGCCTGACGGAGGTCGTAGAGTGAATGGCGAAGAAGACACACATGGGATGGTAGCTAGAGAGGGATCTTTAAAGCCTGGAGGCTGCTGCATATACACAGGAACGTCGAGATGCCCATGCAAAAAGGCATTACTTACATCCAATTGCCGAAGATGCCACCCACGAGTTAAAGCCAAGGTGAGAACAGTTCGTATTGTTGCTGGTTTAATAACAGGACTGAAAGTGTTTTTGAAGTCCACCCCGGGTCGTTGATGAAACCCCTTTGCGACCAAGTGGGCCTTATACATGTCGATGCTTCCATCCGAATGACGCTTAGTTCAGAAAACCCACTTACATCTGATTATATTCCCATGAGGTGGAGACGGAACCAAATCCCATGTACCATGTCGTTGGAGAGTTTTGAACTCGTCGGACATGGCGGCTCGCCAATGCGGCATTGAAAGAGCTTGCTTCACGGATGTCGGTAGGAAGAGGGTGTTTAGTAGCAACAAACAACTTTTTGGGCTTGTGAATATTATTTTGGGCCCTAGTGCGCATAACATGAGTTCGCTGAGCAGGGGATGAGGCGTCGAGGAAGGCATAGGAGAAGCAAGTGTGGTGGTGGAATCGCGAGCAGCATGAGATTCCTGCGAAAGTGAAGCATCAACACTCGATGGTGGGTCGAAAGGTGTCGAGGATGGACTGCCCAACTGTTCTAATGGAAGGAGGCGAAGAGTGATTGAACTATTTGGTTGAGCAGGTGATGATGGCAGAGCAGGCGAGTGATTTGGAAAAGTGGTTTCCATAAAGCGAACATGGCAAGACAAAAAAATACGGCCTATAGAGATCTCATAACACCGATATGCATTTTGTGTTGTAGAATAACCAAGAAATATACACTGACGTGAGGGAGAAGAGTGCTTACTCGAGTCGTATGGGCGCAACTATGGGAAACAGAGGCAGCCAAAAACTCTTAGCCGAGTGTAGTTTGGGTCCTTGTCGAACAAGATAGAGAACGGGCTACGCCGACCAAGAACAGGTGTGGGCATCCGATTGATGAGATACACAGCAGTTTGTAATGCATAAGTCCAGAATTTCAAAGATAATTTGGCATGAAGAAGAAGAGCTCTGCCAATTTCTAAGATATGTCTGTTTCGCCTTTCATAAATCCCATTTTGTTGGGGTGTGTGTGGAGCCGTCGTGAGCCAACTAATACCAGCAGCTATTAACGAGGAACGTAGAGCCTGAAATTCACCATTGTTATCCGTATAAAAGTTCTTAATACAATGCCCAAATTGCTTCTCCACAAGTGTTTGGAAGTTATGAAATATTATGGAGACCTGAGATTTAGCATTCATAGGAAACAACCAGCAGTAACGGGAAAACAAATCAACAATCAGCAGAAAATATTTGGAACCATCTATCGAAATTGTTGAAGCAGGCCCCCATACATCCGCATAAATATAATGAAGAGGATGTAATGCAGTAAACGAAGACCTAGTAAAGGGCAGTTTAGATGACTTGCTCAAATGACAAGAAATACAAGTGTCACCCAAAAACTGGGATTTGTCCATAATAGGTAAATTAAAATGCTGAATGATAAAGCGACTGGTATCCACAAACGGATGACCAAGTCGAGCATGCCAATTAAATGAAGAAGCACGAATTCCAAAAGAAGCAACAGCCGCAACAATAGTAGTTCTTGGAGAAAAATGATAGACACCATCAAGGCAAGAACCCTTAACCAGAGACGCCCCCGTGCTCCGATCCTTAACAATAAAATAGGTTGGATAAAACTCCATAGTAACGTTATTATCACGAGTGAATTTACTAACGGATAGTAAATTCCGCCGAGCTTGTGGAACACATAAAACGTCTGAAAGAATGAAATTACGAGATGAAGTACGTAATAAAGAAGTACCGGTGTGAGTGATAGGGAGGCCAGTTCCATCAGCCATTTGCACCTCGTCGGTGCCATCATATTCGGAATGAATAGACAATTTATTTAAATCTGCAGTTAAGTTGCGAGAGGCACCCGAATCGACCATCCAAGGAGAGTTAAGAGAATTACCAGATGGGGATTGAGCAAAATTCGCCGTGACAGAGGGCAAGCGAGAGCATGATAAGGCAGAATGCCCCTTGAAACCGCAGACCTGACAAATTACCGGAGGAGGTGAGGACGGAGCACCACCAGCACGGGAGTTGGAGCGAGTGGGAGGCGTCCAATGCTGCTGGGAGTAATGGGAACCGGAGTTACGACCCCCACCTATGTGGCGACTAGAATTAGTCGAGGAACCACCACGGGGTCTGAAATTGCGCTGGGACGGACGAGAGTGGGCTGCATTGGCCGTTGCGACCAAAGAGCGAGCAGTGGCTTCCTGGGATTTTAGAGCAAGTTCGTGCTCATAAAGAAGATCGTGAAGTTCTTCAAGACGAAGAAAATTTTCTCGGGTCCGAATAGGACCAAGAATTGTCGCATACTCAGGACCAAGTCCATTGATCACAAAGAGTGTGAGATCATCGATACTCACAGGTTGATCGATCAAGGCTAACTCGTTAGCTTTGGATTTGACATAGTGAATAAACTCAGAAACAGAGTGATCACCGATGGTGATACGTTGTAATTCGCTCTTAAGTTGATTGACCCGCGACCTGGATTTGCCAGCAAACATTCGTGAGAGAATTACCCAAGCATCAACCGATGTGGATGGTGAAGAGACGATGGGTAAAATTTCAGGAGCAATGGATCCAAAAATCGCTGCAAGGAGAAGCTAATCCTGTTATACCCAAGCCAAGATTGTCGCGGCATTAGAGCCATTGGCGAGACGAATGGGGCATGGTCGAGAGCCATCGATGAACCCCAAGAGGTTATGTCCACGAAGTATAGCCATAAGGTGTGCCCGCTAAGAGGGGTAGTTTTTGTGGGAAAGCTTAATGGAGAGGTCATGTCGAGCAGAAATTGGGATAATTGCCGGAGAGGTAGGAGCCGGTGAAGCGGCAGGAGTCTAAGTATTACCGGTGTTTGAAGACAACGACATGGTAAGAGTAAATCGTAGAGAGGAAAAAGCGAGTTGGATGGTTAAGATCGCAACCCTACTGATACCATATAGAATAGACTAGAAACGTTTTGTATTGTCTTGAGAGAAGGTACATTACGCCTATATATACAAAGAGAATACAATTATGTGCCTAAAGACTAGCTAAGTTATTACAGTAATTGAGGCTAGAAATCAGGAAAACAAATCAACTAATTATTAGGAGATGAATCTGGGGGATTATGTCTAATATTATATTGTTGTTTTCATATTCATTTTCATTTTGCTCTTCCATTTCCATTTCCTCATAATAAGAAGAAGAACAAAAGTGTATATACAGTTTTTTTCTGCCTGCATATCCAGATTTCAAAGCTTTCGATTCGTTGAATTTATGAATCTTTGTAACAATCTCGTTTCTCCTCCTTCTTCCACCGTCGCCGATGTCTATAATCTCATCGTCGCTCCTCAATCACCATCTAATAATATATTCTCAATTCACACTTGGGTACGTTGATCCCCTTTAACCATCCCCTAACACGTAATTTGTGTTGTAAAAAATTCATAATTATCACATCAATTTTTTGTTTGTCTAATTCATCTATATATTGCACAGTTTGATATATTTTATGCTAGATTTCCTCAAGTAATACAAGAAACCAAAGCAAATTCGGAAGACAAAACGTGAAAGAGAAAGACTAGAAAAAAAAGGACATTAATGTAAAGTTAAAGGAAAGGTAGATATATTAAATTTTTTGTGGGTTAAGTCAATTCG